>JAUIMM010000134.1:11694461-13053923 GCA_031769625.1 Taudactylus pleione
ACCATTCCCCTGGATGAACGTCCTGGCGACTTAGAAAGTCCGCTTCCCAATTTAGCACTCCCGGGATGAAGACCACTGATATGGGCGGAAGATTGCGCTCCGCCCAAACCAGGATCCGAGAGACCTCTACGAGAGCCGCCCGACTGCGAGTTCCTCCTTGCCTGTTTATGTAGGCCACGGTGGTAGCGTTGTCCGACCGGACCTGCACCGGGTGACCCTGGAGAAACCGCTGTGCCTGCAGGAGAGCATTGAAGACTGCACGGAGTTCCAAGATATTTATTGGAAGCTCCGCTTCTGTCGGCGTCAACCTGCCCTGGAACAAGTGTGGACCCGAAACTGCTCCCCAGCCCCGAAGACTGGCGTCCGTTGTCAACAGGACCCAATTTGGAACCCAGAACGGACGTCCCTTGTTGAGGTGGGTCGTCTTTAACCACCACGCAAGGGACAGGCGAACCTCCGGGGTGATCACAATCGTCTGGAACTTCAGAGACTGAGGCAGCCCGTTCCACTTGGACAGGATCAGGTGCTGCAGAGGTCTGGAGTGAAACTGGGCGTATTCCACCATGTCGAACACCGACACCATGGAGCCCAGTAACCTCATCGCCGAGTGTAAGGACACCCGGCGGCTGTGCAGACAACTGCGCACCCTTGACTGTAAAGCAGAGATCTTGTCCTCCGTCACGAAGATCCTTTGCTGTCCCGAGTCCAATAAGGCTCCAAGATGCAGAATCCTCCGAGACGGGATTAGAGTGGACTTCTGCCAGTTGATTAGCCAGCCGTGCCATTGCAGCAGTGCAATGGTCAGGTCCAAGTGGTGTAACAGGAGCTCTGGAGATCCTGCCACCAATAACAGGTCGTCCAAGTACGGCAACATGCGGACTCCTTGCAGCCGCAGAGAAGGCGCCATGACCGCCATCACCTTGGTGAAAACACGTGGTGCTGTCGCCAGGCCAAAAGGTAACACCCGAATCTGGAAGTGGTCACTGCGGATTGCAAACCGAAGGAACTCTTGATGGCGCAAAAGAATAGGGACATGCAGGTAAGCGTCCTGTATGTCCAACGACACCATGTAGTCCCCAGGTTCCAGCGCCAGAATGATGGACCGTAGGGTCTCCATCCGAAACTTCGGGACCCGCAAAGACTTGTTGAGTGCTTTGAGGTTGAGAATCGGACGATAAGACCCATTGGGTTTCTGTACCAAAAATAGATTTGAATAGAAACCCTGGCCCCTCTGGGAGAATGGAACAGGCACTATAACTCCAGCCTGGAGCATAGTGTGCAATTCCTTCCGCAGCTCCGTAGCCTTGTTCCGGTCTGATGGTAGACCCGTGGTGAAGAATCAAGCCGGGGGTCTGTGCCGGAAGGAGAGGGCGTACCCGTGGGAGACCACCTCCAGAACCCAAGTGTCTGTCGTAGTGAACGACCAACACCGGGAGAACTGCAGCAGGCGGCCTCCCACCCTGGGATCCCCCAAGGGGAGACCCGGACCGTCAGGCCGCAGGCTTGTCATCTGGCTTGGGGGCCGGACGTCTGGTACTCCATGCCTGTTTCCGGGGCTTGACCGATTTCTTAGGGCCAGCCTGTCGAGGAAACGACTGTGGTTTGGGCCTGCCCTGGGCCCTAGATGACCGAAAGGACGATGGTCCAGAACCAGAAGGAGCAGCGGCCGACGGGAGACAAGCAGATTTGGCTGCCGCCAGCGTGGCCACAATCTTATCCAGATCCGGACCGAAGAGAACTTCTCCGGTAAACGGCAACGCTTCCAGACCTTTCTTGGAATCTGCGTCCGCCTTCCAGGATCGCAGCCACAAGGTGCGACGAGCAGCTACCGCTGCTGAAGAAATTCTAGACACCAGAGTACTAATGTCTAGAGCCGCCTCGTTGATGTAGGTGGCCGAATCACGGAGATTGCCAATCAACTCCGCCTGTTCGGCCGGACAGTCGGATTCAAAAGAAGCCTCTAATGAATCCGCCCAGCGCTCCATCGCTCTGGCAACCCAGCAAATGGCCATAGCCGGCCGTGCTGCCCCCCCTGCAAGGGAATAAGCGGACTTCAGGCAGATTTCTACCTTGCGGTCCGTAGCATCCTTAAGGGAGGACATGGATGGCATCGGCAATGTGGCACTACGGACAAGACGGGTCACGTGAGAATCCACCTGTGGAGGGGATTCCCACTTAGCAAAATAATTATCCGCGAATGGATAAGCCACCGCCAGGCGTCTCTGCGGCTGGTATCTTTTGCCAGGTTGTTTCCACGCCTCCTCTAAATGGTCCACCAACTGACCCGAAAGAGGAAAGACTGTGGCATCGCCCTTCACATCTTTGAAAAAGGCATACTTAGATTTAGCCGCTGGGGGAACTTCGTCCTCAATCACCAAGGCTGTGCGGACCGCCCGAATAAGTCCAGGAATATATACTTTGGACTTAGCATCAGCGTCCTTAGTATGGAGAGGTTCCTGATCGTAAGGATCCAGAATCTCCCCATCATCAGACGTCCCTTCGTCATCCTCATAAGGAGCGGACAGAGACGCCACCGGCCTTTTATGAGGCCGCATCACAGACTCCCCTTGCAACACATCCGACAAGTGCTGTACAGAACTCGTCAGGGAGTTAACCCACGCTGGTTCCTGAGAACCCGGGAGCGGGGAAATAGGGAGACTGTGGGGTACCACCAATTGTCGTGGGAACCCCTGCATGGGTGACGACACCACAGACTGCTGGGACAAACCCATCGGAGTAAACGCGGGCTGCGGAGCTAACTGGCCCACTAAAGCTGTTAACGCCTGAGCGAAACAAGCCCAGGGCGGCTCCTGTACCGGTGCTGTAACCGTAATAGGCCGCGCCATGGACAATCACTGCCGGCAAAGGCCCTCCGTGCTACCCTCCCCCTCCGCTAACGGTACTTTGCACGTGGTACACTGTAGCCGGAGGGGAAAATCACTTTCAGACATGATGGCACCACGTATGTGACCTCTCTCACCAATTAAGTATTAATAGGCGAGAGACCACCCTGCAGCACCGCACCGCAAGGGCTTTAGCGGAAAGAACAGGGACAGTAATAAAGCTGACAGTTTAGAGAAGAAAAGTTACAGGCAGCGCTAGCACAGTCACATACAATGCAGAGAAATAACAATTCCTGCACTAACAGCGCTGATCACTCAACTACACAGACACAGGGCCTGGTAGGACACAGCGCTGCATACACAGACCTGAGCCACAGCGGAGGAGAGGTATGCGGGGGGACCCAGACCACGATGCTTCCTTCCAGACTTCCAGCAGCGTTCACCATGCGTTGCAGAGAAGATGGCCGCCGAGGAGCAGAGAGAAGCTGGCCTGGGGGAGGAGCGCTGACACAGGACCAGTCAGCACAGTGCAGAGAGGGCTTTGTGCAGCGGGGGAGGTGCCGGCTGTGAGACAGGGAAGGCGCGCTCCCCTGGCATGCATTTAACCCCTGGGACGCCGCAGCGCTACCGCTCTGCTGCGGTCCGCTGTCCCAGGGGGTAGTGGAAGCGCAGGTTGGTCGCCTGGCTCCACGCTGCAGCCAGTCCCCAGGGAGCCCCCTGCCTGGGGACTTAGGACCATGTGATCAGCGGGGACCCACCGCGGGACCCCGCTGCTTACCTCTGTCCCCCTCAGTCAGTCCTGGCGTCCATGCTGTCTTCCCTACACTCCGCCGGTACCAGAACGCCGGTACTGATCCGCCCACCAGCATCCCCGGATCAGTACCGGCGTTCTGGTACCGGCGTAGTGTAGGGAAGACAGCATGGACGTCAGGACTGACTGTCCATGCTGTTCATCCAGATGTGCAGCCACAGCTGCATGAAGAAAAAGCTTCAGGGGCTCTTCTAGCCCCCACTCCAACAGGTGCACCCGACTCCGGCCGGGCACCAAACTAAACTGAGGTGCCTTGGCCCGGGGGCGGGGTATAGGAGGGGGACCTAGTGCATCCTGGGAGGCTGAAAGCTTAACTCTTTGGTGCCCTGCGACTGACGTCACACCTATACCCCATGGTATCCTGTGGATACCCTATGGACCCTGAAGTAGAAATTTAGTTTTTTTTCCTGGCAGCTGCAGAAATTGAAGGAGATGCTGCTGTGTCACATGCCGCTTGAGCTGACAATTTTTTCACCAACAGCTCTTTGCATCTTTTCAGATTTATGTCCATCGAAAACAAAGACACAAGGTATGACTTAAACCTAGGATCAAGTATGGTCACCAAAATATATTGATCTGATTTCAAGAGATTGACGACCCTTGGATCCTGTCAAAGTGAATGAAGGGCTTGATCTACCAGTCCGACAGACTTCTCCAGCTGTTTTTGCTGGCAGTGTCTGAACTAAGGACCTGGATTCAGACCCATTCGCTAGATGTGGCCGCTCGCTCCCAGCTTATGCAAATTCAGCTAAGTGACGTAAAGGCAGGCGTTTTCATGGCAAGGCATAAGCACGCCCACTATGTCTTGGCGAGCGATCACTTTATGTTTATAGATGCCCACCAGCCTGTCTTTACCCACCCACTAGCATACATCATCTCCAGGAAGTATATACAACCATCGGTACATTGGATCATACCGCAGCGCTTGTGGTTGACTGTACCCTACCGCAAGCACTGTGAGCAGTTCTGTGTAAAAATCAATCAGGTAACATGTACTATGACACTGCCTGTTAATTATGCACGCCTCTGAAACGGCATTGAAACACCCAGGCATGCCTGCGTTCGCAACTCCACTCCCCCGTTACTACTGCCCTGCCGCAGTTACCACCAACAAATGGCCTCTCCTGTCACTAATTCCACTGGCCTGTCTTTGCTGGGCGAGCGAGCGCTACCGGATCACTCAAACTAGTTCGCTCAAGTTCAAAGGGTTTGAGAACCTTGCAGAACAAGGAAATTATTCTCCACTGTGCTTGTCTAAGGTGCATTCCCCCTACACTCTTTAAGTCATAGGCCGTAGTGTAGCCTTGGTTGGTCTTTTGCTGCTTATGCATCCGCTGAAGCTTATAGAGGGTATAATTCCACCTAGTTACTACCTTTTGCTTCAGCTGAAGGCTGGACAAATTCAACAGTTCTTGCTGGTTCTGCAATCTTCGACACGCAGTTGCTGAATGTCCAGAAATCTTACGGGCCACTGAGAGCATCTCCTGCAAGCCCCTGTCATTTTAAAAAAAATGTTGCACCATCAAATTAATTGTGTGAGCAAAACATAGGAAGTGTTTGAATTCTCCCACATGTAATGCTCGCACAATATTACAAGTGGGCTAAGCCATTTTGCAATGATTTCCCTGAGTTTTTCTAAGAGGTTCTCAGTGAGCTGGCATTTGTTAGATGCTCCAGCTGCTGTTTGCACTGTTGGAGGCAATACACCTACCCAGTGAGCTGTCACAGCCATGTAATCTTTAGTTTGCCCTGTCCCACTTGTCCACATATCTGTGGTTAAATGGACAGTGGGCACAATGGCATTTCGGAGGACATTAATAAGGTTTTTTTTAATGTCCATGTACAGATTGGGAATTGCTATTCTAGAGAAGTGGAATCTAGGACTGACATGGTTTGCCGGAACACAGGGCCTCCAATAACTGTGTAAAACCCACTGTATTATGGTGAATACTAGATGCACATCTAATACCAGCATAGCTGTTATGGTGTCAGTAATCCGCTGTGCAACTGCGTGTCTGCTGTCATACTTGTTTAGCATTGCAAAGGATTGTTTGACAGTCAATTGTTTGGTTAAACTAAAAGTAGGGGTGAGCGGGTTCGGTTTTACTCGGATTTACTCGGATCTTTAAACAGCATTTTATTGGCTATCGCCTATCATGTGTTTTGGATTGCCAATATAATAAATCCGAATTTGCGGTAAAGTGGCGATAAGAACCGAGTAAATCCAAGTAAAACAGAGCCTGCACATCCCTAACTAAAAGTAGTCTTCTTCCTGGTCCCCTTCTGGGATGAAGATCCACTGACAGCAACAGCAGGTGTAGCACTCAAGGATCTTTCTGGAGGAACCACGGATAGGAGAGGAGTCAGTCATTCTCATGAAATTGAATGCAGGACTACTTCCAATCACGAATGAGGATGTTGATGATGATGCAGGTGTTGGTGGTGGAGATTGCAGGTGCTTGGATCCAGATAGAAGGGAGCAGCTAGTTGACACTGTACTGATTCTTGTTCAGTTTTTTGTCCCCAAAGTTTCAGAATTTGAAATACCCTTTCCAATTTGATGAATGCACTGCAAGTGACGTAACAGGGAGGAGGTTACTAGATGGATAAGGTCCTAACCTCTGCTCACTGTTACATGGCAATGGTTACAAATGGCTTGGAAAGGTTCCACACATGAGAAGTGGATTTTTTGGTCCTTTGCCCAGACATGCCAACAATGGGATTTTTCCAACCATGGGCAACAACTGTTGCCTGATTTACAGTTTTTACACAAACATCCTCAGCATCAACATCCTCATCATCATCGACATCCTCATCATCCTTGTTGTTATAGCCAACTACATAAATATCCTCCTCATCCTCCTGGTGCAATTCCACAGAAGCATCCTCGATTTCTATGTCAGCATGTTGACTTGTGCTGCTCATCCCCACATTTATAGAGGGCATACAAATGGTGGAAGGAGAATCCTCTTCAAGTACAGTATTAGAAAGGTCAGGCTCACACATGGCAACCGCGGACACTCCTCGGGGATCTGTGACTTTTTGGAGACAATTTTTTTTTTACCTCTCCTACAAGCAGAAGGGCTTAAGTCATCACACCTAGAACCACCAGTCATAAATAAAGGCCAAGGCCTTATCTTTTTCTTGCCACTTTGTTTAGTGAATGGCATATTGTCAATTTTTGGTTCCTCTAAAGCTGACTTAGGTTTAGATTTTTTATTCTTTAACAGTGTAAAAGTTGATTTTACATGGCCTGACTTAAGCCCTGGGGCATTGGCCTTCAAAAATGATATTGACAGCCTTGCATCATCATCATCACGACTGCTGCCGGCAGTTACAAGACTGGTTTGTGGATCCTGCTCTCCTATCATGTGACTGTCCTCCATATTCATTGCGGTCTTCCAGCAGTGTCACCAAACAATTATAGCTCAGCTAAGTTGCAGCTAACGCACACAACCACACATAAAAAAAAATATATTTTTAAAACTGGGGAAGAACACCCCTAAATGAGGTAGCAGCCCCTTGATAAATGATACAGGCAGCACTCCTGTGCAGCTACATTGCTGATAAGTGTGGCTAATGTGCACACACACACAGAAAAAAAATTATTCTTTTTTTGCACGTGGGGGGAGAGCACCCCTGAACGAGGCACCAGCCCCTTGATCAACAACACAGGCAGCACTCCTCCGCAGCTATGTTGCTAATAAGTGTGGCTAACGTGCACACACACAGAAAAAAAAAACACTTTTTTTTTGTACTTGGGGAGATCATCCCTGAACGAGGCAGCACCCATGCGCAGCTAAGTTGCTTATAAGTGTGGCTAACGCACACACACACAGAATTTTTTACAAAAATTTGACTTGGGGGGGAGCACCCTTGAATGAGGCAGCAGTCCTTTGATAAATGACACAGGCAGCATCCCTGCGCAGCTATGTTGCTGATAAGTGTGGGTAATGGGCTCACACACACTGGGGGTGAAGAGCACCCCTGATGGACAGAGCACCCCCTGGACAACACAGCTGCACCCTGATGGACTGCAGTGACACAGTAGCCACTGAAGCCTCCCTCTTCTGTCAGCAGCACAGCTCCTAGTATAGAGTAACACAGCCCTTATGGACAACACACACAGCACAGCAACCAGCCCTAGTATGGACTAGTGGACATCAGCCAGCCAACTACTATGACAAGTGACAACAGCCACCCAGCCCCTATGCAGTATGGACATTAAGCAGCCAGCCCCTGACAAGTGACAACAGTAGCCAGCCCCTATGCACACACAGCACAGCCCAGTGATCACAGCCCCCTCCTTCCTCTTCACTCTCCACAGCCGGAATGAAAATGGCGGTGATCGCGGGACCTTTAATATAATCTGAAACCAGCGAGAATCTGACAACAGGATGATGACATTTTGCCTCGTTTTGAGATCCGAGTCAGACGGGAAAACCCGAGCCAACTCGGATCTCGGCTCGCTAAGTTCGGATGGGTTCGGATCTCTGAGATCCGAACCCGCTCATCTCTTTATACCATGAAATTCTAGAGGTATGTGCGGCGCCAAAGGGTACCTAAGACTGATGACTGCCAGCTCCCAAGAGAGACACTTCCGTCTATCATCATTCTGGAGCTCAGCAATCATCAGTATTGATGCATTCAGGTAAACAACTTTCTAAATGGTTGGTTCTATTAACCCAATGTATTTGTAATAGTTCTATAGTTACCAACCTGTTTTATAGATTGTGGTAACTCCAATAATTTTCATACTTATGTTATTTCAATAGCAAAGTTTACCTGTTATTTGTATCAACTATTCTGATTGCCCAACATATTCTATACTGCATTATGAAACATTCTATAGTTCCCACCATATTATTTATTATTTATGGTCTTTTCTCTCTAACTTTCATACTGTATCTATCACTTAACATCTCTGTGATCATCTACTCTAGTTTTGTTTTTTCAATAAAGTCTAAATGAGCGTACAAACTAGACGATGTGTGGGTCCAGCGATATCGGCAGTGGTGGGACCTGGCAGTGTTGCCAGCACACTTATCGAAGCCGGCAGCGACGAACGATGGAGTGGGGCCATGCTGCATTTGGCACCATGGCATCGCTAACAATATCCCTAGATTGTACTGCAAATACAGACGGATGGGGATATTGTTAATGACCCGCGTGAGCTTGCATCATTAACGATTTAGTACGTACACAGTAGACGATTAAACAAAATTGTTGTAACTATTTATATTAACTCATTTATCCAAGACAGAAAATTGTATGTTTTTAAAATGCCACTTATAAATATTAATAAATAATTTGCTTTTATGTAATTTTTGGGTCATCTTCTTTGTTAAACATATTTTGTTAATGATTTTAAGGTTCTAATCCTATTTTATATATATGGAAACTCTTTGGCCCCTCCCAAAACTAGACAGAGCCCCGTGTTTTGGTTTAGGTTTTTTGCAAAACCACCCTGAAATACTATGGTTTTGGTAAGACCACCCTCAAATGTTTTGGTTCGGATTTGGTTTTGGATATCTTTAAAACTGATAAAACCAGCTAAAATCATGTCATGTAGACCTGTTTACTTGTAATCCAAAAATCGAGATTTGGTTTTTAAAACCAAGTCATGAAAATACAGCAGACCCGAGCCAGGACTCTGTTCCACTGTACGTTCGACCGCACTCGTCAAACGTCCCCAAGAGCAGGCCTTGGTCCTATTGTATATTTAGTAATTCAGCAAACTAATTGTTTAAATTGATTCAGACAACCATTTACTTATTTGTATTATTATTTATTAGTGAAAATTGATGTCTGTCAATTATTGCAATAATATTTTATTCTGCTATTAAAACAAAACATGCAATATTTTAGAAATGGATATGAACATGGAAAGGAGAGGACCTCACCATACTCTCTCCGTGCTTCACCATGTTAACACTGCACCTTCCTCCCCAGTTTTTTCTCACTCCTGATATTTTGTTAAAGAATCTCTTGCACTTCAGTTGTCTCTGGAAGTTTACTATGTGACAATAATACCAGAGAGAAAGTAAGGAAAGTTATATAAGACAAATAAAATATGCACTCGAAACCTGGAACACTGGAGATCATGATACAGTAAAGGTAAAGGAACACAATCCTTCACAGTGCTGGGGGAACCTTACAGGAAACTCAACACCACCAGTCTATTAGATAGCAGGAAACCTTAATCAAAGCTGGCAAGCATTGTGCCCTGAGGCTAGAAGAAACATGCAGCTGATAGTATGAAAATATCTCTGCAATCTGAAGTGGAGTATGCAAAGAAACACAACAAATAGCAAGAGGGGGGAAAGAGAGAGGGAGGGAGACAGTGAGAGAGAGAGAGAGAGAGAGAGAGAGAGAGAGGGGGAGAGAGAAAGAGAGGGGGAGAGAAGGGGGGAGAGAGGGAGAGAGAACATACATGGATGAGCTGAAACTAAGCTGCTTGGAATTCCAAATACAGCGCATGAGAAATTTTGGCAAAGAACCCTGAGTGATGTGACCGCACAGATTTCTGCCAAGACTTACTGTATTAGAAGCTAGGAGAAAAACATGCTCCACATTCTGTTTAGTAACAAGTAATGCAATTTCAATTACCAGCGTTTGCAAAATAATAGCTGTCTACTGTATAATAAAGCTACATTTAAGGAAAAGTATAGCATATTTATAAGTACGATTAAAGTATTGTTATTTTTCTATAAATGTTCAGTAAAACATATGTGCATAACTTAGGCTGCGCAGAGTCTAATTTCCTGGCATATTTGAGTTTATTAGCAAGAATGTGGGGTTATTATGTTCTCTGTGCCAAAGCAAACGGAAGTATCAATCATAAGGATGGGACCTGACCTGAATTTCAACATTGAGAATGTCAACACCAGAATGTCGATAGGTTCTGAATGTCGACGACATGTTCATAATTACCGGAATGTCGAAATACAGTGTTTTGTTTATTTTTAGGATTAAAGTTAGGGTTAGCCTAAAATAGGCAAAAAAATGTATGTCAATGTCAACAATCTAGTGTCAACATGTTAAATGACGGCATATTTGAATGTTGACATATTGGTTGTCAACTTAAAGTCCATGTCGATATTCTGACTGTAGGCATTCAGAACATGTTGACTTTTTGGTGTCTACATTCTGAATGTCGACATACTAAATTGTTGACTTATCCTACTGTACCACCACCATAGGGACCAATAAAACAATTATCCTAATGTAGATATTGCTATTAAACATAGTAAAGCAGCTCCAAGAGGTATATGCTGTGATATATACTGTATGAAGTTTGCCAGCTATCAACATACTGCAGGCTCCTGAATTTTGATCCCAGATAAGTGGAAAAGATCACCAGCCCAGCAATAGTATTAGGAATTACAAGGAGGGGCATAGCTTTATTAATGACTTTCACAAGCATTTGTATATACTGTATAGGCTGTTAATGATATTACATTGCAATAAGGAAATTACTATAGCTTCACAAATAATTACAATTTATACCCCTTTTCCACCTAAATTCTTGGTCTGACCCAGAGTTGGAACAAAGTTCCTATCCGGATCAGACCCGGAATTTTGCCGACTCGGGATATTCCGCTCACACCGGAGTCGGGTCTGCATAGACCCGGCTTTTCCGGAGTGAAAGTGGTCGCTTGGAGATGACATCATCTCCAAGCGCCACTGAAGCCGGACCAATTGGCCGGCTAGCAGCGCACTGCAGGTCATCGTGACCTGGAGTGTGCTGTTCTCACAACAGGGTTTCACGGGCTACGTGATAAACCTTGCTAGTTACCTGGTTGGATTGCCGGGTCACTCAACCCGGCGATCCAACCCTCTCCCCTTTTACACCAGGGAGCTGCCCGGGTTAACCCTTCAATAACCCGGGTTTTAGCTCCGGTGTAAAAGGGGTATTATTGAATCACATTAGTAATTTTAAATATATATTCTCAGACAGAGTTATAAACATTACCACCTCTGAGATGGGTTCTCTTTTGTTAACTAGAGGTTAATTAAAGCTTAATGCTGGTACACTCTTGGCGATATAACGCTCATTTTATTAACGAGCGATATATTGCAAGTGGATCAGCAGGTGTGCACAACCGATACAGTATGTCTGTGAATGACTTTGTTCACAGACATATCAGGTCGAACCTGCAGCACAGCTGATGGCGAAATATCTGAAAGATATACTGTATTGATGCATCTGTGTGTGTGTACAGGCACCCAACCGCTCGCCTGTACACTTTCTGCAGGGATTGCTGACACTGACATCTTAACCGGATGGGCAAATTTAAACATCCACCCAATTGTAATGTCAGCCCAGACACATTGAGCGGCCGATTGATAAGCGTTTATGGCTTACCAATGAGCCACTCTGACAGCGGATTGGTCTGCTGACAGATCCGTCAACTAAATGTGTCCCCAGCATAACACATCCTAACACAACCAACACGCTTCATGTAAACAGCGCCTAATGCTGCCCATTACACGTGCTGCCCATTCCTCAGTGCAATAAAAGATTACTTTTCTGACAGGTGGAAATAAGCAGGTGAACAAGAGCGAAGAAGTGTTTAGTACTTAAAGCCCTTTAGTTCCTGTATTAACAACACATAGACAATCAGAGAAAACATGATGTTGTTTCACATGTTCCATTATTGTTAAGAGTCTGTAACCAAGATTTCAACATGGGAAGACCTTGCGATAGGAGACAACAAATGTAAATCAGGTCAGTTGCTTAGACCTTCAGGACGCAATTGCAGAAAAAAAAATCTTAAAAGATAATTAGTTGGGGCTGTTAATCAAGTTTAGCAGGTGTTGAGTAATGAAGCAAGACAGGGCATCTGCTGTGACCTGTCTGTCGGTAATCTGATGAAGAAACGTTATGCCAAGCCGTGTCTACATTCCATACCACTAATCTGACAGTACGATGCTCAATAGGGTTTTTCTACTGTGTGAACAACTGACCAAAGGCGTTATTATATTTATTTATTTTTTTAAAAAGTGTATATACTCCTTTACACTGCACTGCACGCATGTTTTCAGGCTCACAATCCCAACTTGGAATATAAATCTTAAATGAAAGACAAACAAACTTGTCAAAAGTCACAAAGTTCCAATACTTGGAATTCCAGCTGGTATTTGTAGCAAGTTGCTCAGTGTATCTTAACCACTGTGCCACTCAGCCCAAATCCTGAGGGAGCTTCTATCAATTTAGAATTTTTTTTTTAACAAGTCAATGAATTCTTCCTCCTCGCTTCCAAGATGTCATTTTTTTTCTCATTGTTTGAAATAAATATGCAGAAAATCTATTAAACATGTACATATTTTGTGCCATAGAATATTAATTAAAGCTTTGTTTGAGAACAGCATGACACTCCAGTAAAGAAAAAAGTCTAATAATTCCACTTCTTCTCAGATTAGTCGCACAAAGAGTATAAATTTATCTCGTAATGCAAAAATGAGTTCTCATTCAACTAGGGACAAAGTGTATGTTAATAAATGTTCCACTTCCAAATAATTCAGATGTTATTTGCATATAAGGATTCCTCTCATCAGGTTTATGTTAACTTAAAAAAATAAAACATAACTTTGTCTGTTTAAGGTATGGCAACTCAAAATGATGCCCAAAATAGCCTGCCTGCTAGACTAGGGCATTCTCAGAGCCGTAACTAGACTTTTTGGTGCCCTGTGCCAGAAAGAGCATTGGCGCCCCCCTCATTTTTCAAAGGGACATAATGCACCCAAAAAATGGCCATGGCTTCATGGGGAAGTGCCAGGGAAGAGATAGGAGAGGCCAGGAGATGCTGGGGATGAAATAAGAGGAAGCTACAAGCAAGAATGATAATAAACAGAAATTTGACAGGCCCAAACAGCGCCCCCCTGACCTGTGGTGCCCTGTGCGATTACCTCGGCCGCACTACCCTAGCTACGGCCCTGTGAATTCTGTTATATTAAATTACCTAAATAAACACAGTATATTATAAAAGGTAAAGGGTGGGAGTGAGGGCCTGATTCAGACCCGCTCGCGAGCGCTATGCGCTCACAAGCGGGTCGATGGTGGCCCAGTGTGCATGCGCACGACGGAGCCGGCTCCGTTGTGCACATGCGCGAGACAGGATAGCGACGGGCACTCCATCGCTCCGGGTCTCGTACCAAAGGGGGCGTGCTGTCGATGTTGAGTGACAGCACGCCCCCTTTGGTGGGCGGGCCGGGGGTGTGGCTGCCCAGACGGAGGCGTTCCCATGGGAACACCTACCGTCTGGGGCCGGCCTCACTGACATCACAAGTGATGTCAGTGGGAGTGGTTTCGGCTCTGCTAGAGCTGAAAGCACTCTTGGGCTTGCGGCAACGAGACCCTACCACAAGGGTCTCGTCGCAAGTCCGATGGTCACGATGGTCTTGACCATCGCGACCATCTTCCTGACCGCTCGCTATAGCTGTGGGTGGTCACCCACAGCTATGCGAGCGGCCAGGAGGCCGCTCTAAAAAACAGAAGGCCGGCTCTGATTCAGAGCGAGCGCTCTGTCAGAGCGTCCGGCTCTGAATCAGGCCCTGAGTCCACATTGTAATGTCTATACAGCAACACAATAACTTTTTATTTTAACTGATTTGCTACAACTTTGAGACTCAACAACAACATCATAAGCAGTAGTAGGGAAATTAATGGAAACACTATTAAAAAAATGGCCTGTGGAATATCTCAAATCCAGTAATTTACAGGATCCCAAATATCATGGATTTACTGGGGGGAGATCATACCAAACAAATCTTATTGACTTTTTTGATTGGGTGAGTAAACAAATAGATTATTGAAGGGGGAGGGGGGCCTAGATATATCTTACCTAGACTATAGTAAGGCTTTTGACACAGTCCCACATTGCAGACTGCTAATGGAATGAATGGATAACAACTTGGTTGCAGGATAGGAAACAGAGTTGTAGTAAATGGAGTGCAGTCTCAGGAGGGAAAGGTTAAAGTGGACTACCCCAGGGATACGAACCAGTGCTTTTTAATATATTTGTTGGTAACGTCGCATATAATATTTAAGGTAAGGTATGCCTTTTTACAGATGACATAAAGGTATGTAACATGATAGACACACCAAGAGAAGTAAATAATTGATGATCTCGGTAGACTGGAGGAATTGTCAAGAATGTGGCAACTTCAGTTTAATTTCCAAAAAATGCAAAATAATGCACTCAAAAACTCAAAGGCATTAATGTAGTATTAATGGCACCATAATGGAAACTATGAGACAGAAAGGGATCAATTTTGTGATAGGCATAAGAATAACTTCACAAAGTACTAAGGATCAAATAGGGTTGAGGTTATTATAAGGGTAAAATAAGGGCAGACTAGATGGCCCCAAGTGGTTCTTATTTGCCATCAAATTCTGTTTCTATGTTCTATAGCAGTGCTTCCCAAACTGGGTGCCGTGGCACCATGGGGTGCCTCCGGGCACTTGCAGGGTTGCCTCGGGTTGGTGGTCCAGTACCAAATGTTATGATTTTTATTCAGTGTGATAGGCAAAACCAGTGATTCAAACAAGCTTGGGAACCACTGTTCTATAGTATGGTATATGCTGCCTGTTGCTAATTCCCCAAATGTCTGTGGTTTGGTAATCAAAGCCACAGGAAAAATATTTTACATTTATGGACTGCAAGAAGCCACAGGATAAAATAAAAATAAATTGTTTACGTCTCATTGCTTCTCTCTGGAACAACGTATTGAATTGTAAAAATAGTACAAGTAATGTAAAATAATTTTGAGGACTAAGAGGTCTTTTTGCTAAGCTTTGGATGGAAATAAAATGAACAGAGATAAAGTACCAGCCAACCAGCTACTAACTGTCATTTTTCAAGACATATTTCTGCCTACTACTATCTCTGTATTGTCCGCAGTTCAGTTAACACATACCCCCACTGCACCTTGCTTATGTGAGAATGGTCCCATGTTTCACCTCTTCAGTCATAAGTTGGGATGCCCTTGAAATAGGGCCGGCTCTAGGGGTGTTCGACCTGAGCGGTCGCACAGGAGCGCCACCCATAGAGGGCGCACCCCTCCCCAACATCCCGATTTCAGCGGCACATTACTGTCCTACTGTACCACCTGTGGGCTGAAGTGGCCCGCAGGTGGTTAAATCGGGAGGTTGGGGACCCCCCCACTACCGCAGCTGTGCGGCGGTGCCGTACCCCGGAGACTCTGAATGGATGCTGCGCGCATGCACGCGGCATCCATTCAGTGACAGGAGAGGGCTGGGGGAAGCCCAGCTAGGGAGGCTACCCCCAGCCTGACGTTATTTGGAGGTGGACACGCCTCCTAATAACATCACGTAGGGGGCGTGGCCTATTGTAATTAGGCAACGCCCCATTTTTGGGCGAAGATAGGGCACGCTGGATGGGGCCAGCACAGGGTGCTCCGACCCCTGGAGTTGTCCCTAGCTTGAAATGTGTATGACTCTACATCGCTCGTACTTGCGGACCACGATGGTTTTGCTTTTAAAAGAATTGTTTTAAATGCTGTTGCAAAATCTGTTAGAATTAACTAAACAACCTTTTAATACTCTGGAGAAGTAAGTATTAAAAATATGGGTGCAGGGTTGCCGGTGTGTGCCTCCCTGGACCCAGGGGCCCTGCACACCCTGTACCCAATATAGATACACCCCCTGGATATAATATTCCTTATCGCATAGAATTAAATTACCTAAAGAAGATAAATCATGGACACAAAATCAAATAATCTATGCACAATAAATGCAAAGCACCTAACAGCCTTAGAGAGAAATTTACAATCAGTCAATTAGAAGCATATAGCAGGTGCTGGTGATTGGTGTGTATTTGAATAAGCCCTAAGGCAACCACAATTAATGCGGCTACTTACCCCTTTTATACCAAAGTCCAAATTTGGAACACATTTCCAAATCGGATCAGACCCAGACCCCCTTTTACACCATGGTGCCAACCCGGGCTGGCACCATTCACAATGGAGCCGGATCTGCACTGACCCGGCTCTTCCGGTACAGGTGAGCAGTGCTTCTTCCACTCCCCCTCCACTTCCCCAACCCTCTCTACTCACTCTGCAGCGGTCCAGAGACAGGGAGGGTGGGTGGAGAGCGCTGCTCCATGCTGGTCGGCCATGCCCTGGTTGCAGTGGATGCTTGGTGATAATGTCATCTCCAAGCACCACTGTAGCTGGCCAATCCGGTGGACTGCGGCACGATCCAGGTCATCGCTACCCAGATTGCGCCATTTACACCAGTAGTTAACCATGCAAACTTCCCGAGTTGGATCCCTGGACCCGGGGGGATCCACTGACACAGACAAAAATCCCGGGTTGATGCACGTTCACATGCATCAACTCAGGATTTTCAGGTTGGTGTAAAAGGGGTATTACAAGCATATAGGTGTTTCTGTACAAGCCTGAATCAGTTTGTAATTAAGCAAACAAACCTTTTTTTATGCAAAAGTATTTATTAAAAGATTATTTTATTTTTATATAATTTTTTTATTATTTATTTTATTAGTGCAATTCAATTGCAGAATTCATTGTGTGGGTATTATTAACTCTACATGAATTATATTTCATGAAGACTGAAGAATGTGATTGGCTGCTCCAGAGGGAGGGGTAGGGAATTCAGAATTTGCTTTGTCTCTCTTCAAACATGTTAAGCTCCCGGAGGGTTAAATAGTGTACCAGTAATTGATTGTGGCCTTCAAGCAGCCTCTATCTCACCACTTGGCTGCAATTGAGGCAAGTCAGACCCACATGACTAGGTCAATGGACATCACATTAAGCACACACTGCTTATGAAGTATATGGTAGCAAGTTATTTGCCATAGACTCTTACTGTTCCAAGTATTCTTCCTCCAGATCCCATCCAAAATCAATGGGTGTTTATTTTATTAATCTCCATAACAACACAGCATCAGCTGAGACCGGACAGTGGCTCAAGCCTAATACATCACCCAATACAGAACATCTATCCTTAAATTTCACTGATGCCTATATTACCATGGAGACACTACAGCTAGTATGATGTTGGGCATGTAGTCTGCTGTCCCTTCCCTTTGAGATGCAATAATAGATGAGATTATCAAGTCTACCTTTCGTAGTAGCCACAGTTCCTGATTTCTTGTTTCTGGTGTATTTTATTAATCAATTAGGAAAGGTATTTACATCTCAAAAAGTCCTTGACTCATCACTTGCCTCTGATGGAGCTGACTGATATCAGCAAAAATGCTGTGGCCCACACCCACTAGTATAATTGTTAATCGATACCAGGTACTCAGCTGTGTTCATCACATTTGGAAGTGCCAAATTCCACGCAAGGTTCATCATCCCAGCGCATACTATAGGGTCCAGAACCTGCCTTCCATATTTCACAACAGTGCACACGTCAGCTCCTCACTTCTGCAGCTGTGTCCTTGTGCAGCTACCATAAGGAGCTCACTAGAAACTGTATGGAATCTGTATGCAGGGCCGTAACTAGGGTAGTGCGACCAGTGCCATGGCACAGGGCACCGCAGGGCAGGGGGCGCTGTTTGGGTCTGTCAGTTTTCTGTTTATTATCATTCTCACTTGTAGCTTTCTCTTATTTTATCTCCAGAATATCCTGGACTCCCCTATCTCTTCCCTGGCCCTTCCCCATAAGGCCATGACCCTTTTTCGGGTGTGTTATATCACTATTTAAAAAACAGGTGGGGCGCCAATGCTCTGTCTGTATAATTAAGTGCAAAGTTACAAAGTAAAAAATATATTCAACTAACAAGTTAGGAAAAGGATACTTGTCAGTCAATGGTTACAAAGTGACTGTTTACAAATGAAAAAGGCCTTTTTTTCAACGTTTATTAGTACCTAATAAGCATGCTTTTCTAAATATCTAATCTTTTTCTGCTAGCTAAATATATTTACTAACAAGTTGGGAAAAGGAATTAATAATCTACAGGCCGTCTTAAAGACTGTTGGAAAGTAATTGTTCATCTCTATGAAGAAAAAGCACTCATGCTGTATACACACGGAACAACTTGAACCACCATAGATATCGTTGATAGATTTCCCTCCAATTTTCTGCAGTGCAGGTCAAACGATTTTGGTTGTACACACTGATAGATATGTATGATAGATATTTCAATGAAGTTATCTTTTTACAGGCAAATCTTTACAAAATCGTCCAAGTTGGCCTGCATGCATGGAAGATCATAGATATCGTTCTCGTTCATGCGGGAACACGCATCGTTGGTCGTTGTCAGGTTGGTGACTGCAAAAAAGTGAACGATATGAACGATATCGTGTGACCCGGTAATCCAACCCAGGTAAATAGCAGGGTTTAACACGGGCGTAACCCGTGAAACCCTGCTGTGTGTACGGCGCACTCCGGGTCTTGATGACCTGGAGTGAGCCATAAGCCGGCCGATTGGTCCGGCTTCAGTGGCGCTTGGAGATGACGTCATCTCCAAGCGTCCACTTTCATGCGGGAAAAGCCGGGTCTATGCAGACCCGACAGCGGTGAGCGTGGTGCCGACTCAGGAATATCCCGAGTCGGCGCTGGCTAAATTCCGGGTCTGATCCGGATAGGAACCCTGTTCCGACTCCGGGTCAGACCTGGAATTTGGGTGGAAAAGGGGTATAACAGTGCTTTGGGACACTACAATTATTGCTTGGATCAAGCTAATTAATGACTGCTGCCCCTACCTGCTTGGATATATGTAAAGCTGATATCTGAATAACGGTTAATTTTCTTGCATGAAAATTTTATTACTAAGAGCTATGTGCACTTACCTTCTTTTCTTTGTACACCTTGTTGGATTACTCTGTGAACATATTTTTGAGCATGATAACATTTAATTTTTTACAGTGTAATATATTGAGCTCATTGATATTGTTCTGGTCCTTAAATAGGACATAGTATTGAATATGCATCTGTATGTACTGTGTGTGTATATATATATATATATATATATATTGTGGCAAAGAGGGTTCTTTGCCATGTTCTGCTATAAATGACTCATAAGCTGGAATAAACCCGCTGGATACCTTTAAAGCACAGCTGCATCACATGGGTCTGATTGATGTGGGTCTGTGTGATTAATAAAGGTTCTGGGAGTCACAGAGAAGGTGCTCCTGATGCTGAATCAGTCAGCCAGGTGTTAGTGAGCTGCTATTGTTAAGCTGGCCACACATCTAAAGTTTATCTGTCCAACCAGCCAACTAGTTGATTGGTTGGAATGAAAATCTGGTAACGTATGGGAGTAACTGATAATCAGCAATTTGCTCCTAAATGCCAGAAAACAGATGTAAATGGTCGTTCAGACAAGTTTGTTAAATGTTTGATCTAGACAATTTGTTCAAACAACAGTTTTGTCCATTTTCTGGCGTTTCGGAGCAAATTGCTGATTGTCATTTGCTTTCCTACCTTTCCAGATTTTCATTCCAAGCAATCAACTAGTTGGCTGGTTGCACAGATAATCTTCAGATGTGTGGCCAGCTTTAGTTTAGTTCTAAGGAGTCATGAGCTGTTTTGGGAAATGTGAAGATGTAAAATTTTTTTATCAGTAAAAGCCATCTGACAAGGACAACTGCTGTCAAGAGTGTTTCTTTGTAAGGACAATCTTGTGTCAGATCGTGGGATCCTTCTGCTAGACGCGATTTGCATGGCAGAGGCCAGGTGCTGTCTTTTTGGGTTGGTGAGTGAGGTTAACCGGCCTGTAAAAATCTGTTGCACATGTGAGAAAGTTGTGCTGGGTGCAAATGTGTAAAGTTTATGCTGTGTTATTTGTGAAGGAAAACAAGTGTATACACAGTGTGTGATTATTTCCAAACAAACATCTTTTTCTGAGGTCTGTTGCAGCAGAGAAAAAATTTCTTTAATGGCTGAGAAAAACACCAAATGTATTTCTCTGTGTTTTTACTTGCACTTGTTAAGTTTGGGTGTGGTACATATGTGACACCCCCTTAAGTTCATGTATAGTGCAGTGTGGTGTCTCCCAATCTTACCAGATTTAAATGAGTCTCTTGGTTCTCCTACTTGGTGCAGAGAGGTAAGGAGGGGGTACAGTCATAGATGGTCACCAGTTAAGTTTCAAATAAGAGTTTCAATTTATTAAACATATACTTTCACACTTTTAGGGGTATTCAATATGGGAGCGAAAACATAGTTTTTGCGTTAATATCGCACCTATGACGTCATTATCGCAGGTTTTGCTTTTACACTGTATTCAATTTCAAAGACTTTTCTCAGGTTTGAAAAGTCTTTGAAAAAAAACGGGGATAACTTTTCACCACTGAATAGGTGGCGAAAAAAAGTGCAGAATTGGGGTTTAGGGGTGCAGGCTTAAAAAAAAATAGCCTGCAACCCTGGGAATGACATTTAAAAGATAACTGTGTCAAAAAAAATTTAAAAAAAAAAATAGGGACACCCCAAAAAATTATTTTCAAAATTGGGGTGAAAAAAAAAAAATGGGAAAAAATTGTTTAACAATAGGGAAATAAGTTCAGGGCTATTCTGCAAGTATGCGGCAGGTGTTTTCTAGAATAGGCTATTAGCGGCAGGTGCACAAATGCAGAATTTTTAAAAACTTACTTTAGGGACATAAAAATATGCTAGTACCCATTTTCATGTACCCCAAATTTGATGGGACCACTTAAAAAAACAAAAAAAATCACCTAAGTGCTCTTCTGCAACACTTCTTCAATGTCAGGAAAAAAACAACTGCTGCGGCTATTTAAATCCCCGACTTACTTTTGCAGGCTAAAACGGGGGTACCCATAGTGATCCCCCATGTTTTTACAACTTTGGGGGGTCCTACAATTTTTTTTTAAGGAAAATGTCATAACTTTACGCAAATCCCACTTCGCCAGGTCCCGTTTTCGTTACTTTCATATTGAATATGGGGTAAGCGGGCGAGCGCCCAATACTTTATCCCAGGTAAAATCTCCGATATGAAACGTAAACTTCGACAGCGAAGTTTACGTTTCATATTGAATACCCCTCAATGAGTAAAAAGTTAATCACATTTTAAACACAATGAAGGTTTAATTATGCTGCAACATTGGAATGGTTGAAGGCTTTTCGCTGGAGATAACAGCAAACTGGGGAATTCAAGTGGGTTAGTATAACAAGCACATACAGTTAAAGAAATATCATGCGATTGACAATTTAATTTTACTCATCAAGACTTTTAAGATCAACAAATATATTGCAACCAGTGGCATAACTAAGGCAGGGCGAGCGGGGTACGTGCCCTGGGCGCCGTACGACAGACGGCGCGGTGGGATGCCGCCGGCCACGGTGCGGCCCGCCCTAGTTAGGCAGTGTGGCGCCGACTGCAGTGGGTGCGGTCAGCGCTACACATTTACACAGGACTGGCGCTAGGCTTCCCAGTGCCGGTCCAGTGCTGTACAGCCGAACCCCTTCCCTCCCCCTGAGTGCTTGCCCAATTGCGCCAGGAGGAGGGTGGCAGGCGGGCGGGCTCAGGCTGTGCTAACACACACATCGCCGCCAGCATGGCAGAGATGTGTGTATTTACCAGCAGCTAATGAGAGTCAGACAGACTGTCATTGGCGGCTGCTGCTGCTACTGCACACACATCACCACCGACCGGCAGCGATGTGTGTGGAATCAGCAGCCAATGAGAGTCAGAGGGACTCTCATTGACTGCTGCAGCGCCCGCTGCAAGAGCCGGGCTGGAGCTCACTCATGAGCTCCGCCTTCCAGCTCATGCAGTGGGTAATGGGAGCGACGTCATGACGTCTCTCCCATAATGCTGAGCGCGCCAGCCCGGTAGGACTGACGTGCCGGAGCGTGGATTCAGGTAAGTGTATTTTTTTTAATGTGTCTGCACTACTGGAGGCACAACGGGGGAGAGGGTGGCTACTACTGGCAGCACCATTACTGGGGGGGGACCTATACTGGGGGTGGGGCACTACTGGTGTCTACTACTGGGGGAACCTCTAATGGGGACTACTACTGGGGGGGGAACTTCTACTGAGGGCACTATATAAGGGGCTTACTACTAGGGACACTGCACTGGGGGGATCACTGCTCGGGGCAATAATAGTAAAGACCACTAAATGGGGCACTGGATAGAGGGGATCACTACTGGGGGCACTGCATGGGGGGGACTTCTGCTGGGGGCACCACTATAAAAGGGGCTTACTGCTAGGGGCACTGCACTGGGGGGACCACTACTGGGGGCACTAAATAGGGAGGACCACTACAGGGGGCACTGGATGGGGAGGATCACTACTGGGGGCATTATATAAAGGGCACTGCATAAGGGGGGTACCACTACTGGGGACACTGCATTGTGAGGACTGCTACTGGGGGCACTATATAAGGGGCACTGCATAAGGGGGAACACTACTGAGGGCACTTCATAGGGGGGACCACTACATGGGGCACTGGATTCCAGGGGACCACTACTCGGGGCACTGAATAAGGGGAACTAATGGGGGGCTGTATAAGGGGGACCACTACTGTGGGTACTGTATAAGGGGCACTACTATGGGCCTGCATAAGAGGAACCACAACTGGGGACATTGCATACTGGGGGTACTGTATAAGGGGCACTACTGGGATTAAGGTGCATATGGATATAAATGTTCTGAGTAACGATAAAGGGGGGTGTCATGTTGACACACCCCATTTTTAAGTGACCACGTCCATTTTTTGCCACATGTGCCTTCGGCGCACGCTCGCGGGGGCTAAATTTTCAAATTTGCCCTGGGCTCCAAATGCACTAGTTACACCACTGATTGCAACAACATATCAGAAATTCACAAACAATGCTCTATCTAAGTCTACTAGTCAGATCCAAATTTTCCTATCTACCTAAATAAGTTCACTACATGCATGTAAATTACTAGTAATAATACAGTTCAGTGCTTTCTGTAGAGGTGGTGCACGTTATTAAATTAACTTGGTTGGTACCAACCTACTGAGAAATGTTATTAAAGTGTTGATAGAGAATATGTTGCAGATTATTGCCCGGGGTATTTTAAATTGAAAACTGTGATATAAAGTTTGTTTCTGTGAATGCAGTATTACTCACAATCCAAATCTTCTGATGAACTACCAGGGGTTTTTATTGAACTTGTCTGTCGTCCTGCAAACTAAAGGTGTGTACACACTGGGCGATATTACTGAGCGATTGCACGATTATGACATCGTAATCATGCAATCGCTCAGTAATCGTGCACAAATCATGCACTAAAATGTAGGAAACGACCAATGATGCGCGCGCCCGCTGGTCGTTTCCGACATTGTCCATTGCCTGAACATGCAGGCCAATCTGCCGATAACGACAGATTGCCCATGTTCAGGAATGATGGAGTGTGCCTCCACTGAACGACTGATCGTTCAGTGTAGGCACTGCAGGGGATCAGGAACGACGGTACGATTACAAAGTTGTAATCGTACTGTCTTTCCTGATCGCACAGTGTGTACGCACCTTAATGGTTTAAGTTCCAGTGAGGATTGTAGTTATTCCTTACTATGCAATGGCAGCTGGCTAGTCACCTGTAGAATACTTTGATAATTATCTACTGACTGTATGCTGTGGGGTAATATATATGCCTTGAGGAATTTGCAATTATGTGTTTTTTTTGCGACCGTGAAAAGAGACTTTTACAGGCACTTATAAAAGGGTAGAGTGTGTGTCTCTCTCTCAGCTATATCTGCCCATAGTGACGTATGGGCTGAGTAATAACTTGTGAACCGCTACAAGGTATTTAGGTTCCCTCTCTCTCAACTATAAGCAGTCCTGAGGAGAAGATGGGATTTCAGACCTTTACCTTAATATATCAGTCTCCTAGTAGTGAGTTGCTGTGTGTAATAAGCCCATGCAGCTATCCAGCTAATGTGGGACACTAAAGGCAGCATATTAGGTAACTAGACTGCACTGTCTCACTCACTGATATCACAGACACTGGGGGGAAAGGCAGTTTCGTGTCCCTGTAGTTGATTTGGGGAGAGATGCAACTGAGAAGGGTTTCTTAGCGATATCTATGTAGGATAACGATGCTGCATGCTACTCCCTGCAGCTAATGATTTGTAAGTGATGCAGCTACACGGTAACTATGGTGCAGGGCTGTGATGGCTACTTTTTACAGACCTCGCTCTTGCCGGCCATATTGAAGGGGTTTGCATCATCACTGTCTCTCTGTCTTTAGCCACTCCCCTGGGAAGGGCCTGACTCCTATGCCGCTGCCCATTGCCTCTCTATTTTCTGCTGGCTGTCACTGGTGCTGAGCGGAACCCCAATGTGCTGGCAGTCAGCAGATGCAGCTCTGTCTACCAATCACCACCGTCCCTCAGGTCAGTACTGCAGCGCAAGTCCTCACTGCTACCTCAGGACTCCTCTAATTGGTGTTACTGCCCCTCTCAGCCACCTGCAGCTGGTGCTGCATCGTCATGTGACCTGCTGCTGACTCACCACATACTACCTGCACCTGTACATATATTTATTTTTCCTATATAAATACATGACATTTAATACATATAGCAGGGTGATTATTCAGCCTTCGATATCATTTTCCAATCACCCCATTCAGCTATACTAGGGTGCCACACATATAGTACTTCTAAGCAAAGGTGTCTGCCTACCCTCCAACATGACCCATTCCATTAGGTACAAAACACTCTGCAATCATAAATTATGTGGGAAGTCCAGGAGCAGTCACCTGTGTTGAACTAGGTAATTGATGAGACAGGTGTTTCAACACAGGTGACTGCAATCATCAATTAGGTGGGAAGTCCAGGAGCAGAGGCCCTGATTCATAGTCGGATGCTCTGACAGAGCGCTCGCTCTGAATCAGGGCCGTCCCTCCTACTTTTTGGAGCGGCCTCCTGGCCGCTCGCATAGGTGTGGGTGGCCACCCACAGCTATAGCGAGCGGCCAAAATGATGGTCGCGATGGTCAAGACCATCGCGACCATCGGGCTTGCGACGAGACCCTTGCGGTAGGGTCTCGCTGCCGCAAGCCCTGGAGTGCTTTTGGCTCTATCAGAGCCGAGAGCACTCCCACTGATATCACTAGTGTTGTCAGTGGGGCCGGCCCCAGACGGTAGGCGTCGTTCCCATGGGAACGCCTCCATCTGGGCAGCCACGCCCCCGGCATGCCCACCAAAGGGGGCGTGCCTTCAATCACCAATGACAGCACACCCCCTTTGGTGCGAGACCCTTAATTATGGCTTAGCTGTCGTTATTCGGGCCTCGCGCATGCACACAACGGAGCCGCCTCCGTTGTGCGCATGCGCACTTGGGCAACATCGACCCGCTTGCGAGCATTCAGCGCTCGCGAGCGGTTCTGAATCAGGCCCAGTGTTTTGTACCTAATGGAACGGGTCATGTTGGAGGATCTGGGTATCTGTGTTGAGCTGGCCACACACTAGACCAACTTACATCCAAGCATCCAACTAGTTGATTGGTTGGAATGAAAATCTGGTAAGGTATGAAAGCAAATGACAATCAGCAATTTGTTCCCAAATGCCGGAAAATGGACAAAAACTGTTTGAACAAATTGTTTAGATCAAACATTTAACAAACTTGTCTGACGACCATTTTCATCTGTTTTCTGGCATTTAGGAGCAAATTGCTGATCATCAGTTACTCCCATATGTTACCAGATTTACATTCCAAGCAATCAACTAGTTGGATGGTTGGATGAAAGTTGGTCTAGTGTGTGGCCAGCTTTAGTCTGTGGTCGCCCAATTAAAGGGACAGTGCTTTGATTATGGCTGGTTATTGTAGTGCCACATGAAGAAATGGTTTGACTTCAAACACAATGAGGAGTATTCAATATGAAACGTAAACTTCGCTGTCGAAGTTTATGTTTCATATCAGAGTTTTTACCTGCGTTAAAGTATCGGGCGCGTACCCGCTTATCCCCATATTCAATATGAAATTAACGAAAACGGGAGACTCCGAAGTTGCGTAAAGTTACGAATTTTTCCTTAAAAAAATTGTAGGACCCCCCCTAAAGTTGTAAAAACATGGGGGATCACTATGGGTACCCCCATTTTAGCCTGTAATTGAAAGTCAGGGATTTAAATAGCCGCAGCAAGTGTTTTTTTCCCGACATTGAAGAAGTAATGCATAAGAGCACTTAGGTTATTTTTTTCGTTGTTTTAAGTGGTCCCATCAAATTTGGGGTACATGAAAATGGGTACTAGCATATTTTGTTGTCCCTAAAGTAAGTTTTTAAAAATTCTGCATTTGTGCACGTGCCGCTATAATTCTATTCTAGAAAACATCTGCGGCATACTTGCAGAATAGCCCTGAACCTATTTCCCTATTGTTAAACAATTTTTTCCCATTTTTTTTTTTTCACCCCAATTTTTAAATACATTTTTTGGGGTGTCCCTATTTTTTTTAAACTTTTTTTGACACAGTTCTTTTTTAAATGTCATTCCCAGGGGTGCAGGCAATTTTTTTTAAGCCTGCACCCAAACCCCAATTCTGCACTTTTTTTCGACACCTATTCAATGGTGAAAACCTATCCCCGTTTTTTATCAAAGACTTTTCAAACCTGCGGTAAGTCTTTGAAATTGAATACGGTGTAAAAGTCAAACCTGCGATAATGACGTCAAAAGTGCGATATTAACGCAAAAATTATGTTTTTGCTCCCATATTGAATACCCCTAAATGTGGTACAAGTAAACCAGGAAAGTTTGTTCCTGTGTGTATTGTGAACAAACAGTTCATTTACAAAACTGTTAAACTTAAAGGGGAAGTTTTGTTTTGGATTTTTTGGTTTTCTGCAGCTTAACAATATATTATTTTTGTAACAAGACTGAGCCAGCAACTGTTGCTGGCTGTAGGGGGAGCTGCAGTGGTTGAGCACAGCTCCTCCCAGGCAGTTCCCATGAGGCATCATGCACAGGCATTGTCGGATCCTGCTGGGTGACAGTGACCGGCGCTCTTTCCCAGAGCTGCAGCACAGTTTTGTGTAATGTATTAAATGGGGGGGGGGGGAGCCGGTGGTGGTGTGGGGGGGGGGGGGGTGATATTTAATAAGCCACGCCAGCACTATATTTATATGGCTGAATTTGTGTTATTAAGTGAGAGGTGTGTTTGTGTCAGTATGTAGTTCAGTGTGTGTGTCAGCTTTGTTAGTGTGTGTATAGGCTTTGTCAGTGCAGTGTGTGTGTGTTGACCTTGCCAGTGTGTTTGTCGGCTTTGTCAGTGTGTATGTGTAGGCTTTATCAGTGTGTGTAGACTTTGTCAGTACAGTGTGTGTCTGTGTGTTCGTTTAGGCTTTGTCAGTGTGTGTGTCTGTCACTGTGTATATGTTTGCAGTGCCGCCTTTTTATTCCTTCAAGGAGCTGAAAAGCTCCAAATAAATCTAGACAAGTAGACCGGCACTCCAAATAAAAAAGTTCAACAGCCGGGATGCAGATCCTAAAGCTGGCCACACACTAGCGGGTTCACACTAACGGGTTCACGTCAATCAATAAGATTACTCGCACACATCTATACTGTAATGGTTATTGAGTACTCGAGGAGTGCTGCCTGTATGTGGATAGATTTTTTGCCATTGGTTTTGTAACCAAATATTGGCTACCCCCCTTTCAAAATCCTGCTTTTGCCACTGCCTGCCGTAATGTAGTAGATGACCCCATCAGATGATGTTGAGGCATTTTGTTGGCCATTGAGAGCATGGCAACTCCGATTAAATGGCCAGAGGAGGATTGGGTGGCACACTCGGCTCCTTATTTAATAGGTGAAGCACAGCGGGCCTATGTAGATATGCCCGTAGCCTGGGCTGTGAATTATAAGCAGTTCAGCATGCTCAGCTAGCCGATCTGGTGAAGTTAACTCAGAGTTGGTTAGAGCCCGAACGAATCCTGCCGGATAGGATCCTTGAAATCCTGTAAATTGACCATTGTGTGCAGAACCTAAAGCAGGAGCTGCAAAAATGGGTTCTGCAGAGCAATCCGCAGTCATCTGAGGAGCTTGCGGCAGAGCCAGATGTAGACCTCATTGGGCCCTAGGCAAGATGCAAGTTTGGGGTCCATAGCACTATATTTGCTCTTCATGATTCATGCTAAGCATCCCTACCCTAAACCTGATCCCAACTCAACCTTAAGCTCAAACCTCACCCTAACCATAACCTCATACCCTAACCGCTAAACCCTACACCATCCCTAATACCGTATCTCTAATACCCCAACACCTATTCTGACCCTTATACCCTAGCCTAAACTGATACACCAACCCTAATACCCTATCCCTAAAACCATAACCCAAACTAAACCTTATACCCTAAGGTTTTATCTCTTAGTACTATAAATCCAGGGGCCCTCTCCCTATTACCAGTTAATTGCAACACATAAGCCTGAGGTGTGCTAAGTGTAACCCTGGTTAAGGGTTAATTTAATTATTATACTAATAATTGTATTTAACATACATGGGAGATGTATTATAACATGTCTGGCAGCACTACTCTATTTATTAACATTTTCTAGAATTTACTAGATAAATGGTACCCAGAATCTAATTGGATGCTATGGTCAACAACCTGCACTTTAATAAATTTACCCCAGGCCAGAATTATGTGCACTAATATAGATTAGTGTTATTCAGATGTTATGCACATTTCAAGAACGTCTGTTCTGCATTGTAAATATAATATTTTTAAATATGCAGCATACAAAAAACTACATAGAGATGGAGCAGGATTAATTGTATAATATATACCCTTTATAGCTCAGATTAAGCACTAAATTCAGGTAAAGACTGTAAAACATACATAAAAAACACAAGCGTGAACAAACCCTTTCAATACATTTACCATGGATAAAACCTTGATGAAATCCTGATGAATGTGAACAAACCCTAATCATTAATAATGGATAGAAAATATAAATGGACCTACACCTTGCAGGTTATAATTTTATTTTTTTAAATGGTAAAAAGGATTATAATTTAGTTTAGTATTTACTAGATGATGGGGAGTTATAAAGTAAATTATAGACTTAAACCAATGCTACATAATGGTACCCTTCAAGCACAGCTAATGTTCAATAGAAAGTTTATCATCTCTCTCTATCTCAGTGATTGCATCGCATGTTGTTAACACTCTGAAATCTTTATACTGCTACAGCCAGTTGTATAATGCAATCATGGGCAAATTGCTTGGGTATTATGATAGTGTGACCCATGCTACTAGATATTGAAAAAATCTTTCACACTTTTTGCTATTTTTTATAATCTATGAGCATTCTTGCTTTCACTTTCTTATTTTTCACTTCGCGGATGATAATTGTGTTGTACTACGTTGCAATCCCTTCGGTGGAATGTTTAAATAATTGTTGACTGCATCAGTGCTGGTATAGTTAAGGTTTGATTCACTTTATCAGATGCTAATAAGTTTGGTATACTACTATAACTGCATTACAATAAACATGGAAAGAGATACTAGTAAAAAAAAAGACACCAAAATTAAATTGCACACAGAGTTGCAATTTTACAGTGGTTCAAGGAGGTAACGGGGGGTGGCTCCAAATATGCATTTGCACTGACCCCAGTGGCCATAATGATAGAGAGAACTAATATCTGCCATAGGGTTGATGCAATCTCCTATACTGCATCCGATAATGCTTCTTAATATGCACAGCGACGGATTAGCTCCAAAGTCAGTGGACATCTCAGTACGAAAACCATTGTGCGAGGCATAAGCATAAAGACACAGTTGAGCTGCGACAAAAGTTGCAGCCATGACTAGAGCCGGATTAAGGTCTGTGGCGGTCCCTGGGCAACAAATGTGTGTGGGGCCCCTATCAAAATGATCAAAGTTCATTGTGTGTGTGTGTGTATATATATTTATATATATATATATATATACAGATATCCAAAATGGTGGCACTCAGAAAAAAACGACAAACACTGCTCTAGTGTGAACCAACGTTCAATGCTGATAATTTGGCATTTTTGTCAGGGTGCAAAATTATCAGCATTGAAACATTGGATGTCTGTGGATGTGGCTGCATGAGGCTTCATGTTGCTTCTGGACGGCACTGGACACTAACCTTGTTCCTTTAAAGTTTATCTTGTGATTGAGGAGCAATATTTTGTTAGGTGTATACAGTATATATAATATACTGTATACATCTATCTATACACACACATATCACACATATACATATATAATGTATATACACATGTATGTGTGTTTTATTTATTTAATACATATATACATACATACCTATATACATATAAATATATATATATATATATATATATATATATATATATACATATTTTTTTATATATATATTGAGGTAGAAGCCCTGGAGAAGTCTGGGATGCCATATATGTGTGTCCCAGATTCCCATCATATGTGTTTTAAAAACCTCAGGAAAAGTCTGTTATGCCAAACAGACCAGAAGTGTCAGCTTTTGGTAAAAGCCGGATAATGGGTCCCCAGGGGTGTGGATGTGAGAAGAGAAAGGGGGGCCCCCATCCACAGGCCATTCCAGGTTTTGGGCCTTTCAGTCTAAGAGCAGGCTGATTAGTAGTTGCACCTGGAAGTGGCTCAGATAAGCTGTATTAGGTTTTGGTTCAGTGTCTCACATACCCTGGGGGACAACAGACACTAAGGTTTGTTCAGAGACACTGTGATATTTGAAAGGGCTGTGTTTGTGGTAAGGCAGTAGTAGAGAGGGAATAACCTGTCTAGTTAGTGCTCAGATGGGCTAGGATTTATTTTCATGTTTTGTTTATTTTGTTGTTTATATTGCACAATAAAACTGGTTCCGACCAGCTTGCACGAAAACCCTTGATTGGAGTGCTGTTTCCGGGCTGCTGTGTGTAAGGAGGTGTCCATCTACCCCAGGAGAGGGACCTCCTACCCCAACTATATCACAATATATATAAATGTACCTGAATTTGGGAAATTGTGTATTCCCATATATTGTAGACTTTGTGAGCTTTCAGCATGAAACTATTAATCATAACTTTTTTTGAGGTCTACAGTAGGTGCGATTTAAGCCTTTTAAGTGCCGCACAAAGAACATAATGTCATAGTAGCTGAGGTAATACAATATTTCATCTGAAAACATGGCTTTCGTGTAAAAAGACATTTTTCTGGAAGGTGAGGTTTAATTTGAGTTTTGAAGCCAGAAATGCAGCCCGTCTGTATAAATGCTCATATGAATGTGACCTCTACAGAGGAGAATTATTGCAGGGTCACAGTGATAACGGAACTAGAACACTTTCCAACTACATCTTTCAAAAGGAAGCTGTGAACTAATCTGGCTGACTATTACATTTATGATTTTAAACTTCATGTGAAACAAAACCTTGCTCTTTTAGCACTAACACACATCTAATCCAAGCATAACTGCATTTACATAGTGATTAGGAATTGTACCGGGGATACTGGATTCTGTTTGAGCCATACAGGCATCTGCTACTCCAGATTGTCCATATAGCTCAATCTGGCAACACAGCGATCTGCTCATATCCACTAATTGACGCGAGTGTTTACATATATGACATAGAACAGGCCAAGCAGTGAGTTTTCTCTGGGAATTGTTAGAAGTAGTAATAAAATAAAATGTCCACTATATACATAAATGGGAAATTATGCAAAAGGGGATCCTCAGGAACTTTCTAGTTGGCTTACGTGGTCGTTACTCCTTCTTAATAAATGGATTGTTCAGATTGTCTATAACAAATTGTCTATGTCATTAGTTCTCATTTAACATTGTTATATACAGTGTCTGTTGTGCAAGTATGTCTTCCAAAGCAAAACAAATTAATACCACTCTTCCAAAGGAAGCCTTTATCTAGCACACTTTCCTCATTTTGCAAACAGCAGTTATTATGCATAAAGAAGTGCGATTCAGTTCTCCTGAAATACCAACAGACCCGAACTTAGGGGTTCCGAATCGAGTCCTAGTTCCGGATCATTTTGGGGTTCCGAGTGGAACCGACTCCAGGTTCGGTTCTGCAGTCAGTTTGAAACTCAGTTCTAAAAAACAAACTCAGGTTTTGGATTGCATGTAAACTGGTCTAAATTATTTGATTTTTTAAATTTTTTTTTATCAATCTTCATCAATTTTTATGGAATCCAAAACTCGAACTAAAACCTAATTCGAACCAAAACACTTGAGGGTGGTTTTGCCAAAACCAAAACATCATGATGAATTAGAACCAAAACCAAAACACAGGGGTCCACGCACATCTTTAATTATGTATGTTGGGGCTGATACCTAGTCGGAGGCAAATGGCTGTACAGTATTTGTGGGTAATCGCAGAAGCCTGATTTACTACCTAATGCTAATGTGAGTTTCCGTAGGTCTAATGTCAGGATCCATGTGGCTTCAATTGGTAAGTGTCTCCACCCACTGTTTCTCTATCCATAGTTGTAACTGTCATAATTAGCTTTAGCACTTGCACCAGCCCCATGCTAGGTTCACGATCCATCAAAGACAGGCCTCCCTTCCCCGTATGCATGACTCTAAACTCAAGCTACTGTACACGCCCATACCACTCTTGACACTCCCAGGACACTCTCACAAGACAGTACAGTTCCATGCCATAATTGCATTATTGTACCCAGGAAAATGCTCCTTACTCTGAAAGACAGATCTGATAAAGATCCATCTGAATAGGATGGAGATGTGCAAAAATTTGCATCTGCGCCTGCTCTGTATGCCAAATTCACTGCTTGCGTCCGTACGAAGAGATCCGCCTGACTTAGTGCAGGCCAATTCTAGTCTAACTATGAACTCTAATTATGTAATTGACCTGTGAGTTTAAGAGAAGGAGGTTAAGTAGCATGGGCATACAGGTCTACTTTAATGACAGGTTAGAGTTCCAGTTGTGACATTAATCAAATGTCCATTACCAGGTTCAGTGCTTAATTTACATTCAGTACACACATTGAAAGTGTTAAAGTGCACCATACACATGATATTGCCTTCACCCATAACTCAGTGGTTACAGTAGAAGAACTACTACAGACATATCAGCAGTACCCTATGTACATTAATTACACAATCCATGCCCATTGTATATAGAGTTTTTAGATCCGGCAGCATAGTGATTGCCATCTCCCATGCTCTTCTTTTTGGTCCAAAGATTGAAAGGAAGACACTGATTCCAGTCTGGTCAGCTGAGCATGTACTGTCTAGCCTATGATGGGTCGCTGTTGCTATGGGATAAGAGTGTTGATCCAGTAGGGTATCTGAATTACTGTATTCTGAAGTAGTTTACTGGATTTTTTTTAGAGAGCACTTGTACCTATCAAAGTAACTTGATTAGTGTGCACTTGTTTTTAACAGCTCAGTTGCCTTTGGCCTGTTCCTTTATATTATGGAGGTTCAAACTGCAGCTACAACTATTCTCACAGCTTTGTAGCTTATTTTCAAGCATATGCCTCAACCGTACTTGTCTGCTCTGGGAGATTAATGAAATTCAGAGAGTTGTTCCTGATATTCAGAGACTGCATGGAACCCTGCCAAATCCCTTTCAGGTAGTTGTTCCTGATATTCAGAGAGTGCATGGAACACTGCCAAATCCCTTTCAGGTAGTTGTTCCTGATATTCCGAGAGAGCCTGGAACCCTGCCATGTCCCTAGTGAAATGGATGGGATGGGGCTTGATAAGGTTATTCACTGTGATTCATGTAGTCTTGGCCTCTCCCCTCCTACAGTGTGATGCTGTGTTTTGTGGCATTACGTAATTATGGTGCCAACTGCATCACCATGCCAACTGTACACATAACTGGGACACAAGTGTAATCAAGTAATGCCTTATCTCAGCCACAATACACGAAGAACCTTTTCCTAAGCCATTAAGCCCAGCCTATAATATTTAAAATGCTGTGTTATGGACACATTAAATATGATGTAATTTCAGTGTATCGTCAGCTTTGTTATGTTGGCAGACAACTAATACATACAAACTCGTTCTTGGTGATCCCTAGCAATAGGCTATCACAGTCCAACTAACTCTCAGATCACCCAACCAGAAAATCTTAAGTCTTAGCTCCACCCCATGTTAGAATGTGTGTTTGTGGACCCGGGGTGGTAACAGGAGAAAACACCCGAACAGGTTTAATCTGAAAGGCGGGTTGTTTATTGTGAATGTTGGTAGACGTGAACAATAAGATAAACTAATGTCCAGTAATAAACAAACTAATATATGTGGCAGGAGGGAACTGTAGTGAGTGGGAATAAATGAATGTCCCGATCAGTGACAGAGATGAATGAGGTGAATCCAGACAGACTGTCAGAGTGAAGTGGAAATCCTGATATGCTGAATAGTGGCTGAAAGGAGAATCCGGTAATGCTGAGAAGATGGCTGCGCAGGAATGGGCTAACTGACCTCACCGGTAAGGACCGCAAACCTCCACTTAGCGAAACCTGGATCGTGACCGTACCCTCCTCCTTACGGGTGGCCTCAGGGCACCTAGGCTTTTCGGGATGAGCCACGAAACCCGGGTCGTGACACCCCAGCTCTATCCTAATTAGCTGACCTTAAACTCATGTTTATCTTTTCCTGAAGTTAGTCTTGCTTGCCTATATAAAACTGATTAGCGAAGGTGCTCTATTTGTCTTGTCTAGCTGCAGCTGTACCGTTCAGCTTGTTAACAGCGAGTAAAGATGAATCTCCTAGAAAAGCATGTGGTAAGCAATTCACTTTGCCACACTGTGCAAAATAGCCAGTTTCTTCTCTCCTCCTCTACATTCTTCAGGCTTATTTTAGAAAATTCTAAATATTATCCCAGTACAGTAAATATATATTAATGGTTTCAAACATTTTAAGTTAGCTTGGTAAGTACAGTAGATTGCTGTTGAAATGCAGATTTGTTTTAACAAAGCAGTTAACCAATCACATTTTTGTCACCAAAATGTTAGCAGGGAAAGGCAAGGACCTGTGAGGAAGGTGATAGTTACAGGAGCTTCAATGAATAATAAAAATACTAATTTAGGCTTGTCCCTTTTCACTTAACTTTCCAGTATCATAAGCTTAACTCCAAGCATGTTACGCAGTTTAATTTATTGCATGCTATAGGTCCATTAATTATAATTAACAGTATTTATTAACATTACTTTAAATAGTGTCAACATATTCTGTTATGTTTCACAATTGGGAACACAGTAATAAAGTGGGACTGGGTAATAAATAACAGACAGAAAGATAATAGGACCCTGCTCCCAAGATACAATCTATAGAAGGTTTGATACATAAGGTTATATATAAAGTGCTACAGTACATAGTGTGTGTTTGTCCAGTCAGGTAATAAGTGTCTAGTGAGCTATCTGATTCAGTCATACATAAATGTGGGTTGGGGTTAGAGGGATGCTTAAATTTTGAAAGAGAACACATGTACTCTTTGTGTGAACTGTGTAAAGAGATTTTAATTAGGTATAATAGCTTGTGGAGGTTATGGAAATTGAAAATTCAGACATAATTTTAACCACATGCAAAATATCAAATTGTGTCCCAATAAATTTTTGCCACAATACTGAAATAAAACTTTAAAATCTTTCTACCTTTTAGAAAAAAAATTGTTGTTAATGTTTCTGTGCATAACAATTGTTTAAAGACTTTCTTCTTATAAATTATAATCTTTTTTTGTCTGCAAAATATATATGCATGACAAACATTAAAAATATTGGATACTAGCGCAATCAGTAACTAATAAGTTAACATGCTCTCTTATTGACCTATGAACATGACAGATATACTGTAATACGTCTGATAAATATACGGCTGATGACAATTAAAGGGCTTGAAACACTACGGAGGTAAAATACATCATTAAAATCCAAGCCCTACACATAAAAATGAGGCTTGAGTCAAAGGATAATTAATTTGCCTGGAACGGTCACTACTGTCATTTGATAATTGTTACATGGCAACTGATATATTTAAGATCAATGTACTTAACATCTTTTCTCCAAACCAAATCACGCAGAACAATATTCCCTGTGGCAGACTCTATTCCCTTTGGTTTAATTAATTGTTCTATTGGCAAGTTTGTTGTGATTCCGAATTCCACCTCGTTTGTATCTTACATTGAATTAAAATTAATTCTATTGCAGCTAAGACTTCAGATGACTTCAGAACTTTGTGTATCAACTGACCCCTAGTAAATAATACGTAAATTATAGCATGTGAAAAAATTATATCTTGTATTATGCTGAAGAGAAAACAACATTATAAAGTTGGCTTGATTAAAATAAGAGAATATTTTTGAACATATTTGAAAAAGTGAGTACAAAACAAAGGTGTTGTAAAGTAAAGGCCCCCATACATCTGCAATGTAGTGACCAATTCCCAGGTTCCCAGACGCTGAGGTTAGGGCATTGGTTAAATTCATCATGTTGGATTTCCCTGATTTGCCAATTACGATCAAAATATGATTGTTATCAGCAAATCAGGGATTTTTAACAAGAAGCATTTCATCTATTCCCCTATGGATCAGCGATCATCAATGTCCACCAATTGGGATTTCCAACTGGCGTATCCAGTCGGACATGGGAATTGGGGAAACAGCCGCCAGATGTATGGGGCCCTTTACTCCAAACAAGCAATTGGATAGCAACTGTATCAATACAGGTTTCATTTAGAGGTAGATGTACTAGAGCTTCTAAAATAGACAAGTGTTGGTGTTTCCCATAGCAACCAATCATATTCTGTCTATCATTTCTCTATTGCATTATAGAAAATTATAGACCTAATCTGATTGTTTGCTATAATCTACTCCTCAGTGTCGTTCATACATCACTTTTCCTGGAAAAGGAGACATTTTGGTGTCAGAGAATGTCGACAGTCAATATGTCATTGGGAGCATGCTGAGTGCATAATGCCGACATGGTTGTAATGTTAATTAAAGCATTTAATCATGTTGGCTTTATAACTTTAGACATGATTGTAATGTATCATGTTTAAAGTTATAATATCTACATGGTTAAAATGCTTTAACTAACATTACAACCATGTCAGCATTATGCACTCGGCATGCTCCCGATGATATATTGACTGTTGACATATGCACTGCGCCATTTGACTGCTTTCAATTTTCCTGCACTGTGCAAGCACTCCAATGTATTTATATCTAGATCTGTGTGTATTGTAGGAATGAAAGAAGGAAGGTATTGGTTTTGCACATACAGGGTCTCATTCAGACCCGCTCGCGAGCGCAGGACGCTCGCAAGCGGGTCGATGGTACCCAAATGTGCATGCGCATGATGGAGGCTGCTCCATCGTGCGCATGCGGGAGACCCGGCGAGCGACGGGGAAGCCGTCGCTCGGGGTCTCGCACCAAAGGGGGCGTGCTGTCGATGGTGAGTGACAGCACGCCCCCTTTGGTGGGTTTGCCGGGGCGTGGCTGCCCAGACGGAGGCGTTCCCATGGGAACGCCTACCGTCTGGGTCCGGCCCCACTGACATCACTAGTGATGTCAGTGGGAGTGATTTTGGCTGTGATAGAGCCAAAATCACTCCAGGGCTTGCGGCAGCGAGACCCTACCGCAGGGTCTCGTCGCAAGCCCGATGGCCACGATGGTCTTGACCATCGCGACCATCATCATGGACGCTCGCATAAGCTGTGGGTGGTAACCCACAGCTATGCAAGCGTCCAGGAGGACGCACCACACAAAAAAAAATGCCCTGATTCAGAGCGGGCGCTCGTTCAGAGCGTACGGCTCTGAATCAGGCCCACAGTCGTACTGCATGTGTATATTGTCTGTTTTGTATGTGTACTGACGGAGTAAGGGGGAGGGAAAAGGCGATGGATGACGGAGAGGTATGAGTGCGCACAGCATTGACCAATAAAGTTCCCGGATTTTAAAGTCTGTTGTCACAGTATACGTTACCCACATTCAAAACACTGCAATTACTGGTCCACAGTCAGATTATGGTATCTTAGTGCACAAACATTGGACACAATAAGTTCTACTGAAAGTACTTGCAGAGGCATTGGGTGCATATTGAGCACCGTAATGTGCCTACTTCTTTCAGAGAAGTAATACCGCAGAGTACCTTATAAAAACATCACACAACGGATGGGTGGTGTCATCATTTCCCAGCTTGGACAATTAGTCTACACATAACTGAAGAGGAGAGCAATCCCAACGAATATACATTTCAATATTATCCATGCATTTATGCCGTTCTATCGGCCACGTAACAGAAAAATAAAAAAACAGAACAAAACAAGAGGTAGGAGGGCGGAAACTACCAGAATATAAGATGAGTGCTTCTCGCAGAGTGATAGATACTGTAGATAGATATTTTATTTTTCTTGTATGTCATAAGCATTAGACACTGGCTGTCTGTAGAACCACTGCCCAATGGTTTTTGGAACCTGCACAAAGTATGACTATAATGAACTGACATTACATACCAACATGTACTTTTTATACACACATTAATTATGTGAAAGTACAAAGAGCACAATGCACATATGTTTCGTTCTACACACATTGGTGGAAAGCAAAGTAATGAATTTAAAAGTGAATGGAGCAGGTACACATTACTGTCAGTGTCAACCAACCAGAAATTTCTTGGCTGAATTGAATGCCATCTGGATTTTGCAGTGGCAATAAATGCTGGGAGATCTGGATGCCAAAATGAAATTAAAAAGCAACATAAGCAGTATGCTTGTACCTAGAGTCGGGAAAACGTCTCTCAAATATCCACACAAATATAATGTGAACCAGTCTCTTTGTTAAACATTCGCATGACATATCCGAATACAACAATCAGGGTTATATATAAACAATACATCACTTCATGTGAACTAATGTTTTGTAGTACAACACTTTCCCTCTGGCACAGTGAGTGTTGCTATTTCTATTAGTTACTCTGATTTCTATTCTTATCTGATGAAATGTAAATTAATTTTGGATTATGCTTTGAATATATTAAAATATAGACTCAACTGTAAATTCTCATGAGCAGAGATCCTCCTTACTTTTGGTTCCCAAGCTGCACAATCATTGTCTCCAGTGCTCTCCATCTCGCAGTCAGCAACTCTTGTCCTTCGTGTCCACCCGTCCCAGGGCACTGGGTAATTAAGTGGTACTGTTATAACAGAATGGGTATGAAGTCCCGACGCTGGCTGCCTGAAGGGAGAAAATCCAGACATGGCAGTTAGTACTCTATCCCTACCCCTCCCCCCCCCTAAACCCTTCCCTAACCCTAACCTCCCCCAGGGGTGCCTAACCCTTCCCCCTAGGGGTGACTAACCCTAATCTGCCCCCCTCAAAACCTAACCCTAACCCTGCTACGCTCCCTAAAGCTAACCCCCCCCCCCCCGCGGCTAACTCTAAGGGGCCCGGAGTTACCTTGTTCGGTCCGGCGTCCTTCGGTGGCATCGGGATTAAGATAGGATCGGTATGGCTGCCCCGTGACACCTATTCTCTGGCTGACTTCCGTGCTACACTGAATAGCCCACAGATCAGCAGAGATGTGTCTCTACATCTTGGGCACCATCAAAACTGTGCACAGTGCTAAAATTTGCAGATGATCACTTTGCAAATGAACTTGAATCAGTCCCTGAAATTATAAATTCACACTGGAATCTATAGTCTATGAACAAAGAGACTGATTCAGAGATTTTTGCAATGTTGATGTTTACGCAGATCGAGCGATTATTTTCAATTGCGTATGCGTGTAAGATGTACTATGCATGTGCAGCGATCGCATTGAGATTACAGACACGCAGAGTGGTCCATCACACAGTGAGTGTCAGGTTGTCAGTGTTTGGGGGTGGTGTCTGACTGTCTGAACGTCATTTCATGGGTGTGCATAAATGAGCCACTGCGATTGTATATTCAACATGAGAGCCCTCTGTGCATCAAAAGAGCTGCCGAGTCTATGGCTGGTCAGACCTCCCGTAAGGGCAAGATGGGCATTCAATGTGCGTTGATGTTACTGATATTTATGCAGGTAAGTGACGTCGTAAGAGGGCAGCAGTGGGCATCCCTATGCACGGGTGATCTTTGGGACCATTAGCATATTTTATCTGCCGCATTCTGTATGAAGTTGCAGCTGCGATCACATTACCGTCCATCTCTCGATCGGGTACAAAGCTGGAATAATGACAGTCAGTTCATACTGCTGAGAGGTGTAGTTTGGGAAAGACTGCAAACAAAATTTATGACATTTTGGTATAAGGCAAAAATTTGGAAGAAAACTATGGTTTAGAAAATGTCACTCATCTCTAGCTGTATGACATTACAGAACACCTTTTATTTATTAGACCATGGGGCCTATTCATCATCGGAGGCCGAATGGCCTCCGATGATGAAGTTTAGAACTCGCTGCGAGGGATACATTAGTATCCAACTCGCAGCAGGGGAAGCCTGACACCGGAGCAATTCATCTTTGCTCCGGTGAGGGGACAACTGCTCCGAAAAGAAGTTGTCCCTGTGGAAAGTAGCGCAGCTACTTCTGTAGCTACGTTACTTACCTGCACCCCATCGCCCCGGCAACACATGTGTGACCTCGGGTCACGAATGCGCACAGCCGCTGGGGAGCTGGTGAGGAGGTGGCGGAGGGATCCACTCGGATCCCTCTTCGCATCCCCGGAACTCCTTCCCATAGGAAGGAGTGGGGATCCGAGCACAAGCGCCATCTGAAGATGGTGCTTGTTCTCGGCAGCAAACTAGTATTTCCGCATAGTTACCGGGCCATTTATCATTTGATGAATAAGCTCCCATAAACTGTAACAAAGCCACAATTACAGACTGAGTGCTTCCCATCTTGGTTCTGCACAAGCCGTACATTTCTAACCTTATGCAGCTTCACAATTTCTAAAGGATTCATCATTAGGGGGAGATGTATCAAACCTTTGAGTGAGCTAAAGTGAACAGTTAGCCAATAGCAAACAATCAGCATCTAGTCATCTTTTATCTAGCACTGTCTGATTGGTTGCCATGGGCAACTTCTCCACTTATCTCTCTCGAAGGTTTAATACATTTACCCCATAGGAAAAATACTCCAAAATATGTCCTACTGTGCGTGCACACTCCAATTTCTCCCACAGTGATGGTTGACACTGATAGTTGACATTTGTTTGTTATTTTCGCTTTGAATTGAAAGATTGAGGGAGAGAATCAATTAAGTATGTGGTTCCAACAAAGTGTACATTGCAAGTAACTATGGGAGGAGAACCCTCTATGAAGTGTTAACAAACATAAAAAAGATTATCCTATATAGATCACCTGCATTATAGTAGGGCACAAAGATATAACTGACATCAAGAAAATGTCGTTCAAATTGTAAAAATAAACCAGGTGCGGCTTCATACCCAAAACATGTACATCGTCATCACCCTCATTAACATCCTAAAGGAGAACAATGCTACATTAACAAACAAAATGTTTATTTCGGATCTATCATCTGATTTCATGCTACTTCCAAAGGAATTTATGGTGCTTTTTAGTATGTTGGATTTGGACTGATTCAACATATGTTCCCTGGTGACCTTGACTGATCCTTTGTGTAAAGGCACTGTACCGTTGCCATGTTGTTTATGTCATTCTGAAAAAAATTCCAGACAGTTTGCAGCTTGCAGTAGCTAGTTGCCTGCTATATAATGTAGCTTTGCTTCTTGAATTAGAAACTGATGAAAGAAACAACCTGTTTGACTGCTTATGGTTAAAATGATATAAATGAAATAATACATAACACTAAATATTACTGTATATTAAGAAATAAAGTGTTCTTTATTGGTTTAAGAAGTAAACTTAAGAAGTAAGATTATGAAGTTGAAATGGTCTGAAAATAAGTGATTGAGTGACAACTGGACAGATATATTACTAAAGTGTAGGTTTGTAGATGTGGAGTTGTTGCCCATAGCAACTAATAAGATTCTAGCTATTATCTTCGAGACGGTGCTAGATAAATGATAAGTAGAATCTGATTGGCTGCTATGGGCTACTAGTCCAATTCTATAAACCCCTTTGTCTGTATTTAAGAAAACAAAACAAGACAAAACAGTGCAATTTATGGCACACCACTTTCCATTAGCCAATTTAAATATAAATATATATATATATATATATATATATATATATTGTGATAGGATCACTGGTAAAGTGGTCTGTGACAGGGACATTTATCCCAGATTCCTGTCCTATGTGTTTAAAATCCCCAGGAGAAAGTCTGCAGTATAGCAGGCTTGAGTTTCGGCTTTTTGAAAAGCCGGTTTGCGACCTGGGGGTTGAGGGTGAGAGGAGAGGGAGGGCTCCACCCACGGCCACTCCTGGTTTTGGGCCTTGCAACCTCGTAACAGGCTTGTTAAGGTTTCCACCTGAGAGTGGCCAATATAAGCCTAGTGTGTTTAGGGCTGATTGTCTCACCTGGGAGAGCAGACAGAGAGTTTGCTCAGAGACACTTGAAAACCTAACTGTAAGTGTTGTGCTGTGCTTTTGTTGCTGGCGAGGGCATTAGGCCCTGCCAGGTTCTGGTAGTGAGGGAACTACCTGTGAAGTTAGTGCCCCGACAGGGCTAGGATTTATATTTATGTTTTCTTTATATTTTCTGTCATTGTACAATAAAGACTGGCGCCAACCAGCTTGTACTTGCATCCAGACTGGTGTGCTGCTTCCCTGCTGCTGTGTGTGTGTGTAAGGAAGGAGTCCTCTACCCAGGAGAGGGACCCCCTAACCTAACTGTGTCACAATATGGTGGAGAATGCGGGCATCCACACACACTAAAGTTGCAGCAAGAGGAAAACTTTCCATTTAAAAATGAAAGGGACAGACACCCAATTTGTGAGTGTGGAAATAACACTTTGTCCTTGGAGTCCCATAGAGGAGGCATCAGCCAATGCTCAGAGAGGCAAGGTTCAGCTTCCAACCTACACCCCAGGACAAAATGGAGGACATTATTAAGGCCTTGCTCCAAGCTACAGCAGCTCAGCAGGAATCTACCAGGGCTCAGCAGGAAGCTACAGCAGCTCAGCAGGAGACTAACAGACTTCAACAGGCCTCCATTGAGGAAACCCGCCAGGCCTTAAGAGAGGTGGTACAGCACCTGGTCGCCCGGCCCAGGGATGTTAATACTGGTCCTCCCACCACCACTCACTCCATACGAGCCAGTCACTTCCTCCAAAAGATGACTTCGGGCGATGATGTGGAGGCCTATCTCGCCGCATTTGAAAGAACGGCTGAAAGGGAGAGTTGGCCCCAGGAGCAGTGGGCAAGTCTGGTGGCACCTTTTTTGTCTGGGGAGCCACAAAAAGCATATTTTGACTCATGCCTGGCTGATGCCAAGGACTATAAAAAACTAAAACAGGAGATCCTAACTCTCTTGGGAGTCACCATTTTTGTTCGTGCCCAACGGGTCCACCACTGGGAGTTCCATATGGACAAGCCTCCATGTTCACAGATGCATGACCTCGTCCATCTGTCCTCAAAATGGCTACAGCCCGAGACGCTGACGGGACCACAGATCGTGGAAAGGGTCGTGATGGACCGGTACCTGCGATCATTACCCGCGACTCTGCGCAAGTGGGTGAGCCATGCAGACCCTAAGACCGTGGACCAGTTGGTCGAGCTAGTGGAGAGGTACGTGGCGGCTGAGGAGTATGCCCCACCAAGCCCCGATGGCGCCCCGGCAAACTCCCAGCGACACTGGTAAGACTGTTCCAGGGGAGAAGGGTGCTTGGCGGTGGAATGTACCTAAGTCTGAGGGTGTAGAACCTGGAGACAGGCCTGCCAGGCCAGGAAGGTTCTTGCCCCATAAACGACTATACATTAATATGATTCAGTGTTTCCGGTGTGGTGACTTCGGCCAAATTTCCGCTAATTGTTCACTTACAACTGCACCTATGCAATGTGATACTGCTCATGTCTACCGCAGGGGGTCTTTCTTTGCACAGATAGCCTGTACGGCTGACCGGCAGGCTGAGACTGATGAGCACATGTGTGTACTCATTGTAGATGGCAACCGAGTAGAGGCACTGTTAGACTCTGGTAGCTTGGTGACACTTATAAAAGCTGAGCTGGTGAACCCCTTGAGGCATAAGAGGAAAACTGTTGGTGTGACCTGCATACATGGGGATAATTGATATTATGTTACTGCCGAGGTGAACATCGAGACACCATCTGGCTCTGCTATCGTTTCTGTGGGTTTGGTGCCTGGTCTGATGTACAATGCAATATTGGGGAGAGACTTTGCTCACTTCTGGAACAAAACGGCTTTCCCACAATTTCCAGAAGTGAACAACCCCGGTCCACTTGAGAAGGTTGTCGATATAGTGGAGGAGGGAGTTTCTTCTGAGTCAGAGTTATTCCCTTTTCCTACTATGGTTGGCGAACTAGAGAATGTGGAGCGTGACGGTGGCCCGCCAACTGATGTGCCTCCCATTGAGGTGGGAAGTGTTGTTGGGCCAGTGGATCGTCTGCCTGATTTAGAGGTCAGAAGAGAGGTCTTTGCCGTGGAGCAGTTGAATGACCCTACTTTGGTAAAAGCCAGGGAGAATGTAAAGGTAGTTGATTGTAAACCCGTAGACCCTGATAGTCCTTTGTCCTATCCCCACATGGCAATGTGTCAGGATTTATCCTGCCCTGAGTGTCAGTATCATGCTCCCAGACCACGTTTTAAGGGTCCACTAGTTCCATTGCCTATTGTAGAGGTGCCAATAGTGAGAGAGCACCTGAAACAGGCTCAACAGGCAGAGCAGAGGGTATACAATCGCTTTGCTCCTGGGGACAGAGTGTTAGTGTTGGTTCCCACTGTGGAAAATAAACTTTTGGCTAAATGGCAAGGGCCCTTTGAAATCTTAGAAAGAGTGGGACAGGTCAATTACAAAGTTTACTAGTCGGGAAAAATAAAGCCGGAACAGATATGCCATATAAATCTGTTAAAGCCCTGGAAAGATAGAACGGTACTGTCGGCCGTCCGAGCCCCTCCAGTAAGTCCAGGGCCCTTAGTTCCCGAAGTGACAGTGGCAAAAACCCTGTCGGCAATTCAACAACGAGAAGTCAAGGAGTTTCTGGTTAGAAATAGGGTGCTGTTCTCTGACGTACCTGGGAAAACTTCGGTCGTTAAACATGACATCATCACTGACCCAGGGGTTAAAGTTAATCTAAAGCCCTATAGGTTACCAGTAGCACAAAGAGCATCGGTGTCGAAAGAAATTAAAAATATGCTAGAGTTAGGGGTTATTGAAGAATCACATAGTGAATGGTCAAGTCCAAATTGTGTTGATTCCAAAGCCCGACGGGAGTGTGCGTTTCTGCAATGACTTCCGACAGTTGAACAGTGTTTCAAAATTCGATGCCTACCCGATGCCAAAGTGGAGAAGGAGGCGTTGGCCATAAAGTGGGCGTTACAAACTTTAAAATTTTCGGTGGAACACAGGCCAGGGGGCCTGTTGTCTAAAGCGGACGCGTTGTCACGCGTTCATTGTTTGGGGGCTTCAGTTGTTCCGCCCCATAGGTCGAAACAAAGGGGGATGATATGTGATAGGATCACTGGTAAAGTGGTCTGTGACAGGAACATTTATCCCAGATTCCTGTCCTATGTGTTTAAAATCCCCAGGAGAAAGTCTGCAGTATAGCAGGCTTGAGTTTCGGCTTTTTGAAAAGCCGGTTTGGGACCTGGGGGTTGTGGGTGAGTGGAGAGGGAGGGCTCCACCCACGGCCACTCCAAGGTTTTGGGCCTTGCAACCTGGTTCCAGGCTTGTTAAGGTTTCCACCTGAGAGTGGCCAATATAAGCCTAGTGTGTTTAGGGCTGATTGTCTCACCTGGGAGAGCAGACAGGGAGTTTGCTCAGAGACACTTGAAAACCTAACTGTAAGTGTTGTGCTGTGCTTTTGTTGCTGGCGAGGGCATTAGGCCCTGCCAGGTTCTGGTAGTGAGGGAACTACCTGTGAAGTTAGTGCCCCGACAGGGCTAGGATTTATATTTATGTTTTCTTTATATTTTCTGTCATTGTACAATAAAGACTGGCGCCGACCAGCTTGTACTTGCATCCAGACCGGTATGCTGCTTCCCTGCTGCTGTGTGTGTGTGTAAGGAAGGAGTCCTCTACCCAGGAGAGGGACCTCCTAACCTAACTGTGTCACAATATATATATCAATATATATATGTATATATATATATATATATATATAATGAAAAACAATAATTGACAAAGTCGCCTCCTAGTGCAATAGACTGCAAATGTCACCAATGTGTATTGAATACAACTTTTAAGTGAACCCATACCATATGAATAGAATAATTAGGCTCAGGGGTATTGAGGAAGTCCATGAGATAAGATAAAGCGCCATCTGGACGAAACGCGTTGGTTGTATCTGCTGATCTAATCTTCTTCAAATAAGCTGTTATTTTCTCTAATTATTGTATGAGCAATTATATACATAATTGTGTTGTCATTTTTAAAAAACCATTTTGCACTATGTATGTTTGTTTTTATCTTGTATGTGCTTTTTGGAGTCCTATTAAACCCATGAAAAACCATACTGTAGATGACTTTGTGTGGACCTATGTGAAACTTTGAGATAAGCCTAATTATTCTATTCATATGGTTCACTTATAAGTTGTATTCAATTCACACTGGTGACATTTGCACTCTATTGGACTTTGTCATTTATTGTATTTCAGATTGGAGGAGGTGGTGTGGATCCTGACAAGGAGCTTGGCCTTCCTACACTCGTATTTTCATGTGCACTTATACATTTGTTTGGATTTTGTTGGACATTTTAGACCTTTTTGGACTTTTTGAATTCACAGTAATTCCATCGTATACACTTTTTCAGCGCTAATTGTGTGTGTGTGTGTGTGTATATATATGTGTATATATATATATATATATATATATATAATTATATACAGTGGTGCTTGAAAGTTTGTGAACCTTTCAGAATTTTCTGTATTCCTGCTGAAATTTGTACTAAAACTACCTCGGATTTTCACACAAGTCCTGAAAGTAGATAAAGAGAACAAAATCAAACAAATGAAACAAAAAAATGTGACATGCTCATTTTTTTATTGAGCAAAATGATCCAATATCACATATCTGTGAGTGGGAAAAGTATGGGAACTTGTAGGCTTAGCAGATATTTTGAAGGTGAAATTAGAGTCAGGTATTTTCAATCTATAAGATGACAATCAGGTGTGACTGTCTTTTAAAAGAACAGGGATCTATCAAAGTCTGATGTTCACAACACGTTTGTGGAAGTGTATCATGCCACGAACAAAGAAGATTCTCAGAAGAAGAATTGTTGATGCTGATCAGATTGGTCAACCAACAAAGAACACGCCAAGAGCAAGGTGTCTAATAGTTTGCAAGGTCGCAAAGGATAATACAACATGGAAGAACCAATCCGCACAGATCAAAAAATAGTTATTATATATCATCCCTTCCCTATTAAATTAAATATGGAATATTACTAAATTACCAGAAAGTAGGTGCACCCAGGAATATGATATGACATATGGAAAGAAGAAGTATTCCTGTATTGAGGCACTCACGGACTCAGAATAGTACCTCACTAAATGTCATAGTTGGAATGTTTAATAGTGTCCCATCATTCACAATAAATGTAAAATTAAAATAAAACTTTTAATGTCTCCTTAAAAAATTATTTCAGCAAAATATTAATCATATTATTATTTATTATATGTTTATTTAATAAAAACAACTTTATTGTGTCACTACTAATGTAATGTCCGGTTATATCAGTATAGTAATTGTCTCATACCATCATTTATTCTATTTTTTTAAAACCGACAGGTGTCTACAGAACAAGGACAAACCGTACGTGTTTTTAATTCCAAGTAAATATATATACTTTATTACAAGGATCTGATGTTATTGTCACTGCTGCCAGGTATTACGAAATCTCATAGCCCTGGTTACTGGAGCTCACAATCTTAGGGCATCAGTCACTCACTCTCAATAACCTGTGTCGCTCAATAATTTCCCCAAATCGCTAATAGACATGAATTATTGCATAACAGTATATCAAGATCACTTAGGGATTAGAGCAAATCCCATGTTATTCCCAAATCTCAAATTCACATTTGTGGATCATGATATACATGGTTTAAATGTCCACGGTTAATATCCCACATGTATAGTGCTATCCTAGTTGGTAATCTGTTTAATCGGGTTCACTTATTAGGAATCACGGCAGATCCCATATACGATATTTTAGATAAGACCCGAATTGTCTAGATGATGTCAGGAATTAATGTCCCACATATACACTGTCAATTGATGAATTATCTATTCAATCGGGTTTATTATATCATCCCTTTAGGAATTACTGCGAATCCCAAGTATGGCATGTAAGATGAAACCCAGATGTTTACGGAATGTCTTATGGGTTACTTATTATTAGGAATCACGGTAGATCCCATGTATGATTTATTAGATAGAACCCGAATTATCTAAATAATATCAGGAATGAATGTCCCGCATATACCCTGTAATTAATTAATTATTTATTCAGTGAGGTTTATTAAATCATCCCTTTACGAATCCCATGTATAGCATGTGGGATAAGACCCGGTAGATTTGGGTAAGACCGACAGGTTATTCGTAAGTAGATATATGTTAGTAAGAGACTTGATCAATTATGAATTCTAATTAGATTAAATAGGAGCGTTCTTTGTTATTATCCACAGTGGTTAATTATATCTTCATCATGGCTCCTACATTCACAACATCAATCTCTTTTCTAAATAACATACAAATCAATGTGTATAAGTATCACCAGTATATTGTCCCTCTAACGGACTAGATGTCCTTTAATTAATGAGTGCTGATGATAAGGCAGTGACCATATTCCTTGATAAACTTGCAGGCACAAATAGTGAGCCAGTGATATTTTGTTACTATGTTACTTAATAATTAAACACATAGATGACATTAGTATCAGCAATCTATGATCCACACTTGATTCACTGGAGCACACATGCCCGTTGGTTAAGTCCAACTGTCTAACAGATGCCTTTCATATTATTCATTAGTTAGTATAGTAACTTATTTTATTTTTATTGTGTGTGATAAATTTTATTGTGTGTGATAAAATTCAGGTCATGATACTGTCTTTGTGATGAGATGTAACAGTCAGTAATGGTCAGTAGATTAAGGGCTACCACACAGTGTGTCGCAGTCGGTGGGCACATTCTTTGTCTTATTAAAAAAAAATATTTTGTTTGTGATAAAATTCAGGCCGTAATACTGTCTGTGTGATATATAACTGTAAGTAGATCAAAGGCCACAACGCAGTGTGTCCCAGTCAGTGGGAACTTTATTTTTTTTATAATTTTTTTTTTGTGTCAGTAACGGTCAGTAGATCAAGGGCTACCATACAGTGTGTCGCAAATGGTGGGTACAGGTTTTTTTGTGATAAAAAAAATTAATTGTGAAAAAAAATTCAAGCTTCCATATGGAACATGACAATCAATCAAAAGAACAGCAGGAACAGCAACCAAGCACTAGCACTACAGCTGCTGTCATCACCAGTCATCATGATAATACTGTTTGAAAGTCATCTACTAAAGCTGATGCTCAAGGGTATAGAGGCTTTCAGTCAGGACATGTAAAATAAAAAAAAACAATATTTTACAGTGGTAAACAAAAAAAAACACCTCTAACAAAGGGAAAGTTTAGTGCAGAAAAAGATAAATTTGCCAAAATGCCATTCACCACATGCAGTGGCAAGGAAAGGCTCAGGCCTTGGCCTGTATTTATGAGTCGGTTCCCCCGCAACCCACTGAGAACTTGCATCTGTAGAGCCAGTTTGTGTATGTCAGCTGGCCATTGGTAACTTGTTTTGTGGGGAACTAAACAAACCAATCACTTCAGCCACAAGTGGCCATCCCTGTCGCTGAAGAGATTGGTTTGTTAAACTGTGCATGTCCTATTTAATATATACAACAGAAGGGTGGATGGGCTCAAGGACAATTCCATCTTGCACCAATTTTCTTTGCATTATGCACTGTTTGGGGCATTGTTGACTGACAGATTTAATGTTATAGTTTATAAAACTGCCATCCTGTTTGCCACTGCTGTGTGGCAAATGTTTCATAGATGTCCTATATTTTTTAAACTGCTGTGTATTTGTGCCGCTGCTCACAAATAGGTATACTTGCAAAATACTCTCATGCCTTTTCAACCTTGATTTGTAAATACCAACCTGGTAGGCATGGCTTTATTTGATCATACAACTCAAGCACCAAATATAGAGGCTATTTTGTGATGGTATCTAGAGTTGTTCTTCCTCCTCCCCTCCCAGCCTTTCCATACATAATCCCAGAAGCACAATGATGAGATATGTTTACCAGACTTTAATAATCCCTCTGCCCCCTTTCTGTTTAGAGCTTCCGTTTTGTGTGCTACCACATTAATAGTTTTTCCACCCGTTCAAGAATCGAAATGGGCAGGTGCGACACCGGGATTACTCGTGTCAGTGGGAGTGCCAAAGGACAATTCCATCTCTCACCTCTTTTCTTTGCATTATGCGCTGTGTGGGGGCATTGCTGACTTTTTTTTGTGTAGATGACAAACATTATTACTATAGTTTATTAAACTGCCATCCTGTCTGCTACTGCAATGCCATTCTCTTTCCTAGATGTACCACAGCCGCTGAAATCTTCTACATGCGTTTGATGAATGTCAAATATGTCCAACATTTTTTATGGCCTCAAACAGCATCTCCTGTATGCCCCTTTCATTTAAAAAAAAAATTGGACCCATCAAAGAGCCCAACTGGGCAAGGACTGATATGAATGAGTAAATTTTATTTTTTGTAAATGCCTCCCCTCCTCCCTCATAAATTTTCTTCGGAATCCAAAACTTAAATAACATGTACTACGAATCAAACCTTCCTTTCCCTGCCTTCAACTACATACATACTCCAACTCCCTCAGGCCTCTTGATTAATAAAAACATTTGTTTTCTGATGTGCCATGTTTGAAGTTGAACTGCCACAACTGCTGAAATCTTCGACATGCAGTTGCTGAATGCCAAAAATGTCCAGAAATGTTTATGGCCACAGACAGTATCTCCGTGCATGCCCCTTTAATTTAAAAAATATTCTGAACCACCAAGTTGATTTTGTGTGCAAAACATGGGACATGTTGTTCACCCATGCTCTCCTCTCTTCTGCCCTCCTCCCACATAAATTTACTTTGGAATCAAGAAATGAAATAAAATTTACTACAAATCAACCTCATCTCCCTCACACCACTTGATTAACGAAAACATTTGTTTCCTGATGTGCCATTGGAAGTTGAACTGCCACGTGTTTGTGCCGCCCAATGCTTCTGCTTCGCTTAGTCAGCCAGCCAGCTTGGTGCAACCTTTTAGCCTAAACTGGATGAAAACAATATTGTGAACTGTGAGGTGGTCAAAATTTACAGGAAATGAGTGGAAATTAATTTTATTGAGGTCAGTAATACTGTAGGAACAAAAAAAACACAGATTATGTGATTTTAGCAGTTTTTATCAACTTTTTAAAAAAAAAATACAGATCCAAAACCAAAACACGTGAGGGCAGTGTTGCAAATCCAAAGCAAAAAATTAAACCTGATCCAATACCAAAACAAGATGTTCAGCTCACATTTGTAATATATATATATATAAATTCACAATCCCGGCACTCCTTCCACTAGAAAATTGCAAATGCTTCGGTGCCTTCCCAGGTTAAACAATGTAACGCAATACAACCAGTCCAAGAATGGAGGCACTCACAAGTCTTTCCTCAGACAGTAATAAAGTCCTTTATTCCTACGCATGTTTCGGGAGTCACCCCGTCATCAGGGACCGTCAACATACAATGATAAAACAAAAGCACACTTAAATACCCCTAGGGGTATTTAAGTACGCGTTTGTTTTATCAATGTATGTTGACTGTCCCTGACGACGGGGTGACTCCCGAAATGTGCGTAGGAATAAATAACTTTATTGCTGTCTGAGGAAAGACTTGTGAGTGCCTCCATTCTTGGACTGTTATATATATAAATATATATATATATATATATGTGTGTGTGTGTGTGTGTGCGCGTGTGTGTGTGTGTGTGTTATTAATTACCTTTAGTTGATAAATTAATATTAGAAATAAATATTTGTACAACTGATACATATTGCTATGTTGAGAAACCTGTAAAAATAACCGCCATTACATACTACAGTAGCTTTTGCTAAAATTTTATTTTTGAGTTAATCTATTTTTTTAATGAAAGTTGGAGTATCTGCATCAATTTCATCATCTCAGCCTAAAGTTCTGCACTTTCTATATCTGTTAGTCCTACTTTTTGTCTCACCTCCTGGCAATCTACCAACCATCGCCACTTCTGTGCTACTTTCAACTCCATCCTCTTCTCACCACTCTTCTTCCTAGGACAGTTCCTTCCACTTTATCTACTAAATGTCATTTATTCATCACATTTTCTCCCATATATCTCCTCCTCCCACTGTAACCAAACTGACTTGCCGATCTTGCCTTCCTACCTGTTGCAGGGATTGATATCTATGCACCTCTTGACTCCCTTCACTTGCCCTCTTGACTTCTTTCCCTCTCACCTCCTTCATTCCTGATGTCTGCTCCCACCTTGCACACCTTGTTAAACTACCTTCCCCATATCATTAAAATATGTCCTAGTCTCCATCAATGTCAACAAACAATCTATCTAATTACCACCTCATCTCTCTCCCCCCTTATGTAAACTACTGCTTTAGATTTGCTATATTCCATTTGTGCCGAATTGCCTGTATTATATAATATATTACCAAAACACTTCTCCAACCAGAAAATCAGAAATCACAGGCCTTAAGCCAACACAGGTGATTCAAGCCAGAGTAACAGGCTAACAAAAGATATTGATAGTTTAATTGATAATTAATTAAGCAACAGAGCAGTGCCACAAACACATGGTAGTTAAAAGAATATATGATACTTCGTAGCACAGTAGTGGTAGACAGGATGGCAGTTGAATAAACTATATGACCCTATGGAATGTTTTATTAATAAAGAACTAACAGGCAAAAATTAAAAGTCCAGTAGAAAATACAATACATTACCAACACACTTCTCCAAAGCAGCTAGTTTAGTTGCTAGTGAAATAATTAAATGTTTTTTTTTGTAAATGTGTGGGATCCCCCCTAACATCAATAACTAGCCGTGGTCCTCTGAGTTTGGTCTGGTATTGAAAAATAAGGGTAGTGGGTAAAGGCATTTTCCAATAACCAACACTGGACTGAACCAGCCAGGGGGATAGTGCCATAGCAGGGAGACACACAGCGTGGGGTTCCTCTGCCATAACATTAATCACAAACTGTTCAACTTAGGGATGAAATTTCTCAGAAAATGGGGACTTGAAAAACAAAATCAGGTCTCTCCTCTTCGGTCCATGTAGGCATCCATACTGTGGGTCTTGGTAAAATAATACGCAAATGACCCCACCGGACATACACTATACACTCTGTACAGTGCCTAATATGAAATTACAGGTCACTATCACTGAAATATATTGGGAAGCATTGATTTGCTGAGAGTGTAGGAGCACTGCTCTCAGCCAATCAGGTCTTTCTCATTTATGTCCATGACAGTGACAAGTCAATTTGGGTTAGGCACTGGACAGAGTGTACAGTACGTGAGTGATGGGCTTGTTTCCATTTTTTTAATTTTACCATGATCCAAATGTTTGGTAAGTATGAAATTGGTATTTTTTTCTTTTAATAAAGGATTACAGCCTTATGTATGTGTACTGTGATTATTTTAATATTTATACAGGTGGACTACAGGTACCCTTAATGTCTGGGCATGCAGGCACTTTTGTTCCACAAGTACTGACATGCTGGGGCTGGCTTGCTGTTACTTGTAGTCCATCTGTAATGAACAATATTATTTAACCATTAACCACCACCACCCCAAAAAAAACATCTTTTTTAATGAAATATGGATATCTGCTGTTATTTTTGGTCATATGGCGATTTATAATTTTACTTCAAACACTACATTTTTTTCAATAACATTACATCAATAGCGTAGTAAAATAGGGAGAACATAAAATTTAGAGCACAAAAATGAATATCTTTGTATTTCTCCCTCAGAAAGTGATATCTTGCAGCATGATGAGGCTTCTACACAGGAGGAATGTCTGATGAGACAGAAGAGGAACTAATGATTACACTGCACTCCTTGCCTGACTCACCACCTGTACCTCAGTCAGATGAAGCAACAACTCATTCCACCCCTGCCCCACCAACAAAAGCTGCCAGAGATCCAGCGTGGACATTATTGAGGGCATAGCCGCCTTTGAAAGAACACAGGTGGATTTTATGAGAACACAAATGAGGAAAAATTAGCAAAAGTCCAGGAAGATAGGGAGGGTAAATCATGTTATGCCATTTGAATACCAGCTTTCATAGGCTATGTACAGCCATACTCTATGTAGTACCCCAAGTGATGGTGTGGGCACAGATAAGTTAGGTGTAGATAGTTCCTTACAGCTGAGACTGCAACTCTACAGCATCTTTCTTCTATTATGGCAATGACGCCATAAGCTTTACCCACCTCAGGAAAATAGCAGAGAGGCAAGCCCCATACACACAGTAAAATAACAATTTGACAGCCTTGATAAATGGAATAATCAAGTAGGTTTATTAAAGAGGTGAGTAGGAGAACATGAGTACAGGGCAGACCACTTCATGAAAATAATAATCACCATACAAATTACAGGCAATTTGGTACAAATGGAATATAGCAAATCTAAAGTCGTAGTTTACAATATGGTTGTAAAAAGACAATGGTCAATAACTCTCTTGAATAGTGAAATAGGCTTCCTTAAGGTAATTGCTGCATCACCTCTTTGGTTATGACCAGGGAAACTGCCGTTTCACAATGACTTCACCACATTATGCTCTAAGCACACAATAACCAAGGTAATTGCAATAAAGATTATTACTCAGCAGTATTAGGAAAAACACAAACTGATTAGTCATTTACTTTAAAGTGAGCATGATTTGAGTAGTCTGTTGCTGGGTAGTCACTGTCCTATAACATGCATGTATTTATAATCCACAATAGGCACAATTAGTAAGATTAGCATCTACTGCTGGTCTTTCCTGATTCCAGAGAAACACTAGCATTGGATTTCCACTGATATGGCACAATAAACACAGTTCCTCTCTCAATATCACAATTATCTTCAGCACTGCACATGAATAATAGTTTAGTCCTAAAGTGCTCTTTAATCTTTTTAATATTCTCTCTCAAAATTGCTTCCTCTCTTTACACAGTTAAACTCAGTCACAGACTCAGTAGCAGTTCAAACAAGTTATTCTGTATATCATGCTTTAAGTGCATTTAAATATTTAGCAGTTTTATGCATGCATTATAGGATTATACAGTACTTTCAATATTTTTCATAACATATTTTCAATATCTCTCAATGTATTCCCACTAGCTCTCAATAGTTTCCAATGGTTATCAGTACTGTATCTTACAATGGTTGTCAGTATCTCCCAATAAGGCTTAGCATTCACAATGGTTTTCAGTATCCCTTAAAATCACTTAACAGTTCTTATGATCTCAGTAGGGACATCTCCTTTTTATAGGTTTTCCTCACACAGAGACTCCACGGATCATAGCTGCAGCTCCCAGTGATAACACTGTCTCTGCATAGAATGGCACACCATCAGTGGGTATTTAGTGTCACTTGTCACTCTGTACCACTTCAGCGTTGTTGCTTGCCCAGTCTCTCTCTTCAGACCTGGGGCACTTTACCCTGATCTGCTACTGTACTCCTTGGTGTCTTTCCAACTCTACTGTGCATGTGCAACTTTGATATCCTTGATTGGTTGCTGGCTTGTCTTTTTGTGGTGCATTGCAGCTTCATTTAGTGGCAGTCTCCTTCACTACTATGTCAATTGGCTCCTAGGGCACAAGGAGCCAATATCACACATAAAGACACAAACACCTGCTATCATTAGATTGAAAAAATTCCTATCAAATGCTTTCCTTAGAATGTAAGATTAACTAAATGGAATACGAGAAGTAAATAGTAATATAGTGTCTTTAGTTTCACAAATAGTGGCTTGCATACCTGAAACACATAGTACTACATCTGTCAACAGTACACTGCTAATAACCAGCTCTGCTATACATAGGTTTTTTTTTTTAAACTAAAGTATTATTTTCAAAAAACATCCCCAAAGTGGTCATTTTTTTATTATCACATTATGCAATTAATAGGTAATTAAATGTGATTATACATTTTTGTTAAAAAATTATATTGAATCAGGTTTAATTAGCTCTTATTTACATAGTTCACTAATAAATAAAAGAAAACAATTTTGGGGACACTTTAAAAAAATATATTAGCCAGTTAAGTGGCTAAACAATTATATGCTTGCAATTATTATATGCTGTTGAGGAGCTCAACATTTAGCATTGTGTTATTCTGTCCTGTTAACAACATAAATATGTTTGAATATGGAAAGTAAATTATTTACTGAAATATTTTCAAATTGACTTTCTGTATAAAACTCAGTTGCCATGTTGTCATGCATCACAAAGTCAAGGTTGCAATTACTGTAGTTTGGTAATACAGTACAAAAACAAAACCTTACATGTGAAGAAGTTGTTAATAAGTGCTTGCCTACCCTGCCTCCCACTTTGTGTTCTTAGAGTCTCTTGATGGTAAAGAGACCTTTACCTGCTCACTGCCTATTGCATAATCAGGTAGAGGAGGCTGTAATTCTAGATTATGCAATGTAGAGCACAATATCTGACACATTTGTTAGACTATGAAACAGTACACCACAAGATGAATCAAGACACCTGAACCTAGATTTTAATAGTCCAAAATGTGTTCTATCATTGATTTAGTGGATATAGGTTCCTCATTATACTTATGTTCAGCAGTAGTCTGAAGAAGTGACAAAGACATCAGAAGCCAGGAGCTACAGCGATAGGCAGAATAACTTCTATAATTAAACAGATTAAAAAATTACTATAATCACATATTTTTCTTTAGTTATAAAAAGTAAGAAAACATTACAGGTAACTAACCAAACAGCCATTATCAGGCATTTGCTTTGGCTCAAAGTTAGCATATAGGTTAAGACTGTCTAAGGATGAAGGCATTGAGACATGAACCAGGACTGCCAGTTACAACACTCATTATTTTTTGCTTTGAATTACACATCACCCACACATTCATTGAATAAGCATGGGTCCTATTGGTGTCAATTTTGGCCCTGTTCTTCCAATGTGTGCACAGTCTATGGCTCCCAGGACATTATGCATGCCTGTGAGACTATAGAAAGCTACTCTTAGTTCATGCAACTATCACTATGCTTTGGTTGGGGGAAGCAGAGTAAGGTATAGGATAGGGTCTTCAGGAATGCCATTTCCTGGTTGAGATAACGGGAGAAAGTTGGCAGTGTTATGTCCATCCAGTTGGTGCTATTAAAGTTGAACATTTGTTTCACCTCATCAGAGACAGCTTTGAGCTTCAGCTACCTATGGAAGAGCATAGGAATGCATTTGCCCTGGAGTACCTCAAGAAGTTACTATGGGTTATCTGCTTCTATCTTCTGACTCCTGCTAATGAGGTGGTGAGGTGCTGTATATCATGTAAAAGGTTAGCATAGAATAGCTTTAAAAGTCCATAATTCCATATTAATTTCTGCAGCAGTGTAGCACATTGATATATCCTTTTTAATAGGCATTGTGATGTCTAATAGAAAGGGTGTTTGGACACAAACTCACCTCTCAATTGGTACTCTATTATTTGAACATTTTTAACATTGGTATTTGTTCAGTTTTGATAGGTTTTGGAATCTGATGTTTCATAAATCAGAGGTTTCAATACTTGTACTTATTAAAACATTGATAGTGAATCGATGTTCAATTTAGAGTTGTGTGCAGACCCCTGTGTTTTGGTTTCAGTTCAAAAATCATCATCTTGTTTTGGATTTGGCTTTGGCAAAACCACCCTCAAGTGTTTAGTTTGGTTTTGGATTTCTTTAAAAATGTATAAAAACAGCTAACATCATGTAACTTGGACCTGTTTTTGCACCTATAGGATTATTAGCATTTCTAGTCAATTTTGACCACCTCACAGCACTTGAAATCATGGGAGAGGGACTTAAATGCAATCAAAAATACAAGCGATCTGTTTTTCAGATCCGAGTTCTGAACTTGGTGAGAACATCTAAGCCGGGATTAATTTCCATTCATAAAACCCAAAGTTCTGGTATGTTTGGACTTCAGCAAAGCCAAACTGCTCATCTATAGTTCAATTACATTTTAAAGTTGGAAATTTTGTCAGATTCTCATCTGTTTTACCTTTAGTAAATGTGCGGATTGCAAAACCAATGAGAAAACAATGAAAAACACAAAACAGGCACTTAGTAAGTTTACCCCCAAATGTGATTTTGTCTTTTTAAGTAAGGGTTAACATACATATTCAGTACAAACCAATAGCCTAGCAGTTAACTCTGGACTACCAGGCTTAATCTGGGTTAACAATGCTTCTTACCCATAACTAAACCACTTTTTCTATTCAAGATTATTTACTTCGATTTATTTTGGGTGTGGTTTATGGCAGATCACAAATAATTGGTGGTGGATAGCAAGTGGTCTTTTGGCTGATAGCCTCTTTCCAGAGGTGAGCCATTCCACCTAGCCGGATAGTCCTTTTTAGACATGGACATGGAGGAGGTGTGGCTTTTCAGCTGGGCATCTGGCAGGCAGAATGCAAACTCTTTTTCTCTTTGGTGTTGGGCCTGGTTATGTATGTCTTTTGAGGTGTCTGCAGAACAGGGCCTGATATTATATGATGATCTGCCTGCACCCTCTTCCTTGCCATTATTTTTCACCTATTCTTCTAGTTTAATTGTTATAAAAAAAAATCATGATAACATTTTTCAATTCAATGCGATGTTGAATAGCCATGGGAGGGTTAATTTTAGGCTACACTGGGGAGGGTTAGGTTTAGGTTGTGTGGAGGAAGGTTTAGGGGTAGGGTTAGTATGCTTACATGGTTGTGTCAGGATTGTAACCCAGTACCCAACCAAATACATCATACAATGTAAAATACTGTATGGCATGTGTACCACAAGCCATCTTCTGGCTCCCGCAGTGGGTAATGGGAGAGACGATATGACGTCATGACGTCTCTTCCATAATGCAAAGCGGCTTGGGAGGACGGATGGAGGAACTGATAGCAGCGGCCGGACCAGGAGCGGAGTTTCAGGTAAGTGGTTTTTTTTATTACGTGTCTCTCTACTGGGGGGGGCTACTACTGGGGGCACTACAAGGGGGAGGACTACTACTGGGGGCACAGCAAGGGCGGGGATTACTACTGGGGGCATTACAAGGGGGAGGGATACTACTGTGGGTACTACAAGGGGGGACTACTACTGGGGACATTACAAGGGGTGACTACAAGGGGGGACTACTACTAGGGGCACTACAAGGGGGGATTACTACTGGGGGAATTACAAGGGGGATTACTACTGGGGGCATTACATGGGGGGATTACTACTGGGGGCATTACAAGGGGGAGCGCTACTACTGGGGGCACAACAAGGGGGGGATTACTACTGGGGGCATTACAAAGGGGGACTACTACTGGGGGCATTACAAGGGGAGGACTACTACTGTGGGCACTACAAGGGGGAGAGCACTACTGGAGGCACTACAAGGGGGGGACTACTACTGGGGACACTACAAGGGGGAGAGCACTACTGGGGGCACTGCAAGGGGGGTACTACTACTGGGGGAACTACAAGGGGGGATTACTAGTGGGGGACTACTACTGGGGGCACTACAAGGGGGGACTACAACTGGGGGCACTACAAGCTACAAGGGGGGGACTACTACTGGGGGCACTGCATAGGGGGTACCACTACTAGGGGCACTATATAAGGGGCTTACTACTGGAGGCACAAGGGGCACTGCACAGGGGGGACCACTACTGGCGGCACTGCATAGGAGGATCACTACTAGGGGCACTACTGGGGGCCTGCATAAGGGGGTCCTCTCCTGGGGCACAGGGGGCACTGCATATGGGCACCACTACAGGGGGTTGCCCTATATCTTTATTTTTACTTTACATAAATTCCATATGGAGCCGCCTCCTCCCTGGAACACTTAAGGGAGGGGCGCCTAAGCACGCACGTGCTCCGGGCACCCTGGCTACATGCTACTCCTCTGCCAGGCTAAAAGTTGCCAGCCAGCCCCTGGGTAGAGGAGCGGGAATGCACCTTAGTCAAATGCAGTGGAGAATAATTTCCGTGTTGTGCAAGGTTCTCAACCCTTTAAACTTACCACACGTGAAGTTAGTTCAGACACGCCCATCATCCCCCGCCGCCTAACACCGCCGGCACCCCCCACTACCGACACTGCCAGCAGCCCCACTGGCAGCATCCCCTGCTGCCGACACCACCACTGCTGACACTCCTGCACTGCTGCCCAACGTACTGAGGACACCGTCAGCAACCCCCACACTGCCGACACTGCCAACACTCTCACACTGAGGACACCACCAGCACCCCTGCACTGCCAACACAGTCAGCAAACCTGCAATGAGGACACCGCTGGCACCCTGGCACTTCCGACACAGCCAGCAAACCTACACTGAAGACACCGCTGGCACCCCCGCACTGCCAACACAGCCAGCTAACCTGCACTAAATCACCGCTGGCACCCCTGCAATGCCAACACAGCCAGCAAACCTGCACTAAGACACCACTAGCACCCAGGCACTGCTAACACAGCCAGCAAATCTGCACTAAAGACACTGCTGGCACTCCTGCACTGCTGACACAGCCAGCAAACTTGCACTAAGACACCGCTGGCACCCCCGCACTGCCGACACAGCCAGCAAACCTGCACTAAAGACACCACTGGCACCCCCGCACTGTCGACACAGCCAGCAAACCTGCACTGAAGACACCGCTGGCACCCCCGCGCTGCCGACATCACTGGTACCCTTCACTGAGGACACTGCCAGCACCGCAGCACTGCCATTCCATATACTGAGGACACCGTCAGCAACCCCGCTCTGCCGACACTGCTGTCACAGAGAGTGCACTATTGGTGTATCCAACCCACACTGTATAACACACTGTATCCGTGTTGGAAATTAGAAACTGAACTATCATATGTTAGTACCGCCCACTGTGTCACATAGCTTAGTCAGCCAGCTAGCTGGATGCAACCTTTTGGCCTTAAATAGTTGAAGCAAATAATATTGTGAGGTGGTCTAAATTGATTGGAAATTATTGGAAATAAATGTTGTTGAGGTTAATTTTACTGTAGGCACAAAAACAGGCCCATTTTATGTGATTTTAGCTGTTTTTATGATTTTTTAAGAAAAAATCCAGATCCAAAACACGAAAACAAAACACGGAGGTGAGGTTTTGGCAAAACCATTCCAGATCCAAAACCAGGGTAGATCCAGATCCAAAACCAAAACCAAAAGATGGGGGTCGGCGCACATCTCTACTAATTATATGCTCATCTAACCAGTCTTCTGGTAGGCGAACTTGCAAGAGTTCTCTTTTTTTTCATTGATGTTTTTAAGAAGAAAGTTTTATGTCCTGCTTCAATTTTCCCCTTTTTTAGGGGTATCCAAATTTTATTTAATAAAAATGATAATGCCCTAAATGCATTTTTTTAATGTTTTTCTCTAATTCTTTCTTCTGAGGAACATTGAAAAAAGAAAGGAAGAAACCAGCCTTGAAATAAAAAGGAGAATAGAAGAAAGAAAACAGCAGACATGTGTACAACACTTGTTTCATCTTTGCTATAAAGAACCCTGATCAAAGGACAAATGACTCTCCTTCTGGTGAGCTATGAAATATAAAAATCTCCAGCCAGATTTCAGGTCCAAACTAAGAATTTATTATTTGAGAAAATATACAACAATTTCTCTAGCAGGGGATACAACTGGTATGTTGACATTTGCTATTGCCCAATTTTTTGGATATATTGAAAATTAATAACATGCAATTATATTAATTTGTTTAAGATAGGATGCACAGAAGATTGATAATAGAAAGGTCCCCTCAGCTCTGGGCCCCATAGCAGCTGCAGCCCTTGCACCTATGGGAGTTTTGCCCATGCCCGGACCGGAACAATTTTAGTGATCTAGGTACTTACAGTAGCTGGCTGCAGAGGCAGGCAGAGGATATTTCCCGGCCACTCTGTGCTGTATAACACAATCCAAGCAGCTGGGCAACTCCACCTCCCTGAGCTCCTCTTTGTCTCGTTGTGCATAGAAGATACGCATGTGTGATTATGGCATCATTATGCCACATCAGGCTGCACACCACTGCACAGGAGTAAGCCACCATCAACATGCAAGAGCTGGCCTGGAAAAGAAGGGTGGAGTGCTATGAGATGGTTATTGAAGGGGAAAAAGTGCATTAAAGGGGGAAGTGCTGCGAGGTGGACATTAAGGAGGGGGTGCTGTGAGAGGAGGTGGACACTGAAGGGGCTGGAGGAGTACTGTGAGGTGAACACTGGAGGGGCAGAAGGAAGTGTTCTTAAGTAGTTATTAAAGGGGCAGAGTGCATTGAAGGGGGAGTGCTTTAAGGTGGACAGTGAATGAGCCACGGGGATCTGTGAGGTGGACATTGAAGAGGGAAGTGCTGTGAGGTGGACAATGAAGGGGCTGGGGGGGAGAGGTTGCTGTGAGGTGGACAGTGAAGGGGCTAGGGGGAGTACTGTGAGGTGGGCATGAAAGGGGCTGTGTGTATGGAGGGGTGCTATGAGGTGTTATTTATTGCATTGGTCAGGGTTGCTGTGAGGTGGACAGTGAAGGGGCTGAGGGTGTGTTGTGAGGTGAACAGTGCAGTGGCCGGGGGAGTGCTATGAGATGGACAGTCGAAGAAGGAGTGCTGTGACATGGACAGTGAAAGGGAATGTGAGTGCTGAGAAGGGGTCAGTAAAGGAGTCAGTGAGTGCTGTGAGTGAGTCAGTGAGTGCTTTGAGGTAGACAGTGAATGTTGTTACGGGGCAGTGAAGGGGGCAGTAAAGAAGAAATGAGGGAGCAATAAGGAGGTCAGTGAGTGCTGTGAGGTCAGTGTGTGCTGCGAGGGGGCTCAGTGTTTTATGGAGGTAACTGCCAGTGAGAGAGAGCTATGGAAGGGGTAATAAGAGACAGCTATGCGGGGTCTATCAGGGATTTATGCAGGAAGGAGTCGATGAGAGAGATATGTAGGGGGGCAATCAGGGAGCTATGCAAGAGAGCAATAAGATGGAAATGGAGAGGGCAATAAGGACAAGGACAATGAGATGCAATGGAAAAGGAAATCAGATAAATCACACCTGCAGATTTTTGCCACGTCCTTTTTACCATTGCAGTGCACTGGTAGAAAAGCTGGGGCCACTCTCTTGCATTTGCCACCCAGGCTAAAATTTGCAAACCAACCTCTGGAGATCGCTTCTGTGTACTATCATTTAATATATATCCATCGATGGACCACACTTTCTGTGAAATGGGAGTTTCTAGGTGTTAAGTGCTGGAAACTGTTCAACTGTACGGAACTCTTTTGTCTTGTGGAAGTGACATGAGAGTGTTGTGGAGACATAAGCTAAGTTCCTCGTTCGATTGTAGCATGTACACCCAGCATGGCACTGGGGTGATACTAATGATGACTGCTCCAGCAGCTGATGTAAGAACAGTGGGTGGGACAGACTTCCACAAGCAGTCATACAGATATTTACTATACAAAGGCAGATTCTCGCATTTCCATAATGTAGCGAGCAGACATCTGCGACCAGGTGGAAAAGTGACCGCAGATGCATCCAACTCAGAATCAGCTGCTAAGCCTCTAATGAACAACTTTAATAATATACACCAAACTTAATTTCAGCCCATTGGCTTCAGTAGAGTAGAGTAGAGTAGAGTAGAGCAGAGCAGAGCAGAGTAGAGGAACCTTTCTGAAAACATCAAGTCGCGAGTGATAATGGCAAAGAGAAAATGTTTATCTATATTTGAAGGTCTATCTGACATTGTGTGTTGGAAGTGAAGTACCTGACATACAGGAAAACAAGCCTGTTCTTACCGCAACCTCCAACGGATTTAAAATGCCATTCAGGAAACGAAATGTGGCCACTCATTGCATAGCTGATGTCAATTGCTATTTTCGTGATAGCAAACAAAACAAAATATAATAGAAACCAATTATCAAACAGACAGTCCCTCGGGAGGACGCAATCCGTATCTTCAACCCTTACAAGACGTGCATTTACCAGAAGTAAGAAATATGGTTTATGATTTAAAATAATCTCATTAGGGGAGCAGCCCAGCCACAAATATCACTACATTTTGCAAAGACTGTGAAAGGAATAGTTGCTATCTCCGGACAAATGTAATCAAGTGCGCTGGGAGGAAAAAATCTGAAATAGTTCATCTTGAATACACAATTGAGTAGGAAGGACATAAGCAACTGTACACATCCGTTGTTTTATATCAGATTACAGTACTGCATATTTATAAATAGTAGGATAATTACGAAATATTGATTGACATTATCTGTCGCTCAGAATGCTGCACACATCATTAAAAGACCATTTTGTCTCAGCTCTAGCAAATTGAATATTTTGGTGATACTTTCATTGCAATCTTCAGCACTTTATAGTTTTAATATATTAGATTTTTTTTCTCTCTTTCAGTCTACACTACTTGAAAACACTTTAGTTCCATCTCATTTATTTGGAGACAACGCGCTGTCTGGTGGATCCTAATGATTCTTCTGAAATATTATTTTAATGAACTCATGAAACCCATCATTGTATTTTTCAGTTTGTTGTTGGATTGCTAATGATACCCATCCATTATGTAAATGGGTTTGTAAGCAAGACTGATATCATAAATACAGATAGTCACTTCTTATTTTTACAACTGTTTTTTTGCTGATAGACATGCCTCATGCGGAGAGGGTAATGTCTCGTGACCGAAGCTGTTTGGTTGTTGGTGTGCTGGGGAACTCACTGAACAGTCTGTAGAAAGGCAACAGGGACTATAAGACATTGTTACCCTCCCAGTGTTGTTTACGGTAATTTGCCCTAATAATGTAATTATGCATAATTAATATTCATTTAGTTAGAGTATGACAGTCTTTTTTGATAACTCTTTTTTGTATGTATTGTTTTCCTTCAAGCAAAGAATACATGAGGTGATCTATGGCCTTATTTTTGGACTTTCTCGAAACTAGTTAATAATATTATAATTAAAATATTGTATTGTATTATATTTAATTATTTAATAATATTAATAATTTAATATTATTCATGTGGAATTTTAAAACTAAAATGGTGTATGTATTAAAACATAATTAATTAATGCAGTTACTTTTTTAGCCACAGTATTAAAAATTTGATTTTATTTATTATACTTTCATAGACTTTTATTTTCTAGTCTTTACCATTTTGACATAATGGGCTAATTGTAATAGGTTCTGAGTTTAAAAAAGTGTAACGTTTTCTGCAGTTTTGCCTTTTGAAATATTGCTGCTTTTAATTCTGCTGCAAAATTGAGGAAACCCAGGCAAACACTGGGAGAACATATAAACTCTACAGTGGTAACACTCATTGTTCAAATGGTGTAAGAAAGTAATGTAATCACTCTGCAGAGTTTGGTTAGAGAATCTCATGGAGCTTTCAAAAAGCTAGCCTTGCAAAAGTTCGAATCAGCAGAAGACTTGGTATGTTCAGGGAGTGCAGGCCAGAGTTTTGGAGGTTAGGCAGAAGGTGCTTGTTCTGATTTCTACACAGTGTGGACTGAACTGTACAAGTTATCAAAATATCTGAGTGACATCAACTACGTGATGGTCAAGGGTGTAGGAACCGGCAGTTGACATAATTTCTGTTGGGTGGCAAAGACTGTGTTTTGCCCTCCATGAACTTCTACACATAAGAGATTGGGGATGAATGAAATGAAAATAGGGATGAAGCAATAATAGCTTTATTTGAACCCGCCAGCTGTTGTCTTTTCTGTTTACCATTCATGATGTTATCTTGATGTTTGTTCTGCGTATATTTTCTTCTTGCAAAAACTTTTTTTTTTCTTTCTTAGAAGCTACAATCATTTTCCTATGACAATTTGCAGAAAGCATAAACAGACACAGGAGAACTGGAAGCTGCACTGTATGACAATGGAACAGAGAGAGTGAATGATTGTGGACCGTGGACGGTTAAAAATGTTAACAGCAGTCTCATTGTCGCCAGATCGTAGCACATACCATAACCAGTAAGGCAGTGACTATAGATTTAAAAATACTCCCAATCAAATGAGATTAGGCTGTCAACGAAATCGGAATAAAATATACAGTAGGTTACTGACTATTAAAATTTTTATTTTTTCCGATGAACAATTGAATTTAACTATCCTTCTAACAGCTTTTGAACTAATTGTTTAATATTAATAATAATTAATTAACAATATATAAATAATTTTTTTATCATAAAATAAACAATGAAAGTGGGGTTGGCCAACCCCAGAAACACTGGGGAAAATTTACATAGGATTGTGAGTCTTTTTATATCGAACAGTCACTGTTACAACTGTCATAAAACGAGATACCAAATGCGTGAAAAATAGGCTACAGGCCCTATAGAAGTCCTTGACCTTTTGCTCAACCATTAAAATTTTCTGTCCTATGCCCCTGGCAATGGTATAAGCAAGAGCACAACTACAATGTAAACATGATGAAGGCATAACACAAGCAAGTGGATTCAATAGCATTGCTTTTCCTAAAAAACAAGGTACTGATTGACTACCTGACTTCCTCCTAGATGACAAAAGTGACAGTAGTGTAAAGGAAACATGCTGGGGTGAGCAGCTTGGTGAGTGTTAGAGGGAGGAATTGCATTCCTTTGAGTCGATCTCCAGCAAAAACGCAGACCAGACTTGAACCACATGGAAACTTGTGAGAAAAGAGAGTAAAGCCCATCTTGTCATAGATTGAATGATTACTGCATAAAAGAGCTGTTCAGAGTCTGGTAAGACCTAGATAATCTCTGCCGCTTTGACCCTAGTTTCAAACAGGCGATGGCCAAATCTTTGTAATTACCTTGTTAGCATATGCTAAACCAAGTTGGACATAAATCAAAAGGGTTAAATAAGACAAAAAAAATATCAAAAGTATCTTGTCTATGTTTTGCCCATGTTCTAGACTTAAATTGCTGAGGCTTTTTAGCAAATTGTGCAGCAGGTCCCCCATATCCTTTGAAAACATGGCGCTTGCACAGAAGACAGAAAAGACTCTGGCATAGCCGATGACATCTTTCCAAAGACATTTATAGAGGGAAGGGCACTGCATGGCACAGAGGAGAGTTTGATGAGACAGTGTTCACTGCACATCCCATGCCACTCCTAAAACATATCTTAAAGATGGACCACAGCTCTTGGGCCAGTGCTTTGTACCAGCCTGAGCTAAAATTTGCCAGCCAGCCCTTGCCAAAGCTGTTTTTAATAAGATAAATAAACAAGTGTAAATAAATCACCTGTTACTGCTTCACATGTTACTAGCCCATGTTTGTAAGACTGGTGAATCTCATGTTAAATCATAAGTGGTTCCACATATAGTCATGATATCATGAACCCATTTTACAGCATAGTTGCACCCCATCACTCACATGTGGGGATGCAACTGAGATGCATTTGACTTTGCATTACCTGTAGTTGCATACACTTTGCTCCACAGCATGATTGGAAGGGTGTTAGAACTGCGACTCATGGCCCTGTGCCTGCCCCACCCCCGAATATATAACATCGTGACAACAGGATGACACGCCGGAATGATGAAGTAGCCAACTTTCCGTAGCATCCTCAGGATAAAAATATCCTCAGGTAAAATATTAGACCTAAGTAAAATTATACTGTATAATGGAGAATACATCAAATGTTTTTGTTTTTTTTTTCAAATGGAATGCGAGCGGTTTAGTTCAATAGGAGTGATTGATTTCTACTCTACTTCATTATGTAGACTATTACTACATGAATGCTAGTTTACAGTACGTAGACTAGATTTTTGAGTGGGTTTATAATATTTTACATGCTTATATAATATACTATTGTCATTTTTTTCTCAGTCTACCTTTACTGGAGTGCTGTTTTTCACTCTGAGATCATTTATTTATTGCTTCATGTACTGATACGTGCACCGAAGCCACATAAGTAACAGTGACACTTGTGCAATGTAACGGGGTGGGAAAACAATATATTGTCCTCACAGCTAATAAGAGCTATAAGTCGATGCTCCTTTGTTGAAAAGAGAGAATGAATTGCAGCCGACACGTCGATCAAGGAACCGTAATACATCATGTTCTGATTGTTTCTATAATAAGGTTAATACATTATGATGTCTTTTGAAATGGGATTATTTTTTGCCTAGTGAAATAACCCTGGCCTTAGTTGGAAAATGGATGCTTTTCATTCCTGATGTCAGTGGTGAGAAGCCCTGATTAGTGCTGCTTGACATATTTACCCAGAGAAACAAAAGGCAAATCATGGTTCTAACGAGAGATGCGGGCACTAGATAGGTGAGGAGATCAAGGGAGACGTGATGAACTGACATCATCTCCTTAATTAAAAGCAAAAGAGAAGATTGAGAAAGTGTATAATCACTCTCACAAGTGTTCTTTCATGAGAAGTATATGCCACCTTGAAGTAATCAGCTTTGATATGAAAATATATAAAAGACAGGCAAGGAAGAAAAGGCATTTTTATGTTACAGAGGCATTCAAGATAATACAGGAACAGGGGACAGTGTGAATGTAAATGTTAATGTAAAAATCCTACACGTTTCGTGTATTAAGAATGATTTTGTGAATATCGTCTAAAGGTGAGATGTACTAAGCCTTAAAGAGTGATAAAGTGGAGGGAGATAAAGTACCAGCCAGTCAGCTCCTAACTGCTATATTACAGGCTAGGGGTGGGCAATAAGCTAACCCCCAGCCGTTGAACACCTACACATCCCAGCATGCCTTGCAACAGTTTTAGCATGGCCAGCTGGAGGGCCGCTTATTGCCTACCCCTGTTACAGGCTGTGTTTGAAAAATGATAGTTAGGAGCAGATTGGTTGATAGTTTATCTCTCTCCACTTTATCACTTTCCAAGGCTTAGTAGATCTGCCCCGAAGTGACAAACTGTACATTAAATGGACAATGCACAACATCACTGAATCTGTGGGTCAGGTATAATGGGTATAATGGGTCATGCACATAATGCAAAAGCCGTTATATCCTGCTCTATCAAATATCTGACTTCTTATCCATCCTCTCACCTGTTTTGATGGAAATGTGCAAAGAAGATCTTGGGGCTGATTCAGAGATTTGCATTGTTTCGATATTAGCGCAAATCTCAGATATTTTTGCGCAGACATCAGGTGAGTGGGAGCACTGCAGAAAACGGGGAGTGTTGGCCCTGTTTTCTTAGCATCCTGAAGCCAGTGGCTGCATCCTTGGATGCAGTTTCACTGGCCCCTGCAGCTGGACATCCTGAGTAATCCTGAGTAACCTGAGTTTCACTGGCCCCTGGTTTTGCTGGACATCCTGAGTAACCTGAGGATTAATCAGATATCCGATGGCCTCCTGATGTTCACGCAGTGGATCCGATGCTGCGTCTTTGGATGCAGCCAGCACATCTGAGGAAGCCAGATTATCAAGTTTGCTAATGAGGTTTTGACCGAACAGGAAAGGAGGGGAAAGGGGAAAGGAAAGGGGGAAAGCAAAGGAAAGGGGAAGGAAAGCAAAGGGGTAAAAAGGAAAGGGGTAAGGAAAGGGGAAAGGAAATGAAAGGGGAAAGGAAAGGGGGAAAGCAAAGGAAAGGGGAAGGAAAGGAAAGGGGTAAAAAGGAAAGTGGTAAGGAAAGGGGAAAGGAAATGAAAGGGGAAAGGAAAAGGAAAGGAAAACAAAATAAATGAAAGAAAATGAAAAATGAAAGGAAAGGGGAAGAGAAAGGAAATGAAAGTAGAGGGGAAAGGAAATGGGAAAGGTAAGGAAAGGGGAAAGGAAAGGGGGAAAGCAAAGGAAATGGGATGGAAAGGAAAGAGGTAAAATGGAAATAAAAAGGAAAGGGGTAAGGAAAGGGGAAAGCAAAGGAAAGGGGAAAGGAAAGGGGGAAGGGAAAAGGAAAGGAAAGCAAAATAAATGAAAGGAAAGGAAAGGGGAAGAGAAAGGAAATGAAAGTAGAGGGGAAAGGAAAGGGGAAAGGCAAAGGAAAGGAAAGTGGAAGGGAAGGGAAAGGAAAGCAAAGGAAAGGGAAAGGAAAGCAAAATAAATGAAAGCAGAACAAAACTGAAAGGAAATGAAAGGGAAAGGAAAGGGGAAAGGAAAGGTGAAAGGAAAAGGAAAGGAAAGCAAAATAAATGAAAGCAGAAGAAAAAGGAAAGGAAAGGGAAGGGAAAGGAAATTAAAGTAGAGGGGAAAGGAAAGGGGAAAGGAAAGGGGAAAAAGAAAGGAAAGGGGAAAAGGAAATTAAAGGTGAAAGGAAAGGAAAAAGGAAAGGGGAAAAAGGAAAGGAAAGGGAAAAGAAAGGAAAGCAAAGGAAAGGGGAAGGGAAAAGAAAGGAAAGGCCAAAGGAAAGGAAAGGGGAAAGGAGGGGAAAGGAAAGGGTTAAGGAAAGGAAAGGGGAAAGAAAAGTAGGCAGTGAAGATGACCCACCCCTATCGCAGTAAATGCTGCTATTCATTGTTCCGCGAGGAGGAACAGAGCTTAACAATGTGATTCACATCAGTTTAGCTCTGTTACTCCATGAGGGCCAACAAATTCCACAGTATAATCCCAATTCTGCTCACTCTACTAGGAAGTGGGCATGATGTGGGATATCTGCCTTTTCTTCTGGGCATGCGGGGATCAACTAGAAAATTCGGCAGCCTCCAGCAAATTCCAGGAGAGTAGGCAAGTATGGGTTGGTGTATGTGACCACTTATCCTCCTGATCCTCAGGCTCAATAAAGCATTTATCCTCTTTTCTGCCTTTTTTCTTGAGTTAATAACTTATAGACTGTCTGTGTGCGTAGTTTATTATGTGTTATTTGGCTCCTTTTAAAGCAAAATGTTGTTTGTTTCAAAAGTACAGTAATATACTAATGTAGGAGCTAGTAATATTGTAAACTAAAGGGGAATTTGATAAATTATTATGTAAATAACAAAGTCCTTGGTTTTTTCTATGTAATTTATAATGTGCTGATAATTACGACGGCCTTCCCAAAATATATCTTTCAGTAGTCTCTTGAAATCTTGCCACCTGTTAACATGGACAACATACATTAATTAGTGCTAACGTCAACATTTTATTTTTATAGTAATTATCTCACTGACACTTCAGAAATATTTTCACACTTATAGCACATTTAGTTATTAAGTCTGCAAACTCAAAAAAGAGAATTTTATTTACAATTTGATGCTCACTTTATCCTCACTCATTTTGAACACAATAGATTTTTATTTAATTAGAAAAGAAGGTGACATTATGGCGGCTGGAGCCACTGTGTTAACTTCCTATATTCATTACTAGCTGGGATACTGTCACAGCTTGGCGTGCACCTGGACCCAGAGTGGAGTCGGATGGCGAGTGAGGATTCATTTGTTGATACTGGAAAGCAGCCGGTCTTAGTGGGGTATGATTCATGAAGAAATAGGTACACACATAGGGTAAAATAAAGCTGGGAGACGCTGGCGGTACTCAGTGAACCGGGGTCGGCTGGACAAATAGCAGGTAGCGGGAAACAGGAGACGGGCAGTGACAGGAGCTGGACCGCACCAAGGCTGAGAGGTGAAGCTGTAGAAACACACTGGAGCTTTGGCACTTTATGGAGCAAGGGAGCGCACTGGCAACTAACAGAACTTTAGTACCCTCAGGTAGTGTAGGATTGGCTGCTAGCACTCCCAGCCCAGGCTGTAACCAGATTGGCCCAAATCAGACATGTGACCCAAATCCAAGATGGCCGCACCCAGTGGTCACAGCGCGGAAGTGCTTCCAGTCTCACCCCCTCTCACCTGCCTCCAGATGGAAACCCTTAGTCTGTGGAGGCTCACTGTACCCAGCGCCGCTCTCCAGGACCCTGCACCCCTGCCGGAAGCCCCGCGCCAGAGCACCCAGAGCGGTAAGGACCGCGATCTCGGCAGCCTGTCAGCCCTGGTTGTGACAGATACCCAGCGATGCCCGGGTTGAAGACTGGACCCTGAAGTACAACTGCAGCCTTTATTTGTTTACATTGGCCTCACCTATAATGCCATTCAATTGATCCTGAAAAGGACCCCACTGGTTACTAACATGCATGCAAACAGTGGCATAACTTCCATGGGTGCAAGAGGTACAGCTCATATGGAGTCTGAGCTGCCTCTGTGGCCCGCCGCTCCCTCTGCTTTCAGTCACAACAAGGTGGGCAGTTCCAGTCAGGGCCGCTGAGGGGGGCCCGGGTGCCAGCGGTGTTGATTTGGTGCTGGCTGACCAGTTGATTACATCTGGCGCACTGGCATGCAGACATGGAGAGACAGCACCGCCGGTCACAAGCCAATCAGAGCTTGTAGGACTGGCAGCCAATCAGCAGTTGGGGCTCTTGGCTGGCCAGAATCAAATTGCACTGGCGCTGTCTGTCCATGTCTGCCACTGCCGGTCGGAACACCAGCTGTAATTAGCTGGTGGTCTGGCCCCAAATCCACATTTGCTGGCTGCTGATGGCACACAAGGGGAGGCGAGAGGCTGCTGGAGGGTCATGGGGAGGTGAGTTGCTGATAAAAGTGATGTCATCACTTTGGAATGTAATGCCAGTTGGTATAACATCTGACCCATCCCAGCATAGAAATAGTCAGCGGAAGATAGAGAAAAGAGGGCACGAAAGGAGAGAGAGAAATGGGGAGAAAGTGTCAGGGGAAAAGGGAGTTGTAGAGAAAGATAAGGGAGGTTGGTTGAGTCAGAGAGAGAAAAAAAAGCCAGGCAATGCTCCTCCTCTTACGGTTTCTCTATGTTATAAGTAATATTGTGAAAAGTCATGACATTTTTTTTTCTGTTTGTAATATATAATACTTATAAAATACTAAGATACTCACAAAAACATTTCTTGGGTAGAGCATAAAAAGTTATTCCTGATAAAACTGACACTGTATGAAAAAGTGGAAAATGCTCAGCCTACTGAAATGCAAATTTGGCAAGGACCCCTGACAGAGAGAAGGCTAAATGAGCATCATCATAGTTAATGATGATGCAAGTAATCGAGAGGTTGGAACATTGAGAAAAAAAATTGGAAAGCGAAAAACTTTCAGTTAAAATCCAGACCTTGAAAAATTTCAGCAAGAGACAGTATAAATGTGATTCTATTTCTTACAGTTTTTAATTAAAATATTCATTCTTGCAGACATTTTATTTCATTAGCATATAGCAGATAATGTCAAAGCAAAACTGTTTATTTTAATCTAGTAGTTTGGAGGCATCAGGGAAGAATGGAAAGGTTGCTTGAAATGTCTGCTATCACTGAGTTATGTCGTAATGCTTCCTCTATGTTTCCGAATTAAATTAAATCTACAAAAAAGTTTGTAATAGCTTTGTGCATTGTGTTCTAATTAAGGAAAATGTGATTAGGAAAAGAAAATGTGTATGCTGTGAACAGTCAGTTAAGATCCTGAGTCATAGAAACCATTACCCAACATATTAACCAAAGTTTTTAAAACAAAAGACCTCTCTTTATTCACATCTTATCATCACTTTATCATCCATTATGCATTATTGGCTCCTGTCTAGGGCCCAGTGGGCACTAAGCAGACCAGATTACTTTAGCCTTTTTGTGTATTTGACACATGGGGGAAATTTACTGAATGGGGGTTCGGAACACTGCTGGGCTTTCTGCGTTTTCCCCATGGTTTTGCATCATGATGACAACCATCACAAGATACCATTTTTAACACATATCGCTGTTTCTATTTCTTTACATTACAACATTATACAGTAAACTACCAGATTTATTAAGAGCTGAAAATGCAGAGCAAAAATGCCCTAAAAAATGAGTCCCCTCATTGGATCTGTGCAGCACTGTTATTTGTAGTTTAATGAACCCAACCAAGGTGCATGTGCTGGTCACTGGCGGCAACCATATTGGCTTCAGATGCATTTTATGAGCCAGCAGGAGGTCACAATTTCAGGGGTAAACAATTTTCCCCTGATTGGTCTTCTGCTCCCTTAGGAGCAACTGTAGGCACCCTTTGCAACTGGTTCACATTCAGTGGGTCCACTAGGAAAGGCTGCAGCCAGTCAAGGTGCTGGGTGGCCCATGGGGAGTGCTAGTAGTCAGCATCACCATGGTGGGAGGAGTTTCTCCATATGGCCAGAGGTTGATGTTCTTCCCTCATTGCATACAGTGTCGTTTTTTTCCTTCTTCTGTAGTGTCTATATTAGTTGCCGTTCTGGTGCTCTTGTTTATAACTGTGCTGAGTGGCGAGGATGCCGGCACAGGGTCTGGTGTTGTGCATGCTACTTCAGAATTAGATGAGCATTGCGTGCACCACAGGATTGCTTCTATGGCATCTCAATTTGCGCAGTCTTTATGACAGGTATTGCAGGAGTGGGTGTCTGCATATGGTGCTCCTGTTGCCGTTAACTCAATGGCTTCTACTTGTTACTGCTCCACTGTCCCCTGTTCCTCTGACTAATTCTGATACCTCTACAGCTTCTTTTGTTGCAGGTTATGATGACCTGATGGAAGGTCCTAGCCCTCCAGAGCACAAAAAGATTTACTGGTGGCTCATGGAGTCACCGATGAGGATGTGTCATAAGTTTTGCTGACTCTGATTGGTGCATACATGTGTGATCTGCATGTTCTGTGGTTTCAGCGCGTAGGTTGCTGTTTGCAGTGCATGTTTCTGATAAGCGTTGCCCCCATTCTCATGAGCACAAGCTTTGCTATTGCTTCTCTGACTCGGATTCTACTGCCGGGTTGCAATCTAAGGATGGAACATCAGATAAATCTGGTGGCTCCTTTTGACAAGTCATAGCAGAAGGTAGGACTGTAGCTCTCGTAGTATCATTCAGTCGCTTTGTGCTGGTCATGGCGATGTTTTCCACTGTGCCAACATTGCGGTACTGTGCGGTGTTCATGCTAGCATATGAGAGTGCCTTTGTCAGGGTAAATATGTTAATATTCTTGCCCTGAGTACTAAGGTTTAGAAGGATTTGGACATAACTAAAAGGAAGGGAGACACGGGTAAGGATGATTACAAGACATATTATAACTAGCTTGGTGAGATGTATGTTTTTTTGGCTTTTTGCTTGAACAAGCATCCCACGGAGCACATGAATGTGATTAAGTATCTTTTTTTTGTTCAATGAAATATTTTGTCTGGCGTGCTTATGATGAGGAGTTTTGGGGGATAGCATCATGGGTGAGCTATTTCGGCGTTAGGGTATAAGGATGTAGAAGTTTGTCTCAACGTGACTTAGTCTCACTTGGCATCAGTTGTGCAGCCCTTTGTGCACCATCCACTTCCTGGACTTGGACATTCCCCTGCACAAGTATATACTAAAGCAGAGTGCTTTGCTTCTAATAAGTGCAATGCCCCAATAGGACAAAGAATCATTTTCATCAACTCTGCACCTGTTGCAATGGGATCCATCTGGTCAAGGACTTTAGGTGGTTGTCATGGGCAGCAGTGGCACAAGCGAGAGACAGTTGCCCACTGAAGGCCCTAAGTTTCAGTAGGCTTCATCTCCAGTTAGGGTGCATTACTTGGATGCATAGCTTAGATCTAGTTATTCTGATAGATTTGTTAGAGATTAATTACAGGCACAGAAACAGACAAATCTCAGGTGCACAACCCCAGATTTGTCTGTTTCTGTGCCTGCAATTAGTCTCATCAGGTAGCACCTCCCATCATATATATAGTCAGTTTGTGCAGTCCAGAAATCTTTCCCATATAGAGATTAATTACAGCAGGATTTTACTTTTGGCTTTCGGCTACCAGAATGCGAGTAGGTTAGGATCTTGAGGCCAGTGGCATTGCTATGGGGGTGCGGGCCGCACCAGGTGTCACCCTCGGAGGGGTTGACACCAAAATGCTGGTTCCTCCTCAGTGACATTCTCCTGCAACACTTGGCTCTGGTGCTGGATGAGGAGTGTGCAGGGTAGCCCAGCATCCCTGGAGGTGCTGGGCATGCCCCCTGGGGGCATGCTCCTGGAGGAATTTCCCGTGAGGCCACGCCCCCTTTTTGGGCACATAGAGCAGCTGCATGAGGGATATGCCGAGTGCACACCGCGTGTCACCAGACCCAGTGACAACTCTGTCTGAGGCCCAGGAATTTGTGCTCTGCCATTGACTTCACTGAGATTGTTTGAGAGAAGGTGCAAAAGAAGTTCTGCTGAGGCGCATGATTGGTCATTTTGTAGTGCTTCCTTTGCCTAGTATAATTTTGTTTCCAGTTGGTGTTGTCCCTAAAAAGGCACTGGGCAAATGCTGCCTCATTCAACATCTGTCTTACTTGCAGAGCTCTTCTGTCAGACTACTGTTGGGCTCCATACCAGTCCTTTGATGATGCCCTAGAGATGGTTCAGTCATTTGGATCAGGGGCACTCTTGGCTAAATTAGATTTTGAGTCTGCAATTTGATTTTTGCCTTTGCACCTGGAATCATTCCGATTCATGAGTTTTCTACTGGATAACGTAAATAGATGTATGAGCTGCTCTGTCTACTATGTGTTTTTTGAGTAGTTTAGTTCCTTCTTTGGTGTATAGTGTCCTTCACAAGTGAATCAGGGGTAGCACATTACCTTGATGATTTCTTATCGGTGGGATGCGCTAATCTACTGCAATTGGTACAGCCCTTGCTTGATGAGTTAGGTGTACCCACCGCTCATGAATGTACCAAACGGCCGACGTGCTGACTGTCATATCTGGGTATTGAAATCAATATTTTAAATGGCCCTCCCATCCACTCTGGTCTGCCAATGACTGTTGCCACATCTACCCTGGTTACTTCATCTCATGCTCGTATCCAAGATTTTGTCCGTCCAGGCCCCCTTCACTGGAGCTCCCTCGCTCGATCAGGCTCTCCTCAACCTTGCAGAGCTTCAAACATGCACTGAAAACCCACCTGTTCATCAAAGCATACCCTTCCAACACATAACCATGTCACCAAGTCGCTCTCCTCACCATCCTACCTCAGCCATCTCCGCCTTGCTTACTTCCTGCCCTCAGATTCCCATCTACACACTCATGCCTCGTGTCATCTCTCTGTCTCCCCTAGAATGTTAGCTCCTAGGAGCAGGGTCCTCCTCCCTACTGCTTCACAGCCCTCTTCTCTAGCAGTTCAATGACCGCCTTCAGCTTCCCAGCTGTAGTGTGTATGGAGAATTGTGTTGCTAATTGTTACTTTTGCTCTGTTTTTATTTTGGTTACTGTATTGTAATGTTCTGTGTACCCTGTACTGTCCTACTGTTGACGTATGTGCGGTGCTGCGGACCACTTGTGGTGCCGTATAAATAAAATGTAATAATAATAATAATGGCTGCTGCTTCCTTGAAAGTATTGAAGTTGCAGGACATCATGATCATGGCTTTGTCTTTGGGTAAGGTCATGCGTAATACTACACAGTCTTTGATGGGGCTTTTGAACTTTACTTGCAGAGTTATTTCCATGGGTAGGATTTTCTGCTGTAAATTAGAGTGGGCTATGGCAAGTGTTAGCAGAATGCATCATTTTATCCACTTCTCTGCTGAAATTAGAAGGGATCTGCTGATCTAGGATGAGTTTTTGCCTCACTTTGATTTAATGGTGTCTGGATTTGACTTACCCATCATGCACATAAAACTGAGCAGCAATTATTTACCAATCCGGTTGATGTGATGTGTTTAGTAGTACACCTTGATGGGTCTTGTTGTGTTGACTCATAGCCTAGTGACTTGGTGGATGTGGGATTGATGAAACTTTCCCATTATGGTGCTTTGGAGTGGGGTGGCCGCCTGGGATCGTGCGTGCACTCAATTGCCACCAAATTTGGTCCCTCCAGGTGTTTCAGAGCTTGCACTTTATCAAAAGCTCTGTCCCATTTACATTCATGTGATAATTAAATTTATCACAATGCTATAAAAATCATTATCTCCACTACAAATCCTCAATTAAATTGTTGATAAATAGGGTCCCAAGGCTTGATTCACATACCCCAATATAGTCATATAAGTGAAAATTCTCCAAATCACCTGCATAAATTAGCAGCTTATGGAGCATCAGAAGAGGTCATTGCTGCCCCTGTTATCTGCTTTATAATACGTTTTAACAAAACTAAAGAAATTCTGAAAAAGCAAAATGTTATGTCATCAATACAATGTTATGTTTCAAGGATAATTTTGATATTCAATAAATGAGGAGTTTAATCCTGTCAAACCATAACACAGGTGCCCTATGGTGAGCTCAGATAGGACAGAAACCTTACCTTCTGTGGTGCAGAAGGGCAAATATTATCAAATTCTGAAAAATGTTCAACTTTGGGAAAACAATGATTCAATAGTAAAAATACTAGGAACCAGGTAATTTGAGCAGAAAAATTATCTTTTAAACATGAAAAAACATTGTTGGCATCTTTGGTACAAGATGATAAAATAAATATTACAGATGTTCTAAAATGGATCCACGTGACAATAATATTGGTTAGCCTGTGAGTGGTGCTAACCCTTTATGTACTCAGTTGACCCAAGGAAAATTGCAGATAAAATTAAATCTACTGAATAGATTTGATGTTTCTCATTGAAATTTGGCATACATTTTCTTTTTAAGATCATTGTAAGATAGTTTTTCTACAGTTTATAACGTCAGGATTGCCTTGCTGATTTTTACATGTCATATTTAGGGATCTATTTATTATTTATCACTACTTCTACTGTGCATTCTGTATTGCTGCAAATTGCAGTGATTTAGAATGTTTTACCAATGCAATTGATCAATATTGCACACCCCAGAGAGGTAACACTGAGTGCTATCTCCCCATATTATACATATCTCTGAAAAGTTTTTGGAGTTTGCTTGTAGGGACTGACACCATCTTCAGATGGCTGTAGACTCTGGTTGCCCACTCCTTCCTATTGGCAGGCAGAAGCTGATTTACTGCAAGGCAAACCAAGCGGCCTCTTAGAGCCTGGCGGGTCCCAAGGGACCCACTGACAGTATTGGAAAATGTCAGAGTGCTGGGCTGGCTGAGTCACGGCAAACTGTCTCTGTTCAGACAGCTGCTAGATGCCAGCTCCAGCACACGCCTGAGACCTGCATCCTACTCAATGTGTTGGGAAGCACCAAGAGGAGAGTAGGGATGGTCATCAGTGTGGTTACCATCAATATATCAAGTGGCCATTGATGGTAACCAGCTATGCAATGGATGGCCAATGATGTTTCCACCAACTGATGGTCATCCCTGTTATTTGACTGGCTGGCCCGTGGGCCAATCAGAACCTTAGGGCAGGGCTTCGTGGGTGTTAGGGGCGGAGCTATGCTCAGTGTCCCGACACCTTGTAAAAAAAAAACATTTGGTTATGCTGTACCATTGATGGAGGGAAACCATCTGGTTCTCCCATATCCATGGCAAAAGCATTTGACATTGGCAATAAACCATCAAAGATTATGAATCATTTATGGTCCATGGCCATCCCTAGAGGAGATTGAAGATGGTGAGACTGAGCCTGAGGTACAGTGCAGAAGCATTCTCCCTCTTCTTGCATCGGTCATCTTCCCCTGACTCTCCCACCGTCAGTGCCTGCAGCATCCAGCACAGCCGGGCATCTCTGACCTGAAACATCCCTCTCCCCAGCATTCAACTGGCATGCTGCAGCAGTGGCAGCATTGGTATTGGTGACACATGGTGCTACCAATATACCCCCTAGCAGCTGAAAAGGGGGCATGGCTTCTTGGGCTGGGGCGTGGCTCCACGGGAGCTCCTGTGACATAACTAAATGAGGCTTGGCCATGCAGGAATTTCCCGATTACTTTATTCTGGGGGAGTGTGAGCTGCCTCTGAAGACTCTGGGCCTGATTCAGACCCACTCGCGAGCACATAGCGCTCACAGGCGGGTCAATGGTCGGGCAGTGCGCACGCATGGTGTGCGAGCCCCAAAGTGAGAAAGAACTTCACTCTCTTGGGCCTCGCAGTAAAACGGGGTGGCTGTTGATGTTGATCGACAGCTCGCCCTGTTTTGTAGGTGGGTCAGGGGTGTGGCTGCACAAACGAAGGCATTCCCGAAGGAACGCCTCCCGTTTGTGGGTGGCCCTACTGACATCACACGTGATGTCAGTAGTGAACTTCCTGCTCTATTAGAGCAGGAAGTTCACTGGGGCTTGCAATGGATGAGACCCTACCACAAGGGTCTCTTCGCAAGCCTGATGGTCGCAATAATCGCAACCATTGCCAGGCCACCCGCACAAGCTGTGGGTGGTCACCCACAGCTATGCAAGCAGCCTGGAGGTGGATTTTTAAAAAAACATCCGCCATGATTCAGAGCGAGCGCTCGCAAATAGCGAGCGCCTCTGAATCAGGCCCTCTGGCTGAACTGCTGGCTCAATGTTTGCTGCGCATTGGTGTGGTAGTTACACTGTGCCAGGTATGTGTATGAACCATATGTACAGCTGGGAAATGCTTTATATGCAATATAGATCACTAGTGTCATTACATGTACATGTGGGAAAACTCCATATACAGTAAATGATAAGATGATTTGTTTGTTATTAACTACTCTATTTTATGGTTTAAAATAAAGATATATGCAACGTGTCTCTTAGCAATGTGTGAGATGGAGATATTAGCTATTATACTACTGTGTGGCATAATGTTTAAGAAGCACTACTGTGTGGCATAACATGTATAAGGAGCACTACTGTGTGGCATAACGTGTATAAGGCACACTACTGTGCCGCGTAATGTATATAAGGAGCACTACTTTGTGGCGTAATGTGTATAAGGAGCCCTACTATGTGTCTTACACAGGGTTAGGGTATTATAGTTGGTGTAGCGGTTTGGGTATTAGGGATAGGGTATTAGGGTTGGTTTAGCAGTTTGGTTTAGGGTTAGTTTTGGAGTTAGGGTATTAGGGATAGGGTATTAGTGTAAGTGTAGGAGTGTGGGTTAAAGTAGTAGGGTTAGTTTAGGGGTTTGTGTTATGGTATTATGGATAGGGAATTAGGGTTAGTTTAGGGGTTTGGGTTAGGGTGTTTGGGTTAGTTTAGTGGTTTGGGTTAATGTATTATGGAAAATATAGTGCTATAGATTGTTTGAAGGGGGAGGGGCCCAAGCCGGTATCCTGCCTAGGGACCCATGTGGTCTAAATCTGGCTCCGTTGGCAGGAGTTCTGGAGTATGAAGAGTGATTCATTCTGACCCCTCCACCTTCAGCAGCCCTCTCTGTGTGCATGCATGAACTAATTTCTTACATCCGCAAATACACTCCCCAGCAATGTAAACTTTCACCACTAGTAATCAGCTGTGAAAGTGTAGGTTCTAGTACTCATGAGACATCTGCCTTTCAGAGGAGCTGTCTCGCAACCAGAGCAAGACTGAATTGTTCCAGTACTTCAGTGTCTACCACTACAACTCGATGCAAGTTGGATATCTTGATAATGCATAGGCCAGTTAGTCCCTGACCTCCAGAGCATCCCGTGTTAACAGTTGTACTTATGTGTGATTACAGGAAAAAACCTAACAAGGAAAATAAAGGAACCCATAGCAGAGTTTTTAAGGTACCCAGATATTTCCAAACATTACTCTGTTCTCCTTCATCTCCACCCTCCTATGCACTCACCAACATCTACTACATTTCTTCATGTCTGTGTCCTTATGCTAATGCAGCTACTAAGTCCTTCCCTGGTGCACTGTATCTCCATGCATCCGAATGAGCAAAGACTGAGATGCCTACTTGAGGCAACTATAGATGCTGCATTACCGTCTGGTGCATCTTTAGATGCACCATTAGTTGCACCATTGACATTTGCACCATCCCCATGGCAGATGCAATTTCTACATGTGAGTATGGTATCCTAAGTGGATGAGCATCTTTTTATGGAACCACTTTCAGTGATACGTCTGTGACACTCCAATAAAGCATAACATCTATATAAGTCTTTTTAGCCTCCCACCTGTTACCCCCCAATCTACATCCAGGAACGCTCTTTACATTTCTGCTGTCATGCATCTAAATCTGTACTGTGCCTGATTCAGAGTTGGATGGAATTCCAGAGCCGCGCACAAGCGGCTATGCAATTTCGTCCATCTAAATGCTAATGCAGCATGAGGTGTCTGTGGGAAACAGACACCTCCTTGCTGCATCTGTGTGACCCCAGAGATGTGATCAAGGGTGCAGCCTGGGATCAGCATCACAACCGACGGTTCCTGGTCACTTGCGAGACTAGGAAATCTGGTCACTTGCAAGGCCAGGAAATCTGCATTCACTGTTGTAGACCTTGGCCTCGTCCCTCCCAGAAAATGGGATTGACAAGTCCTTGTGTCCGCCGCCTAGGAGGATACAGATTCTAGTGGTCCTACTTGACCTCTAATGTCTGTCAGGGAACACAGCATGTATAGCATTACCCAGAAGTGCCAAGAACACTGGCACCATTGGAAGAAGATGCATAAAGCTACATCTTCTGCCATGAAATGCCTGACAATGAGCATGGAACCCAGAGCATGAAACCCCTGGCAAAGAGCATGGAACCCAGAGCATGAAACCCCTGACAACAACCATGAGACCCCTGACAATGAGTAGGTAATTTAAAAGTAATTAGAAACCTAACTGCGAGGCATAACATATTGTCAGGGGAATTACAGTGTTTGGCATATTGTTTAATGGGCATTATGGTGTGTGGCATAATGTGTAATGGCCATTACAGTGTGGAATAATTTATACTGGGCATTACGGTGTCTGGCATAATGTGTAATGGGCATTACAGTGTGTGGCATAATGTGTAAGGGGCATTATGGTGTGTGGCATAATGTATAAGGGGCATTATGGTATCTAGCATAATGTGTAATGGGCATTACAGTGTGTGGCATAATGTGTAAGGGGCATTATGGTGTGCGGCATAATGTATAAGGGGCATTACGGTGTCTGGCATAATGTGTAATGGGCATTACAGTGTGTGGCATAATGTGTAAGGGGCATTATGCTGTGTGGCATAATGTGTAAGGGGCACTATGGTGTGTGGCATAATGTGTAAGGGGCATTACTTTAAAGAGGAAAAATGACAAATAATGTAAGGGATATGAATCAGGAATTTTTTTTTATCTTTGGTGGCCAATGTCTGGGCGTGCAGGTTGTAAAACTGGGGTACAAGGTTGTCTATTCCTGCAAGGCCACACCCTTGCAGCGAGGCCACACACCCTTTTTGGCGTGCATCCCGACAGCGCATGCAAATTCTTTATTTTTAAAATGTCTATGGGGGGTGTGTGTATTTTTAACTGTTTGCACTGGGAGCTAAATTTCCTAAAAATGGCCCTGTTTGTGTTACCAAAGTGCCATGGTGGGGGCGCCAGAAACTTTTTTGGCAGGCGGGAGCAAAATTTATAGTTACACCACTGGCATACATCTCCATATCAGGCCCTCTGTAAGTATAAAATGAAGTTGCATGCGCGGTATGACTAAGATGAATGTGCAGATAAAAAAACATCGCCCATTTGCGTAAATATCGGAATAGGGTCCGTCTCTGAATCACACCCTTTAGGTGTATAATTAAAAAGTCAAACTTTAATTATATTCCGTTTAGTTGTAACATTTTTTTTTTATAGTTTAGATAACGCTATAGAATTGTGGGTTGAATTATAAATCTTTTCCACTCTTAATGACTGGAAATCTGAGAATCTTGAACTCTGCTCATCTCTAATCTTAAGCAATCTGACACATTTGCTCTAACTATATACTCATTATTTTGTCCTCAATTGCTACTAAATTAAATTATTACCAGTATAAATTAGTATGCAGTCAGATTGAAAGAGCATCTGAGGCTGACATGTCAATTATCCCTTTTTCTTCAGGTGACTCCGGCATTTAAATCAGGTATCCTGCCCCTTGACTGGGATTTGTAATAGCTCCATAATGGGCCCCATTGCCGCGATCCCGCGATGCTGCAACCCGGCATCGCGGGATCGCAGAAATCCAACATGTTGTATTTTCCCAATTTGATGATCGTGATCAAAAAATTATCGTGATTGTCTAATCGGGGAAATTTAACATTGAAAATTTCTGCGATCCTGTGACGGATCGCTGACCATCGATGGTGGCCGGCCAGCGTTTCCACCCAGCAGATCGGCATTTCCGATCGCGTCGCAGGGTCGCGGAAATTCCTGTCAGATGTATGGGCACCTTTAGGCAGAGCTGGAGTAAACTCCTTCAGAACTTCCACTCACTATTATCGGTGGTGGGGTTCCACTTCCTACCCACTTATTGACTGATAGCTGCCTCTTCTTTCCCTTACTAACGTCTGATAGTGGAGTTCATTGCAGGGCATAAAAATATCACTCTTTCAGAGCACATTGACACCATTTACTAATGATGAACTCCCTAAATGCTTGCTATGACAGCCAACTCCTGGAACCTACCACCTTGCTTTAAAGCACTGCAATGACCTCCTGCACTGACACCTGGATGGGCTGTCAGTGGCACTCTGGAAGACATCAGTCAGCACATATTTGACAGCTTGTCTCCTGCCTTCAGTATCAGTATCAGGAATGCTCTTAATAGCAGGTGCTTAATTGAGCACAGACTGTCTCTCAGCAGGGATGGAAAAAGATAAATGTGAGGAATGGAAGAGAAGAGACAAAGGTGTCGGTCTCAGGAAGTGTCTAATAGAGGTTTATACTTATAAACTATATTTAATATTTCTACTTTGAACCTGCAAATTCCTATGTAAGGATACTCGCCGTGCTTTTGGCTCATGTACAACTTTTTAGAACATGGCATATGTTCTAACACTTCAAATGGTTTAAAGTTTTAGGCTTCTGCTATACTATTGAGATCGCCTTAATATCTCAGATTACTTTAAGAGCACTTTCCTGATCGTGCTTCTTCAGCCAATAAGCCACATTATTGTAATTTCATGGCAAGTGTTGTATTATGATGAGATTAGCATAAAGGTCACGAATGGAATAAATGCATTTTTAAGAGCTGAGGCATATTGCATTTACTAGTATTTTGAATTTTAAATTAAAAACAATATTACAGCCAACAGTGCTTTGGAAGGACTTACTCTTCAAATATACCTTATATAAGAGATAGGAGATTTGCACTGACTCCCCTGTTTTGATTTTGGTTTTGGATCTGGATTCATCTTCCTGTTTTGGTTCGACAAAACCACCCTAAAATTTTTGGTTTTTGATCTTGTTTTATTTATTTTTTAAAATTGATAAAAAGTTTTTAAAAACAGCTAAAATCAAGTCATTTTTGCAATCCAAAACCCGAAATTCAGATTTAATATCCAAATTCCTAACCATGGGAAGATGGGAACTGCGACTCGGATCTATCTGGATCTCCTCGGGAAATCAGAAACACGATGCGGATCTGTCCGGATTCACAAACTTCGGGTGGATTCAGATTTCTGGAGAACCGAACAGCACATCTCTACTTACAGTATATATCAGAATAAAGGGGTGTAATGCTATCATTATATGGTTTTCTTTAATTTTTTCAACAAGTTCTGCTAAAGCAAAGTTTGGATATTAGATCAGAAGCATGGACCCCAGCATCTGGCAGTGGACTGTACCAAATTTCATTGTATTAGATCTATTGCTAGTTATAGAGACAGAGTAAGACTTGGACAATTATTTATAAAGAAAACCTGCTACCCACACCTGCTACCCACCTGCTACCCACACCTGCTACCCACACCTGCCATGCAGATGGGCCAAGCAGAGTCTAGGCCCATCTGTAGCTAGGTAGGAGCAGGACCGTATTAAGGTTTGTGGGGGCCTCAGGTCAACTAACCTGTTGGGACACCTATCAATAAATTGTTGATTTGATATTCTGCTGATGTTATTAAAAAATATAATGTGTAAATATTTCCAGCACCACAAATGTGTAAACACACTGTAGTGCCCCCAGTTCACATTAAGTCAAACAGTGCCCCTGATACTGGTGATGTAGCTGGGGGACCCCGCCCTGTGTGTGGGCCCCTGAGTGATTAACAGGAGTATTTTATCAGAGGAGGGGGGCCTGTGTTCAGTCTTTGGGGAAGATGTATCAAACCTTGGAGAGAGAAGAAGTGGGAAGAGATACCAAACAATCAGCTTATAACTGTTATTTTACAAGATGTGTTTGAAAACAACATAACAAGCTGATTGGTTGGTACTTTCTCTCTCTCCACTTTATTTCTCTCCAACATTTGATACATCTCCCCCTCTGTGCGGACCCTCTCCCTCACACCGGTATATGTGCAGTGAAGACTCTGGGATTATGCAGAGTTTACTGTACTGTACCATTTTCCTGATATGTCTATATCTCTGGCGCCATTTTCCTGGTGTTTTCTATTGTGGTGGCTGCCAGGGCTGCCAACATAAATCCTGGGGCCCGGTACACTGATGTCTCTGGGGGCCCCACCTTCTCACCACCAGCCCCGACCTCACACCCACACATAACTCCCCTGCATGTGTGATATGTGAAGAATGATAATGTTAAAATACACTATGACTTACCACACTGTCACTGATAATGCAAGCAGGTCTTGATCACAGTGCTGTAGATGCCTCAGGGGTAGGAGGAATGGTGTCTGTAGCCAGCCATCCTTAGTCCTCCTCCCCTCATCACCTTCCTCAGCCCCAGACCCTTATCACCATTATTAGACAAAAAGTCCCTTATCACCTTCCTCAGCCTCACACCCTCATCACCATCCTCATACCACCATCACCTTCCTCTGCCATTAGTTTCATCATCTTCCCCAGCCCTCAGCACCCTTCACTTTCCCCAGCCCTCAGCATTCTTCACCTTCCCCAGCATCTGTCACCTTTCCCAGCCCACGGCCCCCCTCACCTTCCCCAGCCCTCAGCCACCTTCACCTTCTTCAGCCGCTGCCCCCAGCCTCTCCCCCTTCCTCTGCACCCAGTGCAGTGACAGTCCACTGTGTGCCTGGCAGACGGGGATGATGTGCGACAGCGTGATATTGCTTACTGGAAAGGTCATTGCTGGCCCGGGTCAGGTCTAAGCCAAAGGCAAGTCAAGCCCAGTGCTGCCCGAGCCAGACTACAAAAGAGCTTGGTGGCAGATATGGGTACCGGTGGCCGTGGCTGGAGCACTAAGTCTGCAATCTGCGGCCCTGCTTAGTGCCCGTCTGGGCCTTGGGGCCCCTCTGGACCTCAGGGCCTGGTACGGGTGTACTCTTAGTCCCCCCCTGTCGCCGGGCCTGATGGCCACAAGGTAAGTTTACTTAGGGTGCAAACTGAGTAGTTTGGCATGCCCTTTGACACAGGGACCATTGTGCACCACACACCCAGCACCCATTATAGCCACTGTAGCTAAGATATTTAGAAAAATAGGCACACAAACACTGGTGTGTTGAAATTGTGCCAAAAAAAATGAGTGAATAAAAATTAAATGAAATAAAAAATAACAGTGATTTCATGAAAAGAGTTACAGTATAACTAATTTTTCCTATAAACCAGTGATGTGCGGTGAGGTAAATGACTGGGGAGGCACAGGCTAGTATCAGAGCCAGATTTACAGATAGATATACTGTATGAACCCGAAGGTTCATGTGTGCATTATACAAAGGTGCAGTAGTATATACAGTCAGGTGCAGAAATATTGGGACATTGACAGAATTTTCATATTTTGGCCTCTATTCACCACCACAATGGCTTTGAAATGAAACAAACAAGATGTGCTTCAACTGCAGACTTTCAGATTTTATTTAAGGGTAATTACATCCAAATCAGGTGAACGATGCAGGAATTACAACGGTTTCTATATGTGCCTCCCACTTTTTAAGGGGCCAAAAAAAATGGGACAAACTAAACAATCTTAAATCTAACTTTCACTTTTTAATACTTTGTTTCAAATCCTTTGCAGGCAATTACAGCCTGAAGTATGGAACACATCACCAGACGCTGGGTTTCATACCTGGTGATGCTCTGCCAGGCCTCTACTGCAAATATCTTCAGTTCCTGCTTGTTCTTGGGGCATTTTCCCTTCAGTTTTGTCTTCATCAAATGAAATGCATGCTCAATCAGATTCAGGTCAGGGGATTGACTTGGCCATTGCATAGCATTCCACTTTTTAGCCTTAAAAAACTCTTTGGTTGCTTTTGCATTATGCTTCAGGTCATTGTCCAACTGCACTGTGAAGCGCCGTCCAATGAATTCTGAAGCATTTGACTGAATATGAGCATATAATATTGCCCGAAACACTTCAGAATTCATTCTGCTGCTTTTGTCAGCAGTCACATCATCAATAAATACAAGGGAACCAGTTCCATTGGCAGCCATACATGCCCACGCCATGACACTACCATCACCATGCTTCACTGATGAGGTGGTATGTTTTGGATCATGAGCAGTTCCTTTCCTTCTCCATACTCTTCTCTTCCCATCACTCTGGTACAAGTTGATATTTATCTCATCTGTCCATAGGATGTTGTTTCAGAACTGTGATGGCTTTTTTAGATGTTGTTTGGCAAACTCTAATCTGGTCTTCCTGTTTTTGTGGCTCACCAATGGTTTACATCTTGTGGTGAACCCTCTATATTCACTCTTGTGAAGTCTTCTCTTGATTGTTGACTTTGGCACATATACACCTACCTCCTGGAGAGTGTTCTTGATTTGGCCAACTGTTCTGAAGGGGTTTTTCTTCACCAGGGAAATAATTCTTCTGTCATCCACCACAGTTGTTTTCCGTGGTCTTCTGGGTCTTTTGGTGTTGCTGAGCTCTCTGGTGCATTCTTTCTTTTTAAGAATGTTCCAAACAGTTGATTTGGCCACACCTAATGTTTTTGCTATCTCTCTGATGGGTTTGTTTTGATTTTTCAGCCTAATGATGACTTGCTTCACTGATAGTGACAGCTCTTTGGATCTCATATTGAGAGTCGACAGCAACTGATTCCAAATGCAAATGTCACACCTAGAATCAACTCCAGACCTTTTACCTGCTTAATTGATAATGAAATAACGAGGGAATAGCCCACACCTGTCCATGAAATAGCTTTTCAGTTGATAGTCCCATTACTTTTAGCCCCTTAAAAAGTGGGAGGCACATATAGAAACCATTGTAATTCCTACACCATTCACCTGATTTGGATGTAATTACCCTCAAATTAAATCTGAAAGTCTGCAGTTAAAGCACATCTTGTTTGTTCATTTCAAAGCCATTGTGGTGGTGAATAGAGGCCAAAATATGAAAATTCTGTCAATGTCCCAATATTTATGCACCTGACTGTAGTGCTGGATATTTGGTGTGTTTTAATCAGAGATGTGCAGAAAAGGTAGGCAGGGGAGGCAGTGCCTCACCTGCCATAGGCATTTTACTCCAGAGTTTTGACTATAAAATGATTAGAATAATACAAAGAAGATATTTATAATATTTTCTTAAAAGGTTTCTTATAGTTTTTATAGTCAAAACACATCACTGCTATAGATATGTGTTGCACACACTCAGATCTTATTTCCCCACATTCACTGCACTATTAGGCATAATAATGTTGAACATCCTATATGAACACACATACAGATGTGTCCACATACACCTATCCTCAAATCCTCAAAAATATGTATTATTCATATCACTAATATGACAAAAGTAAAATGCAAGGGTGAAACACAAACATTTCTGGGCCTTATACAGAGGTGGATGCACTGTTGGATGCGGTGGAGCAACTTTTACCACTGCTCTTGAAAATGTAGTTTGTGTTCCTGGGAGGTGACAGGGAGAGGGCTGAGCACATGCATGGAGATGGTTTGTTTTATGGGTATGTTATGGGTGTGTCGCGGGTGTTTCAGTGAAAGTGGTTGCACACACAATTGCTCAAGTAGGAGGCTATACTTGGATGGAGAAACTGCACCTGCTACCACTGCACCTGCGAACACTGGTGCATCTAAAGATGCACCAATCAGTATTTCAGCATCTATGGATGCTGCTACTGGGCATCTCAGTCCTTGCACTTTCATACGCATGGCTGTACACCAGGGAAGAGCTTTGTAGGAGCACTTGCATAAAGCCACAGACGGGCGACACAAAAGAAGGGCTGACACGAACAGTGTCGTAACAGGCTTCAGAGAGTCTTGTGCTGCCCGCATTCTGAGTGCAGGAGTCACGATGCTGCGCAGAGGGGGTGGGGCCACCAGCACTGGGAAGTGCAGCACTGCAAGGAGCATCCTGAAGATGCTTTGAGCAGCTGTACAGACAGTAGGGTGCCCCTCTGGAGCATTCAAAGGACGATCCGGGCAGCACTGCCCCAGCGATACTGGCAACAGAGTGCCGTGGCAAGGGCGTGTGGCAGCAACGGTGTCTCCCACAGAGCCTTGCACTCCTAGTTATGGCCCTGGATACGAACGCAGCTGCGTCTGACTCAGAATCAGCCGCTCTGTCTTTTGCGCTATAACAACAGGTGTAGCTTATATTATTGGTGGTTATTACCTATTGTCCTGTTTCTATAGCTCCACAAACATAATGTAACCAAGTGCATCCAAATTGGGGTCAATAAATAATTAGTCCCACATTTCCTTATGATTTTTAAATCTTGTAGTGTTTCATCATCAATGTCCACCTCACAATAAAGAAATAAATACCCAGTGTGCAGAAGGTAAAACCACTGAGTGTAGGGCATATTGTTGGAGTTGCTCACAATTTAGCTTCTTGTATCAGAGCATACAGTATCTCAGATCATATTGCAGAGCGTATCTCAGATCATATCGCAGAGCATACAGTATCTCAGATCATATCGCAGAGCGTATCTCAGATCATATCGCAGAGCATATCTCAGATCATATTGCAGAGCGTATCTCAGATCATATCGCAGAGCATACAGCATCTCAGATCATATCGCAGAGCATACAGTATCTCAGATCATATTGCAGAGCGTATCTCAGATCATATTGCACAGCATATCTCAGATCATATTGCAGAGCATATCTCAGATCATATTGCAGAGCATATGACACACTGAAAATAATTCCTTCCTATTGAATGAGCCTTGTTCCTTTCATTTACAAGTATCAGATATCAAGTCAAATATTCCTTGTCAAAATAGATAGTCCTCAGAACTCCTTCCCGGGAAACGAGGGGTTCCTTAGTTGGAGTTGATTCCTCTGGTTCCTGGTATAAGACCTCCAATACGGCAAAGTAACTCTTTTCGACTTTTTCAAGACCTTCAGGATAAAATACAAATCGCTTCTTGTGGTGGAGCTTCTAAGTCATTCCAACCGTCTGGCGCTATATGGTGCAATAACGCTAGGTGAATGAGGACACATCTGTACATACATTCAATGTTTTTTTCTGTTACCAGCTGATTCATAGTAATACCCTATATTATTATTTTCAGCAACTAGCATTTGTATTGATGTTTATATCTCCTTTGCTACTGTTACACCCAAACCTCCACCCCACTGCTTCTGCCCTGTCCCCACCCCATTCCCCCCAACCGCAGCACCCTCTGCTCCTACCTGTCCCCTTCCTTATGAATTTATTTTCATTGTGATCAATCATTGTTATTTTTTATTTTGTTTATTTTTTTAATTCACTCTATTTTTGGTAGTACTTCTACATATAGGACCTCATTCAGAGTCGGTCGTTGCGGCCGCACGGTCGTAGGGGAATGGGGCCGGATATGCAAATGAGGCGATCACAAGTTGCGGTCCTAAGATGAGATCGTTTGCTGAACGACCGAGGGTAAGAAGCGGTCGTAAGATTAAATCACGCCCCCTTCTCGATCACAACACGCGTCATCTCCTGGGATATAAGGATTAATTGCGAGCATCGGGAACCATCGGAGCTGGTCGTATGGTTGACCATACCCTCTCAGGTTCAGTGTTCATCTTGCCTCCCACTGCATCAGTTCTCTATTCTGCCAATATAAATGCACATCATCATAGCAGTAACTATTGGTACTGGAGCCTTGCAACATACAGTAATTATTTGACTGGCTGATATGGTGGAAGACAGGATGTTACTCTTCACTGTAGCTTTGTGGGGAATTCAATTAGCCACAATAATGTGATAATTTATCGGGCACTAAGTTTATGCATCATTCACAGATTTTATTGTGTGAAAGCTTTTTGGGCAAACAGTATGAAGAAAACTGAAAAGTTGTGGTTAATAGGATTGTGCGATAAATACAAATTTGCATGATAAACTGTTTTTGGCGGGAAAAGCGGCTTATCGTGGTTAATGGAATTCCCTCCATAGTCTGCTAACCAGGTCTCTCCTTTTATTATGATTTGATGCTAAATGGATAATAAAGGTTGTATTGGGGCAGGACCCAATCTATGCATATAATGGTGGTGGATATTAAATTTGGGAGACGATTTTTGTTTTTAAATAGTGGGATTAGAATTACCCTTTGGCCAGAATGATGATTGTAACAAGTACGGAAATCTTTAAAAACATACAGTAAAACTTTCAGTTTATTCAAGTAAGGATGGAAAGATTGTAAATAAATGCAGAATTGATCATACACAATATAATAGTCTGGTCCGTCGCAAATCTCATTTTCTACAGCATGTGCAGAATGTTAAAATACCATTGCCTTCTACCATAACATTACTTATTTATTAACACATTATCAGTTGGATTTAATGGGTTTAGTGGGAACACTGTAAATTTTATTGCAGAGTGCATTCGCTATATTACACAACATATTACAAGTTATATTCATTTTCTTTAAAATAATAGTCTTGTGTAGTTTTAATAAAAGAATCTAATGTATTTTTTAGCAATCTTTCTCCAAGGCTCTCGGTGTTCGGTAGAAGGCTGTCAGTTAAGCTGACTGGATAGCTGGCATGGCTTGTCTAGTTGGCTGCAGTGACAATCTATCCCTAAAGCATCAAATCCAAGTTCTTAGGGGTCTATTTACTAAGCAGTGTTAGGAGACAGAGTAAAAAGTAATAAGAAAGTGGTAAGGTGCCAGCCAATCAGCTCCCAACTGTCATTTTTCAAACACAGCCTGTGAGATGACAGTTGGGAGCTGATTGGCTGGCACCTTATCACTTTCTTATCACTTTTCACTCTGTCTCCTAACACTGCTTAGTATATAGGCCCCTTAAACTGCTAGCTGTGGAGAAGCAATGTATGCTGAATATTTGCTGTACAGAGGGTTCCTAATTCCTGGCTATACTATGTCAGATACTCATCCCCAACATCAAACATACTGCTTAGGGAGAGGATGGTTTGTTACAAAAAAAAATGTTTAAAATTGAATATCTTGTACTTTCTTCCCCTACAAGTGTCACTGTTGCTACTTTATTCCATGAGAGAGTTTAGGCAGTGGCTAAAATGAGTTATACTGTATTAATCTCACCTCACTTGTATCATCTCACTGCAATATAACTACAGCCATAGTCCTTCTTACAACACCAAACGTATCTTTTGCATTTGTTATGCTCTTCTCCTCTCTGCCTTCCTCCTGCACTAGGGGTGAGCTATAAGCGGGCCCCCAGCTGTTGTAGAACTACACATCCCAGTATGCCCAGCCACAGTTTTGCTATTTGGCCATGCTAAACTTGTTGCAAGGCATGCTGGGATTTGTAGTTCAACAGCAGCTTGAGGGCTGCTTATTGCCCCGGTCTGCTCTACACCCGATATCCTCTTGTATAAGTGTTCTGCCGTCTTATCTACCCATTTTCCTTCCCTGTTTCTTCTCTTTATCATCTCTCTCCAACTATCTCTCCTCTACTCTTCTACGTCTGTATTGCATTACACAGGGCTGTAACTAGGGTAGTGGGACCAGTGCCATGGCACAGGGCACCACAGGGCAGGGGGCGCTGTTCGGGCCGGTCAATTTTCCTGTTTATTATCATTCTCACTTGAAGCTTCCTTTTTTATCCCCAGCATCTCCTAGTCTCCCCTACCTCTTTCCTGGCCCCTCCCCATGAGGCCATGGCCCTTTTTCAGGTACACTATCTTATGTCCCTATTTAAAAAAATGGGGGGGGGCCGCCAATGCTCTCTCTGACACAGGACTCCAAAAAGTCTAGTTACTGCTCTGGCCTTACACCCCCCACCTCTCTCTGCTCCTACCCTATGAAGCCCAATATCTGCTTATCTTCCCCACAGGGTATGCCCCTCACCCCACTCCTTCTACTCCAGTAGGTTGATGTCCCTCCCTTTCTGTTTCTCAGTCCGTTCTCCTTCTTTCACCCTCTCACCCTCTTTGCTGAAAACCTTACCCACCACTGCAAAACAGAAACACCAACAGCCTCATCCAAATGTCTTCTTTACCCTCCCTCCCTGTGACTTTTGTTGTCTGTATTGCCAGATACACAAAAACTGGCCTCTGTTTATAATCACTTTATTTTTATTTGCTGCAACCTATTATTGAAACCTGGCTGTCATAACATTGCACAATCTCCAAGGGCCAGATGTACTAAGCTCTGAAAAGTGATAAAGTAGAGAGTGATAAACCACCAGCCAATCCGCTCCCAACTGTAATTTTTCAAATACAGCCTGTAACATGACAGTTGGGAACTGATTGGCTGGTCAGTTATCACTCTCCACTTTATCACTTTTCAGAGCTTAGTACATCTCCCCCTGCTTTCTCTATCACTTTATATCACTCCCCTCTCACCCAGCACCAAGCCTCTGGTCAACCCACCATGTCCCTCCTACCACCAACCTCTTGGTTTGGGGTCTCAAACATTCTTTCCACACTACCACCCACACTCCATTACCTCCCTCAGTATTTATAGTCCACGCCCTGCTCTCCTTGTTTCCATCTGCCCACTGATCCAATTCCCTCTCCTCAGCTCTCTCTCTCTCTGTCTCCTGAGGCATGCTGGCACCTTGCCCACCTCCTCAACCAATCCCTCTCCCCCCCTCAGCTCTCTCTTTCTCCTGAGGCATGCTGACACCTTACCCGCCTGCTCAACCAATCCCTCTCCCCTCCTCAGCTCTCTCTCTCTTCTGAGGCATGCTGACACCTTGCCCACCTCCTCAACCAATCCCTCTCCTCTCCTCAGCTCTCTCTCTCTCCTGAGGCATGCTGACACCTTGCCCACCTCCTCAACCAATCCCTCTCCCCTCCTCAGCTCTCTCTCTCCTGAGGCATGCTGACACCTTGCCCACCTCCTCAACCAATCCCTCTCCTCTCCTCAGCTCTCTCTCTCTCTCCTGAGGCATGCTGACACCTTGCCCACCTCCTCAACCAATCCCTCTCCCCTCCTCAGCACTCTCTCTCTCTCTCTCTCTCTCTCTCCTGAGGCATGCTGACGCCATGCCCACCTCCTCAACCAATCCCTCTCCTCTGGTAACCTTGCATCCTCCTTTAAACATATGTGCATAACTGAGACCACTTGTGGCACCTTAACAATAAAAGATTATAATGATGATTCACATTTAAAAGGAAATTACTTTTATACTTAGTTGTAAATGCATTTTCCATTAAATTATAGTCATAAAAAGTATGAAGGTTTGTAAATGCTTATTGCCTGATATTGATCCTGTTACTGTGTATTAAGTTGATTACTTAGTATAAAAATTGTACTTATAACTGAAGTAAAGCAGATTAGATGGCAGACACCTTACAGTTTTAGGAATATTATTGCATATCTACATAGTACCGTCACCTGTAGCTGATACAAAAACTCCATTAAATGAGTAACTGAGACTGATGGTGGAGTTTGTCTCTAGTGACAAGTGCTTGACTCTGGCACGAAATGATGAGCTGCCGTAGGGAAACATCACCACCCACTTGAACGAGATCTATGAAGGGTTTATGACCCGTTTGAATCCTGATCGAGCTTCACTGGCTTGACCCTCAGGGAGCCAATTGTCTGCAATGCTTGCTCTGCCTGTCACTGGGATGTGCTTAGAATTCTTTTGAAGTCTTAAGATCAGATTGTTTGGAAGACATGAGTAGAATCACCAAGATGAAATAAGAAGAGATATATAGTAATCTGCACCTAGAACTGGAGCCTAATAAAATGAAGCAATCATGCTTGTATTTGAATACTAAACCCAATTTTATAACATTTAATATTTCTTTGGTTTAGTGTAAATAAATTCCATGCCAGTTTTTTTTTTTCTGGAGTTTGTCATTGAAAGATCTTATTGAATGGGGTAAAGGATAATTTCATTTTCATGGCAGTGTAGCTTATTTACAGTACTATCAGTTCTCAATGTTGGAAACCTGCATTAGGACCATAGCAACCAATCATATACTTGCTTTTATTAACGGACTTGCTTTAGTCAGATGAAAGCAGTTTACTGCTTGGTTACTAGTATTAATTTGCCCCCGTGAGCAACACTAGTGAATTTCTCTTTGTAAATCTACATTGCTCCATTATAAATTAATACACATACAGTATATATAATCTGATGTAGTAAATCCAATAAGGCCCATGGAATAATTTGGTCTGGACCTATGAGCTTTTTCTGCTAGCCTCATCTGGCTAGCAGGGTGCCTAGAATGGTACTCTGCATCCAGTATCTATGCAGCAGTGCAGCCAGGAGGGTCCTTAGGAGGCTTCAGATGGTCACACCGCTGCAAAACAGCTCCCTGGAGCATCCTCAGGATGCCACGGGCATTACTGTTATCACCGGCGATTGTGACCCCCACCCCATGTGATGTCACATGGAGGGGGCGTGAACTGGACCAGGCCCGCGAATAATGTTATATATATCAAAATGACCCTCGGCAGAAAAAAGGTTCCCCATCCCTGTTCTAGATACTGAATTCTTTAAACCAGTGAAAAAATGGGTAGCTCATTTATCTGTAAATATTATTAATTGGAAAAGGCAAAACATTACAAGAAAGCACTTTTGTTGTTGGCACACTGTATCAGGTATTCAGTTTTCAAATGTTCTATTTGACAGCAAATAAACCTCTAAAAATGAGTTTATTTTGCATTCAGGAATGATCATGTGACACCAGCAGCCAATCAGATTCTACTTGTCATTTATCTAACAACTCCTAGAATAGGGGTGGGCAATAAGCGACCCCCCCCAGCTGTTGTAGAACTACACATCCCAGCATGTCCTGCCAGTTTTGCTATTTGACCATGCTAAAACTGTTACAAGGCATGCTGGGATGTGTAGTTCAACAGCAGCTGAATGGCCGCTTATTGCATGCCCCTCTCCTAGAAGATAATAGCTAAAATCTGATAGGTTGCTATGGGCAACACCTCCACTTCTATAAACCTGTGCTTTAGTAAATATAACCCTTATAATGAATTTTCAGAAGCAACAAGGGTCCATGGCAATCCCCCCCCCCCCAAAAAAAAAAAAACTAATGTATTATCACATTTTTTAAGATGCAATTGTGCTAAATTTAGAACATGTTTTACATGAAAGCTTCAGGATTTTTGGCCCATTGCTTTAATGTTATGTCAGGAAAAAAACTTTCTTCATCACAAACACTGTCAACTTTCTCTTTAAAGCTATGCGGAGTCCAGGTACAATTGCGCACATTAAGGCTCATTGCACTTGCAAAGATTATTTTGTGTTTTAATGAACTGAATAATATACATGAAATAGGTGACATGTTTATACTAACTAAATATGCCCACAGTGTCTCTTTCACCCCTCTGCAGCAGGATGTCATCTTAGCTGGAAGGTCCCTTTTTATAGGTGCTGAGTGAATAATAGTTTGAAAAGAGGAGAAATTAAAGGTTGTGCTTCTCTGTTGTTATGTGCAGGGCATTAGTGGTTCTGGCCTTACTTACCTGTAATTGCTTTGTAAACATCGGGGGCAAAAGTAATGGACATGTTAGTCCAGCCATGGTGATTGGAATGTTGATAGGAATAAACTCACAATTTTTTTTGCTGTTTTTCCCAATACAACATAGTTTTCCTCATTCAGATAAAACAGTCTATATGACACCAGCTGCTGTATTATTTTCTATTGAATAAAATGAAAGGAGTATTAAATACTTGTTTCAATCACCACTGTTTAATGGGTTGGGCATGAAATGCCGGTGGCCGGGAAGTCATCTGACTAAATACCGACGCCACAAGCACAAATGCTGAAGATCTTGACTGGGGCTGGTAAGTGTCCTAACCCTCCCCTCCCCCCCTAACCCTAACCCTCCCTTAGTGGTGCCTAACCCTAACATCCCCCCGGTGGTGCCTAACTCTAACCTCCCCCCGGGGGTGCCTAACTCCCCCTTCCCACACCCTAAACCTAACCCTCCCAAGGTGGTGCCTAACCCTAACTTCCCCCCGGTTGTGCCTAACCTTAACTTTCCCTGCCTGCACCCTAAACCTAACCCTCCCACGGTGGTGCTCAAACCTAACTTCCCCCCGGTGGTGCCTAACTCTAACCTCCCCCCGGGGGTGCCTAACCCCCCCTTCCCGCACCCTAAACCTAACCCTTCCGGGGTGGTGCCTAACCCTAACCTCCCCTTGGTGATGCATAACCTTAACTTCCCCTGCCTGCACCCTAAACCTAACCCTCCCGGGGTGGTGCTCAAATGTAACCCTCTCACCTCGCAGTTAAGCGCTAACAGTACCCAGCTTACATTTGTTTGGGAGCGATCTGTCTAGATTCTGGCGTTGGGATCTAGACAGGCATTGGGATTTCAACGCTTGTCTTTAGTCCCACGACGGAATTTAGACGCTGGGATGTAGTCAGACGGCTTCCCGGCCGTCGGCATTTTGACCGCATCCCCTTATGAATATACATACAGTATATTCTGTTTTGAAAACAAGGAACAAGGAAATTAAATGTAAAGCTAATTATGTCACAGCAGCTCAATTGGCCCGACTCATCTTTTCGGCCAGATCCTGCCCTTTTATGGCTTAAGTTATCTGTAATGGAATGGTTTGTAAAACTAATTTTAACCACAGCTACTGGGCTCATGAGAATATCAGGTCAACTGCACGCAATGTGTTTTACCTTCACAGTTCATATTTGAAAATTTTAATTGTGTGAAAGAATCTACGTTGGACATTATAGAGCAGATCAGAGTGAAGTCCACCAAATGAAAGACCTCTTTTAAAATTAGGAGAAAAACAACCTGAAAGGTGCAATTTTGCATCCTAACACAATCATATTGCACTGCAGGGGGTACATTTATAATACAGCATTCAGCCACATTGGGATAGGGAATGCATCATAGCTAATTTGTAGCCCTAAATTAAATCTGCCCAGTATCTGCTTTTTACAGTGATGTGAAAAGTAATTTAAACAAATAAAAAAATGTTGTTTTGTGATTTTAAATGTGGGATTTGATAGAAAGGACACAGCAGCAAATATTTTCGTGATATTGCTGATTATGTTGGAGTCAGTAAATGTAGTGTTTCAATGTAAGCTCACAACAGGATCTGTGTCACCAATATCAAAGTGGGAAATGCAGATAGATATGTAAAGTAATGTCCCAAACTGACAAACTACTGATTAGAAAAACTGTTATTTGTCCAAATAAAACATTTAAGGGCTTACAAAGTACTGACTGGTAATGTACAGATTGATTTATCAGCAGTAGTGCAGACTTTTGGAAGTGGAAAGAACTGCAAAAAGACAGAAAAAGCAATTATTTACCACTAAAATGAAGATAAGGTTATTGCAGCTAAGGGTGGCCATATTGCTTATTAATAATATGTAAATTAATTACCTTTTTACTCCTTATATCTCAACATGGTTTGACCAGGCACAAACTTTTCCTTTTGCATTTTCTCCAAACTCTAAATGATGAATACTAAAAGTGAATAATATTGTTAATGTTGTATCTGCCATAGTTTTGTAAACAACAGAAATTCTCAACATAATAATAAGGATCTGCAGACTTCTTTTGTTGCTACAGTGTACCTATTTTACTTATGAAGAACTATTTCAGATATGCTTGGAGAAATCGAAATGCAAATTGTCTACTTTTGAAGAGATGATTTGTGCCAATGATCCAGCCAGTAGGATGAAAAATAGGAAGTAAGAGTAACATTGGAATGTGGTGTTAACATATATTTATTAGCACTGTGTCAATGGTGTTCATCCTTTTATTAGCCAAATTCCCAAGTGTCATTATGCCATTATTGTAGTTCCCTACTGTCAGCTTATTAAATTTGCCGGATAATAAAGGAGGCTGCTCCCATTAAACTGTATTGCATATCTGACAATCAGGGCACCTAAAAAATCCCAACCAGCGTCCCGGCCTATACATTACAAATCTCCTATCTGTAATACTATAAAAGTTCTATGATACCCATTGCCTTCATTCAGTCTAATATAGTGACACTATTATTATATTTAAAATACATGTATACAGAATATAGACACCTGCAGGAAAGACTTTCGATCTGTGCTATGTAATAAAACTTAGTAATATTCCTGAATCACACGACCAATAACCAGAGGTGCCTAAGTGGTTTTGGGGGTGGGCCTTCCCTAAGGTCACTCCCTGTCATTGTGAAGCTTTTTCTGAAGGCTCTGGTATTTACAATGATGCCCCCAAAGCTTGGCCAGTTGCTCTAGTAGTGGGGCCAGACTGATCTCTTTGCAGCCCTAACCAAACTTTCTATAAAGCTTGTTTGATTAGTTATTAGATATTTTAGGTAAGTAGAGGGAATACTGTATGAGAGTTTTTTCAAGTTAAATAGAACACATTGGCATACGCAGCACATTTCATTAGGGTATACACCCAGCAAAATCTAGAGAGGGATACTTTGCACTGTGGGTGTGTCTAGCTCTATTTTCGTATCATCAATTCCCCCTCTGCTACATCTTGTGAGTCATTGAGTGACTCACTCACTGACATGGCCATCTTATTGGAATACAGGTGACAGCAGTAAGTTTGCTGACAAGCACATAGACAGGGACTGATACTAGGGAGTGACTTGGCACACTGTGTACCCAATGTGCACCGACTTATGCTAGAGCATGTTAGAGTTTAGAGAGGTGGAAGTAGTATGGGATGAATTATTGCTTGGGAAGATGGAGATAAAGACTTGATAGTACAGTACTTTACTCTTTAACCCATAGTCAAACTTGCTACCTGGCAACTTTAGCAAATGCCAGAAGGGGCAATGACCAGATGAGCTGGTCCTGCCGTCTCAAGGCCAAACCAGGCACAGTTCTGCCACCATACACTCTGTTTGGTTGGCATGCTTAGATGGGGTGTGCCATGAGACAACACCTCCATGGCTCATAGCAAGCCCCCGTGATACGTGGCCAAACACCCTTTTTCTGTGATTTTGCCTACAGTGCACACATGGGAAAAATGCCAGGCTGAATTTTAGTCCCAGTCTGTCCCTGCTTTACTCCTTGTCCACAATAGCAGACAGTACAGAGTCAATCTTTTCTTCCAGAACATATTTAATAAACTCTTGTAGACACGTATTCATGAAAATACTACTCATTTAGCATATCACTGGCTTTTATTAATAAGAATAAAGATTGAAGAGTTGTTAATAATCAAGGACAATAATCTTATTTTCCATGCTGACTGTCACCTGATGAATAAACCTATATGCACAACTTGGAGTCCAAGCAATCCAAATTAATGTATTAGTTTAGATATTCATTAATTTATTTGTTTATCTGTGTTTTAGTGGAATAAATTAACCAAAAATCCAACCTGCAATTATGCATTTCTCAAGTTTAATAAATTGTATATTGGGAACATATAATTTCACAAAATTAAGAATAATTCACTTGGGATACATTCAATATCTCGACAGCGGGGATTCCAGCGGACGGAATGCAGACGCCAGAATCCTGACACTCATTGGAATACCGGTGTCGGCATCCCGACTGCCGGAATCCCGAAGGTAAGAAGCGAGTTTGGGGTTGGGTTAGGGTTAGGCACTAGGGGGAGTGTAAGGGTTAGGCACTAAGGGGGGTTAGGTTTAGGGTGTGGGGAGGGGGAGATTAGATATAGGTACTAGGGGGGAATCTAGGTTCAGGCACCAGGAAGGGAGGGTTATGGTTAGGGGTTAGGTCAAGATAACCTATTCGGAATGCTGGCATCGGATCCCAAACGCCTTCATCCCATAACCCATTCACTCATGTGTTCCAGGAAAACAATGTGATATGAACATCATCCATAATTTATTAACTCTACAGCATACATGAAAATGTTACATCTCACTACCAATCAAATTAATTTTCTTTTGCAGAGTTCAACTCTTTAGTTGTTATCACCCTGATGTATTAAAATTAGAGCCAACTGAATGACCATAAGATTATTTTTCCACAAAAAGCAAAACAATAAATAAAAATAAACACTGTCCCATAACCAGTGACTTTTTTTTCTGATTGCACTCATTGGTGCACACCTTTGTTTTGACAATCCTAATAACTAGTTCCAGAAACAGGAAGAAATGAGCGAAAATACTTCAGCTATAAATAAAATAATCTTATGAAGACTTATTTAAGGAGACTACTATAGATCTTGTCTAAAATTGTAAATTTATTTACATTAAATAAAGAGCAAATACGAAGAGGTGGTGCAGGACCCCTGCACCTGCAATTGCCCACTTTCCTATGGCAGACCTGCATTTGGTTTTCTGTTATTAGAAGGACTCTCTCATGTCTCAGTTTCCCTTTTAAAAAGTTATTGCTTGGTAATGGAAGTAACTATTCTGCCAATTTGTTACAATAATTTGGCATCCTAAACCACTATTCCACTAGCCATAATAGATAATGATAATGATGATTACATCTTATATCCGTGTTAATTAATATATAAGCCCACACTTTACTCTGTAGTTTAAGTTAGGCCTATACAAATTGATGGTTATTTAAAGGACTCTAAAGGCTACTGGTAAATTAGAAATGATTTCCTGTAATGGTAGCATAACATTTCTAAAGGTAAAGATGTGACAAACCAAGAAAGCTATAAAAGAGTCACGTTTACGTAGTGTTAAATGAAGAAACAGATACAGCATATTACGAATTTTGGCCAATAATGTAATCTAACTCTTTAAATGCACAGATAAACATGAAGAAGGTTAAAAAATAATTTTAAAAACACAAAAGTGAGTTTTATAGAACCCGGCTGCAAACAGAACATCAATGTTGTTCATCAAGCAGAGCCGACTCCTTTAATCTCCAAATAACAACAATTTGTCATGTCTCCTGTCTTAAGCCTGACAGTAACATAATTATACTCAAAAGATCTTAGCGGTGGACATCGTTTTTCCTTTAGTTGCTGTTCTAACCATGCAACACAGGGCACGGGAACAGAGATAACGAACAGAACAAATGAGATGGTAAATTGTGCATTTACCATAAGAATAGAGTAATCATGTCACTGCTTTTAACTAATGTGCTATTTTATAATTCCACATAAAATACCCTGTCCTCATTTGTTGCTGACTCAAATTAATGGTATTCCAGTCTTTGATTGCAATGACCTACTGCTTAATAAACTGACTCATCTGCAGGACCACAAAACTAATCAAAAGATCATCTAATTTGCTCCAAGCATGAATTTTAATTTGGAATATTTATAGGGCTGACATCAATAGAAACTTGTTTTTTTCTTTGATTTCAAGGACCTGAGCAAACATCTTAAAGTCAATGTAAAACTAAGATTTAACCACAGTTAATAGTAATAGTAGTTTTTCGCAAACACATATGTATTGGAAGACATACAGTAGTTTAAAAATGTATGAATAGATTATGCTGAAAAAAAAAACATTCTATGTAGTGTAGCAAGGTCTGGGAACTGGTACCATCTCCTGGAGTAGATGGCACTGCGCATCAGCTGAGAAATCACACAAAGTCCGCTGGTTTGGTGCAACTGGCCTCCGCCAGTTTTATTAGTCAAACAAACAAAATATACAGAAATAAATACCTTGCCGCCTGGCACTAACTATACAGAAGTAGTCCTAGATCACTAAAAAACAATGTTTAAGAAGGCTTTTTCCAGGTTTAGTTTTTACCTGATTCTACCACAGAGACACAAAAGAATGTCCTTTCCCCAGGCAGTGTTTTCCTTATAATGATCAGCCCCACAGCACTAAAAAACAGCCACACAGCTGAAAACCCTAATTAGCCTCCTGTGAAACTAATAACCCAAAAAACTCCTAACACAACACCTTCTTGAGGTTTCAAAAGACATAGGTCAGGAATCTAGGGCAAATATTCCTGCCTTCCACTATGATGCCAGTGACCTTGTCACATATTCCCCTCCCCTGTTTCGACCCAGGGGGCTGAACACTTGCAGCCCCCAAACAAAAGATGCGGGACAACGCATCTGCATTAGCCAGTTGGGACCCAGGCCTATGTTCCACGGTAAATGTAAATTCCTGCAAAGCTAAAAACCATCTTGTTACCCTGGGATTTTGGCTTCACTTTACTGACATCAATTTTAATGGGGCATGATCCGTTACGAGCTTAAACCATCTGCCCAAGAGGTAATACCTCAAAGTGTCCAATGCCCACTTAATGGCCAATGCCTCTTTTCAACAATAGCATACCTTTTTCCATGGTCATTGAGTTTTCTGCTCAGATAAACAATGGGGTGCTCCTCCCCATCCCTTCTTTGGGACAACACTGCTCCTACGCCTACCTCTGAGGCATCCATCTGAACCACAAACTCTTGAGAAAAGTCTGGTGTTATCAACACCGGTTGTGAACACAAAGCCACTTTCAATGCCTGAAACACTTATTCAGCCTCAGGGCCCCATTTCACCAAGTTAGACTGTTTCCCTTTTGTAAGGTCTGTTAGTGGCACCGCTGTAGTGGCAAAATTTGGGATACACCATCTGTAGTACCCAGTGATCCCTAAAAAAGCTCTAACTTGTTTTTTGTTTATGGGATGGGGCCAGTTTTGTATGGCTTCAATTTTGTTTGACTGGGGCTTAATCAAGCCTCTCCCTATGGTGTACCCCAAGTACTGAACCTCTTCAATTGCAAGGCAACATTTCTTAGGGTTGGCTGTTAGGCCAGCCTTCCTAATTGAGTCCAGTACCGCCTGTACTCTGACTAAGTGAGATTCCCAGTCTGGACTGTGGATTACCACATCATCCAGATAGGCCACTGCATACTGTCTGTGAGGTTTCAAAATTCTATCCATTGTTCGTTGAAAGGTTGCTGGGGCCCATTGCAACTCAAAAGGCAACATCCTATACTGGAATAGCCCTTCTGGAACAGAAAAAGCTGTTTTTTCTTTCACCCTATCAGTTAATGGTATTTGCCAATAACCCTTTGTCAGGTCCAGAGTGTTGAGATATCTGGCTGTACCTAGTCTCTCTATCAACTCATCCACATGTGGCATGGGATATCCATCATATTTGGAAAGTGCATTTAACTTACGAAAATTGTTACAGAAGCGTAGGCTGCCATCAGGCTTCGGAATCAGATCTATGGGGCTGGACCACTCACTATTAGACTCCTCGATGACACCAAGTTCTAGCATATTCTTAACCTGTTTAGAGACAGCCTCACGCTGTGCTTCAGGAATTCTATATGACTTTAGATTGACCTTAACCCCTGGCTCTGTAATTATATCATGCTTTATTATGCCTTGCGGCTGGGCAATGCTGAAAACAAATCTCTGTTGCTAATAAGCAACTCCTTAACCTCATTCTTTTGAGCAGCTGACACAGTTTCGAACACTTTGACTTCTGGAACCAAAGGGACTGACGCTACTGGTGGACTTGGTTCAGCTAACAGAGCTAACCTATCTTTCCAGGGTTTGATAAGGTTAACATGGTAAATTTGTTCAGGCTTCCTCTTGCCTGGTTGGTATACTTCACAGTTAACCTCTCCCACTTTCTCCCTGTTTTCATACAGACCTTGCAATTTAGCCAAAAACTTGCTGTCCACTGTGGGTATCAAAACAAACACTCTGTCCCCAGGGGAAAATGGACGTACCCGGGCATTCTGATTATACACTCTCTGTTGGGCTTGTTGGGCCTTCTCCATATGTTCTTTGACAATGGGCACCATGGCTGCAATCCTATCTTGTATCTGAGTGACATGTTCAATTGCACTTTTATAGGGTGTGGGTTGTCCTTCCCATGTCTCCTTAGCAACGTCTAGCAACCCTCCGGATGCCTTCCATACAACAGATCAAAAGGAGAGAATCCTGTGGAAGACTGTGGTACTTCTTTAACAGACATCATCAAATATGGCAACAAATAATCTCAGTTTTTCCCATCCTTGTCGACAACCTTTTTTAGCATACTTTTTTAAAGTTTTGTTGAATCTCTCGACCAAACCATCCATTTGAGGATAGTAAATGGAGGTTCTCAAGTGAGTAACTTAAACAATTTGCACAACTCCTTCATAATTGGAGACATAAAGGGGGGTACCTTGGTCAGTTAAAATTTCTTTTGGTATTCCCACCCTGCTGAAAACATGCACCAGCTCTCTAGCTATACCCTTAGTTGACATGTTATGCAAAGGGATTGCCTCAGGATATCGAGTAGCATAATCCACTATTACGAGCATATACTGATGTCCCAGAGTAGACTTTAACAAGGGCCCAACCAAATCCATGGCTATCCGTTCAAATGGGACCTCTATTACAGGCATGGACACTAGAGGACTCTTGAAATGGGATCTAAGTGCATGATACTGACAATCAGGGCTGGAAGAAGAGAATTCAGACACATTTTTATACACCCCAGACCAAAAGAACTGCTGCAAAACCCTTTTAAGAGTCTTTTCAGCCCCTAGGTTTCCTGCGGTGATATGACCATGAGCAAGGTCCAATATAGTTCTTCTATATCTCTGGGGAACAACAATCTGTTCTACCACATCCTCACCCCTTTTTGTCACTTGATACAAGAGCTCATTGTTAAGGGCCATGTGTGGAAATGTAAGTCTGCTATCTGGGTCTAACAGATTCCCATTAACAACTTTCACATTTTCTCTGGCTCTTATCAAGGTGGAGTCCTTTAACTGTTCAGATGCAAACAAATTGTTTCTCACTTCAAAGGGAGGTATGCTTTCTACCCTGTCTATCACCTCTGCCTCCTCTGGAGGAGGTACCTCACTTTGTTCCTCATCATCTACCAATTCCCCAGCCATACTAGCAACAGGGCAAGGGTCTGAGGGTTCTGGGGTCACACCTGCAGCCAGCATATCACCAGGATGGTCTACTGACTCTATACTGTTCACCTCTGTGACCACACGGGACTTCCACAATTTCACAAAATGGGGAAAGTCTCTCCCTATTATAACATCATGCACTAAGGAAGGGACCATTCCCACTTTAACCACAGCTGAGCCACAAGAGGTCTCAACATTCACAGTATTATAATAATGGGTGTCACCATGTATGCAAGTTACACCAACAGTGGTTCACTGGCCCTTTAAGGCATTTACCAACCCATCTTTCACAAGGGTGATTACACTTCCTGAATCCAACAATGCCTTTACCCGTTACCTCCCATAACAACCTCACACATTTATTTTTCTGACTCAGTTGAAGGTGTAACAGTCCAGGCTAACCTGGCAAAAAAAGACATTCTGCGATGTTCAAAGACAGCATCACATTGCATAGGTTCTTGAACAACTGGACAATTAGCAACAGCATGTCCTGGCATGCCACACCTAAAACATGTAATCATATAACTGTCAAGTCTTTTAGGCATGTGAGACCTTTCTGGCCCCACTGACCCATCTTTAAACCGAGCACTCACAGTTTCTTAATTTTACAGATATATCAACCGCCCAGGACCCTTTTCCCATGGAACAGTCTTACCGGGTTTCACTGAAGTGCACTGTCGTGGATCTAGGGCCCGCTTAGGTATAGCCAGCAGTTCCTCTGCTACCAGATACCTTTCCACCATCTCCACTATCTGGTCAGCTGTCTTACGATCTCTGTGGCTCACAAAACTTGCGTAAAGCCATGGGCAGGGACCTCAAGAAACGGTCCATGACAACTCTTTCAACCATCTGAGGTCTAGTTAATATCTCTGGTTGTAACCATTTTTTGGTCAGGTGAATTAGGTTGTGCATTTGTAAATGGGGAGGTTTGCCCAAGTAGTACACCCAGCAATGCACACGTTGCACTCGGACTGACAAGGTAACTCCCAGGCAAGTCAGAATTTCTGCTTTCAGCTTTTAATAGTTCAAAGCATCTGCCGTGCTTAAGTCAAAGTATGCTTTTTGAGGCTCACCGGAGAAGGGGGGCCCGCAATAAAGCCCACTGATCTTTAGGCCAACTCTCCCGCTCGGCCGTCCTCTCAAAAGCAGTCAAATATGCCTCCACATCATCAGTCTCTGTAAATTTAATAAGGAAATGGCTTGCCTTATGGTGCCATTTTGAATATTTGGGAAAGCATTTCTGGGCCGTGCTGCAAGATGCTGCACCACCTCTTTTAGAACCTCACAGTCCTTGTGCTGGTGCCTCTGGGTTTCCTCAACCTCCAGTTGATGCTGCCACCTCGCCTCGACAACCTCCAGTTGATGTTGTTGCCATATCTCCTCAATCTCCAGTTGCTGTACCCTAGAGGCTTCTTGCTGTACTGCTGTTGCTTGTAGCAAGGCCTTGACAATATCCTCCTTATTGTTGGGTTTTTCCAGCAACTTTGTAGCCTTTCACCTAGGACATGTATCAGTACTGGTTTTCAGTAAAAAAAGAATGTCTGGTCCTTTAACTGAATCAGATTCCACAACTCTGGAGGCAAAGCACCACCTGTACTTGCTTCTATGTGTGAGACACCACAGCTACCAGCATGTCCCACTGTGCAAAAGCCTTTGCAGAGTATCACACCTGCAGTTTTACTCTGGGCCACATTTAATTTCAGTCTAGACAGACACAGACCTGCTTTCTGCAGAACTCTCAAAGCTGCTGCTGTCTTCACTTATACGCAGTCCATTAATGCCCACATTCTCCACCACATGTAGCAAGGTCAGGTACTGGTACCATCTCCTGGGGTAGATGGCACTGCGCAGCAGCTGAGAAATCACACAAAGTCCGCTGGTCTGGTGCAACTGGTCTCCGCCAGTTTTATTAGGCAGACAAACAAAATAAACACCTTGCCGCATGGCGCTAACTATACAGAAGTAGTCCTAGCTCACTGATAAACAAAGTATAAGAAGGTTTTTTTCCAGGTTTAGTTTTTACCTGGTTCTCCCACAGACACACAAAGACTGTCCTTTCCCCAGGCAGTGTCTCCCTCTAATGATCATCCTCACAGCACTAAAAAACAGCTACACAGCTGAAAACACTAATTAGCCTCCTGTGAAGCTAATAACCCAAAAAACTCCTAACACAAACACCTTCTTGAAGTTTCAAAAGACATAGGTCAGGAATCTAGGGCAAATATACCTGCCTTCCACTATGATGCCAGTGACCTTGTCACAGTAGTCATGTATATAAAAGTGAGAGCAGTTTTAAACTTGACATTAAATAGACTGTTAGTAGATTTTTATCTTGATTAAAAGAGTTGTAAACTACAGTAGCTCCATACATAGGGTTTCGGCATTCCTTTGGAAATAAGGGGGTGAAAGATTGTGAAAGATTATGAGTAAACAAAGGTGTGCAAGTGTTTGTACAAACATGAGATCTGCTATTCAAAAATCAGATATTTCATTTTTCTTTTGTTTTACCCATAATTATGGTCACCATGGCTAAAATCCACCAATTTGCATATAAAATTTGTGTTTTTTCCTGCAGTATCCTTGGCATTCCATCTTTATTAACCACTTCATTCACCCAATTTTCAAATGTTTTTTATTAATTTATTGTATTTTTAGTTAAACCAAGTGAATATTATTTTTTTTTTTCAGTCATTCTGTTTTGTTATAAAATATTGAAATAATTTTTATTTATTTTTTAAAAGTCCATGATATTGGAAACAAATAGGCAAACTTAAGGTTATCTATCTTTAAGAGACTGCTTTTTGTAACAGTTATACAATAAGTGGAAGGCAATTAATTTGCTTAGTAATCAGGTACTGAAGGTTATATAGTAATATTTTATGTTTACTTTGTTTTGAAGTAGGATAAATGGATGGGCTGTAAATGCAGCTATAAATTAATAACTAGATATATCTTTATTTTATTATGCTTTTTCCCATTTTATTTGATAAGCTTGCCTGAAGAGGTGAATTTTCAGTGAGCAACTGAAGGTTTGAAAGCTAGAGAAAGGTTTTGTTGTGAGATAGGTGGCATTCCACAGATGAGTGCAGCTCTAAAAAAGTTGAACAACATTGAATTGGGAGCAGGTAATGAATGTGAATGATAGACATAGACTTTGTGCAGAGTAGAGGAGCCAAGCTAGAAGATATTTTTAGATAAGCGAAGAGATGTATGTTGGTGTAGTTTAATTAATATACTTATAACTAAAACTATTGTGGTGTTCACGACAATCAGCAGCCACCTGAAACACAGTGTGTGTATTTGAAGAATTCCAGTTTGAAGGACACTAATACAGATATTTTGGGTGCAGCACTATAACAGTACCATTCTTTTTAAATGTTATACTTATATTTAAGCATAAGTATTTTACATGGAATTTAATAAAATACAGTCAACCAATGTAAGGACTGACAGATTGAAACAGCAAAAAAAGTTTTGTGAAGAAGATCAGTCTTGCCATTGTGTTCAAAAAAGATTTTAGGGGTGAAGTCAATATGATGCTTGATCTGTCATATACAGCTTTCTCTTCACTAACTTATTAATAGAGATAGAAAGGTCACTGTTTCCCACAAAGATTAGCATATTCATCTCATAAAATATTCTTTGTTGTTATGAATATTCTGATGACCTGATTGGCTAGTAAACTGGGAATACCCTGGATGAGCAGGATTTGATCATTGAATTCAATATTCTTACACTAGCCAAACACACGTTAATAAATTGTTAAAGTTTGAATAAATTACATGTTTAATTTAAGGAAATTTACATCTTCAGATTATTGCTAAGATATTGTCTTACTGTTATATTTTTTAAACAGACATATATGCAGAAAAATTCCAAATATACATTTACAGAAAAATGTTGTGTTTTGTAGAAATCTGTTTTTCTGCAATTTTTTTTTTTAGATTTTTATGCCTAGTATGTGAGACAAAAACTGCTCCTATGCTATTATTAACCTCAATAACCTTAATTTCCACTAATTTCCGGTCTATTTTGAACACCTCAGACCTCACAATAGTGTTTTTATGTGCAAAAGGTTGCACCAAGGTAGCTGGATGACTATGCTAAGCGACACGAGTGGACAGCACAAACACGTGGCCCATCTAGGAGTGACACTGCAGTGGCAGACAGGATGGCAGTTTGAAAAACTAGGCCCCAAACAGTACATAATGCAAAGAAAAAAAAGAGGCGCAAGATGGAATTGTCATTGGACCCTCCCACCCACACTTATGTTGTATAAACAGGACATGCACACTTTAACAAACCAATAATTTCAGCGCCAGGGTCTGCCACACGACTGTGGCTGAAATGATTGGTTCGTTTGGGCCCCCACAAAACAAGCTGGCAATTAATCTGTCCCTGCACAAACTGGCACTACGGAGGCAAGATGTCATCCTCATCCTCCACATCCACCAATTCCTCACCCTCTTCAGTGTTGTGTACATCCTCATCCTCACAGAGTATTAATTCGTCCCTGCTGGAATCCACCACCACAGGTCCCTCTGTACCTTCTGGAGGCTGGTCTCCCCAGAAGAGTTGATAATTAATTTTTATGAACATCATCTTCTCCACATTTTGTGGAAGCAACCTCCTACGCCTTTCGATGACAAGGTTCCTGGCTGCACTAAACACTCTTTCGGAGTACACACTGGAGGGGGGGCAACTCAGGTACAATAGAGCCAGTTTGTACAGGGGCCACCAAATTGCCCTTTTTCCTGCCAGTACAGATACGGACTGTCTGAGATGCCTACTTGGATGCTGTCACCGATGTAATCCTCCACCATTCTGTCAATGGTGACAGTATCATATGCATGGACAGTAGACATGTCAGAAATTGTTGCCAGGTCCTTCAGTCCGAACCAGATGTCCAAACTTGGTCCTGCCTGCCCTGCATCACCGCCAGCGGGTTGCTTAGGATACCTAAGTTTTTTCCTGGCAGCCCCAGTTGCGGGAGAAAATGAAGAAGGAGCTGTTGACGTGTCACTTTCCGCTTCAGCTGACAGTGTTTTCACCAGCAGGTCTTTGCACCTCTGCAGGCTTGTGTCAGCCGGAAAGAAAGACACCACATAGGCTTTAAACCTAGGATCGAACACGGTGGCCAAAATGTAGTGGTCTGATTTCAACTGATTGACCACCCTGGAATCCTGGCAAAGTGAATGAAGGGCTTCATCCACAAGTCCCACATGCAGAGCGGAATCACTCCATCTTAGCTCCTCCTTTACTTTCTCCAGCTGCTTCTGCAAAAGCCTGATGAGGGGAATGACCTGACTCAAGCTGGCAGTGTCTGAACTGACTTCACGTGTGGCAAGTTCGAAGGGCTGGAGAACCTTACACAACATGGAAATCATTCTCCACTGCGCTTGAGTCAGGTGCATACCCCCTCCTTTGCCTATGTCATAGGTGGATGTATAGGCTTGAATGGCTTTTTGCTGCTCCTCCATCCTCTGAAGCATATAGAGGGTTGAGTTCCACCGCATCACAACCTCTTGCTTCAGGTGATGGCGGGGCAGGTTCAAGAGTGTTTGCTGGCGCTCCAGTCTTCGGCACGCAGTCGCTGAATGGCGAAAGTGGCCAGAAATTTTTCGGGCCACCCATAGCATCTCCTGCACGCCGCTGTCGCTTCTCAGAAAATTCTGCACCACCAAGTTAATTGTGTGAGTAAAACATGGGACATGCTGGAATTTGCCCAGATGTAATGCCCGCACAATATTGGTGGCGTTGTCAGATATCACAAATCCCCAGGAAAGTCTAAGTGGGGTAAGCCACTGGGCGATGATTTCCCTCAGTTTCTTTAAGAGGTGGTCGGCAGCGTGCCTCTTACTGAAACCGGTGATACACAGCGTAGCCTGCCTTCTAACGAGCTGGCGTTTCTGAGATGCTGCTACTGGTGACGCTGCTCTTGTTGCTGCATAAGGTGATACATCTACCCAGTGGGCTGTTACAGTCATATAGTCCTTAGTCTGCCCTGTTCCACTTGTCCACATGTCCATGGTTAAGTGGACATTGGGTACAACCGCATTTTTCAGGACACTGAGGACACTTTTTCTGATGTTTCTGTACAGTCTCGGTATCGCCTGCCTAGTGAAGTGGAATCTAGACGGGATTTGGAACCGGGGACACACTACCTCCATCAATTGTCTAAATCCCACTGCACTAATGGCGGATACTGGATGCACATCTAACACCAACATAGCAGTCAAGGCCTCAGTTATACGTTTTGCTTCAGGATGACTGCTATCGTACTTCATCCTCCTCGCTAAGTACTGTTGGAGGGTCAATTGTTTAGTAAAAGTAGTGGTGTTCCTACTTCCTCTCTGGGATGATGAACGACTCCCAGCAACAGCAACAGCAGCAGTGGTAGCAGTAGTAGGCGTAGCAATGCAGGATCCTCCGGAGGATTCCCGGATAGGAGAGTCAGTCATGCCAGTGACATGGCCTGCAGGACTACCGATCCTGACTAAGGAGGAAATTGACGAGGAGGGAGTTGACAGTGTGGTTTGCAGACGCTTGGATACAACAGGACAACAGGATTTAGGTGTTCCTGGACTGCTTACAGTCTTAGCCAAAGTTTCTGAACTTGATAGTAACTTTTTATGAATGCACTGCAGGTGCCATAAATGGGAGGATGTTCCTAGGTGGTTAACGTCCCTACCCCTACTTATTTCACCTTTACATATGGTACATATGGCAAGACAGTTATTATCTGGATTTGGATAGAAATATTGCCAGACCAAAGAGGTGGAATGTTTGGTCCTCTGCCCATACATGACCGTGATGGGCTTTTTCATCCCACGGACAACAACTGTCTCCCCCGGAGCCTGATTTAAACAAACCACATCACCATCAGAATCCTCCTCGCCAACTTCCTCCTCAGCGCCAGCTACACCAGTATCCTCATCCTGTTGTACTTCAAAAGTGACATCTTCAATTTGCATGTCAGCAAGTGGACTGTGGGTGCTCCTTTCAGCACTTACAGGGGGCGTGCAAATGGTGGAAAGAGCCACCTCTTCCCGTCCAGTGCTGGGAAGGTCAGGCATCGCAACCACCACCACACTTGGACTCTCCTTGGGGATTTGTGATATCTTCTTAGAACGCACAGTTCTTTGCTGTGCTTTTGCCAGCTTAACTCGTTTGATTTTTTTAGTGGGAGGAGGGCTTCCATCGTCATGTGAAGCTGAACCATTAGTCATGAACATAGGGAAAAACCTTAGCCGTTCCTTGCCACTCCGTATCATAAATGGCATACTGGCAAGTTTACGTTTCTCCTCAGATGATTTAAATTATTTTTTTAAGGTCATTTTCCTGAACTTTGTCATTTGGGATTGTATGTGCCCTCTTGGGCATCGGCCGTGGCAGATGACGTTGATGGCATGTTATCGTCTATGTCATGACTAGTGGCAGCAGCTTCAGCACTAGGAGGAAGTGGTTCTTGATCATTCCCTATTTTATTTTTATCAGAGAAAGTTTGGTCCTCCATTTATGTTATATTAATATATACGTGCCGCTAAGGCGCACACAAACACAGAAAATAATTTTATTTTTTTTTGGAGACTAGTGCACTTTGTGGGTTACACCACCCTTTAAGAAATGAGCCAGCCAGCTCTTTACTTATGGGACACAGGCGCACGCTTGGCACTGCTCCTTTGTTGATGCACGTGCAGCTACAGTGCACACAATTCACAAAGACAGAAAAAAAAGAAGAATTTTCTATTTTTTGTGGAGCCCACTTTGGGGGTTACACCACCCTTTAACAGACAGATGCACCCTTGTCGCTGCTGCTTTGAGGATGCAGGTGCGGCTATAGCCCACACAATTCACATACATACATACATACACAATCCGACACTCAATTACATCTTGAATTACATTTAGCCCAGGTGTCCAGGTATATAACAAATGTAAAGACACTCCTGAAATCTAGCACATAAAAAGGGATGGCACTCCAGGTCTTTTAGATGAAAAAATAGCTGTATTAAATGGTAAACAATACCCACATCATGTTGACATTTCGGTGCTCAGAAGCACCTTTTTCAAGACATCAATCACATAAAAATAGAAGCCAATCCTTCCGCAGCTAGAATAGGCAACTTACCCCTTCTCAAGTATGAGAAGAAAGACCACACCACTGTGAAGAAGCCGGGACCACGCAGCACACCCGGAGGGACGCCTGCTGATGACGTCACTCTGTCGCCATAATCCTACTGCTGCTTGGGTGACACACAGCATCTGCGGGGGCTTGAAGTCTGACACTTAAAACAAGAAGTGAAGAATAAAACAGACTGTCACAAATAACATATAAAAAAAAGATTAACAAAAAAAGAAACCTCACCCAGGTGTACACCCAGACAAAGATACAATAGAAAAAAATAAATTCAAAATCAAAATCAAAAGAACACATAGGGCAAAGAAAAATATGAATATAATCAGTCTAACCAGAAGACACTAAGGGCAAAATTTACTAAGCGGCGGTTTGACGGCGGTTTCTATTCTATTCTAAACCCCGGTGGTTTGGTGGCGGGTTCTATTCTGTTCTAAACCCCGGGGGTTTGGTGGAGGTTTTGCAGCAGTTTCTAAATGACAGCCCTGTTCTATTCTATTCTAAAATGTGTTTTGATGGCAGTTTTGCAGCGGTTTTGGCCTTAGTAAATCTACAGATAGCAAAACCGCCACCAAACCACAGTCAAAATACATTTTAGAATAGATTAGAACAGGGCTGTGATTTAGAAATTGCTGCAAAACCGCCACCAAACCCCCAGGGTTTAGAACAGAATAGAACCTGCCACCAAACCGCCGGGGTTTAGAATAGACTAGAAACCACCATCAGACTGCCGCATAGTCGATTTTGCCCTAAATGTATACCATAGTGTGTACTAAAAAACACACACATGAAGCAAACAGTGCTGAAGCAAACTATGAAAAATTTAAAGATCCCTAACCAAAGCTAGTAATAATCCTATCTCAGACAGGACAATGTATTATTCCTATCTAAAAAATGTTTTGCGACTGACTGATCACTTACTCAGTTAGCAATAGCTGCCCTAATCACCGATCGGTGGACCGCCATACATCCTTTGAAGGATCTAGAGTTTTTCCCCACGTAGTACAAGCCACAGGGGCATCTGATGATGTATACTACATGGATAGTACAGCAGGTAACTGCATGTCGATTGAGGATAAACTTTCCACTATGTGGGTGCCGGAATGTTGGACCTGTATCCAGGTACCTACAGTACATGTCACACACTTTATACACTTGAAACATCCTAGTTTCCCCATGCAGGGTCTTAATGTTCTGCTTTCAAAATTAGTAATATCCATCTTTATGACATTGTCCTTGATGTTCCTATGTCTTCGAAAACAGACCATAAGAGTTTTATCCTTCAAGTCCCTATCAGTAGTTACAATTGGCCAAAGCGCCCTTGTGGCATTCTGTACTATAGGACTACTAGTAGAAAATAATTGACTCGCCCACATGATGTGATTATGTTTTTTGCTTACTTTGTTAGATTTCAGTAACTGACCTCTAGTAAATTTAAGCACTTCTCCTTATGTTTGTAGACCAGGTTTTCTGGAGCCTCAAATCTTGAATCTTGATATCATTTCATCCAGTTGTTTCATTAAGGAATCTCTGTCGTTGTTAATCCTAGCTATTCTAAGCATTTGAGAATAGGGCAATCCTGAATTCAATGCTGTAGGATGAAAACTAGAGAATCTCATCAGTGTGTTATGGTCTGTATCTTTCTTGAACACCATTGTATGTAGTTGTTGTTTTTTTATTTCAATTAGTACATCCAAGTATTAAATTTGATGAAGGATAGTTTTGTAGGTAAATTTAATTGACCCTCAATTCATTGACACAGTAACTGTAACATAGATGTCCCCCCCCAAACAAACAAACATTAATTACAACAAATATACAGTAAGAAGTACATGAATTCACTCCTGACCTCCCTGAAAACACTGCAAAGGTTGCTGGCTATAATGTTTATTTTTAATCACTCTTTCCAAACATTGATTCAAGTGCATCATTCAAATACAGTAGCTGTCTGGAGGTCTGAAATACTACCACAAATGATTGACAGGCTTATTTATTTATAAATGAATGTATAGTAAGTGTGATGCAAAGGGGTGCCCAATGCTTGTAACCTAAGGAGAGCTAGTCAACTCAACTTAAAGGAAATAGAATTTAAAACAGAGGAGTATTTCCGATGCTGAGAAAGGAACCCTGTAGATCAAAACTTCATTGTGACACTTCTGCTTCTGTATGTAAAACTAGTCCCTTTCTCTCCATAAATGAGAGTCAAGCAATATAGAACGGTTAAAGGTAGATTCAGCACTTAAGATATAAATGGTCAAACACCCTTTTTTATTTTTAAATTAGTGAAATTAATTTTACATTTTGTTTATGATGATAAATGGTGACAGAACCCATCAGTGACTAACACACGTATGGTACATATACTGTATTTCACATTAGTAGTTACATTAATCAATAAATGGTTCATTTTGGCTATTAACTCACTGAGAGTGATTAGATTTTGCAATCATGCATACAATTTGAATTCTCCCATTTTTATTTTTTTTCAATGTAGGTTTGTAAGATATATATATATATATATATATATATATATATATTTTTTTTTTATTATTATTATTTTTTCTTTTGAAAAAAAAAAGTATAGATAAGTAAGAGAAAACCAATTAAAATACATAAAGAAAATGAACCATGTCAATTGGATTTTACTCATCATAATAAAGAATATAGAGATTAGTCTGTTTTGACCAGACATGTTAGTGTGGGGAATTGATTAAACAGATTGATGTTTGCAAAGCTAAAAATAGATTTACGGAGTTAATTCACCAGCGCCGAGAGAGGGAGGGAGAGGGTTCTAATCAACTGTGCCTATTGAAGGGGCCCTGGCTAGCATATGGGGGGATCAAATGTCTCTTCTTACAACACACTACGCAGTTTTGTAGCATCGCACATAGTAGTTTACATTTTTTTTTACTGGAGCGGTCATGGACGTGCCTCATGGATTTGACAATGCCCTCCTCAGTACCTGAGCCCCGTTGATTTCTCAAGTGCTCTAAGTTAATTTGCCTATGTATAATATGAATTGTACATGGTAAATTCTTTCTCATTTCTTTAAAGTTTTCTGTATTGCTTAAGCTGGCTATACAGCTTACTAGTTGGCTGGTTGGAACAAACATTTGGTATTGTATGGGAGAAAATGACAAAAGACCATTTTCTCCTAACTACTGGAAAACAGACGAAAATGGTTGTTCAGATAAATTGGTTAAATTTGTTCAATTTAACCAATTTGGCTGAACATTTTAGTCCATTTTCTGGCATTTGGGAGAAATGGTCAATTGTCATTGGCTCCCATACTTTAGTCTATTTTCGTTCCAACCAACCAACCAACAAGTTGAAATGTTGAAAATATTTACTTGTACTGATGGCTTTCATGTGCCTTAAAAACAACATATTTTAAGTGCTTTCTGATGTACATGCAATTAACTATTTTGCTACTTTGAATGCCCCACACATGAACATTACATACCTTGTACAAGATGACAAATAGCAATTTGCTCCCACATGTTGGTGACAGATTAAACCGTCATTCAGACAAGTTGGTTAAATCGGTCTGATTTAAACAATTTGTCAGAACAACAGTTTTTGTCCATTTTCTGGGGTTTGGGAACAAATAGCTGATTTGAACCAACTAGTTAGATGGTTGGATGAAAGTCAGTCTAGTTTGCTGTATGGGCAGCTGTAGTTTACCACACAACATAAATAAATGATCAGTAGAATTGAACTTTATGCCAGTAAGTAGAATCATGTGGTACCTATAATGCAAGAAAAGCTAAAATTGAATTGTGCCCACTATTTTTACCATTATAATTTGTTTATATAGTGCCTCCATTTTATGTAGTGCTATACAGAGAATATTTGTAATTCACATCCTAGCCTGTCTCACTGGAGCTTACAATTTACATTTTCTAGCACACGTGCACATTCATACAAACTAGGGGTGTGCACCGGCCACTTTTCGTGTTTTGTGTTTTGATTTTGGATCTGGATCTTTCTTCGTGTTTTGGATCTGGATTGGTTTTGCCAAAACCACCCTTCCGTGTTTTGGGTTCTGGGTTTTGTGTTTTGGATCTGTATTTTTTTTAAAAAAAGCATAAAAACAGCTAAAATCACAGAATTTGTAGGATTTTCTGCTCCTATGCTATTATTAACCTCAATAACCTTAATTTCCACTCATTTCCAGTCTATTCTGAACACCTCACACCTCACAATAGTGTTTTTATGTCCAAAAGGTTGCACCGAGGTAGCTGGATGACTATGCTAAGCGACACGAGTGGGCGGCACAAACACGTGACCCATCTAGGAGTGACACTGCAGTGGCAGACAGGATGGCAGTTAGAAAAACTAGGCCCCAAACTGTAAATAATGCAAAGAAAAAAAAGAGGTGCAAGATGGAATTGACCTTGGGCCCTCCCACCCACCCTTATGTTGTATAAACAGGACAAGCACACTTTAACAAACCAATCATTTCAGTGCCAGGGTCTGCCACACAACTGTGGCTGAAATGATTGGTTCATTTGGGCCCCCACAAAACAAGCTGGCAATTAATGTGTCCCTGCACAAACTGGCTCTACGGAGGCAAGATGTCATCCTCATCCTCCTCATCCACCTATTCCTCACCCTCTTCAGTGTGTACATCCTCATCCTCACAAAGTATTAACTCGTCCCCACTTGAATCCACCACCACAGGTCCCTCTGTACCTTCTGGAGGCTGGTCTCCCAGGAAGAGCTAATAATTCATTTTGATGAACATCATCTTCTCCACATTCTGTGGAAGCAACCTCCTACGTCTTTCGCTGACAAGGTTCCCGGCTGCACTAAACACTCTTTCGGAGTACACACTGGAGGGGGGGCAACTCAGGTAAAATAGAGCCAGTTTGTACAGGGGCCTCCAAATTGCCTCTTTTTCCTGCCAGTACAGGTATGGACTGTCTGACATGCCTACTTGGATGCTGTCACCGATGTAATCCTCCACCATTCTGTCAATGGTGACAGTATCATATGCAGTGACAGTAGACATGTCAGAAATTGTTGCCAGGTCCTTCAGTCCAGACCAGATGTCCAAACTTGGTCCTGCCTGCCCTGCATCATTGCCAGCGGGTTGCTTAGGATACCTAAGTTTTTTCCTGGCAGCCCCATTTGCTGGAGAAAATGAAGAAGGAGCCGTTGACGTGTCATGTTCCGCTTCAGCTGACAGTGTGTTCACCAGCAGGTCTTTGCACCTCTGCAGGCTTGTGTCAGCCAGAAAGAGAGACACCACATAGGCTTTAAACCTAGGATCGAGCACGGTGGCCAAAATGTAGTGGTCTGATTTCAACAGATTGACCACCCTGGAATCCTGGCAAAGCGAATGAAGGGCTTCATCCACAAGTCCCACATGCCGAGCGGTATCGCTCCGTCTTGGCTCCTCCTTCACTTTCTCCAGCTGCTTCTGCAAAAGCCTGATGAGGGGAATGACCTGACTCAAGCTGGCAGTGTCTGAACTGACTTCACGTGTGGCAAGTTCAAAGGGCTGGAGAACCTTGCACAACACGGAAATCATTCTCCACTGCGCTTGAGTCAGGTGCATACCCCCTCCTTTGCCTATGTCATAGGTGGATGTATAGGCTTGAATGGCCTTTTGCTGCTCCTCCATCCTCTGAAGCATATAGAGGGTTGAGTTCCACTGCGTCACAACCTCTTGCTTCAGGTGATGGCGGGGCAGGTTCAAGAGTGTTTGCTGGCGCTCCAGTCTTCGGCACGCAGTCGCTGAATGGCGAAAGTGGCCAGAAATTTTTCGGGCCACCCAAAGCATCTCCTGCACGCCCCTGTCGCTTTTAAGAAAATTCTGCGCCACCAAGTTTATTGTGTGAGCAAAACATGGGACGTGCTGGAATTTGCCCAGATGTAATGTCCGCACAATATTGGTGGCATTGTCAGATATCACAAATCCCCAGGAGAGTCTAAGAGGGGTAAGCCACTGGGCGATGATTTCCCTCAGTTTCTCTAAGAGGTTGTCGGCGGTGTGCCTCTTACTGAAACCGGTGATACACAGCATAGCCTGCCTTGTAACGAGCTGGCATTTCTGAGATGCTGCTACTGGTGACGCTGCTGCTGTTGCTGCATAAGGTGATACATCTACCCAGTGGGCTGTCACAGTCATGTAGTCCTTAGTCTGCCCTGTTCCACTTGTCCACATGTCCATGGTTAAGTGGACATTGTGTACAACAGCATTTTTCAGGACACTGAGGACACTTTTTCTGACGTTTCTGTACAGTCTCGGTATCGCCTGCCTAGTGAAGTGGAATCTAGACGGGATTTGGAACCGGGGACACACTACCTCCATCAATTGTCTAAATCCCACTGCACTAATGGCAGATACCGGACGCACGTCTAACACCAACATAGCAGTCAAGGCCTCAGTTATTCATTTTGCTTCAGGATGACTGCTGTCGTACTTCATCCTCCTCGCTAAGGACTGTTGGAGGGTCAATTGTTTAGTAAAAGTAGTGGTGTTCCTACTTCCTCTCTGGGATGATGAATGACTCCAAGCAGCAGCAACAGCAGCAGCGGCAGCAGTAGGCGTAGCAATGCAGGATCCTCCGGAGGAATCCCGGATAGGAGAGTCAGTCATGCCAGTGACATGGCCTGCAGGACTACTTCCGATCCTGACTAAGGAGGAAATTGACGAGGAGGGAGTTGACGGTGTGGTTTGCAGGCACTTGGATACAACAGGACAACGGGATTTAGGTGTCCCTGGACTGCTTACGGTCTTAGCCAAAGTTTCTGAACTTGACAGTAACTTTTTATGAACGCACTGCATGTGCCGTATAAGGGAGGATGTTCCTAGGTGGTTGACGTCCCTACCCCTACTTATTTCACCTTTACATATGGTACATATGGCAAGACAGTTGTTGTCCAGATTTGGATAGAAATATTGCCAGACCAAAGAGGTGGAATGTTTGGTCTTCTGCCCAGGCATGACCGTGATGGGCTTTTTCATCCCACGGACAACAACTTTCTCCCCCAGAGCCTGATTTAAACAAACCACATCACCATCAGAATCCTCCTCGCCAACTTCCTCCTCAGCGCCAGCTACACCAGTATCCTCATCCTGTTGTACTTCAACAGTGACATCTTCAATTTGCATATCAGCAAGTGGACTGTGGGTGCTCCTTTCAGCACTTGCAGGGGGCGTGCAAATGGTGGAAAGAGCCACCTCTTCCCGTCCAGTGCTGGGAAGGTCAGGCATCGCAACCACCACCACACTTGGACTCTCCTTGGGGATTTGTGATATCTTCTTAGAAAGCACAGTTCTTCGCTGTGCTTTTGCCAGCTTAACTCTTTTGATTTTTTTAGTGGGAGGAGGGCTTCCATCGTCATGTGAAGCTGAACCACTAGTCATGAACATACTAGGGATCGACCTTAGCCGTTCCTTGCCACTCTGTGTCGTAAATGGCATATTGGCAAGTTTACGTTTCTCTTCAGCTGATTTAAATGTTTTTTTCAAGGTCATTTTCCTGAACTTTGTCATTTGGGATTGTATGTGCCCTCTACTATGACATTGGGCATCGGCCTTGGCAGACGACGTTGATGGCATGTTATCGTCTATGTCATGACTAGTGGCAGCAGCTTCAGCACTAGGAGGAAGTGGTTCTTGATCTTTCTCTATTTTATTTTTATCGGAGAAAGTTTGGTCCTCCATTTATGTTATATCGATTTGATATATACGTGCGGCTAAACACAGAAAATATTTTTTTTTTGGTTTGGACTGGAGTGTACTTTGGGGGTTACAGCACCCTTTAACGGTCAAGCCAGCCGGCCCTTTACTTATGACACAGGCGCACGCTTGGCACTACTTTGTTGATGCACGTGTGCCAACTGCGCACACAATTCACAAACACAGAAAATAATTTTTTTTTTGGTTTGGACTGGAGTGTACTTTTGGGGGTTACAGCACCCTTTAACGGTCAAGCCAGCCGGCCCTTTACTTATGACACAGGCGCACGCTTGGCACTACTTTGTTGATGCACGTGCGGCTACTGCGCACACAATTCACAAACACAGAAAATAATTTTTTTTTTGGTTTGGACTGGAGTGTACTTTGGGGGTTACAGCACCCTTTAACGGTCAAGCCAGCCGGCCCTTTACTTATGACACAGGCGCACGCTTGGCACTACTTTGTTGATGCACATGCGGCTACTGCGCACACAATTCACAAACACAGAAAATATTTTTTTTTTTGGTTTGGACTGGAGTGTACTTTCGGGGGTTACAGCACCCTTAACGGTCAAGCCAGCCGGCCCTTTACTTATGACACAGGCGCACGCTTGGCACTACTTTGTTGATGCACGTGCGGCTACTGCGCACACAATTCACAAACACAGAAAATAATTTTTTTTTTGGTTTGGACTGGAGTGTACTTTCGGGGGTTACAGCACCCTTAACGGTCAAGCCAGCCGGCCCTTTACTTATGACACAGGCGCACGCTTGGCACAACTTTGTTGATGCACGTGCGGCTACTGCGCACACAATTCACAAACACAGAAAATAATTTTTTTTTTGGTTTGGACTGGAGTGTACTTTCGGGGGTTACAGCACCCTTTAACGGTCAAGCCAGCCGGCCCTTTACTTATGACACAGGCGCACGCTTGGCACTACTTTGTTGATGCACGTGCAGCTACTGCGCACACAATTCACAAACACAGAAAATATAAAATTTTTCTAGCACTTGGGGGGAGCACCCCTGATGGACAGAGCACCCCCTGGACAACACTACAGCACCCCTTTAGGACTGGGACACTGCACAGGACTTTGGAGTGGACACAGCCCCTATGGAGAACTGACTGCACAACACAGTCCAGCCAGCCCCTATGGACTTTGAAGTAGTGGACACAGCCCCTATTAACAACAGCAGCACAGCACAACACAGCCAGCCCCTATGGACTTTGAAGTAGTGGACAACAGCAGCACTACACTACACTACACTACACAGCCCTAACTCCCACCCTCCCTCTTCACTGTCCACAGCCGAGTGAGAAAATGGCGCCGACGCGGGTACCTTATATAGGATCCCAAACCCGCGAGACTCGGAAGGCGGGATGATGACGTTTTGCCTCGATTTCAGATCCGAGTCAGGCGGGAAAAGTCGAGCCTGACTCAGATCGGACTCGGATCGGGGGGGCTCGGGGGGGTTCGGATTTCAGAAATCCAAACCCGCTCACCCCTAATACAAACTAGGGTTTATTTTTGTCTGAAGCCAATTAACCGACAGTACCAGTATGCTTTTGGAGTACGGAAGGAAACTGGATCACCTAGGGGCAACCCATGCAAACATAAGGAAAATGTGCAAACTCTACCAAGATAGGGCTCTGCTAAGGAATTTAATTTATGACCCCAGTGCTGTTAGACAGAAATGCCAACTAGTGTGCCACTGTACTGTCCACTTTGTTTGTCTATGCTAACAACAGAACAACAAAGGTTAAGAGACAAACCAATTAGTCAATGCAGATTTTCTTTATTTTCAGGCTAAATACATATATATATATATATATATATATATATGTATCTGCTAAAACAAAAAAAATGCTCTCTAAAATATTATATTGTGGTGTGACTTTTATTTTGCCTGGACCTGCTTTGGCATAAACTGGCATAAAAAACTAGAATTTATATGATACAAATTAATGCTCTTGGGGGGTCATTCAGACCCGCTCACGAGCACAGGACGCTCGCAAGCGGGTCGATGGTGCGCTACTGCGCATGCGCACGACGGAGGGAGCTCCGTCGTGCACATACGTGAGACCCGGCTAGCGACGGGATAGCCGTCGCTCCGGGTCTCACACCAAAGGGGGCGTGCTGTCGATGTTGATTGACAGCATGCCCCCTTTGGTGGGTGTGCCGGGGGCGTGGCTGCCAGATGGAGGCGTTCCCATGGGAACGCCTACCGTCTGAAGCCGGCCCCACTGACATCAGTAGTGATGTCAGTGGGAGTGATTTTGGCTCTGATAGAGCCAAAATCACTCCAGGGCTTGCGGCAGCGAGACCCTACTGCAGGGTCTCCGTCGCAAGCCCGATGGTCATGATGGTCTTGACCATCACGACCATCATCATGGATGCTCGCTATAGCTGTGGGTGGTCACCCAAAGCTATGCGAGCGTCCAAGAGGCCGCTCCATTTTCATGTAGGAGGGCCCTCATTCAGAGTGAGCGCTCTGGTCAGAGCGTCCGGCTCTGAATCAGGCCCTTGGTTGCCCAATTTTATTTAAACAATAATATTCTGGATGATTGTTGACCACAAAGTGAATGAGAAGACTATGGGCCTGATTCAGAGCCTGACGCTCTGACCAGAGCGCTCGCTCTGAATCAGGGCCGGCCTAGCTTAAAATGGAGCGGCCTCATGGCCGCTCGCATAGCTGTGGGTGAGCACCCACAGCTTATGCGAGCGGCCAAAAAGATTGTTGCGACCATCGGGCTTGCGATGAGACCTTTGAGGTGGGCTCTCGCTGCCGCAAGCCCAGGAGTGCTTTTGGCTCTATCAGAGCCAAAAACACTCCCACTGACATCACTAGTGATGTCAGTGGGGCCGGCCCCAGACAGTAGGCGTTCCCATGGGAACGCCTCCGTCTGGGCAGCCACGCCTCCGGCACGCCCACCAAAGGTGGCGTGCTGTCACTCACCATCAACAGCACTCCCCCTTTGGTGAAAGACCCCGAGCGATGGCTTCCAAATCGCTCGCCGGGTCTCGCGCATGCGTACGATGGAGGTGCCTCCATCGTGCGCATGCGCATTTGGGTAACATCGACCCGCTTGCGAGTGTACAGCGCTCGCGAGTGGGTCTGAATGAGACCCTATGTTCTACCAGGTAAACTCAACCCATGATCCCATAAACAAAGATCTGAGATAAATATTTTGGGGTGTAATTCTTTTCATCAGTCCAAAGATTTTGCAACTCTTCTGAAAATATATTTTCAATAAAAATAGAGACTTGACTGTAACGATAAAAGTGGATTGTCAAAATAATATTACTCTTGTTGGATGGATGGGAAAAGAAAAAAAAATGACACAACATACACCACTGTGATGTTATAGATTTCCTCTTTGCTAGATGTTAACTTTTAGAAACTGCTTCATTGCAACATGACAGTACCAGGAACATGTTGACAATCTCTTCCAAACTTTCATTTTGCATTAAAACTCCCATTGGAAATTCACACATTTTCAAATGCAGTTTTGATGAGTTGATGTATCTTCTACTGGATGATTAAAAAATGTAAAATCATTTAATTAAAATAAAGATGTTAGTATGGTATGTGACAATTTTACAAAAGTGACATGAAAGGAGTAAGGATGAAGACACTTAAAACTGGTATGGTTGCAAAGAATTAGTCTTACATTTCCTGGGAGACGAAGCTAATTGGAATTTCCTACATAAAAAGCAATCCATAATTTTGAATATTGATTTATGTATGTTGCAAATGTACCAATATGTGTAAGATATGTAAAGAAAATCCATTTACACAACAGGTTTTGAAGAATTTATAATCCAAGATTTCTGTGGAAAATGTGCTACCTGTTGCTAATCATTATGGCTATTAGCAATCATATAGGATTCCTTAAGACTGTATTTTATAACTATGCTATCAAGCTGGCCATAACAATGTATTATTGTGCAAAAGACCAGCCAACAAAGAGAGGCAGGGAGCCAATTGCTTGATAGTTGGAAAGCCTCCATGCATTACACAATGTACTTAGGCTATCTCCATTCACAGTATGAAGTGGCTGAATGTTGGTCACATGGAGTGAACGGGAGGGATCCAGACTGTTTTCACCAATTTTAGGCTGTGACCGATCATAACTCAATACCATTCACTGAACGATAATCGTTCAAACTGGTCATTTATATGTCTAATTTGCACAATTATTGTGCTAAGTATGGCCAGCTTTTTCCATTCTTTCCAACATTAATGGGGCATACACAATAGACGATAAAAGTCAACAATATGAACAATAACGATATCGTTCAGCGATATAGTGTTCATATGTTCAGTGTCCAGTGTGTATGCACCAAACGACCAATGATGGGCGCTCCCGTGGGTCTTTAACAATGTTTGCTGTTGTGCAAACAAGCAGACCATTCCAACTATATCATCAGAAAGTGCCTGTTCTGGGATGTGTCAGGATGACGTCACTGAATGATATTGTTAATTATATCGTTCAGTGTGTACAGCCAATATATTTCACCAATATCTTTCACCAGTATCTTTCAACTATATCTTTCAGCACATCGTCTAGTGTATATGCCCTTTAGACAACTGAATTTGAGAAGAATTTGACATATTTCTATCCATTCAAATTCCACCCATTCAAACCCAAACACCACCCTACCCAAATTCACCCAGAGAAGTCCACAATTCCAAAAATGTCTCATCAAATTCAGGGGTGTTGGCAAGAATGTGCTAGTTCAAGTTTGTATATCTAAAGTGAACTCTCCATTTGTGTCTCTATATTTTCTTTCTTAGTAGAAATAAAGACGAATTTTCATGAATATCGAGTTAGACCATTCACAGAGGTATTTATAAATTTTGCATTTAGTCTAACGATAGCTGCAATGACAACAGTGTCAATTCATTTACATTATAGTGCAATTGCTAAATATAAAGCAAAATTTTTTAAAATTTGCTCACCTTTATTTTAAATAAAAAAATTATAAAAAGTTAAAAAAAATATAAAACTGTATACAAATAAACTTTTCTTGGTTTATGTCTCAATACATGTAAATTAAGTTTATGATATGTAGTCTTTCATTTTCGGCTTTTATTAATGTTTTTGTTTTCTTGCATTATACCACAGTTTATCTTTGGGGCTCTGTATGGCAAACCAATATGGCTCTTCCACGTGTGGCCCCACACATGTTACTGGAAGGTGTCTTGGCAACATGCATTCTATAACATAAATAGTTATAGCAGAAACTCTATGTCCACGTCTGGATAATCCTAATTTATGTCATAAGCCACCATTTCCCAGTAGATGCGAGAGTGCCTACAGATGTGAGGAGGTTTGCTCTCTATGGTCTGAAAAAATATTGTTTCATGTATGTATAATATAGTGCATGCAAGTACAGTATGTATTATATATGCAGTCTATATAAAACTCTGAAATTAGACCTTGTTAGATTACACTTTCCCCCTACTGCATAATGTATTTTTACCCATATAGAATTACACTGGAGAAAAAAAAATTAATTGGACTTTAGAAATAAAAAACATTAAAAGATGTCTATAATTATTTTATATATATATATATATATATATATATATATATATATATATAATATTTATATTTTTGTCAAATATTTTGCTACTTTACAGCTGCAGTTTATTGACCATGGCAATTTTTAATACAGGTCAATAACAGTGAGTGCTACTGATCATATATGGATTTCTATCATATTTGTATTAAGTAGAGATGTGAACGGATCCCCATGTTTTGGTTTTGGTTTTACCAAACCCACCCTTAAATGTTTTGGTTATTTTCTGTTTTGATTTTGGACTTCTTTAAAATTGATAAAAAAAGCTAAAATCATGTAAGTTGGATCAGTATAAAATCAATAGAAAACCAGAGATTTGATTTTTAAATCTGAATTCCTAACTTACAGCAGACCTGAGTTTGACTCTGTTCTACTCGGAGCCCCAAAGTTCAGGTATGTTCAGTTTTTAGGTAAACATCACTGATATTAAAAGCACTTAAACATATTACAGGATGACCTGTACCCTAACTAATTACTTTATACATTAAGTATCATTTCTGTTTACCTAAAATGCAGTGCTATATAAAACAATTGGAGATGTGCGCTGGTCCCCATGTTTTGGCTTTGGCATCATTTTCGTGTTTAGGTTTTGGTTTTGCAAAACCACCCTCAAGTGTTTTAGTTTTGATTTTGTATCTGGGTTTAAAACAAAGAAAAAAATTGATAAAAAAGTTTTTTAAAACACCTAAAATCATGTCATTTTTGCTGTACAAAAATCGGATTTAAAATCCGAATTCCGATTCATGGGAAGATCAGAATTGTGACTCGGATCTGTCCATATTCACAAAATGCGGGTGTATTCAGATTCTTTATGGAAAAGGGAACCACATATCTTTAGTAGCAATACTACTTGATATCCTGCCACTGTTGCAGTGAGGAATTTACTAAGTAGCCGGTTATTATAGCTGCCAATGATCGGCGCTGGCAGCTTTGACAAAATACTTGTTATTAAATATACCCTATGAGCTCATTCTTATCCATCTAAAATAGCATTTTCCCATTTGTATTTTCTCTGTCTCTTTGGTTGCAGGACCACTTTACAAATCAGAAGAATCTTAAAGCCACAGGACTAGTATAGAGCAGACATTGATCTATAATTATGCATAAAGCATGTTGTATCTTGTTACTCTAATGATTAATATTTTATTTCTATAAGATACGCTAAACAGTCTAAATTTTGCCAACATCACACTTTCGAAAAATGGATTTTTTTACACTCTCTACTGAGGGAACTGCAAAAAAAGAATGTTAATCATTGAAATGCCTGGATACTTGCTTTGTACTGTACAGATCTCTTGGCTTATAGTAAATGAATTTTTGATAAAACTTCAAACCCAGAAGTTTAATTTTAAGTTGACCTAAGCACAAGCCGAAGTCTATTCTGAAGTCATTCTGCATAATTCTGCCACTCATCTGTCTTTTAATCTAACGATCTTTCTACTTTCCCCCCGCACACCACTCATTTACATTTCTTGACACATTTTATCAATTTATACTATGCCTTTCTATTTCAACTACTCTGCTTTTAATATACTTTCTTGTCATGAGATTCACAGTTGTTTCCACCTCCTTTTCTCTCTGTTTCTATATTTTAGAGAACATCCAAGGTTTTGATCAAATGGAGATTTTGCTTTAACTTTTCTGCAGCTGAAATAAGTTCTGTGAGTTCAAGCGAGGCCCTAAGTTAAATTACAAAATCACTGATTTAAAAATGCTTTTCTTTTCTGTCACTAAGTTGTGTGCATATATATTTTTTCTTTTCTTAAAACTTCTGGCTTTTAATACAGTTGTAAATGTAATATTGATGTTAAAATCAGTGGCGGCTCCAGAGGTGGCGCTGCAGCGCAGTCCAAAATTCAAATAGGGGAGCCACACCAACTGCCACCCCAATTGCTGCCAAACATCGCCAGCTGGGACTCACTGGCAGTTTGTGTTTGATTTTTGGATTGCACTGGATTGTGGATTTTTGGATTGTGTTTTCTGCTTGAATTTTGGATTGCACTGCAGCCCCACTTCTGGAACCACCACTGGTTAAATTGTAGAAACATACCATGCCGTACAAAATAGATAAATACAACATTTAAAGAGTAATGGTTGGGAGCTAACTGAGTGGTTTTACAAGCAAACCCAATTTCCCTAAAAAAATTAACTTGGAATAAATCCATTAGAATTCTGGGTTGTTTGTTTACTTTGGATAAAGTGACGATTAGCTAGAAGAAGGGGTGTATTAAAGCCCAAGATGGCAAATGTGTAGTGGGCCCCCTTCACTGAGCAGCATCCCTCCAAGCCCCACATTTTACCATGTGCTTGCAAATGGGTCCCTCCTCCTCTGCGGTGCCACCTCCCCAGTAATTTACAGAGAGATGGAGCATGCGTGCAAGAGAGCAAAGGCTATGGCACACTGCTAGAGGCTTTGCATTCACTGCACAGCTCCATCATCCCAAAGATGTCACTGGAAAGATGGCACCACAGAGGAGGAGGGACCTGCTTGCCAGCGCAAGGTAAGAATACTATGGCTGCAGGGTGTGTGGTGCAGGGCACCCCTGTGTGCATGACACACCCTGCACTCATTATACTGTACATACGCCTATGGCCAGAAGATCCAGGGGTCTATTTACGAAGCAGTGTTAGGAGACAGAGTGAAAAGTTATAAGAAAGTGATAAGGTGCCAGCCAATCAGATCTCAACTGTCATTTTTCAAACACAGCTTGTGAGATGACAGTTGGTGAGCTGATTGGCTGGCACCTTATCACTTTCTTATCACTTTTCACTCTGTCTCCTAACACTGCTTAGTAAATTGACCCCTCAACCTTGTTAGAAAATCTAAATATATTTGAGTGAAACACATTTCATTGTGATCATTTTCAGACAACTGAAACATTCCAGATATGCTACAATCCTAATCACAAATGAAACCAGGGCACTTTTTTACAACTTTACATATTGCAACACGTAAAAGACAAAAATAGGTTACATCTGGCTGTTGGGGGCCTGAATATTAAAGAATAAGGTTGAATGTCGTGATTCAGTCAACTTTTGGCTCAAAATTCCCAACTTGCAGTGAAATGTTTTTGTTTTTAACTTTTGTTTTCTGATCATTATAGTTCTGATATGCAGAAACTCAAATCTGATTTACCCTGATCACTTCCTAACAGGCATTTATTTAGGAATAGCAGACAGGACAACGCATCTGTTTCAAGTGGAATTTTAGGGAGTTTTTGTGTTGGCATATATACAGATACAGTATGTCCAAATACATTTATTCTCTGCACTACAAGTCGTGTTACACATAACACATGAGCACCGTGTAACTCGGTAGTGCCGATCACCTTTTCTTGTGTTCTTTTTTGCAGCAAAAGTGATGTGAATAGGATTCACAAACAGCTTATGCTGATTAACATGATATGCAGCATGCCAATATAATGTGTGCTACTGCGGCTGTATCTGCATGTAGAATGCTACGTTAGAGTGTCAGCAGCTGTGACACTGTAATGTAGCATTTCACATGCAGAAACACCCACAGTTGCACACAGAGTATAGGCATGCCGAATATCAGCAGTAGATGCTTGTGCATCGTATTCACATCGCTTTGAGAATAAGACACATTTTAAGGGAAATAAGTTGCTTCAAAAGATGCTCAATGCTACTGAGTCAGTAGGCTAGATGATTGTGGACACATCTGTAGCTGGCAGGAACAGCTTCGTTTAAAAAATAGTTGCAACTATGGTCTGAACAAAATATCAATTCCCAAAGTGATGGAGATTCTACAGACTACAAACAAAGTAAAAATATCTAAAACTATACTTTTTGTAAATGTACAAATCAGGGTGAGTGTTCTAGGTGATGATTGCCTGTATATTGTCATTCACGACAAGCCCCCAATGGGAGAAGAAATGCGTTGTCACATCCGGTTCTTGCTTTTCTTCAAATTTGTGCATGCCTGCTTGGATGGAAGAGCCTTTTCTGTGAATTTTGTAATAATAAAGATAGGAACAAAGGAGTATGGGGGAGTTTTTAAATCAACATTTTTTTTTCATGGTGTTGAGGCCTGTGGTGTTGTTAATATTAGTTTTCCTGGTGAACTGTAGGCCCCCATTTTGCCAGTGAATGCTGGCATTTGTGGTTCTCCAAGTGCCTTGCATCCATTTATTTTGGGCCTGGCAGAGCTAGCTGAGACCAGTAGTGCACTAATAAATTATATTTTTCTAAACCATATTTATTTACCCCACACCCACCATTCAAGGGGTGTGGGGAATAGCCCTGGGAAGGATATTTCTCACACCCTTCCCTTCCCTAGTTATTCCAGCCCAACCTAGGTGCAAAAATTTTATATTTTGGGGTTGAGAAAGCACTAAGGGCCTGATTCAGACCAGTTTGCTATCTACGTACTTTCGCTGGATGCATATGAAAATTTGTCTAAGTGATGCCACGGGAAGCGATCGCTTGCCAAGGCATAAGCACACCCACCATGTCTCAGTGAGTGGCCACTTTGTGTATGCGTACACCCAATCGCACAGGCAGAGCCGCCCACCAGCAACACATCATCTCCAGGAAGTGTATTAAAACATTGGTACATTGAGCACCATCGGATGTGAACGCAGTGCTTGAGGTAGCTTCACCCTACCGCAAGCATTGCGAGGAAATCAGTGTAAAAAAAAGGCAAGTGACGTACTATGACGCTGCCTGGTAATTATGCATGCCTCTAAAACGGCGTTGAAACACTCTGGCACGCCTGCATTCGCATCTCCAACCCCCCGTTATTAGTGTCCTGCCCCTGTTACCACCCACAAATGGCCTCTCCTGTCACTCATTTCACTGGGCTGTCTTTGCAGGGCGAGCGAGCGGTAAGTGATCGCAGTAAGTAGTTCACACATGCGCAGAATGAAGTGTGCGCATACGCAGAACATCGGGCCGCTTGCGAGCGCACGCATATAGCGAACGGATCTGAATCAGGCCCTAAATTTGATATGAAAATAGCAATATACAGAATTTTCACGCATTAAATTTTAACATGTTCAAATGGGCAAAATTCTAAAGAATCATTTAAAACTACAGTAAAAAGATTAAATAAAATGTATTGTCCATAAACAGTGCACTATGGACCTGATTCAGACCCATTCGCGAGCGGCTGTCCGCTTGCAAGTGGGTCGATGTTCTGGACTGAGCATGCGCACGACAGAGGGAGCTCAGTCGTGCGCATGCGCCAGACGCGACAAGCGAAGGAAAGTCCTTCGCTCGTTGTGTCTGATCAAAGGGGGCATGCTGTCGATGTTGATTGACAGCACGCCCCCTTTGGTAGGCGTGCCGGGGGCGTGCCTCCCTGACGGGGGCGTTCCCACGGGAACGCCTCCCGTCAGAAGCCGGCCCACTGACATCACTAGTGATGTCAGTGGGAGTGATTTTGGCTCTGACAGAGCCAAAATCACTCCGGAGCTTGCGGTTGAAAACCTCAACCGCAGGCTCCGGCTCGCAGTTTCGATGGTCGCGATGGTCAAGACCATCGCGGCCATCAAACTGCACGCTCGTATAGCCTGTGGGTGGTGACCCACAGCTATACGAGCGTCCAGGAGGACGCTCCATTTTTTAGGAGGGCAGCCCTCATTCAGAGCGTGCGCTCTGCTCAGAGCGTACGGCTCTGAATGAGGGCCTATGTAGGCAAATCACGCATTTAAACTACAAAATGTACCACTAATCTGAACTTTTAAAGAAATGCATAATTTTTTTTAAAACAATTTTTATATTGGATGTGTTTTCTAGTTTAGGGCCTCATTTATCAACACGTTTTTAATACTCAACAAGTTTTAAAACTCACTACGTATGATAAATGGTGCTCCAGCCAATCCCCTCCCAACTGTCATTTTTCAAACAGATGACAGTTAGGAGCTAATTGGCTGGAGCACCATTATCATACACAATGAGTTTTAAAACTCTATGTGTATGATAAAACTCGCTGATAAATGGGCCCCTTAATGTGAAATCTGGTTTCTTACCTGTGTCCCTTTAGTATATTTAATACACCTGCCTGACTCAGAGGCATAGCAGTTGTTGATGTTTCTGTGATCGTGAAAGCGTTATTCTCTTCATGTAGAAGTATATCATAGGCAAACTCAGGGGGGGTTTCTGTCTGTCTGGAAACCCCCCTCCCCAGCCCACACCATGACCACAATAGAAATAGTAATATAATGGAATTTTAATAGTGCTGCATGTTCTTCTCAGTATCACAAATGAAATAATTAGCACCACCTGTGGATCTTTTAACATGTATCAGCCAGTAATAAATAACCTGTGCACCAATTAGGGGATTTGGAAAACATGCACTGTTAGGGATGCACTGCTATAGATCCCAATATTTACATATATGTCCAGGGCAGTGCTAGGTTCTTCTGCTGCTCCCCCAGACTCCCGGACTTGCTCCCATGCCCTGGAATGGTGCCCACATCTAAATTAAAAACATTTAGCTCAGGCAGGATGGCCCTACTGCCACATCTAATGGCTCACTTTGATCTCTGGTCCTGTATATGCTGGAATTATGACACACAATACACTTTGTATGACGCATATTAAAGCTGGATAAGTGATAATTATGCCCTCTTCATGGGCTGGACACACTCACTCTTATTCAAGCATTTGGAAACCCCCCTCTAGAAATCCTGCGTTTGCACTGTCACATGCATACATCAGTCAGTGCACATGACACAAGCTCAGACATTGTCAGCGGGCAGTGCCACAACTCACGCTTAGAGATGTGCAAACATTTTAGAGATGTGCGGGGTCCAGTCCAACAACAGAAATTAGGGTTCCGAGTCGAACCGAGTCCCAGCTCAGAATCATTTTGAGGTACAGAGTCGAACTGAGTCACGGTTCGGGTCTTCCCGCAGTCCGGAACTCGGATTTAAAAACCGAATTCAGGGCCTGATTCAGAGCCGTATGCTCTGACAGAGCGCTCGCTCTGAATCAGGGCCGGCCTTCTGTTTTATTAGAGCGACCTCCTGGCTGCTCGCATAGCTGTGGGTGACCACCCACAGCTATAGCGAGCGGCCAGGAAGATAGTCGCGATGGTCAAGACCATCGCGACCATTGGGCTTGCGACGAGACCCTTGTGGTAGGGTCTCGTTGCCGCAAGCCCCAGAGAGCTTTCGGCTCTAACAGAGCTCAAAGCTCCCCCACTGACATCACTTGTGATGTCAGTGGGGCCAGCCCCAGACGGTAGACGTTCCCATGGGAATGCCTCCGTCTGGGCAGCCACACCCCCGGCCCGCCCACAAAAGGGGGCATGCTGTCACTCAACATCGACAGCACGCCCCTTTGGTACGAGACCAAGACTGACAGTTTGCCCGTCGCTATCCGGGTCTCGCGCATGCGCACAGGGCCACCATTGACCCGCTTGTGAGCGCATAGCGCTCGCGAGCGGGTCTGAATCAGGCCCTCAGTTTTTTTTTTGTTTTTTTTTTAAATACAGATCCAAAACACAAAAGTGAAATCGGATTCAAAACCAAACCCAAAACACACGGGTCGGCGCACATCTCTAAAACATTTAGATTTTTTTTTAAACAAATTCTGTTCAAACTTCACCAGTTAGAAGGCCATGAAAATGTTTGCAATACCAGAGTTATTCGATTGATATTCAAATTTGTGATTTGAAATTTGCTGCTTACATTTGCCATTTGCAGTTTGCATGGTTTTATAACATGGAAGAGGCAAAGTAGCTCTAAAGTATTACAATGGATTTCAAAATAGTGATTTCTGAAGTTATTTGTAAAGCTGCATCCTTATGTGTAGTTTAGAATTGATGGCACAACCATTTGGGGTAACCCAGGCTTCATATATACATAATGGGATGTAATTATGCCAGATTAAATCGTTTCAGCAGGAAAAAAAAAAAATATTCTGAGGAACTTGTAAAACTTGGCACATGTCTTGTGATTCTTAGTAAGGGCTCGTCTTGCCTAGTGCTGGTGTAAAGTAATCAACTATTAACTACAGGATTATGGCTGTGGGCCTGATTCAGAGATGGACGCTAATGTGATCACACCTGTGATTTCGTACACAACGCAGCAGCAAAAATATGCTAATGTTGGCAAAGATCACATGGGCATATAGACGCCCACTGCTGCCTGTTTACCTGCATGCAATGACACATACCTATGTAAATATCGGTAACATCAACGCACATCCATGGCCATCTTACCCTTGTGGCGGGTCTGACCAGCTGCAGCCTTGGGAGCTATTCTGACACGCAGAGCTGCGCATGCACTCACAGTGGCAAGGGGCGCTGAGAGGGGGAGGGAGCTGGTATTAATAACCCGGGCCCTGGCTTGCTGGAGGGGCCCAAAGTAAGCTCGGGTCCGGGCCGCCACTCCTCTTACATCACAGAAGCCCAGCACATGCTGCTGTGTACTGGGTTGCACTGGGAAACTGCTCATGGCTGCCCCCACAGTCTCCTATACCTGTGGGGGGGAGCGATAACACTGATCGCGCCCTCCACTGGCTATGAGTTGGGCTCAGGGGCTCGCAGCCACCCCCCTCACTTAATTATTATTATTTATTTTTTCAGTGACCACTCATCCGCTGCCGACACACCAGCTGCCTGCACCCCCACTGCTGACACCGCCGGCAGCCCCACTGCTGACACCACTGGCTCCCCCATGCTGCTGACACCGCTGGAACCCTGCATTGAGAACACCCCTGCACTGCCGACACAGTCAGCAAACCTGCACTAAAGACACCGCTGGCACCCCAACACTACCAACACCGCCGGTACCCTTCACTGAGGACACTGCCAGCACCGCAGCACTACCATTCCATGTACTGAGGACACCGTCATCAACCCCCGCACTGCCAACACAGCCAGCAAACCTGCACTGAAGACACCACTGGCACCCCCGCTCTGCAGACACCGCCTTGACCCTGCACTCAGGATACTGCTAGAACAGCATCACTGCCATCCCATGTACTGAGGAACCCTGCTCTGCCGACACAGTAAGTGCACTATTGGTGTATCCAACCCACACTGTATAACACACTGTATCCATGTTGGAAATTGGAAGCTGAACTGCCACATGTTAGTGCCGCTCACTGTGTCGCTTAGCTTAGTCAGCCAGCTAGCTGGATGAAACTTTTTGGCCTTAATCTGATGAAAAAAATTATATTGTGAGGTGGTCAAAATTGATTGGAAACGACTGGAAATAAATGTTATTGAGGTTAATAATACTGTAGGAATAAAAACAGGCCCATTTTATGTAATTAGCTGTTTTTATGATTTTTTAAGAAAAAATCCAGATCCAAAACCAAAACCGAAAAACAAAACACGGAGGTGAAGTTTATGCAAAACCAATTCAGATCCAAAACCAGGGGAGATCCAGATCAAAAACCAAAACCAAAACACGAGGGTCAGCGCACATCTCTAGCTGAGAGGTTGCTAGTCAGATGCACAGAGATGGTCTGTTTTAGGGACATGTTTTTGGAGTGTTATAGGCTTGTCGCTGAAGGGTTTGTGTACACAGTAGCTTATTCGTTCATAATAGAGGCCATAATTAAATGGAAAATCTGTGCCTGCCATAGGGCTGGTGCAAATTTCTATGGTACGACCGATGGTGGCATCAAAAATGCACCAAGTGGCATTACAGCATCTGAAGATGCTCAAAGTGGGCGTCCCAGTCCTTGTACATTTAGATGCACAGCTGTACACAGGGTCGCCGAGAAGGGGGGGGGGGAGCTGGTACTATTTATCGTCCCTGGGCTTACATCAAAGCAGCCCAGCACACACTGCTGTGTGCTGGACTGCACTGGGAGATTGCTCGTGGCTGCACACTGATCGCGCCCGACACTGGCTATGTGCCGGACTGAGGGGCTCACAGTGCCCCCCTCCCCAGAGCGCAGTAAAAATGTTCTTCTTAAGGGGGTGTGGCCAAGCTTCCAGTGATTAGGACACGCCCCCTTCTTCTCTTGGCCTGGCACGGCTCTCGGTGCCCCTAACTGTACACCAGGGGAAGGGCTGATACTAGCATTAGCTAATAAGCGCAGACACAAGTACAGCGAAAGATGCTAAAACAGACAGAGCAGATGCGACTCAGATAAGCCCCATAGCATACAATTGTAATTTGAGCCATTTAACTCAAATATATCTTCAAATCAACAGTAATATATACTGGATAAGTGATGGAACAGTAAAGAAAGTTTAAAGTAAAGAACTTTAAAGAGCTTGTTCCTACTTACATAGTCATACCAGCATCCACAAATACATAGGAAATGATGGCTGATTAATTAGTGCAGAGACTTTCCGTTAGATCAATACACTTGTCCAAAGGGCAAATGTACTACAATTCCTAATAATGTTTAATTGTATCTAAAATCTATTTGCTTCCTATTAGAAAGGAAACCCTGATCCATTGTAAGCTATCATCTTTTATTGATTAATCAATCATATTTTAAATTACATGTTTTTAACTTGTAAAATGGTTTTCTATATGACAACCCAGTTACAGAAAACATTGTCATTTAGTAAAATATATTTTTAAGAGATGTTCATAAAATGTTTTCTTAATGAACCCAGCATAATATAACAAAACACATAAATTGACACAAATGTTGAGGTGCACAGTGACTGTGGGGGGTATTCATGTAGCAGCGCTAAAGTAGCACTGCTTATTGATCATGGTGGGGATATCTAATTAGCCCTGAAGTGCCGCCTGACGCTGGCACCTATTGTGGATATTTTTTGGGACCTGATGTGTCCCGAAAAATAATCCACAATAAGTGCCGTTTTTTCACCATCCAAATGCCGAAAGCACAAAGGTCCACAAATTTATCGCGGATCTTATGTGTTTATTGGGAGAACTATCCTATTATTTTGAACGAAATAATTGGATAGGGTGATAGAAACATAATAACAAAATGTGGATAAAAATGGGGATTTTTCACCGAGCACGGCTATCCATTATCACCCAAAGTTTGGGGCTAATTGGATACCCCCTAAGTGTTTTGTTTCACGAGCTGTTTTAGGATTGCTTGTTCAGGCATGCTCTGTCATCCAATGGTTTGCCAACTGGCAAGCAATGTTAGACATGTTGCCTCACAACAGTTGGAAATACACAGGTTATTAACCTTGGTAGTACATAAATTATTTGATTTCCAAAATCCCATAGCTGCGTGCTTTTCTCAGGCTCTTTTTAATGTTTCATGTCTCAAAGACAAGATCCCTTCCAAATTATTTAAGAGAAAGTTATCTGAAATTTTTTTTAAAGTTGGGTTCAAATTTTTACTATATTTACTATTTTGCTCTGAATCACCACCTCTATTGTATGTTACATCACCAGAAATCAGCTTAGGGTCATTTACAAAAAAGGTCCGACAGTACTAGCGTGCAGAGTGGCTTGGGAAATAAACTATAGGTGAGGCTAACAAAAAATGGGGCTAACAACATTTTTTTCCTAGCCATAAATCACATTGCCTCTGCCTATCTGTACCAAAACTTAGAGCATCCTAGTGACATAAAATATAGTGACTAAAATAGAATACACAGAGAATTGTATTTACTATCATACAATACACAGACCATATTAGGGACCATTATTCAATACAGAGAGCATACTGTACTAGTGACTGCAATAGAACAAGCATAATAGTTACTGATATACAATACAGAGATCATACTTCTGATCACCATATACAGAGCTCCCTAGTAACCATTATACAATATGGAAAACATCCATGTTAGTAACCATTATACAATATGGAAAACATCCATGTGACCACTGTAATATAACATTTTCGTGACTGCCACATAATATAATCTCCTTATGACTAATTAATCCCTCCCCAAAAAGCATGAAGTCCTTCAGCATCATCTTATCGACCCCGTTCAACATAACTAACCCATTTACAGCCAATAAATCCCTCATCCCATTAAATAACCTCTGAATCATCAGATAAATCTGTTCATATTTATTAATCCCCTCATTACCTAACTCAGCTCAACAAAAGCAACAAAAAACTATTTAATTTTAATTAACTCAAAAAGGAGCAATAACCTCTTTACTCTAATAATCAAATCCAAGCTACAGTACTTAACTAACCTTTTTGTCCTTAACATTAACTTCTCTTAATTATACACATTTCACTCTCCACCCTCACTTACCTGTCAGATTTTCTACTATGCTCTTCTTTGCGTTCTTCTCTGTGTCCGGCTTCTAAACTGCCCAGCCCATGTAGAGGAACCACATCCCACAGCAATGTGTGAGGGCCCACCACTGAACTGAGGAGGTACTATAAGGATTGCCTGTTGTAGCAATGGGCTACAAGGCAAGGGAAAAGAAGCAAAGTACTTTATTTGGGTGGCCACACCTCACCGTTCACCCATTTTCTGTTCCCTGCCCTGCTCCATGTCCGCCACTGAAAAGTCAATATATCTCTTTCAAGTCAAAAATAGTAAAAAAATCAGTTGGGATAAAAATAAAATAGGCATCAAGTTGCCTCTGAGTAGCACTGTCGTGCTTTCAGTATCATTTTGTTTGTTGTATGCTGAATTGGGAATAATCCCTGTAAACACTTTGGGGGTCATTCAGACCCGGTCGCAAGCACTGAGCGCTAGCAACTGGGTCGATGTTCCCCCACTGGGCATGCGCATATCGGAGACGGCTCCGACGTGCGCATGCGCGAGACCGGGCTAGCGATGGGCGCTCCGTCGCTAGGGGTCTCGCACCAAAGGGTGCGAGCTGTCGATGGTGAGTGACAGCTTGCCCCATTTTGGAGGCAGGTAGGGGGCGTGGCTGGCCAAACAGAGGTGTTCCTGAAGGAACGCTTGCCATTTGGGGGCGGCCCCACTGACATCAGCAGTGATATCAGTGGGGAGCTTCCTGCTTGATCAGAGCAGGAAGCTCCCTGGGGCTTGCGAGTGCCGAGACCCAACCTTAGGGTCTCGTCGCATGCCCGATGGTCGCGATGGTCTTGACCATCGTGACCATCACCCTGGTCGGTCGCTAGAGCTGTGGGTGGTAATCCACAGCTTAGCGATCGACCAAGAGGTGGCACTACAAGATGCAAGCTGCCGCCCTCATTCAGAGCGACCGCTTGCATCTAACGACCGCCTCTGAATGAGGTCCTTTATCTGTTCAGTACTTAAGTGCATCTCTGATCAATGCAATTGCACCTTATTTGCACAAATATACAGTACCTGCTTTTACAGTATGGACAAGATACTACACTATCTGATGGGGGGATGTCCTTTGAAATTCTTTGTGGGAAATGTGTAGATGAAAAGTGGAGAAGTTGCCCATAGCAACCAATTAGGCTCTAGCTACAGTACAATTTATTAAGTGAATACTATAAAAAATTCTGATTGATTGGTATATAGCTAGCTGACTGCCACATGGGAGTTCAGCAGTGCCAGAATCCCAACCCGCGGCCAGAATACCGCCGCCTGGAATTCAAACATCAGTTGAGATTCCGATGCCAGAATACCAACAACTGGCACCCCGAACATATGCACAGAGGGCTGGGTTAGCTATTAGCCACCAGGAGGGGGTTAGGTTAAGGCACCATGGGAGGGGTTAGGGTTAGACTGTGTGAGGGGGGAGGTTTGGGTTAGGCTGTGGACAGGGGGTGTTAGGTTTAGGCACCACCAGGGGGGATTAGGGTTAGGCACTAAGGACGGAGGGTTAGGTTCAGGTATTAGTGGGGGTGGTTAGGTTTATGTGCTAATGGGGAGGGTTAGGGTGAGGGGGGAGGGTTAGGGTTAGGATGCAGGAAGGGAGAGTTAGGGGGTAAAGGGGGAGGGTTAGAATAGTTACTGAGCTCCACTGAGGATTCTGAGCATCGGGATGCCGCTATCGGTATATTGACATCCAGCATCCCGACTGCCGGTCTCCCATACCCAACCTGCCTGATTGCTATGGGAAACTTATCCACATGCCCTCTTTAGAATTTTTTATACATTTCCCCCAAAATCACTTAATACCAAATTCAAGTCCAACCTATTACCACTGTAGGACTATGCGCCTGATTCAGAGCCGTACGCAAGTGGCTGATCGCTCGTTCAACGAACGAGCGAGAAAATGTAAATTCAAGCGCTCGCTCGTAAGTTCGCTCGTAGCTAATCTTTCGCCCAAAAGTCTCCCAACCCCTCATTTAGCTAACGAGCGAGCAAAATTGCGACCGTTCATCTCCAAATTTGGTTGCAGGGAACGCTCGCACAAGTCCAAACCGGAAGTGGGCCTATCAGATTTCGATTACCTGCTCGTTCATTCTGCATACATACTTTAATCGTATCATGCCAATCAATATATTAATTAGCTTAATTGCTCTCCGTATTTTTTTTCATTTTCAATAAACTTTATTGATGTCCGTGTGTGTCATTTTTCCCGCAGAATACGTACGGTTTCAACAATGGTTTACTTTATCACAAAAACATGTTGTAACCAATTATCCTATTGTTTTCCTGTGTTTAGGTTATTCCTATTTTCAGGTTTAAATTTCTTTATTTAAATTAGCTTACGCATGTCACTGCATGAAGCCTATCATAACTCACATTATATTTTGGAGCCTGTAGGACACATGACTCATACAATAACCAATACAATGGTTCCTGTTAATTTACAAAGTACATTAGCCAATCATATTTTTTCTATGGCCTTTATTAAAACTGTTTTTTCTTAAAAAAATCATTGCCATCATGAGAGCCTCCGCATTTACCACACGGGAGCTGTTGGTCCTCACCGAGGTCATGGACCGGAGGATCACCAGCCAGCCTCCCCCCATCACCAACCGGGCCAAGTTATCGGCCTATGCGGAGGTTCGCCACCACCTGCGCTCCTTCGGCTCACGCCGTAATATCGGCCAATTAGAGCGCAGGTGGTCGGATCTGCGGTGCCGCACCCCCCGCTTGCTGGCATGTTTTCGGCAGCGGATCGCTGCAAGTAACTGTTTTTGTTTGATTGTAGGATTTGTTTTCAGCCCTATCTGCGTGTACTTGTTTCCATTATAGCCCTGTTTGTTTGATGCGGCCCTATCTGCGTGTGCATGTTTGTTTCCAGTATAGCCCTGTTTTTTGTTTTTACACATGTCTGTGTGTGCATGTTTTCCTTTTTTCGTTTTTTTTTTTTTTTGTGTTGTAAATTTGGTTTCCACCCCCCCTCCAAAAAAAATTAAAAACATTTTTCCTTAATCATTTAGGGGCTGAACGCAGAATCGGGATTCGACGCAGAGTTTGTCGCCGGGCTAGGCCCCTGATGCCGACGCCCACTCCAAGCACATCTCCCCAACCTTCCCCCAATTGCCCCTCCCCTCAACCCCCCCTCTCTTTTCTTCCCCCTCCCCTCCACCACCCCCTCGATTTTCCAGCCCATCAACCATTTCCGCCCTCTCCCCTCCCTCAACCCACCAGCACTGGCCCACCTCCGAGGAGGAGGAGGATGTAGGGCCTCCAAGAACATCCAGGCCAATGACTGGTATGTTTACCTTTCTTTTGTTGTAAAAATACATTTTGATTTGGAAATACAATGTCTTGGCTATTTGCCAGTAATACATATCACACATGTGAAAACACTCAATCTTGGTTTTTTTTATTTACCCTAACAAGGGTACTTCATCCTTTTTGTGTCGCCTTTTAGTGTGTACATTTATAATTTAGTATTGATACCATCTTAGCATTTGCCAGTACTTGTTTTTGCCCATCAAAACTGGATCTTGTTTTCAACTAGATTTATTAGTTTAGTTTGTTTATTAAACTTATAACGTAAGGTGTCATTTCATTAAGGATCCCTTTTTTTTATACCAACAGAGGATCAGAGGCGGATGCATGGGATGCAGGAGGGCTTGGCCGCCTTGCGTGGCCACGTCATTGCCATGTTAGTGGTACTGGACCACATGGCGACACTCCTTCGGAGCTGATTTTTTGTTTGTATTTTTTTTTTGTATATTTTTAAATTAAAATAGCATTGTATGTTAACGAGTCTCATTTCTTGACTGAAAATAATTCATTGTTTAACCTTTCATAAGTCCTCGATTTGGTCATGTTCTTTAAAGTAAGGTAAATTAGATTGTACAAAGCGGTAGAAAGTATGTAAGCTGACACATTAAACGCCTCACCATACCAATAGGTTTGTGGAAAAACCAACAGTTTGTGGTTTTTCTTGTGTTGAGTAATGTAATTAGAAACTGAAACCTGCTTAGGCCTATTTTGAACAAACTACTGATTCACCCTAATACTTTTGTTCTTTTTTCTAAGCTACAAAGCATGTTCAAAGACTTAACAATTTCACACATTACAGGATTTGGCATTATGAAAGGTGGCATTTTTTGTGCCAGTTTACACGTGATTGTAATGTGTAAATAAACAGTCTTTTTAACGGAAAAGAAAACTTTAATACACACCAAACACAAACAGAAACTGAATTGTGACAAGCAATTCACAGAGTGAAAACACACTACAAAAAACAACCTACACCAAATGCAAAAAAAACAAAACAACACTCAAGAACTGTTGAAATAAGTAGCAGGCCAAAAATGAATCCACAAATGAGGTGATGAAATAATTGATCCACAAGTTGGTTCCAATGTGGCCACATGTAGACAATTTAGTGGGTCAGGTAGTAGGCATCGTTTTTACATGGTTTGAAAAGGAAGACAAAAATAAAAATTGATAAACAAGATTAAAAAGGCACATTACAATCGTACATGTAGACATTGGGACAATTAAGTAAATGTTTGTCAATAATTACCTGAAAAAACGGTCCACCACATCATCGTGTATGGCCCCCCATATACTGAAATCCGACCAACCTCGAGGGGGCCATCCTCAGGTAAGGCATCCTCTGGCTGCATTGGGACACCACTCCTTATGGCGATGTTGTGAAAGATCCCACACAGGACCACAATTTTAGAAACCATAGCCGGGCAAATACATGAGTTCACCACCAGAGTGGTGGAGGCATCTGAATCAGCCTTTTAAAAGGCCGATACAGCACTCCACCACCTGCCTGGTGGCTGTAAGTGTGGAATTAAACTCACTTTGTGGCCCTGGTGTGGGAGCCAAATAAGGAGTGAGCAGCCAGGGCGTGCAAGGGTAGCCACTGTCTCCTGTGAAAAAACAAAAACAACAATCAGGATCACTGTGTATCAAACTTTGCTTTGGTTTCAACTAAAGGGCTACACTTACCCAGAAGCCATGCATCACCAGCTTGTAGGTTGTTTAATTTATGCCAAATCCCTGATTGCCGGATGACGAATGAGTCATATGCACTCTCGGGTAATTTTGCATTCAGGGACAGGATCTGGAGGGAGGCATCACATACCACCATTACATTCAGTGAGTGATAGTGCTTGCGGTTCCTAAAAATGGCCTCAAGCCACGCTGGAGGCTGAAGTGGTATGTGAGTACCATCCACAACCCCTATGATGTGTGGGATGCCAGCTATTTGGTAAAAATTGGCCTTCGCCACACTAAGGGAACCCATATCCAATGGCATTTTAATAAAATGATGGAGGTGCTTGAAAAGGGCCTCCATTACTGCCCTCAGGATCCTTGAAAAGGAGGATTGGGAGATTCCGGCCACTATTCCCACCGTGGTTTGAAAGGATCCTGAGGCACAGAAATGTAACACCGCCATTAATTGCGTAAGTGGTGGTATTGCTGTAGGAATGTCAATTTGCCGCTCAAGATCACTCTCTATTAATGAGAGAGTGTCTATGATGATTTTTGGAGGAAGACGGTATCGTCTTAAAACCTCATCATCGGGCATTCCAAAAAGGGTGACACGTGTTCTATATATCTGGGGCCTTGCACACCTACAATGCCTACACCTGGGACGAGGTTGAGGTTGGTCGGGTTCTGGAAGCATGGCCAAAATAATACGACCAACATCAACCTGAAATGGTAAGCCAGGTAGTTAATGTTTGATGAAAATGTAAAACCAAAAATATACTTATCTTTGCCGCAAAACCAAAGATGCTTACATGCCGGGGTATTGTCATGAGTTCAACTACCTATTTTTCAGATTTTAAAAATCGTGTTACCATTTTTGGTGGTCAGATTTGAATCCTAAAAATATTGCAAATGCGGTAAAAGATAGGGGGGAGCACACATTATTTGGAAAATGCACCCTACATTTAGTGGACCAACAAGAATGTCCAAATTTAGAATCAGAAACACATTAGTGCGCTAAATAGTACGCTTTTTTACATGGGGAATAAGGAGACATTAGTGCGTTAAATAGTACACTTTTTTACATGGGGAATAAGGAGACATTAGTGCGCTAAATAGTACGCTTTTTTACATGGGGAATAAGGAGACATTAGTGCGCTAAATAGTACGCTTTTTTACATGGGGAATAAGGAGACATTAGTGTGCTAAATAGTACGCTTTTTTACCTAACAAAATAAAAAAAATTCGGAAAACAGTACGCTAGATTTAGTGTTAATACATGATTGTTTATATTCAAAATAAAACATTATTTGGCAAAACATATGCGAAGACCAACACATCAAAATTGTCAAATCAGGAAACAATAAAAACTTACCGCAAAGCGACAAATAAGTCACAGTACAAAAACTTAAATGGGGCACTGGCAAAATAACTAAAATAAAAATAAAAAATAAAAAATAGTAAGAACATTTGGTTATTTGATCCATTATTTTTTCTAGGAGTTTTTAAAAAGACTTACTCAAAAAGTAAACTCCAAAAAAAAAACGCCTGGAAAATCCAAAAAAACGCCTGAAACCACTAAGCACGCCAACAATCCACTCGTCCAATCTAAACCTCCAACATTCATCACCCACCACCTCGACTAGAGTCGCAACAAGCCATAAATAGTCTTTATTTTACCGCTCAAATTAAGGACAGATCATAGGAGCGCACAATCAATGATGCAGACGAATAATGAGGACACATGTATAAATATCACGGAAAGTCACAAACGGTCTGCTGTAGTCCAAATCACAATGGCTACAGAGCAACACAACGGCCAAGAGGCGCCGGTAAGTATTTGTCTCTTTTGTATTCAAGTATTTTGTTAACCCCGAATTTGTAGAAAATTTGACTCCAAAAATGTAACCAATCTTTTTAAAAATAGTGGTTGAGGATGCCATGGAAGAGGCTGCTGGGCCGAGTATGCCCACAAAAGCTGCAAAAAAAACAAGGCAGCAACCATTCTCAAGAAAGGAGATGGAAGTTTTGGTCCAAAAGTGTGTGGACACCCTGCCACAGGCAGAAAGGAATATGAGTGCAAGCCAGAAGTGGAGAATGTGGGATGAGATAGCCAGTGCTGTCAATAGGGTGGGTGAGTTGGTCCGTCTACCCCGGGATTTCAAACGCTGGTACGTAAAAACTACATTTTATGCAGGAATAATGCCAACTTTTCACCCACAGATGGACCAATTTCAAGTATCGGCTTAAGCAAAAACTGGCTGACAGGGCTAGGCATGCAAGGGGGACAGGTGGGGGTCCCACCCCTGTGTCATTGGAGCTGACTGACTTGGAAGAGCTGGCACAGGGGTGTGTGCAGGTAGAGGAGGTGTTTGGCGTGTCCAACATGGATACGGACATGCCAGACTTTGCGGCTCCTCATGTTGTCCCAGGTAAATGTTGTTATGTTACCAACTCAGAAATGTGTTTGTGACAATAAGTAGATTCTAATGTGACTTTTTTCTCTTTTTTCGCACAGAAACACAGGCGGATGAGTCTGCTCCAGAGGGGAGCCTTGGCCGCCAAATTTCTGCTGGCTCTGCAGGGGAGGAAGCAGTAGATCCGGCTGGGGACCCTGCAGAAGCCAGGCCACGGCAATCCCCCTCGCAGGCAGTGGCCCTCCTCACAGATCTCAATTTTAAATCAGATTTCCATACGGAGATTCTGCTGAGGATGGACGCCAGTCTGCTATGGGTGGCTGAGGCCATGGATCAACGTGACCATTGGTCAGGCCCTGGCAGAAAATACCAGGGCCAACATCCGAATCGCCAATGCCCTGGAGCAGCTCGTTCGCCAGCACATGGTGGAGCCGGCCTCCCTTCCTGCCGGAACATCAGGATCCTCCACCTCTGGCACAACAACAGCCATCCCTCCAAATGTGCCTAGCCCTGTGCCTAGTCCAGAGGCCCCAACATCTGCCTCTGGACAGGCCAGCCAGATGACATCCCGGACCCGGTCAGGCTCCCACCCTACCCCAGCCAAACGGGGCAAAAAGCGATGACACCACTGGCTAATTTTCCCACAATCCTTCTGTGCTTGCATCATATTCCTTAAGGCCCAAAACTTCCCTCTCCTTTCTTGGGAATGGTTTTTAATGTGTTATTTTCTTTTGGCCAAATGCCACTATTGTGTTTCTTATTTTTTGTGCCATTTTTTAATTTTAGCCAGAAATGCAAACTGGCAAATGCACATGACAACAAAAAAATGTGTACAAAAAATAAAAAACATTCAAAATCTGCTCCATTGTATTGTGACATTATTTCAAAAATGGTTTTTAGGTAATCCCAGCCAAAAAAAAAAAAAAATGTTGAAAGTCAGATTCCAAAGGGTTAAAAACTATTTAGGAGTTTTAAGGAACACTTTACCAAAACAAAATGGATGCGAATTTTCCAGGCCCATTAAAAATAAAACACACACATGATGACAAATCCCATAAAAAAAAAAAAAATGGTACGCTAATTGATTGTCTAATACAGAAATTAGCAGCAGAGTATTTCACCTGCGTACGGTTTTGTGCTACTAAAAAAAACTAGTTGCTAAATACATTACAAGCAAGTTTTCAATTCTAAGTTTATTGCTTTTCTTGCAAGAAATGATAAATCGAAAAAACATCGATGAGGCACGGGAAGGTGGACGAGACCATCGACATTGTGGTATATACCAGACCACAAGCTGTGCGAGCAGTTTGAAGGGAAAGACAGTGACGTATGACTTGCTCCGATCACATTTGCCATTCGCATGAGATAATTTAGGGACACCCACAAAATGCCTCGACACGCCTGCGTTTTCCCATCTCCACCCCCATCATCTCCCAAAAACGGCCTGTTCTGTCAATAACATTTTACATGTCACTTCCTGTTCGCTATTCGACGAACGACTTAAAAAAAGATCGCAATCAGCCGCACGCACAAGCGCAGTGTAACACCGGCGCATGCGTGGTTTCACTACATCGGAACGCTACGAGCGTACTGCTGCTAACGAGCGGCTCTGAATGAGGGCCTATGTGTTTAATTAATTATAGTATTTTTTTCTCGTAAAAATGCTCAATCTTCTAACTCAATCACGAGAGTGAGTAGAAATCACAGCTTCAAATTTCATGGGTTACATTTGCGTGCTTGAAAATGTTCTTTATATTTGTTAAAGTGAACCCAGAGCTTTTCCTCAACAATATAAATTAAAAGTGTAAAAATAATGGGACCCAGGGGGTCATTCAGACCCGGTCATTAGCGCCGATGCGCTCGGACCGGGTCGATGGCCCGCCACAGTGCATGCGCATGACGGCGCTGGTCGTAGCAGGTCTCAATCCAAAGGGGGCGAGCTGTCGATGTTGATTGACAGCTCGCCCCGTTTGGAAGGCGGGCCGGGGGGGTGGCAGCCCAATGGGGGCATTCCCATGGGAACGCCTACCATTTGGGGGAGGCCCCACTGACATCACTAGTGATGTCAGTGGAGAGCTTCCGGCTCAGACAGAGCCAGAAGCTCTCCCGGGCTTACGACAAGGGAGACCCTACCCTAGGGTCTCGTCGTAAGCCCCGATGGTCGCGATGGTCACTGACCATCGCGACCAGCACTCGAGCGGTCGTTAAAGCTGTGGGTGTTAACCCACAGCCTAACGACCGCAACAGAGGCGGACAGTCAGGATGCAAGTGGCCGCCCAGTTTCTGAGCGACCGCTTGCATCCTCCAACCGCCTCTGAATGAGGCCCCCAATCTCCACCACTTCAGTGAAGGTTAACATATCTACTTTAAACATGGACCATTCATGAAATACACTATCCTCCCATTTTATATTATTTATTATTCTTTCCATTGTGTATATTTTAATGTAAACCCTCTGTTAGGATCTGAGGGCCTGATTCAGACCCGCTCGCGAGCACTGAGCACTCGCAAGCGGGTCAATGTTGCCCAAGTGCGCATACGCATGACGGAGGCGGCTCCGTCGTGTGCATGCACGAGACCCGATTAACAATGGCCAAGCCGTCATTATGGGTCTCGCACCAAAGGGGGCGTGCTGTCAATGTTGATTGACAGCACGCCCCCTTTGGTGGGCATGCCGGGGGCGTGGCTGCCCAGATGGAGATGTTCCCATGGGAACGCCTACCATCTGGGGCCAGCCCCACTGACATCACTAGTGATGTCAGTGGGAGTGCTTTTGGCTCTGATAGAGCCAAAAGCACTCCAGGGCTTGTGGCAGCGAGACCCTACCGCAGGGTGTCGTCGCAAGCCCGATGGTCGCGATGGTCTTGACCATCGCGACCATCATTTTGGCCACTCGCTATAGCTGTGGGTGGTCACCCACAGCTATGCGAGTGGCCAGGAGGCCGCTCCAAATGGTAGGAGGGACGGCCCTAACTCAGAGCGAGCACTCTGTCAGAGCATCCGGCTCTGAATCAGGGCCTGAGTTTGTTGTGGACCCTGGGTAGTAACAGGAGCAGACAACTGAACAGACAAACTAAAAAGTGTTTTTTTTAATGGGTGAACTTGAAGACATGTACACTGATAATTTAAAGTCCAGAATATAGATGGGGAGGTGATGACTTGAAACTGAAGTGAAGCAAGAGTGGGTAATGTTCAGGTAGTTATAGAAATAATAAAAAGTATTTGTAATCCAAATGGTTACTGCGAGGCTGCAGACAGGATATCAGGTTACAAATTGATACTGCTGTGATGAAATCCAGAGAAGTTATGGAGTAGTTGAATAACTGATGAGTAGTACTGAGATAGCTGCAGAGAGCTAGGTAACTGGAGGCAATGTAGGGACAGGGTTAACTGCACACTCAGGTCTTTAGGCAGGGAAAGGGTTAATGGAAGGTGCAGGATGATTCCAGCAGGAGACTGGGAGCAGGCAGAGCAATGCAGGCTGCTTGGAAGCTGGGATCCAGCAAGAGCACAGGTGAGCAGGGAACAGACAGGTCTCAGGAGCATAGAAACTCTCTCACAGCATATGCTGTGAAACACGTTGCACTGGCAACTATGGGGAGCTCTGAACTCCCTTAAGTACTCAGTGCAGGATCGTGAATGGTCGGAGAGAGCATGTGACACGCCAGGATTGGAGCAACTAAGTCACATGACCAGAAGCAAGATGGCGGCGCCCATACCAGAATGGAATGGAAACACCACCAGGCTTACCCCAACCAGAATGACACAGTGCCTGCGGAACACCTCACACAGCCAACGCCTACTGCCAAACACCAGCTCCTCTGCTGGAAGGACCACGACTCAGGGCCCTCACAGGTAATACCCATGGTCCCCCATGCTGGGAAACCCTGGTCGTGACACCCTCCAATTAATTAATGGGTTTTCCACTGTCTGAGCAACAAATCTGTGGTGTGAGCTGACTGTATCACTTAGCTTCTGGTAGTCAGATGAGCTGCTGTCCAAGACTCAGTCAGCCATGGAGTAATTGGACACAGTGGTGTGACTCACAATACTCCACTATATAAGAGAGATTTTAACATTATAAATCATGTTTCAGCCCACCTGGTCACTCACCTTTCCTGCAAGCAGTGATCAGCTGTCTCAGCTTCTCTCCACACCTGTCGGTCAACATAGCTGAGGTTATGGAAAAAATGTTTAATCACATAAAAAAGTATCAGGAAAAATGCTCATAGAGTAGTTGCCAATATTTTGAAGATATTATCCAGAGTCACTTTGCTGTTGAGCCAGAGCATCTACAGTACATATACAGTACATTTCTCAGCAGTATTTGGGGGAAATTACCCATTATGACAAACCCTACAAGTACTTAATCTTGAGTATATCTAGGGATTGACATCAGTGGTCGGTGGTTGCATACCATCATGGTTTTTCTTTTGATGGTAGTGTTTTTACTATAGGATGACAGGTTTCCTATGTCCATCGCTAGGTCTCAGTGCTCTTGTCCTCTGCAGCATTGTGTACATCGAGTCACTAGCCCGGTGATGTCATCAGCTGTCTCTGAGGTCCCTCTGTGTGCACACAACGAGCTCCATGTGTATGTACTGTCAGCTTACCACCACTGTGTTACCACTGTATAGTATGTGTTAATACTGTATACTTCTGTGTTGCCACTGTTTACACTTTCTCTTCATAATAAAACCGGTCATCTGGTTAAGTCGCCTCTTGTGGTTCTATCTACATATGCAGCTGACCTCAATGACACCAACTGCTTCATACTCAGTTCTGGCTTCCCTCACAGATCACAGCAACAAACCTAAGGGACCATCTGCAGCCTCTATTCCAGGGCTGCTTTGTTTCGGCTTTCACAAAGAATTGATAAAGTCATTTGTTTTGCTCTCTTATGTTAGTATCTCTGAATGATGTACATTGCAGCTTTGCTGGCAACAATTCAGCAGTACAGCTGATTATGTGGGGTTGTACGCTGTGGATCCTTCAGTGGCATTGTCAGTGTATGTTGTTCTGGAAAGGCAGGTGACAGCACTCCATCAGCCTGCATTTGCAATCATCCATAAGGGATACAATTGGGAGAGGCAGCTACCTGGACTTCCTGCCTCTGGCATCCTCCTCTAAGGCATTTTATTAGCTATATAAAAGACAGGGAAAGATATTTGAAGTACAGATTCTTCGGTCATAAGTGTAGATGTAATCGAAATATGTACAACTCTGCAACATCTGTACTTGTGTGTTTCCATTTCTGGGCATGCGCAATGCACGATACTCTCAACTAACAGGTGTATATTCAACTCTGCATCAGCTTCAAGGTGTCCAATTGGGAACAGATGTACCAAGACGTCCAAAGATTGGAGAAGCATTTATAAAGTTTGTTCTATAAAATGATAGGTAAAAGCTGCTTGGTTGCTATGGCCATCTTCTTTTCTTGACCCCTTTAGAAGGATTGAGAACCCTCCCTCTAAATATACATCTGTTTTTTCCCTAATAAATAATTGAATATATATATATATATATATATATATTTATATTTATCTCTAGGTCAAAGAAAGCAGTATAGCATGGCAGTCCTTTAAGTCAAGTCACTTAAATAATAAGTAGGATTAGACATCTTTATTTTGGGAATTAAATACAGGACACACTTATCATGGTGCAGAGGGACTAGCCAGTTTTAGGTTTTAAGAGTGTGTTGCCCTGCTGGTGGAGGTTTCCATCAAAGTACTGAGTCTGAACTACTGTAGCTAGGATCTTGGTTGGTGTCAATGGCTCATGCACATCAGAGTGTCTCCTTGTCGAATCACACAATGTTTGTGATTACACATACAGTTAATGTCACATTAATTTCTGGCTTTTCCCAACCATAAAAGGAAGATGTATTGTGCAGTTATCTGTAGATAAAGAATTTGGGCATGTTAGAGGGATTTGTGCATATTAAGAGCTTTTAATTATTGAATACATCCTCTGTTCACCATGTGAATTGAATGGTATATTTCCATTTAGTTCTATGATACTGTGGGCCTGATTCAGTGATGTACTTTCATCCCATGATTAATGTACATCTCTGATGGTCAGGGAAGGTGCTAGCTTACTCATCACCCAGCGCCATCCTGGGCTTCTCTCCGCCACTTCTCTCCATGCTCCCTCCCCTTGAACTTCTACAAATAATGCTAGCCGTGGTTGGAAGGCGGGTTTTTTTCTGGAGCTGGACCCCGGCGCCTTTGGGTGGCCATATGCACGGAACATGCATAGATGGTTTGGAGTCTGCACCTTGATTGACATGCTGCAATGTTTGGGCATTGCAGTGGGGACGAGGCTGGTCACCGTTCCTGAAAACGGGGGCATAGCGACCCTGCTTTCCCGGGAGGGATGAGGCCAGGGTCTCCATTAGTGGATGCAGATTCCTGGCCTCTTACGTGACCAGCACCCAGTCAGACTGCAGGAAGTGTCAGCTCCCACAGCTTGCCCAAAGGAGCAATGGTCACCATGGTTGAGATGGTGATCCCAGCCTGTGACATCAGTCACAGTGCTGGGATCGCAAATGCATCAAGGAGGTCTCCGACACTACCTTCTGCATTTGCATCTGAGATGGATGGATTTGCACAGCCGCTTGTGTGTGGCTCTGCAAATCTGTCCACCTCTGAATTAGGCTATGTGTTAGGATCAAATGTTAACCTACAGTACCTAGAATTGTCTAAATTTGCTAATGATAACCAGCATCAACAGTGCAATAAACTCTACTCAATCCATCATTTTGGTGTATAATCATTTTATAGCACCTACTATTTCAATTTTGTTGAAGTTGGATTTATACAATTATATAATGATCAGCAACTTTAGCATTATTGATTTGCTAATATTCTGTAAGACACAACAAAGAAATCACATGCATTATTGGGTTTTATTAAACTTTATAGTAAACTTTGTTTTGTTCTGAAATTTATTTTTTCCCTCTCTGTCATCACATTTCATGTATGTATAATATTACATCGCCTTAAGGAACTTTGGAATTACATCTTAATGCTGAAGACAATCAGATTTGTTCATTAATCCCAGAAACATGTTGGGGTAATTTATCAATGTCTTTTAAACCTATTCTAGATGTAAATTCTGCCCCCAGTCAGAATTTGCAATACAGTTTAGAAAAATGTTGAGCCTTTGGATAACATTATAATGTGGAGAAAATCTCTGTAGCTTGGCAAAGCATTATATATTCTTTTCAAACCAGAGAAAATATAAATGGAAGTAGATGTTTATGTGGTGAACATATAAAATATATTATAATACTATTAGAAACCAGTGGCTTTCCATGTTATACAGTATAGTATAGAGATGTGTGAGGACACCTGTGTTTTAGGTTTTGGCAAAACCACCCTCAAGTGTTATTGTTTTGGTAAAATCACCCTGAACTGTTTCGGTTTACTTTCGTTTTTGGCTTTGGATTGCTTCAAAATTAATAATATCATCTAATTTGAACCTGTTTACATGCAATCCAGAACTGATATTTGGTTCCGAACTTACAGCAGACCCGAGCCGGTACTCTGTTCTTCTCGGAACCCCAAAAGTGATCAGAGCCAGGACACGATTTGACTTTGAAACCCTAAGTTTGGGTGTGTTAATTTTTCATGAAATCCAAACCACATTCTCTAGTATATTATATTATTAAAGTGTGCCGAGAAACTACCGTACTGTATATACAGGAGGGCAGCAATTTGTAGTCTGCACAACTGTTCATAGGAATAAAACCTATTAAGTCATGTGATGTCACCAGTTCCTGGCTCAGTCCAGGTAAACTTGCAAGTTCATTTTAATGATAAAACAAAACCTGTATGGCCAAAAAAGCAAGACATAAATACAGTTTGTTCTTCTGAGAGTCCTTCTATGTATTTTGGATAACTTAAAATGTATCCCATATTTATTTTTTGTAACGACAGTTGGTATGAGTGCTGACCTTTCCCACCAGTGTCAGTGATATACAGGAGAGAGTGAGGGGGCTGTGTGCGAGAGACACAGTGGGGAAGTGTGAAGAGGTGGGGAGATAGTGTTGGGGGTGGGGAAGCAATAAAAGGGGGAGGGAGTTGTAATAAACCATCGGGGACAAGAGAAAGGGTGGGTAGAAGAGGGGGAGGAGTGGAGAGAAAAAATAAATTAATTAAATCCAGGCAATGCCAGGCATTACAACTAGTAAATTATATTTATTTTTTCACCTATTTTTTTTTTTTATTTATATTGCAATTTTGTTGAGAATTTGTTTGCATAATTTATCCCCAGTTAAAAATAGCCGACACTAAAGAAATTATGAATGTTAGCCCTACCAATTTGAAGCCATACGTACATATTTAATTTGTTGTAGTGTTAGTATTAACATTTTCAATCTTTAAAATTCAATTTAAGCTGTACTTGTTGATATATTGCTCCAAATAGATGCTAAACAGAGCCACATTGCTAAGTGTGACGCAGGCCTCATAATCTGACTGTGAGTCAAAGTCATGAGACTTTAATAGGTGGCTTACGTTCCTCTTGTCCTTCATGTTTCCTTAATTAAGTGCTCATTAATTTTATTATGTGCAGCAGAAAAAAAAAAAAACATTCAAGCTCTTTTCCAGATGAGAATTCCATTACGCAAGGCACAAATTGGTTTTGTTAATGTCAATACATGCTACATCAACATTAATATCCATTAATGACTTTGCTAATAAAACCACTGTGATTTCTTAATTTTCATTAAAAAAAGAAAAGTGATTGGCAGATATTGTCTGTAGCAGAAAGGGAATTTGCAAACATTAATATTCAAAAGAAAAGAGGATTGTGGAGTTTTTGTTTTTTACAACATGATATGCTGGTGATCGGAAGCATAAGTCTTTTGAAAGTACCAGCTGTGAAACAGTATTAGCAACTTGGCAACAGAGTATTGACCCATGTGGATCTGTTCCAAAAAGGTAGCTTTAATCTTAAATGTCACTACCAGAGTCTGAATTTGATTTCCATAGAATTACATGTCTGTGCTAAACAGTTATTGTTGTCTTGGCTAATTTCTGCGTCTGCCACCACCTTCAGTGGCAAAAATGTGCTTTCACATCACTGGGTTGATTGGCTAAAGTTTTGTTTTTCTTTGTAGGAATATATTATCAAGTCATTGTCTCTAATTAAAAGTTATATTTTAATTAACTAATTCACAGAGCCTTTTCTACCAAACCAATGGAAATTAAGTAAACAAATACTATCTTTTATTAAATTCCACTCATACAAAAACATGAATGCCTTGGAGACATCTAGGTAAGTGTTTAAACTTTGGAAATAATTTGTGACAGCTGGAAGTGTACCCATAGCAGCACATGACAAGTAGAACAGATGAAAAACAATTTGGTTTTGTTTCCTTTAAGTAAACATTATTTCCAAAATAGAATAAAGATGTAATTTCCATAAAAAAATATTTCTATTTTGGCTTAATCCTATTTTCAAATAACTCTTTAGAGCCAACAGTTGACTGATTTTTAGAGTATATCTAAAGATTGCTTATGGCTTTCTTCTGTTTTTGTTTTTTGCGCTGTAGGCATACATGCTGTATGTACACTATGCATCAACAAAGAGGGCTGCCGAGAGCTGAGTGGGACCTGGGTACTGGGGGTGTGGTCAAATCAGGGAGGCATGGCCACGCCCCTGCTGCATAGGGCCGTCAGCAGTACTGAAAACAGGGATTTGCCCCCTTCAACAGCTGAACCAGGCCACTCCAACAAGCCCAGACCTCAGTAATCAGTACCCATCCCCCACTCAGTGCCCCTGGTTGAGGCATAGCTATACCCAAGTGGGTCTCAACTGCACTCACACTGCGTGCACAGAACTAAGGGCCTGATTCAGAGTTGGGAATAGAGTAAGATAAAGCAAGGAACTGTGTGCCTGGACAAACCATGTGGCAATGCATGGGGTGAAAATGCATACATTATTTTTGCATGCAGGGTAAATACTGGCTGCGTTTCCATGTAGCCCACAAATGCTGGACAGCTTTATTTTTTAAATAGAATTAAGATGTCAGTTTGCACACAAGCCTCCGACATCTAATTCTCTCTGCACATTTTACATCTGCCCCACCTGCAGTGCAGCATGGTATTACCAAGATGCTGAGTTACTTGCTCTTTTTTACGCTATTCCCAACTCTGAATCAGCCCTAAATTCATCCTATATTGGTCAAATATCATAATTATAAGTGCGCACTCGCACCAGCTCTATCCATGGTGCAAGAAAGACATTTGAAAACAACTCTGCATATCTTGCAATTGTATCTGCATGCACTCAAAATGCCCAAATGAAACATAGGGGCATATACAATTGGGCGCGAGGTTTAGCGAGGAAAAAACCTTGTGCCCCTCGAGGCCAATTTAGGAATACCATGGGTATATGCGATACCCGCGGTGTTCATTTAAAAAAATAGTGGTCGCGGGGTTTTCAGCTCTGACACCCCGCTCCGCATAAATAAAAGAATAATGATAATTCTTCACCTACCTGGCAGGGGTCTCCGTGGCTCCTGGTGGCTTCCCCTCTCTCTTCTTACTGGGAGTCCCGGGGGGCTCCTGGGAGGCTCCAGGGGCTGGTGGTAGGGGCAAGTGCTACTGGGAGATATAGTTCTCTCAGCTCCTATTCTGGTGGCCACACGGACACTGGGGGGATGACACACTGGCAGTGGGGGTCACTCACACACACACTCACACTCATACACACTTACAAACACTCACACACACTGACATACTCACCCTGCTGCAGAAGAGCCGGCTCCCGACATTGGATGCAGAAGACAGCACTACAGAAGGAAAGTAATTAAGGACTAATGAAGCTAATTGTAAACTTCCAATTGCTTAAGTAGTCCTAAGGGTGGGTGCCACCAGGGTGCCAGAGCAAGTCCCACTTATTTTTCCTAAAATTAACGATTTAAGGAATAATCACGCTTGCTCTGGAGGTGCAAGAATGAAAAACCTACCATTGCAAAAAAAAAAAAAAAACATGCACCTTATTGAATAGCATAAAAAAACCTACACCTACAGGAAAAACCTCGTAGGTGCGGTTTTTTTGCTATTCTCACACACAATTGAATATGCCCCTTAGCGTCCATGGGAACATCCCATTGTTACACAGTTACACTCATTCAGTCGCAAGTGGAGATGTGACTGAGTTGCACACATATTTCTTTGATCTTGCAGTGAGCATATTACACTCCAAGAGGCTCATGTACAGTTGAAAGCATTTGCACCTTGACCGTAAGCAAGAAAGGCCACACACATGAAATAGCGCATTTGTATGTATACGTTCAGTAAGATGCATCACACAATGCATCCAGCTCTACAACACTACAGTACAATATGCCCCAGGGTCATTCTTTCCGACTTCATTAATTTCCTCTACAGGAGAAGCCTGGAGAGGACATGCAGGTGGACGGTGATGGTGGCGGGGCCAGACTATCCAGGACATTAGGCCGCACCCCATTGCAGCAAAATACAGCAAATCATAAATATTTTAAAAAGGCGCAGAGCCAAATGATGCGATTATCACAGAATTGCGCCATTCGGCCCCGTCTTCCGCGTTGGTGTGGTTTGACAGTGTTAGTAGTACTGTAAATGTGAATGTAAATTATTCTATTTGTACGCAATATAACAAGTGTCATAGACACTGCAGAGAATAGTGACTGAACCTTGTTATTAATAAAAGTAATGTCACTTTTCCATATACAGATGTGTCCTTTCTTACTGTTCCTTCAGTCTTGGTATGCCAGGTCCCATGAGACTCGGCCGCACTGAGCTTTTTTCTAAATTAAAATGTGTATCTTAGTTGCATAAATAAAACAACTACATTGCTAGTGTATACTGATCAATTTGATGTGCAACAGTTGTACATCTGTGTAAAAAGGGTTCCGATGCGAGCGTCCACGACTTCTCTTCATGCCGAGCTACGTTGTACTTCATCTGCAACTTTGTAAGTGTGTAAAAACAATTCCTTTTCTATTAAAGTCACAGACTAGCATCTCTGGTACACTGTAAGCAGCTTATTCTGCATCTGCAACTACAATAAGAGCAAAATGTAAAGAAAAATAAGGTACGCTGCTCCTCTCAGAGCATCCCAGTTGCACCGGGCGCCTTGTGCCATATGGACAACAAGGGGGTGGACAGTGGCGGAACTAGAGAGTGGTGTCTGTCATGGCGGTGGAACTGGAGCAGGCCCGCTCCGGCTCCAACAATTTAATTAATGGGGATCGGCGGGCAGCGGCGGCGACACTGTCGGATGCAGGCGGCCATGGACCCCTGCACAACAGCGGGTACTAGTGCAAGGCACCGGCTGCACCACCGCTAGTTCCGCCCCTAAAGTGAGGACACATTTGTAAAATCTAATTAAATACAAAATTCTAATCAAATTAAATTAAATATAAATATCTTATTTTTTTTCCCCTTTAAAAACCAAATGGAAATCTTTCATGTTGCCGACCAAATGGAAATATCAAATGAACCTATGTGAATAGACAGATGCAAGGTTATTTAATGGAGCAGCCACAGTAATGTAGAGTCAATCTGCAATCAGCAAATCAGATTGCCATTTGAAAAATAGCAGCTGAATTGTAAAACTAGGCAAGATATCATTAAGCCGTAGCTAACTAAAGAGGAATCTCTTATCTCAAAAACTGCAGAATATTTATGCGATGCGAACCACAACTGTTAAATAAACACAAGACAAGCATGAAGCAGACACTGGTATAACCATGCCAGCGTATAATTTAGGGCTGTTTAAGTAAAGTATCCATACGTAGATCATTCTGGAGCAAGTTTTATTGCTCAAAAAAAAGAGCATGAAAGCTGCAAAGCCAATACTTTACCAAAGTACGGATCATCAACTGCTACTTCCAGACATCTTGGTCACCACAATCACCAGATCTCACCCCATGAAACTTATGGGTGTGTTGTATTTTGAAGAACCAGTAGTATTTGGAAGAATACCACACAGTACCCTTTTAGAATTGATAGTCAGCATTATATGTCATGTGCTGACTGCTCTACATGTTATTTTACATTCCGCAATAGAGAATTCTGTTCTTCCAATGGAAACTTTTGTTTACCACAATGGAGAACACATTGTAACACTCTTTAAATGATTTATATAGCTAAATCGGCACCTGGTGACAACATTTGTAGTTAATAATGTTTTTTTTTAAATAAATCCTCTGAAGTACTGTACCTGTTGTCCAAATGTATCTTTATTATGAGCATCTGAACTTAGTCCAGAGTTCTCTAAGTAGGGATATTTTAATTTTAATAGCCCTGTATATTATAATACTCTTTCTAACATGACTTAGGTTAGGTGTGGGGTAAATTACATAGTCATTGGTGTCCCTTTTAATTTCAAACAGCACCCCTCTGGCACCTGTGCACTCAGGGCAGATGGCTAACAAGAGGAGCCATAGGCAGTATGTGACAGGGAGAGGAAGTAAGTGACTGGGGAGGTAGAAGGTGGGATGGGGAGGCAGTGGATGACTAGGGAGGCAGAGGGTGGTAGGGGAGGCAGTGGATGGCAGGGGGCGAAAGTGGGAGGCATGGATAGCAGAGGATGATGGGGAGAGACAGAGGGTGGTGGGGGGAGCCAATGAGTGGCAGGGGGAGGTAGTGAGTGACTAGGGTGGCAGTAGATGACCGGTGAGGCAGTGGGTTGCAGTAAATGGCAGGGAGAAGTAGTTAAAGTGTTGGCTAGCACTTTTTCATCATCTCTGCTGATTGGGTCACAGAAAGGAAAATACTGATCAGTTGTCCAGTGCAGGAAAATTTAATTTTATTTATTTTGTACACCTACATCTCTGTGAGTCTAAATAGACCATTGACCGGCGCCGGCTTCAGGCTCTGCTCTGCTTGTCAGATGTTAGGCAGAGCAGACATGGAGTCAGGGAACTCTGAATAACGGCCATCTGAAGATAGCATTATTATCATAGGGCTTACTATGGTATTTTTTTTACAATCGAACATTAGTAAATTTGAAGAAGATTGCATTTCCAATTACAAGTATGGGAAATGCGATCTGCTCACTAAAAATCTGTGAAATTAAGGGCTTGGAGTAGTTTTTTTATGAAAACTGCTCCAAAACCCCTTTTACAAAAGGGTGCTAAAACATTATTTCACATTATTTTAGTAAAATTTATATTGATAAATATGCCCAAACAGAAATATCCCTGTTGTCTCTAGAACTATTCAATGGTTTGCTAAATTCTTCTAATAATGTTAAATAGGCTGCTTGACAGACCAGCTGCAATATTATTAGCATAGTTACGACCTGCGGGGCTGATGTAGAGTTGACCAACAAAAAAGCTGCAACTGTGTGCATATGTAAAGTTGCAACTATCACAAAGTTTGTACAGGTAGCAAAATGCGCCAGTTTATGTTAAGCATATGTCAGATAGCTTACAACTACTGCACACCCATGTTTTTTTAACCTTTGTTTTGCTTGTGAAATATATATTCAATATTAGACATAAAAGCTACAACTTTAAAGCCTCTATAATACATGACTATATAAAACTGTTTCATATACAAAAAAAAGAAAAAAAGGCTAAAACACACATAAAAATGTAATATATAATAAAAATTTATTGATATAGCACTTTTCTTCAGCTGGACTCAAGTAATGAACATAATACTGATTTGAGGCAGAAATTTTGAGTGTACACCAGTTCCAAAGTAACAGGTGAGGCAGGCATCTAAAGTACACTAAATCAGTTTATACATTGAGTATTAGAGAAAGCTTAGACATGTAATGGGTGAGCTACAGAATTCTAAATAGACATGATCCTTACATAATCAGCATATTCATACATTGCTCATCCTACCCACTAGTGTACCAGGGGAGGCAGCCATCTTGGGCACACAACATAGGCTACAATGTGCAAGATAAACAATAAATGGAATAAAAAAAAAAAAATCACAAGTGGTTCTTTAGCGCAGTTGACATCATCATCTTCATTGGCTATTTTAACGTTGCCTCTGACACACGCAATTATTGCAGCTTTCACAGGCACATAATGGTCTGTGTGCTCCCCTAATTCTGTTCACAATCATATGAACACACCCTTAGGGGCATAGTTACTAATACTTTGGAGGGATGGAGAAGCTGATTCATGTCTCTTCCCTCCATAGACCAGCATATGATCAGGGAAGCCCAGTTAAGTTCCCAACTTATTCAACAGTCGTCAGCACATGGGCAAAGACCTGGTAGGTCATGGGAGACTCAGTTGAGGAGTTGCCTGGCTACTTAATGCCCACTGGCCATATTGCCCATTAATGCTACAATCTAAGACATTTAAAATCATTGAAGATGAAACCAAAACACCAACCTTACAGAAAAAGAACAATATAAATATAAGGAAATATTCAAAAAGTACAAATGTCTTAAACATATTTCAGCTAGATTCACATAAATACATCTGCCCTTCCCTGGAGGTGCAAGGTTTCAGTATTGATTACTTAGCAAGTCAGGAGTTTCCTTAAGGCAAGCATTGATTTCATGTCAAAGAACAAATACATCATTACCCTTCTTAAAAACTAATTAATAGGAGTCAATGCTATTTTTCATGCATTTTACAGGAATTTTTATTACTAAGGTCACAATATGTATAGCATAGAGATAGTTCTTCTATGAATTGTCTGAAGGAATTATTTGCAAATGATTAACATGCCATGGATTAGTTTTGCATTCTCACAAAAATATGTTTCAGCCCCGAAGCAGGAGGATGCTTTAATTATTGCAATTATCCAGTATTTATAACAATGCAAAAGAAGAAAGTGTTCCTTATATGGGGCACAGGAATACTTTCTTTTTTTGCATTGTTGTGGATTCAATAAATTCATGGGTGCAACCCCTCACCGTAAACAGAATTCAAAAGATTCAAGAGGGGTATGAGGGAAGGATTTTTGAAAATATAGGTCTGTGCAGATATATGTCTTATTTGTCTGTTATATTATCCAGTGTCTGTAAACTCTACTTTTACTGAAACTAGTTGCTGAATTATATCACTTCAATAAAAAACAATATATATTTTATTAGTCTCAAACACTTATAGAGTGCATGAATAAAATTCATTATAGACTGAAACTTTAAATCTACAAGTAAATAAGGTTGTAATTCTATTACTCCAATAAGTAAATCCCCAGAAGAGTGTAATCTATATAAATGACATTACAATGAATCAATAAGACATGTACTGGGCTTGTCGTTATATGATGTGAATTAAATCAGTCCTTTCGCATTCCTGGCTGTGGATATAACAGTGCAGAAATTCTCTCACTCGCACAATTACAATTATTAAAGGAACTTTCTCATCATGGTATAAATTACCATTAACCTCCCAGTGGTAATAATATCATGTAACTGTTATTTCATAGAATAACAAATAGGGATTGCAAATAATGCACTTTTCATGCAGCATTTATATTTGAAATTAGTCAAGATGAAGTGACCTAAATATTTGTAATACAACCTGTAATAACTTGGAATAAAATAATGGCAATTCTGTCAAATATCATTTATTTTCTGTGACTAGCGTTATTACTTGTGTCATGTCATTTATCTTGAAAATGTCCTGCATGTAATGTAAAGAATATAATGGTACCGTATATACGCCTCGTTCTGCATATGGATGCAAAATTTCACATATTTCAGCAGTGGAGTTGCCATCCCTATCGCAATAAAATTGGTACACAGCGCTTGGTTTTAGCCTAATAAAAATATGATAGAGAATATCTTGTTCTAAACTATGCTTTATATAATTAGGCAATAGTGAATTCACACAATCTAGTAACACAATGTGCAAATTTGATATATTCAGTACCACTCACATACAAAAAAGATACATGATCAGTTTATGAATAATAGCAATGTTGCTCAATAAAAGATGCAATATTTAATAAAACTTGACAAATAATAATGTAAACCAGACAGCTGTCTATAAAAATTAAGCAAATATGGTTGATTTAAAAGTTATTTAATAGCAGCCCTTTAAATGTAAACAATTTGGAAAAGTCTTTGTGTCTGTGCTGGCGTCCCAGCACAGATACTAATGGACAGACTTGCAATTTGTATTACCAATACCGGCTGTCATCCAGGATGGTCCCCATAAGTATATGGAGTCAAAGCCGGTTAGGATTAAAGTTACCTGCGACTGAGAGCACACGCCTCTCATCTCTCCTGGTAAATCCCAGCAGTTCCTGTTAGCAAGCTGCAGGCCAGTCAGGGTAGATCACACCTGTGGTCAGCAGCACACACCTCTCGCTTCTCCTGGAGGTGTTAATAGGTCCAGGTTATGTCCACACCCCGCTCGTCTTGCATATATATTTGGGAGCCAGTGAGTGTCATGAAGTTGCGGCTAAGGGAACGAGCTGTTCCTAGATCCTTGGCATGGCCGATTCCCTCTTGTGTGTCCAGGTGCTCCGGACAACACTACAGGGAAGAGCAGTAACTGTTACTCCGGATAGCTTTGGTTTAGCGCAGCATAATAGTGAGAGTCCAATCGGCTGTTTGTTGCTACAATCAAGGAGATAGCCCCAATTGTCAACGCGTTTCATCTCTCTTTACCTAGAGACATTTTCAAGACTGACTCACAGTTGTGGGGCTGTCATATATATCCTTAGAAAAGGGCTGTTTTCTGTTTGTATCAATCAACCAGTTTAATTAGTTATTTATTCACAAAAAAAACATATACAAACATATAAAGCCTGCAGTTTTACTTTTTGTGTAGTATGACTTGTACTGATTTCCATTATTAATATATACATATTGTACCTCTTAGTATTTGTATATTATTCTATATATGTTTTATATTAAGCAATGTCACATTTATCCTACTTCAATTTGATCTGATTGACACTCAGATTCATATTGAAACAAAGTTTAATGCTAATTGTTTGTATAAGGCTCAAGGGGTATATCAAGAGACATATGGCGATGACGTCTACCCGCATGTCTGTAGGTATACTCCACGAGCTACATTATTCTATGCATGAGTAATCAAGAGCCTCATTTAAACCCTTCAGATAGATAGTATCTGATTTAAATATCCATTCTGATTCCCCTAAGCATAATTGTTTAAACCTATAACCTCCTCTTCTTGTCTCTTGGTATTTCTCCTCTGCCACAATGGAAAGACCCTGGGGGTCTCCATTATGATGTTTTGAAAAGTGTTGAGAGACACTGTATACTTGTACTTTTTTCAAGATGTTTCTTCTATGCTCTCTGAAACAAGTTTTGATTATTCTAGCAGTCCTCCCAACATTCTGTAGGGAACAAGGACATTCTAGTACGTATATGCAATAGGAGAATTCACAGTTCAAGAACTGTTTGATTTCAAAGGTCTTTCCATTGGCGCTGGAGGTAATATTCTTCTGTTTATTATTTATACAGTATATTTACATGTGAGACATATAGATTTATTACAAAAGTAACTACCTGTTGGTTTTGGAGGGGACCAAGAGGTTGTCTTTATGTTTAATTGTTCTGATCTTAATTCACTTGGGGCCAGAAGATTTTTTAGGTTGGTGTTCTTCTTAAAGGTAATTACAGGTTTATCATCTAGATGAGGTCCTAGAATTGTATCCTGTTTCGGAATATCATAATTTGTTCATATGATGTTTTTAATTTCTTTAGATTTGACATTAAATTTAGATAGAAAAGCAATTTTTTCTTTAAATTGATCTTCTGAATCTCTAATAGTAGTTTTTGTGGTATTATTTTCATTGGGCATTTCAAAACTGGTACTCCTTTCATTTCCCATTTTATGTTTATTTATATTATTAATATTATTTTTATTCCCAGTTATTTGCATCAGATTAGGTCTGTCTAAAGATTTTGCAAAAATCCTTGCTTCAGAGAGCAGAGATTCCAGATAGCCCCTATTAATGAAGCTCCTAAGTAAATCTTCTACTCCTTGGGCCTTTGCCCTCTGTGTATACAAGCACCGTAAATCTTTGGGCCTTTGCCATCTGTGTATACAAGCACGGTGACTCCTTGGGCCTTAGCCCTCTGTGTGTCCATAACACACAAGTACTGTGACTCAGTAGTGTGTGGCAATGTGTCATAGATGTGCTTTAAACTGTAGTGTTTGTGTCACTGCTCTGTCACTTAGTAACCAGCCAGCTCACTGCAGTCTTTGGCCAATAATGGTGAAAACAATATTGTGAGCTGTGAGGTGTTCTAAATTGACTGTAAATAACTGGAAATTAATGTATTGAGGTTAATAATACTATAGGAACAAAAAAAAGTCCAAATTATGTGATTTCAGCTTTTTTTGTACATTTTTGAAAAAATATCTAAATCCAAAACCAGTCACGTCGGTTTGGCAAATCCAAAGCCGGACAAAACCTAGGTGCCCTCCCTGGAAACATTCAGACTCCAATAGTACAATACTTCCAACAAAGGGCGGCACTCCCTGGATTTGAAAAAAGTTCACACAGACACCAACTGTATCATCAACGTTTCAAAATCAGGATGATAGATACATCTGAAACATTGATGATACAGTTGGTGTCTATCTGAACTTTTTTAGATCCGGGGAGATATCTTCTGATTGTTCGTGCAGCACGGCCAACCAGAAGATTTTGCATGCAATTGTGTGTGTGTGCAAATCGGGCATACACATTGCACAATATAGCCAATTTGTCCAAATCGGGCTGATATTGTGCAGAGGTGTACCCAGAGTAATAGTGAATACTTTTGTCCAAGCTGCTGGGTGCTATACCCTGCTCATGTGAGTGGGTGCTTCTCACATGCTAGACATGCCCCCAAAGAGGTACAGCAATGTCCCCAATATGCTGTGGCCACACCCCCTCCAGGGGGGCCCCAGGAAGTACCGGGGCCCAGGATTTCTCTTGGCAGCCCCGTTGAACTAGAACTGATGCAGTTGTCAGTTTTTAGCACTGCGAATACTCCTTAGCCACATACAATAGCTTCATCTACGGGCAAATCTGATTTGAACGCATCTCATTCACCTCTCCACTTGCCATGAAATGGGAATAACTGGGTGGTAACAGAGTGTTAGCATGTAGGCTAAGTTTAGCGAGAGCATGTTGATGAAATTGCAGGCTATTCTGAGTTGTGCATTCAGTTTGTGAAAATACCACTGATTCTAGACGCATCTCTTGCACCAAGTATACAGATGTGCCCAAGTTCATTGTGGCTGATCGCGCCACAAATGTGCGCACGCATCACGCTACGCACCATGGTAAGCTATGGCGCATCCCTGATCGCGGGAGTGCATATCCATTCAGACCTATGGAGATACGAATGTACGTCTCCGATTGCGGGAGTGCATCTCCCATTCATTCCTATGGAGACGCAAATGTGCATTTCTGATCATGGGAGTCTGTCTCGCACCATGCATGGCGCGAGACACTGCGCTACAGACAAGGATGTAGCTTGGCATATCTGCATATGGTAATGAAGATGAATGACTATGAAACCAAGCACATGGATAGTTGCAGAATAATGAAGCCATTTGTGTGAAATTTTGCTGGAACTTTAAAACTTCCTAAATGCATGGATAGGATATATTATTACTGATTTTAACCTTTAGATACTTTTTGATACATTTGCATAATGTTTTTGCATGAGTCATCCTTTTACTTTATATACCCGGCTCTCTTTTCTATTTTACAGTTATGCTGGATCTCAAGGGTTATGTTTATGTTTTTAGATCTAATGTGTATTTTTTTAGAGGGATTTATTACAGCTTGAAGGGAAATTGATTTATTACCAGTTATTTATATAGCGCACACATATTCCGCAGCGCTTTACAGAGAAATCTGGCCACTCACATCAGTCCCTGCCCCAGTGGAGCTTACAATCTTTATAGTGGTAAACAAACCCACGACCTCAGTGCTGTGAGGCAGTAATGCTAACCATTACACCATCTGTGCTGCCAAAAAATGAAGAGAGATAAAGTACCAACCAGTTAAAAGCTGCTTGGTTAGTACTTTATCACTTTCCACTTTATCTCCAAGTTTTGATACATCTTACCCTTAGGGCCGTATTCAATTCTTTTCACACCCGCGATACTTTTTCGCATGCCGGACTGTTTGCCGACATCGCCAGTATTGCATGCGAAAAAGTATCATGCACGGTCCTGCTATTCGCCATATTCAATTCCAAAGAACGCGAAAATGCGCCCTGCGAAACTCTAACAGGTGAAAAGTGTTGTCAGAATTGGGGAAATCAGCCTGACACTACCCAAAAGGTGCACTAACATTGGGGATCCATGTAGATTAGCCCTACTGAAGCTATTTGGAGTACTTAAGTGCTGTCAATTGCTCCATAATAGCGGCTTTGCACAAGTGATGAAGAATAGCATTAAGCAGTTTTTTTTTGGTGAAAATAAGTAGTCCTGTCAAATTTAGGGTACTTGAAAATGGGTGCAAGCATAGTTAAAACTCACTCAAGAAAAGTTTTAAGTGCTGCAAAAAACGGACCTTCAGCAAACACCTGCAATTAAAAAAACACCTCCCACATACTATCAGACCCCCAAAAAGTCTATTTCGCTAGTTTTTGCATTTGTACCCCAACTTTGTACTTTTTCGCTGCCCATTTTCAAAGTGCTTTTTTGGGGTGTTCCTCTTTTTTTTTTAGTTTTTTTGACACAGTTATCCTTTGGGGGGCTGTCCAAAGGATGCAGAGTGGTTTCCGCACCTTTGCACCTCAAATACGCAACTATGCACTTTTTTTCATAGGTATTCATAGGCGACACTTTTTCGCCTATTACATTGCATTGACTTTCCGGGTACGCGAAAAGTCTTTGCAATTGTATACGGCGAAAAGTTTCCGCCTGGCGAAATGACATCGTCCGCGATTTTCGAAGATTACGGCTTTTCGCCGCTAATTGAATACTGCCCTTCGTTTATTTGTAAGTTTGTAAACTAGCCTATACAGCTATGTATTTTGTTACATGCTTCCCCTATTAATTGCAAAACGGAACCCTTGTGGAACCATAGAAATGAAAGATAATGATAATCAGCATGGGGCAGTCATGACAAGTCCACACTCATTGACACAGGGTCTTGTATTCACAATGGGGCATGGGCATGAAGACACACTTGGCCTATCCCCATTTAGTACCATGGCCCATAAAAGTCATTTGGTAGTTCTGGATCATTGTTTTACCCAGTGGCAATGAGGATGAAACACTGTGGCGGTCGGCTAGAGGGACCCCATGGTCATTTAGCTAGCCGAGGATCACCCAGATGTTTCGATGCTGCATCCATGGACGCAGCTCAGAACAGTAATACATGCAGGAGGCATGATGCCTACTGCTGCATAACCATAATAACCATACAGTACCATGTTAGTAGCTGCAATAGCAATACTGTTGGTGTCTGAATCACTCCCGTAGTGACGGAGCAAAACCTGGCGTTGAACTTGTGAAATTGTCTGTTCCATAGCGAAATTTGATTTGATTAAAACTTCGCCATAACTTTCCATGTCAGTAATTTAGCTCCACAAACAATTTTACTATATAGTTTAATTTCATTACTTTTAGGATAATCTGTAGCAAAACAGGACTTAACATTGTTTAAAACAACACATTTGCTTAATATCTTGTATAATTTGCTGCAGCTGCAACCTTTAACTGAATCTTACTTGGATTCCAGGCAAATAGAAGCTCTATGCTATTAAATAACATTAGTCTTAGAAACTGCACATTTAATGCTATCAGATTTTATTTAACTTCTGTAAATTGTTTTTGGTGTTTGTAATTTTTATAATTTATTTCATTTATTTTCACAGCAACCACAGACTTTAAAGTCTTGTGTACAACTGCTTAGGGCCAGAGGCTGAACTGAAAACATGTATGTTCGAAGCGCACGTGTTATAAAAGACATGTGCGAATCAGCAGTGGTACACTAAATGCATTTGAATGATTAAAGCAGGTGATAGGCTTTAAATATATCATGATACGATAGAGGCGCAAGTCATCATCATTATCAGCTACTATTTAATGCAATAGGCCTGCATAGTCACTTTTCCCAGCCCATGAACACACAGGAATGAGGCAATCGTGGTAGGACGGGGCTAGAGTCTTATTGAACCCCACTACAATCGGAGTCCTAGGTAATTTGTACTAGAGATGTGTTTTGGTTTTGGATTGCAATTTGGACCTTTTTACATGCAATACAAAACTAATATTTGTTTTTTAAATCCATTGTATTGGGTAAGTTCCCAGCGACCAATGGGAGACTCAGATGTTGCAAACAAGTAAGCTTTTATTCCAGGCTGAAAGGCAGAGCCAGTGTAATGGCTTCTTATACAAGATAAACAACAGTTCAGGAACAACAATTCAGCTTGCATGAGAAAGCAGTTCAAACAAGCAGAGTATTCACAGCAAAGTCAGGATTTAGATTGTCCAGCATAGAGAGGGCTGTTAAAGGTGCAACCTCTCCCTCACATTTCCCGTGACTAACTCATCTAAGCAGGGTTTTATACCTTAGTTGGTCTTAATTGAGAAAAGGGTGTGAATCTTCCCTGGCTACAGGAAGTTAATCCTTTCCTAAAAAATTTGAGAAGATCCACTCTACCACATATGTGCTCCGAACATACAGCAGACCCGAGTCGGAATTCTGTTCGACTCGGAACCCCAAAAATAATCCAAGACGGGACTCAATTCAACTCGATACCCCTAAATTCAGGTAAGTTAGTTTTTCAAGAAAACTGAACTGCAGAACTCTACCTTGTTCTCACCTGATCACCCTCTTGGCACCTCTGGATCAGAGTGGCAGATAGATCAGGAAACAATGCACTCCTGGGTTCTATTGCCAATTGCAAAAAAACTTGATTCAAATATTCTAATGAAATCCAAGTGGTGACTTAATATGACCAGTTACCTCATTAACATTACTCAATTTACTGATTTGTACTTTTGCCATCTTATGCTTTGCTTTGACAGTCACTCTTTGTCCTGATGGAGTTTTTAATGTAATCCTTAACACAGCTCCACTAGGGCTAATTTAGCTAGATGCCCAGGGCCATAATTAGGGGTTTGCTAGCTGTGCCTCCACGCAGGGTGCAAGACCAAGAAGGTGGCAGCATCAATACCCCATGGCACCTGTATTTGGCTTGCAGGGTATATGGAGAGGTACCAAGTAGAGTGTGTAATGGTCACCAACAGCATCCCAGTCCCATCTTTGTGACATCATGATGTCACATGTGCAAAGGGCGGGACTGGACCAAGGCGCATTATTACCCTGCCAACTAGCCTTTCAGTCTGTTTTTTTGATCTTATGAGGAAATGAGAGAAACTAGTCAAATCCAAAGTGGACATACATACCAGTACAAGTTTAATACAGATAGCACCCTGACTCATTGTGCCATCCTTCGCCTTTGCTCAAAATAACTGTACAAAAATATGTCAAGAATTGGCATGGGGGCATACACGACTTATTTTTTGTGGTTCATAAATAGCTCCCGCTCATCGTCTTTATAATGGGTGCAAGGTGTGCGGTGTACACGAGCCCCTGGGTCCAGGGGGCCCACACCACACACCCTGCACCCACAGGTAACCATACTTACCTCTCCGCCGATTCCCAAAGTGCTGCACCGCAGTGGCAAACACTTACTGGGAAAATGGCGGCGGCCATTTTCCCAGTGATCTGCGCATGCGCAGAAAAGATGTTCCCAGGAAAGTATGCGCGGTCGCCATTTTCCCGGAGACCCGTGCATGCGCTGTAGATTCTGGCATGAAGCCTGAATTTACAACGCTCAGTGCCGTGCTGAGCCACCGACAGAGAGGAGGGGGCTCAAACGGAGGCTGCACATGGGCCCCCTCCTCTCTTAAAATGCCCCTGCTCCCACTGTACTGTATTTCTCTAGTGAATGGTGGAATGTACTTGCACAGACATTGTCTAGGATGCATTTGGTACAGAAAACTCACTCCCCTTTTCTTCATTATCAGAGAGCCAAATAACCTTTGTTATTACCAGATTATGTCTAGGTAACTTGCCAATGATTATATTTTGTACAGTCTTGTCCATCATGACAAATTAAAACACGTGCATTCATGTACAAATTGACATAACTGCTCAGAAATTGGTGCCTGGCATCACAAAATGGAGATCTATGTTCTGCATTCATCGCAGATTTATAATATACAAATATTATGACATAGGGGTAGGAGTTTATTTGACATAATAATTTAATAAATATAAATTAGAGCAGATTAAGGAAAATGTAGCCAGACCACCATTCCAGTCTGATTAGCGCCAACATAGGGCCTGATTCAGCAAGGATCGCTATTCTGTTTATACGCATGCAATGCAGTTGCTAATATCAGTGGTGATATGCAAATGTTTGTATTTGCATTGTGATGGCAGTCTAACATGAGGACGCCCTCTTCCCCTTACTCACATCCGTATACTTTGGCAACTTAGTGAAACAATCGGTAACATCGAGTAACATCGGACCCATACGCACAGTTAAGGCAGGTAAGACCTCACTCAGGAATTGCTTACTTCAGCAAACACTCTGAGTCCTCAGGCTGCATCTGGTTTCGCAGTGGATAATTTATGTACACCCCTGCAATGCCGTTGAACGCACTGGCACGCCTACGTTCACCCAAACACCACCCTTGTCACCACCCCCAAATTGCGCTTCCTGTCAATCACTCTACAATGAATCTGCTTGGTCACTGCAGGCCTTATCGCAGTGGCCGGTTCGCGCAGGAGCACTGCGATGCATATACATGTGCAGTACGCAAAAATTGTCAGATTGCATGCATATAAGCAACTGCGATTCTTGTAGAATCAGGCCCATAATGCTTAGCTTCTTTCTTAAGTGGTCCTTGAGGTAAAGTAAAAAAAATATAAAAAAACTTACATAAAAAGTTGCTAGCCACATAAAAAATATGGGGAACACTTTAATTCTCTGCGACGTGCAGGTGGACATCACCAAATTGTCTGACTGTGCACATTATTACAGTAATAAATCTTTGCTAATGTTCTTGCATACCTCTATGAGAAGCAAGGAAACATAAGTGTCTATATGTCGCCCATGGGTGCTTTCCCTGACAGTTCCAGAGTCACTCCGAAGCATATTGCAGAAAATGCAAATGGCCCAATTTAGTCCTATGTTACGCAGGCTTGCTGACATTTAGCTCCCTCCTTCCGGGAGCGAGCTGTCAGGCTTACAGGGCTGGGGGCGTGATGCTGCCAAAGGGGGCGGGGCTCGGTGCCTGACGTGGCATTGGGGGCGGAGCAAGGGGCGTGACAGAGCGATCTCGTCAACGTGGCTCCGCCCCCTCTGCACAATGCCATGATTAATGGCATTGTGCAGCCGGGGGCGGAGCCACGATGACTCGATTCAGCGCAAATCGCATCACCAGCCTCCCTGCTGCCGGTGTTTTTACTTAAAAGTGCGGGGGAGTGCGGGCATATCGCCGGGGCCGGGAGGATTGCCTGCCTTCCCGGGAAGTCGGGAGCGGCACCCGATTTTCGGGAGGCTCCCGACCAAATCGGGAGGGTAGGCAAGTATGAGTAACGTTCCCAGAATTTTACAGATCATGACATATTTTACGTTGTATTTACATTTGCACTAAGGGCCTGTTTCAGCATGGATCGCTACTCTGCTCATACGCTCGCAATGCAGTTGCTAATATCAGCGGTGATATGTAAATGTTTGCATTCGTATTGCTATCGCAGCCTGACATAAGAACGCCCACTTCCTCTTACTCACATAAGTATACCTGGGCAACATAGCAAAACAATCGGTAACATCGAGTAACATCGGACCCATGCATACAGTTAAGGCAGGTCAGACCTTGCTTACGTCTGCGCACGCTATGAGGCCTCACACTGCATCTGGTATCGCAGTGGCTAATTTATGCACGCCCATGCAACGGCCTTCAAATGCACTGGCACGCCTGCGTTTGCCTGACCACTCCCTGTCACCACCGACAAACTGCACTTCCTGTCAACCACTCAGCCATGGGTCTGCGTACCCACTGCGATTGCAGTCCTAATCGCAGCATTTGGTTCATGCACACTCCCACTGTCATCACAACAAAAGTACTTATAATATTATTTAATAATAATAATAATAATAATAATAATAATAATAATAGTAATAATAATATTTTCCCCTAGATATGTAGTGCTAACCTTTAAGCATCTTCTTCATTACATATTTATCTACTCTAGCATAACACAATGCATAGGAAAACAAAACTAATCTCTACACTATTGTTTCCTTTTATCTTTAAAACCAGCCATGAAGTCATTACACTGTGCAGCAAGCTGTCTCTCTCACCCTGAAGGGAATATTATAAGATTAAATGCACAAATAGTATTCCTTCAGCAAGGTGAATGTTTCTCGTTACACACATCCCAGGTTGATCTCCCTAATATAATTCCTCTGTAATAATATGAATCTTTTGAATTATTTATACTCTTATATTAGATCAGGAAAATAAATTTGGGATATAAATGTATTGTCATCAGCCCTGTATTATATGAAGGTTAGTGATATCAGATGGAATGATAGAAAGTACATGCTGCAGTTTTGTAGCGCTGCTAAGTATGCATTGAATGCCTATCTATCTATGCCTAGAACATAGGCCCTGATTCAGAGCCGGACGCTCTGACCAGAGCGCTCGCTCTGAATCAGGGCCCACCTCCATTAATATGGAGCGTCCTCCTGGACGCTCGTATAGCTGTGGGTCACCACCCACAGCATATACGAGCGTGCAGAATGATGGTCGCGATGGTCTTGACCATCGCGACCATCGGAACTGCGAGTAAAAGCCTGCGGTTGGGTTTTTCAACCGCAAGGCTAGGAGTGATTTTGGCTCTATCAGAGTCAAAATCACTCCCACTGACATCACTAGTGATGTCAGTGGGGCCGGCTTCAGACGGTAGGCGTTCCCTTGGGAACGCCTCCTTCTGGCAGGCATGCCCCCGGCACGCCCACCAAAGGGGGCGTGCTGTCAGTCACCATCGACAGCACGCCCCCTTTGACGAGACACTCCGAACGAAGGAAAGTCCTTCGCTCGTCAGGTCTCGCGCATGCGCACGACGGAGCTCCCTCCATCGTGCGCATGCGCAGTGGGGACCATCGACCCACTTGCAAGCGGACAGCCGCTCGCGAGTGGGTCTGAATGACCCCCATAGTTCTGCCTATCACGTTTGAAGAACACTAACACTAAAGCTGGCCACACACTAGACCAACTTTCATCCACCCATCCAACTAGTTGATTGGTTGGAATGAAAATCTGGTAACGTATGGGAGTAACTGATGTTCAGCAATTTGTTCCTAAATGCCAGAAATCAGATGAAAATGGTGTCAGACAAGTTTGTTAAATGTTTGATCTAAACAATTTGTTCAAACAACAATTTTTGTCCATTTTCCGGTGTTTGGGAGCAAATTGCTGATTGTCATTTGCTTTCATACCTTACCAGATTATCATTACAACCAATCAACTAGTTGGCTGGTTGGATTTAAGTTGGTCTAGTGTGTGGCCAGCTTAAAGAGCCTGTCATCACACTAAAAATATGTGGTGTGTTAATTAAGTATTGAATTTGCAGAGAGTTTGATGCCTCATTTACTTAATTATAACATATGAAAAACTGCTCTTTCAGCAGAGTCAGCTTTTCAAAGTGGGATACAGTTCCCCTGCAACTGTGATGTTCCGTTACTATGCATAGGCGGTCTTCAAACTGCTCATGACCCTTTAACATCTCGCGACTTTCGTAGTGTCTCATCACAATGTGTCCCAGTGTCCCATATAGTGAACAATATATATTGTTGTCTCAGTGTCTAATATACAGTATTTAGTGTCTCATATAATGAATAATTATATCTATACATATATACAAATATATATATATATATTTAATGTTTTATTTTTTATTATCATTATTATTATTATTATTATTATTTTGAAATAAAAAAAATTAAAATACAAATGTAGCTGCAGGGCTTTAGGACTCACTTACAAGTGTCCCTGTAATTAAGGGGTCTATTTACGAAGCAGTGTTAGGAGACAGAGTGAAAAGTGATAAGTAAGTGATAAGGTGCCAGCCAATCAGCTCCCAACTGTCATCTCACAGATTGTGTTTGAAAAATGACAGTTGGGAGCTGATTGGCTGGCACCGTATCACTTTCTTATCACTTTTCACTCTGTCTCCTAACCATACATGCCTACCCTCCCGGTTTTCACGGGAGGCTCCCGATTTTTCGGGTAACCCCCCACAACCCCGGAAGGGTAGGCATTTCTCCCGCATTCTGCCCACTTCCTAGTGAAGTGGGCAGAATGAGGAGAATACCAGCAACGATCGCGGGTCTGCGTGAAGGGGGCGGGGCTTAAGACGTGATTCTGCATGAATCAAAGCATTTAGCCCTGCCCCCTATGTAAATTGTACCCAATCGCGGCAATTTTACAGTGAGGGGGCAGGGCTTAATGACTCAAATCATCAAGCCCCGCCCCCATCGGCCCCCTGCTGCTTCTCTTACCCGTGCTTCTCCCGGGAAGAGAGTATTAAAGGTAGACAAGTATGCTCCTAACACAGCTTAGTAAATAAACCCCTAAGCCTCTAAACTGTGATCACTGTTCATGTGACTGCAGGTGCCTTTGAGGGGAGGAGGGAGGTAGCTAGAGCAGAGAGCCGGATGCAGTGGGGACACAGGGCAGCGGGTTCTGTGGGGAGGAGGACGGAGGTAGCTGGAGTGCAGACCTGGAGACAGTGGGAACACAGGGCTGTGAATGCTGTGGGGGGGGGAGGAAGCTGGATAGGATAGCTGGAATGGGGACACAGGGCTGCGAGTGTTGTGGAGAGGAGGAAGGTGGTAGATGGAGTGGAGAGGCCGGAGGCAGTGGGGACACAGGGCTGCAGGTCTTGTGGAGAGGAGGAGGGAGGTATCTGGAGTGGAAAGACGGAGGCCGTAGGGACATAAGGCTTTGGGGTCATGGAGGGGAGGAGGGTGGTAACTAGAGTGGAAAGCCAGAGGCAGTGGGGATACAGGGCTGCAGATTCCATGGAGGGAAAAGCGAGATAACTGGAGCGGAGAGCTGGAGGTAGTGTGGACACAGGTACGCAGGTGCCATGGAAGGGAAGAGTGAGGTAACAGCACCTTGTGAAGACTGTCAGGGACTGTACGCCATCTCAGGATGGTGTACGGTTACACAGTCAGGTATAAAAAAAATGCTTTTTCAGAGCTTAATTAGTGACTATAGGGGAATAATTTAACCATGAGATATCAGTGATATCTTCTGTGTTACATGCTTAATGAATAGGCCAGTGACATAAGTTACAATTGAATATGATCATTTTGTAAAAAAAAATGGACTTACAGTAAGTGATGATGAATAGGCTAAGGAACTGTAAACTATATTATTACAAGCAGAATATGCCAAAGGTTTTTTCTATTGCAAAGATGTTCCCCTTAAATATGGAAGGCATGGCAATGTGCTTTTAAATAATCTTATTCTCTTAGGTGCTTTGTTTCATTTGTATGCAAATGATGCATCAGAAGAAACACAGTTTCCTAATCTTCTGTACACATTGACTCACATTTTAAATAGCTTCCTGATAATTCAAATTGCTTAAAAAAAAAAAAAGAAACAAACATTCTGGTCAAAATGCGGCTGCTGTGTTTGAATTGTGTGTTTTAGGTACTCAGAATATAAGTGACTAATATATCAGTCACATTATTCATGTTTTCTTAAATTGAAGTTAACTGATTAAGGAGAATTATGGACAAAGAGGACAGAAGATAAAATATGCTGGTGTTCTCTGCTAACAAGCAGTAAGTATTGCTGTTGCTGATTATCACAGCAGGGAGTAACTTTCTCACAGGTGGTGGCCCACTGATGCCTGGCAAGGTACTGTAAGAATAAAACCTGTGATGTTATGTGACAACTCTGCTATAGTGTTTGCTGCAAACTTGGAACAGATTTTACTGCCTCTAAAGCAAAGATGACAAGATAAAATATCACCACAATTTTTTCTGAGGCCCTAATTCATATAAATCGGAGCCCGGGTTGTAGTATTGGAATGTACAGGCCATTCTGGAGCAATAAAAGGTAGAGTAAAGTAACAGACCAATGTACTTGAAGGTTTCCCTGTAAGATCATTATGGGTTGTGATGTTGGGAGCCCAAAGCTTGTGGCACTCTAACTAGCCCAACACCTGACTTGCTGGAGAGTAGACAAGACAAAAAATAGAGAATTTATATCCAAAGAATAGCCAAACTTAGTAGAAGGTCAGGGTCACAGGTTTAGGTTTACAGATACAGAAAGGTCAGAGTGCAAAACAAGGGATCAAGCAGAAACTGGTACACAGATAGGCAATCAAATACAGCTGTAATGCCGGAGTTAGGTAGGTGACCAAATATGCACAGCCTGTGACATCAGCAATCAGCTGACTGTTTTCACAAATTACTGCCATGAGTATGCCTCTAGATGGCGCCCAACATGAATGCAAGCAGCTGGGGAGAAGATACTGCACCATGGCAGGATACCACAAGTCCCTCTGAACTTGTAAGTAGAGATGTGTGATTTTGTTGTCCAGAAACCAAATCCACCCAAATATTGTGAATCCAGACAGATCTGAGTCGCGGTTCTAATCTTCTGGACAGATCTGAGTTGTAGTTATGATCGTTCCATGGTTCGGAATTTGGACTTTAAATCTGAGTTTCAGGTTTTGGATTGCAAAAATTACATGATTTTAGCTGTTTTTCAAAAAAAAATTATAATTTTTTTTAATAAAACCCAAATCCAGAACCAAAACGTGAAGATTACACCAGATCCAAAACCAAACAGCTGATTTTCTCATCAACAAGTGAGAACTTGCTTGATATGTTTCCTATGATCTCAGAGGGATTGAATAGATTAAAATGTCATCACGGTATAAAACCACAATAATAGATCCTGAAAAATGGAATTAACAAAACTCTGAAAGATGGCCGGGGCATTACTAAGACCAAAAGGCATCACCAGGTATTTGTGCTGGCAATCCTGTGTGTTAAAGCCAATGTTCAATTTGTCTCCTCCTTTAATTCGATGAGGTTATAAACCCAAATTGACCAGCTTTGTAACAATCTTAGCCACTTTAGTTTGAAAGTTTTTATTTTTTATAAAGTTATGTAGAGATATGTACTTATAACACAAAGCAGGAGAATTCACAGAAATCTCTGGCAAAATGATAATTAGCACTGCAGATTGCAGTCCCCATTATTATCAATGGGGACTAGGAACTGATCCCTATGTACCAAACTCTGAGTTTGGCCCTGTTAGTTTACACCTTCTTCAGATATTGTAAACTGCTATAAGCCTATGGAGACTTACAGGCAGGAGAGAGATCTGAGTGCATGTGCAGCATCAGCTTCTCCCAGAGAAATGTGAAACACTTCTACAAAATCCTGGGGATATAACTCACAGGGACATCGGTTACTGCAACTGCTGTCCCTGTGAGCTTCCCTTAGTACAAAGTAGGGATGTTTTCATTAATAATGAATATATTCGCCATAATACATATCCTTAATAATCTCAACAGTTCTGCGATTATTACTTCATATGACCCTTAATATAATTGGTAGCGGATACTTTATGTTAATGTTATTTAAACCTCAGTAATCTATACAGGATGTAGGCATGTGCATGTACATGTGGTAGGGACTATTCTCAGTGGAATATGTGTGAGCTACAGTATATAAATAACTGGAAATAAATAAATAAGGTCCCCTAATCTATAGAGGGGTGAAGGTCCCATCTTTTTTCTACGCGAAAAAGAAATCAGCATCCGCAAGAGAAGAGGATGGTGTGATGAACCCTTGTTCAAGGTTTTCTTGGATATAATTGGACTTGGTCTAGGTTTCTAGTATGGGTAAAGGATAGACTCTACCCCTAGAGGGTTTTTTACCTGGTATCAAATTTATTGTGTAATACAACTTTCTTTAGGGTGGTAGTTACTCAGCATTGCTTTTGCTGAAGACATGTGAAAAATCTGCATACTGAGGTGGAATCCCCTCAATGGTATTAGAGGCACAAATAACACAGGACTTCATTTAAATATCTCTTTCACACAGGAGCCTAAATACATCATAATACAAGTCAGCGGTTCACCATTCTGTCAACTTTAAACAAGTGAATGTGACTGAGGTCATGGAACGGTCCAGGAAGCAAAATAGAGGGACATTTCTTAAGAATGTAAAGCCCCCTCCTGCATATAGATGGTCCTAGTTTTGTTTTTGATTGAACTACTGGAAATTTTGGCTCGATCAATGCCAATAAGATAAATGATTGAAGTAAATGAATCAGAAGACATACTGTATATGGAAACAAGAGGTTACATTTCCAGCAGTTCTAGAATCTAGAAAAAGTACTAATTGAATTGCCCCAACCAATGTATTAAAGAGCATGAGTTGGTAAACTGCTGTCTAGATGTTAAGGGGATGAGCACAGAGAACCTAATATGGTCTCCTCCACACCAACTAGGTTCTGGATATGACCAGGATTGCTGCAATACAGACAGAGATGATTTTTAAGTTGCTTTTCCCATTTGAGGGATAGTTTAGTTGTCGGGTCGATGAGCTGGTACAAAGAAATGAGGGGCTAATCTGAAGATAGGTCTACTACTATCTTGGCATTCTTGTGCCCACTCCCAGAACTGGGCATCCATATTAAAGCAGAGTGCAATATCGCTTAATTTATGGTTGCCAGTAGTTGCCTAGATGCCTACTCGTCCTGCACCTTACTCAGCCATACTCATCCGGAAAGTAGCCACTTTAGCTTGATTATTCCAATTAAGTTCTGGTGCCAGAGTCTGGAAATTTACAGCATATTGTCCCACAGAGTTTGACTCCTGGCATAAACACAGCAGGAGGCCTCAAAGCCCCGCCAGAGCTTTTAAATATGTGCTCTTGACATTTACCTCGGTTGTTCCCGGTGCCTTAGTGACCATTGTGGTAGTCTTATCTGTATCATCTGATGCCATTAATATCAGAGCAAGTAATGGCCCCTCTGGCAAGTGCTAAGCAAGTAGTCTAACCTGGGCCCACCTTGCAAGGTCAGACCAGGACTATATATTAACACTTCATCACCTCCAGAGTCATGCTTATCTAATATACATGTATGAATGCTCAGTGCATCAGCAAAGTAAAGTAAACGTTTAAACTAGTGTTGTAGTGACAGAAAAAAGCAATACCCACAAATTTAAATTTTAGTGTTCACCACATCCACCTCCTTTTTTGCTTCAAGGGCAGGATAGCATAAAAGTTCCTAACAATGTACTTTAAGACCTTCTCATTTGTTGAGCACTTCAGTGCCAATTCTGTTGAGCATGAAAATGGAACAATAACCCCTTGTCTAGTGCTGGTGGACCTAACTTGATTACCTCTGGCCCACCTTAAGGGTCCATGCAATCCAGTATATCTGTGTAAAAATAGAAATATAATAAACATCTAGAGATGTGCAGGTCCAGTTCTCAGAGAACTGACAACAATCAAATTTAGGTATTCAAACCAAGTCCGAGGGGGTTTGGATTGCATGCTAACAAGTCAAAATTACGTCATTTTAGCTTTACTTAAAAAAAAATACAGATTCAAAACCAAAAAACGAAGATGAATCCAGATCCATAATCAAAACACGGGGGTCAGCGCACATCTCTATAAACAACCATAAAACCGAATCACATACTTGTTCTATAAGCCAATGCAGGAATCCATGAGATTAAACTATGTGGGGGAACGTAAGTGAGATTTAAGGGCTTTACCAAAAGCAGACATGCTGCTCATTTGCCGGGCAACCCAGAAAATAGAAGGGATTCCACAGTATGAGCTACAATAATATAAAGGGACTGTTCAGGGATACGGTAAAGTCACCATGGCAACAACACAAAGCAACCTGTACATTCATACATGATTGAGAAATACCACTCCTATTGACTAAACAAATTCTTACATAGTATGTTACAGACACCATTATAGTGTAAAGCCACTGTGTAGACTCTAACGCTGTGGCCAGAGTCTACTGCGCGTGCACAGGTCACCGAGCAAATGGCACGGCAGCCACTTTGACAGCAATTTCCCTACTGCGCATACACAAAATACCAGGAAAATGGCCACCACACCATGATTTGTACAGTGCTGCTACCACCGATGCTGAGAGGTAAGTATTGATGAAATGGGTGGAGGGTGTGTGGTGTGGACCCTCCTGGAACCAGAGGCCAATAAGCACCACACACTCTGCACCCATTGTAGATAATGGGTGCAGGGTGATATGCTACTGACTGGTAATACTTTGTGTATGCATTTCCATACTGTGTATGTGTGTGACCTATGTGTCCAAACATCTATATACTGTATAGTTGTTTGTGTATTGATGACTTGTGTCTCCATGCAGTTGGCATGGGAGAACGAGCATACAGTAGGCTCAGTACAATAAGGCTGTGTTTATGTAATTGCTTTGCTCTGCCTCTATAGTTAGTTCAGGCACTCAGACAAACTTTGGCCAATTTAAATTTCCAATTAATTTTCAAAGGAAAATACAATGATGTTTGTAAATCCATGTCTTTATGCCATCTCTGAGAATATTCATTTAAATATGCTTTTTTACATACATACATACATACATACATACATACACATTTCCTAAGTATGTTCAGAATGCAAAGTCATATACAGCTAAATAACCTCATTTTTTAAACAGTAAACAAGTAAGTTAAACACCAAGCTCCTCAGTTGGCACTTGATTGAAGAGGAAGGAGAGAATGGGACAAAGTTTTTTGTGAATGAATGTTCTAAAAACTCTGATCATTACATCATATGTCATGAGACTGTGGTTGCCATGGTAATCACTTGATAGGTAGCAACTGTGAAGGTGCCCACACACATACCGACTTGCTCCCAATCAGCCAATGTACACGATTTCCCCTGAACTCTCCCTGAACTCTCCCGAGGCAGTCGTGGTCACGATTTGGAGTTAAAAAAGTCCAATCTGACTAAAGATCTATCGTGCAGCCAGTGCATTGTATCCCAGATTGGCTAATCTGCCCTACAGCACGGCAGATCTGAAGATGCGATGTACGACGAGCGGGGACGTGCATCGGCATCGTGATCAAGTGTAGAAACTCACGATTTGCCCATTTTTTACATGATCTGTCGTCATGATTCGTCGAAATCGGCCAAATTGGATGAAAAGTCGGTATGTGTGTGCGCACCTTAAATCATAGGTATTTAAAAACCTAAGCAAAAATTAACAGCTTTATGTGAATTCATACAGGTAACAAAAAGGACAAATATTAAAAGCACACACCTCATTTTTTAGAATATGACGTTGGATATACTATTGTGCTTGGCATTGTGGGTAGGAAGTCTGTATAAGCACTACAATACTCAGTGTGCCACCTAGAAAGACTAGAAGATGATGTACTTATCCGATTGTAGCCGTGGAGTGATGTAGGTGGTCCTGTGGACTGATGTCTGGGTGGGGTTGTTTACCAGTTTTGTTTTCAATGATTAAGTGATGGAATATTGATGTAAGGATATAAAGTGAGTCCTGGAAGTAGATGGTGGGAGTCGAGGTAATATGAAGAGTGCAAAGGAACAAATCTAGTTGTGTAAGGTATAGAAATGAGTGATAAGAAGGGTAAATAAGGAACTCTACAGGTATGATGTGTAAGTGGCAATTATAGATGTGAAATGTGGCTTGGAAAAAAGATGTGACTATGGGTATAAGTATTGCTGAGTCGAGATACAGATATATGAAGTCAACATCTAAATGAAACAAAAGGAGGCAAAAAGATGAGAGCAAGCACTAATGGTGTATAAAAATATATTCATTTTGTAAATAACAATATAGAGGATTTAGATGAACCTATGGATATAATGATTAAACTATGCATTAGTCAAGACTGGATGTTTAAATACATAGGTATTAATAATTTGTACAGTATAAAGGAGAGCGAAGTACTATAGGTCCCAAGTAAAGGGTCTGAAATTGATGTAGTATGAAGTTGTATACATGTGACAGATGGAGAAAAGAGATACAAGTGGAAAAACAAGGTAAAGAATAACTAACAGAGTGTTAGGAACATAAGACATGCTAGTAAGTATTAGTAAGGGTAGAATAATTAGTGAATAAATGTGAAATGTTATTGTTGTGAATCAAAGGAAGTAGAGTATATATAGAAATAACGTGCACACGAACAAATAAAAAAATTAACACAATAATCAAAGTAACCAAAATAAATCCAAATAACTTTTTCCACTATATGTATCTTCCATACTGTGCTTAGTAGGTTGTACTGTACCTTTAAGCTAAAGCAGTTTTAAATATGTTGTTAGTAAATGTAACCTTCTCTATTTGATTACTGAATAATATGTCATGTAGATGGAAATTAAAACACTTTATCGTAGTTCATTTATCTGAAAGTGAATCCAAGAATTGTGTAATGGTTATTGTGTACTAAGAACATTTTAATTAATTGCAAGTTGTTTTCAGAACCTTGTGTTCCATATATTATGGTTTTAGAAAGCGGAGTTACATGGCCACAGTTCCATTGAGCATTGAATCTTCAAGTGTATTTTTCATTCTGCTCAGAACATAACAGCAATATAAATATACAGTCTTTGGATTGATAGTACAAATACAGAGCCTTGAAGGCAAATCATAACAGTAATAGAAAGTGAAATATTAACTATGCTTAAGCAAAACATATAGTTTTATTTAGACTTATGAACATTTTTATTCCAAAAGGAACATTTAAGTAAGACAATTTGACTGGTAAAAGAAAGCAGACTAGGGGGTACATGTAATAGGGTGCAAGTTCCGTGATCTTGAGTGATATTGATGATTATGGCTGTAGATTTAAAGCGGCAATACCTCTCAAGGTACAATCAAGTACTTTTTGCCTTTTAAATTATTGACGCTTTAATTGTATACCCTTAAGCTGGGTACGCAGAATATGATATATTGCATTATATATTGTTCCAACACGGATTGGAACAATATTTCGTACACATTGTAGAGTGTGTACACCATCAATTCATTCACGAGGGTCGGTCATCGCATCTGCTGTTCTACACAGTAGATGGGATGATGCAATGAATAAAGGGGTGCTGATACATGCAGCATGTATTGATACATTGTGTTGTCATGCACCGGATTATGTAGTGTGTATGGCGGGCACAATGTATTGTTACATCGCATCACAACCGTTGCTGGGTTACATATCATAAAGTGTGTACCCAGCTTTAATCGATGAAATAAAGCCGAATCACACATGCACTCTTTAACACTTAATCATAAGCTGATACGCCATAGGTTGCTGAACTAAACAGGGGTAGGGAAATGGGTAACGTTGCACAAGTAGATTGTATGACCACTCTTCCTAAGGTAATGGTCTAGTGTTAAGTACCCTATAAATGGTAGTGGTGGTGCTCTTTAGAGTACGGTAATGGTTCAAACAGGAGAAAGGGAGGAACTCTATGTTGTGAGCACTCTTAATAGTATAACACATTAGAAATATCTAAAACAAAACTTTTATTGGTAAAGATATCATTTACTAAAAAGGACTTACATCAACCACCAAAATTGTAGGAAAAGAAACTTATTATTTGAAAAGCCATAGGACGCAACAGCAATTTTCCCAGTGGTATGTATACCTGATGGAGCCACCTGTTGGCCAGCTTTTTTTTGTTTTCTTTTTGTCAGTTTACTTTTGCTTTTTTACTTGAGGCCCATAGTGTAAAGTAGGGTTTGGTTGCTTGGAATGGGGCTGTGCTATGCTGTCATAGAAGAGTGGCTGTGGAGCTTGTGATCTTGTGAGATAAGGCAGTCTCCTGAGCTTGCAGTCATTGTGGAGTCCCTATCTCCCTGAAGAACTCTCACTGCACCAGATATGGCCTGGGAGTAACTATCTCCACCAAATCCCTTAGTCAGACAAGGACGAGCCACTCGCAGCTCCATCAGGGTATTTATTGTATCAATGCTCCTTTTATTAAACTTTAACAGGGCACAAAAAAAAGAAAAGAAAAAATAAGAGAAAATGGGGAGTGGCAAAGGACGAGCTCCTACATCCTGTGCAAAAGCCATTACACATGCTCTTTCCTGCGTCTTGTTTCACCACATTACGGAAGTACTGTAGATGCAGGTTATAGGTTGACAATAGAGATGCGCAGTTCAGTTCTCCAGAAATCCAAATCTACATGAATTTTGTGAATATGGACAGATCTGAGTCGCGGTTCTAATCTCCTGAGGAGATCCGGATAAATCAGTCACATTCTGATCTTCCAGCGGTTTGGAATTTGGATTTTAAATCTGAATCTCTGGTTTTGGATTGTAAAAACTACATGATTTTAGCTATTTTTAAAACTTTTTATCTTTAAAAAAAATAAAATAATATCCAAAACCAAAATCAAAACATGAAGATGAATCAAAATCCAAAAACAAAACACGGGGGTCAGTGCACTTCTTTATATGACAATAAATAGTCTCTTTACACCACCTGAGTAAGCAAAGTGCAGAGGAAACAGATCCTCATTCATATCCCAGACAAATGTCTAAGAAAAAACACTTCATTGAGACTCTAATCTGCTCCTTATCAGGCACCTCTACTCAGGAACTTCAGCCAGGACCCTTCAGAGAGCAAGCTAATTTAGGGGATTTATTCCCCTTATTTCAAGACACTAAAACAATACAGTGATAATACATTGGGATCCTCTATAGTAGTGATATAGGAAATCATGTGTATGACACTGATTTGGGATCCTGCTGCCAAAGCAACTGAAGAGAAAAACTGAAATGTCCAAAAGGTGGTGCACTAGAGAATTCTCATATTAAATTAAAACTTAACTTTTATTATTGTACAATAGTATTATAATAATAAAAATTTATGTTTTAATTTAATATGAGAATTCTCTAGTGCGCCACCTTTTGGACATTTCAGTTTTTCTCTTCAGTTGCTTTGACATTTCCTATCGTGTCCGTGGTAGCACCCCCCTTCCTTTGATTATACAAATAGGATATTGTGGGGAAATTCAAAAATTCTAAATAAATGTTATACCCTACAATTCTTGTGCGACGGGGTCAAACCCATTTTTCTGGATCCTGCTGCCACCAGAGTTGTATTGAAGGTCCTGACTGGTTGTTAGGCAATGCGTGTTGTATTTCCTGTCTCTGCTGTATTATAACTCCCCCTCTCCAGGATGCTTTATAAACTATTGTACATGGCTGTCACTGGGATGCTCAATGTACTGTTTTGCAGTCACTGGTATGCTCGCAAGCGGGTCGATGGTGGCCCAGTGCGCATGCGCACGTCGGATCCAGCTCCGTCTTGTGCATGCGCGAGACACAGATAGATCCGGGTCTCGTACCAAAGGGGGCATGCTGTCGATGTTGAGTGGGCGGGCTGGAGGTGTGGCTGCCCAGACGGAGGCATTCCCATGGGAACGCCTACCATCTGGGGCCAGCCCCACTGACATCACAAGTGATGTCAGTGGGAGTGCGTTCAGCTCTGGTAGAGCTGAAAGCACTCTAGGGCATGTGGCAACGAGACCCTACCACAAGGGTCTCGTCGCAAGGCCAATGGTCACGATGGTTTTGACCATCACGACCATCTTCTTGGCCACTCGCTATAGCTGTGGGTGGTCAGTAGGCCGCTCTGAAAAACAAGAAGGACGGCCCTGATTCAGAGCAAGCACTCTGTCAGAGCATCCAGCTCTGAATCAAGCCCTCTTTATGTCTGAAACTGGAAAGCTCAGTGTACTGTATGGCTGTCACTGGGAGGCTCAGTGAACTATCAATAGGATGCTCAATGTACTATGAGGCTGTAACTGAATGCTCAACCTGTAAAATGTTGGTTCCAGGATGCTCATTGTATTATGCATTTGCAACTGGGATGCTCTGTATATTGTGGCTGTAGCTGATGGTTTGCAAACCCAGTTTGTGTTGGACCTGCCTACATTTGACTTGGTACTGCCCAGAAGAGACCACTTTAAAAAAAAAAAATCCAAGACCACTTTAAGTTCTCTGGGCCTGATTCAGACCCGCTCGCAAACACTAAGCGCTCGCAAGCGGGTTGATGTTGCCCAAGTGCGCATGCGCACGACGGAGACGGCTCCATCGTGCACATGCGCGAGACCGGAATAACGATGGCCAAGCCGTTGTTATGGGTCTCGCACCAAAGGGGGCGTGCTGTCGATGGTGATTGACACCACGCCCCTTTGGTGGGCGTGCCGGGGGCGTGGCTGCCCAGACAGAGGCGTTCCCATGGGAACGCCTACCGTCTGGGGCCGGCCCCACTGACATCACTAGTGATGTCAGTGGGAGTGCTTTTGGCTCTGATAGAGCCAAAAGCACTCAGGGCTTGCGGCAGCGAGACCCTACCACAAGGGTCTTGTCGCAAGCCCGATGGTCGCGATGGTCTTGACCATCGCGACCATCATTTTGGCCTCTCACTATAGCTGTGGGTGGTCACCCACAGCTATGCGAACAGCCAGGAGGCCACTCCAAAAAGAAGGAGGGACGGCCCTGATTCAGAGCGAGCGCTCTGTCAGAGCATCCGGCTCTGAATCAGGGCCTCTATCCGCTCCTTCACCTAAGTGACCTAGCAAGCAGTAAGACTGCTCTAAATGCTGCCAGCTTCTGTGATGAGCAGTGTTTGAAAGTTATCTTTTCAGAGGAGTCCTAATAAATAGACATTTAACAATCTTGTTCATGCAAGTTTTATCATGTGTCTATCCTTCCTGGCATTCTCCATTAATGGAAGCACCTCTGAGACTCTCCTATGACAGTAGCCCTTTAGTGCATATTAGGAGAGTGCATGTACACTGTATCACCACTGCTATATTAGAGGGGCATAGCACTACCTTACACCGGAGCGTATACCAGCTAGACACAAGGCACACTGAAACTCCCAGCAATACCCTAACGCTCCAGGCTGCATCAGTAGTATTGTTTACACTCTTGTTATACCCCTGTGTCATATGCTACTTATTGCTCTACCTGGTTCAATAAACCTAAGACCTGGTTAAGATTTTTCATGTGTGGACTAACTGCATCCAGTACCAAACAATTGTGCAACATATTTAACACCTTATGCACTCTGGCCAAGTGTATTGTCTGCTACTTCTAATTCCATCCAGCGTTGTCCACCTGCACAATTCTACTACTGCTACTCTGCAGAAACAAGTCAGCAATGAGATTTGCAAAACAAGTGTTTAAAGCATAAGTCCAATCTGAGGGGGTGATTCAGCTTTGGATGGCATTGCAAAGCTACAGGCTGGCAGCTTTGCAATTCTGTCCTTGCAAATGCAGCAGAAAGTGAATGACACTCCCTGCTGCATTTGCTATCCCAGCACTGCGGCCGAGGTGACAGGCTGGGATCACCATTGTGACCAGGCCTACTCAGGCTGGCTGGCTTGCGAGGCCAGGAAACATCCATAGATACAGTCCCTAGCCTTGCTGCTCCCGGACAACAGTGCGACATGCCCCTGTTTCCGGGAACGCCGCCCGCCCCCGCACCGCCCAGCAATGCTGAATCAGGCTCTAAGTTTACAAACAGAAAGCAAATAACACACGTGAGAGCAGAGAACAATATGTAAGGGCAAGGTTCATGACAAATATTGTAATAAAAAGTGAGTCAGGAGCAGTGCCGTCACTGTGGGTTCTGGTGCCCAGTGCAGGCCACACCCTCACCACATGACATAGTGCAGAGGGGCCATGGCCACAATAGCCGGGAATGATAGCAATGCCTGAAGCATCCTGAGGATGCTCCTTGGGACTGTAAGGGCAGAGGTGTGCACATCTGAAGTGTCGTAAGGACTCTACGGGCAGCATTACTGCAGGGATTTTGGCTACAGGGGGCCATTCCAGGTACCATGCTATAGGATACTAAAAGGAAGAGGTATATTAAGCGCTAACTAGCTGTATATAAATGGATAAAATATTGCCACTATGTGCAGTCAATCCAATTCTGTGTAGTCCTATGCTCACGAACAGTTGGATTTGAATTTACATTAAAGTTCTGCCCCGAATGTAAACAAAGGTATCTTTAAGGATGTCTTTCTGGTAAATTTCAACCATCACTTACATCGAGACCCCATGGATAGAAGAGACTTACATTAAAATACTTTCTCGCATGCACATCATGTTTTCTTTTAACTCCAAAGATGCAGGGAATATCCTCATAAAAAAATGTATTCATAGACAGGAACACTCAATTTAAAAAAAATATATAAACACCAAAAAACAGGATCAGAACATCTAGCTGTGGACTTCAGCGAATCTCAGTCCTCATGGAGAAAGAAGTACCGTGTGCCCGGTGAGGGAAAAGATTAAAGCCGGCAATCGATCCTCCGTGCTGCAGACTGTGGTGATGGTGTTGATGGCTTGCGGGTACACTTCCTACGGTCGGCACTCCTCTCCAAATCATCCGGTGGTGTGGCTTCCACACGTTTCGGAGACTCCTTATGTCCTTTTTCAAGAATAGCCACACTATTGTCCCTGCTGGGCTTAAATTTGCAAGCACCCGGTCACATGGTTATTATTGTCCAATCATATAGCAGTAGACTCGTAAGTTGATACAAATTGGTTTAAAAGGACATGTGTCCAGCTGAAAGATAAACATTGTTGTACTCTGCTCCACTTGCAATATAGTAGCATTTAATACAATAATTGATAGTTATAAACAAAATACAATAAATATACAAAGTCAGTATACATATAAAATAATAAAAAGGCTATGGTTCATCATCCATATCTCATAAAACGTAATATATCATAAAACATAATATATAATAGGGAAAAAAAAGGGAGAGAGGAAAGAGAAGGAAACCATTAGTATTGTAGAACAATGATAATCAAACATCCAAATGTACTATATAAACCATTTAGTCTCAAAGTCTACATTTAGACCATTAGGTATTAAAGTTTTTAATTCAAAAATAGTTTGCATCTCCAACTTTGCTAGAGCTGTTTCTATACCACTTGATCTCCAGCTTTTCTTACACATTTTTATCCCACATAAACTCTTTAAATCCTTTATATTGCAAGAATGTTGCTCCTCAAAATGTAGTGAAACTTTATGTTTATCATAATAACCCTTCTTGATATTTCTAGCGTGTTCGGCTAGTCTTACTTTTAGCATTCTACTCGTCCTCCCCACATATTGGACTCCGCAAATACATTCTAAGAGGCATATCACATTTTTATTTGCACATGTAATAAAGGGCCTGATTCAGACCAGCTCGCGAGTGCTGAGCGCTCGCAAACTGATCGATGTTGGCCCAGTGCGCATGCGCACGACGGAGGCGGCTCCGTCATGCGCATGCACGAGACCCGGATAGCGATGGGCAAGCCGTCGCTCCAGGTCTCGCTACAAAGGGGGCGTGCTGTCCAGGGCTTGCGGCAACGAGACCCTACCACAAGGTCTTGACCATCGTGACCATCTTCCTGGCCGCTTGCTATAGCTGTGGGTGGTCACCCACAGCTATACGAGCGGCCAGGAGGCCGCTCTAAAAATTAAGAGGGACGGCCTTGATTCAGAGAGAGCGCTCTGTCAGAGCATCCACCTCTGAATCAAGGCCAAAGTCTCTTATTTCATACATGCGGGTAGTCACATTGGATATATACTGAGAGACCTTATTCTCTGTCTTGCAGCATTTGCACATGCTGCAGGTCCCACAGCGATAAAAGCCTTTAGAGATGATTTTAGATGTTTTCTCTTTTATTGGCAATACGCTCTTTACTAGAAAGTTTTTTAGATTCTCTGCTCTCTTGTAGATAATGCGTGGTTTCCCAGTAATACATTTTTTAAATAAAGGATCTCTCACTAAAACATTCCAATGTTTCTTGAGAATTGCTTCTAATTGTTTATGTTGTGATGTATATCTGGTAATGAATAATACTTCCTTCTCCATTTTATTTACTTGTTTTTCCTTATAATTTAAAGCTTCTTCTCTTCTAAGATTCCTACTATTTTCTTTCGCTTTCACAACTCTTTCCTTATTATATCCTTTGCTCAAAAATAGTTTTTCCATTATAGCAGCTTGCTTATCATACACTTCTATTTTAGAACAATTTCTCCTCAGGCGCTGAAATTGGCTATTAGGTATACTATTAATCCAATTCGCATGATGGTTACTTTCTTGGCTAATGTATGAGTTTCAGTCTGTTGGTTTTACATTAGTTTTAGTTAAAAGACTTTCTCCCTCCACATATATGTTTAAATCCAGGAAGTTCACTTCCACCTGGTTAATGCTAGCCAGATGCAGGGACCATGGGTAAGTGGCAGTGCCGCCAATGGGGCTCTATGCTATGTGCGGTGGCACCACTCGCACAGCCCTAGTCATGGCTCAGGTCAGGAGTAGGCAAATCATTACAGCAGAGAAGCAAAGATTACTGTAAATCCAGAATACAGGAAACCAAATAGAGTAGGTGATTCAGAGGTGGATGCAGGGAAGTCATTGGGCAATAGTTTCGCTCATGTGTCTGAGCCACACTGCGCATGCCTCCCGATGGTTACCCCACGGAGATGTAAATTATGGGCATTTGTTTTTGGTAACTGGGAATGGCTACCACATGCGAGAGCAATGGTGTCAGTGACTGTGTCTAAAGACGGTGTAACCAATGGTGCGGCGATAGTGTGTCTTTGTACACACATCAGCAGATTTACACAGCAGCCAGTGGGCGCCTCAATCGGACGCCCATCAGCTGCGACAAATAATGCAGTAGCAGCTTCGACAAAAGACGCAGCAACTATTGCAATAGCATCCACCTCTAAATCACCCCCAGAATGTCTAGGGCCAGGCGTGCCAACAGCCACACCAGGCCCGGGTGAAGAAGGGGGGCATGACCTAATCACGTGAGGTATGGCCACATCCCCTTAGGGGGATAATAAATTTTTGGCTGCTGCATGTTGTGGAGGGGGGCGCTGTGAGCCCCTCAATGCGGCGCATTGCCAGTGGGGGGCGCGATCAGTGTGATTGCGTCCCCCACAGGCATAGGATACTGCTGCGGCTGCTACTTAGCAGCAGCGAGCAGTCTCTCAGTGCATCCCAGCACACAGAAGCTTGTGTGGGCTGCTTTGAAGTAAGAGGGAGGGGCCGGTGTCGCCAGACCTGGGCCCCTACCGGTACCCTCCAGCAAGCCTGGGCCAGGGTAATAACCTGTCCCCCCCTCTCAGCACCGCTGTCTAGGGCACATGAATTGACCCAGGGCCCAAAATGTGTTCCTCTGAGTATAAAGGTTCCAGTTTTTTGACAGCTGAGTGGGGCCTTGAGGTGAAACGGGGACCTCTGAAGAAAATACTAAATAGTTTTTTACAAATCTTTAAATTCTATTTCAGAACAAGTCAAAGTATCATTTATATTTGTAACTTCCACAAATCCAACAAAAATCAAATTAGTGACCCAATATTGCAAGTCATTCTGAGATCCCAGCTTCAGGAGTTTTGCAGTGTTACTTTAAATAATGTCATTATTGTGCAGCTACCAGATTCTGAGCACAAAGAATAATGACACATAAATCCATAACACATTGTATGAATAGTGTCAGACTGAGGATATTTCATTTATACACAAGTTTTATTTTCTTCCAGCTATGTTACTGGTACATTGTGCCAGTCTAATGACTACTGAATTTCAATATTGAATGACCCCTAGTCATGACCCAACAGCAAGCTGGATAAACAACATTAACTATACAAGCTTTTCAGTGGCATAAACAGCATTGTTTTTATGTATGTTGGGAATAGGTTACTGACATATGTTTTAAGTAATAGCTGCTGACACCTTTACAGTCCAGCCATTACATATTTCATACAGTAACTGTCAGTAATTTTAAAGGGATATTCAGAAATGAAAACTTGCTATAGAGCTGTAGGTATTGTCGAGTTATATCTTTCTTTTGATGTTCGGTTATGAGTTTGCCCCAAATAAATAAATAGAATGCAAATTCGTCTCCGGAGCCTAAGAGGTGGTCTGGTGGAGTTCATGGAAATTAGGGATGTGCGCCGACCCCCGTGTTTTGGTTTTGGATCTGTATCTCTTTCAAGGTTTTGGATCTTGATTTGGTTTTGCAAACCACCCTCAAGTGTTTTGGTTTGGGATCTGGATTTTTTAAATAAAAAATAGATAAAAAGTTTTAAAAACAGCTAAAATCATCTAATTTATGCTATCCAAAACCCAAAAATCAGATTAAAAATCTGAATTCCGAACTGCAAAAAGATCAGAACCGCGACCCGGATTTACCCGGATCTCCTCAGGAGATTAGAACGTTGACTAGAATTTACCCGGATTCACGAAATTAGGTTGGATTCGGATTTCTGGAGAACTGAACCACATATCTCTAATAGAAATATACATTCATTTATGGAATCCTGTCAACAAAAAACTGCAATTACCTGGACATGACATGGTAAACAAAGCCTTTCATCTAGGGCTGCATATAAATGAGGTAAAGATACCTGCTTGACTCCTAACACAGGAGGGGTAAACTCTCAGCCATCTGCCTTTAAAGGTATTCAGACTTCAAACAGATTTAAAGCCTCACCATATTTTATCTGGTTTTGACATAAAATTAATAATTCTATAACAGCTAGGAGATCCAAAAACTTTTTAATTAACCACTTAACTGCCGATTTATTTTCCCAAAAACCACTCCAAAATTGTTTTTTTTTTAAATGAGTGAATTAAGTGAGGAACATCCATTTTAACTTATCCAAAATGGTTTTAAGATGTTAAAAAAAAAATTGTTATTTAAAATAACTGAACATCGGAACCACTATCAGAACATTGGAAACATCATGACCATCGCGACATTCAATTTTAGACCGGACACATGAACCAGGTATGTCAGGGGCATGAGGGGGGGTGTTAACTTACTTTTCCCCAGTGGCTGCTCAGTTCTGCAGGCTCTGGGTAGGGGGTCCTGCTTTTCTGACTGATCAGCAGTGATTGGCAGCACAGCAGACAGAGGGGGAGAGGGTGCTGGCAAGCAGAGGGACCGGAATGTCCCTCTGAGAGCAGCAGCTGCGGGAAGATTCTCTTCCTGCAGCAGCCCTCATGTTTATCTGTCTGGACAAAATTTTACATCCAGTACAGATAGAGAACTGCCTGGTGTGGACAGAAAATTACGTCCATGCCAGGCAAGTGGTTAATGAACTAAGAGCTCAAATTTTTGGTGGTCAAATTCAGTAGTGATGGTTTCTTAGTAACATTCCAAATATCACTATTTACAATATATTAAAAATATATTAAAACGTATATGTGGTTTTGCAGTATTTAGAAGTAAAGTAAGAATGTATTTATTGTTTAGTGCACAAGGGAGGAATTCAACACTTTGGGCCTGATTCTGAGTTACCACAACAAGACAATGGTGATGCGCTAATAAACAAATAAATAATATACTATGTAGTTCCCGAAATGGCAGAAAACATTCTCAAGACACCACCTATACAATATTAATAATCTTTATAAAAATGGAATATGTCAGTACATATAATCACATTTACACTTATAAATAAACACATTTATCCAATATAGAAAGACTCAAATACACTTCTGAGAATTGACATTATATAAAATATACTGCCTCTAATAGAAATGAATCACTGGATCTTTGATGCCTGGAGCAGTCTTGTCAAATTAATGACATGTGGAAAATCCAATAATAAATATATAAAGCTCTTTCTGTTTGATACAAGTGTGCACACTGTTATACCAGTCTCTCACCACATCGATACCTAGTTGCAGAGTCTCATGAACAATCCGTTGAGTTTGGAAGGACACACCTCCTATGAAGCACATTCACGGTGAACACTCTTGGTAAGCTGTGGGGGTCTGGTCGGTATTTCACGTGTGCAGCTGATAACCAAGATAGATACCAATGCACAATCCCAAGCAAAGTGAGCTATTCTGAGTCACAGCAGCTTGCATATATGTACTCATGGAGCTCCCAGCTCCCTGCTTGAGACTCAGTCTATTAGTCTTCCCAGGGCCAGCAACAGAAATCTTGGGGCCCATTACACAGATATCCCTGGAGGCCCCCCCTCACCCACAGAACCCTCCCAATAACATGTATCACCATGATGTGTATAAAAGCTAAACCCTTCTAAAGTCTTACCATGGGTGCCCAAACCCCCCACTTATCGCACATATCTGCTCACCTGCCCAGGCATATTGTGCTCCCCATGAGTGTATGTATGTGTGTATATATATATATATATATATATATACTGTATACACATATATACTGTATATACACACATACAGTATATATATAGGCTATATGTAAGTATATATATATATATATATAATCCAAAAGTTCGGCACTCTGGATAATAATGATATGTAGGGGTGCCTTCCTAAACAAATTTATAACCAGCTATTCCTATAGTGGTGTATGGTAGCACCACAATAAAGAAAACAGGAGTCACTCCCAGTTGCAAAAATAGATCAAAAAAAGTTTAAATACAGTGAAAACATAAGTACAGATAAGTCGACGTTTCAAAGCCCTAAGGCTTTTTCATCCGGACTGTACATACAAGTAGAAGTGTGGGGAGAAGTGCTTACCTTTGTAGAGAAGGTGCTGAAATCAGGAGGTTGCAGCGCAGGGTGTTCCAGCAGCACGGCCAGAGGGACATCCAGAGGAAGCCGAGAGCTCTGAACTCGTCACCTAGCAACCGCAATGCCCGGCGGGCCGCGTCATCAGGAGACCCTGCGATGCAACAATGTGTGGTTCATGGTTAGAAAAGTGTCAGTGTGGGTAATACAGTGTCCATGCAATGTGTAATGGGTGTAGAGGATGTGTAAAAAGGTATAGAGGATATGTAAAAAAGGTTTAGATGATGTGTAAAAGAGTGAAGTACTATAATGGATGCTAAGTTCTACCAAGTGGATGAAAATAAAGAGAAAAGCTAAAATGTCAGTCGTGACTGATGTTAGTAGTAATATGAGAAACAGTGTGTTGTCCATGTAAACACAATGTCACATAACAGAACTCGCTATACAATAAAACTATGGTCACGTGTTCAAATAAAAAAGGCAAATATAAAATTATAAGGCAACAAGAACAAACGGAGAAAAGGATCACATAGGAAGTGTGCAGAAAAATTATAATGTATAAGTTGGAAAAACTAGAAAAAACAAAATTGAAAATTAAACAAGAATGCAGGTTGAAAGAGGGGAAGGAAGAAAAAATTAAACAGAAGAAAAAAAGGGGGGGAAAGGAGGGGGCAGGTGGAAGGGGGGAAGAAAAAAAAGTGTATGAGAAAGAAGGAAAGTAAGAGAAAAATAAAAAGATAACTAAATGAACAAATAGAAACACCAAGGGGGAAGGAAACAGTATAGGATAGGTGGCAGGAGGGGGAAGGGGGAGGAAGGAATGATGGAAGAAGGGGAAAAAGGAGAAAGAGGGGAAAAGAAGGAAGAAAACATGGAAGACAAGAAAGGGGGTGAAAAACTGCAACAAAATAAAAAATAATGAAAAATAAATGGCAAAATATAGATACACAGCAATGGAAAACTGAAAAAATGAAAAAAATGGACTGAGAAGCTGTTCCGAACAAAATTACAGAAAAATATTCCATGAAAATGTATTTTTTATTTACCCCTTGTACCCCCCTGTCGCCAGGCCTGAGTCTTCCACAGCACAAGATCCCAGTTAATCCCTAATAGACTGAGGGCCTAATTCAGACCCGCTCACGAGCGCTGAGCGCTCGCAAGCGGGTCGATGGTGCCCTAATGCGCATGCGCACGACGCATAGCTGTGGGTGGTCACCCACAGCTATGCGAGCGGCCAGGAGGCCGCTCCATTTTTAGGTAGGAGGACCCTGATTCAGAGCGAGCGCTCAGGTCAGAGCGTCCGGCTCTGAATCAGGCCCTGAGTCTCAAGTAGGGAGCTAGAAGCACCATCAGCACATATATACAAGTGGCTGTGACTTAGAACAGCTCATTTTGCTTGGGATTGTGCATTGGTAACTACGACAGTGGCAAACACAGGATTTCTAGAAGGGGGGTTTCCAAATGCCTGATTTTAGAGTGAGTGTGGCCAGTCCAAGAAGAGGGTAGAATTAGCACTTAACCAGCTTTAATATGCGTCATACAATGTATACTGTGTTTCATAATTCCAGCATATACAGGACCAGCGATCACAGTAAGCCATTAAATGGGGCAGTAGGGCCATCCTGCCTGAGCTGAATGTATTTATTTTAGATGTGGGCTCCATTCCTGAGTCCGGGAGTCTGGGGGAGCAACAGAATAACTTAGCACTTTCCTGGACATATATGTACATATTGGGCTCTATAGCAGCACATCCCTAACAGTGAATGTTTTCCAGATCTCCTAGTTGGTGCACAAGTTATTTATTACTGACTGATACATGTTAAAAGATCCACAGGTGGTGCTAATTATTTCATTTGTGATACTGTGAAGAACATGCAGCACTAGTAAAATTCTATTACATTACTATTTCTATTGTGGTCATGGTGTGAGCTGGGGAGGGGGGTTTCCAGACAGACGGAAACCCCCCCTGCTTTTGCCTATGTACGACACTCCCTAACACTTAAATGAGACAAATATGTTCCATGCTTCAGCATAGTAATTGCCCATTTGTGACCCAGATATGCCCATTTCATGGACAGAGCTATCTGGCTACACATGGTCACCCATGAAGGTTTGTATGCATGTTACAGCACATGTGTTGTCTGTGGTTGTTTCTTACAACACATGTTCAGTCTGCTGATAGTCACATGATGAATCTGCATTTAGACTTGTGTCTGACTCATTAAAACATATTAAAACCTGATGGTGAAGCAAACTTTTATTATGCAAGTAAGTGTTAAGGGACTCAACAAATGGTCGCCAAGGTTAAAACTACCATATAATCTCAGATTTGCTTGACCTCCTTTCTGTATGCTAAGCACTAATCATTCTCTTAGATTCCCCCTTTTTTACCCCTATAAAGTATCAGCTGTCTGGATTTGAAGTTGTATATCTTTTCTGTCCATTTTCTTTTTTTTTTACTAAAATAAGTTCTCCATGTATGTTTACAGTTGATACAGTATGAAAGTTATAGGTTTTATGTGTTTGTATGCGTATATATGAAATAATAATAATAATAATAATAATAATAATAATAATAATAATAATAATAATACAAATTTTAAACATTATTCTATTACTTTAAATATTTTTTTGTACTTGATTTAGCTCTTTGGTGTTTTGCCAATTTTTAAAGATTTAGAATTTTTTTATTTTAATTGTAAATAACTGGACTAATTGATATGACAACATACCCTGATAAGGTATCAGACCAGTCTTGAAATGCATTTTTTACTGTTGCCAGGAGACTTTTTGTTGTTGCAGCCTTTTTAATATTATAATAAACCATACACTTCAGCAAGAATACTAACTGCTGTTTCAATCCAGGTGCTTTGTTTACAGCCACATTTCTATATGATATACAGCTAGCAGCAATGTTCCTCTTCAATAAGGCTCCTGTGGATGCTGGTGTATGTGGGATCAGTCTTCCTTATTTCTATAACGAAAGCACCCTTCAGGAACTATTGTGGGATTTATCCTGTGATTGCAGCATTCTTCTTTGGAGTATGTTTAGATACTGAACTATTGACTGGATTTATATAGCTTTACTAAGGTTAACATCTGATAAAGTATATTTCCATTAACTCTTTCTATTTAGTATTTGTTAATAACATTGCTTAAATAAATAAATCTATTGCATGTTTAACCATAATTTCTTTATATTAATGTGATTAATTGTTTAGTATTGCTTTATTTTATTGAATTTTGTTTTATCTTTGGCTCTATGTATTACTTGACCAAAAAATAATTGTATGAGAGCATTTAATTTCTAATAAATTATACCTTTAGCTGATTTATTTTTTCCGGCACGATCTGTCTTATTTTTATTTGTTGTTGTTTTTTGTTTTGTTTCAGTCTGAGGATTAACTGATTCATATTCTTCCTGATTGTGTTGTACAGTAGGTTGTATGTACTGTATGTGATAGTTTCCAGTTACCCATCATTATTTAGTGTCAAGATTTCTACCCTCTTTCACATCCCTTGCTCTTACTGTCCATCTACTGTACACCTAACCAATATCCACTACCCCAATTATATTCAATATAAACTGATTATAATGTGTGTGCTTGTGGCTTAGAGAAATTAGACTGTAAGCTGATGTTAGTGATATAACATTAGCTGCAAAGTACTCTGTATTATGGTATCTTAATTAAAAAAGAAAATAATATATTTTAAGAATGGATAATATAAATCCATCTTCAAAATCAGAAATCACTTGATATAATAAAATCTAAAGGCGAATTGTAAATATGTACACAAAATAACTGGATATATTGGATGGTTGATTAACTTATATAGAAATATCTATATTAAGATTTTATTATATCAAGTGATTTCTGATTTTGAAGATGGATTTATATTATCCATTCTTAATGGTACTTTATTTTATTGTTGCTAATAAAAGTTATGTATTAAACTAATTCAATTATTCACTTACAAGAGTGCCCCACACCATAGTCCTACTTTCTTCTTCTATATTGCTTAGTGTGTACATAATGGGCTTTGGGAGCACCATCAACGATCATAGATTACGGATAATTATCTGCTAATGAGAAAAGGTTGGTTTATGATCTAATTTATTATTCTTTTGTTCTGTGCAGTATCTTTCCCTCTCCTTGTACTATGATTTACTGAGTTTACTACAGTTTCTGATACTAGCACGAACCTTCTATATGTAATGATATAGAATTGATAACTTTGTTCAGTACCATATTATGATTTGACATACATTTGTTGTAAGATATAGAATTCCATATCAATCTAAGACCTGTACCCTCAACACAGTCATAGTTGACCAGCAATATGGCTTCCTTTTCCCTTAAAGACCAGTTAATAACTAAAAGACAAATCCCAGATAATCTTGATGATATTTTCTCAGATTTATCGCTTACAAATGTGACCAAGGACAACTGGGAGGTGGATCTATATAAACTCAAGTCTATATTACAACGCAGAACAAGAGTATCTTGGGATGTAACAACCCTTGAAAATTATCACAAACATAAGATCACCCCTAGAGGTCTAAGACCGAAAATATTTCCAGCATTTAAACTGGCCACGGAGAATCTGAATAAGGATTGGGAAGCAATTCTATTGAAGTGCTCCCAAGACTTGATGTCTATTTTGATAAAACATAATCACATTATATTAGACGAATGTGAAAAAGAGATTGAAACACTTGGGAAGAAACTGGAAAGTTGGGAGAAGGAGTCAATATTCCAAAGAACTGTGGAAAAACACAAAAAGAAATTGGAAACATATGAGTTGGAAATTATTGAGAGGAAGAAACTGAAATTCAATAGAGATAAACGGGACTTTCTGTCTGGGAATATCTTTAAGTGGAGCAAATCATATAAACCTAACTATAAACCGCAAGAATCATATACTTCATCGGAGATGGAATCTTCCGGAGGGGAGGAATTTTCAGACAATCCAAACATATCTCATATATCTCGTTCGAGACAAGATAGATTCGATGATCAACATCTGTCGACTGCTTTTTTAGGACTAAGCAGAGGAGGACACACCAAATTCCGTCCAAAAGGAAAATGAGGCGGAGCAAGAAGAAGTGCAGAAGAACATCCGGATTGGGATCATCAACTACCACCCAGATATTCAACCAGAATTTGGAAGAAATAATTGAGAATCCCAATTTAAAGATTATCAACTTATCTGATCTGACTCTAACAGATGCAGAAACATCTGTACTTAATAAAGGACTGTCTTTCTCCCCAACACAGTCTATCGACCGATTTGGTTGGGAAAAAGACTTGAAACTGTTTGGGCGTAAACTCTTACTTAAAAAATATTTCAACAACCTGAAGAAGGACCAATACGATGAAAATAATGCTATCCTGACAGACCCAATATCTGGTGTAAGTATGAATTTGGCAGAGGATGAAATACAAGCTATATGTACACTTGAAGAACTACAAGAAGAGGGCAATTATACCATGGAACACCGAAAGAGACCCACATTTAAGAAAAAATCCACATTCTTTCCCCCTGAGTCTATTTGTCCAGAAATAAAAAATTTTCAAGAACTAGTATCTAAGGATTTAGATGCATTACATATGAAAATCAAGGGACAAGTACGAATGAAGGGTAATCTCAATAAACAGGAGTTTCAAGCCCTTAAGAATATCAAGAATTGGAAGGGAGTCATTATTAAACCCTCCGACAAGGGTGGTAATATTGTCATATGGCCGACAGATATGTACCAAAGAGAAGCTATGCGACAACTCAATGATGAGGAATGCTATAAAAACATTCTCTTTAATCCAACTGAGAATTTCACTATACTATTCAACAATATGATTGACAAAGCTAGAAATGAGGGTACTATTCTCAAAGAAGAACATGAGTATTTAAAAGTGCAGAACCCAAAAGTACCCACGCTCTATTTACTACCTAAGGTTCATAAGAATCTAGATGATCCACCAGGGAGACCCATTGTCTCTGGAGTGGGAGGTCTCTCAGAGAATGCGAGTAGGTTTGTGGACCTTCATCTCCGCCACCATGTACTGGGCCTAACATCCTATATACAGGATACATCGGATATCCTTCGCAAGTTGCACGATGTCAAGGTAGAAAAACAGCACTTTCTTGTCACCTTGGACATGGTATCCCTGTATACATATATTGATCATGTTTTGGGAATCCAGGCGATTGCATATTTTCTCCAGATGGAAGAACGGTGCGAATTCCATCAATTTCTCCTAGACCTTTTGGAGTTTATTTTGACAAAAAATTACTTCACTTTTGGGGACCGCTTCTACCTGCAGATGAGGGGGACAGCAATGGGGGCTGCTTGTGCCCCCACATATGCCAACCTCTTCATGGGCAGGTGGGAGCGGGAATTCGTTTTTGGCGATACTCTTGACCGATATACAAAATTTGTTGGTGGCTGGTGGAGATATATCGATGACATCTTTATGATATGGGAAGGAGATGAACATTTGCTTCTTGAATTTATCCATGAGCTAAATAAGAATGAGGATAACATCAGACTCACTTATCACTACAGTCAAGAACAAATACCTTTTTTGGACTTAAAAATTTGCAAGTCAGATGAGGGGTTCATATATACTGAACTTTATCGGAAGGACACAGCAACCAACAGTTTATTACATCAGACCAGTGCACATTTCCCGCCCACAGTTGAGAACTTACCAAAGGGTGAGTTCCTACGGTTGAAACGGAACTGTTCGGATGCACAAACATATCGGTCCAAAAGCATTGAACTGATGGAGAGACTAATCGATAGAGGATATAGCAAGAAGTGCATTAAGCGGGCCCAAGCAAGCATCAGAGACACCCATAGAGACCAACTGATCTTCAGAGATGAGAACCAGAAGAAACATAGAACAAGGACTAATAAAGACACTACACGATTTATAGGTAACTTCTGTAAAGAATGGAGAACCATTCAGAACATCATTCAATAACATTGGTCCGTTCTCCACTTAGACCATGCTTTATCCCAAATTTTGGACAAAAAGGTGACTATGGGGTGGCGTAGAGCAAGAAACTTAAAAGATAATCTCGTCCAAAGTCACTATGTCAAATTTCCTAAGGGGGAGAACAAAATACAAGGTTCTCATGCTTGCGGTAAATGCAAAGCGTGTCAGCACATGATCAAATGTAACACTGTTCAGGATAAATATGGTACAGACATTCAGATAAGAGACTTTATTAACTGTAATACATCAAGTGTCATTTATTGTCTCACCTGCAGTTGTAACATTAAATATGTAGGAATGACCTCCAGGACTTTTAAACAACGGATATTGGAGCATGCAGGGACTATTAGAAATGCCCCGTTAGACATTGTCAAATTCAAGAAATTAACCGCGGTAGCTCGTCACTTTCATACTCGACACAATGATAATCCAAAGGAATTGAAAGCTTTTGGGCTGGAAAAAGTCGGTTTAGGTATTCGGGGTGGTGACCTTACACAAGAGCTGATCAAACGGGAAAGTAGATGGACATTTAGACTAGGTGCTTTGAACCCACATGGTATGAATGAATATATTAATTATGGTGTATTTTTGTGAAAAATCCAACCATGAGTAATATAATTTTGCTAAATATCATGATTTTGGATTTTAACTTTTTATATTCATTGATTTACTATTGTTTATGTCATTTTAACCAATATCTGTTTGATGTTCAATGCAATTGAACTTCAGAATCAACACAACTCTTTAATCACTAATTAATATTTTATCACCTGGTTATCACCATTCAATATATAAAGTATGGTGGCATCACTCACTTGGATTCAATTTACATACATGTTCATGCACTTGTATTTTCAACACTCATTTTTCTTGCACTATATCACTCTATTCACATTAATTCATTATATGTCACATCCAGTATATAAGGTAGATATATTCTATTATATCCTTTTTCATTTCTAATCTTAACCATTGGAAAATATCTTAATGGTTAATTCTCTTTAGCGTTATCACCAATTTAGTTTTCACTTATGATCTTTTATATTTTTACATTTTCACATAAAGTTTTTCACTTTAATATGGTCTTACACCTCACAATATAGCGATATCACATTTTACACATGTATTACTTACATTTTTAGTTTAAGTCATTATATTCAATTTTATGACAATTAATGGCATACACACTTTTATTTTTATTTTATTATCATCTATATCTGTATGCAGTGGATTTTTATGGACTGTCACTAATTTTTCACATTGTTTTATATATATTTTACTACTATTTGGTGTCAGACTACTCAGTCAATTATTATTTTCACACCTGGTATGAGTCTGTGCTAGAACTACATTTACCAGGATGCAATGCACATTACCCACAATCAGCTAATACTTCTACATATGCTCTAGATGATGTAGTATTTATCTTTTAATTTTTCTAATTTTGATTATTTTCCTAATTCCACTTGGTCACTAGAGACCAAAAATATACTTTCTGTGGCTAAACGCACATCCTTTTTTTGTTATGGATTTGATTTCCATTGCCTTATAAATACTGCATATCTTGACAAAGTCACATGCATTGGCATGTAAAGTGTCATATCCTGATCTATCTAGTCCGATTATATGATTTTTAAGGGACGGAGCTGTCTTTCGACTGTTTACTAACCTAATCTATCTGCACTTCTAGCTGCAATTTAACACGCCAATACAAACTACATTTACCAGCATGCCATTTGGCATATTACTATTGTGATTGGTGTTTAGTCCGATCACATGATACCAATAGCCCGATCACATGATCTTACAATAGGCGGAGTTACCCTCAACGGTGAACTAATATATATGCACTATTAGCTTCAGTCAAACACGCTAGTGCAAACTATATCTACCAACATGCCAAGTGGCACATTGCTATCGTGATTGGCGCTTAGCCAAACTACACTTACCAGCATGCCAATCGGCATATTACTAATGTGATTGGCGTTCAGCCCTATCACATGATACTAATAGCCCAATCACATGACCTTACTAGGGGTGGAGCTACCCTCAACGGTGAGCTAACGCATATGCACTTTTAGCTTCAGTCAAATAGGCTAATAAACTACATCTACCAACATGCAAAGCGGCACATTGCTATTGTGATTGGCGCTTAGCCCGATCACATGACGCTAATAGGGGCGGAGTTATCCTTTTGGAAATCGACCGTCTCCTAATTAATCTCTGCCTAATTGATTAATGGCTCGGGTACTTATACATGTGAGTCACAGTAGAACGATATGGATGAGGTAAACAAGCCCTCAGCCGGGCGAAACGCGCGTCCTCTTAGCTATTTACACTCTGCACAGATATCCAGCCAGCATAAGGGTTGGATCTTTCTGGATTTTGGAACGGGAGTGGTATTGTATTTACACCATTACACAGCAGGATCCCTGTGTCATAACGCTTGTCTCAATGCATGAATGTTAGGTTATGTGTGATCTTACAGCGCTGTATATATTCTTATGACAGCAGGTGGGCAGACACAAGAGTGATCTACAGTTCCTAATAGAACTGGTTTTATAATTGTTATACACATGCACCCTGTCATTATTATTATCACACTGGTGATCGCCGATTAGGCGTGACCTACTTAGCAATATGTCTCTCTAGTGAGCCATAGCGGTACTGGTTTTCCACGGTTTCTTCTGATTGACTTACGCTTTATGTAGGATTTTGTATCCATTTCTGGACATGGTTATTTTACTTTTTGAGTCAATAGAACTGTATATCTGTATATCTGTATATGCGGTAATTATAAAGTGATATCTTGCATATTAGTCATTAGTATTCAGTGGGACTCCTTTAACTCACCCAATTGAACCATTAACAGGTGTGCCTTTTTTAATCTCAATGTGTGAGAATGCTGTGTCTTCTGTGCTAGGTATATCAAATATTCCTTGTCATCATTTGACATGTATTCCTACTTTGATATATACAATTAATGCTCCTAGCCTGAAGGATATTGTTAATACCATTCACTCTTCACTAATTTGTATAATCAATCTTATATGTCTTTTTTTTGTGTGGCTTATTATGAATGTCGAATATATATGCTGTGCCTCTTTATTCACAAATGAGGCTCTATTAGCATAAACTACGGTATACTTTACTTCGCTATCACTATTTTTGACATATTTTGTTGATATGTGACACAAACTAAGTCTGCTTGTGCATTCTTTTTTTGAATTTGGGATATCTAACCATCAATTGGACTATTGATACAAATTAGTCCTACATTTATATTGTTCTGTGCTGTAATTGTGCAAATTTTCCTATATTATCTACAGCCATACATTACTTGATTTCCCAATCTCGTCTGATCTTGGAAGCTAAACTGTAATTGGCCTGATTAGTACTTGGAAGGTGACTCCCAGGGAATACCAGGTGCTGTAGCAAAAGATATCTTGGGATTGTTTTTTGCACTAAGCCAGACAATATTAATATAGATATTTCTATATAAGTTAATCAACCATCCAATATATCCAGTTATTTTGTGAACATATTTAGAATTCGCCTTTAGATTTTATTATATCAAGTGATTTCTGATTTTGAAGATGGATTTATATTATCCATTCTTAAAAATTCACTATATGGTACTTTATTTTATTGTTGCTAATAAAAGTTATGTAGTAAACTAATTCAATTATTCACTTACAAGAGTGCCCCACACCATAGCCCTACTTTCTTCTTCTATATTGCTTAGTGTGTACATAATGGGCTTTGGGAGCACCACCAACGATCATAGATTACCGATAATTATCTGCTAATGAGAAAAGGTTGGTTTATGATCTAATTTATTATTCTTTTGTTCTGTGCAGTATCTTTCCCTTTCCAATGTTCAGACTTTATTAAATGAAAAAACTTTCGTGATTTTATTTTTAGGACATCTGAACTGCCAGTGCCAAAGGTAGTGTTACATTTTTGATGACAGATGGTAAAGTTAATGTGGAGACTGTACTGTTGGTATTTACACTGTCGACTTTTGACTTCCAGACTCTAGCCTGATGCTACAGTAGCTCACTTACTTTGAAGAATACACAAACACCAGTCATCATGAATGCCCTAGCACAGACACCAGTGGCTGAAATCACTCATGAACACTATTTTATGCCATTGTTTCTCAAGTTCTGCTTCCAATGCTGGGTCATGAACAGAAGAAACCATGACTGGCAGGTTCTTACTGCTCTCGATTAACTGAGCATCATTTAGCTTCCCTGATGATTTGTTTTGTTACATAGACTTTGGCACCTGGACTCCAATTCACACTGGGAACCAGAGAATTTAGCACTGTCTTCCAGCGGATCCAATTCGCATCAACTATCCAGTTTGAGTCAGCCGGTGATCCATTAACAGGTATAAGTTGGGCATAAGTGTAACATGAACATGTTTCCAAGCACATAATTTGCATTAATTACAAGATGGTGCAAGTGTGGTCTGATATGATCATCAGTATCAAACATAGCATATGGATAGGGGAAAATAAGCGAACAACTCTGCTTATAGATGAATATGCTCATCTAATAGTGTGCACATAATGCTGGAGCATATGGTCGATTTATGTTCCAAATTGCATCAGGCCCAATTAGAGTAATGTAATGATGTCTTGTATGATACACAATGCCCTAATTCCAATTCCCCTTCCATCCCAATTCTTTGATCCACCTGCTTCTATTACATTCCTTTCCTTTATTCTTCTAATTGTGAGATGTTACACCCTGCTGTTCTTTAGTTGAGCTACTACAGCAAATTGATGGATGGCACCAACATATTGATTAATGTAAGGTTAAAAACAGTGTATATTTTTTATTAGATTAAGTTGTTGTCTTAGTGCAATTAATAGCCTCCATTTTATATTTTAGATCCCATTTAGAATCACTCAGGCTTCCATTATATCACCTATATTACATCCAAGTACATCTGCTGTAAGTGTTTACAGCAATGACAGTTCTTCCAGCAATTGTTGATCTATCTAACATAACTGATCACTGTCATCTCCTTCCACTCAATGTCTCAGCCTTCACAGTGGTGCCAGCTTTACACCTGCTATGTCTCCTTGTCACCACTTCCCACAGTATTCACAGCATAAATAGCAAAATGCATGCAGGCTTTCCCCATGCTGAGCATTGTTGTCTTATGCATATATGAGCATTTTATTGATGTATGTATTAACTTCAATAAGGAAACTTCAAACAGGTTTTTATGCCTGTAACCACTATTCATAGGGTTTGCAAAAAGGTACTTTACCAAACAATGAAATGTAAGTAAAGAGCCAAATAATAAGGACTTTCTATTGCTGCATCTTGTAGCTATAGGACATCTTTATTTGAGCCTATTTAGCAAAAACATTTCAATGTCAGTTCTTTAGTAATACTGGCTGGCAGCGGTAAGCAAAGACTTACCATTTTGTTGACCAGTCCAGTCCCGTCTGCGCTGGCATGATATGGCAATCCTGGACTTAGGGCCTGATTCAGATCTGTACACTAATGCAATAACAGCTGCTGTGCGAATATATGCAGATATTGCAGACACCAGGTTATGTATTGAGACACCCGCTGGGGCCATGGCAAATCCAAGCAACTGCATACATACAGTATATGCAGCCGCCGTCACAGATCATTCCATAATCGGTCATCTGAGTAGACCTCTGGTCATGCAGTATGAATGTCTGAACTGAGACGTCTGAACCATTTATCTGCTGACATGATCGCAGTCGTAGACTGAGACATCCCCCAAAAATGGTTGCGTCGCACCTGCGGTTTTGCCGCAACTCCCCATAACTGCTGCCAAATGGTCCTTGAAAGTCAATCATTTTGCAGAGAATTCCTAACTGTTAGCGGAATCCTTGGCTTGCGACCATGATGTATGCGCAGTCAGCCCATAATCGCTCAACTGTGTAGATATCGACATTGTATACATATCTGAGTCAGGCCCTTAGGTTTCCAGTAACAGATTCCCTATAATTCCCTATAAAAAAAATACTGTAAGTAAACTAAAATATTTTTTTTCTCCAGTTTTATTTCCAAAAGGAAAAGTTCTTTATGTTACTAATACAACATGTTTTCCTTTCCTGCTCCCCACTATCGCCATCCTGACACGGCAATAGTGATTGGAGGACAGCCGTTTGTATTGGAGATAGGACTTATCTGCGCTTCATAAATAGACTCCTAATTTTATTTTCATGATGCTGGGGTTAATTAAACACACAAGTGCAAGTGGACATCCTCTTTAAGCATTTGTTACATTTTTATGTCATCTATTATCATTTTCACTCTTTTAAAATGAAGAAAAAATGTGTATTGTAAAAATATCTAAAAATATAATAGACTGTACCCAGTAAATATAATTTGCTTTTCTTTTGCAAGTACACAAAATTGAGTCCTCTTCCCTCACAAGCATAGCTTGTATTGTTCATTTATTTGGGTAGTGCCATATTTATCTCTTTCACATCATTTAAGGATCATTTACATTGGTGCACAATTTTCTACTAATCCATAGCAACTAATCATACACTGTCTTTCATTATCTAAGTTGCTGAATATGTCTTTTTTATGGATGTGTCATGTACAGTAGTGTCTGTTTTTAATTGTTTCTACTGCCATTGTGTCACTTCTACAGTATGTGTGTGTTTTCTGCCTTGTAATGTTCTCTGTGTTTAATTATTATTATTATTATTATTATTATTATTAATAATAATAATAATAATAATAATAATAAAAAATATAGCATAGATCTGGTTAACTTGAGAGGAATAAATGTGAACTATTTGAAGATACATACTTCTCATATCTAACAAGTAAAGCAGGAATATTCTACATGAAATCATGAAAAACATGTCACACAGTACAATAAACATTTTGCTACATTTTTAAATTCATGTGGAAGACATGTGCAGATTTCTGGGTTCTATGTCAGTAGTTTCTTGTTTTGCTGGATTAATCTTTGATATAGATTATTTTTCAGTCCAGCAACCAGGATTAGTTTCAGTTTTTACCTTTTAATTAAACAACTTCTGGATTTACACAAAATTTTGAATTATTCAGTAGTCCTGGAATTGCAATTCCCACATAACATTTCAGTATATTTGAAGTTGTAAATTTTAATTATTATTCATATTCCTTGCATAGTTAGAGGTTGAAAAAAGACAAAGTATATCAAGTCTAACCTTTTACAAATTCTAGAAGTGCTTATCCAGAGAAGGATGAAACAATACATCCAGTTTAATTAGATTAATTTCCTGGGTTAATCTAGATTATATAAAGAAGATTCAGAAATTAATAGAGTACTTAATTAGATTAATTATCTGGACCACAACTGCTTCATTTGCTCTTTATAAACATTGATACAATTAATTGTAAGAAGACAACCAATATTTTTTTCAAACCATCCAGTAATTCTGCCATTACTGCCATTCTCATCAGTTAATTCCAGTCGAATTACCCTAATAGGGATAAATTTACTAAAATGGGAGTTATATTTAAGAAGTGATGTTGCCCATAGCAACCAATCAGATTCTACTTTTCATTTATCTAGCACCTTCTAGAAGATAATACCTGGAATCCGATTGATTGCTATGGGCAATATCACTTCTTAAATACAATGTGTGTGTGCTGCGCTTTGTAGAATTGTTTATGTGATTAGCTGCTCTGTATAATTTATACATGATCAAAAAAACTTACAAACCAAGCGCTTATACAAAAATAAAACTAAACATAAAAGACAGACTTAAAAAATTCAAATATAAGCTATATTTATAGCTGTTTCTATGAATATCCAAAAATTGATATTTTCTGCTAAAAATAGCATTAACTCCACCTTAATAGGGGATTTATGCCCTGTAAAGACTATTAGAGCAATTTTATTAAAGCTGTGATGTTTATAGTCTTTTCAGACCAAATGGTGGAGTGACAGATTTAGAACAGCAGTGTCCCGATGTTAATCGTTCGTGTAGGCAACTTCTACCTGTCCCTACCTTACTGTTCCCCTCTCCGGGGTTCCTCCATGTGCCGCGGTGCTTGATGGAAGTGATAGCCGTCGCGTGGTGGGACCCGCACTGGAGAAGGATCGCTGAGTACTTTTTCCCTCCGGGGATTCTTCCTCGCGGCGCTGTCCTCACAATGCGTGGTACCCGTGGCACAGGATGACGTCAGACGCCGGGTGGTTCACTCGAGTAAGGTGACCAGTCTGCTGTTGAAAGTCTCTCAGTCCTCCTCAACTCTCCAACGCGTTTCGAACCTGATGTGGTTCTTTTTCCAGGATGAGTGTGGTAGTTGTGTAACTGCCTTTAAATACTAAATTTTATTCTCCAAACAGGAAGGGGTAAAACCGGAAATCCTCAAAAATAGCGGCAAAAGCATGTTTTTTGGGACTCCATTAAAATGATTTAAAAAAAAATTGAAAGTTCTGTCTTTTGTTAAAAATGATAAATGTATGATGAAAAAGAAAGTAAAAAGTGTATAGGAGGGATAATAGGGATATAACATTTTAAAATTAATAATTATAAAAACGCTTTTAATTCTATATCAATATTTAAACCGTTAGGTTCCAATGTGTTGAGGGTAAAAATCCATTTTGTTTCTGCTTTCTTTAACTTCTTTACCAGGTCTTCACCTCTCCAGTTAGTTTTTACTTTCTGAATACCGAGGAATTTTAGTCCTTTTGGGTTTTATTGATGGTATTTCAAGAAATGGGCTGAGACACTATGTGAACTTAATCCTCTTTTAATATTGTAGATGTGTTCTGAAATTCTTGTCTTTATTTTTCGTTTGGTTTGTCCAATATATTGAAGACCACACGGGCATTCGAGCATATATATTGCTCCTTCTGTCTCGCACGAGATCTCATCTTTAATTTTGAAGGATGCTCCTGTTTCTTTGGACTGGAATTCCAATGCTGGTTTGGTGCTCTTTGGTTGTTGTTTACAGCCCATACATTTAGTACAGTGGTAGAAGCCATTCCTATTAGTTTTTTGGTTATATGCCAATGCTTGGACATTTTGTCCAAGCATTGGCATATACTACAACTGGATCAAGATATTAAAGAATTTTTGCCACCAAAACCAAAAGTGATATATCGGAAAGCCAAATCCCTAAAACAACAATTAACACAATGTTTTCTGCCAGTGACTAAAAATAACCAAAAAACTAATAGGAATGGCTTCTACCACTGTACTAAATGTATGGGCTGTAAACAACAACCAAAGAGCACCAAACCAGCATTGGAATTCCAGTCCAAAGAAACAGGAGCATCCTTCAAAATTAAAGATGAGATCTCGTGCGAGACAGAAGGAGCAATATATATGCTCGAATGCCCGTGTGGTCTTCAATATATTGGACAAACCAAACGAAAAATAAAGACAAGAATTTCAGAACACATCTACAATATTAAAAGAGGATTAAGTTCACATAGTGTCTCAGCCCATTTCTTGAAATACCATCAATAAAACCCAAAAGGACTAAAATTCCTCGGTTTTCAGAAAGTAAAAACTAACTGGAGAGGTGAAGACCTGGTAAAGAAGTTAAAGAAAGCAGAAACAAAATGGATTTTTACCCTCAACACATTGGAACCTAACGGTTTAAATATTGATATAGAATTAAAAGCGTTTTTATAATTATTAATTTTAAAATGTTATATCCCTATTATCCCTCCTATACACTTTTTACTTTCTTTTTCATCATACATTTATCATTTTTAACAAAAGACAGAACTTTCAATTTTTTTTTAAATCATTTTAATGGAGTCCCAAAAAACATGCTTTTGCCGCTATTTTTGAGGATTTCCGGTTTTACCCCTTCCTGTTTGGAGAATAAAATTTAGTATTTAAAGGCAGTTACACAACTACCACACTCATCCTGGAAAAAGAACCACATCAGGTTCGAAACGCGTTGGAGAGTTGATGAGGACTGAGAGACTTTCAACAGCAGACTGGTCACCTTACTCGAGTGAACCACCTGGCGTCTGACGTCATCATCCTGTGCCACGGGTACCACGCATTGTGAGGACAGCGCCGCGAGGATGAATCCCCGGAGGGAAAAAGTACTCAGCGACCCTTCACCAGTGCGGGTCCCACCACGCGACGGCTATCACTTCCATCAAGCACCGCGGCACACGGAGGAACCCCGGAGAGGGGAACAGTAAGGTAGGGACAGGTAGAAGTTGCCTACACGAACGATTAACATCGGGACACTGCTGTTCTAAATCTGTCACTCCACCATTTGGTCTGAAAAGACTATAAACATCACAGCTTTAATAAAATTGCTCTAATAGTCTTTACAGGGCATAAATCCCCTATTAAGGTGGAGTTAATGCTATTTTTAGCAGAAAATATCAATTTTTGGATATTCATAGAAACAGCTATAAATATAGCTTATATTTGAATTTTTTAAGTCTGTCTTTTATGTTTATTTTTATTTTTGTATAAGCAATATCACTTCTTAATAGAACTCCCATCTTAGTAAATTTACCCCATAGTGAGAAATCCCTTTGTACAAAATGTTTGCAGTGAAAACATTCCCCTGTATTACCTATAGAGTCCTGAGTGTAAAATTCCAAACAGACAGATATTTTTATTGTCCCAGGATTTATTTTTAGACATTAATCTGTTGAGTGCTGAGGACAAGTGGGACTCAGTATAATGCATGCATCTGAAGATGGTCCTGATTCCTGGACCTCTGCTTGATCCTATGGGAAGGAGATTCAGGTTGCAAAAAGGGATCTTCTCTGATCCCTCCACTAAATGCCAGCTTCTGCGTGTACCCCAGTAAGACTCAACAGTGTGGTGATAAGGTTCATAGGAACAGCTGGTTTTCGGATCAGCGGTCTCTGCACCGGAGCAATGCTGAATATAAATGCACAGTATCAGAGTTGATGTGGAAAAGTGATGGGCATTCCTGGGCTGTGACTGGGAGGTGGCTAGACATGCGCACAAACATTGTTCCGTTCAATGCTATGAGAGTGTCACAGGCATTTCAGTGAAAAGCGGCTGCATACACAGACACACAGCTGCAGGCATAAGAGGCCATTGTCAGATGGAGAAACTACACCTGCAATAGGGCTGGGGCAAGTTTTTATGGTGCAACCAATGGTGGCATCTAAGGTCGCACAAATCGGTATTACTGCATGCACAGATACTGGAAATGGACATCTCAGTCTGTGCACCTTCAGCCACATGGATGTACACAAGGGAAGGAGTTAGTAGTGGCATTTGCATAACATTGCAGAAGGGCAATGGAGTTAGTAGTGGCATTTGCATAACATTGCAGAAGGGCAATGGCTAGACGCTGCTGTGTCCATCTCTGTATCAGGCCCTATATGTTGTCATTGTCTGGGATTATAATTTAATATTCAGTAGAAATTCAATTATTATTATTATACAGAAGTTAATTATGGTGGGGATTGTAGTGCACAATTGTCCATCCAGTGAGTACAGTGCATGACATGTTCATAATATCCACAAATGAAAACCTTTGTATGTCTGCTATTTAACCTGGAGGGGTTGGGTACAGGATTCTGGCACTCGGGATCCCGGCAATCAAAATCTCAATGCCAGCATTCTGACAGGGTAAGGATACTGACACCTGTCGGTAGGTATCCTAACTCTTCTCCTACCCCTAGCCCTAACCCTCTCTCCCCGGTGCCTAAACCTAACCTCCCCCTAGTGCCTAAACCTTAACTACCCCTCCCTGCACCCTAACCCTCCACCCCAGTGCCTAACCCTAACTCTCCCTCTAGTGCCTAACCCTTACCCTTAACTCTAACACCTAACCCTCCCTGTCCTCTCACTGATTACTTTGGGGATGCCAGTGGTCGGGATGCCGGCATCAGAATTCTGATAGGTGTCGGTATCCCCTTTGCGGGTATATTAACTGGATCCCACCTGGAGATATATTATTCTATCAAGCTAGAGTCTTTGCAGTCATGTGACAGTATGAGAATGATCATTAGTATTCGATAAAAGTAAACTATAAACTTTGTTCCCAGACCATATAACTGTCATATTTTGACTTAAACACACATATAAGGAATCACTGTAATTAAGATGAATAAAAAAGTACATATATTTATTTATTTTTGATGTATAATTAGTTATGTAGATATCAAGAAAAATTACTATTTTTTTCATAATAAATTACCTTTTTATTAGAATCATTACTAATAACTAGTAAATCATGTATGAAAATATAAGTAATGAAAAGTAATTAACAATCTCTTGAATTGGTTAATTGTACTTGAACAAATAATAAATACTTGTAATGTAAAAATGCAACAAACATGTAATATTTGTCAGGTATCGTCCTCGGTGTCAGTGCTGTGCTGCTCTGTCCTGGTGGGAATCCCAGCCTGGAAGCTCTCAGGAGTATGCGCTGTTGATGGGCTCCCAGCGTGGTGGTGGTCTCAGGAACCCAGAGCTCCGGTGGCGTTCCCACTGGCTCCGAACACTGGGCGCCGCCATGTTGGTCCCGGTCAGCTGTCCGCTGATCCCCAATGGCAACCAGGCTAATGTCCACTTTAGTGCACCAGCCTTTCACTGTGTGACCCAGGGTATAAATACCCTCCACTGACAGCATTCTGTATCTGAGCTTCATTGCTGTTAGACATCCAAGGCTCCAGCTCCCTGGCTAGCTGTCTTTGGTTCACATGTCGATTCTAGCAGTAGTCTCAATCCGGCTCCAGTGTGTACTATAGTCTAGTCCTCTGGCTCCAGTTTGTGCTATAGTCCGGTCCCATCCTGCTCCAGTTTGTGCAATGGTCTGGTCCCACTCTGGCTCCAGTTTGTTTTATAGTCCGTTCCCATCCGGCTACAGTGTGTGCTATGTTCCAGTCCTAGTCTGGCTCCAGTGTCTGCTACTGTACGTTCCAGTCCCAATCTGGCTCCAGTATCTGCTACGTTCCAGTCCCAGTCCAGCTCCAGTGTCTGCTACAGTCTGGTCCCAATCCAGCTCCTGTGTCTGCTACAGTCCGCTCCCAATCCAGTTCCTGTGTCTGCTACCGTCCGGTCCTAATCCGGCTCTAGTTGTGCTACAGTCTGGTCCCAATCCAGCTCTAGTGTCTTTTACAGTCTAGTCCAATCTGACTCCAGTTTATGCTACAGTCCAGTCCCAATATGGCCCCAGTCTGTGCCATGTACCAGTTGTAATCCTGCTCTAGTTTGTGCAACATTCTAGTTCCAATCTGGTCCCAGTTTGTGCTACAATCCGGTTTACGTCCCAGTGTCTATTCCCAGTGCACACTTCTCCCAGTACTGTCCTGCTGCATGACATCTATTTTATCTTACACCTATGAGGAAGAGTTACATACATCCTTCCCTATTCCAAACCTCCCAAGCTTTCAGTGAGCAGGTATCTAGGTCTCTTCCGGGAGTCCACAGACCTGACAATATTGTTGAAATGTGGATTGCGCTACTGCGCTGCCTCCATGGCTGCTCCATAACTGAAGCATTCTCTTTTACCAAGAAGGCCACCATTTGGTCTTCTGCGCATGCGTGGCACCAGCCTATCAATGATTTGTTCTACTTAGCTCGAGACCCTGTGCATAGATCCTGCCTGTACCTGCACCGCTACCATTATACATGACCGGCTGGTTCTTTGTATGTTTCACTCAAGCTAAGCTCCATCCAGATCCACTTACTGCACAACTGTGAATACGGCTGCACAAACACATCCACTACACTTCACTAAGCCAAATACTTGGTCAAGTACTAAGGTTGCTGTATCCAGATTCCGCTGGTGTCTACTGTTAGAGGTTCCCAAACTCTCCCATTACAGTCCAGGTTTTAAGGATTTCCATGCTTGAGTCCAGATAGTTAAATCAAATTGGCTGAGGTACTAATTAAGTCACCTGTGATCATGTAATTGTGGAGTGTAAGGGCGGAGTTTGGGAACCTCTGTACTATTATAACCTGCATTCCACTGTAAATAGTACACAATATCAACAAATATAACAATGATTAATACACAAGTTATCACATAATATAAATAATGTAAGTCTGAATAAAATATGCAATTTAATTGAAAATACAAACTTACGGTACATTTGCAATATAAATTATGGAAATACTCAAATATTATAGAGATCCAATGATAAAGGTGTGTACAAGTATAACTACACAGATTTTTGTTTGTGTCATTTTGGTATTTTAAGGCCAATATATGATATTTTAAAAAATATATTTTTTCATACATACTACAAATATGAATCTGTATCTGATCAATTGGGAAAACTAAAAATGAAAAGAGCAATTGTCAGTGTAACTGATTGGGAAAACTTTGAAAATTGCCCTCGTCATAAAAGGAGTTAAGCTGCTTATTCACCAGCAATAATAAATTCTACATACAGTATATGTTTGAATTTTATCAGCATAAAAATATATTTACATGTTCTTTCAGATTCTTTCTTGACTTTTGATATTTCATAGGCTTGCAAAATTTGATTGAATGAAAATTGTCTGCAGTTCTCTGATGGATTCCAAAGGTATTTGGTTTTCTGATTTCAGAAATAACTTTGCTATTTTTCCTAACAGTAAGGATTTTTCAAAAATGGATGTGAAGATGAAAAGATATGGGAAGATAACCTATTTACATGTATTCTGGTGAAATGTTAATAAAGTGTTTTATCAAAAGTTACAAAATATTCTGATGCACAAAACAATGGAACAAAGAACCATTTACAATGTTACTTACATTACTTATATTTACAAGTCCTTATACTTCCTTTTTCTTGTCCCTTCAAAGATTTATTAAGTACCTGAACATTGCAACATCCAACAGTAGTCTCACATCATGTTGATGTTACATTTTCCCAGGTATAATCAGTCCATCTTCTTTATGTCTTAAGGTGCATATCCATTATCCACTACACGAGAATGGAATGACTGTACAATGACAACATTGTAATCTTACAATCGTTCATCACCCTGTGCAGTGGATAATGTGCCCACACTGAACAATATGTCGTTCAGTGCAGACACCCTTCCTCATCCCCAAACATGCATTCCCTGTCGATATCGGCAGGTTGGCCTGCATGTTCAGGCGATGATAGATGTCGAAAACGACCAGCAGTAGTGCGCATAGCTGGTCGTTTTCAACATTTTACTGCACGATTTATGAATGAGCGATTGAACGATAACGATTGCTAATTTTAATCGTCTAGTGGATATGCACCTTTAGTGGAATATTTCTCCTGGCTTCTTACTATAGTCTCCAGGATTTTCAAGAAAGTATTCCAAGTGATCTCTCAGAAAGTGCACTTTCAAACCAATTCAAAAACATAATGCTTTCTATTTTTCTAGCATGTTTTCCACTATTTACTTGTATTTGAGTTCTCTGAAGTTCCCCAAGAACGTCTTTAAAACATTCCAAGACTCTCTTCCAACAGTTTCCATTTTACTTTCAAACCTAGGACCTGATTCAGCGATTTACGCTAATACAATCACAGCTGCAATCTATTATGGACTGCAATACCAAAAATATTTTAATGTCTCCAAAAAATTACAAGAGCATAGGGTCACCCACTGCTGCCTTTTCATATCCATCCGATCACGTGCTAATGTGTAACAGCATAACATCGGGAACATCGACACATATCAGACAGTCACTCAGCTTCTACTGTAGGTCATGTGTGATCTGTCTAAAACACTGCATCTTTCTTGACATGCTGAGACCTCTCTACACATATCGTGCATGTGCAATGGCTAACAATTGCTCTATCTTTGTAACATTACATAAATCTCTGAATTAGGATCCCTTATTGTCTGTTGGCAGTTTTTGAATGTCTGATCCAAAAAAAAAAGCCCTCCATCAATTTGGTATCTGACATTCCTGGAAACTTTTTACACAGATACTTAATAACACCCTCCTCATTTTGGCAAAGCTTTTACAACCTGCTTATAAATCGTAGTTTTATGTGAAGAGGGGGTATGTGGGATTTTTTTTTGCTCAACCAAACTTTCCAGTATAAAATTTTTTGATCCAGTGTTGGCCCTCACTCGGCTGTCCCATTCGAACAGCAAAAAGCTTGGGTACTTTGTGTATCCACCTTGCTGTCCAAAGCATATGAGCAGCACTTTAAGATCACCACATATCATCCATCTATAATCCTTTTAGTTGAGCTTCATGATAATTAAGTTTACTATACGTTTCTTTCAGGTGCACAGCAGAATGACCAACTAGAACTGTAGCATACTTGCTGCCATTGTGTAACACTGCTTTGATACATCTTTTTAATGAGTCAATAAAAAGTCTACAATTGTTCATGTTATGCTCAATGTTAAATGTTTACAACAGTCCCATAACACCGTTCCATTACACTAAGTCACCAGCCTGAGAGAAGAATGGGATAAAAGGTTTTTATCTATGTCTATACCATGAAAAAGAGGTGTCAGGAGCCCATAATAATCCTTTTACAGTAGGTTTGTCAAATAGAACTAAGGGTCAGATTCAGCACAGGACAGAATTAGCTATTATGGTAATGCAACAGGAGGCGTCATGCATTACTTATCCGAGCTGCATCCAAGGATGCAGCACCTGATAATCTGCGATAAGATCGGCCAGCTAAGTGACTCATGGGGTCACTCAAGCCGGCTGCTGCAGATACAACAAAGAGGCCAGGAAATCTCCATCAGCTGACGGAGATCCCGGCCTCCCCCGCCCAGCATCAGCGACACACCTCCATTTTGGCAAACAGAGGCCATCGTCGCCCCCTCCCCACCCACAAACGATACTGCTCATGCGAAATATGGGTCCAGCGCATGCGCAAATTATTGACCATCGGGAATCTGCATTCTTCAGTGCCCTGCTGAATAAGGGCCTAAGGAGCTGCTTCATACCCGCTCAATATGATTTGGTGCTCGATGTACCAATGTTTTCAAGCACTTCCAGGAGATGATGTGTGCAAGTGGGCATCTTAAGAATGGCTGGTGGGCGTCTGTATACACTAAGCGATCGCACGCCAAGACATAGTGGGCTTGCTAATGCCTTGCCGTGCGATCGCCTGTCTTGCTGGGTGTGCGCTAGATTTGCATACGCAGGGAGCGAGCGAACGCATCTAGCGAGTGGGTCTGCATGAGCTCCTAAGTTCGTGAAAACATAGGGGCTAAAATTTAAATAATAGATTTATACTTAAGAATAGATGTATTAATGGGTAGCAAAATTACATTTTCTGAAAAAATGTTACATGATCAATTTTATTTTGTACTTTTACTGAAATTAGCATCCAGAAATCTTTGGAAAATAGCGAAAAATTGTCAAAAATGTTTCCAACGCAGACCTGTGTTATTTCTAAAGAGAAGCTGTGAAATGCAAAAATCACATTGTAAATCACAATTCATACTGTAGACATAAATGGGGCTATGAAGACAAGAAGAGAATAAAGATGCCTTGTAGTGCAATAATTACAGTTCAAAATGTTCTGTGTATAACAAGTGCTTTAAAATTGGACTTATCTGAATAGTCTTTACAAGGTCCTTCTCACTTTTTCTACTGGAGAGCAGATATCCTAATACCAAGAAACACACATATCCATAGTTTAGTGTGTTAAGAAATAGTATTTGATTCTAATCAAAATAAAAAACATTGCCTGTACAACTACGTGTATATTAGAAAACCTATTAATTCTCAGTCCTGAGATTCTTCAATACATTTTCCTCCATAATAATGATTCCAGAAATGTAGGATAATGTCCCAAAGGATAATAGATCCTACACATTACATCTTTCTTTCTTTAGCTCATACACTTTATGATTTTTTTGTTTGGTCTAGTTGTTGTCGATAGTTATTTTATCATAAGTAGTAATGTTATAATGGTATGCAGTCGGGATGCCGATGTTCGAAATGCCGACTGCCAAACCTCCCAACTGTCTAATCCCGACAGGGGACTAATGACAGGAGTCGAAATACTGATGCCTTTCATTATCCCTACGCCTGGAGCCCGACGCCCGACATACCCAACAAAGGTAAGCTGGGTGAGAGGGTTAGGTTTAGGGCTCCGGGAGGGATTTGGGGTTACGCACCCCCCTGGGAGGGTTAGGGTAGGGGAAGAAGGTTAGGTTTAGGTACCCCCGGGGAAGGTTAAGGTTAGGAACTCCCCGGGAGTCTTAGGTTTATGCTGCGGGGAAGGGAGGGTTAGGTATAGGCACTTACAGGGGGGGTTAGGGTTAGGCACCCCTAAAGGAGGGTTAGGGTTAATGAGGGAAAGGGTTAGTAATAGTTAAAATACTTGCGATCGGGATTTTGGATGCTGCTGATGTTCCACTGTTGGTATTTGAACCATCGGACATATGTCCGGTGGTCTTTCATACCGGTCCCGTTATAATATCAGTTGAACAATATCCATATTGCCCACAATGCATCTGAGGTACATTAGGACATGCGACACTCAGGGGGCAGGTTGCATTCCTGAAATAGAATGATAGTTTTTATCTCTCTACTAACTGCATTGCACACCATATAAATGACTGCCATATGCCTAAACTCTAACTATGGAGAACAGAAATTGCATGACTTATTGCTGCACCTGAATAGACTATATAGAATCAAGCTGGCACAAATTTCCACAAAACTCTTTGAGATCATCAGAGAGCTCAGCATATCAAGATAAAAGTGCCCTTGATCCAGTTTACAGAGCATTGATGGCGTAGGATTTGACAAAACTGTGTGTTTAAACTCATCTCATTATCTAAATACTCAGCCACGTCTGCCCATCAGGACAAGAATAAACTCTGTACTGTGTTTAGAGAAACATAATTCTCAATAAGCATGTGCAGCAGCCAATAGAATAGCTGACCTACTTCTCAGCTTATATATGATTCTAGGATATTTCAGCTCATCCAATTTCTCATAGTCATCTGGATATTTGATCAAACAACTTCACTTTATTCGTATGTCTCGGATGAAAGAGAAAAACTGATTATCATCGGGGGAATGAAAGTACAAGATTTCCTGCCATCTCTGTCATCTCTTGTAACGGGCTCCTAAATGGTTTTTGAGATGCACAAAAACAGTTAGGAAACAGCATGATTGCTAAAATGTTTAATCTCTTACGCTTCATTGGAACAATGTATGGGAACAGTCACAAGCTTGTTTGGTAGAGCACATGTATAAACTACATCACAGACAGGAATACATTTAGAGTATTACGATACAGGAAATGCTACTATCCCTAAAGAAAAATATGACAGTAAAAGTATTACATTATTTACAACATATTTAAGCTCCATGCATTGGGGATCATTTACTAGTCCTTGTCTGGATCCCTTGAAAACCTCCCTATTAAAACCTCTTCTTGATTCTTCTGCTCGACTCTTCTTGATGACCAATTTATTTATTTGGACAACGTCTTTGAAGGTAATAACCTGTTTAATCCATTAATTTACCCGACCAAACATTATTATATTATGATATATTCATTTTGGTTACAGCTGGCCTTTTTGGTTTGATCTTTTGGTGCTCATACTGTAGGTAGACATACATCAACTCAGAGTCATGGTTACACCATAGCTGTACATATTGGTTAATTGGTCACAAATGGGTTAAAAGTTCAAATGGAATTTGATTCAATGAAAATATACCTTGTAACATTCATAACAGCAGTGCTTTGTTTCAGATGGTACTATACTTGTTTGGCATCATATTTAATTCTTATAACTACAATAGTCTCAAAAACAGGAAGAAATCAGTAAAATAATTGAAAAACAAATGTGTCTAAATATTTATCCAGAATATAGACATTACTGTAAATCTTGTATCAATTTGTTAATTTAGGTTGGTATCATTACCAGTTTTCTTAGTACTAGTAGTATATGTAGTCGTTTCTGTCCCAAGCATTCCAGCATGCTTTTAGAAGAAATCAGAGCAAGCAATGGAATCCAATGCAAACATAGTGAGAACATAAAAACTCCACACAAATAGGGCCTTGGTCGGATATTGGCCACATGAACTCAGGGGGTCATTCACACCCGGTCATTAGCGCCGATGCGCTCGGACGGGTCGATGGCCCCCCACAGAGAATGCGCACGCCGGCGCCGTCTTGCGCATGCATGAGACCCGCTACGACCGACAGCGCCGGTCGTAGCGGGTCTTGATCCAAAGGGGGCAAGCTGTCGATGTTGATTGACAGCTCGCCCCGTTTGGGAGGCGGGCCGGGGGGGTGGCAGCCCAAACGGAGGCGTTCCCATGGGAATGCCTACCGTTTGGGGGAGGCCCCACTGACATCACTAGTGATGTCAGTGGAGAGCTTCCGGCTCAGACAGAGCCAGAAGCTCTCCGGGGCTTACGACAAGGGAGACCCTACCCTAGGGTCTCGTCGTAAACCCCGATGGTCGCGATGGTCTATGACCATCGCGACCATCAACCGGAGCGGTCGTTAGAGCTGTGGGTGTTAACCCACAGCCTAATGACCGCAACAGAGGCGGGCGGTCAGGATGCAAGCGGCCGCCCAGTTTCTGAGCGACCGCTTGCATCCTCCAACCGCCTCTGAATGAGGCCCTCAGTGCTGTGAGCAAGTAATTCTAACCACTGTGCCGCCCTAACATGATTTCATGTTCAGAAAAAGATTTGGACCTAATGTATGTATACTGTAACTCTAAGCCATCCCTATTTATGAACTGTACTATTTAATGTTATAAGTTTCCAAAATGCTTCCAGTTGTTTCCCACAAATGTTTATAAAGAGGACTGTCCTCATTTTTATGTGACATTATTAGTATTTTGAACCAGAAAGTCACAGTTTTTGCTTTGTTCGTAGTTACTAAATAGAGATGATAAAAAGCCAGGACTTTTCAGCATTACCATTGGATATTATTATTATTATTACTACCCAATAAAACATTATATTACCTCATGTGACTCACAGATAGGGCACACAGTCCTACGATGCAGACCCTCACAGGAAACGGGGGCGACATGCTCATGTTTCCAGGAACACATTCCAATGCTGCCCCCCCCACCCACAAACAGTCGCAGCCTGTCAATCATGCTGCGGCTCAGGGGTACTGTGACCGTGATCGCAGGGACCATTTTGCACATGAGCAGAATGGGTCCTGCACGTATGCAAATGCCCCAACATTGGATATGTACATAAACCATCAAGTTTGTGTGCTTATCTGAGTCAGGTCCTTAGAGTGGTAACCATTGGACACATGTTCAGAGTGACTGGGACACATGATTAGACTGAAAACATTGGCCGCTTGATATCCCAGTGCTGCACCCTCCAACAAATGGCCACAGCCTGTAAATTAGGCTGCGGCTATGGGGCACTGCAACAATGATCGCAGGGACCATTCTGCACATGCGCAATCACCACAACATTGCAATGTACATAAACCATCGGAATTCGGATTTAAAAAACAAACTCGGGTTTTGGATTGCATTTCAGTCCCACCCCAGGTACCATGCCTTGGGAGGAGCAGGAATTTGGGAGAAGCAAACACAGATCACTACTTTCTTAGGGATTTTTAAAGCATTTAAAGTGTTATTTTTTAAATAAACAAATGACGTGGGGTCCCCCTTCCCAAGCATAACCAGCGCCAGGCTGGTTGTATTTAATGAACCAGCACTGAGATCGTGGATCTGGCCCTGGTCCAAAAAGTTTGGGAAAATATTTGTACAGGGGGTCGAAGGTATTTTTAAAACCAGCATCAGGCTCCACTAATGAAGGGGGTTATGCCACAGCTGGAGTACACACTTGACAGGGCCCCCCGACCCAAGTATTCACCACCCCAACTAGTCAGCCCAGGTTGGACATTCCTGGAGGAGTGGGGATCCCCCCAATAATGGGGTACCTCTTCTCCAGTGTACCCCAGGTCAGGACTGAAGCCCGGCGCTATCTCCGGCACCCCTGGGCAGCATGTGGGGCATTAAAGGTCTGCTGGTACCTAAAGTCTCACCATAGGCAAACGGGGGCTCACCAGGGGTGCCCTGCACTGGACCACCCATTATCTCAGTTCTGCCATATTACATAAAGGTAGCAGCAGTGCCTTCCTGTTTTAGCTGAGCCTCCTGCCGCGGCTGGGTACTGTGAAACAGCGCAAGCGGCAGTTCAAACATGGTGCTGAGCGCGAGTCAATCACAGCTCGCAAAGCAGCAGTCAATAAGGAGCGTCCACTTCTGATTGGCTGCTATCTCGTGTACTCAGGCTGGGCAACCGAGGAGGAGATCCAGCAGGAAGATGGAGGCAGAAGAGCGAGTAAGGCAACGGTGAGCGCCAAGCATGGAAAACCCGTGTGTACATGTATAGGGGGCATTGCCAAAATGAGGCTCCTCTGCTCAGCTCACATGTAGTCCTGTCATGTATGTATTTATGTATGTAGATGAACCGGCTGTGTAGTCCTTAGTTTTTCCTAATGTTACATGGATGTTTGTGTGATGTGATTGCCTCATTGTACTCCCCGTGTAGACAGTACACAGGAGCATTGTTGCACACATGGATATAGGTGGTACACACCTGGTAGTGATGTAAATATATGATGAGCACATGTGAGCACCCTGCCTGCTGTGGTGCAGTAATGGTGGCTGTGGTCAGGGCAGTGCCCATCTCTGCCTCTCTGTCTTGTGGATAAGATTTCATGCAAGAGTCACAGGAGGGCATGGGGGTGCTGCTGGCTGCCTTTGTATGCTGGCAGCATTGATCAGGGTCCTTTGTTTCCCTGCACAGACGGCCCAGGGGTGCCCAAAACACAAAAGGGAGTGGTAGACCCACTTGCTTTATTAGGGCAAAACAAATTATAACCCACCCCAGGGGCGTAGGGAGGGTGGTTCCGGCAGAGCGTGAGCTTCGGACGCCAAACAGGTCAGCAGGCGCTGGCTGGAGCCTGGCAGGTGGCAGCTGTTTAATTGCTACAGCCTCCATACTTCTAGTAGTGTTGTGTGTGATGTCATGACATCACACACATGACTAGAGGACCCACTGATGCATTAATGTGAACAGAGGGTACCTTCCGGCCAGGACCACCCATACTGAGTTCACGATTGATACTTGCAAGTCAACAGATAATAGTAAGGGCACTAAGCTCTTTCTGATATGATCTGTTCATGTACTATTATCGTGACCATGTACCCAACGCAAGTCTGAAATTGTTCACTAGAGCTTTTGGCTAAGACAACTGCTGATATCACATCCATATTTCACTCACACTAGTTTAAAAAGCAAATAAGTGATGCACAGTCATTCTGTTTTACAGAGAATGGACAAATCAGACCAGCACTGTGTTAAAAAATTATTCAGCATCTTTGAATTATTACTGTACTGGAATGTTACAGGGGTGTATCTATAATGGGTGAAGGGTGTGCGATGGACATGGTCCAGAGGGGCCCCACACTGCACATCCTTCACCCATACTATCTAAAACTCACCTGTCCGTGGTCCCGCATCGGGTGTCAGTGCTGCACAGAACACAAGAAAATGGCCGCCCCGGTCATTTTTCCGGCATTCTGCGCATGTGCAGTAGGCTCTGGGCACACTATAGTGCCCAGAGTCTACTGACTCTGCAGTGGCTAGCCAGCCGCATCAGTCGGCTGCCGGCCACCAGGGAAAGAGGAGGGGACCCAGCACGGGGAATGCACACGGGCCCCCTCCTCTCTTAAGACACCCCTGGAATGTTAGAACACTAAATTTAACACATTCATGTTAATTATCATTCTTAAGAATGCCTGAGTGGTCTATGTACTAATAATCGTGGACCAGCCGCGATTATTATGTTCCTAACTCACCAGGGATATTTTAATTTTTAATAAAAATATCCTGACTTTATTCTACAGGGAACTCGCAGGGACAGTGGTTGCTGTAACCGCTGTCCCCGCAAGTTATATCCCCAGCATTTAGGAGAAGTCTTTCACAGAAGTGAAAGACTTCCCAGGGGAAGCTGACACTGCGTATGCCCACAGTGTCAGGTTCCGCAGCCAGCTGGGGTGCTGTGGGGGAGAGATCAAAAGATCTATCTCCAGCCCCTGGAGCCCCCATATGCTTACAGTAGTTTAGACCATCTAAAGGTGGTGTAAACTACCAGGGCCATACTCCGAAAAGCTTTGCTTTTTGGAGTTTAGTACATAAGGATCAGATCGTAGTCGCTATTGATAATAATGGGGACTGTGATCTGCAGCGCTAATTAGCACTTTCCTGGAGATATCTGTGAAATCTCCTGCATTGTGCTTTTAGGAGCAATACCTAAAATTGAGAGACTGCAGTTTCTTCATCATTTTATGTATCAAACAGTTTGATACATAGGCCCCTAAGAGAGAGAACTAAACATTTAATATTGGTTATGTATAGTAGTAGATCACTGTGTAGTAGAGAGTACAACTACATAATATGTATAAATGCTGAACTATTGTAAATAAAATATTACATAAATTGTGTCATAGTGAGATTAGATAATAAAGATGTATCAAAGGTAATTACTGCTCATAATTTTATGTGAAGGTTTCAGAGGTCTGAAATCAGTCTATTATGACTACAAGAAAGAGTTTCCATGTTTTATAGTTGGCCATACATAAATCATAATGGCAGATTTAAACTTATTCTTAAAGCATTAAACATTGTTATGATTGTAAATTCCCAGATTTACCTCTTTCAGTGTAATATTTAATCAGAGTATCAGCACTGTCTTATCACCAGAGCGTGGTCTGGATTTAGGGCCTGATTCAGAGCCGGTCGCTTTTTACGGTCGTTCGTTCCAAAAAAAGGGGTGGCTATTCAAATGAACCGTTCGCTCTTTGCGGTCTGTTCACGCCTCTATGTCTGAACTAGCGAACAAAACATGCGGTCGTAATTTTGAAAAAAACGCCCCCTGGCCGCTCGCACATACGTCATGTCCGCTATTTATTAGATTAATCGAGTACATCGATCAGCGTATGAACTGCTCGCTATTCTTGTGGTTGGTTTTTCCTACCACTATATTGCGAGCAGTTCTGACTATAAAACAACCAGGTGACGTGGTCAATGACGCTGCTGTTTTAATTATGCAGACCCATAAAACGCCCGTTTTGACCTTTAAGCACGCCTGCGTTCTTAATTCCACTCCCCGTTTTCAAGCTCCTTCCCCTGTTACCAGCCACATACGCCTTATCCTGTCACTCAAAGTAGCAGGCATTCGCTATATAGCGAACAAACGTTTTTTGGCTGCACTGACTGGTTCGCGCATGCGTATTACAAACAGTATGCATGCGCAGATGTGCGAACATCGCTCAGAACGAGCGTACTGCCGCTTACGAGCTGCTCTGAATCAGGCCCTTAATAAGGTGTTTTCCCATTGACATATTTTCGTGCCTGATTCCTAGTTGGACGTAGGTTGTTTGTGTATCTTTTGTTGCACAGATCTGCAACTTTATGCAAATACCGTTATGAAGCCCCTCCCTGGTGTACAACCATGTGTTCAATTGTGCAAGGACTGAGACACTAAATTTGAGTGTCTTCAGACGCGATGAGTGAGCTCACTCACTCATTACGATTCGCACCGTGGTGATCCTGGCAGCCAAATTTGAATGATGTGCTGCGCAGTGCAGGCAGGGCATCTACTAACACTAATCAGTGTGCCCTGGATAAAAACTGGGGAGGGAAAAAGTTGACACAGTCGGCAGAGAGGGGTAAGATAAAGGTGACACGAGGTGGAGAGGGCCAGGTTAAGGTCGGCCACTAATCCAAGTCATTTCTTCTCCTCCTGACTTTAAACCCACCGCTGTAGTCTCAGTGATTCAACTTCAGGCCCCATTAAGAGGTTGTGGGTTTGATTCCCATTACGGCCCTAACTGTGTGGAGTTTGTATATTCTCCTTGTGCTTGTGTAGGTTTCCTCCGGGTGTGTGTGTCTCAAAACCATGCCCCCTAGTTGAGTGACCATGCCCCTTTTGGGGGGAGCGCGTGCCTACGGCGAACAATAAAGTTCCCTTTTATTTAACTGGCACCCTGCCCTTTACAACTCTAAAACATAGAGTTGGCATTTGAGATTGTGGTCAGAAGCAAGCTCCCGGAGAGCCGCTTGGAGACGTCCAGGTCAGTGACCGGTGATTGCCTTGTTCCTTCATTATATGCTGTATACACTTGCGGTGGTGTAAGACCGCCCTTTCTGGTACGCTTAATTGGTTATTGGGAAGATTGCAATAAAAACTGTTATACTTTTAAAGCACTATGTGGCGCCCCCTATCTCTGTTTTACTTTTAGTGTTTACCCCCGGCTGGATTCGTGTTTTTTGGGGAAGACGCCGATCCATATCATTAGGGGTGAGCGGGTTCGGATTTCTGAAATCCGAACCCCCCCGAGCCCCCCCGATCAGAGGCCAATCCGAGTCAGGCTAGACTTTTCCCGCCTGACTCGGATCTGAAATCGAGGCAAAACATCATCATCCCACCATCCGGGTCTCGTGTCGGCACCATTTTCTCACTCAGCTGTGGACAGTGAAGAGGGAGGGTGGGAGTTAGGGCTGGCTGGCTGGGCTGTGTAGTGTAGTGCAGTGTAGTGTTGTGCTGTGCTGCCCTGTGCTGCTGTTGTCCATAGGGGCTGTGTCCACTCCTCCAAAGTCCATAGGGGCTGGCTGTATTGTGCTGTGCTGCTGTTGCCCATAGGAGCTGTGTCCACTCCTCCAAAGTCCATAGGGGCTGGCTGTGTTGTGCTGTGCTGCTGTTGTCCATGCTGTGCTGCTGTTGTCCATAGGGGCTGTGTCCACTCCTCCAAAGTCCATAGGGGCTGGCTGTGTTGTGCTGTGCTGCTGTTGTCCATAGGGGCTGTGTCCACTCCTCCAAAGTCCATAGGGGCTGGCTGTGTTGTGCTGTGCTGCTATTGTCCATAGGGGCTGTGTCCACTCCTCCAAAGTCCATAGGGGCTGGCTGGACTGTGTTGTGCAGTCAGTTGTCCATAGGGGCTGTGTCCACTCCAAAGTCCTGTGCAGTGTCCCAGTCCTAAAGGGGTGCTGTAGTGTTATCCAGGGGGTGTTCTGTCCATCAGGGGTGCTCCCCCCAAGTGCAAAAAAATAAATATTTTTTCTGTGTTTGTGAATTGTGTGCGCAGTAGCCGCATGTGCATCAACAATGTAGCGCCAAGCGTGTGCCTGTGTCCTAAGTAAAGGGCTGGCTGGCTTGACCATTAAAGGTCAAAAGCCCCACACTGGTGTCCAGGGTGCATGGGATGAGCTTGGGCCGGCAGCCAGGGGGAGAAGAGGATGCAGCTGCTGCCGCCAGTCGATGCCACTAGGCGTGTAGGCAATGCAGTCAGTGGTGCGACTGCGTGATGGGCTAGGCGACCACCGCTATCCACAACCCCACGGTGGCTGGCCTATACTATTAATGGGATGTAGTCAGGACGTCCTCGAGCCCTGGCCCCGCCCCTGCAACATTGGGACTCGCGCATGCGCAGTCCATATTTTAATGGGGCAGTGGTGAAACCGGGGGATTCTCTGTACTTTTCGGGGCAGCGGGAGCTCCCACCGTAAAGTGGGAGGCTCCCGCTGAATTCGGGAGGGTAGGCAGGTATGGCTTACCATTTAATACAGCTATTTTTTCATCTAAAAGACCTGGAGTGCCATCCCTCTTTATGTGCTAGATTTCAGGAGTGTCTTTACATTTGTTATAAACCTAGACACCTGGGCTAAATGTAATTCAAGATGTAATTGAGTGTCGGACTGTGTATGTATGTATGTATGTATGTATGTATGTATGTATGTATGTATATATCCATATATATTAGGGGTGAGCGGCTTCGGATTTCTGAAATCCGAACCCCCACGAGCTCCCCCCGATCCGAGGCCGATCCGAGTCAGGCTCGACTTTTCCCGTCTGACTCGGATCTGAAATCGAGGCAAAATGTCATCATCCCGCCTTCCGGGTCTCGCGGGTTTTGGATTCTATATAAGGTACCCGCGTCGGCGACATTTTCTCACTCGGCTGTGGACAGTGAAGAGGGAGGGCTGGCTGGGCTGTGTAGTGTAGTGTAGTGCAGTGAAGTGTTGTGCTGTGCTGTGCTGCACTGTGCTGCTGTTGTCCATAGGGGCTGTGTCAACTCCTCCAAAGTCCATAGGGGCTGGCTGTGTTGTGCTGTGCTGCTGTTGTCCATAGGGGCTGTGTCCACTCCACCAAAGTCCATAGGGGCTGGCTGGACTGTGTTGTGCAGTCAGTTGTCCATAGGGGCTGTGTCCACTCCAAAGTCCTGTGGAGTGTCCAGTCCTAAAGGGGTGCTGTAGTGTTGTCCAGGGGGTGCTCTGTCCATCAGGGGTGCTCCCCCCAAGTGCAAAAAAAGAAATATTTTTTCTGTGTTTGTGAATTATGTGCGCAGTAGCCGCACATGCATCAACAAAGTAGTGCCAAGCGTGCGCCTGTGTCATAAGTAAAGGGCCAGCTGGCTTGACCGTTAAAGGGTGCTGTAACCCCCAAAGTGCACTCCAAAAAAAATAAAAAAATATTTCCTGTGTTTGTGAATTGTGTGCACTGTGGCTGCACGTGCATCTACAAAGGAGCAGCGCCAAGCGTGCGCCTGTGTCCCATAAGTAAAGGGCCAGCTGGCTTGTCCATTAAAGGGTGCTGTAACCCCCAAAGTGCACTCCAAAAAAAATAAAAAAAAATATATTTTTTTGTGTTTGTGAATTGTGTGCGCAGTAGCCGCACGTGCATCAACAGAGTAGCGCCAAGCATGCGCCTGTGTCATAAGTAAAGGGCCGGCTGGCTTGACCGTTAAAGGGTGCTATAACCCCCAAAGTGCACTCCAAACAAAATAAAAACATATTTTCTGTGTTTGTGAATTGTGTGCACTGTGGCTGCACGTGCATCTATAAAGGAGCAGCGCCAAGCATGCGCCTGTGTCCCATAAGTATAGGGCCGTCTGGCTTGTCTGTTAAAGGGTGGTGTAACCCTCAAAGTGCACTCCACAAAAAATACTAAATTCTTCTTTTTTTTCTGTCAATGTGAATTGTGTGGGCTGTAGCTGCAAAGGGCCGGCTGGCTTGACCGTTAAAGGGTGCTATAACCCCCAAAGTGCACTCCAAACAAAATAAAAACATATTTTCTGTGTTTGTGAATTGTGTGCACTGTGGCTGCACGTGCATCTACAAAGGAGCAGCGCCAAGCATGCGCCTGTGTCCCATAAGTAAAGGGCCGTCTGGCTTGTCTGTTAAAGGGTGGTGTAACCCTCAAAGTGCACTCCACAAAAAATACTAAATTCTTTTTTTTCTGTCTTTGTGAATTGTGTGGGCTGTAGCTGCACCTGCATCCTCAAAGCAGCAGCGACAAGCGTGTGTCTGTCTGTTAAAGGGTGGTGTAACCCCCAAAGTGCGCTCCAACCAAAATAAAATAATGTTCTTTATTTCTGTGTTTGTGTGTGAAATGTATGCGCAGTAGCCGCACCTGCATCCTCAAAGCAGTAGCGACAAGCATGTGTCTGTCTGTTAAAGGGTGGTGTAACCCTCAAAGTGCGCTCCAGAAAAAATAAAAAATTCTTCATTTTTTCTGTCTTTGTGAATTGTGTGGGCTATAGCGGCACCTGCATACTCAAAGCAGCAGCGACAAGTGTGTGTCTGTCTGTGAAAGGGTGGTGTAACCCTCAAAGTGCGCTCCACAAAGAAAAAAAAATTCTTCATTTTTTCTGTCTTTGTGAATTGTGTGGGCTATAGCCGCACCTGCATCCTCAAAGCAGCAGAGCCAAGCATGCGTCTGTCTGTTAAAGAGTGGTGTAACCCCCAAAGTGCACTCCAACAAAAATAAAATATTTTCTTCTGTGTTTGTGAATTGTGTGCACTGTATGAGCATCCTCAAAGCAGCAACACCAAGCGTGCGTCTGTCTGTTAAAGGGTGGTGTAACCCCCAAAGTGCACTCACAAAAAAATAAAACATTTTCCTCTGTGTTTGTGAATTGTCTGCACTGTACGTGCATCCTCAAAGCAGCAGCGCCAAGCGTGCATCTGCCTGTTAAAGGGTGGTGTAACCCTCAAAGTGCGCTCCACAAAGAATAAAAAAAATATTTTTTTTCTGTCTTTGTGAAGTGTGTGCACTGTAGCTGCACGTGCATCAACAAAGGAGCAGCGCCAAGCGTGCGCCTCAGTCCCATAAGTAAAGAGCCGGCTGGCTCATTTCTTAAAGGGTGGTGTAACCCACAAAGTGCACTAGTCTCCAACAAAAATAAAAAAATATTTTCTGTGTTTGTGTGCGCCTTAGCCACACGTATATATCAATATAACATAAATGGAGGACCAAACTTTCACCGATAAAAATAAAATAGGGAAAGATCAAGAACCACTTCCTCCTAGTGCTGAAGCTGCTGCCACTAGTCATGACATAGACGATAACATGCCATCAACGTTGTCTGCCAAGGCTGATGCCCAATGTCATAGTAGAGGGCACATACAATCCCAAATGACAAAGTTCAGGAAAATGACCTTAAAAAAAACATTTAAATCATCTGAGGAGAAACGTAAACTTGCCAATATGCCATTTACGACACGGAGTGGCAAGGAACGGCTAAGGTCTTTCCCTATGTTCATGACTAGTGGTTCAGCTTCACATGAGGAAGGAAGCCCTCCTCCAGCTAAAAAAATCAAACGAGTTAAGCTGGCAAAAGCACAGCGAAGAACTGTGCATTCTAAGAAGATATCACAAATCCCCAAGGAGAGTCCAAGGACCTCATTCAGAGTCGGTCGTAGCGGCCGCACGGTCGTACACCACCGATGTTCACTAAACTGTGCATGCGTAAAGTTCGCAATGCGCGTGCGCAAACTAGCTGCTATGATCACAAATTTCTCTCTCCTTGAACACAGCCAGGTTGGTAGTTTGAGTGACAGAATGAGGCGTTTGTGGGTGGTAACAGGGGAAGGTGCTTGAAAATGGGGGAGTGGAGATCCGAACGCAGGCGTGCCTAATTATGCGAACGGCGTTTTATGGGAGTGCATAATTAACAAAGTAGCGTCATGGCACATGTGACATGGGAGGTTTTTACACTGACATGATCGTAGAGCTTAAGAGAGGGTATGGTCAAACTTAAGCTCTACGACCATTTCCGATGGTTCTCGATGGTCTCGATTAATCCTTATATGCCCGGAGATGACGTGTAATGCGTACGAGAAGGGGGCGTATGTTTTTGTCTTCCGGCCGCTTCCTCCCCTTGGTCGGCCAGCTACCGATCCGATCTTAGGGACGCAACTTGCGAGGGAATCATTTGCATATCTGGCCCCTTTTCCCGTACGACCGTGCGGCCGCAACGACCGACTGTGAATGAGGTCCCAAGTGTGGTGGCGGTTGTGATGCCTGACCTTCCCAGCACTGGACAGGAAGAGGTGGCTCTTTCCACCATTTGCACGCCCCCTGCAAGTGCTGAAAGGAGCACCCACAGTCCACTTGCTGATATGCAAATTGAAGATGTCACTGTTGAAGTACAACAGGATGAGGATACTGGTGTAGCTGGCGCTGAGGAGGAAGTTGGCGAGGAGGATTCTGATGGTGATGTGGTTTGTTTAAATCAGGCTCCGGGGGAGACAGTTGTTGTCCGTGGGATGAAAAAGCCCATCACGGTCATGCCTGGGCAGAAGACCAAACATTCCACCTCTTTGGTCTGGCAATATTTCTATCCAAATCTGGACAACAACTGTCTTGCCATATGTACCATATGTAAAGGTGAAATAAGTAGGGGTAGGGACGTTAACCACCTAGGAACATCCTCCCTTATACGGCACCTGCAGCGCGTTCATAAAAAGTTACTGTCAAGTTCAGAAACTTTGGCTAAGACCATAAGCAGTCCAGGGACACCTAAATCCCATTGTCCTGTTGCATCCAAGCGCCTGCAAACCACACCTTCAACTCCCTCCTCGTCAATTTCCTCCTTAGTCAGGATCGGAAGTAGTCCTGCAGGCCATGTCACTGGCATGACTGACTCTCCTATCCGGGATTTCTCCGGGAGGATCCTGCATTGCTACGCCTTCTGCTGCCGCTGCTGCTTTTGCTGCTGGGAGTCGTTCATCATCCCAGAGAGGAAGTAGGAACACCACTAATTTTACTAAACAATTGACCCTCCAACAGTCCTTAGCAAGGAGGATGAAGTACAACAGCAGTCATCCTGAAGTAAAACATATAACTTGACTGCTATGTCAGTGTTAGATGTGTGTCCGGTATCTGCCATTAGTGCAGTGGGATTTAGACAATTGATGGAGGTAGTGTGTCCCCGGTTCCAAATCCCATCTAGATTCCACTTCACTAGGCAGGCGATACCGAGACTGTACAGAAACATCAGAAAAAGTGTCCTCAGTGTCCTGAAAAATGCGGTTGTACCCAATGTCCACTTAACCATTGACATGTGGACAAGTGGAACTGAGCAGACTAAGGACTATCTGACTATGACAGCCCACTGGGTAGATGTATCACCTTACGCAGCAACAACAGCAGCATCACCAGTAGCAGCATCTCAGAAACGCCAGCTCGGTCCAAGGCAGGCTACGCTGTGTATCAACGGTTTCAGTAAGAGGCACACCGCCGACAACTTCTTAGAGAAACTGAGGGAAATTATCGCCCAGTGGCTTACCCCACTTAGACTCTCCTGGGGATTTATGATATCTGACAATGTCACCAATATTGTGCGGGCATTACATCTGGGCATGTTTTGCTCACACAATATACTTGATGGTGCAGAATTTTCTGAAAAGCGACAGGGGCATGCAGGAGACGCTTTGGGTGGCCCAAAAAATTTCTGGCCACTTTCGCCATTCAGCGACTGCGTGCCGAAGACTGGAGCGCCAGCAAACACTCTTGAACCTGCCCCGCCATCACCTGAAGCAAGAGGTTGTGATGCGGTGGAACTCAACTCTCTATATGCTTCATAGGATGGAGGAGCAGCAAAAGGCCATTCAAGCCTATATATCCATCTATGATATAGGCAAAGGAGGGGGTATGCACCTGACTCAAGCGCAGTGGTGAATGATTTCTGTGTTGTGCAAGCCCTTCGAACTTGCCACACGTGAAGTCAGTTCAGACACTGCCAACTTGAGTCAGGTCATTCCCCTCATCAGGCTTTTGCAGAAGCAGCTGGAGAAAGTGAAGGAGGAGCTAAGACGGAGCGATTCCGCTCGGCATGTGGGACTTGTGGATGAAGCCCTTCATTCGCTTTGCCAGGATTCCAGGGTGGTCAATCTGTTGAAATCAGACCACTACATTTTGGCCACCGTGCTCGATCCTAGGTTTAAAACCTATGTGGTGTCTCTCTTTCCAGCCGACACAAGCCTGCAGAGGTGCAAAGACCTGCTGGTGAAAACACTGTCAGCTGAAGTGGAACGTGACACGTCAACAGCTCCTTTTTCATTTAGTCCCGCAACTGGGGCTGCCAGGAAAAAACTTAGGTATCCTAAGCAACCCGCTGGCGGTGATGCATGGCAGGCAGGACCAAGTTTGGACATCTGGTCTGGACTGAAGGACCTGGCAACAATTTCTGAGATGTCTACTGTCACTGCATATGATACTGTCACCATTGACAGAATGGTGGAGGATTACATCGGTGACAGGATCCAAGTAGGCATGTCAGACAGTTCGTACCTGTACTGGCAGGAAAAAGAGGCAATTTGGAGGCCCCTGAACAAACTGGCTCTATTTTACCGGAGTTGCCCCCCTCCAGTGTGTACTCCGAAAGAGTGTTTAGTGCAGCCGGGAACCTTGTCAGCAAAAGGCATAGGAGGTTGTTTCCACAAAATGTGGAGAAGATGATGTTCATAAAAATTAATTATCAACTCTTCCAGGGAGACCAGCCTCAAGAACGTACAGAGGGACCTGTGGTGGTGGATTCCAGCGGGGACAAATTAATACTCTGTGAGGATGAGGATGTACACAACACTGAAGAGGGTGAGGAATTGGTGGATGAGGATGACATCTTGCCTCCATAGAGCCAGTTTGTGCAGGGACAGATTAATTGCCAGCTTGTTTTGTGGGGGCCCAAACAAACCAATCATTTCAGCCACAGTCGTGTGGCAGACCCTGGCGCTGAAATGATTGGTTTGTTAAAGTGTGCATGTCCTATTTATACAACATAAGGGTGGGTGGGAGGGCCCAAGGACAATTCCATCTTGCACCTCTTTTTTTTCTTTGCATTATGTACTGTTTGGGGCCTAGTTTTTCAAACTGCCATCCTGTCTGCCACTACAGTGTCACTCCTAGATGGGCCACGTGTTTGTGCCGCCCACTCGTATCTCTTAGCATAGTCATCCAGCTACCTCGGTGCAACCTTTTGGACATAAAAACACTATTGTGAGGTGTGAGGTGTTCAGAATAGAGTGGAAATTAAGGTTATTGAGGTTAATAATAGCATAGGAGCAGAAAAACCCACAAATTCTGTGATTTTAGCTGTTTTTATGCTACAGATCCAAAACCCAGAACACAAAACACGGAAGGGTGGTGGTTTTGGCAAAATCAATCCAGATCCAAAACACGAAGAAAGATCCAGATCCAAAACCAAAACATAAACGACGAAAAGTGGCCGGTGCACACCCCTAATTTATATATATATATATATATATATATATATATTAGGCTAACACTGGGACCACCCATTAGCAGATCTCTAGTTTCGCCTATGAGTCTCACTGTAAAAGAAATATTAAAATAATGACACACACCAGTTGTTTTATTCTTTTAATACACATGTACTCACACTTACCTCGACTCACACTACATATTTACCTTGTCCCCTGTTCCAGTAGGAATCCCAGGTGAACATCAGTCCTCTTCTCCAGTAGGCATCCTTGGGTAAGAAAATAACATACCACGCAATACTGTAGGAACAAAAACAGACCCAAATTACATGATTTTAGCTGCCATTATTTTTTAAGAAAAATCCAGATTCAAAACCTAAACCAAAACACTTGCAGGATGGTCTTGGCAGAACCATAACGTGATGATGAATCAGAACCAAAATCAAAACCAAAGCCAAAATACTGCACTTTTCTAGTTATGATTGTACCATATATGTTTTTTTGTTTTTTTTCTTAAATAGTCATATAAAATTATGGAGTCTGCAAAAACTAAATAGTGCATGTGAAGAATCATATAAATAGCTGGTGTTACAGAGAATGGTACCTTTAACCCAACAAACAGGTATGAAAAGAATATACATGTACAAAGTTCTTGCTGAATCCCACCAGTCCTAAATTAAACAAAACTGATATCTTTTATTCATCGTTAAGGAGGTGAAGTTATAGTTTTTAAAAAACATTATTTTATTTGCAGTTGGAAACAGACTGTCTTTAGTAATGAGAACAAGGTTTGGCCTTTGAGGACCTATTCCTGGCCTCCCGCAATTGCCATTCATAGGATGTACTGGGATCACTAACCTCAAGGAACACAGAATGACATTTGGCTCCAATTAATGTAAAACACTGATAAAAGAAAGGACAATCTGGGTGTTGGAGAAAATAGCAAATAGATTATAGCAGTGTTTTTTCAGTTTAGGAATATATGTTTTCAGCAATAAAAAAGAGTACATGCATGCATGTACACACAATAAGGATAATTTACAAACCTGCAATAATTACAGACCTGACCTCTAAAATTTATAACTAGAGGTAAATGTAATATGATACAATTTTAGTAAAAAGTGTCACAATACTGGCGAGTTTCAAATTGCCATATGTAATGATATGTGAGTACAAATAAACGACCGTTCTCACCATGACACAACACACTACAGATTTTGATACTGTTAAACATAAAACTCGCCAGAGGTAATAGTCAGTGAATTGTAAACTCACTGGAATCGTTCCACAATAACTCGCCTAACAATATATGGGCCAGCTAATGCAGCTATCTCGCTATGCTCCATCTGTTTTAATAATGTTTTAAATAAATATTTTTTTAAATATAAAGCATAGTGTCCCCCCCTCTAAGCATACCAAGAACTAGGGCTTGCGTACCCCCAATTACCAGCACTATGCTTGACCATCTAGGGCTAGTTAAACCATAGATATGTGATGTACCAACTGGTGCACCACAAGCACCAGGTTCAGGTGTGTTCGGAATGCTTCGTGGCCAATTTCCCCGTAGCTAAGATAGGACACACCGTGACAGATAGGCAAGCCTGTATTCCCCTTTTGCAGACGCAATGACCAGTCAGGAGGGAAGGTGCAGCGCAATTTTATTGTAACCAATCAAAGATTAACAACTGACACAGGAAATGTTTACCATTCACAGGTTAGACAACAGGAATTATACTTTTCAATGTCAAGGTATTTATTTATTACCTCCCCGTCCTCTACCGGTGACCCCAGCTGGCAAGCAAGTGTAAACTACAAGAACCACAATTTCTGCCGAACTTTACTTTACCTAAACCTGCTGGTCGAGCTTGTATCAATAATGCATCGGCAGGTTATAGCTTTAAAATACAGTCTGTGTTATGCTTCCTTTTGCTGAGGATAACGTGGGAAAAACACATGTAGGTTAGCCTTGTATTAATAGTGCACCGGCAGCCTATAGCTGTGAAATACAGTGTGTGCTACGCTTCCTTTTGCTGAGAAAGACGTGGGAAAAACACATGCAGATTAGGCTTGTATCAGTAGTGCGCCAGCAGCCTATAGCTTTGAAGTACAGTCTGTGTTAATGCTTCCCTTTTGCTAAGAAAAACGTGGGAAAACACATGCAGGTAGGCTTGTATCAGTAGTGCGCCAGCAGCCTATAGCTTTGAAATATAGTCTGTGCTGATAGCAGTAGTTCACCGGCAACTTGGAGTAATTTAAACAGTCTTTGAGCCTTGAAGAAAATAGGGACAACACTGAGGATACGCTGATAGCAGTAGTTCACCGGCAACTCACAATAATGTAACACAGTCTTTGAGCCTTGAGAAAATAAGGACAACACTGAGGCTATGCTGATAGCAGTAGTTCACCGGCAATTTGCATTAATTTAAACAGTCTTTGAGCCTTGAAGAAAATAGGGCCAACACTGAGGCTATGCTTATAGCAGTAGTTCACCGACAACTTGCATTAATTTAAACAGTCTTTGAGCCTTGGAAAAAAATAGGGACAACACTGCGGCTACGCTGATAGCAGTAGTTCACCGGCAACTTGCACTAATTTAAACAGTCTTTGAGCCTTGAAGACAATAAGGACAACACTGAGGCTATGCTGATAGCAGTAGTTCACCGGCAACTTGCAATAATGTAACACAGTCTTTGAGCATTGAGAAAATAAGAACAACAGTCTTCCTAAATGTCTATGCCACAAATTACTACCACCAGAATTGCCAGCCGGGGTTACACAGGGCTAAATAAACAATTAATGTACATTACATCAGCATGAATGGACTTTGAAATGGATACCCGGCCAAACAGTGTATAAGAAACAATTTACATTAACACCAGTACCAGTAAATATTCAAACATTTCATGCAAGCAAAATATTAATCAGCATTGACAATAATAACACAACAAGCAGTGAACAGCTTTACAGAGTGTTATAACAGATAAAGGGGCCACGGAGGGCCACTATCAACCACTTTAGCTAACACACGAGTCAAGCAGTAAACAGAGCCAAATACATATCACATGGCATTACATTTTGTTTAAAGATAAACATAGAACATATTATACATCACCCACAGTGGCATCGGACATTAGCCAACACCCATAAATCACCGCCCCTCCTGGACATGAGCCAGAGGTTCACAGGAGAGAAATAACCACCAATGCAATTCTTGGGGAAAAGAGGGGGTGACCTATCTTTCACTTCCCCCTATTTCATCACTAAACACACACTTTACCTAATTTAAGGCATTATGAAGGGGTATATGGGGCAACTATGTGCTATAAACAAAGGAAAACCCCCTGGTGGGCCTGAGAGTGAACACTGGGTAAAATTGCAGCTCCTAGAAGAGGACAAGGGACCCACTAAAAAGCACTGTGGAATGCGGGAAAAAGGGTGCCCTGAATGGGAAGTATCTAACTAAAGGCAGGGATTGTGCTCAGGGGTAGGCTGGGGTAACAGAATATGGGCCCAGGTCAGTTACGAGGAGAGGGGGATTGGGGCAGCATAGCTCTCATCATGTGCAGGGGCTCTTCCGCCCAAACAGACTCCTCGACACTGGAACTGCGCACCAGGCCGTGCTCCACTACTAGAATCCGCTGACATGAGAGGGGAGCCAAGTATCCACACAGGTGTCCGGTAACTGTACTGTGCCTGATGTCCCCAGCAGTGTGGCTGTATCCTCTCTGAGCTCCGAGAAAGGGGCAATGACTGCAGGGGTCCTCTCCGCACTCTAGTCCTCTTCTGGATTCCTCTGTAGCGACTTGTCCGTGGTCCGCCTCTGCAGCACAATCCTCTGACAGACACAGGCACACTCTTCCACTGTCTGGGCAGTCCTCGGCGGTTCCTCTTCCCAAGCTGCAGCATTCTCCTCAGCGGAGGCTGTACTCACCGGTGCCGGCAGTCAAAAGCAGCCGTTATCTGTGTGCTGGCAGCCACTCCACTCCGGTCTACAGGAGCTCCTCTTCCGACCCCCGGCAGGCAGACTTTAACAGGCAGCAGCTCGGTACCAGTGGGGCAGCTCTATGGCTCCAGGGGTTCTCTCGTTGGTGGGCAATGCTTTGGGCAGCCTGTAGCTGAAGGGGCCCTCTCGGCGGGGTCCTCTTGATCTCCCAGTGGTCCTCGGTGGCAGGTGCTGTCCACTTCGGCGCTGGGGCTTTCCGTCCTCTTCACCCAGCGGGCGGGCAGCGACGACTCCTGCAGCAGTCGGATTCACTTTCTCCCTCAGCGGTCGTAGTGCAGTCTTCCTTGGAGCGTGTCCCTGGCAGAGGTAACTAACTGGCAGAAGCCGGGACAGAACTCCACACCCCCAGAGGTCCTCAGCAGGGATACAACCATGGCAGGCAGGCAGGCTCCTCTCCGGGGTCCGAGAACTCTCCGCTCCACAAGCAGCAACTCTCTCTCCGCCCAGCCAAGTTCCCTATATCCCTGAGAGCAGCGCTGTCCACATCCAGGCAAACTCCCTCCGGGCTCTCGGGAGACATAATTTATCACCTTGGTGCCTTCTCTGGCCCTCCTCTCTGGCATGATCCGGACTTCTAGTTGACCAGGGGACTTCAGTAGCAGCCCACCCACAGGTCCCTCTGCCCTACAACCTAAGGGGCCAATCAATGGGGGGTCATTTTCTCGGGTTTCTGGGTTGCTGGCCTGCTGGACAATCTTACACCCTGGCTGTACATGCCCAATAGGGGTTCAGGGACAGTGGGGTCACTCTGAGTTCTGTGTCCCTGTCTACTGAAGTGAATGGAGCAGTAATCTCTATATAGAATTAAAAAAAATTGGGGGACCCCTATTTGGGAACAAACTTGGGGGTACCACAGATGGTAAACCTGCAGTGTTTTCATGGTACCGAGCTGGTTTCTCCAGGGGATTGGGGGTCCGCAAAAAAGTGCAGGACCCCATCCTGTGTACAACCAGCAATAGTGACAATAGTACTAAGGTTCTTCTCTATATCCCTCGAGACTTTTGGTATGAAGTAGAGATGTGCACATACCCTGCTTTGACTTTGGTTTTGGTTGTAAATTTTCATTGTACATTGTTAAAACCACCCTCAATTGTTTTGGTTTTGAATTTCTTTACCAAATGATTAAAACAGCTAAAATAACATGCATTTCAACTCATTTCCAGTCAATTTTGACCACCTCACAGTCCATAATATTATTTTCACCAGTATTGGCCAAAGGCTGCAATGAGCTGTCTGGCTAAACTAAGCGATAGAGCAGCGGCACAAATACATGGGAGTTTAAAAGAATATAGCACATCTATGAAATATAGTGGCACAGTAGTAGCAGGATGGCAGTTTAATAAACTATATAACCATATAGAATGTTTTCATTAAACAAAATCTAAAGTAAAAGCATAGTAGAAAATATAATATATATTATGAAAACAAAATAAAATATACTGTATTACAAAATCTGAATTTTTTTTTTTTCAAAAATATTTTTATTGAAATCATCAGATAAATTATGATACACAAGCAAATATATCACACATAAAAAATGCAAATCACTTGTGGTTTTGAGAAAATGACTGCGCCACATTTTTCTTATTTTACCGGACCATATCAATATAATCAAGAAATTATTGTACTGACTTCAACCATAGTAAAGGTAATATAAGGGGATAAAATGGGAAGGGGGACATGAGCCATGCACTCCCAGTCTCAGTCTCTCTCTACTTTGTTTTTCTTGATCCTTTTTTTGTATTAAGTGTAATTTATTAGGGGATCTTGTAGGAGCAGTCTAGTTTCATACCATTGTGTTGATTTGAAACATTTTTGTTTTTGTTTTTTAATCTCAGGATTTAATGTATCAATGAAGCTCTCCCAAATTAAGAAGAATTGTTCTGTTTTATTTTCTTTATTGAGAGAGAAGTCGACCCAATCCATTTTAAAAATATAGAATAATTTCTCTTTGAACATAGTTAATGAAGGAGCGGTAGGAGTAATCCATTGTTGCAGGATACATTTTTTAGCTACAGCCGAGATAATTAATAATAGTTTTCTACATCCCTTAGAAACTCTAATTATTCCTGGAATATATTCCAACACTGCCCATTCTGGTGTTAATGGAAGATAATTAATTAGGTCCGCAAGCACATATTGCTTCACTTCGATCCAAAACTTCTTAATGAACCTGCAATCCCATAAGCAGTGATACAAAGATGCCTCTAATTGGGTACATTTTGGGCATGCTGAGGAGGTTGTGCTACCGATAAGATGACAACGTGTAGAAGAAAGATATCCCCTATAAAATAGCCTATAAAACATTTCTCTATAGGTTGTAGCTGTCAATGTGCGGAGGGAATATTGTATAGTAATACCTGTAGAGAATGTTCCCGTAAAGTAAGGAACTTTTAATAGGCTGTAGAAAAGTGATATAGTTTTATACGGATCACCGGCGGACAAAAATGCAGTATCTAGTTTATTATCCCAATCCAAGGGAGATAAAAAGGATAAGACTCTACTGGTATAGTGTTGTGCATGTAGAAAAGCCAAGTTACAGGATTGGAGAAAATCGTATTGTGCGTAGCCTGTTCAAACGTTGAGGGGCGCTTAAGCGAAAAATTTGTGAAATGTCTAACTGTGCGGAGGCCCAGTGAATCCCATCTTCGGAAGGGGTGTGTGGCGGACCTGTTCTGATTGTTTCCCAGCAGAGGGAGATGTAATGAGTAAGAAGCGTGGAGTTTAAATTTGTAAATCTGAATATTTTAATTGGTAGTATATACCCTCACTTATGGAAAGTATACTTAATGGGAATGTGGGGCAGAGAGTAATGTTGTATGTTAACTGTCCCCTCTAGGTGGGTAGCATAGGGTAGGGAGAGGGATAAATGTTAGATAGCGGTCTAGGGGCAGGCGCTCCTAGCCCCTGGATAAAGTCACAGGTCCTTGATAAACAACAACATTACACTCTGCCCCACATTCCCGTTAAGTATTCTTTCCATAAGTGAGGGTATATACTACCAATTAAAATATTCTATTATATACAACTTAATTTAATATCCCTCTACCACCCACCCCAAACACGTACTATATACTTTATTAATAACCATTATCTGCTTTCTGAAGCTATGTAAATAAAAGAAAACAACCTTTTCACTATTATTAGATCTGGGTTATCATTTTTATTTTTTCTATTTCTGCACTAGCCAAATCCTTATTTGGCATAATTTTGCAGAGGGAACCTGATTTATACTTAAATGCAAACAGGCGCAGTTCTATGATGTATGTTAACACATACATTTATTTACTTTAAATCAAGCAGGGAGAGAGTAAGGGGGTCTCTCTTTAGAACTTTGCTGCCCCAGCAGACTACTAAAGTAGCACCCAAGTGAGCGCCAGGCAAAAAATCCTTCTTGCCGTACAAATAAGTCAAAATCAATCAAGCTTATCCAAAAAGCAGATCAAAGGCATCTGGATAATACAGTCTAAATTGATAATAAAATATAATAGAATAGACAACAGAGAGAATAGAACAACACAATAGATATAGAAATTGATATCTGTAGAAAGTAGTAAATGATAATCAATTAATAAGAAATTTGAGAGGCTAAGCTGATACTTCAACATGTACTGAAGGAGGAAAAGCTGAAATTAGCAACGCAGATAATCTATACTCATCATAGTCAAATTGGGGGAGCATAAAAGGCAGTCTTATTACAGAGCGCACCTATTAGTATTTATAATATAATGTCGCCATCACTGATCTTACACAAACAAAAGTTGTGTAAAACTACTAGCCGTCCTCCTGTTCTCTTCTGTGATGAAAGTTCAACCCAGGTAGCAGCAGCCCTAGTGTGAAAGAATCCTTCTTGGTAATCCAGGAAAGGGAAGGAGTCAGTTTGAATCCTATCACTAATGAGGAGGTTGATGATGAAGGTGTTGGTGGTGGAGATTTCATGTGCTGGAATCTATCAATGCTGATGGTAGCAGATGCCGGACTGCTTGTCATATATGATTTTCCATATTTTGATAAATAAGGTAAATGAACAAGCTGCAAATAATGTAACTGTGAGGAGGTGCCTAGATGGTTAACGTACCTACCTCTATTTACTTTGGTTCTACAATGGATGAGATGCCTTGACAAATGTCAGGATTTAGGTAAAAAAAAATCCTCATGGAAGAGTTTACAATTTTGGTCTTTTGCCCAAGCATAACAATGTTCTTCTTCCTTACAGGCAAGAACTTTTGCCACTGGTGACTGACACACTTTGACACAAACAGTATAATCCTCCTGAATTGTATCAACTTGTTCTTGTCCAACACATTCATCAGACACACAAATTGCCTCCTCATCCTGTTGCACTTCCACAGTAGCATCCTTAATTTCTACTGTATGTCATTACTTTTGTGGTTGGGTATGGGATGCTGGCACTCGGGATCCCGGCAGTCAGAATCCCAATGCTGGCATCCCGACAGATGAAGGTAAGTATATTACCCTAGACGAAAAAATGAATGGGTGAAATCAGGTGCCTGAACTCTAATCAACCACCAGTAACTAAATGCAGCTACCTTGGATGGGGCATAGCCAACCGCTAGAATTCACACAACGAAGTCAAAACAAGTGGAGGGAGCGTAGATTGACTGATAAAAAAAATATATATAATTTTTTAGTTCAAATATTAAGCATAAAAAATCACATATCACAAAAGCAATTAATTAAAATACAATAAGAGATAAACAATGTAAAACCCCTAGTACCACTGCACTAATACTGGGTTACTCCTGCTCTTTTATCGACTGATCCATGATTGATTTGTATTTCCACCAGGACAGGAGTTAAGCTACAGTAGTTGAACTTAACTGCCACCAGACCAATTGAATGTACAATGAAAGAGTAAAATAAGACACTGTTACCTTTGCCATGCAGTTTTATTAAAGTACTGGATATTTTAGTTGAAACCAGCAAAATATACTGTATATTTTTTGCACTTGTTATTGTTGGGGTCCAGCTGAGAGGGACACATCTAGATCCAGTAATGCTGCCTCTCCAAAACTCACTTTTGAAAAAATTTAATACACTTTTTATTGAATTTTAATTATAAAAGATTTTATATGTTTTTGGGTTTTTTTTAACAGCAGTAACAATTGTTTATTTTTTTGCACTTACAGTATTTTTTTGGGTGCAGCTGACGGGGACACGACCACACCTGTAAGTAGAGTAATATATGTTGCCTCTCAAAAATACACTAGTAGAAATTTCAACTTGAGAATTTTTTTGTTATAACATAAAAAGAGGTCTTCTTTGTGGTGCAGCTCATTCAGACACAAGACAGCATAGTATTTTTGTACTAATAATCTTAAAATGACACTGTCTCCACTGTAATACACAAGTGACAATATAAATAATGTCAAAGAAAAATATAACAAATGAAACTCTAAATCGTGCATGTGATGCAGCCTACACCACACTTACAATAAGCACCATCTAATACGCTTAATAAAACAGAGATAAACACAATATATAGAAAGTAGATATTGTTGCTTCATACAAAATAAATACTTAAATTTGGGTGTAGCAATGATCTCGAAGTCGGAAACAGGTATCCCTGTAATCAGATATTTGTCTTTCATTCTTTCTTCTTCCGTTTATTCTCCGTATATATAGAAAGGAGACAAGAATGCTGATGGTGTAGTATGTCTAATACATTGATCACACCCTTTAGTATATTCATTTGATATAGCAGTATTGATAGTGTCTCTACCCATCACAACGTGTAGGAGAACTCACCTTACTTACATAGCCATAGGTTATAAAGTGTCCATAATGATATCTTTAATTTCTAACACCAACATATATGCATGCACCATAAAGAGGTATCGTACCCCACTCACAATGTGGGCATAGGATCTCCGTATATAATGGTATCTTTTACAATCTCAATATGTAGGGACCCACAGCCGTTTCACCACAGGGGATATATTATATAGGGTATACCATTACTCACAAGGAATACGCTGCAGGCAATCTCATAAAGGTTTCTTTATAGAATATCTTTCCTCGTCACTTTTATATATAAAGAGGTACTTCCGAGGTAAGTAAACTGCTTACTAAGGTCCAAATTGCTCCTGTACTGTGAACCGGAGTCCACTCCACCATTGTATTTCGATCCCGGTCCACGATCTTTTTCAAGGTGTCAAAATGAAAAAGATCTCGGACTGGGATCGAAACGCGTTGGTGGAGTGGAGGCCGGTTCACGGTACAGGAGCAGTTTGGACCTTAATAATGTAGTGTAGCTCGATATTAATAAAAACAAGTACACTTTAAAAAAACATACATACACAAAAGCCTCTTTGCACTGCAGCAGTGGATCGTAGGTGCTACTAGTGTGTGAGAAACACACAGTAGTCTGTTTGCAGTTTGCTTTGCACTGGATTGCAGTTGCTAGCTACAGTAGTGTGTCTGACAAAGTCAAACACACATATTGTACTGTACATTACACAGTAACAAATATGCTTGCACTTGCACCCTTGAAGAATAACTACAGCCCACAGCCTCTCCCTACACAGTGTGAAATGGCGCCTAAATACAAGTAAAGTACTGTTTTATAGAATCCAATACACACGAGATACCAGATAGATTACGCTTTTCCTCATTCTGAGATCCAAACTTGTCACCCCCCAAGTTTGGGTATGTTTGGATTTCAGTAAACTAAACATCTCTAGTATAGAGGTAATGATAAATAATCATATTGTTCTTTACAGGTGGATTTCTGGTCTGAGCAAGGCTGTAGATCCACAAGCCCTATTCCTGGCCTCCCACAATTACTACCTATGGGATGTGCTGGGACCACTAACCTCAAGGAATACAGAATGACATTTGGCTCCAATTAGGTGGAAGGATTTATGTTGGAATGTCAGCACCACTCTTTGTACTAAAATAAATAAAAACAAGAAAATACTTAAACAAATGCAGTTGGAAGTAAGCTAAATAGATAGGCCAACAGGGTCAAAAGGTTGACAGGTACAAAAGGTTGATTAACAAAAGGTCAATAGGTGCAAACCATCAACAGGGACAAATGGGTGGCACACATTTGGTCAACAGCAACATTAATTTTTGTATACTATATTAAGACTAATCCCAACCCTCCCCCTAACGCCTAACATTAACCCTCCCTCAAGTACCTAAACCTAACATCGCCTAACCCTAACCAGCAACAGAAATCTTGGGGCTCGTTACACTCATGTGTTTGGGGCCCCCTATACCCTCTCCTAGTCCTTATCCAAGCCCATCACACACACACCCCTCTTCCCAGCTCCTGTGTCTGTTACAAACCCTCTTCCCCAGCCCTGTGTCTGTCACACACCCCTCTGCCCCAGCCCCTGTGACTGTCACACACCCCTCTTCCACAGCCCCTGTGACTATCACACACACCTCTTCCCCAGCCCTGTGTCTGTCACACACCCCTCTGCCCCAGCCCCTGTGACTGTCACACACCCCTCTTCCCCAGCCCCTGTGACTGTCACACACACCTCTTCCCCAGCCCGTGTCACACACCTCTCTTCCCCATCCTCTGTGTCATGCACCCCTCTTCCCCAGCTCCTGTGTCACACACCCCTCTTCCCCAGTCCATCACAAACAGCCCCAGCCCCTGTCACATGTCCCCTTCTTCCTCAGCCCCTGTCACATGTCCCCCTATTCCCCAGTCCCTGGCACATGTCCCCATTTTCCCCAGCCCCTGTCACATGTCCCCTCTTCCCCAGCCCCTGTCACATGTCCCCTCTTCCCCTGCCCCTGTCACATGCCCCTGCTCTTCCTCAGCCCCTGTCAGATCTCACCCTCTTCCCCAGCCCGTGTCTACAACTCTCTTCATCTGTAGCTCCCCACTACCAACCCGTGACTCTAGCCCAGCGCGGCCTCAACCAACACTTACCTGCTGTGCTTGCCTGCAGAGGCAAGGGGGACACATGATCTGGGCTCCCGAAATTCCTGAGGGTTCGGGGCCCCTCAGAATCTCTGGGCCCAGTACAAGTGTCCCAATTGTCTCCCCCTGTCACCGTGACTAACCATAATTTCCAGCAGCCTAACTGTCCCCTCTGGAAGCGTAACCCTAACCCTCCCCCAAGTGCCTACTATAACCCATAACCCAAACTTAAAAGATGTTGAAAACAAAAAAATATGATGTGTCAACCATTTTGGTGTCGACCATCAGTGTGTGGACAATTTGTCCCTGTCAATCTCTTGTACCTGTCGACCTTTTGCACTGTAAACCTTTTGTCAGTTAACATTTAGTACTTGTTGACCTTTTGTCCCTGTTGACCTATTGCATGTCAATCATTTGGTGTCTACCTATTCATTGTTGACCTTTTTACTGTCTACCTGTCATCTGGATACCATTTAACACCATCCATATAGACCTCTATGGGGATGGTGACCTGACTCTGTTTCATAAATGGCAAAAACAATCTCAGGAAGCTGTTAGCTATGGCTTACATTGGAGACACAGCAAATCCAAAGAGAGGATCCATTCTGGCTAAAATCATGTATATGTGAGGAAATTAACTATCCCTTCATGTCTAAGGATTGTGGTTTTGTTAAACAGACCTCCTATTCCAATACTAGTGCTTTAGTGTGATATCTATAGTTTACAGCTTATGTTGGGTTTCTTCTATGGGGAGCAGGGGTACCGAGAGGTGATGGAGTGGGTACTAATTACCCAGCCCTGGGCTTGATGAAGGGGCCTGGTGGCCTGGGTCCGATACCCCCTCTTCCCATCTTACCTCAGCAGCAGCAGGCTCTCTTTTAAGCGCAGCACATGCTGTTGTGCTTTGTGCTGACGTGGGTCCAGGGAGGCTGTTGCCGCTAAGCTCAGCAGCAGTCTCCTCTACCTGCACCTAATGTGCAGGGGTGGGGGGATAGCACTGGTCATGCCCCTGGCCGAGGTTTACAAAAAATTTTAAAGGGGCGTGGCCACACCTGCAAAATTAGGCCATACCCCTTTCAGTACCCGGACCCAGCTTTGCTCTCTACAGGTCGTAGACCGGTAAAGTTGAGAAGCGCACATGCTTATAATGAGAGATCCTAAAACAGTATATGTGAGTGCTGGCACCCTACTTAATAGAGAAAATGATTGAGTCCCAAGGTAGAGACTCCAGGGGACAGAACCAGGGGCGGATTGGCCATTGAATTCACCGGGTAGATTCCCAGTGGGCCGATGTGCCTGTAGGGCCACCTGTTTGGTTACTTCTATTACCATTATGACAGCACCCCGAGTGTGTGGCTGTGTGCGCTTTGTGGCCGGACGGCGTGTGACACAGGCAGTCGCTAAATTGTGCAGACAGTGCAGTCAGTGTGGGTACGGACAGGCAGAAATTACTTAGTCAGCTGGTGCCTGCGGGGCTGAGTTGCCGGGCAGACTGACAAAGCTGGCTGTGGGCAGAGGCTGATCTAAGGGAGCCACGGACAGTGTGGAAGTGAGTCAGCCGGCTAGGCTAGGAGACCACACACCAGACAGACTGACAAGGGAGGCGGCACTGCGGTAGGTCACAGGTGGAACTGAGGGGCGTAAGGGAGTAGAGGAACAGGAAGTACCAGTATATTGGCCCAAACTGACAGGGTCCCGCTGGTGCTGATGATCGCGGCTGCACCCTGCTTTGATCTCACACATAGGCAGATATATGCCTGTGATGTCTGCCTGTAATACACACTTGCTAGAATCTGCCACCTGTATCATTCCTCCCCCTCCACTATGTGTGTTTCTACCACCTATATAGCTTCTACCCTCCCCATGTGTTCATGCCTCTAACCCCCCTCCACCATGTGTGCCTCTGCCACCTGTATAGCTCCTAGCCACCCCATGTGTCCCTGCCTCTATCCCCCCTCTACCATGTGTGCCTCTGCCACCTGTATAGCTCCTCCCCCCTCCATCATGTGTGTCTCTACCACCTATATAGCTCCTACCCAACCCATGTGTTGCTGCCTCTAACCCCCCTCCACCATGTGCCTCTGCCACCTGTATAGTTCCTCCCCCTCCACTATGTGTGTTTCTACCACCTATATAGCTCCTACCCACCCCAGGTGTTCATGCCTCTAACCCCCCTCCACCATGTGTGCCTCTGCCACCTGTATAGCTCCTACCCACCCCATGTGTTCCTGCCTCTAACCCCCCTCCACTATGTGTGCCTCTGCCACCTATATAGCTCCTACCCAGGTAAGCACAATTTTCTGTTACTTATTATATTTTATTTCCATTTTATGAGTGTGTATAATTAAATATATATTTTATGTATGTGCATGTATGTAAATGTAGTTATATATAATATATATATATATATATATATATATATATATAGATATATATATATATAGATATATATATTTATATATATACAGTCAGGTCCATAAATATTGGGACATTGACAGAATGTTCATATTTTGTCCTCTATTCACCACCACAATGGCTTTGAAATGAAACAAACAAGATGTGATTTAACTGCAGACTTTCAGATTTCATTTGAGGGTAATTACATCCAAATCAGGTGAATGGTGTAGGAATTACAATGGTTTCTATATGTGCCTCCCACATTTTAAGGGGCCAAAAGTAATGGGACAAACTAAACAATCCTAAATCTAATTTTCACTTTTTAATACTTTGTTGCAAATCCTTTGAAGGCAATTACAGCCTGAAGTCTGGAACGCATAGACATCACCAGACGCTGGGTTTCATCCCTGGTGATGCTCTGCCAGGCCTCTACTGCAAATGTCTTCAGTTCCTGCTTGTTCTTGGGGCATTTTCCCTTCAGTTTTGTCTTCATCAAGTGAAATGCATGCTCAATCGGATTCAGGTCAGGGGATTGACTTGGCCATTGCATAACATTCCACTTTTTAGCCTTAAAAAACTCTTTGATTGCTTTTGCAGTATGCTTCGGGTCATTGTCCACCTGCACTGTGAAGCGCTGTCCAATGAGTTCTGAAGCATTTGCCTGAATATGAGCATATAATATTGCCCGAAACACTTCAGAATTCATTCTGCTGCTTTTGTCAGCAGTCACATCATCAATAAATACAAGGGAAGCAGTTCCATTGGCAGCCATACATGCCCACGCCATGACACTACCACCACCATGCTTCACTGATGAGGTGGTATGTTTTGGATCATGAGCAGTTCCTTTCCTTCTCTTCTCTTCCCATCACTCTGGTACAAGTTGATCTTTGTCTCATCTGTCAATAGGATGTTGTTCCAGAACTGTAATGGCTTTTTTAGATGCTGTTTGGCAAACTCTAATCTGGTCTTCCTGTTTTTGTGGCTCACCAATGGTTTGCATCTTGTGGTGAGCCCTCTATATTCACTCTTGTGAAGTCTTCTCTTGATTGTTGACTTTGACACATATACATCTACCTCCTGGAGAGTGTTCTTGATTTGGCCAACTGTTGTGAAGGGGTTTTTCTTCACCAGGGAAATAATTCTTTTGTCATCCACCACAGTTGTTTTCCGTGGTCTTCCGGGTCTTTTGGTGTTGCTGAGCTCTCCGGTGCGTTCTTTCTTTTTAAGAATGTTCCAAACAGTTGATTTGGCCACACCTAATGTTTTTGCAATCTTTCTGATGGGTTTGTTTTCATTTTTCAGCCTAATGATGGCTTGCTTCACTGATAGTGACAGCTCTTTGGATCTCATATTGAGAGTTGACAGCAACTGATTCCAAATGCAAATGTCACACCTAGAATCAACTCCTGCTTAATTGATAATGAAATAATGAGGGAATAGCCCACACCTGTCCATGAAATATCTTTTGAGTTGATAGTCCCATTACTTTTGGCCCCTTAAAAGTGGGAGGCACATATTGAAACTGTTGTAATTCCTACACGGTTCACCCGATTTGGATGTAATTACCCTCAAATTAAATCTGAAAGTCTGCAGTTAAAGCACATCTTGTTTGTTTCATTTCAAAACCATTGTGGTGGTGAATAGAGGCCAAAATCTGAAAATTATGTCAATGTCCCAATATTTATGGACCTGACTGTATATATATATATATATATATATATATATATATATGCAAATAAACTACCATACTGTGTATTTATATACATTATTATTATTATAAAATTTGACCCTTATATAAATTAATTGTGGCTGTGGCATGTGCATCATGTCACACCTAAAGTGCACAGCTAGTACCCCAGCTCCCACTGCGCACCATGGACATTAGGTGTGACGTGCAGGTATTCCCTGCAGCAACAAGAATGGAGAGGACGGTGAATGAGGGGGATAAGTATAATGAGACGGGAGTGGGCTGAAACAGGAGAAATGGACCGGCTGAGAATACTCGCAGATGCCGGGTCCATTTATTTACTAGTGTGTATTTTTGTGTTTATATATATATATATATATATATATATAAATATCAATAGATGAGGATAGGGAATGTGGGGTGTCTGCGTTTGGAGATATGTTTATAAAAGGAGCAAATGGATAATCTTACAGTAAATAAATGCTTTCACTTATCGGGCTTGAGTGTCAAGAAAGTTTTTCTTTATTTTTAGAGCAATATTTTGCACTGTCTCATACATAAAAACCATGTAGGTTGATCTGGGGGTATCTGGTGTATGTATGCACTATAGTGGGTGCACCATAGCATGCACTCGCTCTGGGTTCCAGGGCCCCATGGAACACCTCTGCATCCACTGGCAGAGGTTGAGGTGGTTGTGGGGGGGACGCTGTCTGTTTTATTTGAACTGGGCTCTTATGGCAGCCCTGGGTTCAAGGAATGCCATTGCTATGGGGCTCGAACTGTCACTCGGGCCACGCATCCTCTGCAGCCCTGTCATGCCACTAAATGGGAAAAATGAGAGAAGCAACATTACAGGCAGTGATTGCATTTAAGTGCAATAGCATGGCGGTAAGGGACTCGTCACTAGAAACTGAGCGGGTCCCCCAGAATGTGCTCTACAATAAGAAAATGTCTCATTGGGATACTGTAATGCTGCCTCTCAGTTCCGGGACTACTGTGTCTCAGAAGCTTGTCTAATACTGGTTGACTGGTGGAGAGTTTGTGCAGTGCTGAGGCTATTGGGGCGACCATCCTATCGGGGCAAAATGATTGCAGTGATCAAGGTATAGTAATATACAAATTCTGCCTACTTTGCTGTTGGCTCTGCCTACAGTTGATTTGGTGATGCCCTTGTGAGGCCCCTTCCAGAAATTTTTCCAGGGCCACTTTTAGGGTCTGATTCAGAGCCGGATGCTATTTGCGCTCGCTCGTTCAGAAAAAGGGGGTGGCTATTCAAATTAACCGTTCACTCTTTGCGGTCTGTTGACGCCTCTATGTCTGAACGAGCAAACAAAACTTGCGGTTGTAATTTTGGAAAAAACGCCGCCTGGCCGCTCGCATCATACGTCATGTCCGCTATTTATTAGATTAATCGAGTACATCGAACGGCGTATGAACTGCTCGCTATTCTTGTGGTTGATTTTTCCTACCACAATCTTGCGAGCAGTTCTGACTATAAAATAACCAAGTGACGTGGTCGATGACGCTGATGTATTAATTATGCACACCCTTAAAATGCCCGTTTTGACCTTTAGGCACGCCTGCGTTCTGATCTCCACTCCCCGTTTTCAAGCACCTTCCCCTGTTACCACCCACATACGCCTCCTCCTGTCACTCATATTAGCAGGCATTCGCTATTTAGCGAGCACACGATTTTCTGCCGCACTGACTGGTTCGCGCATGCGTATTACAATCCGTACGCATGCGCAGATGTGCGAACATCTCTCGGAACGAACAAGCGGCCGCTTACGTGCGGCTCTGAATGAAGCCCTTAGTCCCCAATCCGCCCCTGGACAGAACCCTACCAAAATATTATTATTGGGAAAGGATGATACTGTATCTAACACAGTTCATAATTAAAGTGTAAAATCCCTTTAACTTATTTAACATTTGCAAGCTAAATATGTTATGTCACTGTACAAATTATGCATGACTGACATCTTAATTTAGCTGAAAGCAGAACATGTATTTAGATTTCAGCTGGCTCATTCATAATACACCTGTGTTTATACACAGCCAGTCTTCAGCCATAACAAACTGGCAGGTGATACTGTACACTAAGCTAAGATCCTAAATGTACTGCTGTTAAAGACCAGTGAGTCATCCTTAACAAATGCTGCTCTAAATAAATTGAAAATATCTCAAATGTATAAATTACAGAGTTCATTTCAATAAGGACCCATGTGGTAAGAAGACCAGAACATAACAGAGTAATTTGTCCTTACTTTTCCTAGATAGACGTTTGGAGATATGTTTATAAAAGGAGCAAATGGATAATCATACAGTAAATAAATGCTTTCAGCTTTGAGTGTCAAGAATCTTTTTCTTTATTTTTAGGGCAATATTTTGCACTATCCCATACATAAAAACCAGCAATGGTTCAATTCTGTATTTATTTTGACCCCTTACATTTTTGACTACTCTCTCAATTTAGGTGTCCCAGCCCCATTTCTGATGTAGCGTAATGTCCTGCCACCCTGACAGCTAGGTCTATATTTATGAAGCCACCACATAAAAAATATTCCACTAGATTATTTTTACCTGACTATAGGGAATGACAGAGAAGTTACTGATTGCAGAGAAGTTGCTATATTACTTTTTTTCAAAAAGTTTTTATTGAAAGGTCACAATGTAAATGAAAGGCAGTATAAAATTAAGCAGAACACATGAAATACATAGAACTGATAGACACCATAATCAATATCATTATTATTTTAATTTTTTTTTTATTTGATTTTTTATTCTTATCAGCATTATTATATTTTATTTATATGGTGCAACCAGGTATCCACAGGGCAATCCTGTATTTTTCCTTTAATATATCTTAAATTTCTTTTTTGCCTATTTAATGTGTCTCTAATACCATTTTTGAGTTCACTATCTCTCCTCTTTTATTGGGTGATGTCTCTTCATTTTGACCCTTTTTTAAATTATCTCTTTCTTTGAATCTCCTTAGATATCCCACATTCATGCTTCCTTAGCATATCACTCCTTATATAATTTACCTGAGCTATTCCTTTAGCTGTCACTCTTACTGTAATTGTATCTGATCCAGACCTCTATAAATGTAACTTTCCACTCGAGTGGTCCATACAGTAAATGTCGATTCTCAAATAAGCAGGTGTGCTCAAGCTGCAGGGAAAGCAAAATTAAATGTATTAGATCTTCATCAGGGGAGAGGTGAGGTCTCTCTCTTCTCACATAGGGTTTCTGTGGATGTTTAAATCTCTCTCCTGAGGGGCATTTTAAGTGAAATGGGGTTCCATGTTCATCGGCTTCCCCTACCACACAGCGGGTTCCCACCTATTCCGGATGGTATCATCATACCAATGATATGATGGGGGGAGACACCTATTGGCCCATCTGCACTGCATACCCTTCACCCATTATAAATACACCAGTAAAAAAATGTTCATATGATCTTTAGGTAGACCACCAGTCTATAAACATGTATTTAAGCCAACAGGGTTAAAATTCGACACAGTCAAAAGGTTGACATTTAACATGTCAACACTAAAATGTTGATACATGGATTTTTCATAATATTAGGCGTTAGGACTAGGTTTAGGGTTAATCTTAAATATTTGGGTTTGGTTTCAAGTTATGATTACGCTAAAATAACAAAAAAGTGTCAATATGTTAAATGTGAACATTTTCACTGTGGCAACAATTTAACCCTGTCGACCTAAATACTGTCAACACAATCAAAATGTCAACACATGGATTTTTCGTGATTTTTAGGGTTAGGCTTAGTATTTAGGGTTTGTTTTATGGTTAAGGTTAGGCTAAAATAACAAAAAAAAATTGTCAACATTTTAGTGGAAACCTTTTCACTGTGTTGACCATTAAACCATGTTGACCTAAATACATGTGTACAGAATGATGATGAACTAATGACCGTGTCAACCTTATTACTGTCGACATTCCAAACCAGTCAACCTTCTGAATGTTGACCTTTTATATCACACCCTCTGGAACAAGCCATGTTGCAATGCAAGGGGTGAAAATACATTTAGTGATATATACAACAAAAAAGTCCCAATTTTGCACAAGCATCGAAGTGCAAAATTAGTAGTTTAATCCAAGAGTTGCCTCTTCCTATGTTGCTCACCTGATTGAGCTTTTCCCAAAGTCCTGTATGTGTAAAGAGTATGGAAAGAGAAGGAGGCACAGAATGGTAAAATAAGTCTAAAATATCTAATAGTTTATTAATAACAGATACATCTGGTGGTGTGATATAAACTATATCAGAAACAGCGCTCAGTACATAAGATACCCTCCGGTTCGAACAGCTCCATAAGCACCAGCGGTGTTCTTCTGTGTGTGAAGTCTCATCCGGAACTGAGGCTTCACACACAGAAGCCTCAGTTATGGAGAGTTTCTTATGTACTGAGCGCTGTTAGTGATATAGTTTATATCACACCTTCAGATGTGAGTGTTTCTGTTATTAATAAACTTTGAGATATTTTAGACTTACTTCACCTTTGTGCATCCCCTTCTCTTTCCATACTTTTTACACATTTAGGGGTAAATTTAGTAGTGGTCGATATTTTGAGTCGATTTTTATTACACATTCATTCACTCATCCGCACTCACACTACATACTTACCTTCTTCCTATAGGAGGTCGGTCCTCTTCTCCAGGTAGCAGTCGAAACATCTTGGTGAAATAAAAAAATGGACAAGACCCCATGGACATGCGGCGGACAGTGCCCACTGCCACCCAATATGACAAGGTCATTTTCAGTCAGCTCCATTCACTTCAATGGAGAAGCAGAGTCCATGGCAGCTTCTCCCAAACTACTGTTTGGGTGGTTTAAAAAGTCAGATTTGAAGTTTATTGTTATTCGATTTTCAAACTGTCTGTTAGTAAATGTTGGGGTCCTGTAGTCATCTTTGGGAAAACATAGAGGTTTGATCAGTGTTGGACTGGGGCATAAAGGGCCCATCGGGGGAATGCAGTGGTAGGGGCCCATGCTTAAGGGGTGTAGCCAGACCCCAGCGGGGGTGTGGCCAGCCACCAGAGCAGTTTGGCTAACCATTAGGCAAATCTGGTTGTAGTTTCTATAAAAAAGGAGCCAAGCACCCATGTTGATCAGTGGTACTACTCCACCAGGTAACTGACCATATAATTGAGTAACAATGTATGATTTGAAGGCTGGAACTTGACACCTAGAGTTGGGGGGTGGGCCCTCAGGCATAGGGCCCACCGGGGATTTCCCCTGTACCCCTGTGGGACAGTCCTACCCTGGGTTTGATAAATGTTCAATTTTGGTCGGGATTTGGTTTTATAGTCAATTTCATATTCAATTTTGCCTTTAGTAAATCCCTGATATGTAAATCAAATAAAAAGCGACTACAAATACACCAAAACCCCAAAATCAACCAATAATCGACTATCAGTAAATATACCCATTAATGTTTTATGCATGCAGGATAAATACTGGCTGCTTTTGAATGTAGTCCACAAATGCTAAACAGCTTTATTTTTACATTGCAAATTTAGATTTGACTTTGGACACACCCCTCCCAAATCTAAATCTCTCTGCTCAATTATCTCCCCAGCCTGCAGTGCAGCATGGTTTTGCCAAGGTGCGAAGTTGCTTGCTCTTTCTTGCTTTTAATCCCATCAGAATCAGGGCCTGATTCAGACCCGCTCGCTAGATGCGTCCGCTCGCTCCCAGCATATGGAAATATAGCTAAGTGATGTCAAGGCAGGCGCTCACACGGCAAGGCATAAGCACGCCCACTATGTCTTGGCGAGCGATCACTTTGTGTATGTAGACGTGCACCAGCCTGTCTTTAGCCGCCCACTAACGAACGTCATCTCCTGGAAGTGTATACAAACATCGGTACATCGGGGTCTATCAGAACAGACAGCAGCGCTTGTGGTTGAGTGTACCCTACCGTAAGCACTGCGAGCACTTCAGTGTATAATTCAACCAGGTGACGTGTACTATGACGCTGCATGTTAATTATGCACGCCTCTGAAATGGCATTGAAACACTCAGGCACGCCTGTGCCCACAACACCCCCGTTAGTACTGCCCTGCCCCTGTTACCACCCACAAATGGCCTCTCCTGTCACTCATTCCACTGGGCTGTCTTTGCAGGGCAAGCGAGCGCATCCCGATTGCTCTTACTAGTTTGCGCACGTGCACTGTGAACTATACGCATGCGCATATTTGCAAACAGCGCCAGCAACGAGCGATCGATTGCTAGCGAATGGGTCTGAATCAGGTCTTCAGTCCTATAGGTTTAGCCAATCTATATTACTAATCAATCCAAACTGCATATGTTAATAACTACAAAAACAGGTAATATTACATCTAAGAGTTACATTTTACTTGGAACAATAGATTCAGCCCAGCTACTAGGAGGAAATCTTTAGTGTTGTTTTACAGCATTGTCATCACATTGTACAAACAGCATTCACTGATTCCTAACCCCATTGCCCCCCAGAGACTGTCACTGACATCCGCAGATGACATTTAAGAACATAAATCTGTGGCATGTCACTGCTCAATGTGACATTTGTAAATATTAATATGTGTGAAGGCATTAATGATGTTGTCCACTTCAGGGCAATCACCTCTCTTTAGCAGATGCTCTCCTGTGAATCAAATAGTTGGTAGAGCCTCAACCGAGACCCTCACTTTTACTTTGCATTCAAGACTGCTATTAGCAGATAGAAGAAGCTCTGAGAGAGGCAAATATCTTAAGTCTGTAGAGGCAGAACATGTCTGGACTGCAAATGCTGCCATGGAATAAAATATCACAGTAGCAGAGACTTCTCCATAGTGAATGGTATTGATGGTTTTCCTTTTCTGGTATTGAAAGCTCTTCTCTCTGCATGGCTACTTATGGCAAGATCTAAGGCTGATTTCAACATTATGCAGAGATGTCAACAAAATTTATACAGGGGAGATGGATCAAGCCTTGCAGAGAGATAAATTGGAGAAGTGACCCATAGCAGCCAATCATCCCAGCCGTAGAAGCAATGTCCAAAAGTGGTAATAGCGGGCAGACTCTTTAAGGGAACCATATTACCACCCATTCCCAATGACTTCTACAATTGTGATCAACAAGTACGTGAGTTCTTTTACTCAGAATTTCTTGGATCTCACCAAAACATGAAAATGAAACTTAATTTTGTCTTATGCTGTCGATATATCAATTGTTCACTTGACGAACGATAAATCGCAAGCACATCGGCACATGTGTACACCCGATAGATCTGTGAATGATAATGTTCACAGACATATCAGATCAGCTCTGCAGCACAGCCTATACAAATATACATGAAAAATATATTGATGCATCTCCATGTGTGTGTGGATGACCCGCCAACTGCCCGACACTTGCTGCAGGGACCGCCAACACTGACATTGCAACTGGACAGGCAAATATAAGTGCCCGTCCAGCTGTGATGTCAGCTCAGACATATTGAGTGGCCGATTGGTAAGTGTGTATCGCCTACCAATCGGACACTTTGATGGTGGATCAATGTGCTGTACCTAGCATAAGACTGACCAATATGTTGAACTGTGGCAAAAATGCACTATACTGTATTACTAGTTTAACACTGCAGACTACCACATTTTCAGTTTGTACATGTTTTTTAACAGTTTATTTCCACTTTTTTTCAACTTTTAATATTTATCAATATTTTATGAATTTATTATAAACTGTAAAGTTATATCTAACTATCCTTCACTAATTCACACCTTTTATGTGCTAAATATATTTATTTAAATATTTATTCTAAATGTTGACCAGTTGCCACTCAGAAAAGCCAATTTAGTGGCCACAGAGAGATAAGTGAAATTCTGAATCGAGCATATGTTTCCAAAGATTCGTACGCAGCCCATGACATATGAGATAAATGTCTAAATATGGCCGCATCGCAAGTTGTGTGCAACGCAGAATCGGGTCCTGAGTTTGTGGAGCACACATTGTTTATCACAATAGCTAAGTACAATGGTGAACTTGTTACTGTGTTTGAGAGAGGACAGCAGAATACTCAGAGAGTATGGGCACTGTTTTTGAAAAACTGACAAGAATTTTTTAAATTTTTTTGTTGGTAACATACTGGGAAAAACTTTATTAGCAACTATATAAACAAGTAAAATAATGTAACAATCAAATTAATCTTTCCATAATTCATACCGTTTACTTTAACACTATTAGTGCACCACTGGAAATGTAACTAATAATGTACCCAGTTAGTTTTTATAAGTCAATAAATATAATGTTATAGTGCCATGGATAAATTACAGATCTTTTTCATTTTCACCTACAGATGAATCTTCCATCACCTAGCGTTTTTGCATATGGTGTGAAATGTGTGGCGTGAATTAGACACTGCACTACAGACAGGTAGCATATTTTTGTGCACTGCATAGTGTTTTTTTCGCACTGCATTAAGACACCAGCAGACTTGTAGTGCACTAGATACTTTGGCTATAGCATGCAAATCCACTAGTTCAACATGTAAAGACTGAGAATTTCTTGTAACTTTTTGAATTTGATGAACCTGTGTGCAAACCTCTTTGAAACACTTCTGAGTTTGTAATAAGGACTCGTACAATATAAAGATAAAATAAATACATGTGGCAAACATGTAGCTTTTGTTAATACGTGTATTGAAAATTTTGATTAAAAAAAAAAGTCAAATGAAAAAGCAACTTCCCATTACATAAAAAAAAACTACACACACATGTGCCCACACATAGTATGATGGGCTCTGTCTGTCTGTGCATGGAAAAGTTTATTGTGTAAATATGGCGTGCTGGGGGTGATTGATGAGTTCATTTTTAACATGGGTCCTGCTGTTACTTTTCTACCTGTATTTTCCACTGACCTGACTAAGGCAATGATAGATAATATGGATACATGGTGAGCATACATACAGCTTGTTTAAAGCACTGCTGTTCCTCATCTTGACACACTAAATGCTGCCGTTACAATAAGTAAGATGCAGTCAAGTCATTTAAATGTCTCGCCAGATGCGGCATATTGAAAAGGCTGATGTTTTACATTGGCTATAAATCCTGAAATATATTCTAGATGAGACACTTTTATTCTTCTTATCTCTTTGTAGGAATAAAAGGAGAGTTTACCAAGCAGCTTATGAAGCGTTCAGGAAGCATAAATGCAAACACAGATGACAATCCTTATTATTAAGTGGATTAATATGAACAAATATAAGTTATGAATCTGCTTTCTTTTCCAAGCTTTGGCATTTATAGCATTGGCTCTTTAAAAAATAACATTTTTACTATTGTTATTTATTTTTATATTGCCATCATATTGCAAAGCGCTTACAGGAGAATACTGTCTCATTCACATCATATCTTATCACATTACAGATTAAATTTACCTGCCACACAGACATGCATATACTGGGGATACGTTCAGTATCTCGGCACAGGGGATACCGGTGTGTGGGATACCGGTGCGTAGAATACTGGCGTCAGAATCCTGACACCTATCAAAATCCTGGTGTCAGCATCCCGGCAGTAAGTAGTGGGGAAAGTCGAAAGGTTAGGGTTAAGGGAAAGGCACTAGGGGGAGGGTTAGGCACTAAGGGGGGAGGTTTAGGTTTAGGGTGCAGGGGGAGGTTACATTTAGGCACTAGGGGGGGTTAGGTATAGGCAACGGGGAGGGAGAGTTAGGGTTAGGGTAGGGAGAGGGGGAAAGTTAGGATACCTACCGACAGGTGTCGGTAGCCTAACCATGTCGGGATGCTGGCATTAGGATTTTGACTGCTGGGTTCCTGAGCGCCAACATCCCGTCCCCAACCCCATATACTGTACTAGGATCCATTTTGACAAACACCAATAACCAATATGTTGTAGGTGTGTGGGAGGAAATTCGAGCCCAGAGGGGAAACCCACGCAAACTTGGCCAGAGCATACAAACTAAATAGCTACTGTTGGGGGAGATGTATCAAACCATGGAGAGTAATAAAGTGGAGAGAGATAAAGTACCATCCAATCAGCTTCTAAATATCATTTTTCAAACACAGCCTGTAAAATTGCATTTAGAAGCCGATTGGTTGATATTTTATCTCTTTCCACTTTATCTCTCACCAGGGTTTGATACATATCCCACGACCCCTTTATTGTAAAACAGCCATGGTAACCACTGTTCCAACCAGTGCAGTGTTATGGTGACACATCTTATTATACAATCCATCATTGTGTTTCTCCCAGTATAGGCATTACTGTATATACTTATAGACATTTGAAACTGCAGTACCTAATACGACTATAAAGATTTTAAGGGGGAGATTTATCAGAGCTTGGAGAGAGATAAAATTGAGAGAGGTAAAGTATTAACCAATCAGCTTCTACATGTCATTTTACAGGCTGTGTTTTGAAAAAAAATCACAGTTAGGGCTAATTGGTTGGTACTTTTTTTATCTCTTTCCACTTTTCAATTGTGTGGATACCCTTGCAGATACATATGATGGAAAGAAACAAAATGAATTAATCGTGAAGGTGATGGTACATAAGGACTGTATTTAATAATTATCTAATTTTTATCTGCTTCAAATATGTTACTACATGAAGCGCGCCTAGAATGTGCTTTCACGCAGAAGCACAACGGGGATGTGCAAAATGCATCCTATTAAAAATATAGGACACACCCCAATCTCAACCCAATCTCCAGTACTTTGGAGGTTGGGTTGAGATTGGAGGTGATGGAAATAGATAGTCATTATGCTAGTGGAAAATAAGTAGTGATGTCTTGTGTTTACATATTACAGCCCTGTAATTTAAAAAAAAAATTGCACCACCAAGTTTGCATGAGCAAAACATGGGATGTGTAGGAATTCACCTTGCTGTAATTCCCTCACAATATTGGTTGCGTTGTCAGAAATCACGAATCCTGAGGAGAGCCCAAGCGGGGTAAGCCAATTTGCAATGACTTCCCTGAGTTTTTCTATGAGGTTGTCAGCAGTATGGCTCTTAATGAAACCAGTGATATACAGAGTAGCCTGCCTTTGAATGAGCTGCTCTTTCTTAGATGCTGCTGCTGCTACTGTTGGTGGCACTGAAGGCAATACATCCACCAAGTGGGCTGTTACAGTCATGTAATCTTGCATTTGCTCTGTTCCACTTGTCCACATATCTGTGGTTTAGTAGACAGTGGGTACAACAGCATTTTGGAGGACACTATTTAAGTTTTTTTACCATCCCTGTATAGGCTGGGATTTGCTTTTCTAGTAAATCTAGATGGGATTTGGTAGCGGAGACACAGGACCTCAATTAACTGTCTAAAACCCACTGCAGTAATGGTTGATATCGGATGCACATCTAATACCAGCATAGATGTTATGGTGTCAGTGATCCGCTGTGCAACTGGGTGACTGCTGTCATACTTGCTCCCCCTTGCAAAAGATTGTTTAACAGTCAATTATTTTTTTTAATTACTACTAGTTGTCTTCATGGTCCCCTTCTGGGATGAAGATCCACTCCCAGGAGCAGCAGCAGCAGCAGGTATAGCACTCAAAGAATCTTCTGAGGAATCCAGGATAGGGGAGGACTGAGAGGCCTTATCAAATTGAATGTAGGACGAATTCCAATCAATATTAAGTATATTGTTGTTGAAGGTGTTGGTGGTAAAGATGCCAGGTGCTAGGTTCTAGCAGAGAGAATGGAGCTGGATGATGCTGGACTGCTTGTTGTTACTTTTTTGGCATTTTTTAGCATTTTTTTGAAACATCTACAGGGTGAACAGCTTACATCATCATGAGGCAGAACCACTAGTCATAAATAAAAGACAAATGCCTTAGCATTTCCTTGCCACTTTGTTGTGAAAGGCATATTGCCAATTTTATGTCTTTCTGCAGCTAACTTTGATGTTTTTTCTCTACCACTGTAAAAGATTGCTTCTTTGATTTTAGATACCCTGACTTAAGCCCTGTATGCCCTTGGGCATCGGCTTTAGTAGATGACGTAGACGGACTAGTATCGTCTTGACTGGTGGCAATTGCAGCAGCTCCAGCATTAGTATGTGGTTCCTGCTCTCCTCTCAACTGATCGTTCTCCATATCAACAAACATGAATGAAGTGGGGTACAGCACACACATCAATTTGTACCAATTTTAAAAATTACACTGTGGTATCAATGACCTACAGTGTCACAATATTTTTTATGAATAATACACTGCGCTACCACTTACAGTGTCACAATATGTTTTATGAATACACTGAGCTATTGTACCAGCACAGCACACCCCTGTATTGGACAACACAGCCCAGCATATCATACCCCTGTATCACGAAGTTCGGATGGGAACCGAACCCGCTCATCTCTAATTCAAATTAACCACTTTTCTATAATTCAGAGATGAGCAAAGTTCAGGACAGTTCTTAAAAATCGAGTTTTGCACCATTTTGGAGAGGTTCAAATTTCTGATGATACAATATTTGAGTTCCTCATTGATTTGTCATTCCATTTCATGTTCCATCATATATTTGTGAATTCACATTTAACGGAATTTATAGTCTATAAATACAACTTGGGCAAAGTCAGCAAATTCATACTACTGTGTGGTTTTATTGGGGTAGGACTAGCATAAAAAGCCCAATTTCCACCAGCAAAATGTGCTAGTTTCCATAATCTTTACCTGCAAACACAATCTATATCACTCTTCCTTATGTATCATGTGTTTAACACTAATTTTAGATTGTAAGCTCATTTGGTCAGCACCATCTTTACCTTCTGTCACATGCCATTGCATGTAATTTGTGTCATGCCATGATCTCCTCAATGTACAGCACTGTGTAATATGCCAGTGCTTAAAATTAAATCATAATAATAATATATTATTATTAATAATTCATCCCTAAAGGGCAAGCTCCAAGTCATATATTTGTTATTGAAGAGTCAACAGGATTGTGCATATAGACAAACTTCGGGTCTTCGGACAAACTTCGGACTAACCCTTTTAGAAAATGAACACACTTTTATCAGTAGTATAAGAATTGATATTGAGGGGGGTATCCCCGATAACCCTTTTTTCTCCGAGAAGTTTTCACTGGTGAATAATGTATCTCCAAAATTGCTTATCTTGCTATTAGCCGCGTTTTTTGCATATGCATAAACTGGTATATTATTATTATTGCAAATTTCTTTTCATCACCTCTGAGCAGGTGATAAGTTGTGCAAAACCCTTATTTTTGGGTAAAAATGTCAGGACTTGGGGCAGAACCACTGGGACACCCTCCTTAATGACTAATTAGGCAATAATATTTTTTTAATTAGCTTCATTTGGCCAATATGACATTCATTTTTTGGGTGAAAAAATAAAAAGTGTTGGAAAATGGGTGTAAAGTAGTGGAACAGGTAAATGGGGTGCAGTATAAATGGCATAGGTGTTTTAAACATTGCAGGTGCAAGTTTTTAACATATCTTAAAAATGCCCTATATGACACAAAAATAATACTTACATCAATTTTATAGTACCCCTAATTTAACAACAGCATTTATTTTGGCCAAAAAATATTGCTTTCTATAATTTTACACTGGTAGAGAATAATGCATATAACAGACATTTGACACAATTTAAGAACCCTAAACCCTTGGATTGTGGCCACTAATACACTTCAATACCATTCACCCTACCTTAGTTTACCTTTTTGGGGGGTATAGCTAATTTCCTCATCTTCACCTGTACTTATTGCCTGTCATCCATGTAAGAATTACCATGCAATTTGGTTTTCTCTGGGTTTGCAATAGGATAGCACAATAAACAGGAGCTGCAAATTCAGGAAAATGGTCTGAAAATTTTCTCTGGAGAAAACGTATCATTATCGCAGCTAATTGGATACCCCCCTGAGTCTGTAAATGAGGTACAATGGAAATTGCTTCAGAAAAAGAACTATGGCTGCTGCATTATAGCACTTTTATACAGATTCAGACTTAGTCACACACTAAGGAATTTACTGTGGAAATTACAGGGAATTTCATAGGATGTAATATTGACCAGTGACCCCAAAATGGAAATCTCTCATTAAGAAACATAAAAAGTCACTGCTGACTTTACGTCTACTGTCCTTGGTCTTAACAAAGAATGTACCTCAAATTAGTTATTATGCTATCCAGCTTCCTCTCCTGAATCCTCTGTTTCATCTACATGAATGGCCAGCTAATAACGGCTAACCAGAATCAAACAAAAAACACAAATACTAAAGAATATTAACATAAATCCATTTGCTACCGAAGCCATATGCCTCTATCTGCATGCATAGTACATACTGTGCTAATCTATGTGCATCTTTCTGTGGATCTTGAGAGGAGAAACAAGGTTATTTTAGTTTCTTCACGGTCTGTTTTTATATTATGATACTCATGTCTATAGCTCTTGTGATCTTAGCCTCTATCTGGAAGAAAGTGGACTCAGGAGAGACAAAAAGAGGTTCCAGATAATAGTAGTGACTCATCCGTACACTCTCCCAGCACCGCTAATGTAGGATAATTATTTAAGGGAATTAAAAAATAATTAGTGTTGTGTCTATGATCAGTCAGGGTCTTGGATTTAAATGTGGTGTGAAGAGAACGATTTTCATCTAGCCAGCTCATCATGTGTCATTCTTTTAAGTGATTTCAATTATGTCATCTCATATTTGAAATAGTCATTTTATATCATTTGCTAACCATTTTTATGAAGCTAGTTAGTAAATAACTATAGATTGTTCAAAACATGCTTTATTTCGAAATTCCTGTATGTATTTTACTTACGAAAAGCTTTTATCATCTCTATAAGCTCCGGAAAATAGATGGTAATAAACACACCTAATAAAAATTAAATGTATTGAGTTTTTTCTATGGCCCTTTTCACCGAGAATATTAGGAAAATGAAAGTTAAATCAACCTCACAGAAATGACTGCGTTACTGGAGAAATCGCTGGGGAATGGAGTGTATGAGAATCAAGACTTTTACTTTCTCCAATTAATCAGTCATTGCATTGATGAGGAAATCTAATTCACATATCATTACTTTTTAATTTATTCTACCAGTCATACTCCAAGCGAACAAGGCTAGCTGAAAATGAAATTTGAGTTAAATATTTTCTCTATTACAAAAGCACAATCCCGTGTAGAACCGAGGCTCATACATATTGTCCCTTAATTGTGTAAAATGAAAACACATTTTTTAGCGTCAAAAAGGAATGTGTCGTATGAGAACTGAAAAGTGTTTAAATCACAGTAAGCTTAAATACTTTATGCATATGTATTTGTATTCCAAATGCTGCAGAGTGAGATGTTTTTTACATAATCTTTAAGAAAAACAAAGTGAAATAACACTGGGGAGATTTACGAAACCTTCTTGAGAGGACAAGTGGTGATGTGGCTTAATAACAACCAATCAGGTTCTTTATTTCTGAATGTTGTTCTCTTTTTCAATTTTGTTTATAAATACAGAGCTTAAAAAAAACAACCAGTCAGCTTCTGCTGAACCTATCATTTATCTAGTACATTCAATAATATGACAGTTATAAGCTGATTGGTCGCTACAGTATGTGAAACTTCTCTACCTGTCCTCTGTAGAAGGTTTGGTAAGTCTCTCCTCATCACTCTATACCTATATCAGCTCTATGTCATCTTTATGCAACTAAAGCGTGATAAATATGTCAGTTTATGGATCTCAATCCTTACTTAAGGGCAACTCTCCCACATCAATACCTACTGTGCCATAGTGATCCAGGGACATTTTAATGTGTATACAGATCATATACTTCCAGCTCATCACTGTGGACAAATCCAAGGGCAGCTGGACACAAGACACCTGACCACAGGGGGCAGAAAAATAGGGGCTACAAAATGCCATTCCTGTTGAAGTTGGAGAGTGCTACAGTGCAGACTCCATATTGGAACTCCAGGGAGGCTTCACTCACTTATCAAGATGGCCACCGAACCTAGTACTGCATGTATGGTGCCATCTTGTTCACTGTGTTAGAACGCCACAGTGGGAGACACAACTCTTCCACTTAGGTCTGTGAGAGCTGTAATACATTGCCTCATATAACCTTACTCTGCTGCCAGAAAGTCTGGTTCCAACTGCACACGCATACTTACACCGCTTGGTGAGTTGTATGACACCAGGCTACACTTCATAATCAAGTGTGGATAACTGTTAGTATTGCTGTACTGCCACTGCTATCAATTAACCACCCTATTGGTTAAGCAAGCTTGGCTGTTCATTGTCTCAGAGCATCCATTGGTGTTTACAATAACTGTGCCACACCAAACCTGTATACACATATTTCAACAATTCCTACCAAATGTTATTTTTACATACTGTATACCTGCCACATAGAAACAAGCAATAATTATGCTTCATTTCTGGAAGAATACATGTTATACAGATGGGATAGGGTGGAGTTGTGTAGTGTATGTGCTCAGAAGAAATGAAAGGTGGAAATTAGAGATGTGTGCGGACCTCTTGTTTTGGTTCACTGCTGTGTCCCCCCCTTTAGAAGAGGAGATCTGCCAGAATCGCGACCCAGAATGCTGTGTGCGAATGATATTCTGGAATACATGTGTCAGGGATCAACTTAGTTCCCCCCGAGCACTATTTAGCTGATCTCTGCATTCTACATGTGGGGGGAGGGGTAAAATAAAGCAATATGACACTGGAGTAGGAGTGTAAGGAGGATGGGGGGCAAAAAACAGGGTCTTTTACATGGGGGTTGGTTCATAAATTGGAATTTTTTACTACTAAGTGTGAGACACCACTTTTTTTCAATAAAATATTTAAATATATTGTTAAAAATACTTTTTTAAACTACATTAACAAAAAAACTGTTGATTACTGACCAGTTTTGCCAGGAAAAAATTGTCAGATAAATCTGAGTTCTGAACAGCAGACTTGAGCTGGAACTCGGTTCTACTCGGAACCCCAAAACTGAACATGAGCCGGAACTCGATTCGAATCAGAACCCCAAAATTAGTGTGTGTTTGGGTTTCAAGAAAACTGAACTGCACATCTCTACAGGAAATAGAGAGAGATAAAGCTGCCTACATGGACAAAATAGTTAAATCTGAGTCTACTTGTGCTATTTTAGCCAACCAATCACACAGGCTCTTCATTTGTTTAAACCTGTCACAGGGCCATAACTAGGGCGGTGCAGCCTGTGCAGCTGCACAGGAAGCAGGTAATCCTGGGGACAGAACTGGCTGCTGCCGCAATCTCCATTTGCCTGGTGCCCAACGAACTGTATTAGTTAACGGTGTGCCCTGCTCCTTCTTAGCCCTCTCCGGTGCTCACTGCCTTCTGACTCACTCACAGTGTGTAGGGAAAAACATCATTGTGTCATGATGTCTCTCCTACAGTGCTGATCAAGAACTCAAGAGCCATAGGGTGGTGGGAACATCAGGGTGGCTTCAACTTGCACAGACAGTGAGGTGGCAGCTGCCTGAGCTGGCATTCCAACTGCTGGGATCCTGAAGGTAAGGACTGGAGTTAGAGGGAGGGCTAGATTTAAGGTTTAGAGTTAGGCACTAGGGGGAGGATTAGGTTTAGGCTGCATGGGGGAGGTTAGTTTTAGGCTGCAGAAAGGAAGGGCTTGGGGTTAGGTTAGGAGTACTTACCTTTAGGCATCAGCATTGTAACCGGGTTGGGATGCAAGCGTCAGGTTTCTGACTGCTGGGATCCCGTGCACCGGCATCCCTTACCCATCCCAAATAAACACTAGTCCTGCAGTGCTGCTACATCAGTAGGCAGAAGGGGGTGGGGGTATTAGAATTTAACTATTTAAGAACAATAATTAACTGTTCTTTAAATTAATACTTGAATTCTCACCCCTCTGCCTAAACCTAATCTAACAGTATGCATTAAAGTCTCCATAAAATATTAGTTCTGCCGTTAGATCAGGCTTAGGCAATCTGTTCCTTTAGCTGCTATGGAATTACATGTTTCTTAACACTCTGACATCCATTACATGGGAGGACATGCTGGGACTTGTAGTATCACAACAGCTGGAGAACAATAGGTTTCTTTCTGTGTTCTAGCCAGGCTGCTGTGCCTCAAAGGAGGTCATTTAACTCCGTATTTGTAGGAGGTGTTTGTGATTTTCAGTCAATCATTAGTCTGATATTTGAACTTGCTGTATCAGGTGGATAAAGTTACTGTATATATTGCTGCTTTCCTTCCAGCGGTTGAATTCTTTTATAAAGTAGGTACTACTGTGAGGCATAATGCAAAAAAGTGGCACTACTGTGGGGCATAATGTGTATAAGGGGTACTATTGTGTGGCACAATGTGAATAATGGACACTACTGTGTGGTGTAATGGGAATAAGGGACACTACTGTGCAGTGTACAGTAATGTGAATAAGGTTGCACTACTGTGTGGAGCAGTTTGATTTGATGGTACTACTGTGGCCACACCCCTTCCCAACAAGACTGTGTCCCTTTTTTGGACGCTTTTCCAATTTACAATACGGGGGGCACCAATGCTCTTTCTGGCACAGGGTACCAAAATGTCTAGTGACGGCTCTGATCTGTCATACTCTATTGACTTTTTCTATCTTCTGTCTATTTCCAGATCCCTGGGGACTGACCTGTCTATGGGGTACATTCTTAAAGCATATTTGCAGAATATTCCACAAAAACACTAATTTTCAAGGGTAATAATTGCACATATTAACCACACAAATGTTTCTATGGGGTTCTGCTATGCTATTGGATTTACCAAGCATTCGTATTCCAGGAGCTAGGCCCCACTTTTTGAAAATGGCGTTAGTCTCTAGTAGCATATGGGCTACTGCACCACAATGTTTTTTGAATAGGGTTCCTCTGGATCCCTCTACGGTGCCCCCTACTGACGCATGTGTTTGCCACTGGCAGTGCATGAGCAGTCAGCACACAGACACCAAACTAAAATGAAGAGTTAGAGCATAACCCATCACTCTGCATCTAATCTTTCGCCAGGACGTCCTCCCTGCCAAAGCATCCATAACGCCACACTAGTCAGCATAGACCGGGGACTCCTCAGGAAGTACTGAGCCCCCCCAGTAAAGGAGTCCACCTCCCAAGCAGACCCCTGGCCAAGGCTGATAGTCCGGGGCTATCCTCTGCATCCATGGGCAGTGGGTGCAGAGTTGATTGTGTCAAAGATATAAATAGTATTGTCCTTTACAGTAGGACTACAGGTCCCAGCAAGACTGCCCTGCCCTGACATTAAGGGCCCACTGGTACCTGTAGCTCTCCTGTACAAGAAATATTAAAATAATACACACACCGAGTGTTGTAATATCTTTTTACACACTCACACATGAACACACACACAATAAATACCCTAACTCCCTGGTGCCAGCCGGTCCTCTTCTCTAAGTAGCATCCTGGGTCTTGGCCAAAACAAACAAAAAAAAAACATACTCACCAACGCATGGTTCAGGTCTTCTTTCATGTAGAATGTCCAGAGACCTTGGAAAAAAAAAATGAAAAACCCAAGCTCACCAGTATTGTCTTATGAAAACAGTACTACACAAGTAAAGCTTCGCCCATGGTATTTTCCTTAGAAATCTATGTGGAGACCATTGATTGGCTAAGAGAGACGAGTTCCTGGCTCTCTCAGGCATTAAATGCTTCTCCATAGACTTCAACGATGGGAATGGGCATATTATTAGCGGTCATTCGGACAGGGAGCATTAATGGGAGGAAATGGAGTGGAAGCGACTCAAACGTGAGCGTGTTGCGAGCATTTTGGGGGCATGTCTGTGTCTGAAAATTTGTACACAGTGGTTAAGGCTCCAACGGCTATTTCAGATGGACATTCTGAGTGACCATATGGTTGCTCAGAACATTGATGCTAAGACCGATGTGATGCTAAGACCGATGTGCTACCAATGGTGTGTCTGTGTATGCAAGGGGCCGGACTTCAGATGCTGCTAGTTGGTGTCTCAATACAAATTCCGGCATCTCCAACATTTGCATATGTTCACACAACCGCTGCATACGGGATTGAGCCGTGCATGCATTAGTGTCCACCTCTGAGTCAGGCCCAATGTCACAATTTGTGGCATTATGTCACATGAGCATGGCCATGACTTTGCATCATCATGCTACTGCCCACTATTTCACAGGTGTAGTGGGTGGCATCCGAGAGGTTTGAATAGTAGTAGTTACTGGTAAAGCAGAGCAAGTATAGGCAGGATGCACTGTACATACAGGCCAATATACAGGATATTCTGGCAGGGCCTCTGGAGCTAACTGGAACAAGTCCATATCCCACTGTGGTGCTCATACACAGTGACAAGATGGCACCATGCATGCATAGAATACAAGACAATGGGCAAAGGAGAATGCTTTATATAATGAGCAGTGGCAGCTCCAGAGGTGGGACTGCAGCACAGTCCAAAATTCAAATAAGGGAGCCACACCAATTGCCCTTTCAAATACTGCTAAACATCACCGGCTGAGACTCACTGGCAGTTGGTGTGGCTCCCCTATTTGAATTTTGGACTGTGCTGCAGCCCCACCTCTGGAACCAAAACTGCTAATGAGCATTCATGGAGGCAGCGCAGTAACGCACGCCATATTTCAACTAAAACACAATCAATCAATCATAAACCACTAGCTACTGTAGACCTGGATCATAATCAACATCATCAATGTACCTCATAGCCCCCTAGTCTCCCTGTCTACCTATAGGTGTATAGTCATCTGCTTCTTGGTCTATTTCCCTTGAAATTACATAAACAACATAATTATTATAGTTGGCCTACACATGTCTATTTTCATGCCTCTCCTGTTCCACCTGTGGAGGGGTAAGGAGCCATGAGGGTAAGATGTGATAACATCTACATAATGATTTTTTGAAGCATTTTTGCAAAGCAGAAATGTGTATTGAATGCAAAAAAACCTAATAAATAAAATTACAGACATATATCCAAATCTACATGAGCCCCTTTATGCAGTTTTCAAATTTTTTTATGTTTTGGACAGGACTCCATTTGTAAAGCCATACTGTACCAGACTTCAAGGATGAGCAGTGGTTGCTATGTGAGCAACAATGTCTCTCATTAAACTGTCAAATGTTACTACTTATGCTAACTGGAGTAGTGCAGTTCAAAAACAGCAATGCAGCCGACACTTACAAAAATTGTCAGTCCTCTACTAGAAAACAATGGGATTCTCAGTAATAGGAGATTTGTGTCCCTAGGAATTGAATATTTTTCCCAACTCTTCATAAATGGACATTCATTATAACTAAAAAGTGTAAAATAAAAAGACACAGACACACATTACAAAAATATAATTTAATCAACAAACCACAGGCGTACTTACCACCTATTGGTCAAATGTAATAGGGTGAGAGTTTAGAAAATGTGAGCGTTTAGCAGTAAACTCTCACACTTTTTAAACTTGGCCAATGTAATAGGGTCCAAGAACATGCAAACTCTCTTGTTTTTAGACTCAAAAGACTCTCACGATTTAAACTCTCATCCAGATGTTTTCCCATTTTTAAGATACCTGTAAAACTCAACCAATGTGAGAATTTACTGCTAAACTCTCACATTTTCTATACTCTCACCCTATTAAATTTGGCCCTGCATGTTCAAAAATATTTTTGGTTTAAAGAAAGATTAAAGCAAAAGAAAAATCCCATTCAAAATGGACCATTAATCACTTGCAATTAAAACCTGGGATTTTTTTTTTTTTTTGTCAATGGTATGCTAGAACAAACACACAGTATAATGTGCAACTTGGTGCATGAGGGATCCTCCGTGCAGGTGGGCACTTTTTGTGTGTATTTATTTTCATTATAAGTATCAATCATTGTTCTGGCAACTCTCTGATCTATAAGGATCTAAATTATATAAGGTTACATTTACTTAGTCATATAGATTTGACATACCTTCCATGAACAGATTGACCTTTATTTTTCAATATTCGCCATCATTCAGTATATTTCACTTTATGAGAATAAATCTCTCAAAAGTTTCCTTTAAGGTATATATCTGTCAATAGGTACAGATATAAACATATATGTCACATGACATTTTTATATACTATATGTTGTACGTCTACCCCATATTTTAGAAATATAGTTAATAAAAGTAAAATTTTAGATTATCTATATTTTCAGCTATATCTTTTTGAGTGGCTCCAAGAAAGAGTCTTCTTTTTCTCCGTTTCCTATATATCCTGTTATCCTGACTCTGGGGAGCACCGCCAACGATAAATATTTATTCTCCGAATTACGGTAATTAAATCTACTAAATTGGTTCATAAACTAAATCTTCTGAATATGTTAGTCAAAAAATATTTTGCTAAAGGGCAGTGGTAATCTGATATTTCCACAAGAAAATTGCCCTCCCATCCAGAATTGAGCCCTGTGCAAAAACTCAACTAAACACACATACCACTAATCATTTTCCAAGATAACATTTTTGATATGTACTTTAACTCAGCTTGGTACCTTTGTTTTCCAGTAATATTTAAAGCAATCTCAAGAATACTGGATGTTTCGTTATTAGTTCCTAACAAACATATTCGTACTTCTTTATGTCTAGTAGAGGAATACAATACGCAGAAATTAAAATGAAATTGTAAACCCTTATAAATATTTAGCTGCACAATAGTAATTAACATTTAAACAAGAATAAATAAATAATTTGTTAAGCTCAATTTAAGAAGAAAAAAAAGATCCAAGACCAGTTGTATTTACTTTTATGTTTTTTCTTTTTGCCTGTGACATTAACATTTCCAGGCAAAAAAATAAATTCAGTGTATTTGACCTTTACGTTAAATGCCAACTGCGATCATAGTCTTACTTCAGATGTTACAAGATAACAGAGTGGAGAGGAAAATAATTCCTCTCAAATTTTGGCAGAAAGCTGTTTTTTTTTGTCGCTTTTTTTCTGAATTACAACTCAAAACAGCATATACTGTAAATAGCAAGAGGAAAAAAACACAATTTAAACTCCACATGGAAATCAGCCTCCATTCATTGAGACCCTCGGATCACTTTTGATTTTTTAGAAAGGGAACGGAACACAGTCACAATTTCAATGCATTGACAAAGGACAATGTACTATTTTTAGAACTGACTTGGTATTCCCATGGGGTTCAGCTGAATTGCTCGGTGCTCAGGTACAATACTCCCCTCAATAGTACATCTACTCAGCTCTTTAAATTCTTTCCTATTGTATGAAACATTCTCACAGATGTGCTCTCTTTGTCTGAGCAATAACTGCAAGGCAGCCTACAATTTACTTTTTCATTTATTAAGTGTCTGAGTAATAAAGATGTTTATTATTTGGGGCACAAGTATGTTTGTACTTGTACACCTTAAGATAGAATCCATTAATGTTCATACTAAATTCAAAACAAAGTGGGTTTAAAGCCTTTAGAGTGATTTATTAAATGCATAGTATTCTTGATTTGTTTCCTTTCACTCACCCACACATTGACGACAGGGCTGCAGAGACTTTGGATGAGCCCAGGTGCTGGAGGAGGAAGGGGCAAGGCCACTGAAGGATTAGTGCCTATGCCCCCTTGTTAATTGCATTATTATAGTGTTGTGGTGCCTACAGCATAGCAGGGGTCATGGTTGCATCTCCAATGTTTTCCTAGGCCTACTGAGGCCTGAGTCCAGGTAATCTGTACCAGCTCCTCCCCTCTCGGCACCCCTGGTTGAAGGTACCATCACTGGGACTTCACCCTGAGGTATAACTATGGGGAAAATGTATGAAAATTGGTGCTGAAGAGCATTGTGCTGTAACCCATAACGACCAATTAGGTAGTAACTGTCATTCTTCCAGAAATGTTTTAGGAATTAAAAACAACGTGACATGTAATGCTATTGCTTAATAATGGTCTCTGCTGGCAATTGTTTCATAAAAATTTAGTAATATAGTTGTGCTCATATAATTCCCTTACTACCTGCAGAAGGGGCATAGCTAGCACTAGCACATGCAGGGGGGGTTTCTGAGTACACAGAAACCCCCTTAGAGATTGGAGAGCAGGCATCATCTTTTTAAGCTCCACCCCCTCGCGGCAAAATGCAGCAATTTGCGGATCAATAGGAAGGAGGTGGGGCAATATGACACGATTCCATTAGAATCACATAACTTGGCTCCATCCCCTCCCGATTGGCACGGAAATCACTGCATTTTGTAGCTAGGGGGAGGGGCCTAATGACATGGTGCCTGCCTGAGAGGTCTTATCCTCATCACAGGTCTACAACCCACAGCTGCTGCAAGGTAAGTGTGTATGTAATGTATGTGTGACATACAGTAGGGTTGTGCGTGTGTAAGGTATGTGTGACATATGTATGTGTGCGTATATCTCTGTATGTTAGTGTATATCTATGTGTGTGTATGTATTATATATACACACAGTGTGTGCAAATGTGTATATGTGTGTGTGTGTGTGTAAACCCCCTGTAAAAATCCTGCATTTGCCCCTGGCTAGAGTTGCAGAAGCTCATTTGATTGCTGTTTTTTCCCCCACAATCTCCAGCAATGGTCAGCACCTATTTTTGGCCAATAGCATTTATTTGTGTATTCTTCAATTTGCTCTGATTGGCTGTTAGAGTTTAGAGGAGGAGATTAAACATAATTTTATCAACTGATTGACTGGTTACTGCTCCAAAACCAGACATGATTTTTCAGGCTTCCTCTATCTGAACATGCCCATTGGGCAATGGGATCAGCAGTGTTCATTCTTCTGCACAGTAACCCCAAGGGAATGAGTTGTTCCCTGGCCTCAAGGGAATACAGTAGGAGGTATTGTGCAGAGGACAATATGGAAAATATGATGCACTGGACCATATAGTATTAGTTTATATTGTTTACCAGACATCAGAGCATATGCTAATGACAAAAGGGTACGTCATTACACTTCTGCTGCCTGTGTGACCTATTTGGAGATACAGTATGTATATGAGGACATTGTTACTATGTGGTCATTCATCATAGGGCAACATTGCAGAGAAATGGTGAGTTTTGTGCCAGCAGCTGGAGGGATCCACAAAAATGCTTTTAAACCCATTTTTTGTGCTGTGTTCTTTTTTCCAGTCTTGCAAATCTATAAGAAGAATTTGCTGTTCTGTAGAATTTGAGAGGAGTGAAAAGTTACAAATTAAAGCATTTTTTATCTGTCAAATTCTTCCTTCTTCCCTCCTCAAAAGTTCTGCTGAATATTTTACTGAATGCAAATGGAAGAGTTACCGGAGCGTTTTTTACTGCGCTATAATATCACTGAATACCCATTTGTTGAATATTTTAGTGTGTTTTTCTGAACTGTGAAAAGTGTCTTTTCTGATCAATCGACTTAACTTACATATAATAGGAAAATGTCTGTTTTAAAGAATTGTAGCTACTGAGAGCAGGATAATAAGATGAGATGGAAAATCAAGCCGTGCGATAGTATTCCACTTTAATACTTCAATTAAATAGCCTGAGGTTAGCCATGCTATTTACAAACAGGCTCAGACAACAACCACCTGACAGATCTTGAACACTCCAGAATTTATCTTGTCTGCATAAACTGTATTTAAATGTAATTGCACATTCTGTAAGTGTTTATGCCATAGTAGACTTATCCACAAGACTTGAAATCTTTGCTTTCTGGCCATTATGCTAATTTATGAAGTATAGCTGAAATAGGATTGTCTGTATAGAGAAGGGCTGGCCACTTGTTTAAACTAGAGATATGCGCCGACCCCCGTGTTTTGGTTTTGGATCCAGATTCTTCTTCATGTTTTGGTTTTGCAAAATCACCCTCACATGTTTTGGTTTTGGGTTTGTGTTTTTAAAAATAAAAATAAAAAAACAGCTAAAATGAGTTCAGTTTTTAAATCCTAGTTCCGAATCGCATGTATCCGAGCCAGGAGTTGGTTCAACTCAGTGCCCAAAAGTGATTCCAAACTCAGACTCGGTTCGATTCGGAACCCCTAAGTTTGGTTGCTGTCGGTTCTCTAAAAACCGGACCCGCACATCTCTAGTTTAACTAGTCAACCTGATCACTTATATCAACTGCCACTGAGGGCTGAAGCTCTGTGAGAACAACATAATTTAAAAAGAGAAATAAAAAAAAAAATCAATAATAATTTCATAATTTCATATTTTAATGAATCATTTCTTGATTTTCTTATAGGCTAATATCTGTTAATGTTTTTTTTTTGAAATGTGCAATTCTATTTATTTTCAGACATAATTTTAAATAAAACTACAGTATGGAAACATATTACTAGAATTTCTATCCCAACAGCTGAATAATAATGGTTTAGCTATAATGACTGGGTCCCTCTGAAGAAACTGCTGTACCAACAGAGAAACGTGTTAGCTGACTCTTATTCCTGACCAGTCCTAGCCTGGATCAATATTATTTTGCAGTCTAATTGGTCTTCTGATGATATCCTGTATCAGCAGTGCTAGAAGACCAGAACACCAGTTACTTGGTGACTAGTGAGATCCAGTGCAGCTGACAGCATCACTAAGCCACAGCTTGATCTAAGGCAGCTGACTGCACTGCTAGATTGGAGCTTTTGCATTTCATAAATGACTGGTGAATTGCATATAAAGCATTTTCCATCTGCAATACACCACTACAGATAATCTAATTTTATCCCTGTAGCCATGATTCAGGAACCACGTTCATACTGTTCAATTAATTATGCATCTACAGCTGTACCCATAAGAAGCTGACATATACTAATGGACTATCATACCACAGTAGTTTGCTGTCTCTATGTTATATAATAATTCCAATGTAGATGATTAAGCCACTTGTACATAATACATTATGCAGAAGTTACAGTATTTCTAATGTTGTGGATCGAGATTATGCGCCTGATTCAAAGGAAGAGACAGTGTCGATTTCAGTCACAAGCAGCCAATGTCTTCAGTCTGTGCATGCATCTGAGTCGCACTGTACAGGCATTCCAATGGTTACCGCTGGGAGATGCAGAATGAATTTGGACACAGAGAGAGACAATTTCAGTGGGCATTCCTGGGTGGTAACAGGGGGTGGCTAGCTAGATATGGGCGTGTCATGGGGGGGTGTCTCGGACATTGGCTGCATTTTTTTCCCATTTGCATTGGCACCAGCGCCCATGTTCCAGTGTATTTTCTGAACAACCACAGGGTACTCTAATGTCTAATGTTGTGACCAATTTGCTACTTATTACATAAAAGGGATTGATGTGAGTTGCAGCTGGTTGGTGTCTGTATGAATCCCATCCGCTGTGGCATTAGAATAAAGATGCAGATGCACTGCATAAAAAGATGTAGTTGTGGCTGTATTACAGTCCATATCTAAATCAAGCCTTATATGGCTACTGAAACTAAAAAGAATTATGGGGTCTATGTACTAAGCAGTGATAAGAGACAGAGTGAAAAGTGATAAGTAAGTGCCAGCCAATCAGCTCCCAACTGCCATCTCACAGGCTGTGTTAGAAAAATGACAGTTGGGAGCTGACTGGCTGGCACCTTATCACAGATTTATCACTTTTCACTCTGTCTCTTATCACTGCTTATTACATAGACCTATGTGTCTCTCTTACCACTTAAAAACCAGACCTGGATATCTTACTGTGAACTGTAATATATATCATGTCCATAAATATTGGGACATTGACAGAATTTTCATATTTTGGCCTCTATTCACCTCCACAATGGCTTTGAAATTAAACAAACAAGATGTGCTTTAACTGCAGACTTTCAGATTTAATTTGAGGGTAATTACATCCAAATCAGGTGAACGGTGTAGGAATTACAATGGTTTCTATATGTGCCTCCCACTTTTTAAGGGGCCAAAAGTAATGGGACAAACTAAACCATCCTAAATCTAACTTTCACTGTTTAAAACTTTGTTGCAAATCATTTTGCAGGCAATTACAGCCTGAAGTCTGGAATACCTAAACATCACCAGATGCTGGGTTTCATCCCTGGTGATGCTCTGCCAGACCTCTACTGCAAATGTCTTCAGTTCCTGCTTGTTCTTGGGGCATTTTCCCTTCAGTTTTGTCTTCATCAAGTGAAATGCATGCTCAGTCAGATTCAGGTCAGGGGATTGACTTGGCCATTGCATAACATTCCACTTTTCAGCCTTAAAAACCTATTTAGTTGCTTTTGCAGTATGCTTCGGGTCATTGTCCATCTGCACTGTGAAGCGCCGTCCAATGAGTTCTTAAGCATTTGACTGTATATGAGCATATAATATTGCCCAAAACACTTCAGAATTCATTCTGCTGCTTTTGTCAGCAATCACATCATCAATAAATACAAGGGAACCAGTTACATTGGCAGCCATACATGCCCACACCATGACACTACCACCACCATGCTTCACTGCTGAGGTGGTATGTTTTGGATCATGAGCAGTTCCTTTCCTTCTCCATACTCTTCTCTTACCATCACTCTGGTACAAGTTGATCTTTGTCTCATCTGTCCATAGGATGTTGTTCCAGAATTGTAATGGCTTTTTTAGATGTTGTTTTTCAAACTCTAATCTGGTCTTTCTGTTTTTGTGGCTCACCAGTGGTTTACATCTTGTGGTGAACCCTCTATATTCACTCTTGTGAAGTCTTCTCTTGATTGTTGACTTTGACACATATACACCTACCTCATGGAGAGTGTTCTTGATTTGGCCAACTGTTGTGAAGGGGTTTTTCTTCACCAGGGAAATAATTCTTCTGTCATCCACCACAGTTGTTTTCCGTGGTCTTCCGGGTCTTTTGGTGTTGCTGAGTTCTCCGGTGCATTCTTTCTTTTTAAGAATGTTCCAAACAGTTGATTTGGCCACACCTAATGTTTTTGCTATCTCTCTGATGGGTTTGTTTTCATTTTTCAGCCTAATGATGGCTTGCTTCACTGATAGTGACAGCTCTTTGGATCTCATATTGAGAGTCGACAGCAACTGATTCCAAATGCAAATGTCACACCTAGAATCAAGTCCAGACCTTTTACCTGCTTAATTGATAATGAAATAATGAGGGAATAGCCCACACCTGTCCATGAAATAGCTTTTGAGTTGATAGTCCCATTACTTTTGGCCCCTTAAAAAGTGGGAGGCACATATAGAAACCATTGTAATTCCTACACCATTCACCTGATTTAGATGTAATTATCCTCAAATTAAATCTGAAAGTCTGCAGTTAAAGCACCTCTTGTTTGTTTCATTTCAAAGCCATTGTGGTGGTGAATAGAGGCCAAAATATGAAAATTCTGTCAATTTCCCAATATTTATGGGCCTGACTGTATATATATATATTGCAATAGAATCACTAGAGATGGTGATTGTGAGCCATTGATTCTGTGTGGGGTTGGAGGTATCCACCCACACAGAAGGGAATTAAAGCCAGGTGTTAGCTTACCTAATGCCTGCCCAGTGGATTTAGTCCAGGGCAGACTGAGATAGACCAGTCAGACAGAGCTCAGGAGGCCTGAGCCTAGACCTGTGGCAGACAGGGAAGACCATCAATCTGTGGGACTGAGCCATTTGAATGTGAGTAGGCTGGAGCCCATGTTAAGTGCAAGGATGCAGACCAGACTGTGAGGCTGTGGCAGCCAGCCAGATAAAGATCAGGCCAGAGCCTGTCAGGACAGCTGACAATTGGAAGCCAGAGGCCAGGCCAGGCTAATTAGAGCAGAGTTTCCTTTTGAAAGGTTGTTAAAGAGACAGTGCTTGATATGCTGGTAATTATAGTGCCACATAAAGGATAATGTTTTGCTGTATTGAAAATACTTTTTAAGGCATAGTGTGATATAGTGTGATCAAAAGCAAGTTATTCCTGTGTATTGTGTAAATACAAGTTATGGGTAATAAAAAGAAATGTGTTAAAGGCAGAAGACCTGCTACAAATATCCAGTTTGAAGCTGGAAATTTGCAAATCCAGGACTGGAGTTTAGAGTCTGCATGTAAAGAAAGTGTTTTATATGGAAGTGATTTTAAAGTTGTTTGAAATCCTCTGTGGTGACTCTTTTCAAAATGCTAGGGCTCCAAGTAATGTTCCAGAGAAAGATACATTTAAAATGCAAAAACAGAATAAAACTGTCAGTGTGTGTAATAAGGTGCTTGGTCCACCAGATTATGTCAGCATGGAAGAGCTTGACCATATGAACAAAGTTATGCATGATAGACTAACATATTATTATGTGCTAAGAAATTACTTGCAGAAGTAAATGTTTGTACATAAGCAAGTTGTAGAAAAGTTGCTCAGGGAATTGTCCTCTTTAAAAATGTCACATTTAATCAAGAGCCAGATAATAGATGAGAATTAAGGCTCTTAAAGAGAGACCTCAAATTGGCAGCTGTATCTGAACGCCTTGAGGAGACTGAGGCATTCAAATGCAAAGAATGAAGTATTAGAGTAAGACATTGTTGAATTGCATCAAAAGTATGTGGTACTTCTGCAAGAAGTGGAAGAATTAAAAGAATGTGTCAAGGGACACCAGAGTGAGGCAGCTCACTCACAAGGAAATGTGGCACATCTAACTTTGATGTTAGAAGGAAAATACTTTCTAGTGGTTTCCACAAAAGCAAGATTTTCAGAGTATGAGTTACAAAGAAATTCTGTGAATGTTTGGAAGAAAGGGAGAAATGTCTCCAGATGCTGCAGAAAGAGCATGATGCAAATGCCATAAATATTGTCCATGTTGAAGCCAGCTGTAAGGAGCAAGTACAGACTCTCCAATCCAATTTGGCTGCAGCTAGAGCAGTTTCAGAGGATGGAAAGAAATGTATTTCTAGAGGAAAGGCTGCATGACACAGTAGAGAACAGTGAGAGCTTAACCTTGCCCATGGCAGAGCTTGGAAGTTGCAAGAACAGAGTGAGAACCTCTAGAACTGTCTGTTGAATCCCCAGAACCAACTGAAACATCTCCAAATGGATAGTAATAACAAATAACTGGAGCTGCAATGTAAATAAAAAGTGGCAGAGTCTGAAATAGCTGTACAAAAGTTGAGACTGAGGGTGTGAAGTCCTCCCAAAGGGGCACAGGTCCAGATTACAGTACTGTGTCTGAAGTTGATGATAAAAAACTGATGTACTGTATACAGATGCTAATCGCATGATCCATGAGGCAAAGGTACAGGATGTACAGAAGTCTACAAAGATGCTGATGGCTTCCACATATGAGACTCTGTTGTCGCCATGTGATCAGAGTTATGTGAATGTGACCCAATTACACTGTTTTACTGGAAAGCAGGACCTTAAAGAAAGTTAATACAGAACGTCTTGTGGTGAAGAATAATACGAATGTACTGTACTGTATGTGACACAATGCCTTCATGCAACAAGGATGGAGTTTGCAATGCTGCTAAATTTGTCTGTGGGGAAGTGAAGTGGATTCACATTATAATGCTTGAAGCAAATAGTCCAGCTAAACAGAACTTGAAAATAAAGACCTCTGTGGAGAGTTAACTTCAACCTGTGCTGGGGGAACATGTGGAGGTTGTTTGTCATATTTTCAAGTCCAAAAAAGCAGATGCACAAGAAAATCCAAGTGATATAGGCCTTATTGAAGAGGCAGATAGCCATCAAAGCCATTAGATAAAGTTTGTGAATAAATGGAGCAAAGATTCAAGTATCTTATGTGGACATGAGAGTCCGGAATCTAAGGGTGGCAGTGCCAGTATATGCTCTGATGACATACAGCTTGGATATCGTGATGCTAGTGAATCTCAGGATGAGGGTGGCTATCTGAAAGAAAATGATTTGCCAGTGAAATATGCCAATAGCCAATATCGTGCTTCAAGGCTGAAGGTTAAAGATGGGATAAGCAGAAGTTGGACAATGGGTGTGCCTTTAAGAGATTTAAGCAAGATAAACCTTTGTTCTGTGAAAAAGAAAGAAAATGATAAGGTGAGAAAGAAAGTGAGGAGGAAAATAAACTCTGGAAACTGGAAGATGAGACCCCCAGAGATTGTAAGAGTCTTTATGACCGTGGATGTGAGGGATGGTCCTCATGAGGAGAATGAAGAGGGACTTAATCATGAGAATGCCTCATCCCACATTGCTGAACCCAGGGGTTTCAAGCTGGGGAGGGGAATATGTGACAGGATCACCAGAGATGGCGATAGTGAGCCATGGATTCTGTGTGCGGCTGGAGGGATCTGCCCATGCAGGAGGGAATTAAAGCCAGGTGTTAGCTTGCCTAATGCGTGCCCAATAGATTCAGTCCAGGGAGGATTAAGGCAGACCAGTCAGACAGAGCTCATTGTGCCAGAAAGCCATTGAGAGCCAGGAGGCATGAGCCTAGACTGGTGGGAGAGAGGGAAGGCCATCCAACTCTAGGACTGAGCTGTGTGGATGTGAGTAGGCCGAAGCCTATGTTAACTGCAAGGAAGCAGGCCAGACTGTGAGGTTGTGGCAGCCAGCCAGCTAAAGATCAGGCCAGAGCCTGTGTCAGGACAGCTGACAGTTGAAAAGCCAGAGGCCAAGCCAGGCCAGGCTAATTATCCCAGTATTACTCTGCAGAAGGCAGAGAGAGACTTTGTACTATATTTGCAGACTAGCTGCCCAAGGTTAGTCAGGGGTGAAGAAGTGAGTCAATGCCCTGATGGTGGCTAGGTGTTTGTTGTTTTGTTTCCTGATCATGTTGACATTAAAGCATTATTTCATTTATTTTACCTGGAAAAGCTACATGGACCCTCAATTGAGCACTAAACACTGCACCACTGACACCGTATACCAAGCTAATTACCCCAGGGTATCACTATATATAAATATATATTCACCAGGGCCGTAGCTAGGGTAGTGCAGCTGATGCCATTGCACAGGGCACCACAGGTCAGGGGGCGCTGTTTGGGCCTGTCAAATTTCCTGTTTATTATCATTCTTGCTTGTAGCTTCCTCTTATTTCATCCCCAGCATCTCCTGGCCTCCCCTATCTCTTCCCTGGCCCTTCCCCATGAAGCCATGGCCCTTTTTTGGGTGCATTATGTCCCCCTGAAAAATGAGGGGGGCACCAATGCTCTTTCTGGCACATATATAGTTTAGATTTCGATTTTCTATTCGAGCATGTTTTTTATTGTATGTGTTTATTTTTATCTGTTTATATGTGTATTTATGTGCAATTGTGATTTTTTGTTTTTTGGAAAATTAATATTCTCGGCTTCCAGTAAAAAATGTATTTTATATATTAACATAAGAGTTAAGAGTTATATGATTAGGTATATACCTGCACTTTGCTTGCACTCCATACAACATACAGTATCTGTAGATTTGTGCAATTCTGTTTATTTTCAGCATAATTTAAAATAAAACCATGGGAACATTTTCCCAGAACTCCTATATGGACTGTTAATAATATCTGGCTTGTGAATAGAGACAAGAACTGGTTAGCTAAAATGACTGGGCCCCTGGGCAAAATCTAATATGCATCTCCTCATGCCATTGAGCATTAGCTATAAAATTTGATTTGCGTTATAAAATTGATCACACACTGAAAATGCAAACACCCATCAGACATACATACATACATACATACATACATACATACATACATACATACATACGTAAGACACATATATTAATTGCATCTCACTTTGACAGGATAAATACCTCTACTTCTTTAACACAGATAGACTTTACACATAATCCATTAATATTAATCACACCACACAGACATCCATACATATCAGTTATACTAGTCTCACATGAAATATAGATATCAGGTATAATTTATACATATATATAAACGTGCCCTCATACTGTACACTTATTCTTTATGTGCTATAAGGTGCACGATGCATGGCATGCCTTAGACGAACCACCATGGCTAGAGACTCCTAGACGTTAGTACTTTTTCCTAAATTCAGCCACTTATTTGTATTACAGTGCATTACATAGTAGTCAGGTGTTGTAATCTACATAAGACAATAGCATGCATACCTTACTTCAAATAGAGATTAAATCATTTTATCTTAATACAGACTTTGTTTTTACTCTATTCTCCAAAGTCTGAGGATATCTTCTACAGGTTCAAAGTGACTGCAATCAATCAGAGATGGACTGTCATAGTGTAATACAGTAAAAAGCTATTTATTCATACACACGAATAAAAATTGCTCACATATATAAGAAATAGCCTAAAGCTTATCTCATATCACCAATTAGCTGGGAATCCACAGATGTAGTTGTAAAGCATTAGACAATCCTTCTGCGGTGAGTAATCCCAAACATTCTTGCAGTAGCAAATCCCTTCTGGTGGACAGCCATCACATGGGAGGGCCCTTTACTTCTTTGTAGAAGTATAAATCATATTTCAATTTCATTCATTTCTATCCCACGTGAAATCCCGGTTTCCATTAAGGAAAAAAAACACATTAGAAAAAGCATTATATAACCACCTGAAATCTAGACCTATTTCTTACTTACAAAGAGATTTTCCTATTCACATTGTTTCTTCAAGAAGTTACTGGATTCTCCTCATTCTTTCACTAGGTCACAAAAAAAATGGGGCCAACACTTCTAAAGTATTTTTCCTCACATTTATAAAGATTTTTCTGGCAGCCTCTGCAGGTAGGTGTGTCAGAAAATAAAATTAATTATTATTATTACATTTTTATTCATTAAAAAACCAAAACACTAAAATGTGAAGCATTGTTTAAATGAGCACCCAACACATTATTAAAGAAAGATTTGGGGCCAAATGTAATAGGGTAGGAGTTTAGAAAATGTATAGCAGTAAAACTCTCACTCTAATACATTGATCGAGTTGTATTTTCAATACAGGAAACACCTGGATGAGAGTTTAAATCCTGAGAGTTTTTTGAGTCTGAAAATCATGTAAGTTTGCATGTTCTGTGACTTTATTACATTGGCAGAGTTTAAAAATGTGACAGTTTTCTCTCACATTTTCTAAACTGTCAACCTATTACATTATGGGCCGTATTCAATTAGCAGCGAAAACAGCCGTTTTTTTCGTCAAAAGTAAAAACGGCCATTTTTTGCCAAGAAACGGCAATATTTTTGCCAAAAAACAGGCGAAAACGCAATTGGCAATAACAAAACTGGAGATAAATTTTCTCCTCCCCAGACCAGATAAAAAAAATGCAAAATCCCTATTTTTGGCTAAAAATGTGGGGATTTCTTTCAGAACTCTTTGGACACCCCTGTCCCCCAATGATAATTTACCCCCCAAAATTTCGTAAGTTGTGCACTTTGGCGAAAAACGACTGCGCAATTTCGGGTAAAAAAAAAAACATTGAAAATGATGGGAAGCAATTTTTTTTCCTGGAAATTACTGTTCCACGTAAATTGGGGATACATTAAAATGGGTGCAAGTATATTTTCGTGTTGTACAAACGCAATTTTAAAAACGGTGAAAAACCGCCTGCTGCGACCGCGTGCAATGTTTAAAATACTTCATACATCCATACTGTCCCCCGAAAAATCAGACCCAGTACATTAAAACCATTTTCAACTGTTTTTTTTTTTACCCAAAATTTGCACAGTCGTTTTCCGCCAAAGTGCGCAACTTACAATTTTTTGGGGGGGTTAATTTATCATTAGGGGGGTGTCCAAAGGGTTCTGAAAGAAATTCCCCCATTTTTAACCAAAAATAGGGATTTTGCATTTTTTTTTGCCTGGTCTAGGAAGGAGAAAACTTCTCAAGTTTTTTTTCGCCAATTGCGCTTTCGCCTGTTTTTTGGCAAAAAACGGCCATTTTTCACCGCTAATTGAACACGGCCCTATGTCTGAAAAACTCAAAAAAGTGATTATTTAACAAACTACCAGAAAACTATCCTCACACAAAGATGAAGATGATCTAAAGTAACCACAAACATTACATACTTCTTAAAACCTGATGTTGTCCTTATCTGTGTGGCTGAAAACCTCCATATACCAGGCTGTATCTATTGTAAAACATGAAACATCCATTCAGCTGCACTCTGCCCATTTCCCAAGTCTCTACGATAGGATAAAGTATTACACAGTAAGGGTATATTTACTAAAGTGCAGGTTTTTAGAAGTGGAGTTGTTGCCCATAGTAACCAATCAGAGTCTAGCTATTATCTTGTAGAAGGTTCCAGATAAATGATAAGTAGAATATGACTGGTTGCTATGGGCAACATCTCCACTTCTAAAAATCTGCACTTTAGTAAATGCACCTCTAATTGTTAAGTACTAAAGGACTTATTGCAGGCACTGAAGTTTGATCAAGAATGAGAACTGAATTAATTAATGTCAGTGATGGTATTTCTATTAAAGCTAAACACTGAGTAGGTTAACAACTGCACTTGGAACTGATTTAGATTAAGCATTGAAGTATTAAATGGCTACATCCAAACAGATGGTTTTCACAAGGTCTGTTCTTAATCTGTTGCTATTCGAAGCAATATGTCTGGATTGCTGTATTGTTCCCTTTTCCAGTTTGCATCTTTCCTACTGTTTATATCAGTATGATTTACTGCCGGCCACATGAAGCCAGGCAGGGGTGAAAATCAGAAGCTACAAAAGGTAAGTATTAACTAACCCTATTCTACCCCCTAACCCTCCTTTAGGGGTGCCTAACCCTAACCACCGCCTCCAAGTGCCTTACCCTAACCCCCCTCTAAGTACCTAAACCTAACCCCCCCTTACCTGCAGCCTAAACTTAAGTCTCCTATGGGGGTGCCTAACCCTAACCTCTCCCCCGGGGTGCCTAACCCCCTCTTTCCCTAGCCAAACCCTAACCTCCCAGGGGGGTGCCTAACCTTAAGTCCCACCCCGGGAGCCCCTAACTTAACCCTCCCCCCCGCGCGGCTTTCCACGCCCGGTTTACTTTAGATCTGTAAGCCAGGTGTCGGGCTCCTGGCGTAGGTCTAATGACAGGCGTCAGGATTTCAACGCCTGTCATTAGTACCTTGCCGGGATTAGACAGTCAGAAGCCGGCGGCCGGGATTTCATCTGTCGGCTTCCCGACTGCTTCCCCTTTCTCTGTATTACTGTTCATACAGTAGCTATATAATCAATTATTGTAACACCATGGTTAGTGGGCACTGAGGGTAATACAGTACAAATCAGTCTGCTGCGCTGTCCATGGTGCTGAAATACTTTGGAACTTTACAGAGAACTACACAATGCAGACTGATCTGGTACTTTCACCAAATGCCCTGATTATCTTGTTCTACGTCTTTATTCTGAATTCTGATTTGCCATGGCTTTAAATATTGTACTCTTATGATCCCTACATTTGCCATTCCAAGACTGTGTTCATTTACTGCTTCCTTGAAACATGTCCTTGAACTGCTGGATTCTACTTTTAAACTGAGCCATTAATTGCAGCATCCAGGTTGTTATTGCACTATATAGATTGATTCTGCTTCCCAATTGTAAAGCACAATGGAATATGCAGGAGCTATATAAATAAATGTTAATAAAATAATAATATTAATAAAATTCAACTCATTTTTATTGGAAACTCTGGCTGCTACAACATCTATACAGGTGATATAGTCTTATTGTGCTGGAAAGTCAGATGGAGGCACATTAGGACATTGTCATATCTCCATACTTTTGGTAAACTCTAATTTTCTCAGTAATTATATAGTGTGCCAGCTAAAATTAGATTACTATGATTAGTAACCTAGCAGACGCTAAGAGCAGTGTAGGCCAGTATGCAATCTCCTCTGCACCCATAAAGTCTCTTCAAACTAAACTTTAAACAGAGATTTCCTAGCACCTTGGTAACCAGGAACTAAATGAAATGATTCCTGGTACCTAACTTCGGCGCCGTAACAGGGCTTTGCATCTACCTGTGTCAACCACGCCCTCAGATACATGATGTCATACCAAGGGTAGCGGGACCGTCAGCATCAGAAAGAACAGCAGCAATGCAGGAGCATCCTCAGGACACTCCAGGGTGCTGTAAAAGCTTCAGAGTGCATGTCTGGAGTGTCCAAAGAACTCTCCGTCTGCGTTGCAGCAGTGACACTAGCTACAGGGTGCCATTCCAGGCACTTTGCTAGCCAGATGCAGGGACCGTGAAGCAGAGATTGCGCCACCCACAGAGCCCTGCGCTCTGTGCAGCAGAACCTAGTTATGGCCCTGGTAAACCTGCTTAAACAAAGGTAAGCAGTAGTGCTTATGTGTAAAACACGTACATCTAAAATTACATGGGGAAGTACAGCTGGCATAGTAGTTAGCAATACTGCCTCATAGCACTGAGATCTTAGGTTCTATTCCCAACAAGGCCATATCTGTGTGGAGTTTATATGGTCTCCCTATGTTTGCTAAAGTATCTTCTAGGTACTCCAGTTCCCTTTCACAGTCCAAAACATACTGCTAGGTTAATTGGATTCTGACAAAACATTAAAGCTAGTGTAAACTGTGAGTGTGAGTGTATGTATTTGTGCCCATGTGGTAGGGAATATAGTGACTGATCCACTAGCGATCACAACTGTGATTACACATGCAATCGGCCAATTGTTGCATTCTGCATATGCGTATGCATTGCAGTGCGCATGTACGAACACTCCACTGCAATCGGGAGTGATTGACAGGAAGTACAATTTGGGATGGTGATGGGGGTGGTCGGTGAAATGCAGGCATGCCAGTGCGTTTGAAAGCTATTACTGGGGAATACATAAATTAGCCATTGTTATGCCATACGCAGCTTGGGCTATTACTGCGTGCGACGAGGTTAGCAATTAATGAGTAAGGTCATAGCTTGTGCAAGTGTGCGTGAGGCTGAGATTGTACTCAATGTTACCGAAGGTTTTGCAGTCTTGCTAAATATTATGGATATGTGTAAGGTAAAGGGGGCATCCTTATGTTAGGCTGCGTATGGCATTGTGATTGCAATCATTAGCATATCTTTGCAGTGAGACCGTGCGCAATGGCTATTGCGATAGCAAAAGCGATCCTTACTGAATCAGGCCCATAGATTGTTAGCTCCACTGGGGCAGAGGCAAATGTGAATGACTAAACCGTCTCTGTAAAGCACAGCAGAATATGTGTATGCTACATAAATAACTTATTATTATTAATAATAATAATAATAATAATTATAATAATAATTAGAGATGTGCAAGTTCAGTTTTCCTGAAAAACAAACACAGCCAAACTTAGGGGTTCTGTGTTGAATTGAGTCCTGGCTCGGGTCTGCTGTAAGTTCGGAAATCGAATTTAAAAATCTTTGTTTTGTATTGCATGTAAACAGGCACAAATTACATGATTTTAGCTATTTTTATAAATTATAAAGCAAAACTAGATCCGAACCAAAACACTTTAGAGTGGGTTTACCAAAACCAAAATCAATAACATTTGAGGGTTGTGTTTGTCAAAACCAAATCCAAAGCACGGGTGCCCACGCACTTCTCTAATAATAATAATAGATCGTGGTCTTTAAATAATATAAAACAGATTTGCATTGTCTATTAAAAAATAAAGTAAGTGTTATAATTCCATTTTCATTCCTTTCTCCAATGGCAGGACCCATCTCAGGCACGGTGCCCTCCAGCGATTTGGAGTGAATGAGCTCTAATGGTCATGTGCTTGTGCCGGGCACCATATTCATAATGGTAAAATAAATCCTTTCACATTGTACAGTATGGTACTAAAATGGTGTCAGGCATTTCTACCTTGCCTATACAAGTATGTGTTTCATAAGAAATCTGAACATTTATCTTATAAGCCTGTAATTTGTATCATAGCAGTGTTTACTTGAAATAAGGATAATGTCATAAGATTGGTGACAGAGATCTATGAAAGCCACGTGTCATACTGACAGCAGAGTTGCAAAGCATAAAATATGGCTATTGTGATTAAGGTTATTCTCAAATCTGTGTCAGTATTGTGTTCACTAAATATGTAATATAAATTATTATTAAGCCCAGTGCTGTAACTAGGAGTGTGTGAGCAGTGCTGCCACATGGAGCATAGAGCCCTGTGGGCGGCACCACTGTTCATCAGGGTTGCCTACCCTCCCGATTCGTCCAGGAGCCTCCGGATAATCGGGTGCATCTCCTGGCCCCCTGGAAAGGCAGGCAAGCCTCCTGGCGGCTGCCGATACCCCCAACAACACCGCAATTAACTGTTAAACCCCCACAGCATGGGGGGCTGGTGACGCGTTTCACGCTGAATAACGTAATTTTGGCTAAAAGACATGATTGCTCTCACCCCACCCCTGTCATGCCCACAAATGGCACTCATCAAACCCGGCCACACCCCTTGTTACAAGCCACGCCTCCTCTTCCCTGCCAATCTGGCTGCTCCCTCCCGGAATGAGCAGCCAGAAAGTCGGCATCTATGCCCTGCATCTGGCTAGCAGGGTGCCAGGAATGCTACTGTGCTAACAGAATTCCTGCTTCGGTGCTGCCTGGAGCATTCTTGGGATGCTCCAGATGTTCACACTGCAGCTCTTACAGTCCCTTGTAGCATCCTGAGGATTCTCTGGGAAGTGCTGTAATTAGCTGTCGCAAAGCAGGTGTGACTGGCATAGGGCACAGATTAAGGGCCATATTCAATTAGTTTCGCACCCGCGATACTTTGTGGCATGCCAGACTTTTTGCTTACATCGCGTATTTTAGCCACGGAAACTTATCGTGTGCCTCCCCGCGATTCACCGTATTCAATTCCAAAAGACGCGAAAACGCAACCCTGCAAATGCAAAACAGGCGAAGAGTGCAGTCAGAATTAGGGAAATCAGCCTGACACCCCCTAAAAGATGCACTAACATTGGGGATCAATGTACATGTCCCCAATTTGCTCTAATAAAGCTATTTTGGGTATTAAGGTCTGTCAATATCTTCTAATTAGCGTCTTTGCACAAGTGGTGAAGAATAGCATTAAGCAGTTTTTTTGGGTGAAAATAAGTAGTTCTGTCAAATTTGGGGTACTTGAAAATGAGTACAAGCTTGGATTAAGTCACTAAAGTAAAGTTTTAAGAAACATAAAAAATGCACCTGAAGCAAGCACCTGCAATCAAAAAGACACCTCACCCATACCTGCAGACCCCCCAAAAGTCTATTTCGCTAGTTTTTAAGTTTGTACCCCCACTTTGCACTTTTTTGCCCCCTTTTTCTATGTCATTTTTTGGGGTGATCCTCTATTTATTATAGTTTTTTTTTTACGCAGTAATCTTTTGGGGGGCTGTTCAAGGGTTTTGAGTGGTTTCCCCACCCCCAAACACAAATTTTGCACTTTTCTCCACCTATTCAGAGGTGAATCTTTTCGCCTATTACATTGCATTGTGTTTTCACGTATGCGAAAAGCGGATGCAATTGAATACGGTGATACTTTTCCGACAGGCAAAAAGTCGCAATCGGCGATACTTTTTCCGTGGATCTCGGCTGTTTGCTTCTAATTGAATATGCCCCTAAGCATGTGGGGCATGTTTTTGTCTAGATCTGGCATTGAATAAAAAAATATAATGTAAAATGCACATTACAATGAGTTTGTGTATCATCCGGTGTATCATCTGGTATAGCCTGTAAAAATCCTGTGCCTACCCTTGGACCTAGCAATAACTTTTGTGTAATGGTAGAATATTACTTTTTATCTCCCTTTTCACGTGAGTGTTCAGACATTGACCCGAGCCATGAAACTCAAAGAATTTCATCTCAAAGATTTAGTGATGATTTTAGAGTCTGAAAAAAAACCCTTTATCATTGTACTTTATGTGCTTTATACATTAAGAGGAAGCTTCAGAAGATGAACTTCTTTTATGTTATGTCTAACAAAGAAACACTTTCCAGTTATTATTACCACTGCAATGTCTTCAGATATATGTCTTAATACCTATTATTTTCACATTTATCACTTGTTAAGTGTGAAAGTCTGCCTTTTAATGACATTCTGTATATTTCTAATTGTAAGTTTATGGTAGGCGAAGAACAAATAGAAAGGAATGGAATTCCTGCTAGATATTATCTCTAGGAACTCCCCCTTAAAAACACAGGGGTAGATGTACTAAGCCTTGAAGAGCAGTGGAGATAGATAAAGTACCAACCAATCAGCTCCTAACTGTTACTTTACAGGCTCTGATTATAAAAATGACAGTTAGGAGCTGATTGGTTGGTACTTTGGGGCTGATTCAGCAGAGGACGCAGATGTTGATACTCACACAGATGCCCAATTATCAGGAATTTGTGCATGCGCAGAACGGGTCCTGCAAAATTGCACGTAGACCCTCCTATGCCTCTGTCTGATTATCAGGCAGTGGTGTTTGCGGGGCAGTGCGGAGGCGGCTTTGCAATTCCATCCACTGCTGAATCATCCCCTTTATCTCTATCCACTTTATGTCTCAAAGGCTTACTACATAGACTCTCTTGATAGTAAGACCTTAAAATAAGTTAAGTTTGGATCTCATTTGTATTCACAAAAAGCAAAATACATTATGTGTAACTAAATTGTAGTTAGAGGCTATAGTCAAATCATCTACATACTTGTCAGCGGTATTGTTTTTTGTTGGGCAGCCACACCTCCATGAAGGGTGGGACCCTCCAGAAAGAGGGTGTGGTTTGATGTAAATTTACATGGCATGGATATATAGAGCCATGTAAATTTACATCAAAACCACACCCTCTTTAGTGCGGTTTTGGTCTAGGATTTTCCATGTGGCCATGGCAGCCTGCTTACTACCTTATTCTAATGTGATTATTGTGTCTAGTCTCTATCCTATGTCTTCTTCCATATTTTTGGGTAACAGCAAGGAAGTCCTCTCCTAGGCAGGGCCATTTCTAGGGGCAGACGACCCATGCAATCGCACGGGGCGCGCCGCCTCCGACCTCTGCAGCAGAAACAGCCTATTAAATGCCGGGCGCCCGCTAAGATTCAGTTACCAGCGGGCGCCCGGCAGAGCAGAGCAGCCGGAGAGACGGAGGCTCCGGCTTCTGGCTCCCGGCTCCCCCAGTGTGCACTATGGGAGGACGTCATGACGTCTTTCCCATAGTGCAGAGGAGCAGCCGAGCGGAGCGGATGCTGGAGCGGGGCTGAGGGTAAGTATTACTGTTTTTTTTTTTTAATGTGTAGGCAGCCTGGGGACATTACTCTGGGGGCACTTCTGCTGGGGGAGACACCACTACTGGGGGCACCCGGGCACTACTACTGGGGACATTACTTGGGGGGCACTTCTACTGGGGGCATTGCTTAGGAGGTACCACTACTGGGGGCATTACTCAGGGCCCAGGGGCACTACTACTGGGGACATTACTCGGGGGGCACTTCTACTGGGGGCATTGCTTAGGAGGTACCACTACTGGGGGCATTACTCAGGGCCCAGGTGCACTACTACTGGGGGCACTACTACTTGGGGCTTTACTACTTTGGGCACTAGTACAAAGGGAGCATTACTATTGGGGGGACTAATACAGGGGCATTAATACTGGGGACACTATTACAGGGGGCATTACTATTTCGGGCAATACAACTGGGGACACTACTACTGGGGCACTACAACAGGGACCATTACTATTGGGGGCATTACTGATGGGGGCATGACTACAGGGGGCACTATTAATGGTGGCATGGCATAGGGGGCACCACTCCTGGGGGCACTACTACTGGGTGCACTGTATAAAGGGCACCACTACTGTGGGCTCTGCATAAGTTGCACTACCACTGTGGGCACTGCATAAGGGGAATAAATACAGGGGACACTGCATATGGGGACAACTACAGGGGGCACTGCATAATGGGCACTTTTGCCTGAGAGCCAGTGGGGGGGAAGCCTAAGACCTGTAGGGATGGAATGGCAAGGGAGGGGGCTGGAATGAAGTGTGTATTATGTGAATCTTGTTTTTTCAATGTGTTTTATGTGGTTCTGGATTTAATAATGTATTTGAGGTGGATGTGGTTTTAAAACGTAGTTTATGTGCCTCTGGCTTTTCCAATATATTTTATGTGAAAGTGGTTTGTTGCAGTGTATTTTATGTGGATCTGGCTTTTATTTTCAATGTGCTGGGTTCACTCCCAACGCGACTAAAAACAAGTGTGATGCAAGGTCATACTTCTGCAAATGTCACACCAAAGGCATGCACACAGAAATGCGGCGTGGGCTTGTTACAGCTAGGCCACACCCCATTTTTTGAACGCGCGCTTACGGCGCGCGCATGCTGTCTGTCTTTTGTTTAACTACATATATTTTTCAGCGCTTTACCTCTGACAGGTTAGCCACCCCAGTACTCAGTAGTCACAGTGGCTGTCATTCTGTGGTCTTTCGAGATCACATTCCCTTACTGTGATACCATACCCCCTCATGATGAGGCCACGCCCACTCAACAATATTACTGCTTCGAGGGGGCGGGGCGCATTTTGACTGCTCGCACTGGGAGCCTCAAACCCTAGAAACTGCCCTGCTCCTAGGGTACTTTTTCATCCATTCTTGGTGGTCTTCTGATCTAGAGCAAAACCCAGACCAAACAAACGAAAAAGAACTCTCAGTGTAGTAGTTATAAACTTTATAAATATTTAATACAAACACATACAGAATTATATAAACAGCATCTTAGTCAAATGTAAGTCACCCAGCTTCCAGGAAATGGAATATTCAATTACTCCTCCTGTAATCGATGGGAGCTCCCAATAGACAGAAATCCTTCATAGGTGCTGATGACTTTACATAAAGAACCGGAACTACCAACGCATTTCATTTGAACCAAACTTCCACTATTATTTTATTGTTACATAAAGGTGCTTTTGTCAGTTATAGGTATAATTTTGTCATTATAAAACTTGGTCTGGCTCAATAAACAAATAAAGCAAAATTCAATGTTTCAAGTACAATTTTATCATATCTGTTTTGAGTGAGACTTTTGTATTCAGCTAAACATCAAAAGACAAACCAAGGACACCATAGATCCATTATTTCCACTTTGTACCTTTACAGCCACTGACCTATTTAGCAGTTTATTCAGGATTTGTAATGGAATAAAAGCCATCCAGTAATGTATATTATCTTGTCTATTTTGTTTAACAATAAGTCCTACCTTTCAGATACATGTAATAGCTTTTGAAACTTAGGCCCCGAGGTTGCACACGGTAAAATATAATGAGAATACCCAGAAATACACAGCAATATTATTTTCATTACCTAGTGAGCTACTTAGAAATTCATGATTTGTTAAAGGGAGAATTCAGCATTTGTTGTACTGAAAGTAAACAATCAGACTGAGAAACTCGGAATGACAGCAATTTAATATTCATTGTGTGGCAGATTTTACTTCATTCGGTTTCTTCCTTTTTCATTATCGGTCTAATATTTATTATTTGCAAATACTTACAAATTATCCTAAAGCCATCTGCAGCCCTTACAGGCAATAATTGGGTGCAATGAGTTTGGATCAAGATGGAGATTCAACAAAGGTGTTCGGCGTTATCACACTGCAAAATAAAGGTCTGTAACCTCAACAAACATAATAGATTAATTGGCACACATGTGTATGCTTGTCACAATATTATGGTATCCCTCTGTATGCACTAAAAATAAACTTGGTGGAGGGGGGGGATAAAATTGCATGCGATGTTCTGCTGCGCATTGCTGCGATGTCCTGCTGCACACATATCGGCAACTTACAGTAGTGCTGAATTGCTAGCTTTTCTGCATACCTTTATTGGGTGTAAAGGAAAACTTGCAATGCTACTGGGTGCAATGTGCCATTCTAGAATGGCATTTGTGCCAGTGCCATTGAATTTAATTCTCCCCTTAAGGTGCACTGCCACCTTTTTATTAATTCTCTGCAATTCTCTGCCACTCCCGACAACTATCTGGTTGATCCTGCCAGTAACATATGCTTGCCTGAAAGCTTAAAGCTGCCCATCCACTAGGCGATTAAACCTAGCGATTGAGCGATAACGACCGTCGTTATCGTTGAAGTGCTTGGAAATCATACGCAAATCGCGCAGTAAAATGCCCTAAACGATGAGCGATGCACGATCCAACCGGTCATTTGCGTCGTCCTGTTTTGCGCGTCAATTAGTCGTTATTGGACATAGTTATCATTCCATCGTTCATGCGTCGGTGCACGTTTTCAAAGCCGGAACGACAAACGACCAACAATAACAGATTTGAATAAATATTTCAGCCCACTTTTATTAACAACTGCTTTGAAAATCGTTGGTCTATGGTCTATGGTCGTTTTGTGCAATCGTTCACAAATCATTCATGCACATGAACGATAATGATCATCAGGAATTGATGAACGATTTGTGAAGATCTTTTGATCTTTCATCTTTCAGGGACAAGTCTGCTAGTGGATGGGCAGCATAGGCCATCCATGTGTAAGCAAAAATAACTACAGATGTGTCCACATACATCTATCCTTAAAGATTCGTATATTGTGTTGCAAGAGTAATACAACAGAAATGTTCTTGGAGAACATAAAGGGATTGTGGTCTACTGGATGGTAATCTCTGCAAGCAGACACTAGCACCATTAGAGAAGCTAGGTAAAGTCCTGTAGCAAGAATATTTTTATATAGCAATCCTTTAAAATTTATAGTAGAAGAATACAAAGGGAACATCGAAAAAAGAGTTTAGATCTCTTAGAAAGGACAGAACATACAGATACAATGTATGAGGTTGTGATATTTTATGCAAGACAAAGATACAAGAATGTGCTGAAACCTCTGCCCAGAAAAGCTTTATAGTAATACAACATGAACATCTGGGAGATTTACAGTATGTATTTGCATAATATTGGAGGGGATTTACAGAGGCAACTGCTTTATATGTAGTAATACACTAAAGTACCAGACTCACACTACTGCTAATTTGGTCTTGCTAGCTTATACTGCTTCAGTTGCAAAGTATTATCCAACACTCTATTATACAACATATTGATGCATGTTGCTTGCAAATGTCACAACCTTTGCGAAAAATACGACTAAGTCATAGAGTTGACTGTAAACATACAATTCCTGGCTTGATGACTTTAAAATGGGGTTATCTGGACTTTATAATAGCTTGCACTGTGTAATGGCTTAACTGTAACATATTTAAGGTCGGTGAACTTCAATCATCCATAATCCTGGCACATTTATCACAGAATATATGTTTATGTTTATCACTCGTGGATCACCAATCTTTTGGAATGAAAGAGCTATATTTGGGTGCAGTTTTTAATTATCTGAATCTGGAACACACATGTGTACTGTATATATCTTTTTACATACAGTAGTGTGATTTGTTTTTATTTTTTAAGTAGAGTTAAATGCACAATAGTGACTGCAACAGTCCGTACATGACTATCATGATCCAAACATTACACAAAATTAGAGTCATCAATAGACCATAAATACACTATAGACAAGAGACCAACAATTGACTTCCAACACCTTTTCCTAAACTAACATTGTGAGCACAAAACTACATTGTATGAATATATTACCTGTACAGATGTGTCCACCAACACCTATCCTCAAATTGTAGGAATAGCCCCCTTGGTGCATCACTGACATTGAAACTAGGCTATACCATATGGGTCTTAAAGCATCATATTTGCATTCTAATGCAATAAAATACAATGGGCCTGATTCACTATGGATCGCTATTGCGATCGCAGCTGCGATTATGCATGCGGTCTGCTGCGAAAATATGCTAATGAATGCAATTGCAATGCCGTCGCACAGCCAGCATATAGATGCCCACTATGGCTATTTCACCTCCGTAATACCTTGCAGTCCTGTGAATACATTGGGAACATCGAGTAACATTGACCCCTCATGCACATTTACAACAGATTTGATCTAACCTGGTCACATGCAGTGTGTACTCAACCTGCGTATGCCGTTGCAGTGGCTAATTTATGCACCCCCATGCAACGGCATTCAAACGGACAGGCACGCCTGCATTTCTCATGCCACTTCCCCGTCACCACCCCAAACGCTGACATCCCGTCCCTCAGTCTGCATAGGTGATCGCAGTGTGATCGCAATGCTACCTCACGCACGTGCACTGTGGTGCATATGCATGCACAGTACGCACCATTGTCTGATCTGCGTACGCTGTTGACCCAATGTACAGCCTGAACACTAGGGCTAGCATTGCAAGCAGCTGATGTGTGTGTCTCAGACACTCTTAGGTAAAAAGGAAGAGACAGAGGTCCGACACGAGTGAGCCTCACCATCATGCTTTACGCCACCCATCGTTGTGCTAAATCTGTGACCTTGTACCAATTCTATTGCAACAATAACACTAATCCTATCTCCTAGTACACTGTAAGAGACTTTGGGCCTGATTCAGACCCACTCGCGAGCGGCTGTCCGCTCGCAAGTGGGTCGATGTTATGGACTGAGCATGCGCACGACGGAGGGAGCTCCGTCGTGCGCATGCGCCAGACGCGACGAGCGAAGGAAAGTCCTTCGCTCGTTGTGTCCGATCAAAGGGGGCGTGTTGTCAATGTTGATTGACAGCACGCCCCCTTTGGTGGGCGTGCCGGGGGCGTGCCTCCCTGACGGGGTCGTTCCCACGGGAACGCCTCCCGTCAGAAGCCGGCCCACTGACATCACTAGTGATGTCAGTGGGAGTGATTTTGGCTCTGATAGAGCCAAAATCACTCCGGAGCTTGCGGTTGAAAACCTCAACCGCAGGCTCCGGCTCGCAAATTCGATGGTCGCGATGGTCACGACCATCGCGGCCATCACAATGCATGCTCGTATAGCCTGTGGGTGGTGACCCACAGCTATACGAGCGTCCAGGAGGACGCTCCATTTTCATGGAGCCCGGCCCTCATTCAGAGCGTGCGCTCTGCTCAGAGCGTACGGCTCTGAATGAGGGCCTTTGTGGCTATTATGCGAATAAGACACTAACAATAGGAAAAAGATTACAATTCCGGTGATCGCCACCCGTAGTAGAGCACCTAAGTTCAGCCATGTGTCTCTCTCCATATGGCACAAAAAGGATGTCTGTAGGAGGACACATCTGAATTTGTAATCAATATATCCAAATATAAGGATTATAGATAAATGATGGAGGTGGAATTTAATACCTCCCCTAAAAAGCTTGCATGGAGAAATAGAAAATGCTTTGCAATAATTATATAGGTGTGCATTGCAACAAATAGCAACTAGAATAGCAAATAGAAAACTTTATACTACATAATCTCAAAATAAAATATATTCATTCAAATATGCTGAAAAAAAAAACTAAAAAACAATAGTTGGGGATTTTCGGGTAGATAAGGAACTAAATAATAAATAAATAATAATAAAAATAAATATATATATATCTCTATACATATATATATGAAATTGTAATTGTCTACACAATATTAACTTTGCTTTGCATTTTGCCATTAAATCCCCTATCCCCCCCAGTGATATCACTATGAAAGGTCTTTTTCCACAACAAAGTTCAATCTCTGTGAAATTTGTTTTAACCGGGTGTGTTTCCAAAGCATTCACAAACACGAACATTTAGGCACATACCTTTATTACTAGGTTATTTCCAAGGAATGGGAAATGGAAATAGATTTTCAAATTAGAGATTAGCGGTTTGATTTTGGCACAGATCTTCCTGCCAATTTCGGATCTGAGAAGAGGCAAAACGTCATCTTCAAAGGACAAAATGTCATCCATGTTGGTGAAAGATGATTTTTTGCCTCATTCCGATCTTGGTGGGAAGATCAGAACAAAAACCGAACCGATTATCTCTATTTCAAATGCACATGGTGGACAGATATGTGTAATTGTGGCAATAAAAAAAATCTGTTCCTCATTTTTGCGGCCTATCAAAGAGCCTTTCGGCCTTGTTCTTCTCCTTATATCTGACCTCTGACCATTCTGTTACTCTGTATTATTTTACCAATCACAGAACAACATCTTGTCTCACTGGCAGGTGACATGCTGACCAGACATTGTACATTAAGCTAAAGTTTTTACCGTTACAATCCTTGCAATTTAATAGCATTGTAACCTTGTTTGTGAGTGCAAACCCAGCTAATAATTCTAGCCCTGGGCTTATTGACCTTACAATGACTTGTCCTATTATACTTGTTCAATGACACAACTACATTAAAGGAGAAACCAAAATGATCCTGTTTTATGAAAGCTGTGTTGAAAGGAGCCCGAAGTTGAACATTTATGACACAGACATTTTTAGAGTTCCCTTATTGATTACACCGCTTAGTTCTGGCAGAAGAATACATGTTTTACAAAATGTCTACATTTAACCATTTCACCTCCAGGTTGCACAGGTGTTAGGTTGTACTTGTTAAAATAATTCAAATCGTGTCGCACAAATGTCATTATAAAAAATGTCATTATAAAAATGCAATGTGCACAGGGGTGTTTATGTGGCTGTTCTTTAAGTTATGTGACAAAATTCAGGCAAAATTCAGAGTGAGCAAATTTTGTTCAGTATGTGATGATGAGTGGATCTGGACATATGTAGAGGTCAGTTTTGTGGGATAGTCTAATATATATATATATATATATATATATATATAATCATAATCTTGATCTGCATAAATAAAATGCCATTTACACATTGCGTATATTTAAGATTATACAAATTCAAATTCTTGCCTATTACCGCATAGAAGAAACACTCAACAAGTGTATGTGGCAGGTGCGCATATCAGTGGCAGATCCAGGGGGAGCGATCAGGACCCCTCTCCCATAAAACGTTTCTCCTGCCCATTACTGCAGGCTGGTGTATAGTAGCGAGTGGAACATTGGGCAGAAAGAGAGCAGAGACTGCAGCTGCTGTGTGCTGGGCTGGGGAGGCTTCTGTCTATACTCTCTCCCTGTACTGCTGTACAAAGGCCAGTGGTAGTGGAAAAGGAGAGAAATATTACGGGGGGCTCATACTGATTGTCCCCCTGGATCTGGCACTGTTTTGTGGCTATTTTTGAACAAGTAATTATCAGCAGCTTCAGAAGACATGCTTTCTAATAATCGTATATGGAATTATTTGCTGGACTGCATGGCTCGTATATGCATGAACTTGCACTCACTGAGCTTTGCCTACATGAGAACGCCTCTTTCCAGCCATGGTCGATGAACATGCACATTGTGAATTCACACAAAATGACCCTACTCAAACTGGCGTACTGGCATCAGCCCCATTTATCTTTTTGTGAAGAGCCACAGGTCTATCGTCCATGCAAACTGACCTGATCCAATGGCAATAGTGCAAATCAGTTTATCGGTTTATTTTTAATCTTTGGAACAATGCCGCATCTAGACTCCAATAAGCCCCAAGTGAAGCATAATGGAGCTGATTCTCAGTTGGGCACAAAGTGGATGTTTGGTATCCTGATGCCAATGCAAGTTTCAAAAGGGTTAGTACAAGGATCCATGTGATTTCAAGCTAAAAGCCAACCTGCCAACCTGACCACACAATTGCATCTTTGTAGCCCCTCTCCCTCTTCACAATGATAACATTAAGGGCATTGTGAAGCAGGGTGCATGGCCACGATGACGCGATTCAGTGCAAATCACATCACCGCCACCCCCACTTCGGGGATTTCTATTACAACTGCGGGATGGGAGGGGGTGGGGGGGTTGACGGCTGCCAGGAGGCTTCGCTGCCTTTGTGGGGGGCTGGGAGCGGCACCCAATTTTCAGGGGGCTCCCTGCTGAATCGGGAGGGTAAGCAAGTATGCAGAACAGTTCCAGATGATCACACTGCCAACCCATTTTTCGGGAGGTGATCGCAAATTTTCTGGTCTCGCAAGTGACCAGGAACGGTCATGTTGCAGTAAGCTTTGCAGCCTGCCCCAAAAAATCACCCATCACTACCAATGATTGCAACGGTGACCTCAGGCTGTGACCTCAGTTGCAGCACTGGGATCGCAGATGCAGCAAGGAGGTGGCTGTTTTCTACAGACACCTCCTGCTGCATTATCTTTTTAAATGGACGGATGTATGTGGCTCTGCAATTCCATCTGAATCATGCCCATAAACCACTATATTACAAAATTGGAAATTAAAAAATGTCTCGGTCAGAATCACTGCAGTCCTGATGTACAACAGCGTTCTGAAATTAAACATAACTGACAATCAAGCAAGTAATATATTGGGAGAAAAGCAGAAATGTTTAAACAATTAGGGGTATATTTACTAGTGAGAGTTTTTAGAAGTGGAGATGTTGCCCATAACCACCAATCAGATTCTAGCTATTATCTTCTAGATGGTGCTAGGTAAAGCTGCATACACACACAACGATTTTAGTGAACGATTTTCGTCCAGATTTTCCCTTGAAAAAGTGAACGAAAATCATTTATAATAATCGTTGGTTACTAAATTAATGAACAATTTTCATTAACAATGAATGATGAACGATTTTTTAATCATAAAGTGAATGGACATCGTTCATCGTTCATTCTGTACAACATGAACGAAAATCATTTTGTTGTACAGTCAGAATGAACTACAAACTACGAACTACAAACGTGAACTCGCATGAACGATTATCGTTCATCGTTCACCTTAAAAAGATGAACGATTTTATAAACGATTTATCGATAACGACGTCGTTATAGTTAAATCGTTCAAAAAATCGTTATGTGTGTACGCACCTTAAATGTTAAGTAGAATCTGATTGGATGCTATGAGCAACATCTCCATTTGGGATATTTTGAAGCCCATCATTTTAACCTGATAAAGGTAATTTTAGAAAATATTTGTAACTTCAAATCTGGTGCCATTTATATTCTACAAATAGAGCTGACATGACAAAGGCCAATTTATTCTGCTCTGTATTATAGCTGCGGGAAGAGTAGGACTAGCAAATCATTGCAAGAATAATACATTCCACAGCTGCAATACATACAATTGATCTTGATTTGGTGAATCTGAATTAATGTTACTACTATTCATTCATTGTCCACTGGCTATGATCAATGTAGGAATTTCTCTGTCTTCTTGCATTTAGTAATTGTCTTTCACAAACGTGTAAAGTGGTATCTGTAGTCAGTAACAATTACTGTCATTATCACTGCAAAGTCAGACTTGCTTGTCATCATTACTGTACAGCCGAGTCAGCTTAACAATAGCAGCCCTGAGTTATACAACTGATCCTGATTTGTTTAACCACAATTACTGCTACTTCTGCTTACAATATCTACTTTTGCTCAATGGTTATTGCAAACACACCTACTAATCACTATGAGCATTGCTCTCCCCTTGTTCTTCATTATTTCATATTGAATTATTAGTTGTTCAGTATTGGACATTGAAAAGTGAGTGTTCTATTTTCCAAAGACCTGGTCCTATATATGTATGTATATATATATATATATATATATATATATATATATATTGTTTGTAATAATAATAATAATAATAATAATAATATGTCTTTTAGAATGTAAGCTCTTACGAGCAGGGCCCTCTACCCTCTTGTGCTTCTTTAGTTTAATCTACTTCTTACTCACCACTAGGGCACCTAACACTTGGCTGCTTATGCTCTGTTGCTTATCTGGGTGTTATGGTCGCTAATGTAGCAATATATATTATCCATGTCCTGGTCCTGTATTGTATTGTTCTGTAAGTTACTTGTCTACAACTTGTTTATGTACTTTGTAAGGCGCTGCGGAACATTTGTGGCGCCATATAAATAAATGATAATAATAATAATAATAATAATAATAATAATAATAATAATAATAATAATAATAATAATAACAATAATAACAACATTTCAAAACATGACTGTTAAAACAAATCTTTGGGGGCAATTCAGTTCTGGGGATTGCCATGATGCCTGGCTGTACAGATATTGCAGTGCTAACATTGTACATTATATGAAGGAAAGATTGCGATGACAGCAGGATGCAATATGCTCTTCCGGAACGACACAACGTATCAGTGATGGAAATTGAATTTCCGCCATTGTCTAAAATGTGAAAAATCAAAGGGATACAGATGCCGGACTGGTTGAACAGTTGTAGCAGAAATGTATCTGTCTATTGTGAGTTGTGTGGGGGGGGGAATATTTATAAGTTCTCCCACTTTCCTTAGCAGCTGTACCTGAAAATCAGAAGAATATCAATGCCAATAGCATTTGGGTAAAAAGCAAAAAACTAAACTTATTTGTGTTAGTAATGCAAACAAACAACAGTTGTCAATGGCCTTCCCTTCCCTCCTTCCCTCCCTCTCCCTCTCCCTTTCCTCTCCTCCCCTTTCCCTCTCCCTCTCCTCTCCTCCCCTTTCCTTTCCAATCCTTTTCTTCCCTTCCTCTCCCTCTCCCTCTCCTCTCCTTTCCCTCTCCCTCTCCTCCCCTTTCCCTCTCCCTCTCCTCTCCTCCCCTTTCCCTCTCCCTCTCCTCTCCTCCCCTTTCCTTTCCAATCCTTTTCTTCCCTTCCCTGTCTTCCGAAATTCTGTGCCGAACACTTGATCCAGAACACCACTGCGGAAATGTGTAGAATTTCATCCCCAAACGCAGCTTTACGATCACAATTTGCAACGCTGTTTTGTTATAAACAGAATTATAGGTGTCAAGAACTCACATACATTTTCATGGAATAAGCAGATGTTGCCTTTGGGATTTATTGACTTAAGGATTCAGTGTTTTAAACATATTGCTAATTTGTTTTTTATGAATATTCATGACGTGTAACTAATTTGTGAAATTAAGTGGGCAAATTGTGACTGTAAGATTAAGAATTTTATAAAAGGTGAAAATACTGTTTTAATCTGGATTTATCAGTACTTGTGTCTACGAACAATAGTTCTGCATAATTTTAAACTAAGACATCAGATTTAAATATTATTGTTCCCCACTGACATTGTGGCATTGGTTACATAAATCTTAAAACTCAAACTGTTTTCATCTACTCTCTGATAATGATGAGAGATGTCCTTGACTTCACTTATGAGTCAGTTTTATTTAAACTGAGAAGAAAGGAATGGTTTATCACTAAGAAGAGACAGGGAAATGACAGGTTAGTGAATCTGCCTAACTACACATTTTATGTAGTACCTTCTTGCCAAATATAGCACTTCACTTACGTTGTACCAATTGTCTCAGGGCCTGATCCAGGGCTTTATTCAGCAAGGATTGAGAATGCGATCGCTGCAGCAAGTGTGTACGCAGTTCTGCTGCAAAATTATGCAAATGACTGCGATCGAAATGCCGCCACAGCACCACATAAAGATGCCCACTTCCGTTTACTCACATCCGTAATACCTTGCAAGTCTGCAAAAACATCGGTACCATCGAGTACCATTGGAGCCTCACACACAATTAAGGCAGGTCGGACCTCACTCACACACTGCTAAACTTCCTGTTGTTATCTAGAGCTCAGGCTGCATATGCCATCACAGGGGTTTAATTATGCATGCCCCTGCAACGGCGTTCAAACGCACTGACACGCCTGCGTTCACTCGACCCCCCCCCCCCCGTCACCACCCCCAAATGGTACTTCCTGTCAGGGCTGCCATCAGAAATTTAGGGGCCCGGGACTGGCAAAATAGGCAGGGTCCCCAGCCCCCCCCCCCACAAAAAAGCAAACAAAAACACTGACAACATTTCACTCACTACGCACATGGTTCCTCTGTATCAGCATAGTCACAACACAAACGCTGCACGTGCACAGTGTGGAATTTGCACATTACAAAACAATTGCTCGTTCTGCGTAAATATTGCCATTGCGCCAGTCTCTGAATCAGCCCCATAGTGCTTGATGCTTCCTATATAGGAACTAATACAAAGACTTTGTGAATGTGGCAACTTAGGCTGTACCGTGCGTGAGAGAATGAAAAGGAAGCACAATTTAAGTGTGTTTTGTTCTATTAATCTAATTGGAAGTGATATACATTCTGTGCATGTGTATAATGCTGTCTTCTGTTTAAGACAGGCAGTCGGAAACCCATATTCTAACTGTTTCCTAGAGGTCCATGCTTATTTGGAAACATACTGAGGAGGATTTGATATGAAGAGGATGTGATATATAAGGAAAGAACTATATTGTTTTTTTATTCTGAAAAAACTGCAGAAACAGCATTATATTACAGATAGGTGGGGAGAATTCCATGGAGCACAATGAGAAGGGGATCTATCCACAACCCAAGGGACAGTCTCCATCATGCTCTGTCTCGACTCTCTGAATAAACAATCAGTCAATGGCCTGGCTCGGGTCTGTGAGTAAGGACACACAAATAACTTACCTATCTCGCTCCTTTTTCTGTCTCAGCTTGTATGCTCTGGAGCGGACACCAGCTCTTCACACCACCCAACCGCCGCGGCTCCTCTTTCTCATCCAGCGGCGTGACGTCATGATGTCACGCCGCACCTACTACAGTGTTGACCGAAAGAACTTTATTGAGGACAGAGGGGAGCAGTGGGCAGACTGGCCAATGCGGGAGGTGGAGCAGGAGGGGGGCGGTGTAGCTGTATAAGTTAATTACACACTCACTGACTATATTGTGTGATGGGGGGCTCGGCCGGGGAAATAGTTGTGAGCACTTTGCGCAGGCGGCCGGGCCACCACTGCCGAACTGTCACTGATACCGTGGGCCAGGGGGTTAGCAGCCGTTGGGTGTCAGTAGAAGTTGCCTGGTCGGCCCCCCCAAGTGCTCGGGTCCAGGACTCCAGTCCCGGCAGACCCCCTGATTGCGGCCCTGCTTCCTGTCAATCTTTTTGTGATGGGTCTGCATACACACAGCGATCTCATTCCCGGTTGCAGTGGCACATACGCTTGTGCAGATCACAAAACTCGTCTGACTGCGTGCATCTTAGCACTTGCGATCCTTGCTGAATCAGGCCCTCAATACATATCTCAACTGCGATTGCAATAGCGATTACGCACGCAGTCTCACTGCGAAGATATGCTAGTCCACTCCAATTGCTATGCCATCGCAGCACAACATGAGGATGCCCACTTTACGTTACACACATGCATAATACTTAGCAAGACTGCAAAACCATCGGTAACATCAACTACCATCGCAGCCTCACGCACACCTGCACAAGGTCAGATCTTACTCAGGAATTGATAATCTCGTCGCATGCTGTGAGTACACAAGCTTCGTATGGCATTGCAGTGGCTGATTTATGCACGCCCTTGCAACAGCATTCAAACGCACTGGCACGCCTGAGTTTCACAGACCACGCCCCCGTCACCACCCCCAAATGGTACCAATCACTCTGCAATGGGTCTGTGTAGTATTTGCGATCACAGTGCCTATCGCAGTGGCTGGTTCACGCACGCGCACTGCGATGCATGCACAAAACGCAACAATCGGCCAAGTTGCGATCCTTGCTTAATCATGCCCTCAGACCAGTATTTGGTTCCACAAAACTGGAAATCATGCGACCTGCGCTACCATACTAACAGGAACTAGAGACAACAGGTGGGTTAGATCATACTTCCGGCTTGCTAACCAAGCAACTGGAAGTCGCCTACCATGCGTTCCAACTGTGGTGTGCAGCAGAATATTGAATCTTAACCCCGCATCTAACCAACTTAGTTCCCAATGAAAGCCAATAGCCCTCATCAGGGTGTACAAGCTTGCCCTAGGAGTTAGAGCTGTTTAACCAAATACAGATATAGTGATAACCATCACCAACAATAGACACATAATATTATTATTATTATCCTTTATTTATATGGCGCCACAAGTGTTCCGCAGCACCTTACATAGTACATAGAACTAATAGGTGAACAAGAAACAAGTAACTTACAGTACAATACAGTGCAGGACAAGGACACGATTTATATACATTGCTGCAATAGCGATTAAAGCACTCACAATAAGCAGCCGGGAGTTGGCAGTCCCATGTTAGGTGCCCTAATGGGGAGTAAAGAGTAGAAGAAAATGTATAGAGGAGCACATGAGGGAAGAGGTCCCTGCTCGTGAGAGCTTACATTCTAAAGGGGAGGGGCAGACAGACAGGCGTGACACAGAAGGGGAAGATAATAAGATGTACTTAATTAATTGATGATAGTTGATGAGCCTCTGAAGAAAATATATATAAAAAATATATATAAAAAAATATATAGACTTCCGGTGGGTGGGGCACCTAGTGTGGCCACATTTTATCTGGGCTCCAACTGTACTCTTCATAATTGACCTAAAACTGGGTTTCTTCAGCTGAATTTACCTTTCTGAGTTGACTGCTGCAGTGCCACTATATCAAGCAGTGGCTTGTTTCAGTTTTTGGGTCTGGAGCCCTTATTTCTCCGCCGGAGTCAAGCCTGCAAGTTTCAGGCATATATGACCACCCCCCACCATCTTGGGCACGAAAAGCTGGACTGACATCCCTGCTTGGGTTGTCTACCCTGAATCACGGATTGTGAGTGCTGCCTGACTGCTGGATGGTGTATGCTGATTAATGCAGCTGTATTACAGATCACTTGCGGCAACGCTATAGCACTCAGGCTGTCTACTCATTACACTGCTCGCTGACCCTCTCTGCCGGACTTCTCTACTAGATCTGGCTTCTCTCTCCACTGTTCTGTTGGGCTGCATTGCAGGTGTAAAATGAATGCAAGATTGTAAAAAACTATACCACAGCGCAACAAGACAGGAAATATTTATTTATCCATTTAGGATTGCTCTATTCATTATAGAAGGTGTATATATAGGTTTTGCATTATATGTTTTATATTTTTTATGTACATTATTTATTACATTTATTGAATGCAATTTGAAATATGTGAAGGTGTCATTCGGGTATTCCATTAAGGTGTATTTTCATAACCTTTTACAGGCGTGTCTAAAGGTTGTTTACATAACAACCTATTAAGTACTATGTAACCCTTTTTTATTCTTCTCGGAGTATTCTTAACTCCGATCACATGACCTGCTCAGCAGCGATCACATGATCTCAATAAACTTTATTGAAATCTGTGTTCATTATAATCATCCCCTGCACGGACAGTAGACCGCTGTTCTTTTGGCTATTAAGGTGTATTTCATAATTTTTTACAGGTGTGTGTTAAAGGTTGTTTACATAGCAACCTACTAAGTACTATGCAACCCTGTTTTATTTTCCTCGGAGTATTCTAAACTCCGATCACATGACCTGTTCGGCCCGCGATCACATGATCTCAATGAACTTTATTGAGATCTGTGTTCATTACAACCAGCCCCTATATGGACAGTACGCCGCTTTTCTCCTTACTACCGGAGATTGCGGAGGAGCAACTGGGCTGTAGAGCATGGTCGGGTATATTATAGTGAAGGCTAGTTATATTTAGTTCATCTCTCTTTGTTTATAACACGGAGGTGGACTTCCGGTACCGCACTTCCGGTACGTGTGTATTTAAAGCCTAATTTTATTTTTATGCACTCCACTTTGAAAAAGACATCCAGGGGTGTCGAAACATGTCAGGAGGAGTGCCGGTGGAGGTTTTTCCATAGTACCTGAGGCTGGATCTTTTGTATGTATTCATCACGGTGGAATACCTGGGTTTCATCGATCGGTTGGTGTGCATACCTTTGTGAATGCTGTTTATTATCTATCTGGTACGGAGGCTAAACCCCACTTCTTTTTTTTTTGTAATTGTCTTCATGTTTTAATAAACCTTTTTGTCTAAAACCTATTACACCATATCCAGTATTTCTTTTGTATTTTGGAGCCTTTATGAGATTGTATATAAAGAAGATAAAAGAAACCTTTATAAGCTTTCTACCTATCAGCTCCAAGTAAGCTTTTATTTGAGCATCATATATTGTGTCATCACTACTCTTTGGGTAAAGAAACCTTGATGTGATTATATACATTGTTCACAGGTAACAATTATGTGAGCATTGATTACCATCATTAAACACTGTGTGGGGTGTTTCAATTTCATTCTGACACCTGAGGATCATTTTTGGAAGGGTCTTTTCTATGGTTTTTCCTCCAAGGTCCTGTTTGACAAGTTATCTGTTTTAGACTAATCTCTAACACAGTTCTTCATATATCTTTTGTTTTTATATCCACAGAGTCATTTCACTCTACATATATGAGAAGACGCTCCATTCATCTGCAATTCACACAGTGAACATACATTGGAAGGAGATTGGCAAAATTGTCATAATTTGCTGTTCTTATATGCATTGCAGGTGTCTTCGGATTGTGGTCCTCCCTCTCACACTTCTGCACTATTTGTACTGCCGTGGACCTTTCTGTTGTACTGGAGATTTCTGCCTTGCTGAATATGGCAGTCGCATTTGCCATACGTCTAGCTGAGGAATTGAGCGTCTTATCTAGATAACCGCATTGATGGCCTGCTGTCCCCTTTTAACTCTTTCTTGAACCCTCAGGGTATCCCTTCTTGCGATGAGGCTTCTCTGGGGGATATGGATCACTCCAAGTCCGACTCTATTTAATTTACAGCAATCTACATGTCTGCTGTTTCGGAGCCCCAGCATCTGGAAGAAGATGGTCCTGCTGCTTTATTTTGCTAACAGGACACTAACGGTACTAATGCCCAGTTGGACATGGACTATTATTCTGGGTGTATGGAGGACATGGAGCCTGCCTACCTACTGACACAGACCCTGGCTCCAGACCTGAGGGTGAAGCCAATGGCAGATTCTTTTTGGGTGCCTAACTGGGTCCTATCAGATGTTTCCGAATGTAGTTTTTCTAAACTGAATATTTGGTCTATGTTTTCCAGCCACGTAATGCCACTACCCGTATGGCCACTTGATAGTTTACCCCCACTTTATATGACTGGTCTCTGCTTCTAGTTCTCCTGGTGGCTGTTACTTGAATGCTATTATTCTTATATGCATGATGACCTAATGCCGATTTCTATAATATAGTCCACCCATACTGAATAGATTGAGTCTGATAATTCATAAGGTTCCTGTTTGTTTCCTCCTCACCCTCACATAGTTCATACTTTATTAGTCTGCACTGACAGATTTACCTAAGAAATGTACCCCCTGCTCTCTCCATGGAGTGGATATGGTCTTACACGTTTGTACTTTTCCCCTGTTTTTATTATATGTTTTACCTCTAGGATTTAATTTGTTCTGTTCCTTTATAACCCTCTTTCCCCATATTACTAAGATACTATTATTATTCCATATAGTTATAATTAAGTTATCCCTGTCTCAGGGTCTTTTGGAGAATGCTACTCGATCAATGTTTCTTATTCGTATACTCCTTTGCCCTCTCTACACTGTTTTTTTTTTCTATAACTTTGTATAATTATAATAACCTGATGTAATTATCTGCAAGTACTTATTTTTCTTGATTTAGTAGTTGGTAGTTTATTTTTAGACCGTGGACTAAGGTACTGATTCAGACTTGGGAATAGAGTGATATACAGTCAGGTCCATAAATATTGGGACATTGACAGAATTTTCATATTTTGTCCTCTATTCACCACCACAATGGCTTTGAAATGAAACAAACAAAATGTGATTTAACTGCAGACTTTCAGATTTAATTTGAGGGTAATTACATCCAAATCAGGTGAACGGTGTAGGATTTACAACGGTTTCTATATGTGCCTCCCACTTTTTAAGAGGCCAAAAGTAATGGGACAAACTAAACAATCCTAAATCTAACTTTCACTTTTTAATAATTTGTTGCAAATCCTTTGCAGGCAATTACAGCCTGAAGTCTGGAACGCATAGACATCACCAAACGCTGGGTTTCATCCCTGGTGATGCTCTGCCAGGCCTCTACTGCAAATGTCTTCAGTTCCTGCTTGTTCTTGGGGCATTTTCCCTTCCATTTTGTCTTCATCAAGTGAAATGCATGCTCAATCGGATTCAGGTCAGGGGATTGACTTGGCCATTGCATAACATTCCACTTTTTAGCCTTAAAAAACTCTTTGGTTGCTTTTGCAGTATGCTTCGGGTCATTGTCCATCTGAACTGTGAAGTGCTGTCCAATGAGTTCTGAAGCATTTGACTGAATATGAGCATATAATATTGCCCGAAACACTTCAGAATTCATTCTGCTGCTTTTGTCAGCAATCACATCATCAATAAATACAAGGGAACCAGTTCCATTGGCAGCCATACATGCCCACGCCATGACACTACCACCACCATGCTTCACTGATGAGGTGGTATGTTTTGGATCATGAGCAGTTCCTTTCCTTCTCTTCTCTTCCCATCACTCTGGTACATGTTGATCTTTGTCTCATCTGTCAATAGGATGTTGTTCCAGAACTGTAATGGCTTTTTTAGATGTTGTTTGGCAAACTCTAATCTGGTCTGTTTTTGTGGCTCACCAATGGTTTGCATCTTGTGGTGAACCCTCTATATTCACTCTTGTGAAGTCTTCTCTTGATTGTTGACTTTGACACATATACACCTACCTCATGGAGAGTGTTCTTGATTTGGCCAACTGTTCTGAAGGGGTTTTTCTTCACCAGGGAAATAATTCTTTTGTCATCCACCACAGTTGTTTTCCGTGGTCTTCCGGGTCTTTTGGTGTTGCTGAGCTCTCCGGTGCATTCTTTCTTTTTAAGAATGTTCCAAACAGTTGATTTGGCCACACCTAATGTTTTTGCTATCTCTCTGATGGGTTTGTTTTGATTTTTCAGCCTAATGATGGCTTGCTTCACTGATAGTGACAGCTCTTTGGATCTCATATTGAGAGTTGCCAGCAACTGATTCCAAATGCAAATGTCACACCTAGAATCAACTCCAGACCTTTTACCTGCTTAATTGATAATGAAATAATGAGGGAATAGCCCACACCTGTCCATGAAATAGCTTTTGAGTTGATAGTCCCATTACTTTTGGCCCCTTAAAAAGTGGTAGGCACATATTGAAACTGTTGTAATTCCTACACCGTTCACCCGATTTGGACGTAATTACCCTCAAATTAAATCTGAAAGTCTGCAGTTAAAACACATCTTGTTTGTTTCATTTCAAAACCATTGTGGTGGTGAATAGAGGCCAAAATCTGGAAATTCTGTCAATGTCCCAATATTTATGGACCTGACTGTATCTCTCTCAACTGATCATCTTGGTGAAACCATGCTGCACTGTAGGTGGGGCAGATTTAAAATGCGCAGAGAGATTAAGATTTGGGAGGAGTGTTTCCAAACTGACATCTAAATTGTAGAGTAATAATAAAGCTGTGCAGTATTTATGGGCTACATGCAAAATCAGCCAGTATTTACCCCACATGTAAAAAAATTAAGTATTTACACCCCTTGCATTGCAGTATGGTTTGTTCAGGTGCACAGTTGAGTGAGATATCTTACTCTATTCCCAACTCTGAATCAGGTCCTAAGGTCGTAGTTCCGTTCTTACATTATGGATAGAAAAATTGGAAAATGTAGTGGTAGACATTTTGCATCGCTATATAATTCTGTATGGACTAATTTCCTTAACTGAGTATTGCACAGAGGTAGACGTATTCAAAGATGAAATGATAGAAATGGGGAAACAGTTCAAGGAAAAGGGTTATCCATTGGAACTCCTAGATAAAGCTAAAAAAAAATTAGCAATAAGGCCAAAAATAATGGAAATGTCAAAAATGAGTGGGCTTTTTTCAGCCAGTATGGATCCCATCACAAACATTTAGAAAAAAGCATAAAGAAAACTGGAGAATATTGAGAGAGGACCCTATCCTTAAAGAACATCTTCCATTAAAACCCACCTTCATTTATAGGAAACCACAATCCTTAAAAGACGAACTGGTGAAAAGTTCTTAATGGAAACTAATCCTATAAGTGAAAGAAAAAAGGGTTCCATAGATGCAGCTCATGTTTAATGTGTCGCAGCACAAGACATGAGGAAAACCCCAGAAACATCACCACCTTTTACAATAAATGGTAATAACTACAATATAAATAGTTTCATCACATGCCACTCAAGAAATATAGTTCACTTGAGTTTTCACGTGGACTTATATGTGTGGGTAAAACCACTAGAAACTTAAAAGTCTGTATGTCTGAACACATATACAATATCCATAAAGGCCTGTTAGGACATCCTTTATCTGAACACTTTAAGACTGTTCACAATAAATCTGAATCCCAAATAAAAAGGTTTATGGGAGTAGAACAAATAAAGGAGAACTGGCGGGCCAAAGATCTAGATAGGAGACTTGCAAAAAAAGAAATGCAATGGATATATAAATTAGACACATTGGTCCCTAAAGGTCTGAACTCGGATTTTGAGCTCAAATGGTTTTTAGACTTCTAATTTGTACTCCAGATTTTATCTTGTATTAAAATTTATGTTATTTTTATTCATTCTATGTCTCTTACTAATTTTATGTTTCTTTCTTATATTTTATGTATCTGGAATGAGATTCTATCAGGAGTAAGAGGAACATCCTTTACCCACTTTAGGGATTGACAAAGTGGGAATACAAAGTACCACTAGAGTTTTTATAAAGGGGGATGTTCCTCTAATATGTGAGAAAGAAATAAAGAAAAACAAACTAGAAAGCTCAGCTGTTTGCGGGAACAGAAAGATGACAACATCCGGTTTCCGCTAACCCAGAGTGGAATGATGTCACTTCCGGGCGGACTTCCGCGGTGGAACGCAAAATCGCGGGAGACCCCAGGAAATGGAGGCCCATATTTATGGTTGTGCTATACTTAAAGCAGTGGTATTGAGAGCATGGTACTCTGCACTTGAAAAAGGACGCTTGGTAGCATCCAAAACTCGTTGTGCCAGTACCATGCTGATTTGAAATTTACTTCCATGTTGGACTTTATTCCAAAAGGCAATGCTAGGTGGTGTGGAGTTTAAACTGCCTGCTTCGGTGAGGACATTCCATCATTTGTTTACTCACACCCCCAGCCTTGAAGGGTATGCAATCCAAGAACTATATGTTTACATTTTATTTTACACTGATTCATTTCCACAGAATTGGCATTTATTTATGTTGTAACCACACAATGTACATATACATTTTGTGGTGGAATTGTTATATGAATTGGATGTTATTAATTTTTATATATATAATAAATTGTACTGTTCTTCAAACTGCACTGTTCAGTATTTATGATATATATCCCAACAATCCATACACATTCGTCTGAAGGGAGCACCCGAAGTTACTTATCAACAACCCATTTCTTCTTTTAACTGAGTACTTGATACTCTATTCTGCACGTCTCATATAATTTGTTGACTGATTTGAGTCATAAGTTGCATTATTGTATGTTATATCTCCTTTTGACTATGCACATGATTGACTTGCTGTCTGTTTGATTTGTACCGATGCACATGCTTCAATTAAAAAAATATATATATATAAAAAAAAATATTAAAACTAAAAATAAAAATTAGTAGACAATAATACTGATGTGAAAAAATATTATGTTGTATTACTAATATATATATATATATATATATATATATATATATATATATATATATATGAACTCTTACTTTTATTTTAGGTATAATTTTCAGCTTGATTATACATTATATATATATATGTATAATCAAGCTGAAAACTATAACTAAAATAAAAGTAAGTGTTCATACTTAAATATCTCTAATATACATTTGTTCAATTCTCTGAAGATTATTATTATTATTATTATAATTATTATTATTATTAGTTTATGATGATGATGATGATTATTATTAGTTTATGATGATGATGATGATGATAATTATTATTATTAGTTATTATTATTAGTTTTTGGACCTGATTCTCAGTTGGTTGCAGCCGCATCCATGTCTGTGTCTTTTGAAGGACACAAGTTTGTGACTTTATGAAAATGCCACTAAAAACATCTGTCTGTCCAAGTATGGCCTCCTATGTGAACACCTGTAACACTCCCATAACATGCCTATTAGAAGAACCAACTTTGTGCATTCACTAAGCCACTTCCCTGGCACTGCCTGGGAGCACCCACTGCATTTCACAATCAATTGTGTGACTGTGTGTGTCCCTTGCACCTCAATTTCAATTCTAACACTGTGCGCATGCTATCTGAATGCATTCGCAGTGTGAATTAGACACATGCACAGAAGAAAAAAATGGCTCCACTGCATCTGACTCAGTATCAGGCCCAGGGCGTCATAGTGAACCGAGTCTGTGTGAAAAGAGAGAAAGAGGAAAAGGGAGGTTAAAAAGAACTACACAAAATGTAGTAGTGTCTTAGAACTAGAGTAATTTACAAGTAACAGTAACATAAAAAAAAAATAATAATAATTCTCACTCAGGGTCCACAGCTCAACAATACAGCCACTGAAAGAGATCAGGAGTACAAGGAAAGAAATAATCTATGAATAGTTTCGTGTGATTGGGACATTAGGTCAGGGCCGCCATCAGGGGGGGACTGCTGGGACTAGAATCCCGGGCCCGGACAGAGGGGGGCCCAGCAGCAGGTCACAGAACGGCAGCCAGTCATTGAGACAGCACAACGGCATTTCTATTCTGGTAGTTGGTGCCGGCCGTGGGCCAATCACAGTTTGCGGACCGACTAACATTCCTGATAGGCTTACGGTCCGCGAGCTATGATTGGCCTGCAGCTGATGCCAGATTCTAAATGCTGCTGTTGCTGTCTCTCCAAGCCTGGGCCCTGGCTGCCAATCCATGATCTGTTGCCGGGCCCTCCTCTCTGTCCAGACTTGTGGTTACCACACAGCAGAGAACATGGACAAGGGTCCTTATTGCAGAGAGCCATGGTATGTCTGAGCAGAGGGACCCCACTAAGAGGCAGCATCTAGGTGGACATAAACATTGGCATCAGACCTTGCACCCAACTCAACCCTCTCCCTCCTCACCCCCAAACACCATAATCCTCATCTCACCATATGGGGGACAGGATGCACAGTGCAGCTCATGTCTGTCAATTAACTCCTTCCACAGAAGCAGCCGCAGCAGGTTCCAGCTCTATCTCATATTATATTAAACCCACTGCAGGAACTCTCCCCAACCACGACACCTCAGAACACCTCACATTGCAAGCTCAGCAGAAGCACCTCAGGACAGCCCGGACCAGCACGTAGCTGGGGAACGAAGCTGGCAGAGGGAGAAGGAGAGCTGCACAAGATCCAGACGGCAGAGGTACGAGAACGAACAGACAGCTTACTGGTAAGCAAAATCTAAGCAGAATGCCGCTACCCACTACTCCATCTGGAGATCTGACTTATTCATGTGCATGTGTTTATACAAAAGGAGTCCTGGAAAGATGTTCTAATAAGACTCTCTGAAGTGGACACTGTATACACCTACAGTACTTACACCATATATACCCTAAACAGGATTTTATAAAGTACTAGAACACCGAACTGTTTAATACAGTAAGGAATCTACATCCAAGACTATTATTGTGCAAGCATAAAGGAATATTGCAGTATATAATCTGCCCTTTTGGGACATTTTTTCTTAATCAATTAATAACTAGCACCTTCAGTTTTTTGGCACTTGCACCTTATATTTTTTCCACGAGGTTCCTGTGGTTTACATATTTCTGTATGATTATTGTGACAAGGTTTCAGATTTTAGAAATGTTTCAACTAAATTGTTAGGCTTGTGTAAGGGTCTATACAGCATTTTACTGGTTTAAATAAACATTATTTTATACCCATATATGTTTGGCACCCATTTTTATACATGCGTCCCAATTTAAAAAGGGGGAGGACCCTCCCCTCCCTATTTGATATAGGCAGCAGAACATTGAAATTCCACCCTTGTGTTTAAAATATAATAAGTTATAGGACAGTGCGGTCAGAACCTCTAATTAGGGACATAGTATAAGTTTTATTGTAATGTCCTGTGCCCCCTTCCCCTGGTCCAGGCTTCACTGTCCTGTGCCCCCCCAGGTCCAGCTGTGTGCCTCCATTAAAGTCCAGCCTTACCTTGCCCTGTGTTCTCCCATTAAGGTCCAGCCTTCCCTGCCCTGTGCCACCCTCCACCATGTCTAGCCATCCTTGAGCCCCCAATAGGGCCAGCTGAGCACTCCCTGTCCTGCATTTTCCCTTGGTTTATCCCTCCCTGAGCTATGCCCCCCAGATCCAGCCATCTCTGCTCTGCACCCAGGTCCAGTCTTCCTTGTGCTGTGACTCTCCAGTTACAGCTCTCCCTGCTCTCCCATATACAGATATCAATGGTCTCCCATATATTGGCCCCACCACCTACATTTCCCCTGTGACATTCACATTATACTTTTCCTCTTTCCCTGCCTCACATCCTTCTACTTCTCACTTCTGCATCCAATACCATCTTCCTTTTCTTCTGCTTAAGCCGATGGAATCCTGCTGGCTGATGAACAGAAGCGACATGGAGAGACCTGAACATGGCAGATAAGCACAATCTTTTTATTTAATTGTTTTCCCCTCTAATGCTGCTATCGCTGGCGAAAACTCTGCCGACAGTAAAATTTGACAGTTTTCACCAGGGAAGGCTTCCCCATGTGAACTGCATAAGTGTAACAGTGGTACTTTATGTGGAATTGGTATGTATGACCGCCGAATCTCAGCCCGGCGGATGAAATCCCGACGCCAGAAGGCCGGCAGATGAAGATCCCGACTAAGGTAAGTAAGTACCCTAACCCTCCTCTCTCCATCCCCCTAACCCTAACCTCCCCCCCTAGTGCCTAACCCTAACCTCCCCCCAGGGGTGCCTAAACCTAACCCCCCCGCCCCGCACCGTAAACTTAATCCTCCTGTGGGGGTGCCTAACCCTAACCTCACCCCGGGGGTGCCTGACCCTAACCCCCCCTTCCCCTAGCCTAACCCTAACCCTTCCGGGGGGGGTGCCTATCTCTAAGTCCCCCCAGGAAGCCCTAAACCTAAACCTCCCTCCCCCACGGCTATCTGCTCCCGACGTCCGGCTTACCTACAATCGGAATGCCAGGCATCGGGATTTCGGCATGGGACTACTGATAGGCATCAGTATTTAGATGCCTGTAATTAGTCCCATGCTGGGATTTCAGTGTTGTGAAGTCGGCGGACAACATTTCGACCGTCAGCTTCTTAACTACAATACATCCTACTTTATGTGGTTCTGGCTTTTTCAATATTTTTTTTATGTAGAACTAGCTATTTCAATGTGTATTATGTGAATTAGGCTTTTTAAATGTATTTAATTCGCATCCGGCTTTACCAATGTAGTTTATGTGGATCTGGAGATATATATATATATATGTGTGTGTGTGTGTGAATTTACAGCACTTTTCTCTCCTATATGTCTGTATTTATATAGCTTCATACTGTATATTATGATAGATTGACATGTTATAATAACATCCACCCCCAAAGCCCAAACTTTGACAATTTTTTAAAACTAGTTTGCGCACCAATGGATGCCCGAAACCTCGCTGTAGCTCCACCCATGTTATCCACAGTTCCGCCCACCTCTGCTACCTCTGCCCCTCCCAGACAGGGGGCCTGCCTGTATTGACGGTCCCAAGGCCAACAATTTCTGATGGCAGCCCTGCATTAGGTCATTGGCAATAAGATCAAAAGGTGATAGGAATTTGGTTGCTTAATAATTTGCACGTGTTCCATGAGGTATTCTGGATGCAGTGAATAATAACATGTTTAGTAGAATGTGGGAGCATTTGGATGAGTTTCCCCCAACACTAAAATAATGCAAGTGTCAATAGCTCCTTGTTCTATTCAGTTTCTTGCCAATCCATGTTAAACATAAAGAAGAGTTTAGTAGTGGCCATTTTTAGTAGTGATCTAGCAGCATGTATTCATTGTTGGATGATAGCTTTTGACCCACTGCTGCCAAGATAATCAATCATTTTTTATCAAGTCGAGGAATTTCAGTTTGATTCAAAAATAGATCCTTAAGAGATGTATACAATGCAGCAGACAAAGTTATACAGTAACTAAACCTGACTCATTTTAAGTAGCTAAGAAATCCAAGGATAGATGTAGAAGGGATGGCATTAAAGTAGAGTACTACTGGAAGATGTCAAGGTTCAAATTCTCTTATCATTATCTAGCTCTAGTGCAGGGTCTCAATTTAGTAATGCCAATGGTAAAAATGTAAGTAATGGGTAATGCCAATGCTAGATTAGTTACAGTAACAACTCAGTATTGTTGCTGTCCTCATTCAAGACCTCATTCAGAGTCGGTCGTTGCGGCCGCACGGTCGTACGCCACCGATGTTCGCTAAACTGCGCATACGTAAAGTTTGCAATGCGCGTGCGCAAACTAGCTCTTATGATCAGAAATTTCTCTCTCCTTGAACACAGCCAGGTTGGTAGTTTGAGTGAGAGAATGAACCGTTTGTGGGTGGTAACAGGGGAAGGTGCTTGAAAACGGGGGAGTGGAGATCCGAACGCAGGCGTGCCTAATTATGCGAACGGCGTTTAATGGGAGTGCATAATTAATAAAGTAGCGTCATGGCACATGTGACATGGGAGGTTTTTACACTGACTTGATCGTAGTGCTTAAGAGAGGGTATGGTCAACCTTAAGCTCTACGACCAGCTCCGATGGTTCCCGAAGCTCGCGATTAATCCTTATATCCCAGGAGGTGACGTGTGTTGTGATCGAGAAGGGGGCGTTATTTAGTCTTACCCTCGATCGTTCAGCTAACGATCTCATCTTAGGACCGCAACTTGTGGTTGCTTAATTTGCATATCCGGCCCCTTTCCCCTACGACCGTGCGGCCGCAACGACCGACTCTGAATGAGGTCCTCAGTGTGTCCAGAAGAACTAGGGGGACCTGGGAACTGTCTATGAAGAACACTTAAGAGATAGAAAAGTACTGTAATCCTGTGGGTGTGGGATGGGATTAAAACTAACTTTTGTTCATTTACTGTGAACCCCAGACTTCATAAATGGGAAGGAAGGAAGTAATTCCAAGTGCTTATATAAAGTACATTATTCAGGGTGCAATAATATAGATATATAATGCAGTGAACATTCTACTGACATAGATATGTCACAACTGCCTTCATCACAATTCAACTGTAGGGAACAATTTAATGGTAGGCGGGGTAAATACAAATGTAAATGTGACTACCACAATAGTAGTTCTCATCGCATGAGTGGTAGGCAAGGTCAAAGTTACAAGCAATGATCGGTGGAGTCACAGGAACAGGATGTGGACATCAAACGGGTAACGCAGAAGTTGGTAAAGAATTGCACTACACTAGTGGACGAGGCACATCTTTCGGTTGAGTGGTGCAGCCCAATCCAACATCAGAAAGTTCCTAGGGTTAGCACTTAATTTATAGTTGTTGGATGTGGGCAGTCCTTGCTATTGCATGATATCCAGACACCATCAAATAAATCATAACTGGGGTCTCAGCCAGTGTCAATATCCTGCTGGTTCTACAAATTTACCTCACGCTTACTGGGACACCTGAATTTGATTAAATCAAGTATCTCTAGCAGCCAACCAGAATTAACACATGGAGAATGACTATCTTCACAATAGGAAAAACAATTGAAAAGTAGTGTAATGCTACAGGTTGTGGCGCTCAAAATACTAGAAGTACATAATTCCAAATAATGTCAAATTAATTAATATTTAAATTTTTTAATAATAAAGAAACAATTTACAATCTAAATAATCAACTCTCGGGAATATAAAAATGTAAATGTATAAGAGCAATAGTGCACATATCAATAAAAATTGAAAGACATGATAAACACAGACAAATCTTTCACATAGTAAAAAGAGATACACTGTTGAGCAATAAATATTGATCCTTTGTAGGGAATCTCAAAGGTAAACAAAGTAAAAATCTAGGGAATACCAGTCCAGAAACACACTTCTCGAAAAAGCCGTGGTAATACGGAGAAACGCGTTGAAGGTACAGGTGCTGCTTCGTCACACTGAAAGCACTCATTCTCACTTCCCAGGAATGTGAACCGGAGTCTTCCCGATTTGCCACTTTTTTTCTGGAACCGGACGCCGGCTGGAGTGCCACTGCAGGGTGCCAGGTTTATTCACGTTTGGTCGATCTGCAGACCAGGCTTTATTAGAGCATGACTTCCGGTCAAGGTTCCTGCCAGCCCTAACATCGCGGGTTTGCTGCCCGGGGACAAAGATTGCTACTACAGCGGTATGGCCTATTAACCTATCACTGGATGTCAGATTGTTTTCCCAGTGAGATTACATGGCAGTACAGGTTATCAGGACACACTCCTGCCTGCCGCCAGTTTCACTCTCCCCACCTGGGTCCTTGAGGATAGTGAGTATAAGAGTGGAATTTGGATACCCTTTCATCTATATGTATCTATATATTTATGTGATATGATATGTGATATCACCATCTCAGCACTTATAACGGAGTCTAGCATCTAATTGACTATGTTATTACATCATGTCCGTTAGTGCGCTTGAAAGGATCATTGATTGAGGATTATTTCCATTTTGTGTTTTTCTGGACTGGTATTCCCTAGATTGTTACTTTGTTTACCTTTGAGATTCCCTACAAAGTATCAATATTTATTGCTCAACAGTGTATCTCTTTTTACTATGTGAAAGATTTGTTTACCATGTCTTTCATTTTTTATTGATATGTGCACTATTGCTCTTATACATTTACATTTTTATACTCCCATGAGTTCATTATTTATATTGTGAATTATTTCTTTATTATTAAAATATGAATTCATTTGACATTATTTGGTACTACTAGTATTTTGAGCGCCACATACTGTAGCATTACACTACTTTTCAATTGTATTTCCTGCTGGTTCTAAAGGCATCCAAGAAGTAAAAAAGGGGGAAAAGTCATATTACCTCTGCCTAGTTATAAATAAAACATTAGGGTGTCCCAACCATAGAGGTGGGCCGTGACAGTTCTAGGCACGGGTTAGCAGGGCCGATGCCCGGAGCCCCATAGCCTAAAAGTCGCAGCCCTGTCTGAACTCACCATCAGTTGGCTGGCTCTGGCAGAAAATCCTGACCCCTACCCTTCCGCTGACGTTATTGGATAAACGCTCAGGGGGAGAGAAGGGGCGCTGCAATGCAGCACGGGAAGGCGCTGGGCACAGAGGAGCAAAGTGCCAGCCCAGGATGTGTGTATGCTCTTACCTCCCATAAGAGGTCCCAACCTCCCAATACCTAATGTCATATAGCAAAGTGTATTTCATGAGCTGCCATGTCATGCAAAGTTCAACTGTTTTGGCAAAATATGTTATCACACTAATAAGTTATTTAAAAAGTATGTTGCAGATCTCACTGAACAGCAGTTCCTAGTGCCATATAGGACCAGAACATAATACATTGGGGGCCTAAGGGATGTACAGATTACAGTACAACATAGTCTTTACACTGTCAGTGTTGGATATATTAGCTTATAATGGATGTGTGTATTGTGTTCTGTCACTGGATGATGAAGAGCTTTGCAAATGTATTTGGGTTCGCAACATCTGTTAGTGTCACTGTTGTTAATGTATGTTACTAGATTTTTAGGTAAAAACAACAGATGTTTGTTACCAAAGACATTTTGATTCCCTATTTAAATGTCCAGAATCAGCAATCCAAGCATTTGACTTAAACTACAGCTCTTTGTATGGGGGATTAAACCTGAATGTAAATCACAGGTTTTAGTGATTTATGCATTAATCTATGATCTATCTATGATCTATTAGATGCAACGTGTTGTTATTTATATATCAAACAGATGAAATGTTCTATTTTGAATTAATTTTTGTGTACAAGTCTTAAATTGTAAACCCCATATGAAGTTAATCATATTTGTCTCTGTAATTTAACCTTGCAGCATACAGCATGTTAATAATGTTAGTCTTTGTGTGGACAAATCAGAAATACAAGAAAGGTACAAAGGCTCAGAGATTTATGGCACAGTGCCTTAGTGGTTCACAGTTTTTATCTACTTTATATACACTATGTAGACAAAATGTATTGGACACTCCCGCGCATTCGATATGCATACCATGTATACCATTTCACATGAGTTCCAAATCGCCACTAATGAGGCAGTTTTGACAAAAACACTTGGTAGGGAGGCCCATGCACTTGCAGTTCTACGGAAACAACAAATGTTTTTATCAGGACGACAATCAAACCTATCATGTTTCCAGGGACTGGTATACAGAAAATTCGGTAACCCAGATGGACTGGCCAGCTCAGATTCCAGATCTTAACCCCACTGAGAACTTCTGGGATGATTTGGAGCAACAGGTGCATTCTAGGCCGACTCGACCATCTTCAGTGTCACAGTTGGTCACTGTTCTTACGGCGGAATGGCAAAACATACCGCCTGCTGTTGTCCAGGAACTTTTGGACAGTTTGTCAGGAAGGGTGTCTGCAGTAATCACGGCAAGTGGTGGACCTACAAAGTACTGACGTCAATAAAATCTCATTGATCTATTTGCTGTCAGTGTCCAAACACTTTTGACTACATAGTGTATCTTGCCTGCAGTAGGGCACATGCAAGTGACTTTAGTGCAACACCCCCCATAGCACAATGGCACTGAGGGGTAGAGCCATGATGATGTGATTTAGTGAAAATAAAGTCATCATGCCCCCTGTCTTGCCCATTTTACTAGGAAGTGGGAGAGATGTGGGAGAGTGAAACACTGTTACATTGGCGTGCATAAATTATCCATTGCGATTGTCTTTAGAGTATGAGAGCTCTCTGCTTGTCACATGAGAGCTGCAGTGTTTGCGGATGGTCAGACTTGACTTACATGCTGCTCGACAGCCCACTGTACATCCATAATACTGATGTTTACACTGTTGTATGTGGGTGGACAAATCTGAAATGACAGCAGTGGGTGTCCCTGTGCTCGGCTATGCTTTGGAACACAGCATATTTTCAAAGCTGCGTTTCATGTGAAATCGCAGCTGTGATTACATTAGCATAAATCTCTGAATCAGGCGCAGTGAGTACCACTCAGAGCGAATATATTATGGGCACTTGTAAAGTGTTAGTGTTGTCAAATCCTAATCTGCCAGAGTAGTACAATAGATGGGGCCTATCAAGAGACACCCTTGAAAACATTTTAAATGTAGGATAAAATAATTCTCCAGGGTACATCTATACCATCCCAATAGAGTCGTTTGCTGGAGTGGTAATTTGACTATGGATAAATTAGGATATTTCACAAGGTGCTTATCCACATGATACAAATGTATTAGATATGGTGAAGTATATCTCTGCTGATAGTTTAAGTAATCACAGCATTACATTTAACGCGTTTCGTGAAAAACCTGCTTGCTTCATCAGAAAATGTGCTGTAATTAATTACTAAAAAAAACTCTTGATAACATAATGCACACCAGAAATTGGAGATCTGAGTGCAATGTCCCTGCAACTTCCAGAAGTCTGTGCTGTGTGCAGTGCAGAGTATAATACTATATAATACTATATTACATATCAATATATCATAAACTGCACTGTGCACAGCATGCAGCAATACTTCCTTTTTACAGTCCCCTTCTCAGTGGTTTTCTGGACTTTTTTCTAGAGATGAGCAGTTTGGTTCTCCAGAAATCTGAATCCACCCAAATTTCGTGAATTCGGACAAATCTCAGGTTTTGGATTGCAATAATTACATGATTTTAGCTATTTTTAAAAAAATTTTGCAATTTTTTTTAAAACCCAGATCTAAAACCAAAACCATATCCAAAACACTGAGGGTAGTTTTGCACAACCAAAACACAAAGATAAATCGATATCCAAAACCAAACAATGGTGGTTAGCGCACAGCTCTACTCTCTTCATATTCTCAGAACGCCAGCAAGCCCTACCATCCAGCCATTGTAACTGAAGTGGCACAGACCAAACATTTTCCAAAAATTTTAAATGTGTCTGCCAATTTATTTTGTATGACTAAGGAGTCTATTTATCTACTTAACTAATGCAGTCACATCGGATGTGTCCGTAACATGCTGGGCTTTTACTGACACGGTTGCAACTCTTGTGACTATGTTGTCTTGCTCTGCCCTCCAGCTTTTAAGAGGAACTCCATTCATCACATGTGCACAATGCATTTCTGGCAGTATATCCTCCCCTAAGCATAGCATCAACAGACTTGCCGCCCACAGGACTCTATATATTCCCATCTCTAAGATGGTGCTATTCACAACTCCCTGAGGAAGGCTAGAGGTTAGCCGACACACGAAGGAGCTTCTCATCACACACATCTATCACACGTCCCTCCGCTTGCCCAAGTCTCTTCCCAGCAGAGTTGAGCGCACAGTAGTCTGGAGCCTGCTCTTCCCCTCCAGCCCGCGAGATCTCGCGAGATCACGGGTCCGGACGGGATTCAGCACCTGACATACTGTGGAGACCAAACCAGCAGCCGCACCGAAGGCGCACGCTGGAACACGGTCTGACCAACGGCTATAGCAGGAGTGGATGAAGACTGCCAAAAGAAGATACCAGGACCCGGACCAAGAAAGAAGATAAGGTGAGGCCTCACCAAGACTGTCATCTAGACTTGTTATACTTCAACCCTGACTTTGTGATACTAACAGCTCATAACTACTATCAGCTGCTCAGTGCAGTGGGGTGCAGGACACCCTCCCCCTGCACACTTAGTCACGTCACTGGACTGTCCCCTGCACGATCCATCTGTCCAGTGCCTGTCCATTCCCCCTTCCCCCCATCTCTCCCCACCACCTGCACATGTTCACCTACATAAACCACGCAGATTATTAGCTGCCACATGCATGTATTTTAAACAGTTAGTCCTCACTATACTGCGAGTGACATCAATAAATTACTTTCTACATCCCCCTTGGTATATATCCAGTCTGCATTATTTCACTCAGTGTTTCTGCAAGTGGGGTCCAATCTACAACATCTACAACATTCACTAAAGAGAGCGCGATCCCTACTATAACATAAATTGTGTAAACATTTATGTTTAATTGGTCATTTATCACACTAGTTTAGATTGGGGCATCTAAACATAGGGATCTGCAGCACTCACATCAATTACTTCTAGTACCTACAGTGAGCGCCGAGAAATGGATCTACGTGATCTCCCTCTACATAGAGATCCAAAACCAAACAATGGTGGTCAGCGCACAGCTCTACTCCCTTCATATTCTCAGAATGCCAACAAAGCCCTACCATCCAGCCATTGTAACTGAAGTGGCACAGACTAAACCTTTTCCAAAAATTTTAAATGTGTCTGCCAATTTATTTTCTATGACTAAGGAGTCTATTTATCTACTTAACTAATGCAGTCACATCGGATGTGTCCGTAACATGCTGGGCTTTTACTGACATGGTTGCAACTCTTGTGACTATGTTGTCTTGCTCTGCCCTCCAGCTTTTAAGAGGAACTCCAATCATCACATGTGCAGACTGCATTTCTTACTACTTATCTAGCCCCCAAAAGTGATGTAACGGTCACTGACCACTGATATCACTGCCAATTTTGCACCACAAATTACATGCAAATAGCACTCTAGGATGCATACTCTGCTTGAAAAAATGCAGAGGGGGGAACTTCAGTTCTGAGAACTGTTAAGATGATCCCTGGTCTCTGGACACAGCACTGATGCTAAACCAATGTTAATCTGTGTACAATTCTCTCTACACGCAGCCTGACCTCAACTCGGACTCGCACATTTTTGCTCGCAGACCTATGGGGCTGCGAACAAAAATGTGTGAGTTAGGCGGTTTCATAAGTGTGGAATATATCTTACAGTGAGTAATTTGTTTCTAATTGGATTGAGCCCTTAGAGGGAGGTATATCTAACCTTCTAACTTCTCCTCCTGTCCTTATTTGAAGGTTGGATGCATCACCCCATGAGTCCTTAATTACACAATCCTACTGAATATGTAGAAAGATTATTACTCCAACATAATAAGCACACTCATCTTCTAATATACCGCATGCTGCTTTTAACATTCTGGTGACCTAAATGGCTACATGTTATATTATCCTTCACAAGTCAAATTATGTAAAAAAAAGTAAGAGTTTACATACCTGTATATAAAAAAGCCTACCCAAATGTTCCTTCAAAGCTGATTAATCTATAAATAAGGACTCGGTATGACATACCACCGGACTAAAGCTGGCAGATGTATTACCAACATCGGAAGGCAGAAGAATGAAGATCCCGGTAGGGTAAGTATTTAAACTACTCTTAACCCTTTCCTCCCCTTATGCTGGCAATACACCTGCACGATTTCGGGTCGATTGTTCAAATTTCGACGAGTCTCATAATGAATCGTTTAGAAATTTTATATTTTTGGAGTAGGATACGATCCAAAGCACTCTCACACAGCTCCTAAAATGGATCGTATGATCAGATGTGCAGCCCATATTATCCATCGTATCATGTATTTTGTGCATACGATGCAGCGTGCCTCAATTCATGTCATTTCAATGACTTTTCCCTGATGAACGCGTGAGGCACACGATCGATCGTACAACAGATTGTGTGCAATGAAAAACAACAAATCGTGCCGCTGGGACTGCCAGTGAGCTCTTGGGAATCATATATGAATCTGATCTTATGCTGGTCGTGCAGCATAACCATTCCTTAGGGGTGCCTAACCCTAACCTCCCCCTAGTGTCTAACCCTAACCTCTCTCCAGGGGTGCCTAAACCTAACCCCCCCTCCCTGCACCCTAAACCTAACCCTCCCGGGGGGTGCCTAACCATAACCCCCCTTCACCTAGCCTAACCCTAACCCGGTCAGGGGGATCCCTAACCCTAACTACCCCAGGAGCTCTAAACCTAACCCTCCTCCCCCACAGTTATCCGCACCTGATGCCCAGCTTACCTTCGTTCAGTATGCCTGGTGTCAGGATTTCGGCATGTAGATAATGATAGGCGTCGTGATTTTGACGCCTATCATTAGTCCCATGCTGGGATTTCACAGTCGGGAAGCCAGTGTCAGCATTTCGACCGCCGGCTTCCTGAACGCATAACTATAAATAAACCCCATCCGAACAGCCATCCTGAATATTGTTAGTGGATTGTATAATCAGATTGCTTATTGTAAATTTCCTTATAAGTGAGTTTATCAAAAGAGTACATTCGTAATATTACCATTTATTTATGTCACCTTCAATTTAAATGAAGCTTATTTTTAGTATCTCTATAATAAGGCCCTCATTCAGAGCCGTACGCTCTGAGCAGAGCGCACGCTCTGAATGAGGGCAGCCCTCCATATTTATGGAGCGTCCTCCTGGACGCTCGTATAGCTGTGGGTCACCACCCACAGCCTATACGAGCGTGCAGTTTGATGGCCGCGATGGTCGTGTCCATCGCGACCATCGAAACTGCGAGCCGAAGCCTGCGGTTGAGGTTTTCAACCGCAAGGCCCGGAGTGATTTTGGCTCTATCAGAGCCAAAATCACTCCCACTGACATCACTAGTGATGTCAGTGGGCCGGCTTCTGACGGTAGGCGTTCCCTTGGGAACGCCCCCGTCAGGGAGGCACGCCCCCGGCACGCCCACCAAAGGGGGCGTGCTATCAATCAACATCGACAGCACGCCCCCTTTGATCAGACACAACGAGCGAAGGACTTTCCTTCGCTCGTCGCGTCTGGCGCATGCGCACGACGGAGCTCCCTCCGTCGTGCGCATGCTCAGTGCAGACCATCGACCCACTTGCGAGCGGACAGCCGCTCGCGAGTGGGTCTGAATCAGGCCCTAAGATACCAAGGATTTTTCATACCGTCTATTCTTTTTGACTTATCTCCTCTGGTTTAGAATGCCTGATTGAGTATGCCTACACTCCTACACCCATGCTATGTATCTATATTGAATGAAATTTATCTCTACAGCGATGTTCGTGTGCACCCAAGTGATGCTTTTACTCTGTGTCCGATGAACATATTACTATCCTCTGGGTCTTACTGTCCATATATGATTTCACAATCATGCCTGTTTCAGATCGTTCCTGAATTCTGTCTGCTTTAACCCTGTCTTTGTCTATGGAGTCTTCTTGAACGCTGCCTACCACTAACCACTGACTTATTCTTGGATTTAATCTTTGTCTAATGAGTCAATACTGAGATCACATCAGTAGTCAGCTCATAAGACTAGGTGAATGTAGGCAGTTGTCTAGTATGAAGAAAACACTGAAGGAATCACACATCCAATAGCAGAAGAAGTGTCACTTCTGCTCCATACTAGATAAGAGGCGATGGTGAAAAGGTGAGGTTGTATCTGCAGTTCTGCTTCTAGAAGGACTCTTATTTTATTTGCACCCACTGTGCACAGTTCACAGCAGTCTCCAAATGCCCTTGCTGGGTCATCTGCAGAAAACCAAATGGGCATATAATATATAGCAGATTGTGACAGCAATTAGTAGCCCAGATGGTCTACTTCAAAGTTTCATTCAGGAGGAACATGCAGTTCCATAAATTGCAGCATCTTATCAACTGTGAGTTGCTAGCAATCAATCAGATACAGCACTAAGGGGGAGATTTATGAAATCTTCTAAAAAAGACGAGTGGGACTGTTCTTCTATAGCAGGGATGGGGAACCTCAGGCCTGCGGGCCATATAAGGCCCCCAGAACCATTTGGTCTGGCCCTCAGAGCTTTTTTCTGCTAGCCTCATCTGGCTAGCAGGGTGCCTAGAATGGCATCCTGCAGCCAGAATCTATGCAGCAGTGCCACCTGGAGCACTCTTAGGAAGCTTCAGATTGTCACACCGCTGCCCTTACAGTTCCCCGAAACATCCTCAGGGTGATCCGGGCATTGCTGTAATCACTGGCAATTGTGGCCTAACCCCCTTGTGACTTTACACACAGGGGGTGTGGCCTGCACCAGGCCCACGAATAGTGTTATATATATCAAAATGGCCCTCTGTAGAAAAAAGGTTCCCCACCCCTGTTCTATAGCAACCAGTCAAATTATAGATATCGTTGTATGAAATGAACCAGTTAAATATCTACTAAAATCTGATTGGTAGATATGGTCTGCAGCAAAAGAGGTTTAAGAGAGGAGAGGGCCCATGTGCAGTCGTCGTGCAGGCCCCTTCCCCTCCGGCAGTGCAGTAGACTTTGGTTTTGTGCCAAAGTCTACTGCACATGCGTAGGTCTAAAGAAACATGGTGTCCATGCCATGTACCCAGAAATTTCTCTACTATGCATGTTCAAATCTCTGAGAAAACAGCTGCAGCGCCATCTTCACGGTGATTTCTGTCTGCAGCACTGACTGATGCGAGACACAGAGAGGTAAGTATTATTATATGTGTGCAGGTCGGTACCTCCACTTGTCCTGTTTAGAAGGTTTGATAAATCTCCCCATAAATACCCACACCAGATAAAATTGTCTATACCTCTTGTGGTCAAAAGCAGCATCAGTATTTGTCGAAATTTTATGTACAACCCTTTTTTTCCTTCTGATATTAGTATGAACTAGGGGTGTGCACTGGCCGCTTTTCGTGTTTTGGTTTTGGACCTGGATCTTTCTTCGTGTTTTGGATCTGAATTGGATTTGCCAAAACCACCCTTCTGTGTTTGTGGTTTGGATCTGTATTTTTTTGAAAAAAGCATAAAAAAAGCTAAAATCACAGAATTTGTGGGTTTTTCTGTTCCTTTGCTATTATTAATCTCAATAACATTAATTTCCACTAATATCCAGTCTATTCTGAACACCTCACATTATTGTTTTTAGGCCAAAAGGTTGCACCGAGGTAGCTAGATGACTATGCTAAGCAACACAAGTGGGCGGCACAAACACGTGGCCCATCTAGGAGTGACATTGCAGTGGCAGATAGGATGGCAGTTTGAAAAACTAGGCCCCAAGCAGTACATAATGTAAAGGAAAAAAAAGAGGTGCAAGATGGAATTGCCCTTGGGCCCTCCCACCCACCCTTATGTTGTATAAACAGGACATGCACACTTTAACAAACCAATCATTTCGTTCCAGCGCCAGGGTCTGCCACATGACTGTGGCTCAAATGATTGGTTCGTTTGGGCCCCCACAAAACAAGCTGGCAATTAAACTGTCCCTGCACAAACTGGCTCTACGGAGGCAAGATGTCATCCTCATCCTCCTCATCCACCGATTCCTCACCCTCTTCAGTGTTCTGTACATCCTCATCCTCACAGAGTATTAATTCATCCCCACTGGAATCCACCACCACAGGTCCCTCTGTACTTTCTGGAGGCTGGTCTCCCTGGAAGAATTGATAATTAATTTTGATGAACATCATCTTCTCCACAGTTTGTGGAAGCAACCTCCTACACCTTTCGCTGACAAGGTTCCCGGCTGCACTAAACACTCTTTCGGAGTACACACTGGAGGGCGGGGAAACTTAGGTAAAATAGAGCAGTTTGTACAGGGGCCTCCAAATTGCCTATTTTTCCTGCCAGCACAGGTACGGACTGTATGACATGCCTACTTGGATGCTGTCACCGATGTAATTCTCCACCATTCTGTCAATGGTGACAGTATCATATGCAGTCACAGTAGACATGTCAGAAATTATTGCCAGGTCCTTCAGTCCAGACCAGATGTCCAAACTTGGTCCTGTCTGCCCTGCATCACTGCCAGTGGGTTGCTTAGGATACCTAAGTTGTTTCCTGGCAGCCCCAGTTGCGGGAGAAAATGAAGAAGGAGGTGTTGACGTGTCACATTCCGCTTCAGCAGGACGCTCGCAAGCGGGTCGATGTTGCCCCACTGCACATGCGCATGACGGAGGGAGCTCCGTCGTGCGCATGCGTGAGACCCGGATAGCGACGGGCTCTCCGTTGCTCCGGGTCTCGATGTTGAATGACAGCACGCCCCCTTTGGTGGGCGTGCCGGGGGCATGGCTGCCAGACGGAGGCATTCCCATGGGAACGCCTACCGTCAGAAGCCGGCCCCACTGACATCACTAGTGATGTCAGTGGGAGTGATTTTGGCTCTGATAGAGCCAAAATCACTCCAGGGCTTGCAGCAGCGAGACCCAACCGCAGGGTCTCCATCGCAAGCCCGATGGTCACGATGGTCCATTGCAACCATCATCATGGACGCTCGCATAAGCTGTGGGACGCTCCATTTTCATGGAGGAGGGCCCTGATTCAGAGCGAGCACTCTGGTCAGAGCGTTTGGCTCTGAATCAGGCCCAGTGTTTTCACCAACAGGTCTTTGCACCTCTGCAGGCTTGTGTCAGCCTGAAAGAGAGACACCACGTAGGCTTTAAACCTAGGATCGACCACGGTGGCCAAAATGTAGTGGTCTGATTTCAACAGATTGACAACCCTCGAATCCTGGCAAAGCGAATGAAGGGCTTCATCCACAAGTCCCACATACCAAGCGGAATTGCTCAGTCTTAGCTCCTCCTTCACTTTCTCCAGCTGCTTCTGAAAAAGCCTGATGAGGGGAATGACTTGACTCAAGCTGACAGTGTCTGAACCGACTTCATGTGTGGCAAGTTCGAAGGGCTGGAGAACCTTGCACAACATGGAAATCATTCTCCACTGTGCTTGAGTCAGGTGCATACCCCCTCCTTTGCCATAGGTGGATGTATTGGCTTGAATGGCCTTTTGCTGCTCCTCCATCCTCTGAAGCATATAAAGGTTTGAGTTCCACCGCATCATAACCTCTTGCTTCAGGTGATGGTGCGGCAGGTTCAAGAGTGTTCGCTGGCGCTCCAGCTTCGGCACGCAGTCGCTGAATGGCGAAAGTGGCCAGATATTTTTCGGGTCACCCAAAGTGTTTCCTGCATGCCCCTGTCGTTTTTCAGAAAATTCTGCACCACCAAATTTATTGTGTCAGCAAAACATGGGACATGCTGGAATTTGCCCAGATGTAATGCCCGCACAATATTGGTGGCATTGTCAGATATCACAAATCCCCAGGAGAGTCTAAGTGGGGTAAGCCATTGGCCAATGATTTCCCTCAGTTTCTCTAAGTGGTTGTCGGCGATGTGCCTCTTACTGAAACTGGTGATACACAGAGAAGCCTGCCTTGGAACAAGCTGGCGTTTCTGAGATGCTGCTACTGGTGACACTGCTGTTGTTGATGCATAAGGCGATACATCTACCCAGTGGGCTGTCACAGTCATATAGTCCTTAGTCTGCCCTGTTCCACACATGTCTGTGGTTAACTGGACATTGGGTACAACCGCATTTTTTAGGGCACTGAGGATACTTTTTCTGACGTCTCTGTACATCCTCGGTATCGCCTGCCTAGTGAAGTGGAATCTAGATGGGATTTGGTACCGGGGACACCTCCATCAGTTGTCTAAATCCCACTACACTAATGGCGGATACCGGATGCAAGGCCTCAGTTATCCACTTTGCTTCAGGATGACTGCTGTCGTACTTCATCCTCCTCTGTAAGGATTGTTGGAGGGTCAATTGCTTAGTAAAAGAAGTAGGATAGTTCCTACTTCCTCTCTGGGATGATGAACGACTCCCAGCAACAACAGCAGCAGCAGTTGGTGTAGCAATGCAGGATCCTCCAGAGGAATCCTGGATAGGAGAGTCAGTCATGCCAGTGACATGGCCTGCAGGACTACTTCCGATCCTGACTGAGGAAAGTGATGAAGAGGGAGTTGACGGTATGGTTTACAGATGTTTGGATGCAACATGAAAAAGGGATTTAGGTGTCCTTGGACTGCTTACGGTCTAAGCCACAGTTTCTGAACTTGACAGTAACTTTTTATGAACGCGCTGCAGGTGATGTATAAGGGATGATGTTCCTAGGTGGTTAACGTCCCTACCCCTACTTATTCCACCTTTACATATGGTACATATGGCAAGACAGTTGTTGTCCAGATTCAGATAGAAATATTTCCAGACCAAAGAGGTGGAATGTTTGGTCTTCTGCCCAGGCATGACCGTGATGGCTTTTTCATCCCATGGAAAACAACTGTTTCCCCTGGTGCCTGATTTATACAAACCACCTCACCATCAGAATCGTCAACTTCCTCCTCAGTGCCAGTTACACCAATATCCTCATCCTGTTGTACTTCAACAGTGACATCTTCAATTTGAATATCAGCAAGTGGACTGTGGGTGCTCCTTCCAGCACTTGCAGAGGGCATGCAAATGGTGTAAGGAGCCACCTCTTCCCATCCAGTGTAGGGAAGGTCAGGCATCGCAACCGTCACCACACTTGGACTCTCCATGGGGATTTGTGACATCTTAGAATTAGAAAGCACAGTTTTTTTCTGTGCTTTTGCCAGCTTAACTCATTTGATTTTTGTAGCACGAGGAGGTGTTACATCAACATATGAAGTTGAGCCACTAGTCATGACCATAGGGGAGGACCTTTGCCATTCCTTGCCACTCCGTGTCATAAATTACATATTGGCAAGTGTACGTTTCTCCTCAGATGATTTCAATTTATTTTTTAAGATAATTTTCCTGAACTTTGCCATTTGGGATTTGATATGCCCTCTACTATGACATTGGGCATTGGCATTGGCAGACAACGTTGATGGTATTTTATTGTCTATGTCATGACTAGTGGCAGCGGCTTCAGCACTAGGAGGAAGTGCTTCTTGATCTTTCCCTATTTTATCGGACAAATTTTTGTCCTCCATTTATGTGATATTGATGCACGTGCAGCTAAGGCGCACACAAACACAGAAAACTATTTTTTTTTCAGGCACTTTGGGGGTTACACCACCCTTAAACAGACGAACCAGCCAGCCTTTTACTTATGACACAGGCATATGCTTGGCGCTACTTTATTGATGCACATGCAGCTACAGCGCACACAAGTAACAAACACAGAAAAATATATATATTTTTTTTTTGGAGCACGCTTTGGGGCTTTCACTACCCTTCAACAGACAAGCCAGCTGGCCCTTTACTTATGACACAGGTGCATGCTTGGCGCTACTTTGTTGATGCACATGTGGCTACACCGCACACAAGTCACAAACCCAGAAAAAGAGTCTTTTAATTTTTTTTGGAGAGCACTTTGGGGGTTACACCACCCTTCAACAGACGAGCCAGCCGGCCCTTTACTTATGACATAGGTGAACACTTGGCAGTACTTTGTTGATGCACGTGCAGCTTCAGTGCACACAAGTCACAAACCCAGAAAAAGAGTCTTTTAATTTTTTTTGGAGAGCACTTTGGGGGTTACACCACCCTTCAACAGATGAGCCCGCTGGCCCTTTATTTATGACACAGGCGCACGCTTGGCGCTACTTTCCCTTAATGCGGAGAAACGCGTTAAGGGACTGCATAACAATTGAATCAACTGGCCAGTAGTGATCTATTTAATATACTCCCGGGAGCATTGTAAGTACAGGCTTTTAAAAACTACAGTGGAGCAGTTTTCTGTCAGCGCTCATCTGTCCACTGCTGTGGATCAAGGTATTTACTGCAAGTGATTCAATATCTTTTCAACTAACCATGCGGACACAAACTAACAACTGGCGAGCTTATGACTGCACTTGCCTCCAGCTGACAATCTGAGCTGCTTATCTTACCGCTGGAATCCTGTTTGCATGCATTTAAAACTGCTGTCTCTTTGCCTGACCTGATTGCTTGCTTATTTCACTACATATATAAGCAATTTTTAAGCCAAGCATAATGATTCCTTTCTGTTCTCTGCTTAACTGACATTGCACAGTATTATAAATGTTGCTGTTGGAGATCTACTTGTCATATATCTAAGAAACAGAAGGAACAAGAGTATTTATAGAGGCAAAGGACACTGATTAACATCTATACCCTATGCTGAAAACTACAATATCGATATTGAGTCTTAATTATTTGTTCTCTTGGGACCCTTTTTTTTAATATATTTATATTTTTTCAACATCGGCCGTCTGTTGATTTTTTATGTATTGTTTTTTATTTATTGTCATTATTAAAATAATTATCAGTTAGTGCTGTCTAGCTTCCACTTCAATAGACGAGCCAGCCAGCCCTTTACTTATGACACAGGTGCACGCTTGGCGCTACTTTGTTGATGCACGTGCAGCTACAGTGCACACAAGTCACAAACACAGAAAAGTTTTTTTGTTTTTTTGGAGAGCACTTTGGGGGTTACACCACCCTTCAACAGATGAGCCAGCCGGCCCTTTACTTATGATACAGGCGTACGCTTGGCGCTACTTTGTTTGTGCACGTGCGACTATAGTGCACATAAGTCACAAATACAGAAATTTTTTTTCAGGCACTTTGGGGGTTACACCACCCTTCAACAGACGAGCCATCCGGCACCTTTATTTATGACACAGGCGCACGCTTGGCGCTACTTTGTTGATGCACGTGCAGCTTCAGTGCAAACAAGTTACAAACACAGAAAAATATATATATATTTTTTTTTTAAGGCACTTTGGGGTTACACCACCCTTCAACAGATGAGCCAGCCGGCCCTTTACTTATGACACAGGCGCACGCTTGGCGCTGATACTTTGTTGATGCACGTGCGGCTACAGCACACACAAGTCACAAACACAGAATTTATTTATTTTTTAGCGCGCTTTGGGGGTTACACCACCCTTCAACAGACGAGCCAGCCGGCCCTTTACTTATGACACAGGCGCACGCTTGGCGCTACTTTGTTGATGCACGTGCAGCACACACAAGTCACAAACACAGAAAAAGAGTTGTTTTTTTTTGTTGATGCACGTGTGGTTACAGCACACACAAGTCACAAACACAGAAAAATATTATTTTTTTTGAGCGCGCATTGGGGGTTACACCACCCTTCAGTAGACCAGCCAGCCGGCCCTTTATTTATGACACAGGCGCGCTTTGCGCTACTTTGTTGATGCATGTGCGGCTACAGTGCACACAAACAGAAAAATATTTTTTTTTGCACTTTGGGGGGAGCGCCCCTGATGGACAGAGCACCCCCTGGACAACACTACAGCACCCCTTTAGGACTACAGCCTTTATGGAACACTGCACAACACAGCCCAGCCAGCCCCTATGGACTTTGGAGTGGACACAGCCCCTATGGACAACAGACTGCACAACACAGCCCAGCCAGCCCCTATGGACTTTGGAGTGGACAAAGCCCCTATGGACAACAGACTGCACAACACAGTCCAGCCAGCCCCTATGGACTTTGGAGTGGACACACACCCTATGGACGACAACAGCAGCACAACTCCCACCCTCCTGTTTCACTGTACACAGCCGGAGTGAAAAATGGCGCCGACGCGGGGACATTTTATTGGATCCAAAACCTGCGAGAATCCGACAGCAGGATGATGATGTTTTGCCTCAATTTCAGATCTGAGTCAGGGGGAAAACTCGAACCTGACTCGAATCTGGCTCGGATCGGAGGGGCTCGGGGGTGTTCAGATATCAGAAATCCAAACCTGCTCATCCCTAGTATGAACTGAAAACAACTTTATATTCAATGAAAATTATGGAATATTATTATAATAAAGTGTTTAAAGAAAATGCATTTATCTGCTTATAATATATACATTTATTTGAAATACATTTCAAGATAAAGTACAGCGAAAATGCATGATTACCACTGAAACCTGCACTTAGCAACAATGTACTGAGAACTCAACACCATCCTCTTCTTACAGAAACTTTTCCACGTCTTTTAGTGAAAGCTGGTGAGTTTCCGTTTGACCTCTGTTGCCAAGGAGATAAATTCATATTTAATGCTTTAACTTTTCTCTTCTCTTTAATAACACAAGAAAATGGCAGAGTGGGAAAGAAACTAACTAAATGGAGTGATCACCCTATTAGAAAATCACCTTTTTATAGTGTGGCAAATATGAGCTGAGTATAAGTTTGAAATGTAAGTTACACAATAGACATTTATTTCCTTGTTGCTTGGTCATACAGACCTATCTGAGAATCAGTTACCTGGCAACAGTTGTAATGACATGTCTAGATGTTCTGATCTCCCGTGCACTTATATGTCATTCTCTTATGAGGGCCATAAGATACAGTAAGGACCTTTCTGATGTCATTCAAACATAAAAAATACATTACCTTAAAAATCCAATACATTTTAAGCAATCTAAGGGCAGTATTCAATTAGTCTGGCTCCCGCAATAAGTTTCGCATGCCGGACTTTGCGCCTACATTGCGTATTTTAGCCGCGGAAACTTATCATGCGCATACCCACTATTTGCCCTATTCAATTCCAAAAGACGTGAAACGGCGACACGCGAAGTCAGAAAAAGTGGTGTCAGAATTGGGGATATCAGCCTGAACCCCCCAAACAGAAGCAGTAACATTGGGGATCAATGTAGTAGTGCCCAATTAGTCCAAATAAAACTGTTTGGGGTACTTAAGTTTGCACAATTGCCTGTAATTAGCGTCTTTGCACAAGTGGTGAAGAATGGCATAAAGCAGTATTTTTTGGAGAAAATAATTAGTCCTGGCAAATTTGGGGCACCTGAAAATGGGTGCTAGCATATTTTAATGTCTCTAAAGTGTAGTTTTAATAAAAGTGAAATTCCTTCCTCTTAAAAGCACCTGCAATCCCTAAAACACTTAACCCCTTCTTAGAGCACCCCCAGAACCTTAGTTTGTGCTTTTTTGCCCCCTTTTTTCTGGAGTTTTTTTACGCAGTTGTCCTTTGGGGGCTGTTCCAAGGGTTCTGAGGGGTTTCCCCTCCTTTGCACCACAAAATAAAAAATGCACTTCTTTTCTCCTGCTATTTAGAGGCGCCTTCTAGAAGATAATGGCTTGAATCTGATTGGTTGCTATGGGCAAAATCTCCACTAAATACCCACACTTTAGTAATATACCTCTAAGAGCCTGATTCAGTGATGTAAGCAAATGCATTAACAGCTACGATCCTGTACGAAAATATTCAAATGCTGTAGCTCGCTGGAAATGTATTGAGATGCCCCCGCCCTGTGTCCCAAACGTTAAAGAAAAATTTGAGAACAAATGGGCACACACCAACCGATGCCCCCACCCCCACTGTAGCTCTGCCCACAGCTCTGCCCACCTCTGCCCCCAACCCCCCCACCCCAGGGTTCCTGAACCTATTTTTCTACAAAAATAGTTTTGTCTATCTAATAAATACACCTTACGTTGTGGGGGTTCAGGGTTTTTATGCCGAGGGAGATTGTGTCGGGGTAGGGGGGTTTCATGGGCGCTCCCCAGAGACATCAGTGTACCGGGCCCCAAGATTTCTGTTGCCGGCCCTGCTTGTGATCCAGGTCAGAATGAGCTTCTGCATAGAAGTTCATTCTGGCTATTGGCTATAGTGGGAGACAAGATGGCCATGGGAAGGCATGTGGCGCATGCCCAGCCGCGGACACTCCTCCCATGGGCCTATGCGGAGCAGAGCCGCTCATGGCTCTGCTTCCAGATAAGCCGCCGGCCCGCGCCCGCCACTGCAGCGCCCATGAGTTAAGAGCAGCAGCATTAACTGCATCGAAAGGTAGGCACTGTGGGCAGAGAGTGGGGCTGAGCAACTGTGTCATGTGTATATATATATTTTATAGATATATATACATATCTATAATATATATATAGCGTTCCCGCTAGGCTGTTTTAGCGGGGCGCCGTGCCCTGCCTTCCTTTTGGAAGGCAAAAAGCGCCCTGCCCTCCAGAAGGAGGGCAAAAAGCACCCTGCCCTAACAGCCTGCGGGAGCCGTCTTCACCCGCAGGTCGCAGTGTCCCGCGGGTGAAGAAATATGCGGTGACCCGGTCACTGCCGGAGAAAAGACACCGGGCGCATGCGCCCGGCATCTATTCTCCCTGTCTGCAGGGCTTGGGGGCTGCCCGGCGTGTCCGTAAGTGCCGGGCACGCCCCCAAGAGTAACGAAAAGGGGACGTGTCTTATAGACATGCCCCCTTTTCAATGACCATGCCCCCTTCTCAGTCGTGCGCACGAACATGCCCTCTCTAGCTCCGGCGCCCTGCCTCACGCTGGAGCTAGAGTGAACACTATATATATCTCAAATGCAGAAGAGTGGCAGCAGTCCGTGGACTTCAAGGAACTAATCACAGCACAAGGCTTAATGTTGGTAATATGCATTGTGGTGTGGTCATCTCCTTGAAGTCCATGGAGTGCTGCGCTTATGTAAAGGGGAAAGCTTTGGCCTTTGTGCATCCGTGTATATATATATATATATATATATATATGTGCCAATCGCAGGGCAGCACTCCATAACAAACATGTCCAACAAAAGTAAGTAGTTTTGCAACATTTCAGCGCTTTCTTCGTCGCTTTTGTCCAGCATATATATCAAACACACATGTAACACTTACCACATCTAAATAGTAGTTAGGCACCATGCTTCACGGAGACATCCCTTCCGGGTTCCGAAACCGGAAGTCTCCGGGATCAGAAGTGACCTCACATCATCACAGCAGCATCAAGCGGCTGCCATAGCAACCGCAATGCTGACCAAAATACATACATATAATAACAGTGGATCAGGCAATACAGGTAAATGTACCAGAAATAATTTTTTAGATCTGGTCCCCATCGTACCCGCAGAGGTCAGCAGAATAAAAGGGAGGGGAAGACCTCCAAGCGGCCGCAGGATTTATTTTTTAATTTATCTAAGTTTTTTTCTGAGGTTGAGCTTTCTGTCCTGAGTAGAGGCCTTTCTTTCGTACCAACTGTCTCATTTGATAAAATCCAGTGGAAGAAGGAACTTTATATGCTCAATAGGACTATCAAGATTAAAGAACATTTTGCTAACAGTCCGAATATTGAGTCTGATGTCCCTGCGCAACTTTTGAAATTACAGGAGAGGTCGTCCTTTGACCCTATTAGTACTAATGCATCCATTAAGACATTCTCATGCTTGTTGGACCAAGCTGTTTGTGAAAATGTGAATGCTTCACAACTTAAATTTAGAAATTTGAATAAAGATGAGCATTTGGCTCTCAAGCAGCTATCTATGTATGATGATGTGGTGTTCCACCAGGCAGATAAGGGAGGGGCAATTGTGGTACTTAATTTGTGCGACTACAAAGATGAGGCATTTAGGCAACTTGGCGATGTGCATACGTATAGAAAGTTGCCGCAAGATCCTACATGTGATTACAAGAAAGAAATAGATAAACTACTGTCATTATCTTTTACACAAGGGTTTATTTCCACATCTATTAAGAAAGCCTTAGAGGTTAGGTTCCCAATTAGGCCCCTCTTTTATCTAATTCCCAAAATACACAAGGACCCGGTGAAGCCACCGGGGCGGCCTATCATTGCAGCCCGAGGATCATTGTATCAGACCATCTCTACTTATTTAGATGCCCTCTTGCAACCATGTGTACAGGCCAGACCCACTTTTTTGAAGGACACCAATAGTTTATTCGTGTCCCTGAAAGCACTGCCCGATTTGCCTTCTGATTGTGTGTTGTGCTCAGTTGACGTTTGTAATCTATACATGTGTATCCCTCATGTTCAGGGGTTACAAGCTACGAAGTTGCTTATTACTAATAGCCCATTGTACAAGGGACCCCCTGTAGAGCTCTTTTTACATTTGCTGGAGTTGGTATTAACCCGTAACTATTTCATGTTTGACGGGCAATATTTTTGGCATTTATCCGGTTGTACGATGGGGTCCAATGTGGCCCCATCATATGCTAATGCTTTTATGTTTGCTGTAGAATCTGACATATTTTTCTCGGATCCCGGTGTGGCCGGTAACATCTTAGCCTAGTATAGATACATCGATGATCTTTTCATAGTATGGCAAGGTTTGCAACAATCGTTTGCAGAGTTGATTGATTTGCATAATAGTCGCACTGATCCTGTTAAATTTATGGATTTTGTTGAGATGCATAGCATAAATTTTCTAAGTACTAAGTATTAACTAAGAGAAATGGTCAATTAGTGCCTTCTCTGTTTTCAAAACGACCGATAGAAATAATATCCTATTGGCGAGTAGTGCATATCCTGTTCCTCTGAAGAATGCTCTGCCATTTTCACAGTTCTTGAGAGGATTAAGAATTGCACCTCACAGGTTTGTGGTGTTACAAGAGGTTGATATGATGTATGCAAAGTTTTTACAGAGAGGCTATCAGAAGGCTGTTTTAGATCAAGCTAAAGAAAAAGCATTAGCCATTCCTGTTGATAAATTACTGTCCTGGGCTAATGTCAGAAAGGATTATAGCTCGGATAGGCATCTTTGGATTAATAAATACAACCATCGTAGTACTGATATTAATAAGCAAGCAAAATCGCTTTGGCCCATTATAACATCTGACAAGGATTTAAATATGTTGCATAATCAAAAACTGATGTCATGTTATCAGAGAGGCAAGAATTTGAGAGACTATCTGGTTCGGAATGATGTTTCATCCATGGGCAAGGCTAGCGGCAATAAGTCTTTTTTGGGTACCCCGAAAGTGGGGTGTTTTAGGTGTCCCAACTGTATCACTTGTCGCTCCCTACAAACAGGTTCATTTTTTTTCATCCTTATTCTGGCATTAAATATAACATCAGACATTTTGTAACATGTACCACCAAGTTTATAGTGTATGTCATAACATGTCCCCTGTTCCAAGATCTATGTAGGTAAGACGGAGTGTACTTTAAAAGAAAGGATGGCTCAACACCGTTCTGCCGTCCGTTCTTCCCTTGCCCTAGGTACCAGTGAGCAACCAGTGGCACGACATTTTGTCACTGCAGGCCACAATCTTTCAGCACTTCGATACAAAATTATTGATCACGTCCCACCACTTGCCAGAGGTGGTGATCGTGGACGTAAATTGTTACAGTGCGAGTCTCAATGGACTATGCGTTTAGACTCACTTTCTCCTCGTGGGTTAAATGAAACGCTGGGTCTCCAGTGTTTTGTTTGAATAGGTTATTGAATATATTCATTACATTTACATCTGGGCTTTGATGTGGTTTTGCTACTATATAAGTTTTCTATGTTGCTATTATATAAGTTTACTGTGATGCTTTCAATATTTTCTGTGCTTTTTTCAGATGGTCTGATATCAATAGGAGGGTCTTGATGGGTACTTAATTATGTGCAGCGGTGTTAGAGTCTAGGTTTTCATAACAAGAAGTTGATATGTATTTGTTAGTGTATTTAGTTATGCATCATTTAAAAGGTTTTCTGCACTAACTATTGTGTATGCTGTTACCCACTTTGTTTTTTAGTTTTTTCACTTTGTTGGGAAATGTGTATGTATTAGCATTGGTGCTCCATTTTGTAGGCTAATGAGCACTTTGACTATTTTAAATGTTTGTGTGCATTGTTATTATATGTATGTATGTTGGTCAGCATTGCGGTTGCTATGGCAGCCGCTTGATGCTGCTGTGACGATGTGAGGTCACTTCCGGTCCCGGAGACTTCCGGTTTCAGTACCCGGAAGTGATGTCTCCGTGAGGCATGGTACCTAACTACTATTTATATGTGGTAAGTGTTACATGTGTGTTTGATATGTATGCTTGACAAAAGCGCCGAATAAAACACTGAAACATTGCAAAACTACTTACTGTTGTTGGACATGTTTGTTACGGAGTGCAGTCCTGTGATTGGTATGTTCAGACTGCCCTGCTGCTAGAGGGCGACTGTGGAGGGCACCCGGCTCAGGAATTTGTGGGACCCGTGAGTACCGGAGTATTGGATGTTTATATGTATATATATATATATATATATATATATATATATAAAATGTGTATGTGTATAATATATATATATATATATAACATGTGTGTGTATTTATATATATAAGTGTATATGTGTGTACATATATATGTACACACATACGCTTATATACAAAAATACATATATATATATATATATTTATTTTTTTTATTTTTATTTTTTTTCTATATATGCCACTGTGACATTTTAGGCATCCATGTATAAACACTTTGGCCCCCGTTTATCAACGATGGTAAATGCCAGCACAATTTTTCATTTAGTATCACTGTGATACAAACTAAAAGTGTATTGGTATTTACCAATACTTAACCCTCCAGCGAGGTCCCGTGAAGTCCTCCGCTGGGCATGCTGGCTGCCTAACGCTGCCAGCATCAGGGCTCTGGTGTTATGCGCATGCGCAACGGTCCGTCTGTGCATGTGTATAACACGGGGATCCGGCAGTGCCCGAAAGGCTTTGCCGAAGCCATAAAGGCACCACTGGCTCTCATTGCAGGCAATGGGGACTGCATTACACTCGCCATCTAAAAGATAGCAAGAGTGATGCTTGACAAACTGCGGTAATCTTTGATTACTGTTGTTTGTTAAATCCAGAAGGCATAATTCCTTTAACGATCACTAAAGGGGTTATGCTTCGTTGATAAATGGGGGCCTTAGATTGGTGGTGGGATTATCTGCTAGGGGGCACCACTTAAAATTTTGCCTAGGGCACCAAAATGGCTAGGGCCGGCTCTGTGTACATCTCTGTGTAATGTCCCATTTTTACCAGGAACTAGGTTCGAATTTCATCGAGGGGCAAGAAACAACAGACACAATGACAGAGACATATTATCAGGGTACAACACAATTTTATTATGCGAGAAATAAATGACATATAACGGTCGTTGCAATGTCATAAAACTTTTTGGGACCCATTTGGAACCAGCCAACGAGCAGCTGCCACATGTAAAGCGGCCGCTGATTGGCTCGTGGCCCGTGAGAAATTACAGCTGACTTCGGTCATCTGTCATTTTGCGACGTGTAAGTATATGCAACAGCATATACTTGCAAATGTCCGCCCTGGTTCGGGTAAGTCGTTTTATTGCTTTAACAAGACCCTGGATGCCATGGAGACCAGCATCAGGATCTGGGTGAGTATAGACTCTTTTTTTCAGCTCCTGCTGTGGATTCTACTTGGAGAAGCTGTGGCATTACAGCCCGGCCATTTTGGGTTCGGTGCTGGTTTTAATTAAAGGGGAACCCTACACTATTTTTTTCCCACTATAATTAAAACCAGGACTGGCTCTGCAGCCTGGCGTTGGTTTCTAAATTACAGTGGAACCCTAATCATTGTGTTCCCCATCATTTTAGGAACCAGGACTGGCTGGCAAGTCAGGGGCTGGTTAAGCTTTAGGGGGGGACCCCTTTGTCTTATTTTTCTAACATTTAACCCCTTTTTAACAACCAAAAACATCTCACTGATATGTGCAGGCTGCTTGCTTGAGAGAGTTTGGCAGAGAGAAAACACTGCAATCTCGGGTGAGTAATCTCCTGCAAAACATGCTACTCGGGGGAGATAACTCATTCTGCTTCACCATCAGACATCTCATTCTGAGCTAAACTCACTTCATGGTACATTTGAGAGTTTCAGGAGCCTCAAATCACCCGAGTTTCCGCACAGCAAATCGAGTTAAAAAAAAGCAAACTCGATCAGACTCGATTCTTAGTAAATTTACCCCTAGTAGTACATTAGCGTGAGAAGATAAATTAAAGCAGTGTTTGAATTGCAAACAGACTTAAGCAGGTTACTATGACACTTGTAGTCCATCAGCATGAGCAGAAAAACTAAAGCAGTATCTGCATTGCAAACAGGTTTAAGCAGATTACTATGACACTTGTAGTACATTAGCGTGAGAAGAGAAATTAAAGCAGTCTCTGAATTGCAAAAAGACTTAAGCAGGTTACACGTTCCCACATTACTTGACAGGGCTACACCTAACACTCCCTCTGTCTGCTGACATATCTGTCCATCGGCTGTGCAGCACAGCCAATGCGATATGTCTGCGAATGACGCAGTTCACAGACATATCGTGTGTACACACTTGCCGACGGACAGCAGATATATTGACCGATCAATTGATCGACCACTATATCTGTCAGTGTCTACCTGGCATAACTTTAGTTTTATAATCTCTGTCTATATACTGCTATATTCTGCAGGACAGCATTGGAGCTGGCTAAGATTCAGAATATGGTAAATGCTATATAGTATCTCCTCCTGCATTTTACAATGAGACAGGCCAGAACCATTGAGACACATCTGAAAAGGTCTACAAGTGTCTGAAAGAATTTACATAAACAGATTAACTGAACACCCAGTAGGGGGCTGGGATGAGATAAGTGTAATCTTCTAGAAATAACTAATGGTTACAAAATGTGTCAGTAACTGAGGGAACATATAACACTCCATTGCAATCCAGATCAACTGAGTATCACAGAAAATACTTTATGATCTCATTGGTAGACTGTAGCAGTGTAATGTTGGTTTGTGGCTAACAGGCCAGAAATACTGTATGTCCACATACATTTTACGGGAGCACCAGGAGTTGCTATTTGCCTTTATTTGCTATTTACAGTTTCGTAATTTAGAACCTACAAATCAGTATTGTTAACCAATTGAAAGTGGTTGCTGAGAAAGGCTGTGAGCAGAAGGACCAATCACAAGTGCCAATCTCTTGACACCTTTCCTATGTTTTAGCTGTGATTGTAAGATCTCCCAGGAAAAACAGTTCCATGGTTCAACCCTTTGGTGTCCTGAGGGAGGGGCACCTAATTTAAACTTTTACTTGGTGGTAGTACAGCTTTAATGATGTTAAATATAGTTAAAGTAAGTGCAGGGTCGCAGAGAGAAGGGGGAAGTAGGTACTAATTACCCGAGCCCGGGCTTCCTGGAGGTTCAGTGCCGCTACCCCCTCCTTCTTTCATTGCAGCAGCCCAGCACACACTGCTCCTATGCCTGTGGGGGAAGCGATCACACTGATTGGGCTCCCCCCTGCTTTGCGCTGGGCTCAGGGGGCTCACAGCACCCTATTTTTATTACAATTTTTCCCTAAGGGGGCATGGCCATGCCTCCTGCGATTAGGCCACACCCCTTCACCCACACCCAGCATCGCTCTTGGCGCAGCTGGTTAAGTGTCATTTAGTTATGTTATTTAACATATACAGTATGTAACTATGTTTGTGGTTCTCTCTTTTCTCTTTTTAATACATTTGTCATGTTTTCCCTGTTTTGCTTGTTAGCCTCTTGATAACACTTTGTAATTTTGTTGTCATTTCAATTTGCATCTCATTGCATTTGTGAAGAATAAAAACATTGGATAAAAAAATAGCTTAGCAGATGTCACCCTTGTCATTTATATGCACAGTCTTAGGCTAGTTATTTATTTAAAATGTCTTTTATAAATGGATGGTTTCTAATTTGGCACTTTCAGTCTCAAAAATAGTTGAAAGTGAAATTATAGTGAAATATCTTTCGCTTAATCACTTAAAGGCCAAATAACCTTTTTCCTTTCATAATTAAAAATATAATTAAACATATGAATATGTATGTAGAATATATATATATATATATATATATATATATATATATAGTATGTATGTATATATATATATATATATATATATATAGTATATATAATAGAGACAGATTTGTCAAATTACATTTTGACAAGATTCTTCATACATTTCCAGATTCCAAATTGCATTTAAAATAATTGGTGTTACTCAGATATGGGGCATGTGACATATGTCACCACAGCACCACAACAATGTTAGATCATGTTAGATCATTGATACATGTGGTCATTGCCTCTTCTAAGGAGAAGATTTTGGGCCTGAGACTGAGCTGGAACCAGCCTCGCCTGTGTCTGTGTGTTTTGGCGATCAGAGATACTAATGAAGAAAAACTTCAAAAAAGAAAGCACTATTCAACTAGTAAGAATTAATCAATATATTAAATATTGCTTAGCAATATTCAATATTTTAGCATAGAAAATTGATCCTAATAATAATAAAACATCTCACATACTGTACAACTAACATAAATGGATTTAAATCTTTGATGGCAATATTCACATTTATCAATCACCATTTATAAAATCCATTATTATTGTGCAGATTTTTGAAAAGTGTTAATATAGCATAAAGCAAGATGACTCCTTTCATGCGTCAAGCAATTGTTAGTAAACAAAATTGTGCCCAGATAGTAATAATCAGCTCCTCTCAAAGCTTATTATAAAACGTTAGTGCAAGTAATGTTAGTAAGAAAAGCATCTTTGCAGATCAACTCTTTTTTTAGGCTTGTTATAGAATATTAGTATATACGGTCACACATACCATGCAGGCTTCCTCAGTTGTAATACCTCTTGGTGCATCCTTAGACACCATTATCCATCGCACCATTGAGATTTGCACCATTGTTAGTACTGTTTGTTATTCTGAATGTGCAGTACCAGAGTAAACCTGTAGTGGCTGCTGTCTTGACCTTACTCCTTAGACTATTGTAGATCTCACCTGTGAGTGGTTAATCTCATTACTGCATTAACCTGTGTTTTACATGTTATAAACAACCCACTTAATCAGTGTTGGTGCTGGTCATTAATGTTTCTGCATCTGTTTTTGCCTGTGTCATTTGGAAAGCCTATTACCTACTGATATTTCTCTATAGTGAAGCTAACCTCAATTTTTCTAAAGATCTGCCAAATATCTTGCTTCAGTGAAAATTATTTGTGCCTCTTGAAAATCACTGTGTAGCATTTAATTGCAGTGCTATGAATCTGGAATACTCTGAAGATGTACTCAGTAGCTTGCTGCTGTGCAAATTACTTGTGCTGTTCAGGGAATCCATTATCTGTTAGTAATTCTCTATTGCTGCAAAAACTTGTTTGACTTGACATAACTGTTCATTATTTCTCTACAAGACATTTACCTGTGCATGAAGAAAACCTGTTACTTGTCATCAATTTTCTACTGTGGAATATACTTTTGCTATTTGAACATATCCTGCATTCTGGACTTGTCAGTTTGCAACTTATACCTGTTCTATGCTAGGATCTTGGACTATGTTCACTTACTGAATGCATTCTGTCACAAATTTGTATTTAAATTTAGCTTATTCTGCTTGCGTGCTATGAACTGTATCTTAAGATGTGTTTTTCATACTCTCCAGCCTGCAAGAGGTACACATTATAGAAACATAGAATTTGACAGCAGATAAAAAGCTCTTAGCCCATCTAATCTGTACTTGTTTTTAACCTTTTGGTAGACTTAACCCTATCTGATCCTTAGTTATGGATATTCTTATGCCTATCCCAAGCAAGTTTAAATTGCTCTACTGTTGTAGCCTCTATCACCTCTGATGGGAGGCTATTACACTTATCCACTATATTCTGTTGTGAAATAAACCTTGTATGCACCTGCATCTGCTTCATATATCACTATTTGATTTATGCACATAGTGAAACAATAACAACCAGCCCATTGGTTGGTTCAGATTTACCATCTGAGTATGGCCTCTACTATGAGCAAAGAAGTGTCTGTGTATGCAAATACTTCAACAACACTACCACAACATGCTTATAAGAAGGACTATCTCCGTGTGTCAGAATAGTCACTTCCCAGTCATAGCACATTTCCAATAAATTTCTGATACCATGTATCATGTACACCATGTAATGAATGCATCGTAGGAGTTTTAGTTTTTTTGTGCATGCGCAGTAGCAAAAAATAGCTGGACTCTGTGTACATTGGCATTGTGTGTGATTCAGAATCAAGCCTTTTATCTGATAGTTTTTACAATGCATTTCTGCATTTCGGTACTGTAGTTTGTTGTTTCTGAAAAAGAGATGGCTCTCCTGGAACATTGTCTACATGATTTAACATTATTTATATATATATATATATATATATATATATATATATAGAAGAGAAGGGGTACCTTTGGTGCGCTACAACTTTGAGTATTAATGGAACAGAAGAAATTTCCGCCACTTAGGGGGATTTATTGCAATATTAGCTGTTTGTCAAACACAACCCTCTAGTTAGTCTTCAAATCACCATAAGTTTATGTTTTGGATATTGTTCATAAAATAAAAGCCCTATGGTAGCCCGTAATTCTTATACCTGAATATTTTATTCTTGGTATATCAACAGAGGTAAAAATATAAACAATTTTCAATACAAATAAATATTTAAATCACATAAAACAACTTTTAGTAAACCCGCCCCAGTACAGAAGGATAGATGTTGTTATCTGCCACCTACACCTTTACAGGTGTGAGCTCTTAGGTGGACTTCTTATGTGGTAGGTGCAGGTTTTTCAAAGCGATGACCCTACGCATTTCATCCACCTACGGGACTTCATCAGGGGTAAACACAAAAATGGAACTGGTCTGAACAAACACTTGATGATATGGAACTGGTTAGAACACTCAGTAGTATAAGCTTATTTTCTGTCTCTTGATAGGGAGAAATTCCTAGAAAGGCTTTTAAAAGCCAAGTAGTTCTTATTAAAATTTTACTGGAATGATTAGATGGATGTTTCTCAACCAATAAATGTAACCAGATTCCTTAACAGCAATTTAAATATGAAGATGCATTATATACTCCCAGTGTGTAAAAATGATGAGACCCAGTGCCAAGCAAATGGTAAAACTCTATTCAGTCCAATGAAGTGTATGTCTCCCTCTGTTAGCAGTATATATATATATATATTTTAGTCAATCTACGTACTTAATAAAATTTTGAAAGGTGCTTTGTTGAATAGTTTTTGATTGAAATAATTATGTAAGTGAACTATCATTGTGAAGTCAACTTAACAAGTAATGGGCCTCTCATATTGGAGTCTACACTTTACAGATATACAAATGGTCAAATCATTTTGATTTTGATTTGCTTAATTTTTTTTGCAAATATTCAAGAAAATGGGCAATTTTTTAGTAATATGTAAGATTCAATAGCATAACAGATGCAAAAGGAAGTAGTCATGTGACGGCCGCCGGTCTTAATCCCGCAAAGAGATTTAACATGGGCATTGAAATACCAATGCCTATGTTAATCCCAATGCCAGAATGCCGAGGACACCAGCCCGAATGAAGGTAAGTACGGGGGGGCGCCCATAGCGTTAGCTGCGGGGGGAAGAGTTAGAATTAGGGACTCTAGTGGGGTTACGGTTAGGTTTGGGGGGGATTAGGGTTAGGCATCCCTTGGGGGGAGGGTTAGGCACCACTGGGGAGAGGTTAGGTTAAGGCACCACCCGGGAGTGTTTGGTTTAGGGTGCAAGGAGGTGGGTTAAGGTTTAAGCACCCCTGTGGGGAGGTTATGGTTAGGCACTAGGGGGGAGGTTAGGGTTAGACACCACTAAGGGAGGGCAAGGGTTAGGGAGGGCAGGGGAGGGTTAAAATACTTACCTGCCCCAGTCGGGATCTCTTCCTGTCAGGCATCTGCTGTCAGGATTTGAACCAGCGGCTAAACAGCTAAACATTTCAATCCAATTCCGATGCAAAGGCACTCTAATTTAACTTTTTCTGTTCTTACAAGAACTTACTAAGGCGTTTATTAGGAGACTAGCTGTTGCTCAGGCCTTCATCCATGATGAAATTGCTTCTGCCAACATTTTTTATTTGAAATGTTCTAGTTGTATTACTTTGCATAGGGGCCCTGTCATGACCAGCAGTGCTATACAGACTGGTGGCAGCAGCCCCTTTACCTACCACTTACACCAGTATAACTGTGTGCCCTGTGCACAGGCTGCTATGTAGGTTATCCTATTCAAGTGAATGCGGGCCCAAAGCTCCTCTCCCTCCACCCCTTACCATCCACGCGCATGGTGCCACACCTATCTCTTGCATTGATGAAGTCAATACATTTTGTTTTTGTTATTGCTCAGCTTTAACTTGACAGATCAAGAAGAAACCAATTACATTTTATTTCTAGGAGTTTCCACTACAAAATAATGCAGTTTACATGAACATCGATTCAGTAGGTTTTACACCAACTTGGAATAGACAGACACAACGTTCTTATTCCATTATTATAGATACTGTATACCATTACTACTCCATAGTAGAGTCCCTTGAATAAGTGGTTATTAAACTGATTGGTTTAACCATCTCTAAGGTTCAAAATTGATCAAAGTGACCAAGTTTGAACATGTTTAAAGCTTATACGACTATATTCTATAATATACAGAGATTTCCAAGCAAATAGCATACTCGAACTTCAAACTTCAACACAGTACTGTTTGTAAAATGTTAAAATTAAAAAAAAAAAAATGTATAGTTTTTGTTTAAAAAAACTTTACTTGGTTTAACTGCAAGCTGCAGATTTTAACTTCTAACGAGATCAAATTTTGAATTGCAAGCTCTGTTGCAGTGGTCATACCCAATTGAACCAACCAGAAAATTAAGTTCATACTGTGATCCTGAGAAAGCTCGATTATATTTCAAAACAGTTGAAATAATTCAAGAATCCCTATTGCATTGCTTGCGATTTGTAGCTATTTAATTAAGTTACCTTTTATGAATTAGTGTAGTTTGCTTTTAAGGTGCCACAAAACTGTAAATCGGAACAAAATACGGTCACTCATGAAAGCAGTAAAAATACATAAAGTACAAGGTTGAAAAAGGAAGTGAAGATGTGAGGCAAATGGTAGTGAGGTCCATCCAATATAGTCTAAATATAGTGTGTTCTATTTTATGCCTCTGCTGGGGGTTTCCATGGTAGGAGGGAATTTCTTCTGTAACTACACAGGCAGCCAGTGACTGACAGCTGGGCGGACTTATTGTGCAGATTGTTTTTTTTTTAAACCAAGGGACCGGGAACATGCAACAGAATCTCAGTCTCAGCTTTTTGACCTGTATCGAAACCAACAGATGTTTAAGCTGTATGTAATGAAGTGGATAAGCAATAGTTTACTTTTAATGGCATTATAGCTGAATACCATATTAATACTGAACAAAGTGGGGCTCTGAGTCAGACATATCTCTGTGCATGGAACTTTTAGCATACAGTGCATGCGGAGATGCATGGGCATCAGAAGGGGGGGGGGGCAAGGGGGCTGCTCGCCCCCCAAAACATTTGAATGGTGCTGCGGCTGTGGACAGTCAGTGGCTGTGCTTTATAGCAATAGACTGCGTGGCTCTTGCACTGTACGAAGTAGAAGGTGTAATGTGCGGTCTTTAAGTTAAAAGACTGCACTTTACACCTCCTCCATGCAGAGATGGGGCTGGGCAGCCTATTGCTATAAAGCACAGCTACTGACGGTCCACAGCCAGCCAGCAACAAGTAAGACAGACAAAGGGAGGGAGGATGGGGGGGTTGCGCAGGGGCGTTGGATCAATTTTATGTTGTTGTCCCCCAACATAAAATTCTGATGCCCCTGCGGAGATGTGAATTCCTATTCTGAGTTTTCTGAGTTGTACAGAACTCAGCCGGATCTGTCTTTTGGTAAACTTGGGCATTGTGAGGTGGCAACTGGGCTGCAACAATGCGAGTGCACAGAACCATCCTGTTTTCTGGGAGTGTCATGGGAATGTCCAGGGTAGGAGAATAAGTCTTTGTCCTGTACAAAGTGCAGAGATCTCTGATGATCACAACTCTCTGCATGGCAGCTCTGATCGTATTTGCAACAGTCTGTGTAGAAACTCGGTGGGGTATCTTGGTACTCAGAGACCCCCCCTGTCTGTACCACTGCTAATATGCTAACAATCTTGCATAAGTACTGCAGCAGAGCTAAATACAGGTTTGCTATGTGCTATCTGGACATAACTGATTTCCATTCATTCTTTCTAAAATACTTTACAGATGTTAGTAAAATCCACATGTTGTTTCGGCAGTAACAACATGCTGGAAATGTCTTCACTGGTAATGACAAGGTTAAAAGGAATTTCATATGCTTGTCATTTACAGTGATATATTTTGTGGAAAGAAGGACTAACAAAATTATTTTTAGGACAACACACTATTATCCAGAAAAAAAGTTACATGAACCCACAGGCAAACAGCTCAATCACTGCTGTTGTTACTGCATATAATTACCTTACATATCTCTCTGTCTGTAATGTTACATTATTATCTTGACTTAATGGGCCCTAGTTATTTCACCATTAAGTGCTGCAAAATATTGTGCAATTTCCAGTGAGTGGTACATTTCTCACACTACGGCAGATATAAAACATTACAAGTCTGCAGGAGAGTGTGTATAATTACTTCCTAAGACAACCTACAGTACTCTATTTGTGTTTCCCAATATTTACTGGTATCGTTATATTTCCATTTTAAGAGCAGAAAACTTTATTTCTATTAATATCACAACCTGTTATCAAGTAAACTATAAAAAGAGTCAATACTACGGATTAACCTACTCTTTGATAGTCAATAAGGGCAATTTATGAATGATAGGAAGGCAATATGCAAATATGCTTTTCCTAATATGTCTAATCATGTAATGCTTGGTTATAAATTTTGTTTCTCACTACTTGGTCTGCATTGGATGCTGTTGGCACCAGACAATCAGCTCCACCTATTTGTCTATCTAGAAATGTTGATGCACCAATTACATACGTTTCTATAGGTCCATGTCAGGATGTGCATCACTGCTGATCTCAGCTGTACAGGATTTCAAAGAGACTCTTGTGTCTGAGAAACGAACATTTTTAACTGGTTTACCCTTTATCTCTGAGTTCTAGCACTTGTTCAGATGACCTAATAATGATTTTTATTATTTAATTATTTATCAACAGTTAGTTATATAAAGCACACAATTCAAGAGAATATTTGCCCATTGACTTCATTCCCTGTGCCAGTGGAGCTTACAATCTATATTCCCTAACACATGTATGTGCACACGTACACACTAGGGTTCATTTTTTATTGTCAGAATCCAATTCACCTACTAGTTTGCACTTGGATTGTGAGAGGAAACCGGGGTCCTCTGAGGAAACACATGCAAATGCTTGGAGAACATACAAACTCCACACATCTCGAAATCAAGACCTCAGTGCTGTGAGGCAGTAGTGCTAACCATTATGCCAATCATGCTGCTCTTTGGCTCATTGTGACTTTTCTTGCATACTGGTGAACCTGATTTCTAACCCGTACCTTGGCTCATGTACTGACTGTGCATTGTGCCCAAGACCTGTTGGTTGTTTACTGTACGTATTTTATGTCTAATTCTATAACAGCTATTGTCTAGTAGCACTAACCATGATTCATGGGTACCCTCAAAGTAATACTCTCTTGCTGTGTTCCCTGCAAAAAACTGGGATAAACATTAAATACTATACACCAAGATAACCAGTGCTAGCTGCTATAAGAAAGGATCATAATGTATGTGTATGCATTGTGTCCAGAAGGAACAGTTTATGAATTAGAGCCCCTAAAAGTCAATGAAACTCCAATGTCTAAGTCATATGGGAGATGTCATGTTAGAGTCACATGACTCTTATTAATAAACAATTTTACGAACTAATTAAGCAGGATGAATGGATTAACGCTAAAAGCACAATGAAATAAGGAGACACACATTACACTAATCTCCAAATTAAGATACAGTCTGGTTTTCTCCAAATAAATTTGTAAAACCTGGTAATATTAGTTTTCTATCTAAATATATTGTTAAACGAATCAACTTGTGCTACACAGGTTCCTATATACTAATCACAGTAGTATAAATGGCCCTATCCTATAGGTTTTATTTACTTTTATTTATATTTTTATATTATACATGAAGTTATTTCTGAGATAAATTAATACTTTACTTGATTTTTAATTCTGGGTATTTTCAGCACTGTTTTTTTATTTGGTAAAAACTATTAGAGATATCAGAATCTCTTGTGGAAGCAATTTTACACTTTTTCAAATTATTACAGCATTTACCTACATTCCATGATTTTTTTATGCCCAATTAGCACCAAACATTGTTTTTTTCCAATTTGGTCTTTTGACCTCTCCCAAAAATCAACAGCTATTGAACTTGTGAAAAAAAGTGAAACTCTTTAGTTCAAATGTTGTATATTATGGTTTCTACTGGAGAATTGGCAGTTAGTTCAAAGTCAGTGATATAATACATTGAATACAAATCACTTCTTCTAGTTTACAAAATCTCTGTGCACCCTACATAATGGCAAAAATGTTTTCTTTGGTATATTTATTTTTCTGTTGATTTAAGGATTTTTCTGCATTTACAGGCAATGTACATGCATTGACTCCCTTTCAAGAGCAGCAAAAAGAGAGTCAGTTCTACACTTGCTTTAACAAACATACTTGTTTATGACAAAATGAATTAGATAGCTAATGACATTAATAACAAGTATTAAAAACATATGTGTTTAGTGAAAGTCAGTCACAGGTAGGTGTAAAATGTGTAAAAATTAGATAAATAAAAGGAAAATCAATCAGGCAAAATTGTTCAGTGTGGGTTACACAACTAAGCAGCAGATGTGGTACCCATATAAATGTACAGTATAATAGTCACAATGAGTATCAACTGATGTTTTAGCCCAGTGCAATCAAGGGGTAATGAATGTCTACATGCACTATAATTGGCCTGGTTTTCAAATGGCTTTTATTTTATTGACACATGGTGGTTGTGGACCAATCAGTAAAGATCATATTATGAAAATTAACATAGATTCAAAACAAACACAATATCCAGGGAAAATATATTACTAAAGCTAGCACTAGATATCCTAAGTCCAGATTGGTTCCCTATAAAACATGTGTACAGTGATTATACGGTTGTCATGTCAGACTGGAAACCAGACCAAGATGACCAGACTAAATGACAGTGCTATATCGTTTTATTTAGATGTGGCTTAAAAATCAATATATTCAATTAAAAATAGTAGGTAAGGATGTAGTAGTAGTAGAGTAATTTAAATAACCTAGACATTTTTTTAGTTTAAACCCAAAGGGATTTTTAATTTATCACACAAAACTTTGAATTCCATTTGCCCCATGTGTAAATCCTAATGGCTTTGACTTATTTATCAAAACATCTGAATGATTTGCAGAAAACAATATTTTGCATGTAAATTAAAAGGTTTAGAAGCAACTTCCACAATTCTAGATAAGAATTATTCAATATGTAGCATAATGAAGTGGATGCAATGAAACGCGTAGGGTAGTCCCACATGTCTATTTGTTGTCATCATGTTCACTGATCCAGCTAGCTCTGAAGTGTTTACATAAGCTGTTAACCTTATGTCAAATTGTAAGCAGTAGTTAGCTGTTTTTTTTTTATATATTTATGAAAATAAATATAAATATAATAGACTACTGTATGTTTGGGCTGTGATTTATTTCAGAATAAAGCAATATAAATACATATGCAGAAATACCTAATTTGGATTATCTGCTTCATTTGTTAAATTCTGCTAAACCTATCCATCTAATGCCTTGTATGAATTTTACCAACTTTAATTTGTTTCATTGATGATGATATTTATTTATAAATAAGTTTGGAAATCAGTTCTGGCTGAGAGCACAATGTTGTTAAGGACTAAAATGGCATCAAAGTTGTATTAGAAGTAAAAATCTTCAAGGACTACAATGCAGTTGATAGCTAGGTAAATTAACTAGAGGTGGAGTACAAGCTCTTAATATGAGTATGTATATATATATATATATATATACACATACACACACAGTATATATATATATATAGTGTCCAGAAAGAAGTGCACCAGTCTTGAAGTAAATGTCTTCTTTTAATGTAATAAGATCAAGGACAGTCAGCCATCAACGTTTTGATCTCACACGGATCTTTGTCAAGACATCTTGACAAAGATCTGTGTGAGGATCGAAACATCAATGGCTGACTGTGCTTGATCTTACTACATGTACATTAAAAGAAGACATTTACTTCAAGACTGGTGTGTGCACTTCTTTCTGGACACTATATTAATTCCTAGATAATAGGGCATTGATGTGGCACCCTAGCTAACTGAATATAATGGAGTGAGTGTGGACACTTGTGACTGTTTATATATATATATATATATATATATATGCAGTTGCATTCAGTCTTGTTGAGTGGTAAAAAGTCTCACAGCAGAGATAAGACATGTTAGTGGTTGAGCAATTGGTTATGAAAGAAAAGTTAGTCCTCAAACCACTAATGGCTACACTTGCAAAACCATTAAAAATCTAAAGGAGCTGACTAGAATGTGTAGAGGACTGAGAAATACATCACAGCTGAATCTCAGCTGGTAAATTGACTGCTTACATCAAAAGGAGGTATTTTCTCTCACTACTTGTACATATGTGATACAGTTACACTACCTAGTTCTTAAACAGAACTTGAGAATTATCCATGACATTTTACAAGACAGCAGGCTGACATGAAGAGGTCTGTTTTGTGTGCTGCAGAATATATTTGTTCTATATAAATAACTGTTAATAAATAAATAACCAAGATCGCTAATGGGTAATTAGAACAAAATACAACATTCTGTAATAAATAATAATCCAGTGTGTAAACAATAAATAATAAAATGTGTGTTGCTCAGGCACAAATCCTGTACAGCTGTGGTCAGTACATATGTATATATATATATATATATATATATAGCAAATGTAAAGCTCGCACACACTGTATAAATAGGTCCACTTGAGAACCCACTAACAAACCCTGTCTGCATCTTTCACTTTGGTGGTGTCCTTAAGATGACCGTGTTTCAGCGGTCGAAACATCGACTCATTATGCACCTGACTATGTTGTCATGATGGAATAAAACGTAAACTTCTTTTTACAAAGCATTGAAAAGCCCTGGTGAGTGAATCCTTTTTTCTCTAGTTTATATATATATATATATATATATATATATATATACAGTCAATGCAGGCAGCACTCCACAGGAACAAATAACGACAGAGTCTTAACGTATTTTGCAACGTTTCAGATGCTTTAATGCATCTTTCATCAAGGCATAAAGGAGATAAACAACATCCTACCTTAACTAGGCACCCAGTGTTCAAACACCACCAAAATGGACTCCACCACGTAGCTAGACGTTGCGCATAATGATGTCACGCGGGGCCATGCATGATGACCTCACATACAGTGACACACCACACCCACACGTCAAGCAGGGGAGCTTACACATAGAGCTAACATCTACCTCCCCGTTCCCATAGAAACATATTAACAAAAAATGCTGTCAAATATACAGCGCTGAACATCAACAATAAGACAATACAAACAATAAGATATCCATGAAAATACATAATACAATAACAGCATAAGTGCACAGATCAAATAGCTGACAGCAAACAGAAGAATTCTGCATTTTTAAATAAAGAACATATTTCATATATATAAAACACATAATTGAATGATCCACATAAATATAAAATAGTCAAGACTCTGACCCTACAGTGTCAAAAATCTATGGTACATAGAACCTAATACAATTAATATTAATAAAGGGAAAATATTTTTTTTATAATGTTTAAAAAATGATAGATATGAAGGGCCAATCAAAAACCATAAAGAACCAGTCAAAGAGAATAGACAAGCAATCAAAAGCAGGACAGGCACAAATATTCATTGAGCCTCATCGGAGCCACCATATTGAAATGGTGGATCCAGGTGGTCTCTAACTGTAGAAGCCTCCTGCCTCTGTCACCACCCCTGACCAATGATGGCATGTGATCAACAAGTTTATATTTTAAAGTGGCAAGTGAATGCCCTGCTAACACGAAATGATGTGCAACCGGCTGGTCACTAATCTTTCCCTCCAAGGCAAGCCTAATGGCTGACCTATGCTGAGCAGCCCTCTCCCTAAAGGAACAGACTATTTTGCCCACATAGGTGAGCCCACATGGTCATGTAATGACATAAATAATGTACTTGCTTGTGTAAGTTAGGACATGCCTGATCAGATTTTAGAACCAGAATGGGGATGTGTAATGTACGCGCCTACCTCCAAGTGGCGACAGGTCATGCAACCAGTACACTTATAACACCCTGCAGCCCTAGATAGAAAATGTTGTGTTGATATAGGTCGTTCAGTCACATCATTCCTGACAAGCCAATCTCTAAGATTCTTTCCACGTTTATAGAAATTAATAAGACGGGAGTGTTTAAGGGAGGGCATGTTAACATCAGCAGATGACTGGCCAAAACCTCTTAGAAGTATTATTAATCACCCGACTAGCCGTTGAAAATAAGCTGACGAAGGGAAACACAGATTGCTTGGTTTTAAGGTGATTCTTCAAACACTCATTGCGAGTAATAGAAATAACTTTACTTCTTGCAGCCTCCAGATCTTGCTTGGACTAACCCCTACTCAGAAATTTATTGAACATAATATCTATGTCAGATTTGGCTTGCAACGCATCAGAGGTAACTCGCCAAACTCTCAAAAACTGTTAGTATGGCAAACCCTTCTTCATGGGTACAGGATGAAAACTCTGAGCGTGCAACACTGTGTTCACATCTGTGGGCTTGGTATAAAGACAAGTGGATAAACCAGTATATACATATACTGTATATTCAGGAACTCAGTTCCTGAAACTATAATTAACTATGATGTATTGTCATGTGCTGTAATGTAATTTCTGTAAGATACATTTTATTATAAAGTCCCTTTTGAGTGCTTTCTTTTCTAAATACTATATACAGTATATGTGTATATATAAATATATAAAAAAAATTATATAGCTCCATCACCAGTTCCTGAACCTATTTTTCTATAATAAAATAGCTATATATATATATATATATATATATATATATATTTGAGATGTGCGGTTCAGTTTTCCAGAAATACGAACACACCCGAACTTAGGGGTTCCAGATCTAATCAAGTCTCAGTTTCGAATAACTTTGGGGTTCCGAGTGGCACCAAGTCCCGGCTCAGGTCTGCTGTCAATTCAGAACTTGGGTTTTGGATTGCAGATGTTTTATATTAGAGATGAGTGGTTGGGTTTTGACTAGGTTCTTTTATCCAAATAAGTTCATTCGGATTAATACAGATTTATCTTATTGGCTATCCAACAAACCACGTGAGAGCCAGATAGCCAATATGAGGATGTTTTTGAGATCAAAACATAACCAAGTAAAACCAAACCGCTCATCACTAATATATACAAATATAATTTTTGCACAATCTAATTATGTTTCACTAGTTCTTTAGCAGTGTTCTTTTTTTATGGAGTTTTCCTATGTTTTCTAATCAAATATGTCAGTTATACAGTTTGATTTTTAAATTCTGCCACCCATAGATTAGTATAGTGCTGTCTTTTGGTTTTCTGTGGGTTTTCATTGTTGTAAGAATGCAGCAATATCCTTCATTTGACAGCTGCTTTCTAGATATTGCCTGTATATTTTTTACCCTAGTTAGAGGGACTGTGACCCCTTATTCATATAATGTCAATATTTAGCTCCTGAATCCAATTTATTTTTCTTTTGGGAACCAGACAGAAAAACTCTGGTCTGCATGAGCTGAAGCTTCAATCGAGCAAATCAAAGGTGTCCCCCCCCCCTCCAAAAACTGACAAGCACAACTGGTAGGTCGGGCTCCTGTTTGAACATAAGGTGGTCGGGGTTCATAGAGGATGTAAATTTTTAATGGGTTTTTTGGTAACCTACATTTACAAATTACTGCATGAATGAGCTCCATCCATGCAAAGTATATCTGTGTTTTGCAGGTTGTTTTGATGCAGTTTTGATTATTTCAGTGTACTATTTTTACATATTTTATTATTTTTTTAATTTATATTATTATTATGTCTTCTAGCCCAGCTTATATTAAAGGTAGTACCAGTTATGTTAATGCAATGTTTCCAGGATTCCACAGCAAACCCAGTGCATAAGCAATGCTGGTAACTGTCTGGTTCCAGGAGCAGGTTGGTAAAACATGCCATTTCTGTAGGTCATGTATATATCTAATCAGGGAAATACTTAAAGAAGTGCGCTGACCCCCATGTTTTGGTTTTGGATCTGGATTCATCCTTGTGTTTTGGTTTTGCAAAACCATGCTCAAGTGATTTGTTTTGCTTTATTTTTTTATGTGGGATTTTTAAAAAAAATACTGATAAAAAGTTTTCAAAAACAGCTAAAATCACGAAATTTTTGCAATCCTAGACCAGAGATTTAGAATTAAAATCCAAATTCCAAACCGAGGGAAGATCAGAACCACTACTCGAATTTGTCCAGATCTCTTCAGGAGATCAGAACCGCAACTCAGATCTCTCTGGATTCACAACATTTGGGTGGATTTGGTTTTCTGGAGAACCAAACCGCACATCTCTAGAAATACTCCAGCAAATAGGCTGCATATATACAGTTAGCTGCTAGAAAGTAGTTAAGTCTTCCACAATGTATATTTTCTTTAACTGTTTTTTATGTTCTTATATAGAATGAATTAACATTCAAATCACATAATACAAAACTATTTTGTTTCACAATTACAAACTACTTCCAGTATGACATTTCAAAAGTGACTTACTGATGGCTAAACAATGGGATTCTAAGGAGCTTGAAATCTAGTGTTATTACATGTGTTATTATACCCCAAAACTTGCTGCCCCTAATGTACACCCCTTCTCTGGGTCCTGCCCATATTACATAAGTATTTAACCTATGCACATGAACATTGGTAATACTATATGGCAAAATCTACACTGGATCTTTTTATTGTTATTTTTTAGAAATAATTTTGAAACATTTATGTTCATTGCAAATTACTACATTGCTATATAATTGTACATTTTATAATATCATTTAAAGCTCAACACATTAAAATGTAAAAGTTTCCCAGAGGTGTGTAGATAATTTATCAAACACTTTTCAACAACAATGTGTTTTTTCCCCCTTTTAAATGACTATGTGGCTTTATAATAGAAAATGTGATATTGCACCTTAAAAATAGATGTTCAGGGTGTTTGACAAATTTGTGTGTACAATGAACACAAGACACAATCCTGTGAAGAAAATATTTGTGAAATACTGTAATGTTAAATTGCTGGCTTGTTTGAAACATTTTCTATCCTGATAGTTTAACTAATTTGTTGCTAAATGTGTATTATACACTTTGCAAAATAATATAAAACAAGTCATCTGGCTGTAACGCTTCTGAGTATTCCAACATTTAATCCTTTCACTGCTAAGTATTGGGAGACCTAATCTTGTAAGTAGAAAGCTATTTATTCCCAGGTTACCTAGGAAATAGTAAATATAGTAACGCAGAATCACAATACATATATTGCTAATTTTTAGGAAAAATGGTGCAAGTTAAATATTTGTTCTCCAGTCTAAAGCAGATAAGTAGATATTAGCTTCCATGTAATGCTTTTCAAGCTTTTCATATTCTTGGCTTCCTTAATATATAAATTAGTTGAGCTATTGGTTGTCCAGATTCTCTAACAGCTGGCACAACTTAATAATGACTTGGCTAGCATAGGTCACTGAATGTATCCCAATTCTGTGGAAAATACAGTAATACCACTGAGGCTTGCTTTTTGCTGGACTGAAATATATGGCATTTGCCTATCTTACACTAGTAACCCCTTGTAGATGTGTGGTTGTTGGGATTATCTCCTCCATCTGGGACCATATATACTGTATATTTTAGTTCACCATATAATTTTATTACTTTCAGGTTCATGTCTTCGTACTTCATGAGTGTTGGTGGGATGTATCAAGTGTTGGAAATTAAGTGTGTGCAGGTGTTGATACTGCAGAGTTATATTAGCAAACACCAGCGGATGGCTCAAACTATGAAAAGCTCAGTTACTTAACCAGTGGTGTTAGTTTATTGAAAGAAATCAGGTACAGCTGTACTCACTGTTACATGTACACTGGTAATAATGGGGAAAAGCTTGAGCAGAATTGGTCCTATACAGCTCACTGTTTACTGCTTGCAGGTAGTGGTGCAGGATGCTGTAACAGCTTTATGCAGGTATACACTGGGGCCTCTGTGAAGGTAAGTGGAAGACATCTGTCTTCTACTATGACACCCTCACACAGTACTAAGATGATTGCAGTTACATGTGCAGGAACACATGAAGTTGAAAGTCAGACCTTCCTGTATAATTTGGATCTTAGTGCCCAACATGTATGCACAGTGAGGAGACTGCAGGTACACACTGCTTTCTAACACCAACCATCACTTGCCATATGCATAATGGTATTAACGCTGTATGCAGGTAGTTTTGCAATTATAACTGCAAAGGACAGCTCTTCTGATAAGAGCTGTCCTTTGCAATGTGAGGACTTCTGGGTTTGTGACCTGGGAGTCCCTCTGCACATGCACGGCCATTGTCTTGGTATCGGTCTGAATGCACTTATATGAATATACACTTTTCCCTTAACGCCCCTTAAAGACCTTAATGCCCCATAGACTTAATTTCAACAGGAAACAGCATGGCATGGGTTAATGTGGGAAGGGACTTACCCATTCCCCTTCATAAACATTATTTGGTTTGCTTCCTTGCTGCTAGTGCTGCAAACATGCGCACGCATTGCGCTATGTGATTTGCCGCGTATCTGTGTGCTACGGTATGCCTTGCCATGCGCTGCATTTGCACCATGCAATCCTATGTGTCACAGGTGTGAATGAAGCGAGCATACCCATTTGCAGATGTGCAATTCGCACCATACGTGGTACTCTTTGCTGCACAAGAGGCAAAGATGCAACTGTACATATTTGTACCTAGCAAATGAGTGGTAGGTCTCCACACATCCCATATAGCCCTCTTGGCAATTTAGCCAACCACAGGGTTTACAGTAATAAAGTGTCTGACCTGGTGAGGGACAGGACATCATTCAAGAATTTTAAAGGAAATAGTAATAATGACCAATAATTTGCAAGTGTGACTATTTATAGATACCCATTCTAAGTTTATTAAAGACAATTAGTAAATGCAACAGGACAAAACAATTTGCATTCAGTATGTTAGCCATTGGTTAGCAGTAAAGTTATAAAATAATTTGGGCTGGATACAAATTTGATTGAATTTCACTTCTTTGATGGTGCAGTCTTCCCAGATTCAATTTTTCGGGAAAGAATTTGCAGCTCCAAATTCTCCATTCAAAATCAAAGGTTACCATTCACCTTTGAGGTTCACCATTTTCCATTCATGTTTAGGGTTCACCATGCATTCTAAAAATATTATTTTAAAATATTTTTGTTTTAACATACTGCTGTATTTAAAAAATATTTGTATTTTTTAATTTGAACAGCTCAAATTTTTTAACTTATCTAATTTTCAGAAAATTCTGTTGAATTTTGTTGAAGATGTAAATAGCTCGACTCAATAAGTGATTGCCCTAACCATCATTACGTGAGCTGATGGGTTAAAATAAAGCTTACAGCCCCGCAATGAAACCTTTGCTGCTGGATTAAAAGAGGGCAGGGGCCTGGACCTTTAGTACCAGATGGGAGGAAAAGTATGAACCCTGATGGTAGAATCAAGTGCCATCTGAAGGGCTGTTGCTATGAAGTATCGGTATGCATGTGGCCTATTTGTATAAAGCCTGGGAATGGCTGAAGAGTCACAAGGGTTCCAAGCCAGGGTTTAAATAAATAAATAGAAGAATATATAGTCTTAGCACTAGGGGTGGTATTAAATGCACATAAATGAAAGCAGCTGCCTTCCTGAAAAGAGGGATGCCAGTCCTCAATACAATCAAGCAGAATAAAAAATTATACAGGTGGCGCTGCTAAATGTGTAAAAGAAAACATGTAAAATAAAATATATAAATATAAATGTAATTTGAAAAAAATACACAACATGTATTCTCCCGGGAGTATAAAGAGCAGTATAAATATTTTGTAAGAAAACACACCAAACAACATATGCAAGGATTCACAAATGAATGATGAAAATCAGTGCACTTGGCATAATAATCAATTGAATATATACACTGTAACTAATCGTGATACAAGTCTCTGTATGAGAAACAGAGTTGCCATATTGTAAGGTCTCGTAAAATATGGCAGTGTAATCCAAGAGCTCTCAAGAAGATGACAGTCAGCGTATAGATAAACACAATAAATGCAGGCTTTAAATGAAATATCCTAGCGAGCTTTGACACGGTGGTGTAGCAGAGGAAGGAAATGATGGCGTGGAGACACTCGGTGTAGTCCTTGTCAGTCTCTACACAGTACACTGTATGAAAAGTAGATGCAGATTGTACTTTGTGGGATAGCAGTATGAATGGTAGAATCACCGTAATTAAATCTTAACAGATAAAACAGACAAATCAGAAAACACAGATAAAATAAACAATAACAACACTTACAGTAACATACAAAAAAGACAAAAACATTCAAACAATCAGTTTGAAACAGGTAAATAATGAACAAAACACAACCGCAAAATAACTCTCAGAAACCTCAGAAATCAATAGGTAACTTACACAACTGCACTAAACTGCACTAACCTCTTGACTACTGCTCTCTATGCCACCACCTGCTGTTGAAACCCCTTATCAAAGAACAGAAGACAGTAGTGAGCCTTATATAGTGTTGGTTAGATCAGTTGTTCCCAAACGAGGTCTTCTAGGCTCCCCAACAGTTCAGGTTTTATCGATATCCATGGTTAAGCACAGCTGGCTTAATTAGTACTTCAGTCAATTTGATGTAACCACCTGTGCTCAACCATGGATATCTCTAAAACCTGAACTGTTGGGGAGCCTTGAGGATCGCATTTGGGAATGTCTGGGTTAGATTAAAATTACACTTCTTCTGATCATTTTGAAATCAGTCAGAAAATATAAAACACTATAAGACATTAGTCTATAAGGCTGTGTCAATAGATGGTTCAAACTATGGCCCTGATTCAGACCCGCTCACGAGCGCTATGCGCTCGCAAGTGGGTTGATGGTGGCCCAGTGCGCATGCACACGACGGAGCCGGCTCCGTCGTGCGCATGCACGAGACCCGGATAGCGACGGGCAAACTGTTGCTCCGGGTCTCGTACCAAAGAGGCCGTGCTGTCGATGCTGAATGACAGCACGTCCCCATTGGTGGGCGAGCCGGGGGAGTGGCTGCCCAAACGGAGGCATTCCCATGTGATGTCAGTGGGAGAGATTTCGGCTCTGTGAGAGCGAAATCTCTCTGGGGCTTGTGGCAATGAGACTCTACCACAAGGGTCTCATCGCAAGCCCGATGGTTGCGATGGTCTTGACCATCGCGACCATCTTCCTGGCTGCTCGCTATAGCTGTGGGTGGTCACCCACAGCTATGCGAGCGGCCAAGAGGCCGCTCTAAAAAACAAGAAGGCCGGCCCTGATTCAGAGCGAGTCAGAGCGTCTGGTTCTGAATCAGGGCCTATGTTCAATAAATATTACTGAACAATTGCCCTGTATGGTGTATTCATTTTGGGTAAATATTTAGTTTGAAAAAGTGGTTAAATTTCACTTGTTTGTAAACGAAAAAAATGGCATATAATCTTTTTCAGTTTCTGGTTTGTAATACAAACTCCATCCCACTCTGAAACAGTATATTGCTCAATCCATATGAGTTTCAGGACCTGGTTACATGATCTTAAGTGATCCCTTGTCCTAAAGTGTCAAAAAATATGATATTATATGCAATTGTAACAATGTAATAGAATTGTGCCACAATATCTCAACAATCATAGTTAATACATAACACATTAGCATTTTTATAAAAAAAAAAAAACAATGGCAATTTTTTTCAAGGTAAAGTTTGACTCCAGTGTCTGTATGGTCATGCAGGAATTGAATATATTTACAGTGTAAATAATTAATGCATATACAGTACACTGTGTATTCCATCTATAAGCAGTAAACACAGAAGAGTCACTCAAGGATATGAATATAATTGCAGCATAGAAAATGAGTGCATACAGACTGTGTGTTCCATAAGCAATGAGCTCAGAGTTCAATATAACTCTGTGCTATGCACATACTGTATATTTAAACGTGTTGTTCTAATGCTTCTCCTCACATTGCTCATCACCAACAATCACCGGCAATTTGAGTTTGTAATTCTTAAAACTGGATAATAAATTACTTGGAGGGCAAAATTACCAGTGATGTATGGTGATGTGCAACAGTTTCAAAAAAGGCTAAAAACCTGTAAATTGATACATCTCACCATCTTCTCAAAATAGAACATTCCATAAGGGTGAACATTGCTTTCAACTGATACCCTTTATGTCTGTTTTCATCTGTCAGAAGCCTTGGTCTGCTCTGTCAGAAGCCTTGGCCAGCTGAGCTATTTATTGTGTTTTTGCCTATTTATTCTACCTTTTGTATATGTTTATATCCTTTAGATTCCATTCTCTGTCCCTGTATCTTTACCATAAACCATTATATGTGACTCCTAACACTGGCATTCAATAACTGTGCATCCTAGAGATACAATTGTTCCACTGTGTATACTTCCAGAACCTTTCTATAACACTGCTATGGCAAGAATGTGGATTCAACTTTATGATGGGAGATCAGAGGCCAACAAGAATAAATACATTTACAATGAAACGGGAAAAAGAAGAAAGCCCCTTAAAAACAAAGAACCCAGCATGCAGCTGAGATTTGGAGCTGTGTTTATTACCAATTTTAAATATAAAAAATATCCCAATGATTAGTCAGTCATTCACCACACTCATAACCATGAACTCTTATTGTGTATAGTTTATATTTACTGTATATTCCACAACTCTAGCCTCATTCTTCTGATTCTTTCCTGTAAAGTTGCTAGAATATTTTTGTAGTAATGTTGATTCAATGTAGTGCGTTCTTGTACCCAGTCGTCCAAAAAAACACCCTTAATATCAAAGAAAACAATCAACATGGTTTAGAAGTTGCATTTGCTTTGACTTGCTGTTATTTAGTCTTGGAGATGATGGTGTTTTCCAGTGCATAGACTGGCATTTTGTCTCAGGACCGTACTGTAGGACCCATGTTTCATCACAGGTAATAACTAAAAAATATAAATATTTTTTTTGTTTTTGTTTGTTTGTTTGTTGGCGAATATCTTTCACAGCTTTCAAGGTAAAGCTGCCAAATCTCACATAGTTGTTTAGTATTGAAAAAGTAAGCTAATAGACCACTTAGCGACAATGTGACAATGCAACAAAGTGACATAGCGACAAATCTTATATATAAAATTCATTGGTCTGTTTGTTTGTCTGTCCGGTTATGCATTCAGACATCCCTGCAGTGATTGGAATGAAACAAATGTGGGGCGGTCCAGTTGGATCTTGGCTAGGTTCTAGGGGAATTAGGATCCCGGTTGGAACTCCCATTGGTATATGCTGGACCGAACTTTGACCCGGGGGCTTATTCTGAGCCTTCCATTGAATGGATTTGGACAAAGACATCACAGAGTGGTATCATTGGATCCCAGAAGACATACTAGGGGTTTGAGGTCCTGGTTGGACCTCCCACTGGTGTACACTGGGCAGAACTTTGACCTGGCAGCGCTGGGCAGAACTTTAACCAGGGGAGCCTGTTCTGTGCCCTCCAGTGGATGGATTTGGATGAAAACTTCACAGAGGGGTGGTAATTGGTTTGGGATGCCCGAGGTGGTTGGAATCCCAGTCAGACCTCACGGCAGAGAGCAAAAAAACAACTGATTACCTAAGGTGCTCAAAAATACCTGCTGCCTACTTATAGTTCTTTCAAAAGAGTGTCACCTGCACTCTAACTTCAATACAAAATAAAAAACAAAGTTATGCAGAACACAAGATGGCGCTGGTAAACAAATACTCAGATTAGTGATAATGTCCAGATGATAACACAGCGTCAATGTTGACCTCGGCTCATGAAGAGGATAATTAATCACATTAAAAAGAAGAAAATATATACAAAACATTCAAGTCCTTTTCCAGATAATGGTCAATCATAAAAAATCATAGAAAATCCAGAGGTCTATATTTTTGTAGTGTGGAAATATATCATACCCCACTCACTATAAAGCAGGTGGTCTGGAAACACATGAAGGTTTCTTTCCCAACCCAATGTTCAACCGATCTACAATATATTATCAGATGATAGGTAAGCATGCCCAGACTCACATCTCATCAGCTTTCACATGCATATAAAGGTTTCTTTCTGTAGATTTCAAACTCTGGCCCTGATTCAGAGCCGAACGCTCTGACAGAGCGCTTGCTCTGAATCAGGGCCGTCCCTCTGAATTTAAGAGCGGCCTCCTGGCCTCTCGCACAGCTGTGGGTGACCACCCACAGCTATAGCGAGTGGCCAAAATGATGGTCGCGATGGTCAAGACCATCACGACCATCGGGTTTGCGATGAGACCCTTGTGGTAGGGTCTCGTCTGCCGCAAGCCCTGGAGTGCTTTTGGCTCTATTAGAGCCAAAAGCACTCCCACTGACATCACTAGTGATGTCAGTGGGGCCGGCCCCAGACGGTAGGCGTTCCCATGGGAACGCCTCCATCTGGGCAGCCACACCCCCGGCACACCCACCAAAGGGGGCGTGCTGTCAATCACCATTGACAGCACGACCCCTTTGGTGCGAGACCCATAACGACGGCTTGGCCATCGTTATTCGGGTCTCGCGCATGCGCATGATGGAGCCACCTCCATTGTGCGTATGCACACTTGGCCAACATCGACCCGCTTGCGAGCGCTCACAAGCGGGTCTGAATCAGGCCCTCTGTCCTCCTCGTATTTCCTCCTTGTTCCCTTGTATATGAAATTTGCTCTAAGACAAAAAAGAAGGGGAGGAACGGAGCTCGTATCAGAAAGAATGGTTTATTAATAAAATTTTAAAAAGTGCAGAGTATATTTATGATAACACCGTCATAACATAGAGGTAGGTGGTATAGATAGAACACTAAACTTTGCAGTAATTGGATTCTGGACCTCCTCAAACTGCCATCAGTGAAATGCCCCAAAATAAATAGAAAACAGTGGTTCAAATCATACCATCTGTAAGTCCTTTCACCAATGTCTTTCGATCAAAACAGATGATTTTTTTTCAAAGTGCACAAAAAGGCAGGCTTTAAATACCCCTCCCCAATCATTCAATAATTGATGTGGAAACAAAAGAGCCCCTAAACATGTGTAACTAAACAGGAAAGTGCAAACCTACTACATTGTTAAACATTCTATCCATGTTGCTGTCATGCTGTGTATCCTAATAGCAGTCCTGTCCATACTTCCAGTCCAGTCGTCGGAAGTGACGCACTCCGTATTGAATCCCTTGGAATCCACGGCAGAGTGTGCCAGACAAAACTTTGACCCGGGGAGCATGTTCGGACAAGGGGAACCTGTTCTGAGCCTTCGACTGGATAGATTTGGTTTAAGGCCCTGATTGGACCTCCCATTGGTGTACGCTGGGCAGAACTTAGGCCAGTGGAGTGTTCTGGTCCTTCCATTGGATGGAATTGGATGAAAACTTCACAGATGGTTGGCAATTGCTCTGGGATGCCTAATGGAGTGGTTGGGGTCCTGGTCGGACCTCACGGCAAAGTATGCCAGGCAGAACTTTGACCCAGGGAACCTGTTCTGGGCCTTCCAATGGATGGATTTGGACAGAATAACATCATAAACCCTAATAACTTTTAGATACACCATTGCACCGATTGGTATGTAACCAACTCGAGGTTATCCAGTTGGATTCTGGCCAGGTTTTAGGGGGGTTAGGGTCCCAGTTGGACCTCTGGTTGGTGTACTCTGGGCAGAAGTTTGACCCAAGGAGCCTGTTCTGAGCCTACCACTGGATGGATTTAGAAAAAAACTTCATAGAGTGGTAACATTGTGACCCAAAAAACATACTAGGGGGTTGAGGTTCAGGTTGGACATCCCATTGGTGTACGCTGGACACAACTTTGAACAGGGCGCCTGTTCTGGGTCTTCCATTGGATAAAAATGTCTCAGATAGGTGGGATGGATATATATATATATATATATATATACTGTATATAACCATATAAAGATTAAAAGTTTTATCATTATCCTACTGCAAAATACAGACTTTCCCTTGGATTTACAGAGTTCAATATTTTCTTCAAGCTACTCATTCAAGCATGCCCACATCATTTGCATATTACAGACCCGACCAGCTCTATAACAGAGATTGTCACCCATGCCATCTGAAATGTTCATTAATAATTGAGATGGATTGCATCTCTTATCTTAATCCCTCCTTAAAATATAATTTTGATATGTAATGTGCAGTATTCACTATTATGTATTTGAAACATTTAATGCTGGGCTACATGATTGTCAGCAATAAATAATTTATTATAATGACCTTTTCTTTGGTTATAATGTATCTGCCATTATGCTGCTGCTATTGCCACTCTGACGTGACATGTGTCTTAAAGACTGATTCCAAGTCATGTGCAGATGCGTCCATGTCTGCAACTATTCTTGGTCGCAAATTTATGCAAATGCCACTACAAAGTCCTCCCCTGGTGTACATTCATGTGGCCGAATGTGCAAGGACTGAGACGCCCACTGTCAGCACCCATAGACCATTAAAACTTGCACCAGCCCTACGACAGGTGCAGTTTCTCCATCCGAGTATGGGCTGCTATATTGATCATCTGTGTACTTAACCACTTTCACTGACTGCGACACCCCCATAAGATGGATCATCTTTGTGTGTGCGCTAAGCCGCCTCCCTTTAATTGCCCAGAAATGCCCACTACACTTTCAACACATTACTGAGACTGTCCATCTCCCGGTCACCTCACGTTTGTGCGCACACTATTTTGATGCATGCACAGTGCAACATAGATGATTGTCCAGAGAAAAGAAATCACTTTGCTATGTCCGTCATCAGCAGTCCATGAGACTCAGAGTTTTGCCCTTAATGTGTATAAATAAGTTTGACTTGCATTTTTTAGGCACCGTACATAGGTTCTGCATTATAAACTGCCTATCAAATCTATCTGGATATATTATTGCTGGCCCTTGCTTTGTCCCTGATCTTTGTTTTTTGCTGCCTGCCCTGACCTTTGGGTTGTTTATCAACCTTGACTGGTACTTGTTAATTTTGTTCTGTTTTGCCTATTTGTAGGTCTTCTGACTTCTTTGCCTATGCACAAAATTGTGTTGGGACACTGTGGTATTGCCAGGATTTGCTGCCAGTCTGTGTATGCCGGGACAATGTTTAGTGGCACCCGGCTCTCTGCACCCATGTCCACACATGCAATGAGCATAGCTGACATCACAATCATCCAGCGATACTGATTGTACAGTAGGTTCATGTGCAGAGAGCAGTGTGCCTCTAAACATTGCTTTGTCATATATGAACTGGAAGGAGATCCTGGCAATACCACGGTAAGCCAGTACGATTCTGACTATGCCTGCCCTTGTACTGTTCACTAGCTCTATACTGGTCAGCAACTATAGTTGTGTGTGTAAGATCTGGGAGTAACTGAGTACTGGTGAACACAATGCGTTCTATTGGAATGAAGGGTTGATAAAGATCACAGCTAGCCTAGGAATTGCAGCTGGTGTCACATGAACAAGACAGTCTTCAATCACAGAGAGATTTCTACTTTAAACTTAATACATTTGCAATATTAAGTACAGTATTAGGAGTTCTTTGGTTAACTTGCTCAGTAATTAAGAGAATCATCAGAAATGGCAGTAATTCTCTACTGCCATGTTCTAAAAGCAAACTTTCTATTCTCCAGTGGGAAAAATAATGTAAATTGATGCAAAACTCCATCAGTGTACACACATTCACTGTTTGCTTGGTAGGGAGAAGTGAGGATGGGAGTGTGAGAGTGTTGATTTGTATAACAAGGACACGTTTTACATTGTAAATTAGTCCCCACTGTGAGACAGTGACCACATTTCCAATCCTAGGTAAACACTTCAATTAGTCACTTGCAACATCTGTGCATTCCGAGAGAAAATAAAAAGAGTGGAATGTCTAGAGAAAACACTGAGTCTATAAGTTCGATAGAGAGGAATACAGCAAATAGACTGGCTGCAGAATCCTTCCATTGATTGAGAATTGTCATGTGACACAATTCTAGACAAACTGTAATGTTGTGTACATTGATTTGAGTATGTCGCAATATTACCATGTCAATAAAAGAGGTCAAACACTTTTCCAAATACAGACCTGCAAGGTCACGTCAAAAATATTTTTACAGAGTCCGAATTGCTTATTTGATTTGTTTGTTTTTGTGTTGATGCTTATATATATATATATATATATATGGCTACTTTAATTTTTGTACTTTTTTTTTAGAATATAAGCACTATGGGCCTTAATATATTCAATGCCGATGCACACTATTGGCCGATGTTGTAACTACTTCACTGGCGTCTGTGCATGCGTCCTAATGGTTACCGCATGGAGATGCAGAACAAATTTAGGCCCTCATTCAGAGCCGTACGCTCTGAGCAGAGCGCACGCTCTGAATGAGGGCCGGGCTCCATTTTCATGGAGCGTCCTCCTGGACGCTCGTATAGCTGTGGGTCACCACCCACAGGCTATACGAGCGTGCTTTGTGATGGCCGCGATGGTCGAGACCATCGCGACCATCGAAATAGCGAGCCGGAGCCTGCGGTTGAGGTTTTCAACCGCAAGCTCCGGAGTGATTTTGGCTCTATCAGAGCCAAAATCACTCCCACTGACATCACTAGTGAGGTCAGTGGGCCGGCTTCTGACGGGAGGCGTTCCCGTGGTAACGCCCCCGTCAGGGAGGCACGCCCCCAGCACGCCCACCAAAGGGGGCGTGCTGTCAATCAACATTGACAGCACGCCCCCTTTGATCGGACACAACGAGCGAAGGACTTTCCTTCGCTCGTCGCGTCTGGCGCATGCGCACGACGGAGCTCCCTCCGTCGTGCGCATGCTCAGTGCATAACATCGACCCACTTGCGAGCGGACAGCCGCTCGCGAGTGGGTCTGAATCAGGCCCTTAGACACAGGCAGTGTGAATTTTAATAGGAATTCCGGGGAGGTAACAGGGAGGCGACTAGGCTGACGTGGGAGTGTCGAGGACCTGTCGCTGAAAGCAGCTTTGTCCAAAGACGCAGTACCGCCCACATAGAGAGGCCATGGACAAATGGAGCAATTGCACCTGCCATTGGACTGGTGCGAGTTTTGATGATGTGTCCGATGGTGCATCTAAAGAAGTACAAGATGGATTAGCACCGCTGCAAGTGCGTCTCACTATGAAATCTGGCCCTACTGTGTGTGTACTATCTTCCCAGTAATGAAAATGTGCATAATGCAAATCACGCCACCAACCAGACAAGCAAAGGGAAATAGTGATGCTCTCTGGTTAATAGTGTGAGAGACACATTATTTATATAGTCAGACATTTACCATGGACAATAAGAGGTATATTTACTAAAGTGCAGGTTTTTAGAAGTGGAGATGTTGCCCATGGCAACCAATCAGATTCTAGCTATTATCTTCTAGATCAGTGGTTCTCAAACTCGGTCCTCAGGACCCCACACAGGTCACGTTTTCCAGGATACCCAGCAGGTGCACAGGTGTATGCATTACTCACTGACACATTTTGATAGATTCATAGGTGCAACTAATTATTTCACTTGTGATTCTGTGAGGAGACCTGGAAAACATGCACTGTTTGGGGTCTAGAGGACAGAGTTTGAGAATCTGTGTTCTAGAAGGTACTAGATAAATGTTAAGTAGAATCTGATTGGTTGCTATGGGTAACATTTCCATTTCAAGAAACCAGCACTTTAGTAGATATACACCTAAGAGAGAATTCAGTATGCCAGACTGTCCTATAGTTACATCAATACCTTCTAGGAAGACATAGGATAGCACTAATTATAGTTGCTTGGAATATACTGTATAGAGGGCTAGCGTTGTTTGAACTGTCCGAGCCATAAAGAAATCAGATTGAATCGGCTCAATATGACAAACTTGAACATTTGGATGAACCATTTTGAAATTAGATTTACATTTGACAAACTCAAATTCAATATCCAAGCCCTCAGTTAAAAGACGATATAGTGAGCTATAAAATGTTGCATTTTTTTGCCCGTTTCAGCCTAACTTTTACAGGATTTTTAATGCTTTTTTTTTTTTGTTAACAGCGAGCATTTTAAGCTTTTAGTTTGAAGTTCACGTTTGCCCTTTCTCTGTTGGTTTGAGCTTGAATAGCTATAATTTCTAGTTTCTTTTAAAGATTTTTTTTTCATAAAGCTGAACAGCGAACATTACTATGATCGGGATTTGAAGCTCGAATTCACCGCTGTCATGGAAAAACATTAATAAATACTATACAGTGCTGACATTTAAGCTCAAACATTACAAATCTGCATAAACAGGGTTGTACCTGTTTGACTTGCATGAATTAAGCTAGAAGTGTTTATTCTATATGGAGTTTGAATATTTTTCACAAATATTCAAACCTTAAAAATGCTTTGATGAACCACTTTCTCACCAACTACAAAGTGCACATTATCACCTGCCAGACACACATAAAACATATACATAATTCATACTATACAGTTTCAGAAAAAAAGTATTCCCTTACTAGCCTTGTGTGAACTGCCTGTTTATTAATGTCCGATTTTGAGTTTTGTGTGATTTCACATTTGATTAGCATTAAATTTTCATTAGATTTTGCCTTTGGAGATTTACTAAAGGCAAAAGCGAATTTCAAATCGAACATAAAAACAAATCCCACTCAAAATCGAACATTGGCAAAACATCAGTACTTTTACATAGACCAACATACAAATCCCACATTTACTAATATTCTATTTGAAAAGGAACACCAAATCAAACTTAAAATCGACCTTCAAATTCCCAATATAATAGACCTGCTTCATGCTGCAATTTTAGCATGAGCAAGTATGATTAACACAGATGCATGCACAGATCAGTGAGATCCGTTCATGCTTCTGTGTGTAAACAGTTTGCAAAGTGTTAAAGAAAATGAAAAGAAAATGACATGGGGTCCCCCCCTATAAGCACAACTAGCACCAGACTTTTCTGAGCATGTCCTGATTGTGAAAATACGAAGGACAAAAGACAAAGGCTTCCCCCGTATTTTGCACAACCAGCACTGGGTTCAGTATGCCGGTCCTGGTTTTGGAAATACGGGGGACAAAAGACATAGGGGTCCCCCGTATATTCCAAAACCAGCACCGGACTCTTTCTAGCAGGGGTGTAATGCCACAACTGGGGTACTCTTTCATCGGGTACCTGGCCAAAGCATTATACCTGACTGCTAGTCAGCCCAGACCGTGGACCCCTGTGGAGGTGGGGCACCCCTTCTTTCTGGGGCACATCAGGCTTTGACTGTTTTGAGATGGATCAGAATGATATAACGGGCACATCATCTAATATGTACTCAGGATTGCGCACTCCCGCATGTCATCAGCGACATTGTGCTTTTGGTCGTACTGCAATCACACTATATCGCAAGCGGCGCAGTGCATATTTTTGAAGGACGGAACAAGTGATCATTACGTCTTTTATTAAATCTTCTAGTGTGCACTGGCAATCTTGCATGGTCCGGGGTGAAGGTTAAATGCCCCGACCATTGTCAAGATTGCCAGGTCGTTTAATATGTACCCAGCCCTAATGCGGTGTAATATATCTTTGCCTATTGGAACAGCTTGCATCAAAGAGCCTGTGGGCCTGATTCAGTGGTGCATGCAGTGTTGATGTTGCACACAAGCAGCCGATATTTTATATATCGGTGCAGGAATCCAATTTCAAGGACGTACCTGGAAGGGAACACAGGGCTGGTGTAAGCTATGATAGTGCAACCGATGGTGCAGCGATGGTTCGTCTAAATACACGCTGAGGCATCTCATTAGGAAGATCATCGGTCACACAATTATCATAAAGACGCATATGCGGCCAAGATTGTGTGCACCCCTGAATCAGGTCCAGCAATCTTTAAAAAATATATATACAGTATATTTCTACAAAAGCAATGCAAAAAGCTTAATTGTCATCAATTCGCTATGCGTACAGAGGGTCTCATTCAGAGATGTATGCTAATGCCACCACAGCTGCAAGCTTGTACGCCCCGGCTGGGATTTGTATTGAGGCGCCAACCAGCGCCTTCGCAAATCCAAGCGTCTGCGTACAAACTACAAAGATGCAGCATCGGTCACAGATCAACTGGTGTTTGACCTTCTCAGTGACTCTATGGTCACGCAAGATTGGCGCGCATACTGAGCCATTTTCATTGCATACGGGATCACAGACGCAGACTGCGACACACCTGCGTTTTTGTCACCACTTCCCCGTTACCACCCCCAAACGCTTGGATGCAGTTGCACAGGCTTAAGCATTTCAACACTTCGGGCGAAATTTACTAAAGTGAGAGTTTTTAAAAGTGGAGATGTTGCCCGTAGCAACCAATCAGATTCTACTTAACATTTAACTAGCACCTTCTAGAAGATAATAGCTAGAATCTGATTGGTTGCTATGGGCAACATCTCCACTTCTAAAACCTCTCACTTTAGTAAATTTACCCTTTAAAGCGAAATTTACTAAGATGCAGCTTTTGCCGGCTGACTATTTTCTAGTTCAGGTGCAGAAAAATAAATTTGATATACCATCTGATCATTAATCATGTGACAAAGTATTTTCTTCAAATCCAGTTTGCTTGTTTTTTTTTTAAAGAAAAAACTGTTTTAGGGCCGTATTCAATTTGGATCAAAAAGTCAATTTTGGCTATACTTTTTCGCTGATGACATCATTTTCGCCGACTTCATATATTCCTGTATTCAATTTCAGCGTCTTTTCGCCGACGCGGCAACGCAATGCAATGTAATAGGCGAAAAAGTTTTGCCTATGGATACCCGGCAGAAAAAAGTGCAGAATTGGGGCTTTGGGGTGCAAAATTGCAGCAACCCCCCTAAAACCCTTTTTACACCCCCCTTGACGCTAATTGCATAAAAAAACGCAAAAAAACAACAAAAGACACCCCAAAACAGCACTTCGAAATAATGGGCGAAAAAAAATAAAAAGTTGGGCTACAAATTCAAAAACTAGCGAAACAGCATCTGGGGGGGTCTGGAAGTATGGGGAAGGGTTTTTTTTCATTGCAGGTGCTTGCTGAAGGTGCGTTTTTTGGTGTACATTAAAGCTTTATTTTAGTGATTTAGGACTATGCTTGCACCCGTTTTCATGCACCCCAAATTTGATGGGAAAACTTATTTCCCCCCCCAAAAGCTGCAAAATGCTAATATTCACCACTTGCTGGAAGATGCAAAATAGCACCTTTTGAGACCATTTAAAAACCCCAAATACGTTCAGCAGTGGTATTTGGGGGTACCCATAGTGATCCCCCATGTCGGAGCATCTTTTGGGGGGTGTCAGGCTGATTTCCCCAAAACTGGCAGAACTTTTCGACGATTTCAGTTTCGCCGGGTCCCGTTTTGGCTGATTCTAAATTGAATACAGGGATAAGCGCGATACATTTTCGCACCCAAAACCTGTGATGACGGCGAAAAGTCTGGCAACTGACTTTTCACTCCAAATTGAATACGGGCCTTAGTGATCAGAAAACTTCTTCACCTCCATCTTGATGATGCAAGCAGTTGCAACGTTTCTCAGACCAATTTTAAGATTTGTATATAAATATAGTCTGTTGTACATTTCTAAAACAGGAGATTCAATTATTTAACTCTTACTATATCTGCAATGCTTTTTCTGTGTATAAGAGCACCTACTTGATTTCACATGTATTTCAAGACTAACTAAAATCTTTCTCCATCTAGTTATGTGAATTTGTGGATGCACTGTAAAAGACACACAGTGGAAAAGGTAAAACGCGTCACAATAGTTCCGCTTTTCGATATGTCCTCCTGTATCTTTGCTGCTTCTGTGGCAAATTGCAGCACGCATGGCGCGTAAAACGTGCTGTACTGCGATCCATAGGTGTACTGTGCCGTGTGTGCATGTGGCAAATCGCATGGCGCGATGTGTGCACACATTTGCTGCATCTGAAGCATCTATGTAGAAGAAGACATCTGTCCTACCACTTTAGGAGAACCAACTGTTTTCTTCTAATATTCTGCTCAGTTATTTGTCATCTATGTATTACATTATTGAGAGTGAGGGTTTAGCAATTCAATCTTTATTACATGTATCAAATTTGTGTATTTTAAGCTTTTCATTACACAGTGTGCATACACATGCTGGACAGTGCATGCAATGGAAGGTGAAAAATGCATCGGACCAAAAGTAATAGGCTGAGAGTTTAGACAATGTGAGAGTTTAGCAGTAAACACCCACACTGTTACATTGGTCGAGTTCTATTTTCAAAATGGGAAAGCATCTGGATGAGAGTTCAAAATCATGAGCGTTTTTTGAGTCTGAAAAACACGTGAGTTTGCCTGTTCTGTTACTCTATTACACTGGCCCAGTTTAAAAAGTGTAAGTTTACTTTCACATTTTCTAAACTCTCATCCTATTATATCCTGTTATAAGTAAAGTGATGAGACCTGGGGGTAAATGTACTAAGGAATCTATATTAGAACCTCTATACACTCCTTCCTATACCTTCTAATATCCTGCCTATACCATCTAAGGATGATGCTAATTTGCGTACGCAGTCATACAGTACATAAAGACTTCAGACCTGGAATCTGTGGTTCCAAAGCACAAGTATTATTCAAGTAAAAGTACAGTCAGTTACACGCTATTGATCCAGACACAATTTGGCGCAAAGGAATTATACAGACCCAAGTACAGTACAAATACGCAGCGCTTCCGGACCAGATGTTAGGCATCAGCAAGAAACCCCTTCGTCAATCAGCATTCAGCAAGAAGACTAAGACCTAATGTTGGAGCATACATATTTATACCCCCCAGAAATAGACAACACAATAGAGAAGTTTGTTGCTGATGCCATTGGTTCCCAAGGGGGATACATCTGTTACAGAGCATTTAACAGGCTGATTCAAATAGACACAACCCAGCCTCCAACAACTGAGGGTCTCTGGTTTCCTGCCCCATGTAACATCCTAACAGTTATTCATATTATATACATTTTGTTGGTTGAAGTCTCTGCGGTCCATAAGTTGAGAATGCATGATGCGATCTCCACACCGATAATACCGGAATTCTGTTGAAAGAGTACGCATCAGTACAAAACCAAACACGGCTTACTTAGCAAGTATAAAACCTTAGTTACCAAATAATCTTTATTTCACAGCATTTATACTAAATGAACGAACTTAAATCTTATTCCTTAAAGCTTATGGAACCTTGTATGTGGATATGTAATGTGTGAGTATGCGGGGTTTGATATAAAGACGCTAGTTAACTTGGAGCAGGTGCGTGCACATAAAGCTAATGAACAGCGTTTTCATATAGGATCTTATGCATTCGCTACTATGCGATTAGTTACCAGCGCAATTGTGCGTATTAATGTGTGTATGAGAAATGGTGCACTTACATCTCACTTAAACTAAGTGAACACCTAGCAGTGTGGAATGCTGAGCCTTATAGTTCCACAAGCCCCCTCTCTCAGCAGCCCCCACCCTTCCCAGGCTCAAAAGTAAAGTCCTTTGTTCTCCCAGACTCTCGTGCAAATGCAAATTAGCACAGCTACAAGACCCAAAACCTAAGATAACACTCTTGGCTTTGAAGGTATTTTTATTGCAGGAAGCCTGCTAATGTAAGGTGTGTATTCGAGCAGGGCCACCTGGAGTGAGAGCAGACGTTGTATCCAGGAAGCTTGTCTACACAGGCTAGTTGTCACGTGGCCATTTGCTCTGTTCAGCTAATGCAATATATCCTTTAGGGGAATTATAATAATATACACTTTATCCAGAGCACCCAAACTACGTAAAGTCATGAAATGGGCTTTTGGTGAATCGCCGTAACTTATGGCGATGGTCACAGATGCAATCGCATGATGCTAATAGTAATATCACCACATGTACTAAAGATTGAGTTTATCTAAAATGGTGCTTAGGCGGTCATTCGCAAAATGGCGTCTTGCGGCCAGTCGCAAGATGGTGTTGCTGCGATTCAATTTTAAACTGATCTTGTCACAGCCAATAATCCAGCTTCGACAGTACAGTAACCAGGTGTGATAAGTGCAAAATCAGAAAAATCTGATGCAATGTTATACACCTCTCAGTTCCCGTCATTTATGAAGGGGGTAACAAATAACAAAGTAATTTATCCCTGACAACTCTGGCTATTTGCTTCTATGGAAGTTTACTCCAACACATATATATAGTCCAAAATTGTTAATAAAATAGATGCATGCGTTATTCCATATGATGGTGGTAACAGTGGTAGAGAACTATGGGCCTGATTCAGACCCGCTCGCGAGCACATAGCGCTCGCAAGCGGGTCGATGGTGGGGTACTGTGCACGCGCGGTGCGCATGTGCAAGCCTCAGAGCGAGAGAGAAATTCTCTCGCTCCGGGACTCACTACAAAAGTGGCGACTGTCGATGTTGATCGACAGCTCGCCCCGTTTTGTAGCCGAGGAGTGGGGGTGGCTACACAAATGGAGGCGTTCCCGAAGGAATGCCTGCCATTTGTGGGAAGCAACACTGACATCACCAGTGATGTCAGTGGAGAGCTTCCTGCTCTGTTAGAGCAGGAAGCTCTCTGGGGCTTGCGATGGACGAGACCCTACCACAAGGGTCTCGTCGCAAGCCCCGATGGTCGCGATGGTCGTGCCTATCATCACCATCACCTGGCCGCTCGCAAAAGCTGTGGGTGGTCACCCACAGCTTAGCGAGTGGCCAAAAAAAACACCCTGATTCAGAGCGAGCGCTCTTAAAGAGCTTCCGGCTCTTAATCAGGCCCTATATATCACAGCCAAAGTTCAGATATCAGACTCACGGGCCACTGCCAGCTCTGGTAACAGCGGATGATGTATATCCCATTTGTTTTAATTAATTAATGATGTTATATACTGTATATACAACTGATTTTTTAACCCTGTTTCCATACCACTCCTTTTTTATTTTATATCTGCCTGATTACTTCCCCTTCCCCTTCCATCTTTTTGCTTCTTCTCTTTTCCTCACATTTCTTCTATCTTCACCGCTAATATGCACCATCATTGATTGTGCGATTGATATTTATTCACTAGTAAAGGAAACTAGTATTTTTGAGGCAGCTACCTATATATATTTTTTATCCATCTAATTGCACAGACAGTATATACGATATTCTTTAAGCAAAATTTGACTTCCATATGGAAAATTGGGAATATTTCCATTTATTAAAACTTGCAACATATATACATTATATACAGTGAGATAAATAAATATACATTACATAATAATGCATAAAAATATATAATACATAACATAAATTCTGTATAATAATAATACACAAAGAATCTAAATCCATAACTAATCATATTAGGTAAATACGCAATCAAAGAAATATATACACAAATAACTACTAACCTTATCTATTTGTCCCCATATTTACATATTGTGTAAAGGAAAACTGACCAAAGCTTCTTAGGTATATGCAAACCTATTGTATAAAAAAAACCTGTTACCAAAATATAAGAGCGAGGAAAGACCTCCAGCTAGATTTAGAGAGAACTGCCACCCACTCAAGGGGGTTTCAGGTGACCCCACCATCGAGACCACCCAACAGCTTTCCATTCTCCCCTTATCCAGAACCATCATCCGTTCCACCTCTTGCAGAATCAAATCCACCACCACGTCACAGGGAAGGACTTTATGCCTTAGGGAAACCTGACACAGGGCCTGATTCAGTGCCGGACGCTCTGAAAGAGCGCTCGCTCTGACTCAGGGCGTTTTTTTCTTTTATTTGTGCGGCCTCCTGGCCGCTCGCTAGCTGTGGGTGACCACCCACAGCTATTGCGAGCGGCCAGGTGATGGTCGCGATGGTCTCAACCATCGCGACCATCGGGGCTTGCGACGAGACCCTTGTGGTAGGGTCTCGTTCCTGCAAGAAGCCCCAGTGAGCTTTCATGATGTCAGTGGGGCCCGCCCCCAAATGGCAGGCAATCCTTCGGGAACGCCTCTGTTTAGCCAGCCACCCCCCAATCAAAATCGACAGCTGCCCCGCTTTGGTGCGAGACCCATAGCGACGGAGCACCCGTCGCTAGCCGGGTCTCGTGCATGCGCATGTCATAGCCGGCTCTGGTGTGCACATGCGTAGTGGCCAAACATCGACCTGCTCGCAGGTGAGCAGGTATGAATCAGGCCCACAGTGCACTCCATGTGTGATATCTAACCGCTAAACTGACTAAATAAATAGTGGTATGTGGTCAAGAAGCCAACTGTCGATATGTCGACCATTGGCTTCCCGACTGTGAAATCCCAGCATGGGACTAATGATAGGCGTCGAATGCCTGACATAAATAATTATCTCCACGCCGAAATCCCGATGCCCAGCATACCGAACAAAGGTAAGCCGGGAGTCGGGAGCGGATAGCCGCAGGGGGGAGGGCTGGGTTTAGGGGCTCCTGTGGGGACTTAGGGTTACTCACCCCCCCGGGAGGGTTAGAGTTAGGCTAGGGGAAGAGGGGGTTAGGGTTAGACACCCCCTCGGGAGGGTTAGGTTTAGGGTGCGGGGAGGCGGGATTAGGTTTAGGCACTACTGGGGGGGGGGAGGTTGGGGTTAGGCACTAAGGGGGTGGTTAGGGTCAGGCACCCCTAAGGGTGGGTTAGGGTTAGGGAGGGGAAAGAGTTAGGGATAGCTTAAACACTTACCCTGTCAGGATCTTCATTCTTCTGCCTTCCGGCGTCGGTATTACAGCACCTGGGTTGTAGTCTGGCGGTATGTCATACCGATTCCTAAATAGTGATCAAATTAAATCTACCATTTCATTTGAATATTCCATAAGCCCACTCAGGGTAACTAAGCCCCGAAAGGCATGGGATACGTAAAGCTCTTGAAACTCTCATACATTTTTATGTTATGGAAAATTGGGGTGACATCAAAAAGTGTGGCTACAAAATATTTATATAAACAAATGGCTTCAATCCACAGCACTCAAGCATCTGCGGTGCCTTTGGTATGTGACCACACTATATGAATCAAAAAATCTTACAAACTCTGCACTCACCTGCTTATATTCCAAACTGTAATATATTTAAATGCAGGAGATGTTATGTCCAAAATATTGCAATACTTTGTCAGACTGACCAACCACGTCACGGGCTCCCCTTCTGGTCAGTCCCTACACTGACACTCAAAGATATTGTTTATAGTATTTGCAGCGGGAAGCCACTATAGAGGACGTACCCAGACACCACATAGGCTTGACTAACCATACATAAGAGAGTGCAATGTCTTGGCGCCTTTATAAATATATATGGTAAATGCTGTTAGTGTATTTATGATTATGTTCCAGACTGATAACAGCAATGCATTGTAGTGAATACACCATAGTCCTGGGAATTCAGTATTATGTAATTTATGTTTAATTAAGCTGTTGATCCTATATATAAAAATCAACTATCTTAGCCCTTACCACTGGGATGACTTAATTGTAGGTTAGTGAATGAATGCAGAGCTACATTGCTATTCAAATCACTGGCAGGAACTGTGGGCCTGATTCAGAGGCGCTCGCAAAAAGCGAGCGCTCGCTCTGAATCAGAGCGGGCACAGGCTTTTTTTAGGAGCGGCCTCCTGGCCGCTCGCATAGCTGTGTGTCACCACCCACAGCTATAGCGAGCGGCCATGATGATGGTCGCGATGGTCAAGACCATCGCGACTATGGGGCTTGTGATGAGACCCTTGTGGTAGGGTCTTGTGGCTGCAAGCCACAGAGAGCTTCTGGCTCAAATCGAGCTGGAAGCTCTCCCACTGACATCAATGGTGATGTCAGTGGGGCCGCCCACAAATGGTAGGCGTTCGCATGAGAACGCCTTCATTTGTGAAGCCACCCCCCGCCACACATACAAAATGGGGCGAGCTGTCGATCAACATCGACAGCCGCCCCTTTAGTGAGTCCCGGAGCGAACGCATTTGCGCTTGCTTCGGGGCTCGCGCAAGCCCCATCGACCCGCTTGCGAGCGCAATGCGCTTGCGAGTGGGTCTGAATCAGGCCCTGTGTTCAAAATGCTAACATCAACAGCCAACAAGTGTCATGCCTGCCTATTTTAATTGGCATCAAGGTGAATCTTGGCATAGTTTCTGTAGAAGTGAACCAAGCACCCATGTTCATCAGCAGTTCTGACCCTCCAATAGAGGAGCAATGTATAATAGAGTGCATAGTTTGGAACCTAACCCTTAGAGAAGGTGATGAGCCCTCAGTCAATGGGGGATTTCCTGTGTATCCTGTGTATCCCGGTGGGCAAGTCCAACCCTTGTTGCCAAAGTAATTTGACATTTAAATTTCCACTTGTGACAGATTTATCCACCAAACACAAGTCTCTGTGTCTTTATGTCTTATTTATGTAGTGGTTTACTGTTTAGGGGCCTATTCATCGTGACATAATTATCACTAGTGATAATTATGTTTTAAACTCACTGAGTTTAAAAAATCTTTTGGAGACATTCATCATGCCTACCTAACAAAGGTAACACTTCCGAAAAGCTGCTATTTTTGTGGAGTCAGCTTTTTGGAAAGGTGATACCTTACAGGTGAGGTATTCATAAGGATTTCCTCACTGCATCTGCCCCTCCTCTCTATTCCCCCTGTCTTTCACCCCCTCTGGGCCCCTTCCCACCTCCCTCCCCAACCACATCCTTCGGTGTCTGATACAGCCTTGCCCCCCAGCGGCCACCACGGGTGTCCAATCCCGAACCCACCCCCCATGCGGCCAATACGGGTGTCCGATCTGGACACCCCTCCCACCCCACCTTTTCATCGCTGTGGTCACCACGGGTGTCCGATCCGAAAAACCCTCCCAAACCCCTATGGTATCATGGGTGTCTGATCCTTCCCCCGCCGCATCCTCTCTCACCTGTCTCTCAGCCTGATTCAGCAAGGATCGCTATTCTGCTTATGTGCACACAACGCAGTTGCTAATATCAGCGTTAATATGTAAATGTTTGTATTCACATTGTGATAGCAGCCTGACATACAGTAAGGACGCCCACTTCCCCTTACTCACATCCATATGTTTGGGCTATATAGCAAAATAATCGGTAACATTGAGTAACATCGGACCCATACGCACAGTAAAGGCAGGTCAGACCTTACTCAGGAATTGATTACTTCAGTGCACACTATGAGGCCTCAGGCTGCATATGGTATCAAAGTGGATAATTTATGCACACCCATGCAATGCTGTCCCAACGCACTGGCATACCTGCATTCGCACGACCATCCCCACATTACCACCCACAAATGGCACTTCCTGTCAATCACTCCCGCGATCACAGTCCCAAGCACAGTGGCCAGTTCATGCACTGTGATGCATACATATGCGCAGTACGCAACAATCGGCCAATTGCGTGTGTCAAGCCCTCTGTTTTCTGCTGGTGAGTCAAGCAGAAATAGTGATGCCACATGTCTGCGGTGCCCTGGAGCTCTCAGGGCTCTTCAATGCAGACACAGCAGGGTGGGATCATAATAGATCCCTCTGCTGGCTGCAGTGGCCTGCTTTTGTATAAATTAAGTGATGATGAATAGACTCCTAAGTGTTAAGGTTCATGTTGGTAGTATTAGGGCCATAACTAGGGGTGTGCATGTGGTGCCGTTGCGCAGATCGCAGGACTCTGTGAGTGGCACTATTTCTGTCCTATGGCCCCCTGCATCTGGCTAGCAGAGTACCTGGAATGCCACCCTGCAACCAGTATTGCTGTGGCAGTGCTTGCCGGAGTGCCCAGGGTGCACCCTGTATTCTGTACAACCAATCAGAGCATCCTGCTCACGCTACATGCAGTGCTGTACTCCCCGCTGCTAGTGACTCCACCTTCTCAGTGCAAGGTCATGACGTCTTGCATTTAGGGTGCGGGGCTGGCACAGGGCACACTGCCACCATGTTACAGCACTGGTATGGGATATTTGCCAAGCTGTAGAATTCTCAGCCGCTTAGTACATTTTTCACTGCTTATGTTGAATTTCTGAGAAATTATGAGAAAAAGATGTATAATTAATGTGCTCAGTGAGTCTGGTTTTGGCATGGCACAATGCGTGTGTCTACAGGTGTGTTTGATAGATATACATGCCACAGATTTAATGCGCCAGTAATTCTGGACTTGTCTGAAACATTCGCTTTGTACAGTCTACCACAGGTGTAGTCACATATTAAAACACGAGTCTGTTGCCAAAATGCAGAGAAAATTCTGCTTTCCTTTTATTACGGCAATAATTACACATACAGATAGATTTTATATACAGAGAGAATTAGGACTTTGGGCTTACTGTATTATTGTATTCACAGACAACTAGCTCATACAGAAGTATATTTGAAAACACAATGTTCCTGTATCACTATGACAGGGGCTTGTCTGTGCTGCTGGGTACGCAGCTCTTTTCACTGTCTACCACTGTATTATATACAAACATGTCTGTACTATGTACTAACATAATCAGATGAGTGGACAGATCACTGCCTACCACAAGAACAGTTCAGCCAATGTTTATAATAGGTGCAGAGGGGTAAATGACTGTCCGGGATTAAGGGCAATAGGTGGGCACAACCATCCTTTAGTTTTCTGCAACTTTTTTCCATATCTTTTGTAAAAAACAATGGCCCTCATTCAGAGCCGCTCGCAATTAGCGCTCGCTCGTTCATAAAAAGGGGGTGGCTATTCAAATGAACCGTTCGCTCTTTGCGGTCTGTTGCCGCCTCCATGTCTGAACGAGCGAGCAAAACATACGCTCGTTTATTTGATAAAAACGCCCCCTGGCCGCTCGCATCATACGTCATGTCCGCTATTTATTAGATTAATCGAGTACATCGAACAGCGTATGAACTGCTCGCTATTCTTGTGGTTGGTTTTTTCAACCACAATATTGCGAGCAGTTCTGACTATAAAATAACCCAGTGACGTGGTGAATGACGCTGCTGTATTAATTATGCACACCCATAAAACGCCCGTTTTGACCTTTAAGCACGCCTGCGTTCGGATCTCCACTCCCCATTTTCAAACACCTTCCCCTGTTACCACCCACATACGCCTCATTCTGTCACTCAAAATAGCAGGCATTCGCTATATTGCGAGCACATGAATTTCGGCCACACTGACTGGTTCGCGCATGCGTATAACTATCCGTACGCATGCGCAGATGTGCGAACATCGCTCGGAACGAGCGGACTGCCGCTAGCGAGTGGCTCTGAATGAGGGCCAATGTTTGCTGGTAGGATATGGCAAATGCCTGATATCTTAAATTAAAAAGGCTGGTCGTGACAATAGACTGCCTTGTTGGTGGCTGGCCCCTCCCTGAGACCAGCCACTGTATTAAGTGTTCTCCTGCTTACAGTGGGGATTCAACACTGCCCTAACTGGTTCAGCTCTCTGTCTGTCAGTCTACGTCAGTATGGCAAGGTCAATAGACATGCACACAGATACTGTAGGTAACTCCCTCTCATGACATAAAAATATACTCAGCACAGACTCCTTCTTACATTACGCATGAACTGTCGGATCGGGAAGTCGCATCAAATGTGCTGTTTAATATTTTAGATGCCGACTTTCCGATCCTATAGAGGAACATACACACTGAGATATTTCGAGTTCATTTGTATGGGGTCACGTGGGGTCAAGCTGGGAACACACTACTCAACTGATCTGGAGCATATAACCCGATCAGGCATTTGATTGCAAAGTTGTGTACCCAGCATTAGCCACAGTAAAGTGCTTGATTCTGTACTTATTGAGATTTCTTTGAAACAATCAACACAATGTACAAATACATTTAATTAATTACTGAACATTTAACCAGCATATTTGACTCCTGCATTTGTTTAGTTGCAGAGAAAAAAAAAAATTTATATATATATATATATGTTGTGGAGTGAATCCTTCAAACAGGAATTATCTATACATTGGATTCTTGTGCTATAAAGGAATAATCAGGATTATGCATGTCAAAAAATTGATTATGTAAGCATTTTTGTATATATACATTTTATATGTCAGATTGACAGAGAAATTTTATAATGTCCAAAATGTCTAGGTTTGCTAAAGCATAAAGATTGCCCTTCACTGGAGATAAGGGGCCTAGTCCAAACCCTGAAAAACTTCACAGTTGGCACAATGCAGTCACGTTCTCCCGGCATCCGCCAAACATAGACTCGCCCATCTGACTGCTGAACAGTCCAGTGTCGGTATGCTAAACACCACTCCATTTGACACCTGGCATTGGACTTGGTGATGTGAGGCTTGCATGCAGCTGCTCAGCCATGGAATCCCATTCCATTAAGCTCCCGCCGCACGGTTTGGGGCTTACATTAATGCCAGTGGAATTTTTGAATTCTTCAGCTTTGGAATAAGCAGAGCATTGGCGACTTTTATGTACCATGCACCTTAGCAGTCATTGACCCCGCTCTGTGATTTTACGTGGTCTTCTGCTTCAAGGCTGAGTTGCTGTTGTTCCTAAACGCTTCCACTTACTAATAATATTACTTACAGTTGAGTCTTATTGCAAAGGTGTCATCCTATCACATTACCACAGTAGTCACTGAGCTCTTATCACAAATATTTGCAAATGTAGACTGCATGGCTAGGTGCTTGATATTATACACCTGTGGCAACAGGTCTGATTGAAACACCTCAATTCAATAATTAACAGGTGTGGCCAAATACTTTTGTCTCTATAGAGTCAGTATCACAACTTCACCTTAATAAAGGGGCGTGCAGGCCTCAAAACGTCGGACTTATTAATACACTTTGTTTGTTTCAACTAATGTCTCAGAGTGCTTGTCTAATATTGACTCTTTTGTAACTTTTCCGGAGGGCACCAGGGCAATTTGTCTAATTATAGGAGTGCCGGGTGGATCTCTATTTATAAATATAATATAATATATATATATATATATATATATATATATATATATAATATATTTTAGCTCCAAAGTTTCAATCTCCTACATGGGAGATTTTGCTCAGAATTTCATCAGGAAAATATCCAATGTAGATGATTGAAACATTGGAACTAAAATAAATATGATCTATTGGTGATTTAACTCTGTGAGTGCTGGTCATACTGTCATACAGAGCTGAATTAAGGGGGAGCACAGGGGGTAAGTGCCTCCAGGCCCCCCTCTTTTAGGGGCCTCCCTCTCTCAGAAGCCCATCCAGCCTTTGATTGCAGCTACAATGTTTGGTAAAGAGCTGCGATCTGAAAAAAATTGAGAGGAATGAAGTAGGCGGAGTCCAATTAGGGGGCGGGGCTACACTTGTACTGAAAGCTATGTAAACTGGAACTCCCATTACCGACTTCCCTTCATTGGTCCAGTACTTTTGACAGAATAGCTGAATTTTGTTTTTAAATAAAATCAAAAGAAAAAAATTGCAGCAGGAATGATCTACAGCAATGAAGACTGAACAGCGTGAGGGGGAGTTGTGAGCTCAAATTGCATTTTACAGTTCAGCTGTTTAACGATGCGCCAATCATAACCTAATCAGATAACAGTGTATCATATATTTGATGATTCCTAGTACATGGGCTGCACTCCTAAATAGTCATGCTGTCTTTGCAACTGAATCACTTGATTTAGTACCATTCAAGGCACCTTGTTTAACTGTGCATAGACTACTATCATATGAATAATCTTATATTGGCAGGGAAGGATTAAGGTTACGGTGCTGCCCTGGAGGACTAAATGTAAATGCACCTTCAATGGGGAAGTACTGTAACTTTAACTTCAAGGAAACATTAGTTTTTGGATCAAACTCTTTGACTAAGTGTATTGTGGGGAGCTAAGGGTTAATATTGGCAAATTATATTAATGGGATTTGATAGCTTAAACTTTTACTTGCCTGAAGTATCTTAACTGCAGGTTATAATCGCTAAAGTGACTTGGAACTAGCGAGTCAGGACAGTAGCTGAACAAAACGGTGCTGGAGGTGTTGCCGCAATAGGGCCCCAGAATAGAGGGGTTGGCAGTCTGTGCCACAACTCCCTCCCTGAGTCACTTGCTCTGATCTGAGACCACTTCTGTGGCTCATACCCACTGTATATGTGTTGGCCACACAAGTTTAAAAGAGGTCCCTGCTCTGTTCTTTTCAGAGGAGAGTTGGGGAGGGGGGGGAGGGCAGGAGGCTATAAGGGCATCTTTGGGCCCCTACCTAGACTTTGCTTTAGGACACTGCAAAGCAGAGTTCCACCCCTTAGTCTATGTATGTTATTTATGAATATCCTTTCATAAATGAGTAATAGTGCCTAATACAGTTCTAACAGTTGATTACTCTTAAAATGGCCCATATATCCAAATATAAAAAATTAAATGCTAAAATCACATGCAGGAGCATTCATTAGTACATTGGATAGAGAAGAATCGGTATGTTTAGCCGCTGGTTCAAATCCCAACAGGAGAAGCCAGACAGTTGGAGATCCCGATGCCAGGTGGTAAGTACCCTAACCCTCCCTTAAGGGTGCCTATCCCTAAAACACCCAGGGTGGTGCCTAACCCCAAGTCCCACCAGGGGGTGCCTAAACCTACCCCCCCTTCCCACACCCTAAACCTAACCCTCCCGGGGGTGCCTAACCCTAACCTACCCCCGGGGTGCCTAACCCTAACCTCCCCCCAAAACCTAATTAACATAGGCATCAGTATTTCGACACCTACCTTAAGTCCCCTGTCTGGCTTCTCCTGTCGGGATGTAGACCGGCAGCATTTAGTCCGTCGGTCTATAAACTGCATCCCGATAGGGATATACTGTATAACTTAGTACATTCATTAACATTTTACCAGCTCAGATTTTGCCTGGTGGACATAGGTTTGCCAGACTGATATATCTGGGCAGTAAGCTGCATATACTGGTGGCAATTGAGAAAAATGTAAAAGAGCCAAGGTGCAGTACAAAATGTCCCTATTTCTAAAACAATGTTTTTTTTACAGTAAAATTGACCTTTTTCACTCTTTATCACTCTCCTGAGTTTCTATTCTTTTGCACATAGGAATAAGTACAGCCCACTTGTGTCACATGACTTCCTCTGGAAAGTGTTCTACATTGATGACACAAAAGAATCTGAATTCTTGTATTAGTTTGAAGATAGATAAGTACCCTGTTTGTTATGGAATTGTGTTAGGTTGATTATAGGTTAAGGGCTGAGGGCTTTATTCAGAGGCGGCCGGCCGCCTCAATGTTTTTCCAGTGCGCATGCGCACGAGGGAGCCGGCTCCTTCGTGCGCATGCGTGAGACCCGCTACGACCGACAGCGCCAGTCGTAGCGGGTCTCTTTCCAAAGGGGGCGAGCTGTTCGATGTTGATTGACAACTCGCCCCATTTGGAAGGCGGGCCGGGGGGGTGGCAGCCCAAACGGAGGCGTTCCCATGAGAACGCCTGCCATTTGGGGGAGGCCCCACTGACATCTGACAGAGCCAGAAGCTCTCCGGGGCTTACGACAAGTGAGACCCTACTCTAGGGTCTCGTCGTAAACCCCGATGGTCGCGATGGTCTATGACCATCGCGACCATCACCCTAGCGGTCGTTAGCGCTGTGGGTGTAAACCCACAGCCTAACGACCGAAACAGAGGCGGGCGGTCAGGATGCAAGCGGCCGCCCAGTTTCTGAGCGACCGCTTGCATCCTCCGACCGCCTCTGAATGAGGGCCTGAGTGTGTATAGTTTGGTTGTTGTCAGTTAGTTAGGGACAGCCTATTGTAGGTAGTTAGAGGGAGAGGTTATAGCAAGCCATATACTGTATATAGTCTGGTAGGTGAGCCATCTTCCTCTTTCCAGTTTATTCAATCCCAAGACTAAGCTAGTTTGTATAATTTTTTTTTCATTAGATTGTGCAATTGTCATGTTTTTCCTTCCATCAGGTGGAGGTGCAGTCTGGTGGGAAACAGCGCCCCTAGTATGGCACAGAAGTGCCTAGGTAGCATTTTCCCATTGATAGCGGCAAGTTGGTCACTACCTTAGGGGGAAACCTGGTCTCTATCTTAGGAAGGGATGGTTCTGCCTCAGGTCAGTTGTGTCGAGGTGGGGATCTGACTGCTATTATTCAGACATATAGTATTTATTGGGTTGTGGACTCAGAGAACTGCTTTCTTCCTGTTACCAATTCATGAATATTTCAATTCGATCAATAAATTACGTCTGTGAACTCTTATATATCCATATCTGTGTCCTAGGGTATATTTACTAAAGTGCGAGTTATTAGAAGTGGAGATGTTGCCCATAGCAACCAAACAAATTCTACTTAACATTTATCTAGCACCTTATAGAAAATAATAGCTTGAATTTGATTGGTTGCTATGGGCAACATATCCGCTTATAAAAATCTGCACTATAGTAAATATACCCCATAGTGTTTATTTCTGTACTCAGGTTTAAGTTAAGGTAACAAAATGGAGTAGTAAAACAAATGGGTGACTTAACGGAATTGCCTCATTCGAACGTGTTATTTAATTATTGACTAAACTAAACACTTAAATGAAAAACTTTGTCTTAAAAAGATTTGCCTGTTTCTGAAGTTAGAAAAGGAACTATTGTTCACGAGTTACATAAATATGATGGATTTACAGCATATAGTTTATATATTGGAGAATAATGTAAGGCACAGGAGGTTAAAGCATTATGTGGAAAGTGTTTTCAAGGTGCTGCTGTAAAAAAATTTCAAAACAATCACAAGGGTACTTTAGTCAAAGGTTCATTTATGTTTTCCTTGCAATACTTGAGACAATATTAGAATGAGAATATTTGCTAGATGTTCAATGCCATTGAGTTTATGATTATGGGGCCTATTTGTCATCAAAAGCAGGTGAAAATTAACATTTCTCTAGGTGCGTGTCAGTGAAATTGGCTGCATTCACATACTGTATGCACAGCCAAAACCTTAGAGGACAGAGGCCATAGTTAGATGTAAATATTGCACCTCCGATGGTGCCCCAATGGTGCCTTCTAAAGAATTACTGGCAGTGTTACAGCTGAAAGTAGGGATCTCAGTACTTTCACATTCAGACGCAGGCTTCTATACCAGTGGAAGGCTGATACTATCATTTGCATATTATCAAATCCATAATTCTGGCAACAAATGCAAGAGCAAACACAGCAGCGTCCACCTCAGAATAGGGACCATTATTTGTGTAAGTGACTATGTCAGGGTTTCTCAATTTTATTTAATTGGGAATATAAAATTATTAAATTTCTTCTGTGAAATGGCCCCTTTTTTCCATAAATGCACAAAATTAGATGTCATCTTCTCATTTTATGTAGCCCTAGCTGTTAGTACAAAATTCACTTAGAGCGCGGTGGCAGAGATTGCCACAGAAATGATACACTGGCCAAGGGTGCCAAGAGGGTAGGAGTCATAATTATCTAGGCCTGTGCTTGTCTGGCAGGCCCAATCTAGCCATTGAAGCAAAGCAATGTGCACAGTGAATGTTTTCCTGAGTGGACATGGACTCACACCTGTGCTAGACCATGCCCCCTTTCTTGTACTGGGGTCCAAAAAATGTCTTGGTGGCCAGACACTGGCTTCTTCTCTTGTCTGAAGTGCAACCTATTCAGCTTATCTCTGATCAGATGAGACACACATCACCAGGCCCTGCAGTTATTAATAACTAGCTGGGATGCCTAGTGTTGCCTGTATTGAAGAATGGACCTTGAAGTCCATCTGCAGCCTTCACTTTGTTATCATCTATAACCCAATTCCAATTATTCTTAAAAGGACCCCACTGACTGTTTGCTAACATGGTTTTAGCCCTGAAAATGACCTATCTATCCATTTATATAGAGTATTTAGACACTGTTACCTCAACACTGAGGTATAAAAAATGTGGCAATTTGCTTTGGCTATGAAGTTTGGACAAGATTAGATTTAGGAGAAATGTTTTTCCTGTTTCTGCTGGAACATCTAGAAAGACAATATGCAACTTTTTGATCTAACACCAGCCTGGGCTCATTTTCTATCACAAATCTCTGCAACTGTGCAACATTTTAACTTGTTTCAGGTAACATGTCTTCACTAAGGCTGGAAGTGTTACTTCTGTTAGGAGTTGGAAGCCCTGGCTAATCTAGACTCTTTCCTACCATCTGTTGAATTTTTGTCCTCCAAGCAGATGAGAGCTTGATTGAACATTGCATCAGTGTATTGTAACCTTAGCTCAGGATTGGCTTGTCTTGCTTCATAATGAATGTCTTCACTCATATTTTCTCTAAAGTCATGCCTGGGTTGGCTTAGTAACTGTCAGAGTAACAGTTGATCCTCTGACTCACTGCTCTTCTGTTGGAGCTCTGCCTGCCCCACACTGGTACACATTCAGATCTGTGCAGTTTTAAGCACTGGAAGACATTCTGAGTGAACTTACTTAAAGAAAAATTAAAATCAGAGGCTCCTTGGTGGGCACCAGGTAGACCTCCATGGCCCTGACAAACTTCAAACATAGTCAAAAACCTAATCCTGGTTAAACTACAACACCATGCATAATTTGGTGGAGCTAAAACTCTGATGTACATAAAGGAAAGACAGAGAAACAGACACATACACACTTTCTTGCATATTATATAGATATACTATAAAATTCCTTCATTATTAGCCATAGGCATGAGAGCACTGTACATAAGTTATCTGTAGTGCCCCAAGTCTAATGTCACTTTTATGTGAGTGTTATTAGTGCTAAGCCAGTGTGGACAGTTCTATAGTTAGCTATGTTTAGTAAACTTTCCCATCAAAATCACTAGACTGCTCTGAGAATGGCTGTAACTAGGATTGGCCTTTGAAGACCTCATTAGATCTACACAAACTGGAAGAAGCCAATTTGACCAATTGTCATACATACAAATGCAGCCTATAAAAAGACTAGAAACCAGTGACATCACTGAGACAATTCATGGAACTTGACTAGAATTTATGAGGCATTGTTACTTAGTGGTTTGATGGGCCACAGTCTCCAAAAAATTGCTTCTGCTACAAAAAGCACAATTCTGAGATGCTTGCACTTCTGAGTGTGTCCGCAGCTTGTGATTTTTAGCAAACTGCACATGTGTTCCGCCCTACATACACAACTTATATCAGGAACAAGCAATTCTGGATTGTACACATCTGTTGCTTGTCACCAATGGTGGGCATTACTGGATGGCAACTTTGCTCCAATGGCACTTGCACATAGAAGAAGTGTCAGATAGGCGTGTTGTGGATGCATAATCTAAGTTTTGACCTATTTTGAGTTGATCGTTTGCAAAGTGCACAACATTTTCAGTTATATCTTCTGCACAAATCATGGGTAGGCAAAAGTACTGTTACTGGTGATGATGGTTGCTGGGGTCAGTGCTGTTGCATAGATGGGTCCAACTCAGAATGCAGCCACTCATAGATCTTCTGATTACTGGAAGCAGCTATAATGCTACCTTATTACTTGCCACTCAGAATCAGGCCAAAAATGTCTATCTTCACTATGTACAGTACTCATGACAACGATAGACACAACCTCTATTTAGAATTTAATTAGTACCATAGAACCACATACCTTAACTTTATTCAACTCTCATAAAAAAAAATAAATGTCAACTGGATTTTATGATATGCTGTACTCATTTATAATTTGCTTCATGATAATGGTTTTCTCCATGGAAACCATTTGCCAATCATCAATTTTGTAATATTGGGACATGTAATGTTCACAATATTACCAATGTGCTCAATAATAACCCTATTAATTGTAATTATACACATTTTAAATTTCATTAACCTTCATCCCTTGGTGGAATATAGTTATATACTATTTTAGTAATAATACTGGACAAAAGAGACTTTGTAGCTAATTGTATTCCATCCATATAAACAAGATTACAACTGAATACCCTGTAATGGAGTTATATAGTCAGTATGATCTTAAACTTTTCCCTCAAGTGCCTCTTTATGCTGTTCCTATATTACTTAGACATCTTTTATTTATTTTTCACAATGTATCAATGTAAAACAATAATATAAAGAGTGGATATAATAATGTTCAATCACAATGTTGAGTGTGTATGTACGTTATTATAATGATACAAAAATCAAAATTATCATATGAAAATATAAATGGGTGAAGAAATATTTAGAGATAGACCTGACTTTTAAACAGAGTTCCAAAAATCATAACAAGTCTTTGTTTACTATTCATTATTAAATTTTTGAATAAGATCTACATCCCTACCAGGTGAGTTCAGATGTACTATGATACCTTGCTCATATGTGAAGAAACGTATTGCTACAAAGGTTCCCAAGGTGTCTGCAGACAAGCAGCAGATGTTGGAGTGCTCAGAAGGAAGGCTGCTAGTCACATTATTTCAGATTAAAATGCTTCACTGGGTGAGTGTTGTAAGATCAGATCAGGCTATCTCAAAATAAATCTGCTCTAGAACATAAAAATCATTGGGAGCCCACCACTACTGATATACAGTATGGATCAATCAGCATACAATAGAAATTAGAAATGAGAGGTTGTTTTACTGAAAACCTAGCACACTCAAACTTTGGGGTTCTGAGTCGAACCAAGTCCCATCTCTGGTCACTTTTGGGGTTCCAAGTAGAATGAAGGCTTGGATCATGTCTTCCTGCAAGTTGGTTCTAATAACCGGATCAGTAGAGGTCCCCAATCCAAATTAGAGACTGCTTCCCAAATGCCATAGGTAACTAGGGAAACCTCTACCCATGAACTTAAGGTAAAAGAAAAAAAAAACAGTTTAAAAAAACCCATAAAAACATTGGCCCGCATAGGATGTTGGGGCAATCAGAGGCACTACGCAAATCTTTTAGTTTGTACATGAATCGCTAACTCATTATTTACATCCTTTTTTCATTTAAAAATGGGCTTAACCCTGCGTCAGGCTCACCTCTGGGACTCTCAGGTTAAAGTGCAGTGCGCCTGACAGGCGCCTGTTATAAAATCATCATTAGCACCTAATTAACTCAATTCTAACATTCTTAAAGTAATCAGTGACCTTCATTAGAATGTACAAAGAGAGAATATTTACAAAACTAAGAGGCCACCCTGGACAAACCTACATATTTCCACAAAATACCCACAACCTTTGTAATTTTCATTCATAAAATTAGCAAAATACACAAAATTGCGAGAAAATAAAAAGAAATACGTACCTTCAAGAGTTCGGGCGCAATGAGCGGAAGGTCACTACTGCACTCCACGCAGGCGGCGGGAAAACTGACTAGGGGGGTTTTCAAACAACTCCTAGAGATAGGAAGGTACTAGGAGGGGCAGGCCCCTGTGCCCCCTTGTGGCAGAGGTGAGCGAGAACAGCTTTGTGGTGCCTGTCAGGCCAGCTGCAACTGATGCAGAGTTAAATATGAATTCATTCCATTTACAGTATTTATTTTGTACAGATTGGATACAGAGGGAGCTGGGTCTTTGGAGAGTTATTATAGAGTTATAGAAGTAAGGATGAAGTGTATTATTATTATTATTATAAATTATTATTATTATTATTATTATTATTATTAATAATAATAATAATAATAATAATAAAAAAAATATTTTGTAGAGGGTGAGACAGCCATCTTGGGCTAGGTTGCTTATCTATGTAAGCATTCACATCAGTCCCTGCTCCACACCAATTTGTGAGTCTAAATAGTTAGTGGAATAGAGGACCTCATTCAGAGCCGGACGCTATTTGCGCTCGCTCGTTCAGAAAAAGGGGCTGGCTATTTAAATTGAGCGCTCGCTCTTTGCGGTCTGTTGACGCCTCTATGTCTGAGCAAGCGTCCGAAACATGTGCTCGCTATTTTGTAAAGACGCCCCTTGGCCGTTCGCATAATACGTCATCTCCGCTATTTTTTTGATTAATCGAGTGATTCGAAAGGCGTATGAACTGCTCGCTATTCTTGTGGTAGCATTTTCCTACCGCAATCATGCGAGCAGTTCAGGCTAAAAGACAACCAAGTGACGTGGTCGATGACGCTGCTTTGTTAATTATGCACACCCTTAAAACGCCCGTTTTGACCGTTTGGCATGCCTGCGTTTGGATCTCCACTCCCCGTTTTCAAGCACCTTCCCCTGTTACCCCCACAAACGCCTCATCCTGTCACTCAAATTAGCAGGCATTCGCTATTTTGCGAGCACACGATTTCCGACCGCACTGACTGGTTGGCGCATGCGCATTACAACCCATATGCATGTGCAGATGTGCGAACATCGCTCGGAGCGAACGAGCGGCCGCTTACGAGCGGCTTTGAATCAGGCCCAGAGTTTCACCTCCCTTCAATTATATAGAAGTTTTTTCTTACTCTAAAATGGAGGTTAATTAATCCAGAAAGTTCCATACGGATCTTAATTCCTCTAGTGATGGAATAGGGTGATGATCCTTTTCACTTCACAACAAAGAGAAGATTTCAGAGTGTAGATATCTTGATCCTCATGGTATATTGGTAATATGATGTTGCTGAGTCTGGTTGGCTGTGGTTTGTCTCAGCACGCCTTCCCCATGTAGGGTAAACAAACTTTCATGAGTTATATTTAGGATCACATAATAAAACTATAAGCCAGTAACAACACAATAGATGTAGAAGGAGAATTGAAACAATGAATAATAATGTAGTCCACAATTCCCACCCCGGACGGATAGTCACCTGTCATTGCACACTAAGGGCCTGATACAGAAAGAATTGCTATTGCCATCGTAGCTGCGATTACGCACGCAGTCTCACTGCGAAAATATGCTAGTGAATGCCGTCGCAGCCAAACATAAGGACACCCACTTCCCCTTATACACATCCATAGTGCTTAGCAAGACTGCAAAACCATCGGTAACATCAAGTACAATCGGAGCCTCACGCACAAGGTCTGACCTTACTTAGAAATTGTTAACCTCAGCGCACGTAGTGAAACCCCAAGCTACGTGTGGCAACGCAATGGGTAATTTATGCACACACCTGTAACAGAGTTCAAACGCACTGGCAGGCCTGTGTTTCACCGACCACCCCCCGTCTCCACCCACAAATGGTTACTTTCTGTCAATCACTCTGCGATGGGTCGGCATAGTCACTGTGATCGCAGTCCCGATCGCAGTGGAGTCTTCTCGCACGCGCACTGCGATGCATGCGCATAATGCAACAATCGGCCCATTGCGTGCATAATTGCAGATGCGATCGGTAATGAATCAGGCACTAGATGTAAAACACAACTACTGTGGCTAAATTGTACTAAAGTCAGATCTACTGTAAGCTGTATTGATATGTGCAAATATTTTAAACTTACATAATAGATTTTATTTTCCAGCAACACTATTATTACATAAAGGACCAAGAACTTGATTCAGAGTTGCCGATGTTTATGCAATTGGCCAATGTTTTTATTACAGCGCATACGTCCTGATGCCTCTGCGAAGTTGCTCTAAGAGAGAATTTAGAAGCAAAGTAATTGGCAGTAAGTCAGTGGCGTCCCTACCCCACTTGGCACCTGGTGCGGGCAGGGACAGGGGGAAGGCTGTACAGTGCCACGCGTCGGAAAATAAGGGGGTGTGGCCTCGTGAGCAGCCTGTGTGAAGTGTCGGCTCCCTTCTGTGCTACGAGCCGAGTTCTGCATGTAATGCAGCACCCGGCTCCTGTCACTGAGGGGGAGCCAGCACTTTGGTGTCACCCCTCGGCTGGTGACACCCGGTGCAGCCCGCACCCCACGCACCCCCATTGTGACACAAGTGCAGTAAGGTACTCTTTCCGGGTGGTAACAGAGGGGTGCCTACATCTTAGATCCATCACCCATTCTGGGTAACCATAGGGTTACTCAGGAGGCCGATAATCATATGATCTGCAACCGATGCTGTGTCTTTGTATGCACATGCTGCGACTTTTTACATAGCAACTTGGATTTTCAATTCCGCTGATAAGTGTCTTAATACATATCCCAGCAGCTGCGACATTTGCATGTTATCTCACAGTATCTGCGTAAAAAGAGCAGCCGTGATAGATCTAGCGTACAACTCTTAATCAGACGCAAAGTCTGAATGCAGAATAGAAAGTCTGCAAAAGAAATACTGTATATTGAAAATACATTTTGGAAAGGAGTTTTTAAATGCATGATATATTCCTACCAGCTTCACGAGTCCTCGCTGACTCGAATACGTAATGAATCATAATGCTAAGTAATAGACGGCCCCTCTGCGCTGAATGTACTCAATGACATTTGATTAATTTGCACAGTTGTCATTTCATTTTGACTGGAATATTGTATGAAACTATTTTAATTTAACTTTGAAAGGCTCCTTTCACAGTTATTTACTGAGTGATATATATTGCAATCAATACATTCTCTTTTCAGTTGCTGTTTAGTATTTAAATGGTGGTAAAACTGATTTTCAGCAGGTTGCAGCGTTTGTCTGCATGTAGTGTGATTTGTATTGATCCAACTTCAATAGATTATTAATTGAAGACATCTCTTGGAGGTGAGGATGAAATGGGCGAGATTGTAGGGAAGAGAGTCCAATCAGAAGTTACAAAACAAAAGAAGAAATTAGTATTACTGTTGTCTAGATGTCCATAGTGCAGGCAGCCATTATGGGAATGCAGCATCAATTCAGACATCACAATGTCGTGGCTGGTTGGTATTAGAGTTACTACATCACCACTATAAATGAAATTGATGATATCTCTTGGAGCTGAGGATGAACTGGCGAGATTGTAAGGAAGAGGGTCCAACAGTACAACTGTTGCCTAGATGTCCATAGTGCAGGCAGCCATTTTGGGAAAGCAGCATTAATTCAGACATCACAATGAGATAAGTTTACACTTGTTGTGGGTTTGGCTTATAAGAACTACATCACCACTATAAATGAAATGGATGATATGTGTATTATCTCTTTACCATGACAAAGTGACAGTGAAAGCAAGTAATATAGTCGGTGGCTGTAAAGGGATGCTCCTTTACTAATATAGCCTTTAGATTAGGGGTGTGCACCGGCCACTTTTCGTGTTTTGTGTTTTGGTTTTGGATCTGGATCTTTCTTCGTGTTTTGGATCTGGATTGGTTTTGCCAAAACCACTCTTCCGTGTTTTGGGTTCTGGGTTTTGTGTTTTGGATCAGTATATTTAAAAAAAAAAGCATAGAAACAGCTAAAATCACAGAATTTGTGGCTTTTTATGCTTCTATTCAATTATTAACCTCAATAACCTTCATTTCCACTCATTTCCAGTCTATTCTGAACACCTAACACCTCACAATATTGTTTTTATGGCCAAAAGGTTGCACTGAGGTTGCTGGATGACTATGCTAAGCGGCATGAGTGGGCGGCACAAACACGTGGCCCATCTAGGAGTGACACTGCAGTGGCAGACAGGATGGCAGTTTGAAAAACTAGGCCCCAAACAGTACATACTGCAAAGAAAAAAAAGAGGTGCAAGATGGAATTGTCCTTGGGCCCTCCCACCCACCCTTATGGTTCTATAAATAGGACATGCACACTTTAACAAACCAATCATTTCAGCGCCAGGGTCTACCACATGACTGTGGCTGAAATGATTGGTTCGTTTGGGCCCCCACAAAACAAGCTGGCAATTAATTTGTCCCTGCACAAACTGGCTCTACGGAGGCAAGATGGCGTCCTCATCCTCATCCTCCTCATCCACTGATTCCTTGGATAAAACAGGAAAAAGGGATTTAGGTGTCCCTGGACTGCTTACGGTCTTAGCCAAAGTTTCTGAACTTATATTGCCAGACCAAAGAGGTGGAATGTTTGGTCTTCTGCCCAGGCATGACCGTGATGGGCTTTTTCATCCCACGGACAACAACTGTCTCCCCCGGAGCCTGATTTAAACAAACCACATCACCATCAGAATCCTCCTCGCCAACTTCCTTCTCAGGGCCAGCTACACCAGTATTCTCATCCTGTTGTACTTCATCTTCAATTTGCATATCAGCATGTGGACTGTGGGTGCTCCTTTCAGCACTTGCAGGGGGCGTGCAAATGGTGGAAAGAGCCACCTCTTCCCATCCAGTGCTGGGAAGGTCAGGCATCGCAACCGCCACCACACTTGGACTCTCCTTTGGGATTTGTGATATCTTCTTAGAACGCACAGTTCTTCACTGTGCTTTTGCCAGCTTAACTCGTTTGATTTTTTTAGCGGGAGGAGGGCTTCCATCGTCATGTGAAGCTGAACCACTAGTCATGAACATAGGGAAAGACCTTAGCCGTTCCTTGCCATTCGTGTCATAAATGGCATATTGGCAAGTTTACGTTTCTCTTCAGATGATTTAAATGTTTTTTTAAGGTAATTTTCCTGAACTTTGTCATTTGGGATTGTATGTGCCCTCTACTATGACATTGGGCATCGGCCTTGGCAGACGACGTTGATGGCATGTTATCGTCTATGTCATGACTAGTGGCAGCAGCTTCAGCACTAGGAGGAAGTGGTTCTTGATCTTTCCCTATTTTATTTTTATCGGAGAAAGTTTGGTCCTCCATTTATGTTATATTGATTTGATATATACGTGCGGCTAAGGCGCACACAAACACAGAAAATATTTTTTTATTTTTGCTGGAGAGTAGTGCACTTTGTGGGTTACACCACCCTTTAAGAAATGAGCCAGCCGGCTCTTTACTTATGGGACACAGGCGCACGCTTGGCGCTGCTCCTTTGTTGATGCACGTGCAGCCACAGTGCACACAATTCACAAACACAGAAAATATTTTTTTATTTTGTTTGGAGTGTACTTTGGGGGTTACAGCACCCTTTAACGGACAAGCCAGCCAGCCCTTTACTTATGGGACACAGGCGCACGCTTGGCGCTGCTCCTTTGTTGATGCACGTGCGGCTACAGTGCACACAATTCACAAACACAGAAAATATTTTTTTATTTTGTTTGGAGTTTACTTTGGGGGTTACAGCACCCTTTAACGGTCAAGCCAGCCGGCCCTTTACTTATGACACATGCGCACGCTTGGCACTAATTTGTTGATGCACGTGCGGCTACTGCGCACACAATTCACAAACACAGAAAATATTTTTTTATTTTGTTTGGAGCGTATTTTGGGGGTTACAGCACCCTTTAATGGTCAAGCCAGCCGGCCCTTTACTTATGACACATGCGCACGCTTGGCACTACTTTGTTGATGCACGTGCGGCTACTGCGCACACAATTCACAAACGCAAAAAAATATATATTTTTTATTTTGTTTGGAGTGCCCTTTGGGGGTTACAGCACCCTTTAGCGGTCAATCCAGCCGGCCCTTTATTTATGGGACACAGGCGCACGCTTGGCATTACTTTGTTGATGCACGTGCGGCTACTGCGCACACAATTCACAAACACAAAAAAATATATTTTTTTATTTTGTTTGGAGTGCCCTTTGGGGGTTACAGCACCCTTTAACGGACAAGCCAGCCGGCCTTTTACTTATGGGACACAGGCGCACGCTTGGCACTGCTCCTTTGTTGATGCAATTCACAAACACAGAAAAAATATATATTTTTTTGCACTTGGGGGGAGCACCCCTGATGGACAGAGCACCCCCTGGACAACACTACAGCACCCCTTTAGGACTGGGACACTGCACAGGACTTTGGAGTGGACACAGCCCCTATGGACAACTGACTGCCCAACACAGTCCAGCCAGCCCCTATGGACTTTGAAGTAGTGGACACAGCCCCTATGGACAACAGCAGCACAGTGCAGCACAGCACAGCACAGCACAACACTACACTGCACTACACTACACTACACAGCCCAGCCAGCCCTAACTCCCACCCTCCCTCTTCACTGTCCACAGCCGAGTGAGAAAATGGCGCCGACGCGGGTACCTTATATAGGATCCAAAACCCGCGAGACTCGGAAGGCTGGATGATGACGTTTTGCCTCGTTTCAGATGCGAGTCAGGCGGGAAAAGTCGAGCCTGACTCGGATCGGCCTCGGATCGGGGGGGCTCGGGGGGGTTCGGATTTCAGAAATCCGAACCCGCTCACCCCTACTTTAGATATGTATTATTTAATAAATTAATCTTCATGAGAGTACAGTGATATTGTTTTCTCTTTCACTGTTCACAAATCATAGGAACCTAATTTAGTAAAGTGTCTGCTTCCACATAAATATCACTTTATCCTCAAAATGAGGTTTGATGTCTTTTAATGAGTTTTATGACATTTGAAATTACAAATATTGTAGCAATCTATGACTCCATTTGGATGCTATTATCTTCACTTTTAATGTAATTTTATATAACATGGGTTGACAAAAAATTTAGGTCACCATTGCAAAAAGTATTTAGAGCACGATTCTATTTTAGCACTTTAACTGGGGACAAAGCGATTTATTTACTACTGCAACCGGAATGCTGTCATATTTGTAGTTAATGACCTAGGCAATATTATTTATTTATCAATGGGGCAAAATTATTTTGCTATTTTTTAATGGGCCAACACACTATAGTAGCACTATGAGCACAAGTGAGAACTTGACCCCATATATATAGTTGCACATGATGTAACAAAAGAGTGTGCACTATAATTTGGGAATAGTTCCCAGCCAGGTAGGGCATAGTGCTTATCAGCATTGTGCCAGTCTTCTCTAGGTGCAATGTTTCAATATTTTTTTTTGGTCCTTTTGTTGATGACTTGGCCCAGTGCTTAGTAACACAGGGCAAAAAATTGAAGGGGTAAATCCTTTTGGATCTCATATGTACTGTAATGTTATGCAAATCTCATCCAAAATCGCCCCTTTTATAATTTACACCATAATCTTTTTTCTGAAAGGTCTTACTACTTGCCATTGTTTAGCGCGGTAGGTGTCCGAATGAGTGCCTTGTCTTGTTGCTCCCTCTCTTTGATCTTATGCTTAGATCGGGCCGTTCTGCAGTCTCACTTATGTTCCTACCCAGAGTTGTGTCTCGGTTCCTCTCCTACCTGGGGTTGTGTTGCTCAGGCTTTTCATGTTCCAGACTCCTCACTGGAGGACGCATCTAGGAATGTATGCTTCCGGTAATTTTTCTGTGGACAGACCCATAGATCAGTTTCTCTGTGGTCCTGTACGATTTTCACATTGGGGACTGGCTGGTTTCTGAACAGATTATCCTGATCGCCCTGCTTGGCTATCCGCCACACTCCTGCCCCTACTGTGGTGACTGCTCATTACTCCAGGTCAGTAGGAGGCTCAATGTGGCGTTTCCTTGGTACAACTCTGTACAACTGCCACATGGCTAACTGCCCACACTTTTTTACTCGTTACTATGCAATTGTCAACTTCGCGTCTATAGATGCTACCTTCAGGCAAAAAGGGGGTTCCCAGTGCAGCCCAGGAGCATCCCCTCCCATGGAGGTAAAGTTTTAGGACATCCCAGAGTGGAGGAAGAAGAAAGGAAGATTTATGGTCTTACCTCCTTAAATAATTTTCTTTGGTAGGGGGCACAAAGCACCCAACCATGAGGCTCTCCAGGCTGCAGGGTGTCATTCCAGACATATTGCAAGCCAAATACAGATCAGAAACAGTGCCAAACTCATGGCAGTGCCCTGGGTGGTGGCATCTATTGCACATCCCTAGTTATGTCTCTGCAGGGGATGTAGTTATGAGACCAGTGACCACAATGCCACCGGTCTCAGTCTTGACGCTGGATGCCTGACATAGGATTTAAGATAGGTGTCAAAAAACGCCTGTCTTAATCCTGATGCCGGAATCCAGGAGGATGACAGCCTGAATGAAGGTAAGCCAGGGCACCCCTAGTGTTAGCCGTGGGGGGAGGGTTAGGTTTAGGAAGCATAGTGGGGTTAGTGTTAGGTTTTGGGGGGGAGGTTAAGGTTAGGCACCCATAGGGGGGACATAAGGGTTAAGAGGGAGAAGGGGGAGGGAAAGTATACTTACCCGACCCCTGTCTGAATACCAACCATTGGGATGACGCTATCGGTGTTTTGACAGTAGACATCCCGACAGCCGGCATTATTCACCGATTCCTCTCTGCAGTCCTGGTACAGTTAACAATATCACTTTCTAAGGGCAGTATGCAGTTCTGTATGTTAAAGTTTTTTTTATTTAAAAGTTTGGATTTTATAATATACAGTTATATTGAACATGTAACTTTCACATTTATTGCTAACACGGTGAAGATATTGGGCCTGATTCATTACCGATTGCAACTGAGATTATGCATGTAATCAGAAAATTGTTGCGTACTGTGCATGCGTATGCATCACAGCGCGTACGCTAACACTCCACTGCTAACGAGACTGCAATTGCAGTGACTATGCAGGTCCTTCACAGAGTGATTGACAGGAAGAACCATTTGGGGGTGGTGACAGGGGGGTGGTCAGCGAAACACAGGTGTGCCAGTGCGTTTCAACTATGGGTGAGCGGGTTCGGATTTCTGAAATCCGAACCCCCCCGAGCCCCCCCGATCCGAGGCCGATCAGAGTCAGGCTCGACTTTTCCCGCCTGACTCGGATCTGAAATCGAGGCAAAACGTCATCATCCCGCCTTCCGGGTCTCGCGGGTTTTGGATCCTATATAAGGTACCCGCGTCGGCGCCATTTTCTCACTAGGCTGTGGACAGTGAGGAGGGAGGGTGGGAGTTAGGGCTGGCTGGGCTGTGTAGTGTAGTGTTGTAATGTAGTGTAGTGCAGTGTAGTGTTGTGCTGTGCAGTGCTGCGCTGTGCTGCTGTTGTCCATAGGGGCTGAGTCCACTACTTCAAAGTCCATAGGGGCTGGCTGGACTGTGTTGTGCAGTCAGTTTTCCATAGGGGCTGTGTCCACTCCAAAGTCCTGTGCAGTGTCCCAGTCCTAAAGGGGTGCTGTAGTGTTGTCCAGGGGGTGCTCTGTCCGTCAGGGGTGCTCCCCCCAAGTGTGTTTGTGAATTGTGTTCACTGTGGCTGCACGTGTATCAACAAAGGAGCAGCGCCAAGCGTGCGCCTGTGTCCCATAAGTAAAATGCCGGCTGACTTGTCCGTTAAAGGGTGCTGTAACCCCCAAAGGGCACTCCAAACAAAATAAAAAAATATATTTTTTGTGTTTGTGAATTGTGTGCGCAGAAGCTGCACGTGCATCAACAAAGCAGTGCCAAGCGTGCGCCTATGTCCCATAAATAAAGGGCCGGCTGGATTGACCGCTAAAGGGTGCTGTAACCCCCAAAGGGCACTCCAAACAAAATAAAAAAATTAATTTTTTTGTTTGTGAATTGTGTGCACAGTAGACGCACATGCATCAACAAATTAGTGCCAAGCGTGCGCCTGTGTCCCATAAGTAAAAGGCCGGCTGGCTAGTCCGTTAAAGGGTGCTGTAACCCCCAAAGGGCACTCCAAACAAAATTAAAAAAAATATTTTTTTGTGTTTGTGAATTGTGTGCGCAGTAGCCGCACGTGCATCAACAAAGTAGTGCCAAGCGTGTGCCTGTGTCCCATAAATAAAGGGCCGGCTGGATTGACCGCTAAAGGGTGCTGTAACCCCCAAAGGGCACTTCAAACAAAATAAAAAAAATTTTTCTGTGTTTGTGAATTGTGTGCACTCTGGCTGCACGTGCATCAACGAAGGAGCAGCGCCAAGCGTGCGCCTGTGTCCCATAAGTAAAAGGCCGGCTGGCTTGTCCATTAAAGGGTGCTGTAACCCCCAAAGGGCACTCCAAACAAAATAAAAAAATATATTTTTTTGTGTTTGTGAATTGTGTGCGCAGTAGCCGCACGTGCATCAACAAAGTAGTGCCAAGCATGCACCTGTGTCATAAGTAAAGGGCCGGCTGCGCCGTTAAAGGGTGCTGTAACACCCAAAGTACACTCCAAACAAAATAAAGAAATATTGAATTGTGTGCGCAGTAGCCGCACGTGCATCAACAAAGTAGTGCCAAGCGTGCACCTGTGTCCCATAAATAAAGGGCCGGCTGGATTGACCGCTAAAGGGTGCTGTAACCCCCAAAGTACACTCCAAACAAAATAAAAAAAAATATTTTTTTGTGTTTGTGAATTGTATGCGCAGTAGCCGCACGTGCATCAACAAAGTAGTGCCAAGCGTGCGCCTGTGTCATAAGTAAAGGGCTGTCTGGCTTAACCGTTAAGGGTGCTGTGACCCCCAAAGTACACTCCAAACAAAATAAAAAAATATTGTCTGTGTTTGTGAATTGTGTGCGCAGTAGCCGCACGTGCATCAACAAAGGAGCAGCGCCAAGCATGCGCCTGTGTCCCATAAGTAAAGAGCCGGCTGGCTCATTTCTTAAAGGGTGGTGTAACCCACAAAGTGCACTACTCTCCAGCAAAAATAAAAAAATATTTTCTGTGTTTGTGTGCGCCTTAGCCGCACGTGTATATCAATATAACATAAATGGAGGACCAAACTTTCTCCGATAAAAATAAAATAGGGAAAGATCAAGAACCACTTCCTCCTAGTGCTGTTGCTGCTGCTGGGAGTTGTTCATCATGCCAGAGAGGAAGTAGGAACATCACTACTTTTACTAAACAATTGACCCTCCAACAGTCTTTAGCGAGGAGGATGAAGTTCGACAGCAGTCATCCTGAAGCAAAATGTATAACTGAGGCCTTGACTGCTATGTTGGTGTTAGACGTGCATCCGGTATCCGCCATTAGTGCAGTGGGATTTAGACAATTGATGGAGGTAGTGTGTCCCCGGTTCCAAATCCCGTCTAGATTCCACCTGCATCCTCAAAGCAGCAGCGACAAGCGTGCGTCTGTCTATTAAAGTGTGATGTAACCCTCAAAGTGCGCTCCACAAACAATTAAAAAATTCTTCTTTTTTTTTCTCTTTGTGAAATGTGTGGGCTGTAGCCGCACCTGCATCCTTAAAGCAGTAGCGACAAGCGTGCGTCTGTCTGTTAAAGGGTGGTGAAACCCTCAAAGTGCGCTCCACAAACAATAAAAAAATTCTTCTTTTTTTTCCTGTCTTTGTGAATTGTGTGTGCTCTAGCCGCACTTGCATCCTCAAAGCAGCAGCGACAAGCGTGTGTCTGTCTGTTAAAGGGTGGTGTAACCCTCAAAGTGCGCTCCACAAACAATAAAACACAATTTTTTTATGTGTTTGTGACTTGTGTGCGATGTAGCCGCACGTGCACCAACACAGTAGCAGCGCCAAGCGTGTGCCTGTGTCATAAGTCAAGGGCCGGTTTGGACATCTGGTCCAGACTGAAGGACGTGCCAACAATTTCTGACAAGTCTACTGTCACTGCATATGATACTGTCCTCAAAGCAGCAGCGACAAGCGTGCGTCTGTCTGTTAAAGGGTGGTGTAACCCTCAAAGTGCGCTCCACAAACAATAAAAAAATTCTTTTTTTTTCTGTCTTTGTGAAATGTGTGGGCTGTGGCGGCACCTGCATCCTTAAAGCAGCAGCGACAAGCGTGTGTCTGTCTGTTAAAGGGTGGTGTAACCCTCAAAGTGTGCTCCACAAACAATAAAAAAATTCTTCTTTTTTTTTCTGTCTTTGTGAAATGTGTGGGCTGTAGCCGCACCTGCATCCTTAAAGCAGCAGCGACAAGCGTGCGTCTGTCTGTTAAAGGGTGGTGTAACCCTCAAAGTGCGCTCCACAAATGATAAAAAGATTCTTCTTTTTTTTCCTGTCTTTGTGAATTGTGTGGGCTGTAGCCGCACCTGCATCCTCAAAGCAGCAGCGACAAGCATGCCTCTGTCTGTTAAAGGATTACATCGGTGACAGCATCCAAGTAGGCATGTCAGACAGTCCGTACATGTACTGGCAGGAAAAAGAGGCAATTTGGAGGCCCCTGTACAAACTGGCTCTATTTGACATGAGTTGCCCCCCCTCCAGTGTGCACTCCGAAAGTGTTTAGTGCAGCCGGGAACCTTGTCAGCAAAAGGCGTAGGAGGTTGCTTCCACAAAATGTGGAGAAGATGATGTTCATAAAAATGAATTATCAACTTTTCCAGGGAGACCAGCCTCCAGAACGTACAGAGGGACCTGTGGTGGTGGATTCCAGCGGGGACGAATTAATACTCTGTGAGGATGAGGATGTACACAACACTGAAGAGGGTGAGGAATCGGTGGATGAGGAGGATGAGGACGACATCTTGCCTCCGTAGAGCCAGTTTGTGCAGGGACAGATTAATTGCCAGCTTGTTTTGTGGGGGCCCAAACGAACCAATCATTTCAGCCACAGTCGTGTGGCAGACCCTGGCGCTGAAATGTTTGGTTTGTTAAAGTGTGCAGGTCCTGTTTATACAACATAAGGGTGGGTGGGAGGGCCCAAGGACAATTCCATCTTGCACCTCTTTTTTTTCTTTGAATTATGTACTGTTTGGGGCCTAGTTTTTCAAACTGCCATCCTGTCTGCCACTGCAGTGTCACTCCTAGATGGGCCACGTGTTTGTGCCGCCCACTCGTGTCGCTTAGCATAGTCATCCATCTACCTCGGTGCAACCTTTTGGACATAAAAACACTAGTGTGAGGTGTGAGGTGTTCAGAATAAACTGGAAATGAGTGGAAATTAAGGTTTTTGAGGTTAATAATAGCATAGGAGCAGAAAAATCAACACATTCTGTGATTTTAGCTGTTTTTATGCTTTTTTTAAAAAAAATACAGATCCAAAACACAAAACCCAGAACCCAAAACACCAAAGGGTGGTTTTGGCAAAACCAATCCAGATCCAAAACACGAAGAAAGATCCAGATCCAAAACCAAAACACAAAACACGAAAAGTGGCCGGTGCACACCCCAAGTTTCAACGCAATTGCAGGGGTGTGAATAAATTAGCCTCTGTGATGCCATACACAGCTTGGGCTTTCACTGCGTGTGATGAGGTTAGTCATTTCCTTGCAAGGTCTGACCTTGTGCAAGTGTGCATGAGGCTGCGATTGTACTCAATGTTACCGATGGTTTCGCAGTTTTGAAAATTATTATGGATGTGAGTAAAGGGAAGTGGGCGTCTGAGTGTAATGCTGAGACTGGATTGAGATTGCAATTATTAGCATACTATCACAATAGAACTGTGGGCCAGATTTAGAGCCTGATGCTTGCTCTGAATCTGGGCTTTTTTTTTTTTTTTTTGTGCAGCCACCTGGCCACTCGCATAGCTGTGAGTGGCCACCCACAGCTATAGCGAGCGGCCAGGATGATAGTCACGTTGGTCAAGACCATCATGACCATCGGGCTTGCGACGAGACCCTTGTGGTAGGGTCTCATTCATCGCAAGCCCCAGAGAGCTTTTGGCTCTAACAGAGCCGGAAGCTCTCCACTGACATCACGAGTGATGTCAGTGGGGCCGCCCCCAAACGGCAAGCGTTCCCTCGTTCCCTCTGTTTGGGCGAGCTGTCACTCAACATCGACAGCTCGCCCCCATTGTTGCGAGACCCAGAGGGACGGATTGCCCGTCGCTAGCCGGGTCTCGCGTATGCGCACGACGGAGCCGCCTCCGTTGTGCGCATGCGCTGTGGGCCACCATCGACCTGGTTGTGAGCGCTCAGCGCTTGCCACCGGGTCTGAATCAGGCCCACTGTACGTAATCGCTATTGCAATCACAATAACGATCCTTTCTGAATCATTGTTCTATCTTCTGCACCTGACACTACTATACATCATATTGTGCATGATTAGGGTAATGGGATTTTATCATTTGTAATTAATGCCAGCAAGGAGTACAGTATCTCTATGTTAACTCTGGGCATAAGTACATGAATTTGTATTTCTGATGCAGAAATATTGGAGGGTGTAGAGTTGGAAAAATATCCAGATACTTGCTATGCCAAATAAATGTAAGACTGAATTATTGCACCAATGTTCAGGACACAAAAAATAAAATTTTCTAAATGAAGTCCGTAGGGTCACTGTATGCATATGCTCATTTATTTGTATTTAAATTTGTATTTAATAACATCAGTAGAAACTACTATGCCTTAATGTGCGTACACATGGTACGACTTAAATGGATGGTATGAATGAACAATAACGATATCGATCATATTGTTATCGTTCATATCGTGCATTTTTCGGCCACCAACGACCTGCAATGTGCAGGCACGTATGGTCGATATTGATATCGACCATCGCCTGTGCATGCAGGCCAACCTGGTCGATATCGGCTAAGTTACTAGTTGTTGGTGGGTACATGGTGTGCTGAATGCTCGATATCGATCATCCAGTACACCCGGGAGATCGAACAACGATATCATTATCATTATCGATCGCCCAGTGTGTACCCACCATTGGAGTCTGTCAACTTTAAATGGAATATTATCAATAGACCAATAGAAAAGTGCCCACAAAGGACTATATTGTAAAGTATTTATTTGAATTTAGGAAGCAATACTTTCATAGCAATATGCCCCACAGGGATGCAGAAATAATACATGTGATATATTTTCCACCACAATTAAAGTTACAAAGTATACCTTGTGAAATTACTGTTTTATTATCATTTCTCTACTATGCTATCTAGAATTAGCTTTGGCAAGTTATTTTTCTGTAACAACTATTGAAATAATTAAAAAACAATATACGCATAATGCTTCTTATAATTCTGCATCCATGGCAGAAATGACAAGAATTACATGGCAGGAGCTGGGAAAGCAGATGAAAGAAATCTGCCAAACAGTTTAGAATTCTCTATGGATATTCCATTCACCACTGGCTCATCCATCAATCATATTTATAGCCAGCTCCTTGCAGATCTGTGATACACATCAGCTACATGTTACACATGTGGGACCTGGCTATTGATTTTGACCTGACACAGAACTGTACGTGGAGTACTTTCTTTTCACAAAGTGACTGTGTCAGCAAGTGCCATGTTTTATTTCCTGTCATTCCATTAGAGAATGTCTGTAAGCTTCTGAGTGATCACCTAAGTGATTTGCGATAGCTGAATATTAAAGCCTGGGTACCTAGGTCCCATTCATTGCAAAATATTGTTGCAAGGAATACAACAGAAGCAGAAATGATTTAATGGGTTTAGTTGTGCAAAGTCTAAGACTGATGCTGAAGCTGGTCTATGATTATACTGGAGACTGGATGTTGCTGATGTGAGAACAGATCATTTATGATGTTGCACTGGACTTTCAAGAGAACCTTCTGCTATTATTCTTCATTCTTCATCTCCTGATTGTGAGATTTTAGTGTTGAAGTGGGCGGAGAAGAGAAACCAATAGCCAATCAGATCATCAGAGTTTTTACAGAAGCACAAAGTATTATACAAGATGAGTGTGCTAATCTCATGAGTGCAGTGACTCTCTTGTAATTACAGTATGGTAGTGTGGACAATGGTCCATGTGAGAGCAGCTACAGTATGTCACGGAGAATAGAGACAAGTGGAAAACAAAAGACATTTATCAATGAGTTTTATCACTCACAACGAGTGATAAAAGTCGCTGCATATGATATATGGTGCTCCAGCCAATCAGCTACCAACTGTCAGTTTTCAGACAGATGACAGTTGGGAGCTGATTGGCTGGAGTACCATTTATTATATGCAGCGACTTTTATCACTCATTGTGAGTGATAAAACTCATTGATAAATGAGGCCATTAGAGTTATATACTGGAAGAAGAAAGGTCCCATAACAGCAAATAAGTTCCTGTCACACTAACGTAGAAAGACTGTCATTTCCAATGCACCTTTATATGATATAATTATGGTATTAGATAGTGTTCTAAGAGACAGTGTTGAAAAATAAACACATTTGACACTGGTACCATGAACAAAACTAATGTTGAATATGCTATAACAGTAAAATCTGAGCATATAACAGTGCTACAGGCATTGCCGTATTACCAGTGGTGCAGGTGCCCAGGAGCCCACACTCACTATGGCAGCTTGAAGAGGTTCCTGTGTCCACACTACCCATCCTGTTCCCTCCCCCTCTTTCCATTTTTCTCTCCCCATTTCTCTCCCCATGTATCTCTCCCTCTTCCCCCTCTTTCCCAAGTCTCTCTTTCTCACTTCTTTCACCTCTCTCTCTCTCATCTCCCCATCTCTTATTCTCTTATTACTCTCTCCATCTCTCTTTCCTCCTGGGATTCTAGTCTGCTCAATGATCTTAATCAGACAATTTTTCCTTTAGTCTGGGTCCTGAGCTGTTCTGATTGATGTTCCATTGAGCTTCCTAGGCAATCTGTCTTGTCTATGTGACAGCACTCATTCTGTCTCCCCTTCCTACATAGCCCATAGTCTGGTACTCTGAGCACCATCTGCTAAACTTTGGTTCATCTAATCCTCTATCTGCCTGGTGTAGTGGGCAAATGGTGTTCATCAGCGGCTCGTACCCTCTTACCTGAGGGGGGCTGCTGCTGCTTCTGGTCCCATCGCCTGCACAATGAATGTCAGGCACCGTTACTTGTGTATGCGCATAACACTAGTCCAGCTTCTCAAAGCTGCATTGGTAGCAACCCCGAGAAGCCCTGCAAAGGGCTGCCCGAAAGGCAGAGCAGCAGCTTCCACTGGAAGCTGCTCTCTGCTTATGGCAGCCTAGAATGGCAGTACCAGGGGGAGGAGGCAACTATCCTGTGCGTGACTGGCAAGAGGTGCTTCCAATAGAAAGCCACCTCCGGACACAGTGTAGCCAGTGGTAAAAAACAGCATGTTATCCAGTGGGAGCAGTGAGTGGGGGGTATGCATGCCACAATCCAGCTTTCACTGCTTATATCAGAGATGGATGTTTAGTAGGTTTCTACAGAGCTGACCCTAGGCATAGGCATTTTAAGTACATTTCTAGGGTATCTGGAATGCCTAGGGGCATTCCACGGCTCTGCATCTCCTCCCATGCACTGCAGCCGCGATCGGAGCTCAGAGCAGCGGTCTGCCTGGCCAGTCAAGTTACTGTGATGACAGTCACTAACAAACAGGTTGGAATAGGACTGCATGGCAGGGCCCACCTCACCGCCAGTTCGTGCAGTCTGGGATTACAGGGGCCAGACCCTATTAGCCAGTACTATCCCGAGACCAGCCACCAATGAGCTGAACTCAATTACAGACTAGTGGCCCCTCCTCTGCTGGCTCCCACACTCCTCCTCTCTCTATCCCACTCCTCTCTTCCCAGTGCCCATTTTGTGATATGTCTTCTTCAAGCCTCTCTACCAGTGGCATCACAAGGGGGATGCGGCCCACACCCGGGTGTCACCTTCCGAGGGGTGACACCAAGGTGCAGACTCCCTCTCAGCAACACTGTATAATTAAGTGCAGCACCTGGCTCCTGTCACTGTGGGGGAGCCGGCCAGCACTGCACTCCGCACCCCCCCCTGTAACCGCAACTCCGACATCCACGGTAATAACGGGACTACGGGGCTTCGTCCAGGAGGCCACACCCCTTTGAGAGTGGCCACGCCCCTTCACACTAGGTCACGCTCCCTTACGGCAGTGCCACACACACAGCGCCCCCTCCCCGCACCGGGTGACAATGTGAGGAGGGACGCCACTGCTCTATGCCCCTCCTTTCTGTGGTCATGACTGCCCCCATCATCTTCAGAAACAGATAAGTGGTGTGTGGGTGTGGGAATATGTGTGTCTACATTATGTATGGGTAGGTAAGGGGTTTGGTAAAGGACCAACAACTTATCTTGCAGTAGTCCATATAACTTGTGCTTGGTTTTTTTTTTTTACAGTAAATATGTGCGTTTTAGAAGATCATAGTGTGTGTATATATAATATATATATTATATATTTATTCTCTCGTAAAATGTATAACCTCTGTGCTCCAGACGCTACCCCTGCTCTGAAGAAAAAAATTAAGTAAATCTATATATATGCGCTAGGGGGCACCAGCCAAAATAATGCCTAGGGCACCAAATTGGCTAGGGCCGGCTCTGGGTTTCTATATAAGATTGTGCATTAATATGCACACATAAACCAATTTGATTAAAATGTAGAAATGTTACACATGATATAAAGAAAACTTTTTGCTTTCATAGCTTATTTAAGACAAAAATGGTGCTTGAATTAGACGTATTTTAGGACAGAACAAGACAAAAGTTGTAATTAATTATATGATATTTGCTTTAATTCACTTTTTATCTTAAAATAAAGGACAATATAAGACCTTATTTTTTCCTTCATACAACCATCACCTCTTCTCCAATTAATATAACTATGGACAAGTACCTAGAAAAGCACTTGCTAGGAACTACCACAAAGGACTTTCTACTATAAGAATCGATACATTTGAAGTTTTGTTTCAGCTTTTCAGAAGTAATTGGAAGGAAAAGTAATATGATCACTGCCCTGGGCCCAATAAAGTCCCGAAATGGACCTGTAGGTGACTTTTATTATAAAGGCATCACATTCTGTGTGCACATTCAACTAACTGAATGCCTTAAATAAAATCAAACAATAGTGTTGCTTTCATTTGTATTCAAATGTTCAAATTAGAATGGTTTCAGAATTCTTATTTGCTCCACACTTTCCCATGGGCCACGGTGGAATATGCTGTTTTCCTTTGTTGAGTTTGATTCTGTTATGACTCTTTCCTATTATTCCGGAACCTTGAACATCTCCTCTTCCCACCTGTGACACTAGAATGCTTTCTGACAATGCAGTTGTGCTCTGAATCCTTTATAAAGAAAAAAAAAGTATTTGACACGATCCACCACTGCAATATAAATGGGGAAACTGATAAATAAAATAGATTCACTTCACATCAAAGCCATTCAATACATTTGAATGGTTTAAACAACATTGATTAGGTAGGTGAACACATTTGAGAGGACCTGTCTAATTAAGAAATTCAGCTCTGTAATTATCTGCAGCCAAGAGAAGGTTAAGTGAGAAGACTGGCAATATACAACTTAATCCTCTTCAGAATAGACAGACGGATGTTCTGCAGGCTTGTATGCTGGATTTCAAACACCAGACAAGAAGTCTATGTCTATATATCTACAGGAATCAGGTATGAGTGACACAGAGACAGCAGTCAAGTGGCACAGTGATATTGTCTTGTCACAGGACTTGGTCAGTATCTGTCAACGACCTGTCAGACCCAATCTAGCCGGCCATTCCAAGACATATCTTTACCTTCAATTACTTGCAAGTCGTCAATGTCAGGATAAGAAGGAGAACATTAGACTTGTATTATACACAGCACCACTTCAAATGTGATTACAGTTACTCTCCATCAATCACGTTAAAAGAATATTTCAGTCGAGTTTGATGGGACTATTTTTCTTAAAAAAAAAAAAAAAAACAGGGGCAGCATAGGCTGAACCACTGAGCTGAATTATTAAAATGATCACAATGTGCGGAACATATACATGAAAAAAAAAATCATTTCCCCAGACACACTGCTGCTGCGAGGGTGCATTCATGTCCACTCAATGGTTCCTTAGCAACTTGGGAGCACTAAAATACCCAGCATGCCTTAGTAATGGAGTGTGATCATAAGGTATGTTTCTTGTATATATTTTACTTATAAGAATAAATGGTAAGAAGTGCATCTAATATGCAAAAAGTTGTGAAACATAGCAACATTTCCAAGCACAAATATATTTAGTTTAAACCCTTGTACTGTCCTTGGAAATTAGGGACAGTTGAAAGCAAAAAACTGTTGCTTTGTAGTGAAGAATAATATTTACAAAGTCAAATGTTTTGATTGAAAGATATGTCCTTCTAATGCTGGCCATACACGCTACAATTATCGGGGCGATTCGCTTGATATTCGCGGATTGCGCCGATAATTGTAGCATGTGTGTGGGAGACCGAGGGTTAAATATTGCTCGGTCGGGCATGCCGGATTGTCCAGCATGCACATCCGATGCGATATTTATGAGTACAATGTTGGCCGCATCGGGCAGTGTATGCCCAGACGTGGCCGACAGACAGACATTTCCTGTGCTCCTTCCCATGGAAAGAACAGGGAGATGTCTCCTCCCCCGGGGGCGGAGCACAGATGTCGGGGCACAGTGTATGCTGCGGACATCTGCTGCTGGCAGGCTGCCAGATAAAATGTCTATCGGTCTGACAGGCATTTTATCTGGATGTGTATGCCCAGATTAAGTGTTGTGTCTGAACAGCATAGTCTTTGAAATACCAAATTATATTATATTTTCTTCAACTCAGTATTTTTGTTAACAATAACATTTATTAGAAGTGTGGTATATTATATCGACGGTCAATGTTGACATGGTCATTATGTCAACAATGGACATATCAACAAAAGTGTGTTTGAAGTTGACAAAATATGCCTGTGTGCCACCTCTGAGCACTCATGCCATAGGTTGCCAACCCCTCAGAGACAGCATTCATTTTTCTCCCAGGCAGCCTCAGTTGGCTGCCCCCTCTGGTCCCGGCACCCTTAAGAAGCTGCCTAAAGCTCCCTAAAGGAAGAGCCAGCCCTGTCCGTGTATTTAAGTACTATGTATTTATCAAGGAACGTCCTCTCTCTACTGAACTCTTCCCATCTGCTGATGCAAACATTTTCATCTCCACAAATACCAGCAACTTGTCCAATGAACCAACGCACATTAGTGCATCACGTATAGTGGCACACGTCATCATCAGAGGATTTTGCGCTGCACCTCAGCCATTTTTCACTTAGTTAATTAAGCCTTCTGAGTTAATTAGATAAGCTGAGATAAGTTGGTCCCCATAGTTTGCTTAAGATCATAACATAACATATAAAATAATTGGCAAATGTACTAAGTGAACAAAAATATGTTTTTCCTGATTTGGATGGCATGGTCTTTCATTCAAAAGCAAATTGCTTACTGATAAAAGGACCCTTTAAATCTATCCAGCTGCATCTGTATCATAATTACTGTCATTCCGCTACTAACAGGAAATGAACCACAGTAACATCAATTTAATCCTGAGACTCTAGGACTGAATGGTGCACTTTTTATCTTGATGCCATTGATATGATTATTCTGATTAAACACCACCATAAAGACTTGTGTCATGTGATGTAAGTTTGCATGTTTTCCACTCTGTTCCATAATTAAAACCTAATTTTTGCATGCATCCTCCTTTTCGGCTTTCAGTTTAATGAGGATTCATGTAAACTCATGCCAGAATATTTTTGTTGTTGCTGTTGTTGCTAAATAGCACATTTGGGAATTAACCCAGATTGTATTATCAACATAATATATCATTAAAATAATGACAGTAAATGATAGTGTTCTCAGCTAAAAACACATTGAAGTGGAAAAATAATTAGTGTTTCTATCAAACATTTCTCTGTCAGTTCATAAACCATAAGCCGGAATATACTTCAGAGACTGAGTGAGTCCTAGGAGCACTGCGCGGTGTGATAGACAGTGCTGGAGCAGAGGTAAATGCTCTGTGTACGGTGATGAAATAACCAACAGGAAGACAGCCAGAGAATAAATGTTTGAAATATTGTTTTTCTGGTTACTTAATTAAAGCGTCGTTCTAATTAAGTCTAAGTCACAATATTTGAAATTGTAAAACAGTTAATTTCCTTTATCCTGAAAATACTTATATAGAAGTATTGGTTAAAGTGCTGCGTGCTACTTGTTCAGTAGCTAAACTTAGCCTTTATTATACCATAAATACGCCATACTCCAAAAATATACTAGTAGGTTAATTGGCTCCCACCAAAAATGAACCCTAGTTTGTATGTGTGCGTGTACATGTGGTAGGGAATATAGATTGTAAGCTCCACTGGGGCAGGGACTGATGTGAGTGGCCAAATATGCTCTGTAAAGCGCTGCGGAATATGTGTGCGCTATATAAATAACTGGTAATAAATAAATAATAAATAAAATACCATGGAGCATGTTGTTCTCTTGGCATTGTTTATAGTTCAAGAATATCTTCACCCAAATGTTAGTGTTTAAGTGAAGCTATAGATTATCAACAAAATAATTTTGGATTAGATTGAAGGGGTTAGGGACGGGATACTGGCGCTCAGGATCCCAGGAGCATCGGATACCGACACCTGTCAGTAGGTATCTTAACCATCACCCCCTAACCGTCCCTCCCCACTGCCTAAACCTAACCCTCCCCCCTACTACCTAAACCTAACCTCCCACCTCTGCAGCCTACACCTAACCCTCCCCTCCTAGTGCCTAACCCTAACCCCTAACCCTCCCCCTAACATCACTACTTACAATCGGGATGCCAGTGGTTGGGATGCCAGCGACGATATATATTGACAGGTGTCGGTATTCCGGAGCCGGCATTATAATTATAAGTGCCGGCATACTGACTATCGATATTATGACTACATCCCGACAGGTTTATAATTTGGGAAAAAAATTAGTTAGGCAGTTTAACTAGGAGAATTAAAGTGAGTATGGGAGGGTCAATATAGTATGAATACCCTTAACTTGCTAGAGAGAAATAATCGCTGTGCAGACAATAATTGTGGTTCAAAAGCACAAAAATTCTTATTGCATTCAAAAAGAAAGGTACATGCTTTGATCTAGCACAATTAGCGCAAAGACAATTAAATACAGAATATACGATACAGCCCAATACATACGCGTGCGCACTGGTCCCAGCATACAGTCATCAGTCCTGAAGCCTGTGGTCATCCAAGAAGAATGGCTGTGTACTATAACCAGTATGCAAGCTATATACCCTCCCAGAACAAAGGAACTAGTTAACAGGTTTCCATTGGGTCTTGCTCCTGAACATTCTGGTACGATGCAGGTCATTGGACAGTTCATACAGCGTCACTAGGGGTATGTCCCAGTACCTCAGATGTTGCTTTGTGTAGTTTTCCTGCCAAAGAACTGGTTTAAACTAGTAAAAAACACTTCATAAAGCTTCACATTCTAACCACTAATTTCATGTAGTTCATATCTTGCGAACGCATGATGCGATCTCCTTTCGGGTCGAACCAGAAATCTGCAAATAAACAGTGATTTAGAATGGTACCAAACATGATATGTCTACTAGCTTATGTACCTTAAATATCATATACATTATATTTCACAACATAAGTATTCGCTAATAAAACCTCTGATATTAAGCTTTTAATGTGGAGGAAACTTTTTATAAGTTTTGGTATGTGTAAGTGTGAGAATATTGCTTAAAGTCGCTAATATGCGTGGTGCGTTTATGTGTAGCAAGCTTTGATAAACAGTGCAACTGTGTGCTGTGTGTCTTATATATTTTATATGTATGATTTAATGTGCGTATAGGTTATGGTAGGACTTTTAACAATATACAGGAGCAAAGCAGACGCACAACGCTAATAATCTAATAAAGCATCGTACTCAATGGTTTCGTGCTGAAGACGCAAGATGGCGTCGTCAAGGGCAACACAAGATGGCGTCGCCCGATATTGATTTAAGATCTGGTCTCAGCCACTCATCTTGCTTCAACAATAGGAAGCCAACAGGAGTAAATAGAGAGTACAGATATCCATATATACATTTATCCCTATTTGGCATGCCATGACCTTTGTGAATAAGCTGCAGCATGGGTTGAACCACACAGTTTTGTACTGAATTTGCATCTTATTCGCATTACTAATGCATGAAAAGTACAATGCACAGGTATCCTGGAGACTGGCGCTGGCACTGCATGCAGTAGCTGTGTGCAACTCAGATGCAAACATGGGTAAAAAAGCAAAAGGCTGAGTACCGATACGAGTAAGCTGCGGTGTGTACAACATTGTGCCTAATCTTCAACATTACACAACTCCATTGGGACAAAAATGTTACTCCTAAGTGCCCAGACACTATAAGCAAATTGGATGCATCTATGATGTGACACAGATGCTATATTCAAAAACAAGTAAGAGAATGAGGACTTCATTCAGAGTCGGTCGAAGCGGCCGCACGGTCGTACGCAGCCGATGTTCGCTAAACTGCGCATGCGTACAGTTCGCAATGTGCGTGCACAAACCAGCCGCTACGATCAGAAATTTCTCTTTCCTTGAACACAGCCAGGTCGGTAGTTTGAGTGACAGGATGAGGCGTTTGTGGGTGGTAACAGGGGAAGGTGCTTGAAAACGGGGGTGTGGAGATCCGAACGCAGGCGTGCCTCATTATGCGAATGGCGTTTTAAGGGAGTGCATAATTAAGAAAGTAGTGTCATGGCATACGTGACAGGGGAGGTTTTACACTGACATGATCGTAGAGCTTAAGAGAAGGTAAGGTCAACCTTTAGCTCTACGACCAGTTGCGATGGTATTTGATGCTCGTGATGAATCCTTAAGTAGCCGGAGATGACGTGCTATGCGTACGAGAAGTGGGCGTATTTTTAGCGATCCGACCGCATCCACCCCTTAGTCGGCCAGCTAACGATCGGACCTTAGGGACGCAACATGCGTGTGCATCATTTGCATATCCTGCCCCTTTTTCTGTACGACCGTGCGGCCGCTTCGACCGACTCTGAATGAGGTCCTGAGTGTCCAAAGCTAATCTGTGCCTCCACTGCTTGCAATTACTAGGACAAATGGCTATAAAAACTTTATGAACCCATAATGGGTGATTGCCTTTCCCCATTTACATGTTTGTAATTGTGTAAAAAAATGGTAGTCAAATTTCAATTTTTTACTCTAGTTGCTATGGTGCTGTAGGTTTATTTTTTATTTTCAATTTGGGATTAATGATGCTAGTGATAGATATTTATTATTTTCAAATAACAATGCAATTACAGTACTTATAATAGAAAAAAAATGTCAATACAAAAGTGTGCTAAAGGTATGCAGTCGGGAAGCCGGCGGACCTAATCCCGACAGCAGGCTTCCCGACTGTCATATCCCGGCAAGGGTCTAAAGACAGGCGTCGATATGCCCATGCCTGTTATTAGACATACGCCGGGAGCCCGACACCCGGCATCCCGATCAAAGGGATGCCGGGCGCCGGGCGCCGAGCGCGGATAGCTGTGGGGGGGAGGGTTAGGTTTAGGGTTCCCGGGGGGGATTTAGGATTAGGCAACCCCCCCGGAAGGTTAGGTTTAGGATAGGTGAAGGAGGGGTTAGCATTAGGCACCCCCGGGGGGGACTTAGGGTTAGGCACCCCCCCTCGGCGGATTTAGGGTTAGGCGGAGGGGAAGGGGGGGTTAGTTTTAGACACTTAGAGGGGGGATTAGGGTTAGGCACTGGGGGGAAGGTTAGGGTTAGGCACCCCTAAGGGAGGGTTAGGGGGTAGAAATAGGTTAGTCAATACTTACCTTAGGATGATCAGGATTTCCTCCTCAGCCGGCATGCCGCTGTCGGGATTCCAACCGCCGGGCATGGGTGCGGCGGTAAATCATACCGATTCCGTGCTAAATGCAGTATTAAATGTAATAAAGATAAAATTGATTTAATGCTTAAATGAATATAAATAGATACAATACCAGCTTTTTTGAAAATGGTTACAGATTGAGAACATAAACATTAATTGTAAGTACTGGGTAAGTACTAGATGGCCATCATTAAAATTCTCTAATTTAGAGCCATCTGTAGCTTGGTCTAATAACCAGAATTTCACCGCAGAATTTGGTGAAAGAAAAATTTAGTGTAAAAACTCACCGATAGAGGGGATATTGGTACTATGCAATGTAAATACAGTTCTAGTGCTACAGTACTGTATATTCCTCCTGCTATCCTGTTATTTGGAAAAAAATTAACCTGTACACACACACAATTTCCAACAAGCGCACACTTAGATTTGCATCAATTTCCGTGTTCACCACAGCTTTCATGAGCGTCAATACTCTGTCAAATAAAATGGAGTACTATCGGCACTCTCATTTGGAGCACATTTTACAGAGAAGCTTCGTGTATTGAATACTTTGCGTCTGAGATGTTTGGGTCCGGTTCTCAGAGACCCAACAACAACCGAGTCAAACCAAGTCCGAGTTGGGAATCACTATGGGGTAACAAGTCCCGGTCCGGATCTTCCTGCGGTTCAGTACTCGGATTTAAAAACAAAACTCAGGTTTTGGTTTACATGGTAACTGGTCAAAATGACATAATTTTAGCTGTTTTATTATTTATTTATTTAAAAAAAAAATACAGATTCCAAACCAAAACCAAAACACGTGAGGATGGTTTTGAAAAACCAAAACACGAAGATGAACACTGATTCAAACCAAAGCACGGGGGTCGGAGCACCTCTCTACTTTGCACTGTTCAAAGTGAGGGGACAAGAGACTGTGGGCCTCATTCAGAGGCGGTCGGAGGATGCATGCGGTCGCTCAGAAACTAGGCGGCCGCTTGCATCCTGACCGCCCGCCTCTGTTTCGGTCGTTAGGCTGTGGGTTTACACCCACAGCTCTAACGACCGCTAGGGTGATGGTCGCGATGGTCTATGACCATCGCGACCATCGGGGCTTACGACGAGACCCTAAGGTAGGTTCACACTTGTCGTAAGCCCCGGAGAGCTTCTGGCTCTGTCAGAGCCGAAAGCTCTCCACTGACATCACTAGTGATGTCAGTGGGGCCTCCCCCAAATGGTAGGCGTTCCCATGGGAACGACTCCTTTTGGGCTGCCACCCCCCCGGCCCGCCTTCCAAACGGGGCGAGCTGTCAATCAACATCGACAGCTCGCCCCGTTTGGAAAGAGACCCGCTACGACCAGCGCTGTCGGTCGTAGCGGGTCTCACGCATGCGCACGAAGGAGCCGGCTCCCTCGTGCGCATGCGCACTTGACAAACATCGAGGCGGCTGTGCAGTCGTAAACCGTACGGCCGCCTCTGAATGAAGGCCAGTGTCTATGCTTTTAACAGTCATTGTTTTTTAATGTCTCTGTGTATGAGCCTTAAATGTATTTTTTTTTTGTTTAACAGACAGTAATCAGGGAACTCCACTGAAATACTGTCAATTCGAGATGTCTGAAGATGCCAATCCTGCTCCTGGTTCTCATCCAGCGGCATTCAAAACAGTGTTAATTCCCTGTAATGAACTGCAAATCTTAATTAAGCAAATGTTGGAAAATGAAGATAAGCTTTTAAGAAGTCTGGCAGCTAAAACATCTACTGTATGGCAGGAATTATCTTATGGGACAGTGTTGTGCTATGCTAAAGGTCATTAACTGATGGGAATGGTTTAAAATTAAGAGAAAAATATCTTGCTAGATGCAGTTTTTAAAAATAATAAACAGAAGATGTTTAATGGGCTTGTCACATATAGGAAAAATATTGTTTTCAAGATTTAAATTATAATTCTAAAAAGTTTGCTTTGTTTGCGAGAGGTGCACTTAAAGGAGAATGGAGAGGATATGAGTTGCTCTAAAACGTTATTTGCTGGAATGGAAATGGGGTATAGTACAAGAACTGCAAATGCTCAGGAAGTGTTGGGTAAAAATATATCAAATTTTTTATTGTTTGAAAAAATATGAGATGCTTTTTAATGTCATGGGGCAGATTGTACAAAGCAATGTTCTGTATATACGTATTTATGGGCATATTTATCTGTGAAATTAGGTGAGGAATGAACAGTTGCCCACCCTAGAGGAGAGCCTAAACCTAACCCCCCCCCCCCCCTTCCTCACAGCCTAAACCTAGCCCTCCCAGGTGGTGCCTAACCCTAACCATCCCCTGGGGTGCCTAACCCTAACCCCCTTCCCTAGCCCAGGGGTCTTCAACCTTGGCCCTCCAGCTGCTGTGGAACTACACATCCCAGCATGCACTGCCACCTTTTTGATATAACAGCATGCTAAAACTATGGCAGTGCATGCTGGGATGTATAGTTCCACAGCAGCTGGAGGGCCAAGGTTGAAGACCCCTGCCCTAGCCTACCCCTACCCCTCCTGGGGGGGTGCCTAATCCTAAGTCCCCCCCGGGAGCCCCTAACCTATCCCTCCCCCCCGCAGCTGTCCGCGCCCACTGCCTGGCTTACCTTCGTTTGGTATGCCGCGCATCGGACACCCGCTATAGGGATAATGATAGGCGTCGGTTTTTCGATGCCTATCATTAGTACCCTGTTGGGATTGCACAGTCGGGAAGCTGGCAGTCGGTATTTCAACCGTCAGCCTCCTGACTGCATCCCATATAAATACATCCATTAAAAACATATACAATACATTTATCTTGCACTGATACTGAATATAGTTAACCAGACCAATGTTTGCTACTTAATCATAATGTATTTATCGCCCAGTCCAGGTTTAAAGGCTTAAAAGTAAGTGTAAGCCCCAGGACTTAAATATCCTGTAGATAGCAGCCAGGGCCGCCATCAGGGGGGGACTGCCAAGACTAGAGTCCCGGGCCCAGACAGAAAAGGGGCCCATCTGGTAGCAGAGTAGATAAGCTCCAGGAGCACTTTGAAAGTGACGCCGGCCATGAGCCAATCGTAGCTCTCGGACCGGCAGCCAATTAGGAGCTGCCACAGTGGCGGCTCCTGATTGGCTGCCGGTCTGCGAGCTCCGACTAACTCGCAGATGGCATCAAATTCAAAATGCAGATGCCTCTCAGTCCCTGGGCCCTGTCTCTGTGCAGGTGAGACCGTGAGCGGCAGCCAGTCCAGCAACAGCCAGCCAACGGGGAGAGGCTGGGCAAGGAGGAAAGCAGCCGGGGGAGGGAGCAGCAGCGGCGAGGGGAGAACCTACTTGCTACAGCCACTGTAAAGAGGAAGTGCTCAGATGGGCAGGAGAGGCTGCAGGGGATCCCACTTCCCATCCATGTACCGAGACTCCTGTTTTCCCCCTTTCCCTCTGTTTCCCCTTTTTCCCCTCTCTCCCACCCTCACTCTCCTCTCCCCCTTTTACCATGCTCTCCCCCCTCCCTTTTAATCTCTTTCCACCTGCTCTCCCACTTTTACCCTGCTCTTCCATTTTTACCCTCCCCCTGCTCTCCCACTTTTAACCTGCTCTACCACCCTCACCCTGCACTCCCATTTTTACCCTCTCTCCCACTTGTACCTTGCTCTCCCACTTTTACCCTGCTCTCCCACCTTCATCCTGCTCTCCCACTTTTACCCTCTCTCTGACTATTACCCTGCTCTCCCACTTTTACCCTGTCTTCCACCATCCTTCTGCTCTCCCACTTTTATCCTGCTCTCCCACTTTTACCCTGCTCTTGCACCTTCCCCCTGCTCTCCCACCCTCACCTTGCTCTCCCACTTTTACCTTGCTTTCACTCCCTCACCCCCGCACTCTCATTCTCACCTCTATATTATAGATTAACATGTTCTAACACCCACCCCCACAACCCAAACGTTGATTTTTTTTTTAAACTGGTTTACGCACCAATGCCACACGTCTGCTATAGCTCCACCCACATTCACAGCAATGCCCATCTCTGACAAACTGCGCCACCCCCGCCATCCCTGCCTATTTTGACAGTCCCAGGCCCCACAATCTCTGATGGCAGCCCTGATAGCAGCACTTATGCTGCTATGTACAGGAAAGTACAGCATATAAACTCACAGTTCACTAGGCTAGTATGCATCATCAGCCAATGTGTTCAAATGCCAATAAGGAACTGCATCTCAAGGGCCCTTGTGACTCCAAGCCCTGAAGCAGTCTACTGTACCTGTGGATAGGTCAGTCTTAGGAAGCATGTCCTTCACTGTAATTTGTAGGCAAAAGCAGGACCAAATATTGTCAATGTCTCTCGTGCCTCTTTTCCCCATAGCGGCCTCATTGCTTATGTACTAAATGTACATAGAAACTGCCTACCACAATATTCTTGATTCTTGGACTTCCTAATGGAAGTGTATAAGCCCACAGAGGTGGTAAGTGTCAAAAGGCCTGTTGTGAAGTGTCGTTTAACCAGAAAATTGTCTGCATATGTGAAGATGCAAAAAAGCTATGGAAATTTTTCTGGAAAGCAAATTGAATCAGAAGTGTTAAGTAGATACTTTTTTCTTTATAGAGAAATATAAATAAAAAATGTCTACAAAGTTGCTGCTGCAAAAAAACAATTGTTTGTGAAGTGATGCAGCAGTGTAGGGTTAGAAAAAGGGTTACTAGAGGAAATCCTAAGAGTATTTCTGCTGAAGAAAATAAGTGTTTTAATCTTCCAAAAAAGAGTTGGGTGTGGTGCAGAGTAAGATACCTTTGCAAAGATACCTAAAAGGACAGTTACTGTAATACATGCCGGTAGTTGTAGTGCCACACCTGCAGTAGCAATTAAAGTGGTTTGCTATGTTGAGAATACTTTTGAAAACAAATGTGTTATAAAGTAAAACAAGAACCTGTATATACTGTGTGCAGATAATTATGGGGATAAAAAGAAGCTTGCTCCTGGAGAAAGAGGCTGCCTGCAAGCGTTCTCAAGCTGAAGAGTTGCAAATCCATGACTGGAACCTACAGTCTGGAAATAAAACAAATATGTTGCAAGGAGGTGATTTAAAGTTGTTGTATTTCCTCTGTGATATGATGGAGGATAACTTTTTTCAAGATACTGTGTTGCAAATTGATGTTCCAGAGAAAGAGACATCTAAAATGCAAAAATATAGTAAAACTAACAATGTGTGTGGTCAGTGTATGGTGCCACATGTCCCAGGTGAGGATTATGGGCCTGATTTAGAGCTGAACGCTCTGACCAGAGTGCTCGCTCTGAACCAGGGCCCTCCTCCATGAAAATGGAGCGGCCTCCTGGCCGCTCGTATAGCTGTGGGTGACCACCCACAGCATATGCGAGCGGCCAAAAAGATGGACGCGATGGTCTTGACCATCGCGACCATCGGACTTGCGATGGAGACCCTGCGGTAGGGTCTCCCTGCCACAAGCCCTGGAGTGATTTTGGCTCTATCAGAGCCAAAATCACTCCCACTGACATCACTAGTGATGTCAGTGGGGCCAGCTTCAGACGGTAGGCGTTCCCATGGGAACGCCTCCATCTGGCAGGCACGCCCCCGGCACGCCCACCAAAGGGGACGTGCTGTCAATCAACATCAACAGCACGCCCCCTTTGGTGCGAGACCCAGAGCGATGGAAAGCCCGTCGCTCCCCGGGTCTCACACATGCGCACGATCCGGAGCTCCCTCCGTCGTGCGCATGCGCATTGGGGAACATCGACCCGCTTGCGAGCGTACTGCCGCTCGCGAGCGGGTCTGAATGACCCCCTATGTCAGCAGGGAAGAATTTGACCATATGAATAAAGTTTTGCATGAAAGACTTCTGTATTTTTTTGGAGCAGATAAGTGACAAAGGGGCATATGTATTAAAGCTTGATGTGAGATAAAATTGTGAAATATATATCACCAATCAATCAGCTCCAAACAATGATTTCTTAAACACAGCCTGCAAAATGTAAGTTAGAAACTGATTGATTAGTGATATATGTCTCACAATTTTATCTCACATCAAGCTTTGATACATATGCCCCTTAAAAAAAAGTTTGCTGAAGAGACACTGTTGAATGGGCAAATGGTCAAAAAGTTACAGAGTGAATGAAGCTCTTTAAAACATTTTCAACAAGAGGAAGAAAAAAGTGTTTGAATCTAAAGCTTTTAATAAGGCAGACCATGAAGATGATATGCTTCTTACAAAGAAAGTGCAAGATATTGTTGAATTACACCAAACGTGTTTGAACCCTCAACAGAAAGTGAAAGCATTAATAGAATGTGTAAATGGATATAAAAGTGATGCAGAAGGCACACGAGAAATAGTGGTGGACTTAGATCTGGTATAGACAAAAATACTCTTTAATTGTGTCCACACAAGCAACACTTGCAGAGTGTGAATTAGATATAGATTGTCTAACTAAGAAGCTCCATGAATGCTCTGGTTAAAAAAGGAATATGTCTATATGCTGCAGAATCACGCTCAATGGGAAAGAGACAGGGATGCAGAAGACATGGAAATTGTTTATCTTCAAACACATTTTGAAGAGCAGATACAGATGTTCAAGTCTGACTTGGCTACTTCCAGAGCAACTTCAGAGTATCCTGATGAAAGAAATATATTTTTAGAGGAAGTTCTGCATGAAACAGAAGAACAAAGTGAAATTTGGAGAAAGAACCTTACCATGTACACCCAGCTGGAAGAACAGCTCTCTGCAACTGTGGAAAAGTGCCACTTGGAAGTTGTAAAAGCATAAAAAGAAAAGAAGTTGGACTACACTCTGGCCATGATGGTCCATTGATCCATTTACTATTAGTGAGTAAAATCTGAAAAACTCCCCAAGGGAATACGTTACAGAAATTGAAATGTCAGTGACCCTCAGCTCTGCTTTATATCTAAAGGTGTGCAGTTCTCCAAGATGTTTACAGTTTCTGCTGATAAAGCTGTACCTAAAGTTGGTGATAAGGAATTGACAAATACAAATTGTGATCTTCTAGTTCATGAGGCAAAGGTAGAAGACATACAGAAGAATGAAAAAATATATATGCTTATCCAGGATAAGACTCCAAATTTACCATGTGATCAGAATGATATGAATATGACCAGGTCACACACTTTTGCAGCTGAAAGCAAAAACTTCCAAGAAGTTTATATTATGTGTGGAAAGTTGTGTTCCTGTACACAAACCAGTGACTTTATGCAACAAAGTCGGAACTTGTACTGTAAAACAGCTACATTTGTGAGAAGATAGCTTTTAATATGTCTCACACTACAAACATTGAAAGCTCTCAATCCAAAGAGTACACCCTTAAGAAGCAGTCCATGTATCTGAAATATGATCTTCTGCTGAAAGAGTCTTTGGAAAAGTATGCTCCTGATGACTGTGTCTTGGTCAGTAATGGGCTATTGCAGAGCTGTTGAAAGCTTAATGAGTCTTTAATCAAAGCAACGTACCTTGTTGATCAATATGCTGGAAATGAAAAAAAATTGGTAAGTCTCAACCTCCTGGGGGTATATGTATGGTCTCTGACATTGCTTCTTTAATTACAGACATCGCAAAAAGTGTGCAAGATGAAGATTCTAACCTCTTTTCTTCTGATGTGGGTGAAAATGTTCAAGTTCTTATGTACAATTAAGGAAATATGGATGTGGCAATAGAGAATGTTGAGCTAGAGGTTCAAGAGAAAGAATTGGAAGTTTTAGAATGTAAGAAAAAGCACAATGTGTTTTATCTAAGATATGTTGAAATGCATCTGTGCTGTGATGGTGGGATCCATTGAAATAAGTTTAAAAAAGGGTGTGTCTAGAGGATACAGCCTAGGTAGGTCTGCTGCAGCCAAGCCAGGCCAGTGGGCCATACCTGCTAGAAGAAGCCAGGACTGAGACTTTACATGAAGTCGTGTGCAGACTAGCTCCCCTTGATAGTTAGGGCTGAAGAAGTGAGCTAGTGCCCTGAATAGGGGCTAGGATGTTTCTTATTTTCTGCTATTGTATACTGATGATATTAAAGCATCACTTTGTTTGCTTTAACCTGGGCATGCTGTACAGTAACCCTTATTTGAACACTCAGATACTGCACCACTGACCACTCTATCAAGCAATATACCCCTGAACATCACAGAACATACTGGATAAATGTTGCAAAAGTACTAAATTTGCTGTTCAAAAAAACAACAAGCCTATGAGTTGAGATGTTATCAAATCTCCTTAAGAGGACAAATGGAGGTGTTGTCCACAATAACCAATCACATTGTAGCTATCATTTTATAGAATGATAGCTATAATCTGATGTGGCCAACACCTCCACTTGTGATGAAAAATGGTGGTAAAAAGCACAATATCTAGAAATCTATATGTTTGTAGTGTGATATAAGCAATTAAAGCACAGTGTAAAAAATGTGAGATAACTAGTGTGTGCATCATAAAACAAATTTAAAGTTGACTAGACATGTCTGCTGAGAAATAACAATATGCTGAATAAAAATACCTAGGATAAATTTCATAGTGTATAATTATATTTATATGAAAATTGTAACAACCGACAGTTTGGTTTACTCAATTAAGAGAAATCATAGCATTGGGGACTGTTAGTCCTCTCTTCTAGGACCACATGAGCACCTTTTTCAATCACTGATGTGTTTGAACATGCAGAAACTTAATGTAGGGTTGGTGCAGCCAGTTTGGGTAATAATTTCCACCGGTTACATAACCCACCCATGAAAGGTTCCAGACAAGGCAGCCATTTTAGCCGCAATACATGGGTTGCACAGGGCGGAATAACCAATGCCTAAAAAAGATTACACAAAATGGGGAAATTGCAGTGAACTAAAGATAGAAGCAGAGCCCTTACATAAACATCAATGGTCCTGGTCAGGAGTGAGGCTAGTAGGCCAGTTGCAGCATTGAGGGTTGATTGATACTTGGCAAGGTATGTGGTCTGATGTCCAAGTTGCAGTCTTGAGGACAGATGTTACTTGGCATGGTTGTGGTCTGGTAACCAAGTTGCAGCCTTGAAGGCTGATTGATACTGGGTGAGGTGGTGATCTGGTGACCAAGTCACAGCCTTGAAAACTGATTGATACTTGGCAAGGTTGTGGTCTGGTGACCAAGTCACAGCCTTGAGGGTTGATTGATACTTGGCTAGGTTGTGGTCTGGTGACCAAGTTGCAGCCTTGAGGGCTGATTGATACTTGGCAAGGTTGTGGTCTGATGACCAAGTTGCAGTCTTGAGGGCAGATGTTATTTGGCAAGGTTGTGGTCTGGTAACCAAGTCGCAGCCTTGAGGGCTGATTGATACTTGGTGAGATGGTGGTCTGGTGACCAAGTTGCAGCCTTGAGGACTGATTGATACTTGGCTAGGTTGTGGTCTGGTGACCAAGTCGCAGCCTTGAGGGCTGATTGATACTTGGCAGAGACTGCCTTGAACCTTGAAGCAGAAAGTCCACACAGTCACTGAAGTGTAACTGAGGCTGCAGTGATGTCTAATAAGTAGAGTCCACCCAGACATTGCAGTGCAGCTGAAAGTGCAGTGAAGTAGACGCTGAAAGTCCACTCAGACGCTGATGTGTGGCTGAGACTGCAGGGATGTGAATAACAAGGGTAAATACAAATGTATTAGTGTGGTTGAGACTGTTGTGATGTTTATAGCAGGAAATCCACACAGACGTTGCAATGCAGCTGAGACTGTAGATACACACTGGACACCAGAAACTAGAACACACAGGAGCATGAAATTCCACACACAGGAACTGTAAGGTACTTACTGAATGCTGTCACTGGCATCTGAGCAACCAATAAGTTGGAAAGAAAAAGGAGAAGGAACCACTACAGTCAAGGCAGAAATTACAGAGCAGCCAGGTAGGAGGACTTCACGGAGTAGCCGTGCGGCATCCACGTCTTCTAGCAACGGCCCTGAGAAAGCTGCCCGGAGAACGGTTGTCCAACAAGACGCAGTGGTGGCTTGTGACAGGGTTAAATGGTTGAGACTGAAAATGTAGACATCAACATGTCAACACTAAAATGTAAAATAAATAAGAGAATGAAAATTAATATAATTTTGTGTGTTATTTGTTTTTCTACTTTAATGGCTTAGATACAGGTTTCACATTTGTTGAAGTCTCATTTATGCAGAAATTGAGAACATTTTAAAGGGTTTACAAACTTTCTAGCACCACTGTAACATATTTTGCCACTTATTAATTTCATCCCTCTAAAATAGACATTCATCTGCTGGCTGTTGTCAAATCATTTTCTTATTATAAATAACAAAGGCACACATGCATAGCAGTCATGTTTATATTATGTATTGATATTAAGCCACATTTCAGCTTTCATCCATTTTACTTTAATCTATACACTTAACCGAGCTTCAGAAAACTGATAAATATATTATACATTTCCATGATGATGAAGGTACAATTCCTTTGTTTTTGTTATAGTGGCCGGCATGTATCTTGAATTAAAATTAGCACTGCATAATATTGTAATATGCTATCATTATTTAGAATGCTTCATGTTATTGTATTATTATAAATGGGATTATATTATCTATTGCACAAGAAATTATGTCTCTCAAATCAAGTAGTAAAGCTGCATTATGCACGCTAATTTAAAATTTTAAAAGGATCCGTGTATATTTGTAAATACACACACACGTGGGAGCACACAAGCACACGCACAAAATGGGGCATCACTTCATTTTACACATTTTTATGTGCCAGACTAACCCTCCTTCTTCACCTCCACCTGCTACAGCTGGGAGATAAGCTTTTAGGAACCACAAGACTTTCTGTGGGGAGAGAATGTTCTGGAATGTGCTCGCATCTGAGGTGGGAAGGACGAGCGGCACGCCCAGCAGGATTATAAATCGGAGCAAACACCCAATGCGTTTGTCATTAAGTTTGACGCATTTGATGGCAAAAAGCATTGAGCATGTCCTGGGCTGACAACATCATCTTCAGTGAGCTGAGAGTGGATTTGGATTGCCATGGCTGTACTGTGCTCTGAAGCTGTACTGACGAGGAGATTTGTAGGCGATGCCAGGATTTATAATGTGTTTTATGCTCTGTTGAGCTTTATTGAATGCATGTGTCCAATTTTATGAATATTACATTTTAGCACCAACTTCACTATTGTTCATCCCCTTTTATTGCCTTTTTTAATTTAAATTATTGAACTGAGGCAGGAGGAGTCGTTCTGAAAGGAGCTGCACTTAAATAGTGGATTTACTATTTTGAATCGGCTCTTATTAATTTGGACTGAACTTGTGCATGGTGACTCTGTTACACACGTGTGTGTGTGTAATAAATTATATATATATATATATATATATATATATACACACTTACACTGGTATACCCGGCGTTGCCCAGATTGAAGGCTGGACCCTGAAGTATACCTTCAGCCTTTATTTGTTGACAATGTTGACATTTTAACTTTCATTGAGAGGCTGCAGGCCGCAGGCTGCTGGTGCATAATATTAATAAGTGCATAATTTTACAAGTGCACTGTATCCATATTTTGGCGTTAGACTGGCGTTAAACCGAAGTCAAACAGAAGGAGACTACTCTAACTTGAACCCATCCAAAAAACCTGACCATCTGGACAAAGTGTAAACAAGATATGTAACTTCACAATCTCTTCTCTACAAGCAACTGCTGTCTGCTCAACCTGGACAATAATCACTGGACTCTGTTTGCTCACTCTAAGAACTTTACTTGCTAATATTTGGGCTGGCTCTCTGATTTCACAAATATTTTACAGCATAATGTATTGTATCTGTGCCAATTCAGTTTATCTCTACCTTAATTATTTGCCAAGCCTGTCGTCTGTCTACTAACACAGTTTACTTTAATAATCCATTTTTTCCCTGCTATATCTCCATTTTTCCTTCCCTCAATTATATCCTTTTATCAATACAAAAATACACCTTCTTCCACTGTACTTTTACTTGATTCTCTACAAATCTCCTGCACTTTCTCTTACATATATACTCTATTCCAACATCTACATTGCCTCCCCAAACTCTACCCAGCCACACCATGACCATGTTTTCATCCAATTCCTCCTCCACTCAGTGTATACCCGATCCACTGCTTTGCCCCCTTCTTCCACCTTTAACATTTCCCCCTTATCTCCTCCACCTCCTCCTTCCTTTATCTCCCCTCCTCTGTCTGCCTTCCTCGCTCTCCTCTCCCATTACTCCACATTTGTTCTCTTCTACCCCACCTGGGTCCTAGTACCCCACCTCTAAACCCTCCTCCAAGCCTCCTCTCCATGCCATTCCACCCCACCTCCACCCACATCTCATTAAACTCCCTCCCTGCCTACCTCCTTCAGGTTCTCTTCCCAACACTGGTGCCCGCACAATCTCTCCACTGCATTCATTTCGATCACCCAAATTAATCTCACCTTTTCATCACAGCAACCCTGATAATCTTATTCACATCTCTCCCATAAACACTGTCCCTCTACCTTGTGCACTCTGGAATGCCAGATCAGTCTGTAATAAACTGGTTCCCACCCATGACCTTTTCATTTCCAAAAACTTGCATCTCCTAGCCATTACTGAAACCTGGATTTCACCCTCTGACACCACATCCCCTGCAGCTCTCTCTTCTGGGGGCCTCACCTTCTCTCACACCCCTCGCCCTGGGGGTCGCCATGGTGGTGATGTGGGGGTCCTTCTATCCCCAGGTTACTCCTACCAACTCCTACCCTCTGAACCATCTCTTACATTCTCTACATTTGAGGTTCATGCTATTCGCCTCTTCCAACCAGTACACCTGCGAGTAGCTGTCATTTACCATCCCACTGGCCCTCCCTCTAAGTTCCTAGACAACTTTGCTTCCTGGCTCCCTCACTTTCTCTCCTCTGACATCCCCTCCATTATCCTTGGTGACTTCAATATTCCAATTGATATCCCCACAGAATCCTCTGCCTCCAAACTCCTTACCCTCACATCTTCATTTGGTCTCTCACAATGGACCTCCTCACCCTCACATGTGAGTGGGCACTCACTTGATTTAGTCTTCACTCACCGCTGTAATATTTCTAATTTTTCCAACTCCCCATTCCCTCTCTCTGATCATCATCTTCTCTCTTTTAACCTCTCTCTCTCTCCCTCCTCTCCTCTACCTCCGAAGGCCACCATCACTAAGCATAACATTGAGGCTATCAATGCTGTTTCTCTATCTTCCCTGCTTGACTCTCTTCTCTCACCTATCATCTCTCTCTCCTGCCTTGAACAAGCTGCTTCCCTATACAATGCCTCCCTCACTTCTGCTCTGGACTCTGTTGCATCGGCAATCACTACTCACCCTCGCAGATCCACACTACAACACTGGCATTCCAAATGCACCAGATATCTGCAAAAGTGTTCAAGAACTGCCGAGCGACAGTGGAGAAGATCACGCTCTAAGGCAGATTTTCTCCACTTCAAATTTATGCTCTCATCCTACAGTGTTGCCCTTTCCCTATCTAAACAGTCCTATTTAAAAAACCTCATTTCCTCCCAGTGCTCAAATCCTCAGCGTCTCTTCACCACCTTCAACTCCCTCCTCTGTCTACCCCCTTCCCGCCTCCCCTCCTCACTCACTGCCATTGACTTTGCTACCTACTTTACATCCAAAATCGATTCCATACATCAGGACATCACATCCCACCAGTCCCCCTGCTCTACACCTCCTTCTTTCCCTGATCACCCATCTCCATCCATTTCACCGACTCTGACAGCCTTCTCCCCTGTATCTGGAGAGGAAGTCATGGCTCTCATCCGGTCCTCCCCCCTTTCTACCTCCCCCCTTGACCCTATCCCTTCACGTCTCCTCCGCTACCTCTCTCCTTGTGCCTGTTCCCATCTTGCCCTCCTCCTCAATCTCTCCCTCTCATCTGGCACTGTCCCTTCTGCATTCAAACATGTGATAGTCTCCCCCATTCTTAAAAAACCTACCCTTGATCCCAACACTCTCTCCAACTACCGTCCCATCTCTCTCCTCCCTTTTGCCTCCAAGATCCTTGAGCGTGTTGTTTACAAACGCCTTACCACCTTTCTTTCCTCCCACTCCCTCCTTGATCCTTTTCAGTCTAGCTTCCGTTCTCTCCACTCCACTGAAACTGCCCTCACAAAAGTCAGCAATGACCTCCTTGCTGCCAAATCCAAGGGCCACTACTCTCTGCTTAATCTCCTTGACCTCTCTGCTGCCTTCGACACTGTTGACCACCCTCTCCTGCTGCAAATCCTTCACTCCCTTGGTTTATGTGACACTGCTCTCTCCTGGCTGTCGTCCTACCTCTCAGACCAGTCCTTCTCTGTCTCTTCTCATGACTCCTCTTCCCCACCACAGCCTCTTACAGTAGGTGTTCCCCAAGGTTCTGTTCTTGGACCTCTACTATTCTCCTTCTATACGTCCTCTCTAGGTGAACTCATCAGCTCATTTGACCCCCATTATCATCTCTATGCTGATGATACTCAGATCTACCTTTCCTCCCCTGACCTCTCCCCCTCTCTCCTCACTCGTATCTCCAACTGTCTCTCTGCTATTTATTCCTGGATGTCCCAGCGATTTCTTAAACTTAATATGTCTAAGACTGAGCTGATCATTTTTCCACCCTCCAACATAACCTCACTTCCCACTATTTCTTTAACAATTGATGGCACAACTATCTCTTCTAGCCCCAAAGTGCGCTGTCTTGGAGTTATCCTGGACTCCTCCCTCTCCTACAAACCACATATCCAGAGCCTCTCACAGTCCTGTCGCTTCCATCTCAAAATTATTTCCACGATTAGACCCTTTCTCACCCAGGATGCCACCAAAACCCTCATACACTCACTGGTCATATCCAGATTGGACTACTGTAACCTTCTCCTATCTGGCCTCCCCAACTCCCATCTCTCACCTCTCCAGTCTGTCCTCAATGCTGCTGCTCGACTCATCTTCCTCTCCAAATGCTCTACATCTGCCTCCCCTCTCCTACAAGCCCTCCACTGGCTCCCCTTCCCTTTTAGAATCCAATTCAAGGTTCTCACACTTGCTTACAAAGCCCTCACCCATTCCTCTCCCATTTACATCTCTGACCTCATCTCCCTCCACTCTCCTGGCCGCCCCCTTCGATCAACCAATGCACACCGCCTCTCATGCCAACTGATTACTTCCTCCCACTCCCGCCTCCAAGATTTTGCCCATGCTGCTCCCGACCTTTGGAACTCTCTCCCTCTCCCCATCAGACTCTCCTCCTCTTTACAATCCTTCAAACGGGCTCTCAAGACCCACTACTTCATCAAAGCCTTCCAGCTCCCATCCTAACTTGCTGCAACATGCTCCTTCCTCCGTTTAACCCATCTGTGTCACACCTGTTTGTCTGCCCTTTAGAATGGAAGCTCTTACGAGCAGGGCCTCTACCCTCTTGTGCTTCTCCTTTACTTTCGCCTACTTCTTACCTCCCTCCAGGGCACCTAACACTTGGTTGCTTACGCTCTGTTACATATCTAGGTGTTATGGTCACTTATGTATCAATGTATATTATCCATGTCCTTGTCCTATTTTGTACTGTAAGTCAGTTGTCAAATTATTTGTTTATGTACTTTGTAAGGCACTGCGGAACACTTGTGGCGCCATATAAATAAAGGATAATAATAATAATAATAATAATAATCATCTATAACACCATTCCATTGATCCTGGCAATCAGAGCTTGTGGACTGGCAGCCAATCAGCAGTAGAGGCTCCTGATTGGCAGCCAGTCTGTGAGCTCCTATTGGCTCGCGATTGGCACCAGATTTAAATTGCACCAGCGCTGTCTGTTGGTGTGCCAGCTGTAGTTAGCTGGTGGCCCAGCCCCAAATCCACAACTGCTGGCTGCTGATGGCACACAGGGGGAGGCATGAGGCTGCTGAAGGTACATAAGGAGGTTAGTTGCTGGGGGGGCATAATGTGTAAGGGGCATGACTATTGTGTGGAATAATGTGTTATATGGGGCACTACTATCTGTAAGGGCATTAATGTGTGCTATAATATGTAAGGGGCATTGCACATTATAGCACCTCCTCCCCACTGTCTGACTACCTTCTTCTCTAGTACTTGTATGACAGCCTTCACCTTCAGAGCTGTACTGTGTATGGAGAATTGTGTTGCTAATTGTTACTTGTGTTCTGTTTATATTTTGGTTACTGTATTGTAATGTAATGTTCTGTGTCCCCTATACTAAAATATTTTTTAGCATAGAAAGATATGTTTATTGACATCTGCATAATATGGGGTTGCAAGCAGGATTTCATGACTCAAAAATTCTTAGCAAAATTCTAATTTCCATCTTTCATTCAAGTTTTAGACTAATCCAACAACGAAGAGGAGAAAAACTTAACATAATGCCAAAATTTACTTATGGGTGGAAGATAGATCCATTACGTGCACTAGAAGGGCGGAAGTGTTGACATGGCAACTGGCATTCCAAGGAACACGCGCCGTAAGGGCAGAAAAACATCCCGGTTCAGCGTACAGCAAGGGCGGAAGTGACGCTGTATACAGGATGCGGCCAGCGATACCACGTGATCCAGGATGGTGGAAGCAATGCAAGAGCATGTGTCGGAAGGGTGGAAGTGACGTGAACTCAGGATGCCGTGAGCTCTACTTTAACAGATGATGCCACAGTAGTGGAACGGATATGACGCGCCTAGTGAGGGTGGAAGTTAACGATATGAATGGACGGAAATAGTCCTAATAAGAACGTTAAACTATTCTATAAACATAGCATAACTTATTGTGAGTTGTCTGAACATCTAAGTTAGAGGCAAATGAGTTAATATAATATGGATTTCTACTAATAAAATTAGCTCTTGGAGATACAGGAAGTGATGCGGACTCCTGACCTCCATTGAACTCTCAGTGGGGTATAAATACCTGACTACCCCACTCACACATCATCCCCCTGATGAAGTCTTAGGGTGATACGCATTGGGTGTGGTTGCTATATGCCTCATAAACTCTGGAAAAAACTACCTTTCTCATACACTCAGATAAGCTGCTATATTTATTAATTTGTTTTTTTTACTTTCATTTAATCTCATTACTGTATGAATTGCCTCTTGAATTTATCTGTTTTTTTAAGTGTTGCCTATATTGTATGTTTAGGAAAAGCCTGGAATTTATTAAGGCTTTTTATCTTTTTTCTAAATAAATTGTTAACTTTTTATATATATTTATTTTGCACTGGCACTTTGTCTCACCGTATTTATTATATTTTTGCATTATTGAAATAATTTGTAGAATGTTATAAATTTTACACATGGTATTGTAGCAAACTAGTCGCCCAATTGTCAATTCACTTCCCCCACTGTTTCTAAATACCTACACTAGTATTACATTGTTGACTTGGAGCTGACGCCTTAACACTCTAGGCCTAGTTGCTATACCTGAATAATATACACACTACACTCTTTTCACTCCATTATTAAAGAGCATTGGCGCCGTACCCACCTATTTCTTTATATAAAAAAAAATATATATATATATATATATATATATGTATACACATACACTGTATATGTATATATATATATATATATATATATATATAGTATTTTAGGGGTGCACTCACCAGACTTCAATCCAGGTTCAGTATAATAACTTTATTCCATAGAAAAATAATCTGACGTTTTGGTCCTCTTGGGACCTTTGTCAAGGTACAATAATCAACTGCACATACTGTCATTAAATACCCATACACCCTCCCCATAAACAGCTTAAAGAAATATACAAAACCAGACATAGAAACACTTAACATTAGACAAACAGATACATATGTAGATTCATGACCTGCACATCCACGGAGTATATCTCCATATAAAACATTTCTCCAAAATCAGCATAGTCACGTGCCTCTTAGTGAACAACCAGCTGCTGATCGCCGAGAGTGGCATCCCCCATAGATCACATGGCTTGGGCGCAGGACTTACGTCACAACCCACGACCGGGAAGACGTGACACCCTGAGCAATCCACAGATGCACAGCGCATCCCGTAACCTGGTAACCAATACACTAAAATCAACTAGCCCAACTCTCAGAAGGAAGTGAGCCATAAACAGGCATGTTGTAGCCTAGCAACATAGCATAACAATAGATATAATATAATCTAGTTATATTGCACTGTCGCTCTCAAAACTGGGAGATGCAGGTCATCTACATATCAGTACAAAGTGCAGTGTGTATTTTAGCTGTCAATCACATATATTTCCCTTATAAAAAATAATCATATCAAAACATCACATTATAAGTGTAAATAGATGCCCGTGCATATATGCAAAAATATACATGCATGCATTAGCATCACTCCATTGATATTACCTTTGGGCACCGACTGTCCAGAGGCCACCGAAAAAATTACAAAAATCACAAAAACATCAGAAAAATATAAAAAAATTAAAATATGAAAAAATATCCAAACTGGTTCTAATGATTCCAAACATTATATATAATGCCTCAAATTACAAAGATAGACTAACCCAACCCTCATATTGATGTTCAATATAGGTTACATCTAGAGGTTTATTAAAGGCATACTGCATATAGTAAGATAATTTTCAGAGTGCACCCCATATAAGAAGATATTATAATGGATAGCTTCATTCAATCCTTTGGGCCAGATGGTATCGAGTTTGTGTATCCACACGGCCTCTTTACGTAGAAGTGCTCTTGCTCTTTCACCTCCCCTTTGTAACGGTGGTATTCTGTCTATCTCCAAACATCGTAAGGAGGAAAGCTGAAGTATTATATGGAGATATACTCCGTGGATGTGCAGGTCATGAATCTGGATTATTTTTCTATGGAATAAAGTTATCATACCGGACCTGGACGTCATCTTGCATGGACGAACATCATCATTCCTGGACAAAAGTCCAGGAATGATGATGTTCGTCCGTGCAAGATGACGTTTTGCCTCTTTCTGAGTTCCTTTTTTTTGGAGGGAAAAATCTGAACTCCACGTGCAAACTCGAACCTATCCGAGCCTGCACATCCCTAATATATATATATATAATATATATATATATATATATATATATATATATATATATATATATTAGATACCACAAAAAAATCGGCACTCAGAAACTGCCATAGATACGAAATGTATTGAAGGCAACTTTTCGGGGTGTTTTATTGTCTACTATGGCTTGACAAAGGGGGTTGCACCCAGAAACGTTGCCTTCAATACATTTCGTATCTATGACAGTCTCTGAGTACCGATTTTTTTGTGGTATCTGTATTTTTTCTGGATTGAGCACAGGAGCAGATGGGATAAACTTGTTCACTATTTTAAGGAGTGCCAACAAAAATTTACTCTATATATATTATATATATATATATATATATATATATATTCATATCCAAAGTCCAGCACTCACATCAGATAAAGTCCATACTCATCAAAGGGGTGCACATCAGCTGCATTACCATAATCCCAGGTTCTCCAGCATTTCATATGTTGTAAAGGATGGCACACACCAGTAGTTTGCAGTATTTAATATTCAAAAGAGAGGGCTTACATACAGAGCGACGTTTCGGTCCACCACATGGACCTTTCTCAAGCAGTCATGCCTCAGATATAACGGATACCAAGTACAGGTCCCCAACTGATCTGATTGTTGGGGACCTGTACTTGGTATCCATTATATCTGAGGCATGACTGCTTGAGAAAGGTCCATGTGGTGGACTGAAACGTCGCTCTGTATGTAAGCCCTCTCTTTTGAATATTAAATACTGCAAACTACTGGTGAGTGCCATCCTTTACAACATATATATATATATATATATATATATATATATATATATATATATATACGACAGGCTCAATCCACGGCACTCGACCATCTGGGGTGCCCTTGGTATGTGACCACACCATCTACATAAAAAATATCATACAAACTCGGCACTCACATGCTTTTCAAACTGCAACTCCTTTGAACATAGGGAATGTTGGTTCCAAAATATTGCAATAATTTGTTAAGCTGGCCACCACTTCACGGTCATTCCCATCTAGCCAGTCCCTACACTGATTCTCAGATAAATGAACTTGATCTGCCATCTTGGCCTCAAGCTTGCATACATTTTAAACATAAAACTGGGTCCTGCCTTAAAGAGACAGGACCACACCCAGGGCTATCAGTTAATAAGCACCTGGAAAAAGAAAAAAGTTTGTCTTACATTTGAAAAACAGGGTGCCCTAGCAAGTGTGACCACAAAATTTAAATAAACAACAGGCTCAATCCACGGCACTCGACCATCTGGGGTGCCCTTGGTATGTGACCACACCATCTACATAAAAAATATCAAACAAACTCGGCACTCACATGCTTTTCAAACTGCAACTCCTTTGAACATAGGGAATGTTGGTTCCAAAATATTGCAATAATTTGTTAAGCTGGCCACCGCTTCACGGTCATTCCCATCTAGCCAGTCCCTACACTGATTCTCAGATAAATGAACTTGATCTGCCATCTTGGCCTCAAGCTTGCATACATTTTAAGCATAAAACTGGGTCCTGCCTTAAAGAGACAGGACCACACCCAGGGCTATCAGTTAATAAGCACCTGGAAAAAGAAAAAAGTTTGTGTTACATTTGTAAAACAGGGTGCCCTAGCAAGTGTGACCACAAAATTTAAATAAACGACAGGCTCAATCCAACACCACAAGTGCACCCCAGATGGTCGAGTGCCGTGGATTGAGCCTGTCGTTTATTAAATTTTGTGGTCACACTTGCTAGGGCACCCTGTTTTTCAAATGTAAGACAAACTTTTTTCTTTTTCCAGGTGCTTATTAACTGATAGCCCTGGGTGTGGTCCTGTCTCTTTAGGGCAGGACCCAGTTTTATGTTTAAAATGTATGCAAGCTTGAGGCCAAGATGGCAGATCAAGTTCATTTATCTGAGAATCAGTGTAGGGACTGGCTAGATGGGAATGACCGTGAAGCGGTGGCCAGCTTAACAAATTATTGCAATATTTTGGAACCAACATTCCCTATGTTCAAAGGAGTTGCAGTTTGAAAAGCATGTGAGTGCCGAGTTTGTATGACATTTTTTATATATATATATATATATATATATATATATATATATATACACAGTATATGGAACCAAAGAAGGTGGCACTCAGGAGACTTAAGCATCCGTGAAACAAGTGTAAACTCTTTACTATGGTGGTCAATGTTTCGGGGGCGTGCTTCCCTTCTTCAGGACAATAACAAACATGTGCATTATAAGATAGACATATTTACCTGTTAGATTTCTCCCCTTCAGTGCTGTCCATAGTCCCGTTGCCCGAGGCCTCTGTCTGAACACTTCCGGGAACAAACCTCACATCCAGCCAGAGTGACGCAGCTGGCCCTGGCGGCGTGACCATGGATACACTGTGTAAACAACAGCAAATATGTTGTACAAACAGAGTAATAATGTAAATAATGACTAATAAATGTGAAACAAAGTGACATATTAAAATTATGATGAATACCAATTATACAGGGGCGCTGCCAAGCAAAGATATGTATAATCCAGCCCTGGTTTATACATAGAGTAGCATATTTGCTTGGCAGTGCCCCTGTATAATTATATTTAGAGTTATAAATTAAATTTGCTCATTTCGTGCTTCATGTGCACACATAGGAAATTAGCTACCCGGAAGTGATGTCACACCTAAATCCCACCCGGTTTTCTGAGTATATGTAGCAAAGGGGTATAAATACAGGTATAATGCACATGAACAGACCAACCCTTGAAGAAGTCTAGATACCAGACAAAACGTGCTGGATCTATACGACTTTGCCTTCCTAGAAATTCCAAAACCAAAATTGAGATAAGCTGTTTCTTTGCTGCTTGAATTTTACTTGTCTATCCATTTATTTATATATATATGTTTTATATTTACATTTATGTATTGTATATGTCCATTTTACTTTGCAAACCATTATTGCACAGTCACTTTCTTACTTACTAAATAAATTGTGTATTTTTGATATATAGTGAATATTTGTGGTTTTTATATATATGCTCACTTATTTTGCCTATTTGCAAGGAAAACACCATATTTGCACTAGAAACACCATGGGCCAAATGTAATAGGGTGAGAGTTTAGAAAAGTGAGAGTTTCTGACACTTTTTAAACTTTGCCAATGTAATAAAGTCCAAAAACAAAGTAACAGAGCGAACTTGCATGTTTTCTTAGACTTAAAAAACTCTCAAGATTTAAAATCTCATTCAGATGTTTTCCCATTTTGAAGATAAAACTCAACCAATGTGAGAGTTTACTGCTAAACTCTCACATTTTCTAAACTCTCACCCTATTACATTTGGCCCCATATATAGAAATTATTGGTACATTAAGTTATATTTGTTTTAATAGAAATTTCTACCTTTTCTGCACAGCTGCACTTTGTTTTTATCTAGAGTGATTTTTTAAAAATATTTTGATACTAAATATCTGTTATTTATTCAATATCACACGGCACTTAGCACTTTTAGGCACTCTATATCAATTCCATTTACTAAAAAAAAAAAATATATATATATAATATATATATATATATACTGTGTGTATGTATATATATATATATATATTATATATATATATATATATATAGAGAGAGAGAGAGAGAGAGAGAGAGAGAGAGAGAGAGAGAGAGAGAGAGAGAGAGAGAGAGAAAAAAAATAGGTGGCACTGGAGGTCTTAAATGCAATATGTTTTTATCCAATGTTTCAGGACATATACAGGTCTTTTGTCAAGGATACATAGAAGCAGACATGTTAATAGGTCTTACCTTACCTAGGAAAGTCACTAGGATATGCACACTAAATTACAGAGTATTCCAGCAAATTTTGTCATTCAATCCAGACGGTATGGTAGTGTTCAGTTTCACTATCTACTTTGCTTCCATTCTAAGCAGGTGGCTTGCCCTGTCTCCTCCTCTCTGGTTAGGGGGTACATGGTCTATTATTTGATGAGGGAAAGTGGTTAGACTGTGTCCTTTTTCTACAAAATGGCGAGCCACGGGTTGGTCACTACTTTTGCCAGCTATTGCTGATCTTATGGCAGTTCTATGCAATGCCATTCTTTCTCTCATACTTCTTATAGTTTTTCCCACATAGTATAGCCCGCAAGGGCACACTATGATATACACTATATATGTGGAAGTGCAGGTCAAGATGTGATTGATCTTCAAGTGCTTATTATTATGTGGATGTTTGAATTCCCGCCTGTTTACATGCTGCGGCAGGTGGTACATTGTAGCAGCCATTTGTTTTTGTTAAAAAAGAGATTGGTCCTTGTTCTTTCTTTTGTTCTTTCTTTTTAAATGCACTGATGTCTGTGTGCACAATCAGGTCTCTAATGTTACATCCTCTTGAGAAGGAAGTCATGGGTTTGACATCTCAGAAGCATGTAGATTCACGATCTGTGGCTACTATGGGCCAGATGGCTTTGCTGGCCCTCTGTTTCGAGGTTATTCTTGATCCTTTCCTTTTGGAGGTTGGTTGTAACAGTGACATTCTTTTCATGCCTTTAACTTCTCTCTTTTGTTTTCCCAGTTGTTTAGGATCATAGCCTCTGTTTCTGAATTTATAGATAATTTGATCCAGTGCTTCAGCCACTTTTGTGGGATCACTTGTAATCCTGGCCACCCGTACCATTTGTTATCTGGGGAGCCCACATATACTGTACACCTTGGTTCTCCAGAAATCCAAATCCACTTGAAGTTTGTGAATCCAGACAGATCCAAGTCATGGTTCTGATCTCCTGAGGAGATCCAGACAGATCCAATTGCAGTTGTAAATCCAAATTTCAGAATTTGGATTGCAAAAATGACATGATTTTAGCTGTTCTTAAAAACTTTTAGAATTTATTTTAAAAATGTTTAAAACCCAAATCCAAAACCAAAACATTTGAGGGTGGTTTTGCAAAACTAAAAAAAAAAACATGGAGATTAATCCAGATCCAAAACCAAGACATGGGGGTCAGCACATATCTCTAGTAAAAACATTTTTATTTGTAAGCTACCAAAAATACATATTAACATACTGGTTTATAATAATGTATCACAGTGAGCAGGCCATTCTGTCAGCAATCACTTTTTGAATAGTAACAGACAGGGAAAACTATGCCTTGTTCTGAACTCCATTTTCAATCTTCAAAAGAACTTCTGCCATACCATAAATTGACACATTTTATAACTGGGGACTTTTTCAGACAGTGTTTAAAGGCTTTGAAATTTATTTTGTCTGATGTTGCTTCTGCTGAAAGATTGATAACACTGATAGAATTACAGGACAAGAAGCCCTTGGACAAATTGAATTTCTTCAAATATCTCCTGTGACAACTTACAGTAGTTTCCCTATTTAGAGTTATTTCCCTATTGTTTATAATTTTTTGACATTTTACAGTAATGCAGCCTGCACAGATCATAGTGATCTGTACAGGGATTCACCCAAACTCACCTGCCATAGGCAGGTATATTGTTTGGGTGGTTTTGCCAGCTATTTTCAGTCGGTTTATGGTCGGTTTGCCAACTGACAATTAGTAAATCTGTGGTTCCTATACTTGATAGAGTAAAAACATCTTTAGTACTCCAATATGCTATGCTATTTTAAAGTTGGTATTTTGGTCATTTTGCTATCAGTTTTGACTTTAGTATATGGTTGGTTTGCAAAACTGATGGAAAAATTACCATAATACCAAAAAAGACCTTTAGCAAATATACCCCTTTTTGTTTTGTTTCCTCCATCACGTTAGGATATGCATGTTCTTCAAAGCCTCATGCGGAGACAAGAATTTGTCCACATACTGTAGTGTATTATTTATATTAAAAAAACAATTTAATAAACAAATTTAAAATAATAAGAGTGTACAATAAACAATAATATGTTATCTGTGCCTTAATAGATGATGTATCCCTACTAAGACCTTAGGATGTACTAATCCAGTTCAATTAGAAAGTCACATAAAGAGATAGCTGTACAGTATGATTCAATAGTACAGACAGAGCTGTATCAGCATCTAAATGGAGTAATGTATTCGTATAGTCCAATCATTATGCATTTTGTCCACATAAGTTCTCGGTAGGATTCCATTTTACCCCCCAGATAAGCCAGAAAAGCCTGAAATCTTCATGGCATGGAAGGAGCAAGGTACTGGAAATATTCATTAGAAAGTAGATGGGATGCAGTAGATCTAGACACTCTTCCAGTGGTGTGGGTGGCTGCATGTAAATTTGGGAGCCTCCTGCAACTTCCAGGAGAGTAGGTAAGCATGCTTTTTATATGTATTGTGTTGATGCCACATAATTGTCTGATTAGTGAGCAAAAATATGACAGCCCTCTTATTAGGTACACCTGCTCATTGATGCAAATATCTAATCAGTCAATTATGTGTCAGCAACTCAATACATATAAGCATAATAAACATATAACCGGTAAATAATATGCATACCTTAGGAAGGAAAATCTATTACACTATACATACATTAATACAAATGTAAAGCCTTTAAAGAAAGCTGTAAATACTGTACACATATAAATCTAAAATCAGACCAGTAAAGTATGGAACATCATTTGTAATATACTGACATATGACATTTGCATTATTCATGAAATCAGGAATACAAATGTAAAATTAGTTTTGCAGAGGGCATTTTAATAATGTAAAATATTGTAATCCTGAAAAAAAAGAGAAGGTGATCGCGGATGGGTAAACCTTTCTGAATGGCTTTAAAGGTAAAATATGCTGAAGTTATCATGCAAGTAGCAGTGATGTGCAGTCAGGTGAGGCAGGTGAGGCAGAGACCTTCCTGTCATACTTAGGTATACTCCAGAGTTTTGACTATAAAACATATAAGAAAAATGTAAAGAAAATATAAATATCTTCTTTGTATTGTTCTAATAATTTTTATAGCAAAACTCTGGAGTAAAAAGTCTATGGCAGGTGAGGCAGAGCCTTTCTTGTCATACTTAGGTATACTCCAGAGTTTTCACTATAAAAATGATAAGACAAATGTAAAGAAAATATTATATGTATCTTCTTTGTATTATTCTAATCACTTTTATAGTGAAAACTCTGGAGTAAAAAGTGTATGGCAGGTGAGGCACTGCCTCCCATATCTACCTTTACCGCACATCCCTGATCAAAACACACCAAATTTCCCGCACTATATATTGCTGCACCTTTGTGTAACGCCCACATGTACACTCGGGTTCATATATTAATCTGTAAATCTTGCTCTGACACTAGCCAGTGCCTCCCCAGCCATTTACCTCACTGCACATCATTGGCAAGTAATACTTATTTTAGAACTGAGAAATAAAAATAGCTTGGGTATTCATGCTGATGTAGTAATGGTAAAGGTACATACGCATTTGGGTTACATTAATGGAATTCAATTATTTTTTGAGATAGAGATGGCTTTAGTAAGGAATGATGTGAATTTTGGTTACTTTGATTAATACAGTTGGCATTAATCCATTGAGTAGCACTAGCAGGACATTAGTACCGTAGTAGGGCGATTACATACCCTATGCTGGCCTCATTCCTTCCTATTGTAACATTATGATGTCACGAAGAGGAAACAAAGACCACTGGGACCAGGAAGAACCTGAGTGCCCAAAAAAGCCAGATGCCAGGTGGCTATGCCTTCCCTGTGTAGGTTGCAGCCTGCCAGTCTAGGTAACATGCAAACAAAATACAAGTGCCATAAAACCGCATTTGTGCCATGGGGTGATGACGCCATTCAAACATCCCCAGTTACAGCCCTGAAGGCCATGCATCCTATTTTGTCAGGTACCCTTGTCTAGTGTGTTCATGTCTACTGACCATAGCTAAAAATTATGTTCTAGTAGGCACATCCTCACATATAGGAAGTTATTCAGTATCATTAGGGATGCCTAGAGCATCCAGGACATATCAGAAAGGTATCTACACTGTCAAACAAAAATTGCTCATGATTTGATCATTGTTGATTAATACACAAGAAAGATTATGTGGAACTCTTAAGACCCAGATATTTTCTATTATGGTGTTGCTAGTGTGTTATCCAAGTCTATAGTATTATTTGTGTAACCTTGTGTTTTCTGCCATATGCCATGGTAATATGTTCTGCATAATGCCTAACTTGTATTACCCAACTGTACCTCAGTCTTTCTCTGAACTTGGGATACTTTAGGTCAAAGTTGGATCAGGAGTACAATAAAAAATTTGCATACAGTTAAGCGTCTCACAAAAAAATTTGGTAGGTTAATTGGCTCCCTACAAAAATGAACCCTAGTGTGTAAGTATGTGCATGTAAATGTGGTAGGGAATATAGATTGTAACCTCCACTGGGGCAGTGACTGATGTAAATGGACAAATATTCTCTGCAAAGTGCTGCGGAATATGTGTACGCTATATATATAACTGGTAATAAATAAATAGTGTTATCATGGCTGCTTCATTTGAAGGCTATAAAATGCCTAGTTGGGTGTGGCTCATAAGCCAGCCCTTGTCTAGATGTTGCCCTCTATACATAAGAGGTGAGTGCATTTAACTTCAATTTAACGGTGTAGGAACTTGTGTAGGGACTTCTTACTTACTGTACCTCCTCCTTACATATATCCAATTCAGACATGCACTCATATCTCTGAGCCTCAAAAAAAATCTATTGCCTCTTCAGCTACCACCCCATTCACTCCTCTCCAAAAGCTCATAGTCTTTCATCTAAATGTGTTAGAACCTCTCCTCAAGTCTCCCTTACAGGCAATAATATCAATACGAGTCTCAAATGATCCCCATCCCTGTTTCAGCTTAACTCCACACATCCAGTCCATTAGGCTGTCTTGAAATATTGTTAGAATATGCCCTTTTCTCATATTTAGGAAACTCTTATCCATTCTTTCATTAACTCACCACTTGACTAGCATAATCTACACACTCACCTTCAAAGCCCTCAACAACTCCTAAGCTTCATACATCCCTGACCTTGTCAAGAAATACATTCCCTTTGGTCTTTTGCAATCTACCTCTGAACTTTACCCCTCCTCCATCATGATAGCAACCTCTCACTACCACCTCCTAAATGTATTCCTTTCTGGTTACCACTTATGGATCTCTCAAACCTAGACTTTTACCTACGCTTTAATCTTTGAATCACTCTCTCAAAACCCACATTTTCACTATAGCCTGCTCTCTCCCCTTATACTACTTCCTCTGCATGCTCTGGCAGATAATGGGATGCCTACTTCTGTCCTACCATCTCCTATTGCTGTCTCTATCTAGACTGTAAGCTGTCATGAGCAGGGCCATCTGCCCTTTGTCTCAAGTCTGCACACCATTTGTCAGTATTTTATATAATTATTCTCTTTTATCCACTTAACTCATGTGGTTGTATGGGATGCAAACGCAGCCAGCTGTGCTTCATCTGACAAGGTGCAACCACACCGCCCTAGCTGCATTTTTTTAAGAGGAAATTTGTTCTACACATGTGCAGAACAGATCTCCTATGACTCCCCGGACATTCCTGTGGACTTGGCAATTTCTGATTGGTTTTGCTGGAAAAATCATCAGTTAAGTGGTTAACACGTGATTGTATTTTGTATGATTTGTCATTCTGACTGTCCAGTGCAGCTGAGTTTTATAGGGCCTTACAAATAAAAAAAACAATGATGACAAAGATGATTATAAAGTTATCTACAGAACTCTACAGCCCTTGATGACTGTTTCCAACTGGGACTGGTCCCAGGGGTTCTTCTCTTTTGTAAATTGCATCTTTTTATCATGGTTTGGGGTATGGTGGGTGGGTAGGTGGGGCTTGGACTGCACAACCTAATTGTAAACAATTAGTTTTTTAGCTTGTAGTGCCATGCAGGAAAAAGAAAATGCAGGTGGACACTCTAAGCACTATGAACACTTAGGGGCATATTTAGTACAGTGTGGGTTTTTAAAAGTGGAGATGTTGCCTATAGCAACCAATCAGATTCCAGCTATTATCTTCTAGAAGGTGCTAGATAAATGTTAAGTAGAATCTGATTGGTTGATATGGGCAATATCTCCAATTCTAAAAACCCACACTTTAGTATATATACCCCTCATAGTAAAAAAATATTATGATAAATTATACAATAAACATGTAGTTTAAATAAGGTTCTGAGCACATGTTTTACCATAAATGTGGGTCCATCCACCACATCAATGTGAACCCCATCGGATGGGTCTAGACCCTAACATCCTTAAAACTAACACCTTACAGTATGCCAAATTATCAAGGACTTACCCTTATAATGCCCATTATAATAGGTAGACAGCACAGGGTACAGTCAGAATGAGATCCCGGCGCTCAGGATCCTGGCTGTTAGAATCCCGAAGCCGGCATCTCGAAAGGATTACCATACCAACACTTGTTGGTCAATATGCCAACCCTCCCCCTTTCCCTACCCTAACCCTAACCCTCCTCTTTGGTGCTTAACCCTAACCCTCCCCACCTAGTGCCTAACCCTAACCTCACCCTCCCCTGTGCCTAGCCCCAACCCTCCCCACTTAGGGCCTAACCCTCCCTCTAGTGCCTAACCCTAACCCCTAACTCTAAACCTAACCCCCCTAACACCTCTATACTTACTTTCGGTCAGGATGCTGGCACCGCGCTTCTGACCGGCATCAGGATTTTGGCGCTGTTAACAGGAGCGTCGGCATCCAGACTGCCGGGAAGCCAAACGCATACCGTCAGACCCTTAGAATGTAAGGCCAATGCAGTGCTTAGTGGTACTGATTAATTATAGTCAACCCATGTTGCATCTTTTCTTTCCTAACAGGATGGGTGTCTTCCATGATGACAAAGCCCATTCCACAGAGAATGTGTGGTTGCCAATTGATTTTGTGACTGAGACACAGGTGTTATAGATATACATATGTCATTACCTTCTATGTGATCAGATATGAGCCATATTAAGAATTTATGGGAAATTCTACAATTTCCGCTGCCATCAACCAAATGTCTGTTGAGTGACCTTCTTGTGAGAGGATTGTACTACATCCCTCCTGCACAAATCTTTTGGTAGACTTAATGACTGGCTCATAAAGACCATACTAGCTTACTAGCTTCCATGTTTTTCTTCAACACCCTCATATTGCTGTTCCTTAATTTTTTTGTTTACTACCTGTATGTGTTTGTATTGTTTTTATTTTAAGTAATATACATTTAGGCCCTCATTCAGAGCCCTACGCTCTGAGCAGAGCGCACGCTCTGAATGAGGGCCGCCCTCCATAAAAATGGAGCGTCCTCCTGGACGCTCGTATAGCTGTGGGTCACCACCCACAGCCTATACGAGCGTGCAGTTTGATGGCCGCGATGGTCGTGACCATCGCGACCATCGAAACTGCGAGCCGGAGCCTGCGGTTGAGGTTTTCAACCGCAAGCCCCGGAGTGATTTTGGCTCTATCAGAGCCAAAATCACTCCCACTGACATCACTAGTGATGTCAGTGGGCCGGCTTCTGACGGGAGGCGTTCCCGTGGGAATGCCCCCGTCAGGGAGGCACGCCCACCAAAGGGGGCGTGCTGTCAATCAACATCGACAGCACGCCCCCTTTGATCAGACACAACGAGCGAAGGACTTTCCTTCGCTCGTCGCGTCTGGCGCATGCGCACGACGGAGCTCCCTCCGTCGTGCGCATGCTCAGTGCAGACCATCGACCCACTTGCGAGCGGACAGCCGCTTGCGAGTGGGTCTGAATCAGGGCCTTAGGCTTTAGTTGTAATATCCATCTATACTGTAATCAGCATATTGTTCTGCTAGGAAAAATTTTGTTAAACTGTGAACTTCTGTTACATAAAAGAAACTGAATGCGTAATGTAATCATAAAACCTAATTTTGCTGTGTGATTGCCACCTAACTTCTACTTGTATCATTTTATTTAAACCTTGCATGCAAAATTATAATATATTCTGTAAAACCAGGCCCGAAGCTGATAGAAAATAGCAGAAAACAAGATAAAGGAGACTCATAAAGGTTAAAATGCATTTTACTGGATTAAAAAGAGATCAAAACTTTGAAGCATTTGAAGAGGTGACACAGCAGAGTACAATAAAAGTAACAAAATATATCAGTCATGGTAAAGCAATCTCATCTTCATGTAGCTCCCAACCTCACTTTATATCTAGTTCTCTCACCTCTGTTATAAACACACATTGAAAGGTCAAACCCAACAGTAAGTGCGCACTTTCAACGATTAGACGAAGTGTTAGACAAATTATATTACTCCTCTGTAATTACATATTTACAGATTATAGAGTTTAGTGGTATGATATATCACACATGTAATTAAGTTCTAAATATATGATGTTTTAATGAAAGGTCAGCTCTTTCCAAAGTGGTGAAAAGAAAATGTGATATATAATAATGACAATAGTGTATTAAAGGTGATAAAATATATACTATATCTGAGTTTTTCAAATACCCATCTGCAGCTTTTCATATATGTGACAATAAGAGAAAAAGAAATGTACAGCGGGATTTTTTTTCACATACAAATAAATATACAGTATTTGCTGTTTCATTAAACACAAAGAAAATTTTCTTCAATAACAAAGCATAGCTTTTACTCTTCCAAACTTAAAATTAAAAGTCAATGAAAAGTCAATTAAAATATATATATATATATATATATATATTACACACACAGGGGGGTTTCCAGAACCCCACCCTGACAGAGGAGAGAGCAAGCACCTCCATGTTATTAAGACCCGCCCCCTCGCAGGAAAATGCAGAGATTCGCAGGTCAATGAGGAGGAGGCGGAGCCAATATGATGCAATATAATTATAATTGCATCATTTGGCTCAGCCCCCTCCCGACCCGATTGCCCGGCGAAGGGGGTAGGGCTTATTGACATGGTGTTTGGTCCCATCTCGATCTCCAACCTGCAGCTGCTGCATGGTAAGTGTGTATATGTGTGTGTGTGTGTGTGTAATGTATGTGTGGCATATATGTGTGCTTGTATATATATGTATATGTGTGTGTGTATATATATGTATCTATATCTAAATATATATATATATATAGATAGATAGATATAGCTATACATACAGTATATATATATATATATATATATATATATGCAAGTGTATGTATTGCATATATATATATATATATATATGTATATATGTCAGTGTGTATATATATATATATATATATATATATATGTATATATATATATACTAGAAACTCCCCCTTAAAAATCCTGCGTTTTCCCTTGTCGCATATATAATATGTCGGTCTAGCTTACAGAATGGGCAAAGTTCAGAGTTTAGAATGTATAGTGAAACATAGGAATGAGTGTGGTTAGGAGAAGTAACTCCTCAAAGTTACATTGTTGTCCTATTTGTTCTTTAATGCCCCCATTATAGCTTTTGTCAAAATAAAATTACATTAATTCTACACCAGCACCTTTGTCTGTGTTTTATTTATATTTTGGTTTCATTGGCTGAAAACAGGTAACTATTTGGGCCAATACAGAGAATACACCCTTAGTGAATTTATATATTAATAGTCGGCATTTTCTGTTCGTTAATAACACACCAGACCTTAGGAACTTTGTTAGGAAAGTCTTCTCTACAAAAGAGCATCATTCAAGTCCCAATTGGAATAACTGTGCTTAAGCAAATGATCAACAGAATATTCACTTAATTATGCACTATTGTGTATTTCTCTGGCATTTAATCTTTAGGGACATATTTATCATAATCCACATTTTTAATGCATATGTGATCAATATTTTATGCCTAAATTTGCAACATGATATTTTTAGCATTAACCTCTTGCTGAGAGATGGGCTCTGACACGAGCCCGTCCTGGTGAAGAGCTGGAAGCAGAGTGATGGCTTATGCTATCACTCCGCTTCCTGGTTTAGGTCCTTGGCATGTGCAGCTGTTGTCTGGCACATCCGTCAATGAGGGGGCAAAGAAAGGGATCCAGAGGATCCTTCTAAAATGTCAACTTCTGATGCCGTTAGCTATCGGGGCAAGCTCCAGAAAATATGAGAGAGAAAATGGGAGAAAGAAAGGAAGAGAGACAGAGAAGAATTGGATGTTATGGACTTCATGGGGTAAATTTACTAAGCTTTGGTTCTGGTTCTATCCCAAAACCAACAGTTGCCAATGGACATCAACAGCATGTTGATGTGTAAAAAAGTGAATATTTACCATCCATCAGGTTTCAGTATTATCCTACAGGCACACTTGGAGACACTGTCATAGAAATGAGTGGGGAAGTGCTGATTGGCTCAGAGGAGACACTGTCATATATAAGGAGTGGGGGCGGAGGAATTCCAGCCCTGGGCTGACAAGTTTGGGGCTGGTTAATGTTATGGTGGGGGGACCTCACACTGTGTGGCTCCCTGCTATGGCATTATTCCCCTGGCTGGTTCAGCCCAGTGCTGGTTATAGGAAAAAAGGTGACTCCAATGCCTTTTTCTCCCCATATTTGTCAATATCAGCCCAGGCTGAGAGGTCCATGGCTGGTTACTGATTGAGCAGGGGGTCGCAAACTAATTTTGTGGTTGCACACACCATTGTGGCCCCTTCAAATTGAGTCCACTTCATTGTAATTATTTTAATTACTATGCTTGACATTGTTGTGATGTTAGACACTGAAACACATTTATGCGAACTGTAAATGTGTAAAATATATTGTACTGGTTGTGAACTTCACCAAGTGTATGGACAAAGGTCGAAGCCTCATCTCAGGTGGACGCTATGGTATCCCCAGATTGCTGGAGACCTGCTGATTGTGTGATTTACCCCTGCCATTATCAGGCTCCTGAAACATACTCCTGAAATCACAACACACTCTCAGCACCACTACATCTCCAGAACATGTGCTAAGAAACCTGTCCAGTTTGGTTTTGATTATCAGTATTCTTAGTGCTTAGAGTGTGCACCTGCATTTTCTTTTTTCTGCATAGCACCTCTCCAGAGTGGCCAGGATGCATATGAGTTGCTGCTGTTGTTCACACTGCCCATCTGGACTCCTTGGTGTAGGTGGCAAATTGCTGCATGGGGACATTTAGTGCCACCGCCGTATCAGGGCGGAAGTGAGCCCTGTGCTGCACCTCTCGCTCCTCCCTGCCCTCTCCTCCCCCTGAGCACTTATCTTTTTCCACCAGGGGTTGGGTGGAGGGTGGGGATCTTCATTATGAGCACCGTGCAACACTGCAGGAGGTCTCTTCATGCAGACCTCTGGAACCGGGCAGTTTGGGGCTGGTGACTTTGGAGGATTCTGCCCTGTGTGGAGGCACCGGCTGCACCACCCTCCCTACAGCCCTGCCTAGCGCTCTCCTACATCTTTTTGTACCACCTCCGCTCTCACCGCAGCTGCAGCTTCTCACATTTCTGGTCTGTGACCTGTTGGATAGACCCTGTGGAGCCACCAGTGCTCTCCCTGGGACCACTTTGCAGTGTCTGCTCTCCTGCAGCGTGGACACTTCCACTCTTAGTGCTTCCTGCTGTGCCCCTGCATTCTCAGCCTGCACCAGCTGGGCCAGTGTTTCCAACCCCCTGAAAAAGGATCCCCCTGCTCTGGGCTCCACTACTACCCTCCAGTGTTGTTCTATGGAAGAGTGGATCCCATTTGGGTGATCCCTGGACTATGGCCCCAATGCCACCACCTGCTCATATTCCTCTCCGCTGGCTGACTACTCCCCCTGCTTGATTTCAGTTCTGGTGACCTCCTGCAGACAGGCATTTGATAGTTTGAGGTCCTGTTGAGAGGGTCTGCTGTGGCCATCCCTGCTGCAAGTTCAGGTGGTGAGTACCACATGATAATGACCATCGCTGTCTAGTCTCTCTGCTCATGGGTGAACATGGTTATTATTATTATTATCCTTTATTTATATGGCACCACAAGTGTTCCGCAGTGCCTTACATAGTACATAGAACTAATAGGTGAACTAGAAACAAGTAACTTGCAGTACATTACAGTGCAGGACAAGGACACGACTTATATACATTGCTGAAATAGTGATTAAAGCACTCACAATAAGCTGCCGGGAGTTGGCGGTCCCGTGTTAGGTGCCCTAATGGGGATTAGAGAGTAGAAGAAAATGTAAAGAGAAGCACATGAGGGAAGAGGTCCCTGCTCATGAGAGCTTACATTCTAAGGGTCAACAGTTATCCTGACAACTGCAGTACACACATTTAATTTATTGATTTCCACAGGAGGATTGTTTTCATTTTTTTGTCTACATTTTGCCTCCTCTTCACGGTGAGGAAAGATAAGAAGGGTGTCCTTAAAAAGGACTCCTGTCTTCCCCCTGATATGTCTTATAAAATGAACATGCAACAATATATCAAACCAGCTGGCCCATTGCTCCTGAGTGAAGACTCCTGTTCCCCACCCTCATCTGGCTCTGGGTCTCTCTATGAGTCCACTGTATTAATGTGATGGTGGTATGTGGTGCCTCCCTCCAGATTCTGTCTCCATATGCAAACTTACCAGGTAGTGAACATGATGCATTTGTCATCTGGGCATCAGGGATCTGTCAGAAATTATCTGATAGGCTAGGCTGAGATGTGTGCTTGTTGGGTAAATATGTTGGGCCAAATGTAATAGGGTAAGAGTTTAGAAAATGTGAGAGTAAGCTCTCACACTTTTTAAACTCGGCCAATGTAATAGAGTCCGAGAACATGCAAACTCACATGTTTTTAGACTCAAAAAACTCTCATGATTTAAAATCTCATCCAGATGTTTTCCCATTTTGAAAATACAACTCGACCAATGTAATAGTGTCTGGTAAACTCTCACATTTTCTAAACTCTCACCCTATTACAGTACATTTGGACCTTTGTTTTTGTTTATTCTTTGGTTTGTTGTTTAATTTTGTTTTTATAATGTATTATTTTTCATATTTACATTAGATAGTGCCTGTCCTAGTCGTCCATGGCTCCTGTCATTACTAAACACAGATGGCGAGTTTGCCTATAACACTGCACAAACTGCCACCAGGAAATGCAGCTTTGGCCTGTGGAAGGCTTGTTTTAGGTATGTGGACCTGTCTGGTGGAGCCCTCATTTATGCTCTGGAACTGCTTTGCCTAATTATCGTTCTGTGTGGCTGATTCAGCATGTGTTGCCTCTGTTTTCCAGGAGTGGCAAGGCCAGGATCTGCATCCACGGATGCAGTTTCCTGGCCTTGCAAGTTGGCCAGCCTGCGTTAGCTGGCCAGCGCTATCCACCACTGCGACCGATGGATGGTTACCCCTGCCTGTGATTTGCAAGGAAGGAATTGCAAAGCTGCTTGCATTCAGCTTTACAATTCTGGGGACCAACTGACCATCGAGCTGGAGAATGAGGAGGTAATGACCGGAACACTGTTTTTTCCATGGGCTGGTGATCCCAGGGAATTTGTAATCAGTATTATTATTCGTAATTACATATTTCTGTTGTTTTACTAGAGAAACTCAACATAAACATGGTTACACTCCATTACTGATACAACATGGATTATTTGCTGCAGTACAGAGAACAGAATATGCTAAGAAAAACAGAATAGCTTTCATTTTGTCAAAATTGTAATGGTGATTTTCAGAGATATGTTTTAAACATTTGCTAACATGCCTTCACTATTCATAGTTGATGAGCAATGTTGTTCTAAACCCTATAGTACTAAAATTATGTATCTAGAAATTAGGAGTGTGCACCGGCCACTTTTCATGTTTTGGTTTTGGTTTTGGATCTGCATCTTTCTTCGTGTTTTGGATCTGAATTGGTTTTGCCAAAACCATCCTTCCGGGTTTTGTGTTTTGTGTTTTAGATCTGTATTTTTTTTGGAAAAAAGCATAAAAACAGCTAAAATCTCAGAATTTATATTTGTTTGTTGTTCCAAGATATTATTAACCTTAATAACATTAATTTCCACTCATTCCAGCCATGGCTCCACAGATGCAAATAGCACAGCCTACTCACCACAAGGAAATGGCAGTTTTACTGGAAACAGTCCATCAACACATGACCGCAGGCATGATGGTAATGGGGAGTTCACGAAATACTCTCAACTTTCACCTCCTGTTCCAAACTATCAGAGATCTTACTCTTCTCTGGACAATCTTCAAAGACAAGCAATGATGAATAACTTCTATAGGTCAAAAACCCCTCATGGATCCAGCACAGCAATGATGGCCCAACCCAGTTACTCACCATCACATTATCCACCTCACCAAAGTTAGTACAGTCACGGATCCGATCATTCTCCCCCACACGGATATGATCACTCTTCCAGCCACCGATCCAGTAGAAGCCAATAGCTCTCATCCTTATCAAAAGGAGAGTTACCACAGTAGCAGAGACTAGGGATGTGCAGGCTTGGATTAGTTCAGATTTTCCCGCCAAGTGGATTTATCCCTCCAAAAATTGGGTCTCAGAAAGAGGCAAAACATCATCTTTCATGGAAAAACATCATCTTTCATGGACTTTTGTCCAGGACAGCCCCTGCAAAAATTATTTTGATGATGGGCAGTATGAAACCCACAGGACAGCCCCTGTAAAAATTATTTTGATGAAGGGCAGCGTACAACCCACAGGACATCCCCTGTAAAAATTATTTGTATGAGCGTACCCCTACATCAGACAGGGCAGCCCCTGTAAACATTATTTGTATGAGCAAATACAATAGATAGGTCTTACAACAGATAATTACATGGCCCAGAGTGGGCACTATTATCATGTAGTGTAGGAATGCTGGTATCAGAGAAGCTGTGAAGTGGCTGGCAGCTTACCATGTACTTATAAATGTATGCAACAAATATCTCTGAATTTCTATTACCGTATAGTTTTCATGTATTGTTGAAGGTACAATTTAGTGTGCTGGAGGATATTTAGGGGATACTCCCCTTTCTGTTTTTCAATTGCTGGATTGCACTCTTGTAAGAAAAGCTTCATCTGCACTTTTCATGTGTCTATATTTTAATTCTATTCTACAGAACAAAACAGAATACAGCACAATTAACATATTATATTGTCCTCTTACGGGCTGCATTAATTACTACATCTTTTCATCAGCTTCACCTTGAAAATAGCAAGGGGATTTCAATAGCTTTTAAAAATTGAATAATGTTTTTATTCTCACTCTAATTAAAAGCATTTGGTCATATTGCTTATTGTTGTTGCCTTGATTCATTATCATCTTGACTGCACTATTGTTTCTGTGACTTATTTCTTCTCCTTCAGTTTTCAGTTATATAGAACCAATTAGAAAAAAATAGCAAAACAATAGAGAATTGTATAATTCTTAACTTTTTTAGTTAAGGTTTAGATGTTGTACAGTAATGCTATTTCTATGCAGGTCCTTTTGCACAACTACTGTAGATTGGGCTTTCTGCATAAAGTATGGTTTTGGTTCTGAATCATTGTCTTGTTTTGTTTTTGGCAGTGTTTTGGTTCGATTTTGGTTTTGGATTTCTTTAAAATTCATAAAAGCGGCAAAAATCATGTAATTTGGACCTGTGGCCCTTATTCAGGTTGGAACGCAGGGCTGCATTCACACGCAGCCGGTAGATGTTTGTGGTTAGTGCATGCGTATGCATCGCAATGCACGTGCGCAAACCGGCCACTGCAATCGCAGCGAGCACGTAGTCCCATCTCATAGTGATTGACAGGAAGTGATCGTTTTGGGGTGGAGTGGGGGGGTGTTCGGTGGAACGCAGGCATGCCTCTGCACTTGAACGCCGTTACAAGGGCATGCATAATTAAATCCCTGTGATTGCATGCGCTGTCAGAGGTCTAGATGGTGACAGGAAGTTTAGCAGTTTGTGAGGTAGGGTCAGGTCAACCACAATTGTGCATATGGTTCCGATGTTACTCAATTGCTGAGATGCGGATGAATGTCATTGGAAGTGGGTGGCTTTACACAGTGATGGGCATCTTGGTATAGTGCTGCGGTTGCTGTCAATTACATTCATTTCCAGTCAATATTGACCACCTCACAACACCTGAAATCATAAGGGCAGGACCTAAATGCAATCCAAAACTTGCATGGTCCGTTTTTTTTAAATCATAGTTCTGAATTGGAAGAAGAGCCGAGTCTTTTCAGAGTCCCAAAGTGATTCTCAACTGGGACTAAACTCGACTTGGAACTCCTAAGTTCGGGTGTGTTTGTATTACAGTAAACTGAATCCGCACATCTTTATTTTGCATTCTGCAGTTTGGCAAATTTAACATCTCAGCAGCCCCCATTTAAACCTATGTGGGCTGGCTTTGGTGGTTGAAAATAGAGGACCGCAGCAGATATAAATCCTAGATACATCCTGGAGATGATAAATATTTGCAGATAGCCCTCCAAAACAGCTGTTTTGGGGGCATGTTCAGCAATTTTTTTTAATAAATAAGACCCAAAGTCTCCTCTGGGTGTGGTTGTAGACAACACTGAGCTATTAACCACCAGAACTTTCTCTTCATACATACTGTACTTCATAACACAATGTTCACATAGTAAATATCCAGAGTTCTAATATGATGCTCATTTACCACTGAACACAGGAAGACATATGTGAAGTGTTAGCCTCATGTCTATATAAGTGGATGTTTTGTGATACAATTTTAGAGGTCACCCCTGTAGACTAAAAGAAGTAACATGTTATGGCAAGAGAAGGCAATCACAGCTGGCCCTCTTCTCTACTGGTAGTAACATGACATCATGCAGCCAAAATATATCAGTCACTATTGTAGATTGCTATCAACTTTCTATTCATTCTGAGGAAGTGACATCTTCAAGTTTGGCTCTAACCAACATCACTGACTTGACAAATGTTACATTACAAGAAGGACATCAGGAAGGGCAAAGTGAAATAATGGTCACACATCACTACTCTCTCGTACTTTAGACTGGTAGCGTCAGTTCCCATGGCAAGAATAACAAATACTATATGGCTACAATGAATATAGATGTAACTACTGTATTTGAACTTATAATGGTTGGTAATAACCATTTAGCCAGGCAAGGCTTTTCATTTGTTATACATTGGGATAAAAATTGGATTTATTTGGGAACTCTATGATTGAACAAGACAGAAATTTTCTGTAATTGTAATTTAAAAAATAATCTATTTCTTTGTTCTCATTTTCTTTGTATCACTCTATTTCCCAATGTCTGACACTTCCGCAATGTTAAAACCACCTCCTCACTCCTTAATTTCTCACACTTTTATTCATTCCAGTAATGTTTCCCATGTCTCAATTAGGGGTCAATTTATTAAGAATCGGGTTGGCCCGAGATTGCAGTCATCTGAGTAATTTGCCATTTTTACAAACACTGCAATTTACTAATGCAAAAACAGGTGTATTTTCTGTGAACACAGCTGAATCAGAAGTTATAGTAGATAAAAGAAAAAACCTCTAGCGCATCCTATAGATACTGAATGAATAAGTGAAGCAGTGATAATTATAATACAGGTTTATTGATCATGCTGACTATTTAAAAAGACTCACTGACTTACAACATGTAACAAATAATATTGAACTGTATGACATACTAACATATAGAGTAGAGAAATGGAAATAAAATAAAATAAAAAGGATAAAAATGGGATGCAGACACGCTGAATAGCGGATTATTCTGGTCTCTAATCAGGATCAATATCCAAGAGGTTTCCTTTGGTAGTGAAATGTCTTAAATTCAACACATGTGGTCCAAAGAATAAATCCAAGCATGGGGCGATCCGTTGAAAAGTTTGCCGGCAAACTAAAAGGGTACCTGATACACTGCAGTGATAACGTCCAGGTCCCCCTCCACTGTCATCAACGCGTTTCACCTGTCATTAGGCTTCCTCAGCGTGTCTGCATCCCATTTTTATCCTTTTTATTTTATTTTATTTCCATTTCTCTACTCTATATGTTAGTATGTCATACAGTTCAATGTCATTTGTTACATGTTGTAAGTCAGTGAGTCTTTTTAAATAGTCAGCATGATCAATAAACCTGTATTATAATTATCACTGCTTCACTTATTCATTCAGTATCTATAGGATGCGCTAGAGGTTTTTTCTTTTATCTACTATATCTATCAGGGAGGGTGAGCCCCCTTTTTTTCTTTCCTCTTAAACCGATACCTATAGGATCTGAAAATACTAGCGCTACCTTCATTTTTGCCTTTTTTGCTTACACATGAATCAGAAGTTAAAATGCACCCGTAAATACAATTAGAAATTAATACACCATCGTCTGAACACAACAGTACTTTCCAAAGACAGGAATACAACACGGCAATTTACCAAGAATCATGATTATAATCACGGGTGTAATTGAAGGAAACTTGGTTAAAAACTAGAAGTTTAAAATAGACCGCCTCCTGAGGGTGTTTTGCAGAAACATACACAGATCAGTGTGATCCTGTCTGTAATTATTAAAAGAAAGGGTTCATCTCTAAAAGAAATTACGTGGGGCAACTTCTCCCAACCATCCAAGAACAGTTTGATGACGAACAATGCCTTTTCCAGCATGATGGAGCACCTTGCCATAAGCCAAAAGTTATAACTACAGTAAGTGGTTCAGGGAACAGAACATCGACATTTTGGGTCCATGACCAGGAAACTCCCCAGACCTTAATCCCATTGAGAACTTGTGGTCAATCCTCAAGAGGTGGGTGGACAAACAAAAACCCATAAATTCTGACAAACTCCAAGCATTGATTAGGTAAGAATGGGCGGCCATCAGTCAGTATGTGGCCCAGAAGTTGATTAACAGCATAACAGGGCGAATTGCAGAGGTCTTGAAAAAGAAGGGTCAACACTGCAAATATTGACTCTTTGCATAAACTTAATGTAATTGTCAATAATGAAATGCTTGTAATTTTACTTCAGTATACCATAGTAACATCTGACAAAAAGGTCTAAAAACACTCATGCTGCAAACTTTGTGAAATCCAGTACTTGTGTCATTCTCAAAACTTTTGGCCATGGCTGTACATACACACATACATAAATACTGTACATACAGTATACATACATACATAAAGCTGTTCTCATCATGATTTTTTTTTTTTTTTATTATATGTGGATTATCAAATAAGAAGGCATCCTACCAGATTGTTTCAAGAAAAGTTGTATTTTTTATTAAAACGTCAAAATTGGGTTTGCACTGCAGGGAGAATTTATTTATCTAGCTTATTAAAAAATCTTGTCTGCTTTTTTCTATACATTTCTAATGGACTCTAATTAAATTACACAGTGATCCCCTTATGGGTGGGTTCTTAATCATTGCCCAGGCACCCATAAGATTGATAGTCGTTGTGCTGCCCGGTTACCATAGAAACTGCAGCCTAAAATATATATTTTATATGTTCATTCCTACTTCTCCCACTTACTCTCTCATCTTGTCCCACTTCTTCTTCTTCCCTCTCCTTCCCTCTATCTGACTTTGCTTTTTAGTCTGTTTGTACCTTTCTGTCTTTGTACATTACACACTGTTGTCAGCGTTGTTTACACTATTTTATCCATCACCTTTAAATCTCTATATGTAAGCATATGACATTTGGCAATAAATTGTAATATCCCTGTGAACACGAAGCAGGACATGACTGCTATTGGTGCAGATAAATGATGAATACTGATGAATTATTCAATTGCTTTTTATGTCTGCTTTGGCCGGCTTTACATTCACAGTATATTTGTTTCAAGTGTCTTTCATGACAGTCTGTGGTCTGTTGTTTTCGTTTTATGGCCTAAGTCAGTTACAAATGTTTCCCAAGATAACTAGAGCATTGTTGTGTTACCAAACTGTCTGTCAACCATAAATAATAGCTGAGTGTCTCAATCCCTTTAACACTCCTAGATAGGTTGCCTACTGAAGCAGAGAATACCAATTTAATACATGTTTAGGACAGCGGTGTAGAGAGCCTACTGCTCATATTTTTCATGGCTTTTGATAAGGATCACTTGTTGGATCGTGGGATTTATGAACAAATGCTAAAGCACCAATGGTAAAATCTCTGTTTATCTGTCACGCATGGCAATGCCTCTGTCTGAGTGATTCAATATGGAATATAATTATTTGCAATGTTATATTTTATATCAGGTAACACTATTATGCCAAAATTAGATACAGAGAAATTTAATACAACTATAGCACTAGTCAATAACATTAGCACATATAGGGGAGATGTATCAAACTTTGGAGAGAGATAAAGTTGGGAGATATAATGTACCAACCAATCAGCTTTTAACAGTCATTTTACAGGCAGTGTTTGAAAAATAACAGAAGCTGATTGGTTGGCATTTTATCCCTCTCCTCTTTATCACTCTCCAAGGTCTGATACTTTACATCCCCCCCATAATCGTGTTATGCTTCCTGAAATTATATAAATCAGTCTGAATAGAAATATATTTATGGCCACAAAAAGCATTGATAATAGATTATATTTAACTAAGGTCCCTCCAGCCCCACCCCTGCTCTCCTGCTATACTTAATTCGTGCTGGGATTGCAGGGTTCTCATCTCATACCTTGCCGAGAGTTTGTCCCATCTGTCGTGGCAGCTGGAGCTGTTGGGGGGAATGTTTTGATGGTTCCATAAATAGCAGTTAGAAAATGATAATTACAGTACCTTCTCTTAAATATGCAACATATAAGTGAGATATACATATTTTTTATTTGGTTTATGTTAAATAATAGACTCCTTAGATTTGACATGGTGTATTTTTATTTTTCCAATATTTCACTCACTTGTATGAACTCACCAAACAGACCCCACCCACTTGTGCCACATGGTTCATTTTAAGACTGTTCCATTACAGAATACAGGCTGACAGAAGGGCATTCAGACTGACGGGATTCAATCCTGCGGCATTTGAGGGCTGTGTACAAGTCAGACAGCGGAAATGAGCTCATAGGCTTCTACAGGCAACACCATCTGTAGATGGCGTTGGCTATTGGGTGCACCCTCCGGAAAGTTTTGCTCTCCGGAGCTTGATACATATGGAGAAAGCTGCAGTTTTCAAACTTTTGACCACAGTTTACCCTTAGTACATCCTACCCTAACTAACCTAAGAGGGCATATGGGAGTCTGCTGCTCCTAAGATTGGTAGTCTGATCTGCTTACTTCTTCCTTGCCACTATATGAGTTATCTAGTTATTTGTTATCAATAAAGTGATGACCAAATATTACTCCAGATCTTATTGTCCATGTTGTTGTTTATTAGCATTTATGATTGATATTATTACACTGTCTAGTACAGTAGTACATAGCTGGCATATGACGTTAAGGAGTTTATGGAAAAAGAAGACAAACAGCTTTCACAGATGTGTTGTAACTTACTGGTTGTCCATATGCCATGAAGGGCAAGAAGCCCGGAGTGACTGAGGTGGTCTGAGAGGTGTAGTATACAGTATTTTTATTTAAATTCTGAGTCTTAGGGCCGTATTCAATTGCCAACGAAAAGCCGTTCTGTTTTTGCCGATGACGTCATTTCGCCTGTCGGAAACTTTCCACCGTATGCAATTGCAAAGACTTTTCTCCGATGCGAAAAGTCTGCGCCTTGTAACCAGCAGAAAAGATTCGCCTCTGGATGGAGGCGGAAAAAAGTGCAGAATTGGGGGTTTGGGATGCAAAGTTGCGGCAACACACCTGCAGCCTAGGGACAGTCCCTCAAAAGTAAAGTGCATCAAAAAAAGTTATAAATTTACTTAAGATCACCCCAAAAAATACTTTTGTTTTGGGGCAAAAAAAAAACAAAGTTGGTGGACAAAGTTAAAAACTAGCGAAATAGACTCTAGGGGGTCCCCCAAGTATGCCCCAGGTGTTTTTTGGATTGCAGGTGCTTGCTGACGGTGCGTTTTTTACAAACTCACTTTAGCGATTTTTAACCATGCTTATTCCCATTTTCATGTACCCCAAATTTGCTGGGACTATTTATTTTTGCACAAAAAACCCTGCTAAATGCTATTCTTCACCACTTGTGCAAAGACGCTCAATAGCAGCTATTGAGAGCATTTAAGCACCCCAAGTACCTTCAGCAGGGCTATTCAGGGGTATCCATTGTGATCCCCCATGTCAGTGCATCTTTTGGGGGGTGTCAGGATGATTTCCCCAAATCTGACAAGACATTTTCACCGAATGGAGTTTCGCCGGCACGTGTTCTCGCGTCGTTTGCAATTGAATAGGGCAAAAAGCAGGGACGAGTGCGATTCTTTTCCGGAGGCCAAAGTAGCGATGACGGCGGAAAGTACACCATGAGAAAAGTCTGGGACTTTTCGGCAATTGAATACGGCCCATACTTGAAGATGCAGCAAAAATTTGCTCACAGTGTACTAGAGAAGCTAGGCTGCGAGTAATAAGTTGCAGATGATGCACAATGGAACTTGCTGTGAGAAAAAGCCACGGCAGCTGTATCAGAGCCCTTTGTACTAAGTTGCACACAAATTTACAGATGTCACACATCAAATTGATCAGTCTATGGCCCTGATTCAGAAGTGCACGCCAGTGCATTGCTGATCCCGGGTTCCCGATTATTGGGAATCTGCGCATCTGCAGAACGGGTCCTGTGTGATTGCTAGTAGGCTTCTGTATGGCTCTGCCCGATTGGCAGGCAGAGACGTTTACAGGGCGGTATGGGGATGCCCTGAATTCCGGGAAGCGGGGTCGTGTTTCCCCAGTTTTCTGGGAGTGGCAAATCCAGGATCTGCGTCCATGATGGTCGCGATGGTGATGATCCCAGGCTGCAAACCTGCTGCATGTGCATTTTAGCAAGGACGGAACTGCAAAGCTACTTGTGCGCGGCTTTGCAATTCTGTCCTCTGCTGAATCAGGCCCTGTGCTGGCAATGTAGATTTGTCGCTCCTAGTTGTTTTATGTAGGCAGATAAGATGCACTTTTGATCGAGAAAGATGCTCAGCACGGTTGAGTTACATAGAACCTGGTGGGCTGAGAGGGTCTATTTGGCATGACTAAAGCAATAGTAAGAAAGGCCATGCCTCTATTATGAGGTTAAATTATCCTGGTTGTTTAGTATCTGCTCCACTTTGTACTGTTGCTCCATATTGTCATGCCAAGGAGATCATCCAGCTTTTTTTTACCTGTGACAATTATCAACCTATTGCACACTTACCTACTCTTCTAGAAGATGCGAGAGACTTATGAGTTTTCTGATAGTTTTCGTACCCCCGGAACGGTGGCCAGATCCCCTGCAACCTACCCACTTCCTAATGAGACTTTAAAAGCAGGCAAGTATGGCCTATTGTCGGTGGGGAGGTGCATAGAAGGTTAGAGAGTAGCTACCGCCATGTAAACAATGCCAGTCATCTCAAAGTTTTATAAAAAGCAAAGGGACTCTGATAGATAGATAAATAAGAAGCACTTAACTGTAATGTAATAGTTATACCTTAATGGGCATTGTTGATGAGTTTTTCCATTTGTGCTGGCTTATAGAAATTTCCCCTTTGTTGTTTTCTAGTGCTTTTATAAAAATCCAAATATAGTACTATCAGGGTCACTTCAAAAACAACTTGTTTTCTTTTATTATTGGTAGGATTGTATCTCGGAGCCTTTCAAACATGCATAAACATGGACTTTTAAATATGCGCATTGTAAACTATGCAGATTTGGTTGTAATGGGTAAACAATCCGTGCTATGGATAATATGCATCTGACATTGCAATGTAAAGTAAAATTCAGGCTTTTGTTGTTGTTGTTTTTTTATCACACGTCCATGGATGGAGCTTTTGTGCAATTATTATTCCAGTGCAAAAACAATCCATATATCGTTTCATTCTTTTTTTTGATGCACCTGTAAAAGCTCCCTTGGTCTTCTGCTTTCTCATCTTGCACATCATATTTTGTTAAATCTCAGAGAAATAATCTGCTTTGTCTATCTCCTGCTACAGAATATACATATTAAATACATTTAATATCCCATATTCATAAATATCCTGCCACAATGTAGACAGCCGCAATATGTTCGGGAGATTAAATGTCAGAGACTTGCCACTGCCAAGCTGTCAGCTCCTTGTTTAGAGGTGTTGGCGAGTGATACGGTTTTGTTTTTGTCTTATTCTGTGTCTTTGTCCTTGTCTCCTATGGAGATCCTGACAGCTGCAAACTTGGCTGTTCATTTCATCAGAGAAATGACAAAAAAAAAAAAAGTTAAATTGATTCAGAAAACTTTTTTTTTCCTTTATCTCTATTGAAAATATTGGAGATCATGCATTATTTGCATGAAAATCGCTTTCCTCGCTGAAAGTGTGACTGTTAAAAAAAAATGGACTGCGAGCAAAAATCTAATGAGAGTTTTCATTGTTTCAGCAACTTGTTCTTCATAACCCATTATAGAAGTGTCATTAAACTGTCTAGTACTCACTGTTCTCAAAATAAATTCAACAATTTTGAAGGCAAGATGTATCTTTTTTTTTATCTGCTCACTGAAATATTCTGAAGGTTGTTTTGTAACTGAGATTCTTTTCACGCACCTTGACAAACTATATAAAAATCGACAGAGAGATGTACATCACATTTGTCTAAGATAAGATGTGTACAGTATACTTGTTATTTTATATTGTGAACTTCTGAAGTAGCAGGCTTTCAGGAGAAAACGTAAGACCTAGATGGTCCTACAGGCAGATTTATTTTCAGTATAATAAGCAACAAGCTGGGATGGAATTTCACACCCTTGTTCAACCGTACCATGGGACATTTTCTACTTAATCTGAGTGTAACATTTGACTTGCACCTAAAAAAAATTCTGTATGCAACCATATGTAAAATAGTATGTGCTATAATGAACAGGGGTGTATTTAGAGAGGATGGGGCTCGTGTTCACTCACCGTCTGGGGCCCCCTCCTCTCTCTACGGCTTTCGGGATTAGTTTTTTGTCGTCTGAGGGTGTGTGTGTCTGGTGCCGATATTTATGACTTTGTGCACAGCATGGAGAAAGTGTTTTGGCGTGAAGAAGTGAGTGTGAATGGATAGAAAAGTTCAAAGTAGGTTGCACAAGTGTCATGAAGAAGGAGCCGGATGCTCGTCCACGTCCACGACTGATTAGAACATTGAGCGTGCACGTGAACAAATTCTGTTGGATAGATGAGTGACATTGAAATATCACCTGTTTGGTCCCCTGATAGAAGCCCTAAGAGGATGAAGATTCACGTCTGATGAAGAGGTGAAGACAGCGGTGCATTCGTGGCTCGCAGCTCAACCTAATACATTTTTTAAGGAAGGAATTCGAAAGCTTGTTGATAGATGGACAAAGTGTAATGAAAAGCAGGGAAATTATGTTGAAAAATAATGTTTTTGTCTTTTCTGAAATTGATTAAAATAAATTCTACAGCCAGAGTGTGGATAATTTTTGACTCACGCTCGTACTTTAGCACTTTCTGGGCTTTTTTTTTTATATTACAAAGTAGAGGTTATTTTTATATAGTTCACCCGTGTACTTGACACAAATGCATTCAGAGATTTACTTTGTGTTACATCCAGGGGCAACAAATAAACAACAACTCTCATGGGTGATCCCATGGCTTGGATTAAAAGTAGTGGTGCTGAGAGGGGTGTAGTTACAAATCGATCTGGCCTCTGGAGGGGGTTGGGAGTGCAGGAGAGGTGTAACCTATGTTGATGGGGCAAAGTCACACTACCTCCAGTGGTCATGCTCCCCCCTTCCCCAAGTACAGGGTTCTGCCTGATGTCATGGCAGCTCTTTTTAAAAGTCCAGTCATTATGATGATTCAGTTATTGGTAAATGTTCCAAGAGAATATGTGCATATTTAAACTTAAATTTATCTGCATGTCAGAAACCCCTTTTAAGAGAAGTACTGGGAATGGTGTACTATATATTTTTTGGCAGGACAACCTTGGTTTGTAGATGTCAAAAGGGGGCAGAGCTTTCAAAAAGGTTGGCAAAATTTTATCCAGTTCCGGCTGCTTCTGTGCAGATGTGGGCATCTGGTTGTACAAATCATTGTATCCCAGTTAGTTTGCTCCATTTTAATTTTGTATTTATTTTTTTACTCTACACTGTTTATATTATTCCTGTACCACTGTCAATTTATCTCTATGCCACTGTAGTATCTACCATTAACACCTGTACATCTTTAAGAATATTTTATCCTTAATTTAAAGTCCTTCAACTTTAACAGCTCCAAACTCATTTTGTTTATTATATACTATTATAGTTGTGCCTTTACATCTACCAGCACTGTTCTTCCTTTTATCTGATTTTTTAACATCTTAACTGTTCTGTTCCTGTATCTCACTCGCATCACTTCTACTGCTGTTTCTCTCCCAATACCCTCATCTAAACTATGTCATTCTTTTCTTCTGCTCCCACATCACTCAGAAGCTACATAATACTTTCCTCTACCACCAGTTCCCATCTCTTTCCTCCCTCCATAGTATTCTCCACCTTCTCCTCTCCCTCCTTCCTCTCCTCTGCCTCCTTTCATCCCATCTAGTACTCTCCACCGCATCTCTCATAACTCCTAAGCACTGCACCCTCCCTTTTCTTCAAGTTACACTCTACTTAACCCACGCCACACTAAACCTCTACCTTGCCCACCACCTGCTGTCACCCTTCCTCATTCAGAAGCCCACCACATACTCACACTCTCCTTATCCCCTTGCACTAAATCAATCTCAACCCCACACTACAGCAACATTAACAGTCTCCTTCTCTCTCCTTCCAACCCTGTCCCTCTCTCCTGTCTCCTCTGGAAAGCCAGTTCTGTCTATAAACAACTGGTCCCTATCCATGACGGATTCATCTCCAACTCCTTGAATCTCCTAGCCATCACCAAATCCTGGATTTACCCATCTGACACCACCTCTCCTGCAGCTATCTCCTTTGGGGGCCTCACATTCTTTCATGCTCCCTGAACTGGAGGTTGCCACAGTGTTGGGGTACTTCTATCGTCTGGTCACTCCCACCTACTCTTACATTCTAAACTCTCCATTTCATTATTTCCATTCAATGCTCATATCAGTTGCCTCTTCCAACTTCCTTGAATAGCTGCCTTTCTTCGTCCCCCTGGACTTGGCTCAAAATTCCCTAATAACTTTGCTTCTTGGTTCCTAATCTTCAAATGGACTCTCAAGACCCCTTTCTTCCTCAAAGCTTTCCAGCATTCATCCTAACCCACTACTCCATGTTCTTTCCTTACAATCCAGCCCATCTGTGTCACCCTGTTTGTCTGCCCCCTACCCTTTAGAATATAAGCTCTCACGAGCAGGGCCCTCTTACCTCATGTGCTTCTCCTTCCCTTACTTATACTTTAATTTACAACATCACCTAACACTTGGTTGCTGACACCATGCTGCTTATTTAAGTGTTATGCTGCAATGTTTATAAATCATGTATTTGTCTTATATTGTTTGTACTGTTAATAACTATTTCTTGTGTGCTCATTTGTTTATGTACTTTGTAAGGCACTGCGGAACCTTTGTGGCACCATATAAATAAAGGATAATAGTAATAATAATAATAATAATAATATTTCACATGACTCAATATTGGGGAGTATACTGTATGTTAAGTTTGTTTGTTTGCTTGTTTGTTTAAATAAGTCATAACTTTCACCTAAGTATAATTAGGCATTGGAGTTGCATAGAAAATCCTGGCTGGTTATTTCTCATAAAACCTTAATAATACATAAAAAAACTACTTAAAAAAATTAGGCAGCTTTTGATGTGTATAGTGTAGAATGTATAAGCAATAAGCTAGTCTCCTATAAAGTAAATAAAAACAACAATGAGAAATGACATAACAGGTAACATTTTAATGTAGAATAAGCTGTTTGTTTTGAGCTGGGGACATAGAAGTCAGCCTTCATTAACTAAGAGATGGCAAGCATGCCACATTGCCCTGAGGCCGACTCTGGTTCAGTAGCGGAATTGAACACAGCGGCCTGGGGGATCAGACGTGGAAAAAAAGTTTCTACATAAAAAGAACAACTGTAGAGATGTAATTATTTTTTTTCTTGTTTGTTCCACTATACAACATCAAAGGAATTTTGGTCCAAGCAGTTCATTTCTCAAACACATAGCCCAAGGTTTCTCTCTGGTGTACGTCAGAAGTATTGATGATAATGTCCAGAGAAGTCTGTAGTAAGAGCACAAACTTGGCTGGCTGTAAAGTTACATAGAGATGAGGGAATAAGACAACTGCTCAGAGAATGTGAGAGATAGCAAACACAATGTCTGCGAGGAATATTGTTTTGAGTTTTTGTCTTCTGGAACATGCTTTTCAAACTTGAACAATTTAATGGTGTTGTTTGCATGCTCTTTCAAGCTAAACTGTTGTACATATATAGTATAATGCAATTTGGGATTCATTTCTAGTAGATCGCACTTTTGCAGCTTGTACGAAGGCTATTACAAATGAATTCCATGATGTATCATCATACTGTTAGAAAAAAGATATGGTATCATCACTATTATTTATTTGATGTTTATTACTGTGAAATTTATAAAATGGAAAACCGTCAACCTCATCTCCCCAACATAAGTAACCATCAGCTAAAGGAGTCGGATGAGTGTAGGCCACAAAATTATATAAAATCCAGAGATGTGCGTAGAGCCCAGTGTTTTGGTTTTGGTCAACTGTTTTGGTTTGGTTTCGGTTTTTATTATGTTTTTGGATTTTTTATAAAAATTGATAAAACAGCTAAAAACATGTAACTTATATCTGTTTTTGTTCCTTTAGCATTAATAACATCAATAATAATTATTGTCCAGTCATTTCCAGTCAATTTTGACCAATTTTGCCTCCTGAAATCACAAGGGAGGAACTTACCTAAATCAAAAACACATGGGATCTGGTTATTACATCCGACTGGTGGGAAGACCCAAGATGGGACTTGGTCTACTCAAAACCCTCAAAGTAACCTGAGCTGGGACTGGGTTCGACTCAAAACTTCAAAGTTCGGGTTGTGTTTGGTTTTTAGCAGAACCGAAATGCTCATCTCTGATAGTAACTAGTAGTTTCAGGTTCATCTGTCATAAGGTGAAATCAGTCCCAGACTGGTTAGTAGAGATGTGTGCAGATGCCCGTGTTTTGGTTTTGGCAAAACCACCCTCGAATGTTATGGTTTTGATTTTGGCAAAACCACCCTCAATTGTTTTGGCTCTTTTCTATTTTTGTTTTGAATTTCTTTAAAATTGATTTAAAAAACTGCTAAAATCATATAATTTGGACCTGTTTACAGGCAATCCAAAATCTGAGATTCAGTTTTTAAGTTTGAGTTCTGAATTTACAGCAGACCCGAGCCGGAACTCGGTTTTACTCGGAATCCCAAAAGTGATCCAAGCCGGGAGTCGATTTGACTCGGAACCCCAAAGTTTGGGTGTGTTCAGCAAAACAGAACCGCAAAAAAAGATTGTATTGAAATCTCTGAAACCAGGGCAACCCAACACTACAAGTGTCACTATGCCCTTGCCGGTTGCTGTGTGCATCCTGGGTTTATTTCTATTATTATTCCAACTGAACTACAGCAAAACTGAAGAAACAAGATTGTGTTGGATTTAAAACACTAAAATACAGGTAAAATCACACTTTTACGGAGTTTAACAATTTTATTTATTTATTAACAGTTATTTATATAGTATCAGCACATTCCATTGAGCTTTACAATTGGGAACAAAACAGTAATACACACAGAGTAATAACAGACAGACAGGGAGATAAAAGGACTCTGCTCACAATCTTACAATCAATAGGGATATAGGAATTGAATACATGAGATTAAGTATTACATAATGCAAATGGTCCAGACAGATTGCCAAGGTTGCAATGCAATGTTGGCCTGGAGACAGTGGGTTGTGAGAATATTTGGAAAGAATAGTATATGGAGGTTATGTGAGTGGTTCTGGAATGGTTCTGGAAGCTACCAAAAGCGGTGAGTTTCCATGGAATACTGGAAGGTTTGGAGGCTAGAAGAAAGTCTTGTATGAGGAATACTGTAGCATTCCCAAAAAAATCCTGTAACCATGAATGGGAGGAGGTAGAGTGTGGATGACAAATGCACATCTTGTGCAGAGCTGAGGAGTTGAGGAGGAAAATATTTGAGATAAGGAAACAGATGTTGTAGTGTTGTTTATGGCCTTGTATTTTTCAATAGTATTTTATATTGTATTCAATATGATACAGGCAAACATTGTAGGGACAGACAGAACGGAGCAGCATAAGAAGAAAGTTTTGTGAGGAAAATCAGTTTAGCAGCTGCATTCAAAATAGATTGTAGAGGAGAAAGTCTGGCTAAGGGAAGACCTGTAAGGAGTCTATTGCAATAATCAAGGCGGGATATAGTGGGTGCATGAATTAATGTTTGTGCAGTGTATTGTGTGAGATATGGGTGCCGGTGTATCCTGGAATTATTTCTTAGATGTGTGTAACATGATTTTGATTCAGATTGAATGTGAGGAACAGAGAACAGTACTAATGCTCCACCCTATTTGATCCTATTCTTCTAGAAAAATAGCACTGATTATTATTATTATTATTAATGCAATATATAATTATATATGTATATAATTGCTGGTTTTCACTAATGAGAAGAATGCTATTTCAGTTGCAGCCTGATTAGAAAGGAACTCCCCAGTCTTTTAATATCTCCATTGCAAATAAATGATGTGACTAGAATAAGAAATGCTCGAGGCCTTCAAAACCCAGATTTGTCTTCAAGGTTTCAATGCATAGCCATTTGCAGAGGTTAATAGGATCAAATAATTTATTTTCACTAGATTGAATTGACCGGCAAATTATCAGACTACTCAACCAGTATTAAATTAATGAATGAAAACTCAAATATTGTGTCCAAATACAGAACGCATTTAATCATTTGCAGGTACACCATGTGCAATTCATTTATGAAAAAGCATTAATATGTTTAATCCATACAACAGGAAAACATTTTCTTGGATAGAAAAATTAATAAATGATTGCAATTAAATTAGCTTCTTTTTTTTGCTTCTGATTAATTTCTAACTCACTTTGCCCTACGGAAATGAACATCAAAGACTGGAAAACACAGTACGATGTATTCAACATCAATCAAAGAGAGTAAAAGCAGTATATTGGCCCGTGGTCCATAAAACTAATAAAATATAATCAGTATTTTAAGGATTAAGTAAGAAAATGTCTATGATCTCAAGAATAGACATTCATGCAGATTGTGTGGTTTTATGTCACTTTTATGAAATCTGACTTTAATTCCATAAATATATTATATCCAGATTATATCAGAATAAAGAACTAAATGTGTTAGTGTTGTAGACAAATTATGATCTAAATATAAACACTATGGAGTGTGGCCGCTTCCAGGCTTTAAGGGGAGGGGTCCGGCAATGCCACTCCATCATCTCTCTAGTCTTCTAAACATGTGTGGGGTAGATGCATGGATATTAAAGCCACAAACTGGGGTATATTTATCAAAGTTCATTTTTACTTTTGTGTTAATGTTTGTTTTAACTCACCTCTAATCGAATCAAAACAAAAGTACAAATCCCTCTTCAAATCCCATATTTACTAAAAGTTTGAACAGTGATTTGCTGTTCGGTTTTGCATGTTCATGTACAAATCGAACAGCAAATCCCACTTCAAAATGAACTTCAAAGCCCTGACTGAATAGAACTGCTTCATGCTTTCATTTTCAGCATGAGCAGTTCGTTTTCACACAGATACATGCATACATCAGTGAGATGCATGCATGTATCTTACTGTAAAAAGCTTAGAAAGAGAACAATTAAAAAAAAATTGATGTGGGGTCCTCCCCTAAAACAGAACCAGCCCCGGACTTTTCATAGCCAGTCTTGGTTGTGTGAGTACAGGGAAAAAAATGCGTAGGGTTCCCCCTGTACTTGGCACAACCAGTGGTTCTGGAATTACAGGGGAAAAAATGCAAAGGGTTCCCCTGTATTTTCAACAACCAGCACCGGACCCTTTCTAGTGGAGGGCTGATGCCACAGCTAGGGGAGCCCTTTCACCATGTCCACCGGCCAAGGCATCAACCCTGACCGCTAGTCAGCCCAGGCTGGAGATCCCTGGGGAGTTAGGCCCCCCCAATAAAGGGGTCCCCCTCTCCAGGGCACCCCTGGCATAGGCCGATAGCCTGGGGCTATCCCCGGCACCCCTGGGCGGTGGGTTGATAGTGTAGGTGTAGTGTAAAAAGCTGTGTTTGCCTTCCTTTAGCACCAGATAACAGAATATGTCCTTCTGGAATGGAGATAAAAGTAATTTTATACATTCTTCATTTTCCCATTAAACCATTACCCATTTATTCCCGAATCATGTCTCCCTTTCATATTTCTTTTCTCCTTCCTGTATTTTTTATAGCAATGAAAGTCTAAAAAATAATATAAGCTTACTGGAGTTGTACACATTTACAGAACGTTCTAATTGCAATTCGGTTTGTGTTACAGAAGTTTTCAGTCTGGTTGCAGCTTTCAAAAGCATTAAATGTACCTTAAAATTGCAATGGAGTTCTATAGAAATGATAATTTAATACTTGCTAAAGCTTTTAGCAGCGATTGCCATAATGTGTTTGACCTGCGTTTGACCACACTGAATGCTGTAAATATGCATTTTGAATAAGTGGACAAATTGAAGGCTTTTGCCATCATGTTTAACTAGTGCTATTTGCAAATGCCCATCTCTACAAGCCCTTACTGTACAGTTAGTAATGTGATGCAGAGAAAAGGATGTAAGTACTCAGGAGTCTTAAGGGTAAATTTATCAACATTCATGTTGGTTCCGATTTAAAATTTTCGGGTGATAATATAACTTTTTTGCAAATCGGGAATTTACTATCATTAAAGTTGGGTGATTTCTTCATTTTTTCAGCTTGAAATCGGGTGGTTTAATGCCGCAAATTTGCCCATTTTGAACAATAGAAATTATATCACCATCAGCTCAATTTGGAAGTACTTTTCACTTATTTCATACAAATCGGGAATTTACCATTATTTGTTTTGCTAAAGTTGCCCATTTTACACTCAAATCGGGGACTCAGTAGAAGTTTTCAATGCACCACCTCCTGAGCTGCGAGTTGTCATTCAACATACACAAATCAGTGTGATTTGTGTATGTTTCTGAATGGAACGTGTGTGGTAAGGGTTAATTAAAAAAAAAATTATGTGAGGTTCCCCCCCCAAAAGCTTAACCAGCCCTGGACTTGCCAGCCTGTCCTGGTACCTAAAATTATGGGGAACAGACGAGTAGGGTTCCGCCTTAAATTAAGTTCCAGCACCAGGCTGCAGGGCCAGTCCTAGTTTTAATTATAGGGGGAAAAATATTGTATAGGGGTCCCCCTATAATTAAAACCAGCACCAGACCCTTTCTAGGGGGGGGGCTGATGCCACAACCAGGGGAAACCTTTCACCGGGCCCCCAGCTGCAGCAGCAGTCCTGACCGCTAGTCAGCCCAGGCCAGGGATCCCTGGGGGGTTGAGGACCCCCAAATAAAGGAGTCCCCATCTCCAGGGCACCCCTGGCCTAGGTTGATAGCCTGGGGCTTTCCCTGCCACCCTAGGGTGGTGGGTGTTGGGTTGATAGTGTACGTAGTGTGTAAAACATAGATTTAACAACATTGTCTTTACAGTGAAACTACAGGTCCCAGCAAACCTCCCCTGCATACTGGTACTTGGAGAACCTCAAGTACCAGCATGTGGGGCATCAATAGCCCGCTGGTACCTGTAGTTCACCACTAAAGAAATGTGTAAAAAAACTCAAAACACAAACACCGTGAAAGTACAGTTTTATTACATACATACACACACACACATACTCACCTACACTACCAAGAGTGGTCCTCTTGTCCAAAGTAGGCATCCAAGGTCTTCTTAAAACAAAATAACAACATTACCCGATCCATGCAACACATAACAACCAGGATGGTTGTTATGTCCCGAATGAGTCGCTCAGACACGGCTCTAGCCTTTGTAGAGTCGTATATGAGCATTCATTGGCTGAGAGGGGTGAGCCCCCGCCTCTCCCAGCCAATGAATGGCTCCTCCATTGAAGTCAATGGTGGGAACCGCAGAATGAACTTTAATAACCTGTAGCTCTCCAATAACTTGAATGGAGGAGCTGTTCATTGGCAGGGGCTCACAAGGCTGGTTAGTCCGGGGCCTAGTTAGCCTTTTGGGGGGGACCTCACATCAATTTAAAAAAAAAAAAATTAACACTAAAAATAAAAAAAACAACAAACAGTCTGCACATATTTCATGGATATGTGCAGCCTCCTTGTTTGGGAGAGAAATTCGGCCATTTAAATCGGGACTTCAAAACGGATAGGATCGACCAAATACACCATCAATCAAAACGATCCTGTCCAAACCGGGAGCTAGTAAATTTAAATTTTTTTTAATCCGATCCGAGTTGAAAAACGGGAAAAATCGGGACCAAATCGAATCTTAGTAAATTTACCCTTTAATATTAAAAGTTTAAATGAAAATCTAGAATGTATTTTGCATTTTCTCAACTCATGATTCATCTTCATGATCTTCAGGGCAGTGGCGTATCTATGTTGGGAGCACACAGGCCCCTGGGTCCAGTGGGGGCCCGAACTGCAAACCCTGCACCCATTTTATCTACTATTTACCTCTCTGAGGTTCCCCATCGGGTGTCTCAGCCCTGCACAAAGCGCCTGAAAATGGCCACCACGGCCATTCTTCTGGCGTTTTGCGCATGCGAAGTGAAGAAATCGCTGGGAAATGGCAGCCGCGCCATTTCCCCAGTGGCCTGTGCATGCACAGTAGACTCTGGGCCTTCTTGGGTGCCCAGAGTCTACTGATGCTGCGGTCAGTGGTCAGACGCATCAGTCTGGTGGTGGGAAGAGAGAAGGGGGCCCCTGACGGGAAATGAACATGGGCCTGCACCTCTCTTAATATGCCCCTGCCTCAGGATGTAAAAAATAATCTTTTAATAGTTCACAGATTTTTGGACTGTGGCCCTGATTCAGAGCCGGACGCTCTGACAGAGTGCTCGCTCTGAATCAGGGCGTCTTTTTTTTTTATGGAGTGGCCTCCTGGCAGCTCGCATTGCTGTGGGTTATCACCCACAGCTAATGCGAGCGGCCAGGATGATGGTCGCGATGGTCAAGACCATTGCGACCATCGGGCTTGCGACGAGACCCTTGTGGTAGGGTCTCGTGGCCTCAAGCCCCGGAGAGCTTTCGGCTCAAACAGAGCCGAAAGCTCTCCCACTGACATCACTTGTGATGTCAGTGGGGCCGACCCCAGATGGTAGGCATTCTCATGGGAACACCTCCATCTGGGCAGCCACCCCCCCGTCCCGCCCACCAAAGGGGGTGTGCTATCACTCAACATCGACAGCACGCCCCCTTTGGTGCGAGACCCAGAGCAACGGATTGTCCATCGCTATCCGGGTCTCACGCATGCGCATGACGGAGCCGGCTCCATCGTGCGCAAGCGCTCTGGGCCACCATTGCCCTGGTTTGGAGCACTCAGTGCTTGCGACCGGGTCTGAATAAGGCCCTGTGTATGAACTATGGAGACAAAATAATTTTCAGAATGTTTGTTTGTCTGTCTGTTCATTCCGTAATCACACAAAAACTATGGGATTAATTTGGATTACGTTTTCGACATTGTATAGCTTAGTCACAGAGAAAGAAACAGAGGTATGTATTATCTCAATGTGATATTAGGGAGAGGAGCAATAAAGGAAAAACCAGACGTTTGATACTCGGCGAGTGCAGTGTGCAGGCTTCTAAAGCCAAAAATGACTAGATGTATATAAAATATAAATATAATTGTTTGGGGACAAATATACTTTTAGGGACTGTTTTTGGACTTTGGAAACAAAAATGTTTTTATCAGAATTTGCACAGGTTCCTCAAGTCCAAAATGACTATATGTATATAAATATATATACAATATATACATATATTGTACACCTCGAACGCAAGCAATTACAGTATATATGTATGCTTATATAAATACATACATATATATCTGAAGATCTATTTCACAGGAAAATACAAATATATATTAAACAATAATCAGGCAGTTTATCTTGACTCATAAAGTATTAGTATATATGTCAAGCAGTGGCGTATCCAGGGGGGGGTCGAGCAGGGCATGTGCCGCGGGTACAATGGGACTGGCGGCATGTGGGCGGCACCGTTGGCCACAGTCTAGGACACTGGTTTTAAGTCAGTGCACTACACAGTAACAAACACCGGTGCCGGCGCTGGGTAGTACACTCGTACTACCCAGCAGCAGCATGTTTGTGTTGGCAGCCAATGAGAGTCAGACAGACTCTCATTGACTGCTGCACCCACGGCCGAAGCCAGGCTGGAGCTCACTCATGAGCTACACCTTCTGGCTCCCACAGTGGGTGATCAGAGAGAAGTCATGATGTCTCTCTCATAGTGCAGAGTGGGCTGGGAGTATGGAGGAGCGAACAGCGGGTGCAGGAGCAGGGATTCAGGTAAGTGTTTTTTTTCTGTGTGTCTTTGTCCTATATATGTAAGGGGCACTGGCACTGCATAGGGGGGACTACGACTGGGGGCACTATATAAGGGTCACTACTCGGGGCACTGCATAAGGGACTACAACTGGGGGCACTATATAACGGGCGCTACTGGGGGCACTGCATGGGGGGACCACTACTGGGGCCACTGCATAGGGGGGACTACTACTGGGTGCACTATATAAGGGGAACTACTGGGGGCACTGCATAGGGGGACCACTACTGGGGCACTGCAAAGGGGGGACTACTACTGGGGACACTGTATAAGGGGCACAACTGGAGGCACTGCATAGGGGACTACTACTGGGAGCATTAAATAAGGGGCAATACTGGGGGCACTGCATAGGGGGGACCACTACTGGGGGCACTGTATAGGGGGTACTACTACTAGGGTCACTGTATAAGGGGCACTGCATAGGGGAGACCACTACTGGGGTCACTACTGGGAGCACTGCATAGCGAGGACCACTATTGGGGGCACTGTATAAGAGGCACTGTATGGGGGACCACTACTGGGGGCACTAATGGGAACACTGAATAGGACAGACCACTTCTGAGGGCACTGCATAGGGAGGACCACTACTGAGGGCACTGTTTATGGGGGACAACTAATGGGAGCACTGTATAAGGGGCACTGCATAGTGGGGACCACTACTGGGGGAATTGTATAAGGGGCACTACTGGGAGCACTGCAAAGGGGGGACCACTACTGGGGGCACTGTATAAGGGGAACCACTACTGGGGGCACTATATAAGGGGCACTACTGGAAGCACTACATATTTGGGACCACTACTGGGGGGCACTGTATAAGGGGCACTACTTGGGGGCACTGCATAGGGGGGAACCTCTGCTGGGGGCACTGTATAAGTGACACTACTGGGGACACTGTGAAAGGGGCACTGTATAAGTGGCACTACTGGGGGCACTACATAAGGGGCTCTACTGGGGGCACTGTATAAGGGTGCATTACTGGGGCACTGCATAAGGTTGCACTACTGGGGGCACTGTATAAGAGGCTCTACTGGGGGCACTTTATAATGGGCACTGCATAAGGGGCACTGCTACAGTGGGTATAGCAAGAGGGGCACTACTTCTGGGGTTATTAAGGTGCATATGGAATGGAAAGGAATGTTCCCAGAGTGACAAGAAATAAGTGGTGTGCCATGTGACATGCCTCCATTTTCCAGTGGCCATGTCCCTTGTGGTATGTGACCAAGTCCATTTTTCCAGCACATAGTTGAGGGGGGGGGATCCATTTTTTAACTTGCCCTGGGCTTCAAATACCCTAGTTATGCCACTGATGTCAAACCAGTAGATGGCGCACCAGGATAAATACTACATATCATAGAGTCGCTGCACATCTTATTACTTTCATTGTAAAATTAGTTCCGCTGAGCAATAACATACATCCACATGAGCAAAGCAGCGGGCAAACGTTAGATTAAAATAAAACATTTTTTTCGTTGTAAGAAGCCACTGGGACAAAACCAAATCTGTTAATTTAGAGAATATCTTTTTTTTCAATGAGTACATTGAAAATAAGTATTAGTTAGGGGCCTACTCATCATTGGGTGCCGGATAGAGTTATGAGTTAGCTGTGAGCAGTCAACTGGGACCATTAAGAGCTCTAGCTACAAAATTCTAATTGTAGCAAATACATGTATGAGATACTGCACATGCGCACAAATTGACAAGCAGCCCTGGTATTGAGGGACTGCATTAGCTGCAGCCCCTAGAAGCCAGATATGGTTGCCGTTATAGCAGGGGAGTGGCTTCCCATTGGAAGTGCACTCTCTGCTAATTGATGTCTGGAATGGCAGCCCCAGGGGGAGAAACACCTGTTTGTCTGTAATTAGCAGGGAGAGTTTCCAATGGTAAGCCACTGATAGGCATTATATGTGGGTGGTAGATTTTAGTCGGGGGGGGGAGGGGAGGGTTAAGTCCTGCAGCCCCTAAGTAAAAATCCACTACTGGTCCTGTGTCCTTAATATAAAACAAATGGGTCACTGCTTTGGGCCTTTATATGGTACCATAACACCTATCTAATGGAGCATACACACGGTCAGATTTGTCAGATCTGTCAGATGAACGACTGAACGATTTGAACGATTTGACCAAAGATTTGAACGATTTAAACGATTTGAACGATTGAACGATTTTTGACTGCATTAAAATGAATGGAATCGTCCAAGTCTGACTGCAAACACATCAGATGTCAGATATCGTTATCTGACCATCAGGAACGCGCATCGTTCAAATCGTTCATCTGACAGATCTGACAGATCTGTCAGATATGTCAGATTTCCTTCAGATATAAATGATTGAATGATTTTTTAAATCGTTATCGTTCAGATCTGAAGAAAAATCTGACCGTGTGTATGCACCATAAATGTTACTATCTTTGCAATCTACTGTATTTTAGGGTTTTATGAAGTTATAGACGTTTTGTTCACACCAATAAAAACGAATTTTAGATCAAAATCTAGTAATTGTAGCTGAATATATTTTATTTTCATTCTGCGTGTAAATTTAAATCCAATTGGATTATCACCAATTCACTGGATCCATCTTCAAATTACCAGCACACTTTTTTTCAGCCACCTACAATCTCTGTGGAAGCAGCAGGTAGCACAACACAGCAAGCTAGATGCTTAAAATTGAGGTTGTTTTCTTTTTATCTTTGGCATATGATGTGATTGCAGTTTGTATTCAAAATAAAAGCAGCCAGTCCTCCCCGTGCCATATATCCCTAAAAATGAAAAAAATTACTCAACAGACTTAAAAGGCATAATTTTCTACAGCTGTCTTTTCTACCAAGAGTGCATTTGAGGCGAGTGCGTTTGAAGGTCTCCTGCTGTATTTTGTTGCTCTCTATAATAGCATATAATATTTATATTAATATTCTAGCAGTGATGGTTGGTGGTGAAAGTTCTGGCTTGGGATTTTCCTGTGGAATCATTAAAATCATTAAGTAACAATGACAAATTACAATTTGAAATTAACAAGTCTCCTGCTCTTTACGTTCCATATTAATGTATAGTTTAAGTCACCGGACACTCAAAATGCACCATCATCACTATCAACAAGGACAACGATGCAAGATGTAAAATTAACATGTGGGGTTTTTGGGGTTTTTTTTGGAACAGCCATCTGGTTTCTCAGCATTTTATTTCTAAAATATATTATTTTGGATCAAGGCTAACATTGCTGAACTTCCAGTCACCCTTTGCGCAAATATCACGCTTTGGGTCATAGCTATGTTATTCATGTCACTTTGATGAATTTCAGATTTTAGTGATGGTTGGCCTTTCACATGTATTGGTTTTGTGTCTTGAATCTGGAATAATTTTGGTGCTTGTTTATAAGACTGTAGGTGATGGAAAACTACCAGCCATGTAACTGTTTTCTCTGTGCTATCGCTTTCACATACACTATGATAAATTACAATGTATCTCATCGTATAATGTCTTTTGGAGGCTTGAAAGAGGGAAATTATGTGTCTCAGTTGAAGTTCATGAACCATAACTGCTTGCATAACATTTCATAATTACCACTTGATGCAACTTCACAAGCAGAAAAGTTGTCTAATTCAATTGTAAATTCTCTTGTACATAGGATTCTCCCTACCCCTCCATGTATATACATTTTTCGTGCATGTCCTAATTTAACATAATGTGTGGAGCTCCGTGGTACCTTAAATCAATGATGATGATGATGATGATAATAATAATAATAATAATAATAATAATAATAATAATAATAATAAGTTAATTTTGTGAGCAATGACTCCACAATCTAGAAATACAGATTTGCAGTGCACACAAGTGACAAATGTATTCCACTTATTACTTGTTTATTGGATAAAGACACATCAGCATTATTTTTCTTTGCTTCATTAGCATTGGCACATACATTGTTTCTTTTCTTGTACAATGTAGCATTAGGTCATTTGAGCACATATGTATTTTTTGTCTTTTCAAGATCCTCAAGAAACAAGGTGCGGTTCTTTCTCAACTGACACTATATTAAATGAGTTAAATATCTGATAACATAGCACTCTATTTCATGTTCTAAACATATTTTATTAAGTTACTGAAGATATTTATTTTTATGTGTATTTTGTGTAATATTAGGTATTTGTAGCATATGGATTTTTTATTGTAATATGATATGTATTCATTGCTTCACAAATTGTAAAGTGGGATATATATGGATTGTGTTAGAGGTCATGTGACCACTGGGCATGGTATAAATAGGGTTTCCTTTTTACTTCCCTTCACACCCTGAGGAAGGACATAGAAGTCTGAAATGTGTTGGAAAAGAGATTGGAACATGTCTTATCCGGACCTGTGATTGTAATGGTTTCCATCTGAAGGCTGAGGCCCCCTTCATCCCGGGATTTGGAGTACGGTTGTAACCATAGTATATGCATTGCAATCTGAGTGATGGGTATTGGTTGTCCTAAGGTAAGTTCATTTGATCTTCTATGGATATATTTTAATAAATACTTTTTAAGGGGATACTATACAGCCACTTTTTGCCTATTTTTATACTCATGATTTATGGACCAACTATAAAGTTTTACTAATTCACCCTACATGTTCTGGGAGAAAAAAGAAAATTGTCCATATAGGCATACCGGCTGAAAGATACCTGTCAATGAACACATCCACCTTATATTAGGTGTGTGTATTTTTTTATACCGTAGGACGTGTACTGTGGTATAAAATAAATATATACACATTTGGGGCTGACTAAAGACAATAGAACCTTTTGATACACATTTCTCCCCAAGATTAGGTGAGTGTGAATGCAAAGGGAGATATCTCTGTTGGTGATCTACAGTAATATTCACCTTGGTTCTTGTGTTTTTGACTCTTGAGATTATTAGATGCAAAGTCTCTTTCTGGACTATTCATTTCTGTATTCAGTGATTTTTTTTTAAATTCTGCAATCCTGGTTTCCAAAATTAGGTTCTTTTCAGTGCAGAAGTTTGTAAACTAAGTATCAGTTTTACTGCAGCGATACTGTACTTTGCTCATTTACAGGGTTCTAGCACTGCACCAGTAGTTACAGTACCTTCCTGCTGTGCACTTGTTTCCCTCGGAGCCCCTGAGCAGAGTACGCACCCTCATGGACCTTGTAGTAGCAGGTGTGACATTGTCAATACTTGTTGTTTTCTTAATTCTGCCAATAAATCCACTTTGACTTGTAACTACTGAAAGAGCCTTATCTTAATTGCATATACTGTGAGTTATATCTCACCTAATAACTGGAATAACTTCTGTAGCCACGGGATAAAGATTCATCACATGATCATCTTATTCAGAAGATGACTACTTCAGTCATCCAAGGCCAACATATTTTATCAAGGTCTATGTGGTCTATTTGGATTGTGTACATGATCCTGGCACTGATAATGCTGGTGGTCAGAATCCCGGAAGCGTAAGCCAGACAGTATTCTAACCCTTCCCCTAAGCCACTTTTCCAGCAGCCTAACCCTTCCTCCCACAGCCTAACTCTAACCCTCCCACTAGTGCCTAAACCTATCCCCTAACCTTAACTCTAATACTCACCATCAGGATCGCAGCTGTCGGGATTCTGGAGCTGGGATTCTGACTGCTGGGATTATGCATGGGATTATGGGCCTGATTCAGAGCCAGACGCTCTTTCAGAGCGCTCGCTCTGAATCAGTGCCCTCCTTCTCTTTTTTAGAGCGGCCTCCTGGCCGCTTGCATAGCTGTGGGTGACCACCCACAGCTATAGCGAGCAGCCAAAAAGATGGTCAAAAAGATGGTCGTGATGGACCATCGGGTTTGCGACGAGACCCTTGTTGTAGGGTCTTGTGGCCACAAGCCCTGGAGTGCTTTGGCTCTATCAGAGACAAAAGCACTCCCACTGACATCACTTGTGATGTCAGTGGGGCCGGCCCAAGACGGTAGGCATTCCCATGGGAACGCATCTGTCTGGGCAGCCACGCCCCCGGCACGCCCACCAAAGGGGGTGTGCTGTCACTCACCATCGACAGCATGCCCCCTTTGTAGCGAGACCCATAGCGACTGCTTGCCCGTCGCTATCCGGGTCTCGCTCATGCGCATGACGGAGCCGCCTCCATCGTGCGCATGTGCACTGGGCTTTCATCGACCCGCTTGTGAGCGCTCAGCGCTTGCGAGCGGGTCTGAATTAGGCCCTATGTCCGCTGGCATTGTCTGCGCCAGCATTTTAGCTGGAGAAAGTCATACTTTTGTCTTCTGTATATCTTTTATGATTGAATAGTATGGAAAAATCACCAATTCCTCTGCCTTTCTGTTCTTCTGTTCAGATCCTGCAGTCCCTATTGGTTTTAACTTTTAATAGGGTATCGCAAGAACGATATTAACAGAGCCGTACCTAGACTTTTTGGTGCCCTGTGCCAGAAAGAGCATTGGTGCCCCCCTCGTTTTTCAAAGGCACATTGGGCCTGATTCAAACCCACTCGCGAGCGGCTGTCTGCTCGCAAGTGGGTCGATGTTCTGGACTGAGCATGCGCACGACGGAGGGAGCTCCGTCGTGCGCATGCGCCAGACGCGATGAGCGAAGGACTTTCCTTCGCTCGTTGTGTCTGATCAAAGGGGGCATGCTGTCGATGTTGTTTGACAGCACGCCCCCTTTGGTAGGCGTGCCGGGGGCGTGCCTCCCTGACGGGGGCGTTCCCATGGGAACGCCTCCCGTCAGAAGCCGGCCCACTGACATCACTAGTGATGTCAGTGGGAGTGATTTTGGCTCTGATAGAGCCAAAATCACTCCGGAGCTTGCGGTTGAAAACCTCAACCGCAGGCTCCGGCTTGCAGTTTCGATAGTCGCGATGGTCAAGACCATCGCGGCCATCAAACTGCACTCTCGTATAGCCTGTGGGTGGTGACCTACAGCTATACGAGCGTCCAGGAGGACGCTCCATTTTCATGGAGGCCGGCCCTCATTCAGAGCGTGCGCTCTGCTCAGAGCATACGGCTCTGAATGAGGGCCATAATGCCCTGGGTATTTATATAAAGGAGAGAATATTTTGTGCAGAGCATAATGCCATCTCCAGTTCTCTTCCTGCTTTCTCCCAGAGTGCAATGCTTTGTGGGTTCCATAGAAACGTTCTGCGCATGCAGCGATGGTCGTACGCACACTGGGCTAAAAGTATATGTTGCTGTCTTTCACATTTGCAAAAGATGGCAAACGTAGGCCAGATTTCTCCTCACTGCGAGAGGTGTTTTTCACATGGACTGTCCCTGCAGTTAGTTTTATATACATATGCTGGTGTAAATAAACCAAGTGAAACATGCTGATAATTTCCATAACATATCAGAATATTTACTAAATAGAGCCTCATGTCTGATCAGTTTAACTTCAACCTCTATGTCCTATTGGGTCATTAATCAACCTCACTCACAAATCTCACATTGACTTTTTAAAGGGATTTTTCCATTTTCATCCATTTACAGATAAGGATATTCTGTATGACAGACATTAATTAAAACACAGCATTCTGACTTTTATCAAGTTAAGCATTAAGCAAGTTTAATATTTTATGGGGCCTGTTCATCAGTAATGGTCTTACACATGCAAAAATGCTAGTTTCTGAATGTTTTTATTTTAATAACTGGTCCATATTCATTATTAGGGTCCCGATTGGACTTCCTAATATTCAGCAAACTCCTATTGGAAGGAGGTCCGGGTAGCAAATAGGGATGGAATTATCCCTTGTAGCTGTGTGCACTGGGCAGGATCGGCACAGGGTTGATACACTTTTCCTGCAGACAGGGCCGCAGTGACACATTGCAAATGCATGACTCTCTGACTATAGAAACATCAGAGCAGCTGGGCAGCCTCCGCTGCCTGTTACCGGGTTGTCTGTCACATCCATGGCTGCACATTGAGCACTTCTCTTCTGAGTCAGCTCTGTTTCAGGGGCTGTGTGCAGTCAGTGTGCACTGGTACCTGCCTGCGCCTGTCCCTCCCCTCCCTGCTTGAAAACCCTGAGTCTCCGCCCCTGCTATCCCCTGTTACTATTCTGAATCTATCTGACCTCACAATCTGCTACTGAATCTACTCCCTCCAGTGTCCCGGGCAAGGCCCTGCCCCCTCCTCTACACTCTCTGACTGTTCTAAACTCCTTCCTGGCTAAGACCCCGCCCCGTCACCCCGACCCTCCAGCCCTTTTCAAGTCTATCTTGTCTCTGTCATCTCTTCCTGTACCCTGGCGGTCCACAGGGACCAGGCACATCTTCATTTCAGACAGGTAAGTGCTGGTGGATGTGTGAAAATGTTTAAACTTACATTTATGGGGGGGTGGGGTGGGGATGGAATACTGCAATGGAGAGTGATGTAGTTGTTTTTATTCTTGGGGGGGATAGGGGGTTTAATACTGTCTGTGCTTAGGGTGGTGTAATAATGTGTGTGTATGTGGGTTGTATTATTATTGCATGTGAGGGGTATATTCATAATATCTGTGTTATATGTTTGTAGTGCCTAACCCTAACCTCCCCCTAGGGGTGCCTAAATGTAACCCCCCCTCCCCACACCCTAAACCTAACCCTCCTGGGGGGGTGCATAACCCTAACCTCCCCCATGGTGGTGCCTGACCCTAACCTCCCTTCCCCTAGCCTAACCCTAACCTTCCCCGGGGAGGTGCCTAACCCCAAGTCCCCCTGGGGGTCCCTAAACTTAACCCCCCCATTCCCCGGGCTAAGTGTTATACTTACCCGGCACACGACGATCGGTATGGCGAAGGTCGGTCTTCCGGCGTCGGGATTAAGATAGGTGTTGGTATTTTGATGACTATCTTAAGTCCCGTGTCGGGCAGGTAGTGTTGGGATTTAGACCGGCGGCATTGCGTCCGCCAGTCTATTAACTACATCCCATTTGTCACTGATGATCTGCATTATATGGCAGCCACTGCGACGCTCCCTGATCTGGCGGTCACTGCAAACCTCTCTGTATTATATAGCACATCACTGTGTTGCTCACTGATCTGGCGGTCTCTGCAAACCTCTCTATAGTATATGGCACATCACTGTGTTGCTCCCTGATCTGGCGGCCACTGCAAACCTCTCTGTATTATATGGCACATCACTGTGTTGCTCCCTGATATGGCGGTCACTGCAAACCTCGCTGCATTATATGGTACATCACTGTGTCGCTCCCTGATCTGGCAGTCACGGCAAACCTCTCTGAATTATATGGCACATCACTGTAACACTCCCTGATCTGGCGGTCACTGCAAACCTCTCTGTATTATATGGCACATCACTGTGTCACTCCCTGATCTGGCGGTCACTGCGAACCTCGCTGCATTATATGGCACATCACTGTGTCACTCCCTGATCTGGCGGTCACTGCAAACCTCGCTGCATTATATGGCACATCACTGTGATGCTCCCTGATCTGACAGTCAAAGCAAACCTCTCTGCCTTATATGGCACATCACTGTAATGCTCCCTGATCTGGCGGTCACTGCAAACCTCTCTGAATTATATGGCACATCACTGTGTCACTCCCTGATCTGACGGTCACTGCGAACCTCGCTGCATTATATGGCACATCACTGTGTCACTTCCTGATATGGTGGTCACTGCGAACCTCGCTGCATTGTATGGCACATCACTGTGTCACTCCCTGATCTGGCGGTCACTGCGAACCTCGCTGCATTATATGGCATTACACTGCCATGCTCCCTGATCTGACAGTCACTGCAAACCTCTCTGCATTATATGGCACATCACTGTGTCACTCCCTGATCTGGCGGTCACTGCGAACCTCGTTGCATTATATGGCACATAACTGTAACGCTCCCTGATCTGGCGATCACTGCAAGCCTCTCTGCATTATATGGCACATCACTGTGTCACTCCCTGATCTGGCGGTCACTGCAAACCTATCTGTATTATATGGCATATCACTGTGTCGCTCCCTGATATGGCGGTCACTGCAAACCTTGCTGCATTATATGGCACATCACTGTGTCGCTCCCTGATCTGGCGGTCACTGCAAACCTTGCTGCATTATATGGCACATCACTGTGATGCTCTCTGATCTGACAGTCACTGCAAACCTCTCTGTATTATATGGCACATCACTGTAATGCTCCCTGATCTGGCAGTCACTGCAAACCTCTCTGCATTATATGGCACATCACTGTAACGCTCCCTGATCTGGCGATCACTGCAAGCCTCTCTGCAGTATATGGTAGCCACTGTGACCCTCCCTGATCTGACGGTCATCGAGAACTTCTCTGTTTTATATGGCAGCCACTGCGACAATCCCTGATATGACAGTTGCTGCAAACCTCTCTGCATTATCTGGCAGCCACTGTGACACTCCCTGATCTGACGGTCACTGAGAACTTCTCTGCTGTATATGGCAGCCACTGTGACACTCCCTTATCTGGTGGTCACTGCAAGCCTCTCTGCATTATATGGCAGTCATTGCGATGCTACCTGATCTGGTGGTCACTGCAAACCTCTCTGCATTATCCGGCAGTCACTGTGATGTTCACTGCTTTATATGGTGATCACCGTAATATTCTCTGCTTTACATGGCTGTCACTGTGATGTTCCTTGCTTTACATGGCAGTTGCCGTAATATTTTCTGCATTACAATAGTGGTCACTGCAACGCTCTCTGTATATTATATACCGGTTACTGGCCACTGTTTCAATCTTCTAAAGTCTCTCCTGCCTTACACTATAAATATAAAAAAGTTATGTGAAATTAAAGAAGAATTCTTAAGGACAGGTTGCCCAGTGTGCAAAAATGTCTAGGTACAGCTATGCGTGTGACAGTGGACATAGCTCTGTTAAAGAACCAGACAAAATTGTAGGATCTTGGGTAGGCTGCTTATATTTACAATTTTTTGCTAAACTATTTTAAGTCATTGAATGAGCAAAAATATGTATTTCACACTTGTACTGCTGCTGCCATTGTTAGTTGCACTGAACTCTTGCTTGACTGTGGCCAATAAGTTCTCATAAGAGGTTTTTAATTGATTGATATTTGCCGTTCCATCGCCTTTGAACTTATCAATAAAAACAGTACATGTGCTGCAGCTTCATAGCCTATGAGCATAATGCAGATATTCTACCTGGGCCATTTGCTTATTGTTCACTAACAAGTAGAAGAATACATTATTATTAATCCACATTTGTAATGTTTTTATTTATATTTTACTTATAGAATAGGAATTTAATAACCATAATTTTCATAAATCACGAGAATGGACCCTGTATTGTATTCCAGTCACTGGGAAATTCCCTATATTGCATACCTGTTACTAGAATTGCCTGTAATATATATATATATCACAGGAATTGTCCCTCTATTGTATATTGGTCACGAGAATAATCCATGTATTGTATAATGGTCACAGGAATGGTCCCTGTATTGTATAATGGTAAGTAGAATGGTTCCTGTATTGTATATCTGTCACTAGAGTGCTGTGTGCATTATGTAGGGGTCACTTGAATGGTTTCTGGTTTGGGATGGGGCTGGGTGTTTTATTTGTTTATAGCTCTTTGACATAACAATTATTCATTTATTTAATTTTCTATTAAGCACACCCACATTAGACAAACCTTACCTACAGAGGCTATTATCGGGATGTAGTCAGCATCTTGTCACACAGGTCCCGACTCCAGAAAACCAACTCCCATCATCCCAAAGGTCAATATCAGGGGGTTAGGGGAGGGATAGAGTTTAGGGTTAGGCACTAGAGGGAGGGTTAAGGTTAGCCACTAAGTGGGAAGGGTTAGGTTTAGGCACCAGGAAGGGGGAGGTTAGGGTTAGGCACCGGGGAAGGAGAGTTAGGGTAGGGAGTGGGGGAGGGTTAGCATACCGAACAAGTGTCGGTATGCTAGCCATTTCGGGATGCCGGCGTATGGATTCTGGGCCTGATTCAGAGCCGCTCGTAAGCGGCCGCTCATTCACTCCGAGCGATGTTTGCCCAACTGCGCATGCGTACGGATTGTTATACGCATGCACGAACCAGTCAGTGCGGTCGAAATTCATGTGCTCGCAAAATAGCGAATGCCTGATAATTTGAGTGACAGAAAGAGGCGTATGTGGGTGGTAACAGGGGAAGGTGCTTGAAAACGGGGAGTGGAGATCCGAACGCAGGCGTGCTTAAAGGTCAAAATGGGCGTTTTATGGGTGTGCATAATTAAAACAGCAGCGTCATTGACCACGTCACTGGGTTATTTTATAGCCAGAACTGCTCGCAAAATTGTGGTAGCAAAAACCAACCACAAGAATAGCGAGCAGTTCATACCCTGGTTGATGTACTCGATTAATCTAATAAATAGCGGACATGACGTAGGATGCGAGCGGCCAGGGGGTGTATTTTTACAAAAAACGACCGCAAGTTTTGTTCGCTCGTTCAGACCTAGAGGCGTGAACAGACCGCAAAGAGCAAAACGTTCATTTGAATAGCCACCCCTATTTTCTGGACGAGCGAGCGCTAATTGCGTCCGGCTCTGAATCAGGCCCTCTGACAGCCGGGATCCTGAGCCCCGGCATTTCATACCCAACCCGCTATTATCATGTGTTTTTTTCCCCATTGCAATGCGCTGGATGAAAAACTGGGTCACTTACTTGTGTTTGCCCCCCAGGCTAAAAGTTGCCAGCCAGCTAGCCCGTTTGAGTAAATTACAGTGTGCAATGAATGTGAACAATTTTAGTGAATTATTGATTCTTGTGTTCAAGCTTCTCAGATCCAGTATATAAATGCTTTAAATATCAATAGGTCTGACATTGAAAAGAAGTTTTATGCAGAAATCCTGATAGAGAAGTGAACAAAAGCCCCAGCAGTTTGCTCATGACATTGAGGTTGTGTTTTGTGTGAAGAACATACTGATATGTTTTACAAAGCTGACTCAAACAACTTGGGAACAGAATCAAATTATCAGGAAAAACAGAGACGTACATTGAAATAATTTTTTTTCTAAAAAAAAAAAAAAAAGATTTTGATAGCACATTGCTAGCCAAGGATACTGACACATTTTCAAAGCTGTGAATCCAATGATTGTGCTAACATTCTGATATTTAGCAGCTTTTGAAAACATACAGTATGTGTTGTAAAGATTGTTTAATTACAAACAAAATGTTTAAATATGAATATTTAAAAAAATTTGTAAATATTCTCATCTAGGAATTTATGCGAAAAGCCTGATAAACCCTTTGTGCAGTTTATGGGGGTTGATTCAGCAGAGGACAGATTTGCTACCGCAGCTGCTAACATGGTAGCAACTGTGATAACTGTAATATGGTAGTGCAGCAGGAGGCATCACATTACTGATCCAAGCTGCGTCCAAGCACGCAGCATCGGATCATCTGCGATCCCATTGACCAGCTGAGTGACCATGGTGTCTCGCAAGCCGGCCGCCGCAGGTGAGAAAAAGTGGCCAGGAAATCTCCTTCAGCTGACAGAGATCCTGACCTCTCCAACCCCCAACGGTGGCAATGGCCTCCCTTTTTCAAAACATAGGCCTGTCGCTCCACGCCCAGAAACGGCAGCAGACTGTCAATCACTGACAGTCTGCTGCTGGACTGCGTGCGTGATTGCAGAACCGTTCAGCACATGCGCAGATTCACGAATTGCTGAATCACCCCCTTTATATAAAATTGTGACTTCTGAAATCCCAGTCTGCAGTGATTTGGAATATTATTTTTATACATTTGCTGTTAATTAATTGAATTGAGATCATTCTATTCACTCAGAATCAAAAATGAAAACAGTTAGGCCCCTGTTTACTACAATCTGCATTTAAAAGCGGTTGTAGTGTAATATTTTTTATTAAATTTGCATTTTGAATGAAGGAAATATCACTCGGATGTACTAACATCCGCATGCAGGGACAGAGCTTGCGATACAGCCCAGGGGTGCGGAGGATAGCCCCAGGCTATAAGTCTAGGCCTGGGCCCTGTTCAGGAGGAGGACCCCTTTATTGAAGGGGTTCCCACTTCTGGGCTGACTAGTGCATGGTTATGAATGCTTTGGCTGGGGGACCCCGTTAAGTGTGTCCCCTGCTATGACATTACACCCCCAATAATTTAGGGGGTCCTTACACATTTTGTTTTGGTATTTCCACAACCAGGACCAACTCACAGAGCCTGATGCTGGTAAATGAAAATACTGGGTACTCCTACATTCCCCCTATTTTTTCACCATCAGGACTGGCTCACAGAGCCTGGTGCTGGTTATGCTTTTTTGGGGGGACCTCACATAATTTTGTTTCCCTTATTTATTACCTTTTAACAGACAGAAGCCCACACTGATTTCACTGATCTGTGAAGGCATCTGCTAAACATGCTGCTGCTGAGGCAAATTTAGCATCAGTGAGGCTGATGGTTATGGCCCTAAGATGGATTCCAATGGTATGTACTGTAGTCATGCGGTAAACTGGAATCCTAGATATAGACAAAGCCAATACTGTAGATTCAGTACATGAACTAGGATCTACTGACAATAAATAGGGGATGATCCAGACTTGTAAACAGGGATGAAGTCAAAGATTCGGTGCACAGGCAATCACAGGAAAGGATACAGGTATGTGATACATGGGGCCAGGGGGAAATGAATTGAAGCTTCTTTAGAGTGGAGAAGTGGATAATTTGTCAATAGCGACCAATAAGATTATTTACCATTTTATATAATGTACTTGATAAATGCTACATGAAAGCTAATTGGTTAATAGGGTGATTTCTCCATTTGCCCACTTCTCCACTCTTTAAAAGTTTTGATACAGTTCCCCCTAAGGTACCAGAACAGAATAATCTGGCAAGGTTTGCGGGTGTGTGTGGTATATTTTTTCGGTATTCATCAAGTTGATATGAGAATGTCACATGTCAACATGCTCAGGTGCGGGCTGCATCTGGGTGTTACCCCCTGAGGGATGACACCAAAGTGACGACTCCTCAGTGACATGAGATAGTTGCTGCACTGTAGCATTGCATGCAGCACTCGGCTCCTGACACAGTGAGGGAGCTGGCACTGCACATAGACTGGACCCCGGGGGCAGTCCGCATCTCCGGGACTGCTGGAGTGACTAAAATGGGGGTTAGGGCCACGAGGCCACTCCAACTTTCCATGAGGTCACGCCCCCTGTATGCAAGGGCACACCCCTTTTTGCATTCACATGACTTAACCATGAACACTACAGCCCTCCCATGCACCGGACAACACTGAGGTCGACATTCATCATGTCCATACTGATTAAATGTTGACATGGTTACAATGTTGACAAAATGTCCCTGGTGATCTAGCGGTAACTTACGTGGTCTGTCAGCACTAGCAATGTTTTCCAGATCTAGTGGTCAGGTGATGAGGACTTGCAGTGCTTCTGTTGGTGAGTATGCCTAACACCTAACTTCAACTCTTAACCCTAACCTCCCCTCCCATAGCCTAACCCTAATGTTCCCTCCTGCAGCCTAATCTCCCCTCCCTTAGCTTAATCCTAACCTCCCCTCCCATAGCCTAACCCTAACCTCCCCTCCCATAGCCTAACCCTAACCTCCCCTCCCAAAGCCTAATTCTAACCTCCCTTCCCATAGCCTAACCCTAGCCTCCCCTCCCATAGCCTAACCCTAACCTCCCCTCCCATAGCCTAACTTTAACCTCCCCTCCCAAAGCCTAATTCTAACCTCCCCTCCCATAGCCTAACCCTAGCCTCCCTTCCCATAGCCTAACCCTAACCTCCCCTCCCATAGCCTAACCCTAACTTCCCATCCCAAAGCCTAATTCTAACCTCCCCTTCCATAGCCTAACCCTAGACTCCCCTACCATAGCCTAACCCTAATCTCCCCTCCCATAGCCTAATCATAACCTCCCCTCCCACAGCCTAACCCTAACCTCCCCTCCCATAGCCTAAACCTCCCCTCCCATAGCCTATCCCTAAACCTCTGCTGCCAGTCCGTGAGGGAAGTCAGCATTTCAGATGTTGACATTGTGAACATGTCGACATTCTGCACATGGCGACATGTTCACTGTTGGTATTATGGATATTGACATTGTAAATGTCAAAATTTGACTACATCCCCTTTCAAGCTGTGATGACCATTTATAATGATTTGCCAATGATACAGTTCTAGAGGGATCAGCTTTCCTGAATCACGCGTGTGGGCAAGCCAAAAATGATGCAGCGGAGCTCACAAAGGACGTCACTGCTGCTAGACCCAGCTAAATAATGTTTCTCACACCAAATTTATGAAGGCCTGTGATGGATACTTGCTAGTAAGCCACCTATAGGGGCACACTATGATGACAAAGGCAATATTGACTGGTACAGATGTGTCTCCACTTACTGCTTGTCCATATGTGGATGAGGGGCTGATGAAGAGATGGACACTAAAGGCACAGGCTCTGCAACTTTGTACGCAGTGGCTGTGCAAAATTATACAAAAGCCGCAGGAGATGTCTCTAGTAAAAAGATGACACCTGCAGGCTTCTGTAATTTACTGCTGTGTCTGGAGACACAGCGTCGAATCAACTGTGTGAAGATCGGACATCTGAGTAACCCTAAGGTTACTCTGGATGTCCGGTGAAATCACGCTGCCGGGGCCACTCAAGTTACATCCAAGGATGCAGTTTTTGTGCAAGGTGTGCGACATCGCAGACACAGATCTGCACAGCGCGGCTCCTGCGCATGGCAGATCTGCAAACATCGGTGATGTAAGTAAATATTGAATCTTACATTTTGCTTCTTATTGGCATCGCAAATGCAGTGAAAAGACGCTCACAGTGCACCAGAGACGCCGGGCTGCAACTTTCATTGCACAGGAATTGGTTTTACACACGTACAAAGATGAAGCACAACAGTGGGAAAATTCTCGGCCGCTTGCATCGGAGAACTTTTTACTGAAGATGTGCGCAGCCCTGTATCTTGGTTTTGGCAATACCACCCTTATGTTCTTTTCTGTTTAGGATTTCTTTAAAATTGATGAAAACAGATAAAATCATGTCATTTGTACCTGTTTATAGCATATTGCCAACTCTCCCTGATTGTCACGGAGACTCCCTGAAATAGTAGCAATCTCCCTGAACAGCCTAGCAATCTCCCTGATTGCACCTTACTCCCATTATGAAGCTGTTATATAAAAAAAACAGAGATGTGTACATTCAAATTGGATCATTACTATCATTTCCATGCATTGGGTATAAGGCACAATAATCCCTACAGCTACATGCGTTTTCTGAAAAGTATCTTTGTGTTTTCAGTTTCCATCAACAAGTAGATCTTACTAACTTCTTTTGGGCTCATTTACATTTAAATACATTTTATGACACGCCTCTTAGATGTAGAGGAACACGCTCACTTTACCGCACGCTCATAGGTGGTGCTTTCACACTCTCCCTGAAATGCATTTTCAAAAGTAGGCAAGTATGGTTTACATGCAATCCAAAACACAAGATTCGGTTTATAAATCCGAGTTCCGAATTTACAGCAGACCAGAGCCAGAACTCAGTTCTAAGCAAAACCCCAAAAGTGATGCGAGTTGGGACTCGATTTGGTTCGGAACCTCAAAGTTTGGGTGTGTTCGGTTTTCAGGAAAACCGCACATCTCTACTTTTTAAACAGATTCAGACACACACAGATGTCACTTACTGAATTGATAAGTGTAAGCTAACAAAGTAGTTTTGTCACTTTTATGCATGTTAAATATGCTAATAAGATGCACTTTTTTAGCGAAAAAGAAGCTCTGCGTGGCTGAGTCCCACGTATTGCTACATACTGTGAGATATACTTACTAAGCTGTTGGTATGACATGCTGTTGCATCTCACAGCTCATCACCATTCTACAGTGTTTATTGCAGAGTTAATGTTCTAATCAAATGATATCCCTGCAATAAATGGTAAAGAACTATTTTATCCTGGCAGTGTTCAACAGTACACAGCTAAGAATAATGAAATATGCCAGCATAGGAAAGCCCACTACCGCTATCTCACATCCATAATACCTTGCAGTCCTGCATATACATCGGGAACATTGAGAAACATTGGCCCCTCATGCACAATTACTGCAGGTCTGACCTCCTTGCATGCAGTGAGTACACAAGCTGCGTATGCCATCGCAGTGGATAATTTATGCACGCCCATATAACGGCTTTCAAACGGACAGGCACACCTGCGTTTCTCAGACCACTCCCCTGTCACCACCCCCAAACGCTGACGTCCCATCCCTCGGTCTGCGATGGCTTTGTGTGAGCTGTGTGATCACAGTGCTATTGCAGTTCTGTGGCTGCGCACGTCTGTATGCTGTTGCGTCAGATCTTGTATCTGAATGTTGCCCACTCCGGCAACGGATACAAGCGCGGATGCAGCAGAATACATCATTTAATCAGGACCTTTGTAACCCTGTCCCAAATTGTCTTTCTGTAGATGTGTAGATAGCACAGCCTTTCATTGACATAGTGGTGTATTTAATCTTATATGATGCTGAGAAAACCCTTCTTCAGGTGGGGGGGGATTACCTTATAAATCCCTGCGTATTGGTGTTTTACTATGTCGCTTGCACAAAAAGGGGTAGCCCAGTGAGAATATTATGTTAATTCTTATTGCATTGATTTTGAGTTTTAGTAACAGTACTGTAGTATAAAGGATTTAAAGGATTTCATTGTGATACACTAGTGCAGAGGTTACCAATCATGGTCCTCAAGGCTCCCCAACAGTTCAGATTTTAGAAATATCCATGGTTGAGCACAGGTGATTTAATTAGTACCAAAGTTAATTTGATATAACCACTTGTGCTTAACCATGGATATCCTGCGTTTGGGAACCTCTGCACTAGTGATTAGCTGTTCCACAGTTCATTAGGACACCATAGTTTGTATACATGTATTTTTGGTCTTCGTGACTGTGTTACCAAAATTGATGAAGTTCTGTAAGTTTCTATCTTACTTATGTTGTTTGTATGCAAGTAAAAGATCTCCAACTTCCATTACATACTTGCAAATAAGGCAATAATTGTCATCTGTCAGTGTGCTTCATGTCACCCCTGTAATCTAGGTTTGGCTGCACAAACAGCATAATAAAGCAGGCACAAACTTCTAAAGTATGTCTCATAAAAGAGAATGTTAATAACTGCAGTCAAAATGCAATTAGATGACTAACTTCAGCTTGATTAGGAGCCGTCCTCTGAGTCTCCACAAACTCTCATAGTTGGGTCTAGTTCACCAGTCAGTATAGGGCAGACATCACATAATTATTAAATCCACACATGACACTTAAATTAACTTAATTTCCTTACATTCCTCTCCTTGCTAATATATTATACAAATTTAATGTCATCAGAGTCCAAATCTGTTGGAGTTTTTGTCGAAAACAGAACACTTCAGACAGTATCATTCATTGCTACGAAATCGTCAAAGTTTTCACCTTGGATGGCTAACTACCCAGTTGCGGGTTAGTCCCCCAGGATTTAAAATTTTAGATATCCTTAAAACCTGGACTGTTAGGGTGCCTTGAGGGATAAGGGGAGATTTAATAATGCTTGGAGAGAAATAAAATTGTGAGAAATACCAACCAACCAGCTCCTAACTGTTATTTTTCAAATACAGCCTGTAAAGTGACAGTTAGGAGCTGATTGGTTGATGCTTTATCTCTTGATAAATATGCTAATACCTGCCGAAGCATAGCACGCCCACTGCTGCCCTCTCATATCTGTCCGATGACGTACAACTGCGTAAACATCTGTAACATCGACGCAGAGCGGGCAGCCAATCAGCATATGGGGCAAGTCTGACCAGCTGCAAACACAGCAGCTCTCACATGCAGTGTGCTCTCATGCAGCGAAGGAGATTGCAATGGCTAATTTATGCACGCCCATGAACTGGCGTTTAAATGGACATACACGTCTGCATTCACCCTGCCAGTCCCTGTTAGCTCCCCCAACGGTGACTTCATGTCACTCACTTTGCAATGTATCCTGTGTGCAGGCATAATCACAAAACAATCGCTGTGTGTGCTCAATGCGGCTGACACTGCACTAGGCGCAGGCACAGAAGACTAAATACCCAAATTTGCTGCTGACAGAGGCTGTGTACTTTCAAATTTAAAACAGTGGTTCTCAAAGTTGATCCTCAGGACCACACACAGTTCACGTTTTCTAGGTCACCCAGCAGGTGCACAGGTGTAGTCATTACTCACTGATACCTCTTTTCCACCAAAACCTGGGTCCGACCTGGATTTTCAGACATGGTTCCAACCCAGGTCAGACCCAGGCCAGACACAGTTTACACAGCACCATCGATCTGGGTTATTCTCAGGTCAGCCCCGTTCACACTAAACCTGGGTCTGCCCTGCTAAACTTGGGAGGTCTTAAAAAGTGGAAGGTAACTGCTCCACAGCCACCAATCAGCTCATTTTAGGCATGACCCAGGTCAGATAACCCAGGTTGTGCCATTTACACTGCACCATTACCCAGGTCCATCCTGGGTTGGACCATGGTAGCTACTTGGGTTGGATTGCAGGGTCACTTGACCCGGGTTATTTTTCAGGGACCCTTTTACACAGAGCTGCGACCCGGGTAGACCCAGCAAAAACCTAGGTTTTTGATCTGGAGTAAAAGGGGTGTAACACATATTAAAAGATACACAGGTGGAGCTAATTATTTTACTTGTGATTCTGTGAGGAGACCTGGAAAACATGTACTGTTTGGGGTTCTGAGGACCGAGTTTGAGAACCTGTGATTTAAAATACAGTATAATATAAAAGGGGAAAAAGCAGCGCTAGATCTGTATACCGTCGCTCTTATTGCAGCAGCCTTTTTCTTTTTGAAAGAAGTGAATTTTTTATCACTGTGTTGCCTGACCATCCCCTTTGATTGTGCAATGCTGTTATTGGATCAATTTGCACAAACGTCAAGATATCAATTGAGTCATTTTACTTTAATGGGATAAGCTGATTAATCTCTCATTCTTGCTACCTTCACCTACGTAATGAGATTTACAGAGGTTAATCAAAGGCGATTAATTGCGCAAAGTAGCATGTAGTAGTACAGTGATTCCTAATGCTGGGCATATATGGCCAGATAAAATGCCTGTCAGACCGACAGACATTTTATCTGGCAGCATGCCAGCCACAGATGTCCGCGGCATGCACTTGAGATTTCTCACAGTGTATTAGCCCCGACATCTGCGCTCAGCCCCCGGGGGAGGAGACATTTCCCTGTTCCTTCCATGGGAAGGAACACAGAAAATGTCTGTCTGAACCAAACAGATGAGACGGTACCAGGAAGCAGACAGAAATGGGTCACAGGGAATAGCCAAGGTCAGAACCAGATATCAACGTAGAACCAGGGGTCAGGCAGAATCAGAGTCACAAACAAGCCAACGTCAGAACCAATTGAAAGGGTATGCACAGGAATGCTGGAGTATGGTAATAGAGCCTATACTCTGGCACTGGAGTGCTCCCAGGAACTTCCTTATATAGGTCAGAGTTCACACAGTCTCCAATCAGCACTTCCCTAACTTAAGTGTCTGTCTCTGGGAGGAGTGTCTGTCTCTGCACACAGCCACCGGAGAAGGGGAACAGCTGACAGCGGGTGCCGGGGATCTCCCGCCCGCTGTCCCACGCTGGCCTGGACCCTAGCGCCACCGGACCAGGTAAGCAAGACCTGGATTCGGCGATGCTGTGACATTACCCCCCCTTCTAGGGGTGGGCACTGAACACCCCACAAATGGCCTGCTAGGAAACTTCTGATGGAGCCTTCAAAGGCGTTGAGGTGCATGAATATCCGATGCCTTAACCCAACAACCTTCCTCCGGCCCATATCCCTTCCAATCCACCAGAAATTGAACTGAACCCCGAGACATTCTGAAATCTAAAATCTGTCTAACCTCATACTCCTCTTGATGGCCCACTCAAATTGCAGGGGGAGGGTTGCATTGTCTCGAGTATCGATTAAGCACCAATGGTTTCAGAAGTGAGGTATGGAATATGTTGGGAACCCTAAGAGTCCCTGGAAGTTTTAAGTGAACAGCTACCGGAGTGATGACCTGAAGAATCTGGAAGGGGCCAATGAATCTGGGAGCAAACTTCATGGTGGGAACCTTTAATCGCAAGTGCTTAGTGGATAACCAGACCTTATCACCGGGGTTCAGCACAGGACCCTTCCTTCTTTTCCTATCCGCTACCCGCTTATACCTGGAAGAGGCTTTACACAAGTTCTTTTTCACCTCCCTCCAAATCATGAAGAAATTACTTGATGTGACACCGACAGCTGGGAGAAATACTGACTAAAGAGCTGGTACTGCTTGTATCACAGGATGTAGCCCATACTGGATGAAGAATGGAGAGTACCGTGATGACTCATGGTACAAATTATTGTGAGCAAATTTGGTCCATGGCAGCAAGAAACCCCAATCGTCTTGATTAGCTGAGACATATATCCGAATGAACTTCTCCAAATCTTTATTTACACGCTCCGTTTGACTCTGAGGATGGTATGCAGATGAAAAACTTAAGTTAATGTTAAAGCATTTACATAACGCCCTCCAGAACCTGGAAGTAAATTGTACACCTCGGTCTGAAACAATGTCTTTGGGAAACCCATGCAGCTTGAAGATTTCCTTTATAAATGCTTCAGCCAAACTCAGAGCCGATGGTAACCCTTTTAATGGGACAAAGTGAGGTAACACTTTTAATGGGACCTTAGAGAACCTGTCCACCACTACCCAGATTGTATTGAATCCCTGGCAGGAGGGTACATCTGTTATAAAGTCCATGGATATACGAGACCACAGACGATCAGGTACTGAAAGTGGACATAAAGACCCCGCAGGAAGTTGAGGAGGCACCTTATGCTGAGCACAGATGGTGCAAGCTGCCACAAAGTCCTTGACATCACAACATAAATTGGCCACCAATAACTCCTGAGGATCAGTTCCAAAGTTCTCCCCACTCATGAAGAATGGCCCCATTGAAGTAACTTAGATCGGAGTTTGGGTGATACAAATATTTTCCCTGACGGGATCTTGACCTTGGTAACTGCAACAAAGCACCCCAGATTTAAAATAGGTTTGTCTTCCTTTACTTCATCTTCCTGGGCAAAATTGAATGCTCGAGACACGGCATCAGCTTTTACATTTTTGCAACCTGGATGATAGATGATAACCAGGTTAAAACGGTAAAAACACAGCGACCACCTGGACTGGCAATAATTCAGGCAGTGAGCAGTTTTGAGATAAGTGAGGTTCTTATGATCCATGTAAACTGTCACCGGAAATTTTGCCCCCTCCAGCAGATATCTCCACTATTGCAAAACCAGCTTAATGGCTAGTAACTCCTTATCCCCAACTGCATAATTATTTTCTGGAGCAGAAAACTTATGGGAAAAGAACCCACAGGAGTACCGCTTGCCCCACTCATCCTTCTGTGACAGTACCGCCCCAATCCCACCATGGAGACGTCCACTTCCAAGAAGAAAGGCAGATCGCAGTCAGGTTGTCTTAGAATAGGAGCTGACATAAAGCACTGTTTTTAAAGAACAAAGGCCTCTTCAGCTGCAGGAGGCCATCTCTGAGTATCTTGTCCTCTCTTGGCAAGCGCAGTGATTGGAGCTGCTATGATGGAGTAGTTCTTGATGAACTGGCGATAGAAATTGCAGAATCCCAGGAAGCGTTGTATTGCTTTCAACCCAACAAGGTGAGGCCAGTTAGTAATAGCAGCTAGTTTTGCCGGATCCATCTGTAGGTAGGAACCATAAATAATGTATCCCAGAAATGTTAGCTCTTTTTGCTCGAAGTAACATTTTTCTAGTTTGCAAAACAGCTGGTTGGCCTGAAGTCGTGTCAGCACTTCACACGCATGCAGGTGATGACTTGATACATCCTCTGAGAATATTAGGATGTCATCTAAATATACCACAACATATTTATAGAGCAAGTCCTTGAAGATGTGATTCATATATTTTGGGAAAACAGCTAGAGCATTGCTCAACCCAAAAGGCATGACTAGGTACTTGAAGTGACCATCACGAGTATTGAAGGCTGTCTTCCACTCATCTCAAGTCTGAATCCTAATCAAATTATAGGCCCTGCGAAGATCTAGCTTGGTAAAAATCTTGGCTCCTTTGATTCGATCAAAAAGTTTGGATATCAAAGGTAATGGAAACAAGTCTTTGATGGTAATAGCATTCAAGCCCCGGTAATCAATGCATGGTCTCAGGCCTCCATCTTTCTTTATGACAAAGAATAGACCGGCACCCGCGGGTGATTTGGACTCCCTGATGAACCCACATTCCAGATTCTCCTTAATATACTCAGTTACTGATTGGGACTCGAGAAGTGAAAGAGAAAAAGATCTTCCCCAAGGTGGCTATCTCCCAGGTAATAGATCAATAGCGCAATCTCAGTCTCTATGAGCAGGAAGTGTCTCAGCAGCTTTCTTACTAAACACATCTTAGAAGGACCGGTATAAAGCTGGAAGCTGAACTTCTGGAGAGATGATTGAACTCCGAATGGCTTGCTGGGAAGGTTTGACGGATGACAAACAGGAACCATGGCATCGAGGACCCCACGACAGAATTTGAGGTTCCTCCCAATCTAGTAGAGGAGAATGCTTACTGAGCCAAGAAAGACCCAAGATGACAGGACTCGACTCTCAACTGATGGAAGTATGTAGAATGCTATTGATTCTCGATGGAAAATTACTACTTGCATGATAATCTCTGCCGTCAGAGAGTGGATGGTCGCTGTAGGAAGTTTATTCCCATCCACCCCGATGACACTGAGAGGTGTTTGAAGTGGCATAATAGGAATTCCTAGCTCTTGAACTTTTTTAGATGTAATGAAGTTGCCATCGGCACCTGAGTCCAGGAAATCCCTAATGACTTCAGAGAACTTTCCCAGGACCAGTGTCATATCAATGGAGAACTGGGGAACTACATGGTTCTTTGGGTTGTGTTGAAATGTACCCAATCTGACCAACCCTCGATCAGTTAGGCCTTCCCGTTTCCTGGACGCTTTGGACAGCCGGAGAGAAGATGACCTGGTTCACCACAATATAAGCAAAGTCTGATTTTAAATCTCCTTTCTCTCAGAGATTGTAAATGAATGCCCAAATGGGTAAAACCCCAAAACTCACGTTGGAACCTGGAGCTCCAGTTTTATTTTGGCCACGTAAGGTCTTTAGGCAGCGTGGTGGCAGGCTGTTACTTCTCTATCCGATCCACTCCTCTGTTCATAAGTAAGTTCAGTAAGCCCATCAGCTTCAATGTTCCAGTCATGGCTTTTGCAGGTCTCGGAGAAAAATTACCGGTATCAGTTTCTTCAAGGGCGGCATGCTGACTGGACACAGTGGACGTAACTACTGGGCAACTACGCGTTTCATACACAACTGTGGACGTTTTCAAGCTGAATGCCCGTGTACAGTACAAGCTCCATTTTATAGGAAACATTTGGTAATATCATTGGATAATTGAAGTCCAGTTCATTCCTAATATCAATCCTTGACTTTCCAACTAATTCATTTGTGCTTCTCATTATACTAAATAACATTCACCTTATATATATTAACACATATGGTATAAGAAACATATCTTGTAAAAAAATATACTGTATGTGACACCAAAAAAGAATGACATTCTATAAAAACAAATTTAAGTAGATAAAGAATAAATGTTAAGACATTGGCTGAATATAATAAATAATAAAAAGAAAAAAACACAAAATAATAGAGGACAAAATAGAGAGCAGCCTCCGCACAGCTTTCTCCACTCTGCAGAACCACTTTTCACCCCTCACCTCCTTGCTCCTCTCTCCTATCTTCAGTTGCTGAGTAGATAATTACCTATTACTTCTCTTCTACCCTTTCCAAAGTGTTGCAGGCTGACTTTGTAATGCTGTTCATTGTGGGCAGCAGTTAGCAGATCACATTTGTCCCCACCCCTATATGGTAGGGGGTGGGACTTTGAGGCAGCGGAATCCACTAGGGATCTCCCAGATTCCCCTTTAAAACCAGTGCAACACTGCCTCCTATACATTATTGTGGGATTAAAGGCCTCTATACATCAGCAATCGATTGTGTATAAAAATCTGCAATATATGGGCTTCACAAATCGCAGACTACAACCAAAAAGTGATTGGAACTGTTAAATCAGATTGTCCAACATGTTGGATTTCACAGATGGATTGGGGCTGTAGATTGCTAGTGTATGGACATGATCAGCAGATTTGCAGACACTTACTAGTAAAATGATGGGCCTTTCAAGATTGGCAGATCTGTGTTTGCTGCAATCGATCTGCAAATCACTGAAAAAGATCTGTAATGTATGGGCGCAGATTGCTAGATTGGGAAATAATAAGACCGGGCAATAAATCTTCAAATTGTTCAGTTGTGGTTTTCAGATTGCTGATGTATGGGGGCCTTAAGAAGACACATTAATTATGACTGATTTAAGCCTGGTGTGAGCTCTACTGTTTTTGAACTCGATGCGTCTTGAGATATGTCTGTCTCAACATATGCATGTACTGTAAATATTACTTTTCTAAGTGCACCTTTTCCCTAAGTATGTTTGCAGTGTAATATACATCTATATTTAATTAGCCCCACTCAGTTTTCATGATAGAGTTTTTATTTAGCTATTGAACAAAATGTTATCTGATAGCAAAAGTTGCTATTTAAATGTTGGAGCTAAAGATATACAGAAATTTAAATTTGGTATTTCAGGACTGGAACTATTTAACTCCCCCTTCAGAAATCCAGGTCCCATTTAAAACATGCAGCATTGTGACAGACCATGACCAGATCAAGATTTGTGGGTGCCGCAGGGCAAGATAACTTGTGGGACCCCTACAAATAAAATTGTCAATATGATATGCTGGCAATGTTCTAAAAAATCATAATGTTGTAAATAATCCCAGGACAAAACATTATTAAACACACTGTATTACCCCCAGTGAATGAGATGAACTCCGGTTCACATATGCCACAGTGCAGCCACCATGCCGGTGATGTAGCTATGTGCAAGGGCTCCCCCTGTTTGTGGGGGGCCCTGGGCGACTGCCCAGGATGCCCTGTTTTTAGCCTATGCGCACACCATGACATGCTATATGATATCTCTTGGAACACTTTTCTAAAGAGCCAAGCATAAGGCTGTAACATTATTCAATACATGAGAAATATAGCCACATTATTTTCCAGGCTGACAAATGACATTGCATTTTGAAACACCATTGATTATTATTGCCTTATCACTTGAAATTATATATTTTTTTATCCTTAATTATTTTTAAATGTATGTTTAAATTTTGCACATTGCAATTTAAATGATATATTGATATATACAGTAACCTCAACATGTTTACTGTATTGTTTCTTATTTGGTTAATTGTGTCTGGCACAGGAGAATTTATAATCTAGACACAGGAAAGATTAATAAAATGTACAAAACAATTCCACAGAATGTTAATCTCATTTGGCTGCAGAATTTCATTGTTTGCTGAATTTAGGCTTAAGTGCTACAGTATGTTTGATATTTTTTAGCTAATTTTTTTTTCATCAGTAATTCAGTAATTCTTCCATCCTGATTTACACTATTATTTCTCTATTGCCTGGTATTCTTCTATTATTTTTCTTGAGCCCAGAATTCTGGTAGAATGTTACTTCCAGATCGAATTCCCCAATATTTTTTCATTTGGTTGATTAAATTTTCCTTCTGCCCAAATTCCCCATCTATTTTCCATTTGCCTGGAAATCCCAATAATTTTTTATGCCCTAATAATCCTGTCAGGATCAGACTTTTGTTTAATAAATAAATAATTTCTTTCAATTTGATTATGGCTGACATGTTCAATACCTATTATTGTGACAAATATTTTTATAAAATATACACTCTAAGGTATAAAGCACTGCATTCTACCCGTTTATTTTTTTATAGCTGTTTTCAAGTTTGGAGGCTTACATTCTCATTAACAGCTGCAGGTGCCTTCTAGTAATTAGAATATACCCAGAATTTTCCTATAATTTGTTGTATCCCTGGAATTCTCTATCACACCACAGAGCAGATTGAACTCCAAAAATTTGTATAGATTTTAAACTCTGCAGAGCATAGCAAGTACTGAATGACACTCCATTTAATGGTGAGGAAATTGCAAACCTCAAAAATAATTTCACCAGTGAAGATTAAGCAAAAGTTCATTGGGAAGATGTATAAAAACTTCTATTAAGGACAGGTGAATAATCAAAGTTTGATACATATCTACCTTAATCAATGAAATTTTGCCCCTTTTTTATGGAGTGGCCTATTTACATAAAACTTGATTTCCACTAATATTTCACCACAACTTCGCTCACCTCTAACTATGAGCAAACTTAATCAGTTGCACCTCAGTAAGATTGATGGGAAAGCTCTGGCTGAGAATAAATGGATTATAGTAAGAGAGATCAAGAATGGTCCCTGTACTGAATGTCAAGTTCAGCAAACAAATTTTCTAGCTTCAAGACAGAAACTATAAACCTCTATAGCAAACCTACCACCATTAAGCCAAGCAAAATGGGGACAAAAAAAAGCCCTAACTCTGGTCCACATAAATTGTTCCTCCCATTCATAAAAACCCCCTTCAATCCCCCTAACCTTACCTTCAGTCTGGGAATGCTCCACACATGTCCATGCATTAAATCTAAAGTAAATTAATATACAGTATATATCTTAGTAGTAGGAACTGTGACATAGCAGGGTACTAATGAACTCTGGCCTGGCATGTCATCCCAATCCCAGCATATGTGACATCGTGATGTTATAGGGGGAAGGACCAAGAAGCTCAGTGCCATGAACATCCCACAGGATGTGCCAGATGACTCTTCAAACTGTAGTGCCATTCCAGGCAAGACAAATACAGGTACCACTAGGACTGCAATGGTGCTGTCCCCTTGACCTTGCACCCTGGGTGGCGGTACTGGTCTCACATCCTTAGTTGTGGTGCTAAGTAGGCTGCACTTGTGTGAGGAGTAACGAGAAGACACATATTAGGATACAGAGCTTGTAGAAGTGGTAAATAAGTAAAAGTAAAGAAATACACATACAAATCTCCAATCAAAAGTTAGGTTTAATTGACAAATTAAGCATAACAAATTAAAAATAGTGTAAGAGAAGAAGGAAGCATGGATGATTAAGCATTGCTGCCTCACAGCACTGAGGTCTTAGGTTTGATTTCCACTATGGCCCTAACTGAGTGGAGTTTATATATTCTCTTAGTACTTGTGTGGGTTTTCTCTGTGTACTCTGGTTTCCTCCCACACTCCAAAAATATAATTATAGGTTACTTAACTCCCAACAAAAAATTATCTTTAGTGTGTTGTACGTGTGTACAGGTGGTAGGGAACATACAGTAGATTGTGAGCTCCACTGGGACAAGGACTAATCTCAATGGCTAAATATTCTCTGTGAAGCACTATATAAATAACTGATAATAAACAAAAATAGTTATGTAAGACATCTCTAAAGCAAATAGAACTACAGTTTTGATCAATACCACTAAGTACGGTACCTCCAGGCACATGATGGCCTAGCAGTTTTTGGACAAATTATGACATTAATTGTGGAGCTAATTGATTACACACACTATGCTCATTGGGTTAAGGCATAAAACTAGTCTGTTTTCAAGGTCATTACATTAATAGATATTGCAGGCATGTAATTTGTGATAAGCTTGTGAGCATCTAATTGATCATTCATAACAGTGTTACTGCTGCTTAGAATGGTTTGTCAACTCTTGGTCCAATTTCCATGGTCTCCTCTATATTCTAGTTGTTACCTGATATAGTAAGCAACAATTGTGATGGCGAAAAATCATTAATTTATCATTTATCCCCAAAGTAAAAAAATATAATTATATAATTAAACACAGGGCAAAACACAGAGAATAAGTATTGTAATTAGTTTGAATGCTTAGAAAATAATATGCATTTACTGGGTAACCTTTGTATGTTTTGGAGTAAAGTGGATGGACTTAAAGAATCAAGTTAATAAAAACAAAATGATAATTACCTTTCATGTACCATAGGCATGAACTTCGAGTGGTTCCATGTATCTGTAATGCTTCAGCAATGCTCTTATGTCTCCTCTTACCTCACACAGAGTTCAAAAAAGGCCAATTGGATGTCAACGCATCTTCCCAGTCTCATCTTGTACTACATATTTGCATCTATGGCCCTTTATCAATTCTTTTTATAATCCTTAGAAGAACATCTGTTTGCATTGCCATTGTATTTTGTATTTGGTCTGAGGAACATTTTGTCCTATGCCTGGTAAATGGAACTCGGGATTCACATAGATGTGCATGAGGAGTAAGGGATCACCAATAAAGTGCATGGTGACCATTTGAGTCTACTTTTCAGCACCTCCAAGACACAGATGGTACAAATTTTTCCTAGACTGATGTACAGTAGCACACACAGGTTTCCTCTCACTTACAGTATGCTTCACAGCAACATGGTAGATGTAATAGTAAATATCCTGATCTGGAATACATAAAATGTAGATGTTTAACTGATTTTTCACAGAGATGGTGGATGAATACAGGAGGTGGATGTTAAAATGAACAATTAAATATATAAATTCAATAGAACTGTACTGCATTCATATTACTAAAATATAAATATAGACATTAAAATATAATAAATAAGAATTTTTAATTAACATTTAATTTTCTTTCATTTGATTTGTATTGATATATTTTTTATATATTTATTTTTTATTATGATGTTGTTATTATTATTTTCATTATATTTGTTTATTCTTTTATTGCAATTGTTATAGCTATATTTACTCATATCTGTTTTATTTTATACCTGTTTTACATTTAGTGGTATATATTATAATTTTATTATTACCCTTTGTTTATTCTCATTACATTAATATTTATGTACCATGTGTCACACCTGAGGGGTGGTTTTGGGTTGGAACGGGTGTGAGAGGCTCAAGAGGAGATTTGAGGGGCGTGAATGAACTTAGGTGGCTTGAGCCATGACTTCCTCATGTATAGATGTGAGGAGGTAGAGATACGGTAGTGGATGATGGGCCCAAAGGCAAGAACAGGAATAGAATGTTTTTATTGAACAGGAGGTTGGAATGGAGTGGACATAAAATACTGAAGGAATGGGCAGAATTGGATTGGGACCGATGATGCTGAATCAGTTTGAGACCGATGTTGATGAATTGATGAACTTGATCAGTTGGGACAGATGTTGATGAATTGAAGAACTTAATTAAAAAGAGTCCAATGTTGGAGGGATTGTATAGGACCGATGGTTGGAGGTATTGGCTGGAACTGATGGAGGCTGTAATAACAAGTCTCAGTGGTAAAACCAGACTGGTGTGCAAGATGGTATAGGTGACTTGTTTACCAGATAAAGAAACTAACAGACTGAGACAGTTCAGATACAGAGTACCTGGGAGCTGAGCACAGAGCTGTAACTTCAGCAAAAAGCGACATTGTACTGGCAACAGAGTCCAGTTAGGAAATGGAATTTATAGGGGAGGATCCCCAGGGAATGGATGCTGTGATCAGCTGGTCACCAAGTAAATAGAAGCCATGGCCAATGTACAGTACTTGGATATATATTCATATTCTTATAAAGCCAGCACTTTCATACATAAGAAATGCACTCAAACATCAAGAGTGGATGTGTGCATGAACAGTTTAACTAGTGATGTTTGAAATGCCACCAAGCAAATAAGTGCCAAAGCTATACTGCATACCAGAAAATATACGGTTTAATCCACAGAAGCACAGCCAATAAATATATGATTTTTGGGCATAAGAACCACCCTAGATATTAAATACTGTGGGTTTTCTTCATTCAATTTTAAATGAAAGAACCCACTGTGGAAAAATGCTTTTTGAGATAAATTACACAACAGACTACAAATGCAATGGATTTACCTAATCTCTATATTAACTAGTTATCTATAGTTCTCAATTTCATTATTTGCTTTTATAAGATTTTTTATTATTATTATTACTGTATCTATCTCTTTCTAATGTACAAATTTCCATTATATTGTGGTTCAGCCATTTAAACATTTCCATATAATTTAACCTATCATAATTGTTTTAAGATAATCATTTGTATATGTCATTTTCTCATTCTCCACAATGTGAGACTTTATGTAAAAATATAAAATAAATTTATGCCTAATATTCAGTTATATGTCTACACAAATTCTAATACCTGAAAATAATTGCAGCTTATTATCAATAATTCTTGCCTCTTAACCCATAATTTGATATTTAACAACATTATTCTTCAATTCATCACCTTTGCACTGTATATTTTCTAATTGAATTTTATTATTATTATTATTATTATTATTACAGGTTGAGTCTCCCATATCCAAAAATTCAGAAATAGGGAATATTCCGAAACACGGAATTATTTTGGCAGGACTGAGATAGTGAAACCTTTGATTTTTGATGGTTCAATGTACACAAACTTTGACTAAGGCACAAATTATTAAACATTTTGTATAAAATTACCTGCAGGCTTTGTGTATAAGGTGTATATAACATAAATGCATTATGTGTGTATATTGGGGTTCCATTCCCAAGATATTTCATTATGGTATGCAATTATTCCAAAATACAGAATATTCCGATATCCAAAATACCCCTGGTACCAAGCATTTTGGATATGGGAGACTCAACCTGTATTAGTATTATTATTATTTTTATATTTCATTTTCATAGACTATTTGCTAATTTCCATTAAGACTATTCCATATTGGTTTTATTAAGTACTGTTTCCACCCTGCTCCTATAATCATTACTATCACCAGCTTCTGAAGCTTTGCTCCACCTCTCTGGGCATTCAGATCAACACAGGGATTCCTTTCAGTGCACCACTGTAAGGAATAGCTAAGTACTATTTTTTCTATTTTAACCAGGTGGAATATACCGTGTTTGTCCACCCACAATATTGCCACTTTAGCTAAGAGCATAGGTGAAGCCTTTAAAATAATTACTGTAGATGGTAGCCTATTCCCATCCATGACGCAGTGAAGACTCACTAGAACACCCTCTTTTTAGTTGTTTCTGACTAGCATGTAATCTAACTAAAACAACAATGAGAATGTTTTTTGATATTTTTAAGTGTGTACTGTGAAAACATGAAAAAATCATAATACAACCACTTTAAAAAAAATAATTGGTACTTAGAAATATTACCTTAGGCTAATGGCAATATTTTCTCACTAATGTTCCTTTCAGAAATTCCTTTGAAAAGTGACTGGAGTTGATATGGTAATGAGTCTGGGATGATTAACCTGTAGATCTACTGTTTACATTTTTTTCCCTCTGCTACACTGACTAGAAAACATGCTTATATTGTTAAATGTTATTTGCTGACCATTATTATGTCTTAACAATACAGTATTTGACTAATGCTCTGTGTATTCCTGGCTATCTCTATGGGCTAGAATAGGTTATAATTAATGAGATTGCTCATTTAATGGCCAAGAATGATAATGATACAGTTATAAGTAAAGACATACAAAGATAAAATGTATTAATTAAGGGTAATGTGCAGTTGTAAGCAGTTTCATAGATGAATCAGTAGATAGTATATTAAAGTTAATTTATTTTATGAGTTAAGTAGCTGCTGCTACAAATTCTTTTTTTCCTTCTTTTCTTTGTGTTAATAAAGACATTTCCCATGAACATGAATAATTTTCTCATTCAGAAAAAAACATTAAATAATAAAAAGTAATTCAGAATGCTCATAATAATTATATTAAAATAGTTGCATTTATCAAGGAATATATTGTACGATGTAATTGGCATTCCATCATGAGACACATTTGAAATTAGTTAACTATTGGGCTTGTGGTGGAAGACAGGGCCTGAATCAGGGCGTTTTTTTTTTCCGGCCTCCAGGCCGCTCACACAGCTGTGGGTAATCACCCACAGCTTGTGCGAACGGCCTGGCAATGGCGATTATCGCGACCATCGGCATTGCGAGGAGACCCTAAGTTAGGGTCTCAGCACTCGCAATGCCGAGTGGGCTTCCTGCTCTAATAGAGCATGAAGTCCACTACTGGCATCACGAGTGTAGTCAGTAGGTGCGCCCACAAACATCAGGCGTTCCTTCGGAAATGCCTCAGTTTGTGCAGCCACCCCCCTACCCACCAACAAAACGCCAACATCAACAGCCACCCTGTTTTGTTGCGAGCCCCGGAGCTAGTGAAGTTCTCAATCTCTACTGGGGCTTGCGCACGCACTGCGTGTGTGCTCTGGGCCACCAGTGACCCTCTTGCGAGTGCTATGCACTCGCGAATGAGTCTGAATCAGGCCCACTGTCCTTCGTGCCCAGAGATAAAGTATTCTCTACCACATCCTCCATTTCTTTTGCCAAAGCTACTGCAGGAGATGGTACAATCAGTCATGCAGCCTGTAGGAATGAGCATGCGCTGCACTTCTAGTGCTACAAGCAACCATACTGGAAATAGTGTTCCTGCTAGACCGTGGGCAGGGCAAAGCACTGAGTGTGCGGGCAGGGAGTCACTGCAAGTGCCAAAGGTGCTGACCAGAGAGGGATGTGTCCTTGTGACACGCCCTAATTCGGCACACTTTGGAGAGTGCCCAGCACTTATGGAGGTGTTGGACTTCCCCCAAGCTCTCCCCTCATGGGATGCTCATGGCATCTATTCACCCCATGGGGGATTGATCACTAAAACAGCCTAGCAGTAACATTCCTGGAAAACTCCAGTTTTCTAACATCTAGAGCCTGGAGGTGAATGCTTCCAATGCCCCTGGGAGTTAATTCTAAGTGAACACCTTGTGGGCTGAACCAATATTTGTAAGAATACAGAGTATAAAATGAATTGCCGCCAGCTATGAGGCACAACGTTCTCATTACCTACATTCACTGGAAGCAGCCATGCTGTTGTGAGGTTCTGGCTTTGTTGTGGACCCCGGGTGGTGATAGGAGCAGACACAGAAGCAGATTTAAATAAAAAAGTGGAGCTTTTAATGTGTCTTGGTAGACATGGGGATGGCAAAAGAAATAGTCCAGGTATAGCACTAAAGTGCACTTGATAACTGTAGTGGAGTAAATGGGAGAATGTCCAGAAAGTGACAGGCAGGAACAGTCCAGTATGCAGGTTTGGTGAGCTGAAAACAAATGCAGGCAGAGGTGATGTAGTCCAGCTGGGTGTAAGTGGAGGCAAGGTGCAGGGAGACAGCAGGTTTAAGCACTCAGGCATGGGAAAGGTAAATGGAGGGTGCAGGGTAAGTTCAGCAGGTTGGAGCAGGCAAGGTAACAGGCTAGGTAGCATTTCCAAGGAGGCAGGTAAGGCACAGGTGCTCTCTCTCAGCTGTAGCTGAGAAACACATTGCACTGGCAAGGAAGGAAGACTCTGGACTTTCCTAAATACCAAGTGCCATGCTATGACTGGCTGGAGAGAGCACATGACCCACCAGGATTGGACAACTGAATCACATGGCCGGAGGCAAGATGGCGGTGCCCATGCCAAGTGGAATGGAAACACCGCCAGGCCTCACCAGCTCCTAGTGACAATGTGCCCGCACAGAACCATGCGCAGCCAATGACCCTCGCCAAACACCAGCACCGCCGCCAGACACCCCCCACCACAGTGACCTCACAGGTATTAGACGTTGACCACCATGCCGAGAAACCCTGGCCGTGACAGCTGCGAACTGCACCAATATTTTTGTGACATCTGTAGGGCATGCCCAAGTTCCAGTATTTCAGTGGAATGGTCTCTATTTGTGGACCTTGAAAGGGTCAAGACTTGTGAGGAAGCGAGTTGAGCTTCACCAGAAAGTGTTCATGGTTGGTTGGCAAAGGAGCCATGACTGGGTTAATCCGGGTGAGATGTGTGAATTAATGTATACATATTAGGTAAAGGGTTGACTTTGTCCTAATTTTATATAGCCGCATACTGTACAAGAAGATATCTGAATTCAAAGGCTGCAATCGCATGAAAATGTAGACCTAGGACCTGACATCTGGAATACTGGTCAAGAAATGAGCACTCTGATAAAATAGCAGAAAATAATCTAACGGATCTAAAGGTAGTGGACAAAATATATGGAAACACCAAACTTATAGCCAGTATATGTATTATTTGTGGCACAGAGTCTACCAATGCCTGAAATTGAACAGTAGAGAAATGTATCCCTGTTATTCTGTGAATAGGGACATTGTCATCCTAAAGGACACACAACCACTCAGGAATGAGATACTGCTACAAGTGGTGATGATAATCATATGTAGCATTTAGTTCTGATTTACATTCTATGGGAATGACTGCACCCAAACCACCCCTGAATAAAATAGTTCACAACAATAAGGAACCACCGAAACCTTTCACTACTGGAAACAAACCTCAGAGCTGTAGAGTTCTTTATTTTGGTACCCTATGTGCACTTGTTTGTTTATTGATAAGATTGTTAAGGATGAATTATCTGAGCATTGCCAAAGCTGGGTATACACTGTCAGATTAAATGTCTGTCAGACTGACAGATATTTTATCTGACATGCATTAACCCAGAAGATAATGTTACCATACATAGAGATATGTCACAGTGTATGGCCACACAATATCTGGGTTCCTCCCCTTGGGAGGAAACATTTCCCCTTTCCTCCCTTGTGAATAAACATGGAAAATGTTAGGCATTAATTGCATATCGGATCTATAAGGCATGCTGGATGACTACAGCATGTCAGATAGACCAATAATTACTTAGCGATCATGGCAATCCACTGTCTAATTATTGGCCGATCAGATGATCATCAGCTCATTAGGCCAAAAATTGGACAGTGTATGCCCAGCATAACCTGCAAATAAACCAGAGTTTTAACTATGAGCTACATCTGTGATTCAATATACTTTGTTGACAATCATTAATGTATGTTTCTATTTTGCTGTCATTTGCACAAGGATCTTGAATTGCTATTCCTCAGTTAGAAACCAAAAAGCAAATTTTTTTGTGTAAAAGCAAGTAACTACTTTGCAATACTCAGAATGCCTCCTACCTTGGTGAAATTCAATTTAACATTCCATGGCTCCCTGGCATATTTGTTGGTGTGGTTATCTTCTATACTCCACAATCCCATATTGGGGTGGAATTTCCTACATATCTGGGCATCTTGAGAAATGAAAATTGCGACCCATAAACCTTTAACTAGCATACACTGCAATCCAATTAACACTTGGCAAAAGTAATAAATGAATTGGAAATTATAGCACATATATGCAGTAGAACATAAACCTCTACAATTCCTATCCATACATGGGGAATTGAATAAAAGGGGTAATTATTATTGTCAACCAAATCTTAGAAATGGATGGTACTACACAAAGTCCAGAGTTATACAGTATAATGGGGTAGGGAGGTGGTTACAAAACCACTGAAGAAACATTGCAAAAGTTTTTTTTAACTAGGTCTCAATGCTGATTTTATGAATGATGTCAACACAAAGAGCCAATCATGAGTGACAAGATAGTGCAGCTTGTGTCATCACATCATTATCATTACCACATATCCAACACCCAGGCTTCTAGTACCTGCAGAAGATACACCTCCTAAGAAGCACATCAGAGGATCCATCCAAGTTTCATTAGGGCTCCATATCTGCTACACTTACTGTAGGTACTGTACATCTCACTATACTCAACTTGTAATTTTCCGCCCCACTCCACCTCTACAGATGTTAAGTATAAAAAGTCTAAGATATGCTCAGATCTAGATATGAATGCATTTTATTATCCATGTACACAAAGGAAATACACAAATTTATGACACTAGAATTGGGGTCTGGATTGATACATAGACATTATCTAGATAGACAGCCAATAGATTGTCAACCTATTGCCTGTCTAACTTCTGGTGTCTGAGACAAAAGGTGGACAGGGTTAAAAGGTGGACAGGTAAATGGTCAACATGGACATAGGTCAACAGGTTCAAAAGGTCGTTATGCAAATGTTCAACACGGAAAAGGTCGACATTTTTTTATTTATAATTTATTCCTAACCATAACCCTAACCCTACCCTGGTGCCTAACCCTAACCATCCCCTTCTGCAGCCTATCCCTAAGCCTCCTACGAGTGCCTAATCCTAACCCTGAACCTAGCCCTAATCCTGACGCTAAAAATAATAAAATATCAAGAAAAAACATGTGTCAATCTTTTTTGTGTTAACCATTTACATGTAGACCTTTGACCATGTAGACTGTCAACCTTTTAACCATGTTGATCTTTTCACGGTCTACCTTCTGGTGTCTATATAGTTACGGTCTATCTACCAACCAAATACCCTAAAATTGATGTACCTCCAACTCTAGATGGACTTTAATCAGTTAGATAGGAACACTAACTATACCATCTCCATGAATAAAGAAGAAGGGCATTCCTAAGAAAAATTAATGACATGACAACAGTATATTTAATTTTAACTAAAATGTTATCCTTGTTGCCTCTGTGACTATTCTCACTAAAAGCAAACAGTCAGTGAATTGGACACCAGAAGCGGAGATTGCGATTTCAATAACCAAGCACTATATACTCAGGTAGTACTGATTACCCTGACTTCAAAACCAAATATAATGTTCGGCTCAACACTTCGAAGATTGAATGGAGGGAGAAGAACTTTCACAGGCATGGATGGTAAAAGACATTGCAAAGCATATTTATGCAAGAAGCTTAAATAGTCACATGAAGAAATAGAAAAATTATCCCATTCATCATCCCTTAATGCCCGTTACACATGCGGAAACTCTAATTTCTGCATATTTATGGTAATGAGCCATTCATCATCAGGGGTCTGATAGGACCACCTGATATTCAGCAAACTCCGAATGGCACTTGTTGACGGAGCATTGCTCCTTCCTATGGGAAGTAGTCCCAGGGATGCGAAGAGGCACCATGCAGATCCCTCCACCACCTCCTCACTGCCTCCCCAGTGGGTTTGCGCATATGTGACCTCTTGTATGCAATGCAGGTGTTCACGCAACTGAGTGATTAGCAGCTGCACACACGCCACAGTGAAACCATCAGTACCATTGAGTACAATTGGAGCCTCACACACACTTGCACAAGCTCTGACCTTACCCAGTAATTGCTAACTTCATTGCAAACTATGAGTACTCAGGCTGCGCACAGCATCAAAGTGGATAATTTATGCACACCCCTGCAATGGCGTTCCAGTGCACTGGCACGCCTATGTTTTGCCGACCAACCCCATCACCACCCACAAACAGCATGTACTGTAAATCACTCTTTGATGGGTCTGCATAGTCACTGCGATCGCAGTCCTGATCACAGTGGCTGGTTCGCGTATGTGCACTGCGGACCATACGCAGAGCGCAACAATTGTCTGTGTGCAGAATCGCAGTTGCGATTGGTAGTGAATCAGGCCTTATGACCCTATACTGTGATTAGATCTACCCTTACTCATCGATATAGGGAGAGCTAATGTGCAGATTGGGAGAGGTCAAAGTAATTATCACAGCTATTATACATTTGGGTAATACCAACACCATTAATAAAGGCTTTAATTCAATAATGGATGGAGGATACCCCTTTAGGTTCAAATAACATTTGTTATAAATTTTAGAGATGTGAGGTCCGGTACTCCAGAAATCCGAAACCACCCGACTTCAGTGAATCCAGACAGATGTGAGTCGCGGTTCTTATTTCCTGAGGATATCCAGACAGTTCTGATCTTCCCGCGGTTCAGAATTTGGATTTTAAATCTGAATTTCGGGTTTTGGATTGCAAAAATTCCATGATTTTAGCTGTTTTTAAAACTTTTTTTCTCCTAAAAAACCCAGATCCAAAACCAAAACACTTGAGGGTGGTTTTGCAAAACCAAAACATGAAGATGAATCCAGAACCAAAACCAAAACACGGGGCTCAGCGCACATTTCTAATGCATTTATACGTGGCATTAAAAGTACAAAACAATTTCTGTCATGGACAAGTGTAATATTATAACATATACTGTACAACTTTTTAGCTATTTACAGGCTGGGAAGCTTCCTCAAGCAGTAAGAGAGATTCATATACAGTATTTAGGATTATATTGAGTGTATGCCCTAACGATACTGGATCAGAACCTCTATACACACCTTCCTATACCTTCTAATGTCCTGCCTATACCTTCTAAGGATGATGCTAATTTGCGTACGCAGTCACACCATAAATAAAGACTTAGACGTGGAATCTGCGGTTCCAAAGCACAAGTGATATTCAGGTAAAAGTTCAGACAGTTACACGCAATTGATCAAGACACAATTTAGGCGCAAAAGAAAATTATACAGACCCAAGTACAGTATACATACGCAGGTGCTTCCGGACCCAGAGATAGGCATCAGCAAGAGACCCATCATCATTCAGCATGAAGACTCAGAACCAGCGTTCGTGAGTCATATTTATACCCCCGTGGAATATACAGGACAATAAGGAAGTCTGGTGCTGATATCATTGGTTCTCAGGGGTGAAGCATCTGTTACAGCACATTTAACAGGCTGGTTCAAACAGACACTCCCTGCCTCTAACAGCTGGGGGTCTTCCTCTTCACACCTCTCGTAGCATCCTAACAGTTGTTTCTAAAATATACATTTTGTTGCTTGTAGGCTCTGCGATCCATAACTCGGGAATGCATGATGCGATCTCCCCACCGATAACACCGGAATACTGTAAAAAGGATACGCATCAGTACAACTCCAAACATGACTTGTTTAGCATGTATAATACCTTAGTTATCAAATATCTTTATTTCTCAGCATTTAAACTAACTGAACCAATGTAAATCATATACTTTAGAGCTTATTGAACCTTATGTGTGAATATGTAATGTGTGGGTATTCAGGGTTTGAAATAAGGATGCTGGTTAACTTGGGGCAGATGCGTGCGCATAAAGCTAATAAAACAGCGGTTTCATACATAGTCCTATGCATTCACTAATATGTGACTAGTTAACAGCGCAATTGTGTGTATGAGAAATGGTGAAAGATGCAAACGCATGGTGCTATTAGTATTATTGCCACATGTACTAAAATGTGAGTTTATCTAAAATGGCGCTTAGGCGGCCATTCGCAAAATGGCTTCTTGCGATCTCATTTTCAAGATGGCGTCTTGCGGCCATTCGCAAGATGGCGTCGCCGCAATTAAATTTTAACCTGAACTTGTCTTAGCCAATTATTCAGCTTCAACAGTCCACCATTTGATAGCAAACAACATGCTATCACAATCTGTTATTAGAATTTAATTTAGGCTTACATTTACATATTATTTGGTGTTATTATGGGATGGCACAAGGTGGTTCTTTGTCCATCAATAATGAGTATCTGGGTGGGGTCATAAAACTACTATTATATGCACACCGCGGATCTTGGGAGATCATGTGAAAGGTGAGGGAATGCACCAGTCTTATAATAGCAGTCTTGAAGGGGAATTTGAGACTTTACATCATCTGAGGTGTTCTATGAATAACATTTCAATAATACATTCTATGCATGTCTAAATATAATACATCAAACGATTGTATTTCCTAGTTCAGGGTTGTAATGCAGTTCTATATTTACCTCAGTATACATATTGTCATTACTGACCACCATCATAGTTTCGTTCTTTCGTTTCACTCTGTTTCTACATTTTCCACACTTCAACACAATAGGAACACACCGGACGCATATGCCAATTATTATGATGACAATCAGTATAAGGATTAAGAATTTGCCTATGCTGGCGATCACTTCCTGGACCCATTCCCCTAGACCTGAGAACCATTTTACTGGGTTCAGCCATGACACCCATCCTTCTATCTGTTCCCCTACTTCAGCCACTGAAGCGTCATGGTTCTTGTGAAATTCCCACTTTAGCTGCAGAATCTCATCCATCTTCCGGTCTATCACCTCCTTAGGGTCGCTGGTATCATTGGTGACATAGGTGCAACATTTTACTCCAAATTGGGTGGCCAATGTTACGCAATACCCTCCAGTAACAGCAGTTAAATAATTCAACACTAGCCTGTGTTGCACCAGTTCTTTCTTGTACGCTTGCAATTCTTTCCCTGTATACCTAAATGTGTCATCGTACATCTCAGTGATATTATCTATTAATTTAGCACGTTCCTGGATATATCTAAAATTTAATGTACCCCGAGCGATCCTGGTGGGGTCCAATGCGACCAGAACTTGAAAGCCAGTTGTCTCACTGATTAACTGAGTGGCTTTATGTATATCTTTTGCCTCTGTGTTCATATTGTGTGTGAAGATATGGTGACGGTGTGTTTTTATGTATACCCAGCATTTCAACATGTGTGAGGGTCATAACTTCTGGGACTATTCTTCCCAGGTAACACAAACCTTCGGAACTCGGGGAGAGCCATTTTTACGCTTTTCTTCCACAGATGAAATATACATTATCAGGGAGAACATAAGGAATGGTATGCATCATTATCATTAAGCACATTTCCCTTGCAAACAATCCTATTTCTGGTTCTTCCATCTGATACATGCAAGTTTCTGGCTGTATTATTTTAGCAAAATAACCATTTGGCACCTTACCAATAATTTCTTTGGTGGAACTCAATGTATACCGATACCTAAAATGTTTCCCACCAGACTTAATGGAGCGCAATAAATCATAGTTTATGGACTCATTATCAGCTCTTTGTGAGAAGGTCATCGTCTGATTATTCCCCATCACTTCCCAACTCCCGGGTTTATTGGGGTTGGTTATGTTCAAACACAAAAGTGATCTATCTACTTGGAATTGATAGAGTTTGAAATGAGGTGGTTTGGATGAGAGGAATTTTCCATCCAATGTTTTCCCTTTTTGTGATTCTAAAATTTCCATGATATTCAGCGGAAATGGCACCAACCCTACGTTATGCTGTCCCTAGGGTACATGTGAACACACCCAGCAATCAGTTTGATTTAACACTTTTCCTACCATGCTATGATAATCCTCTAGAGGATACCTACCCCAGTACGGATTATATTTAGGTTGGCACCGTTGGATACAGTTCTCATCAACTAGGGACCCACAAAGCTCACAAATACAGGAATCTTCAGACGATAACCCTCCACACCTTCCCCGAGTATCCGGAATGACAGCTCTTTTAACAATAACAGTACTAAGATTGGAAAGACACTCCCCTGATTGGCATTGCACTCCTCCTGATTCCACTCCATCAGCACTGCCATCAGCTCCCGTTTCCTCAATCGGTCCCCCATCACAGACACTGGATATCCCCGGACTGACCAGGATGGTGAACACTCTAAAAGAGAATATGAAAATGAACACAGCAGGCCCGCCCATTGTTACAACAAGACCTGCAAATTTCTCTCAGTTCAGGTATCTTACTACGACCTTTTCAATCCTCCCGGAACAAGCTCGCGAGCGACAGATCCACGCCATCAGCTTTGTCTCCGACTTGTTTCTCCACTGGTTGATTGACCTTTTTGCAGTGAGTGGAATGGACCCAGGTATCTCTCTCGGCCACCTTCAAAGATGTAGTACTTGTCAGCTGCACCTGGTACGGACCTTCCCACCGATCAGTCAAACAACCTGAACGCAAGAAATTTCTGATCATTACATATTCTCCTGGTTCAACATCATGACAGTTCGTTTCAGGCATATCATTAGACAACAATTTCAGTTTCTGCTTCTGTTGCTTTTACTGCTTACTCATTGATATAAGATACTTCAGTTACCTCATTGTTACCCTTTAGATCTTCCTGTGGACTTATAATCAAGTGAGGTTGTCTACTGAACAATATTTCAAATGGGGACAGATTCAGAGGAGGTCTAGGAGTGGTCCTTATGCTATTGCTATGTACGACCAAAGGTAAAGCTTCTGGCCATCCTAGTCCAGTCTCTGCCATGATTTTACTTAGCTTATTTTTAATAGTCCCGTTCATCCTCTCTACCTTGGCACTGGCTTGCGGTCGGTAGGGGGTGTGAAGTCGGCTATTAATACCCATCAGCTTACACATATTTTGAAAAACATCACCTGTGAAATTGGTTCCCCTGTCACTCTCGATGATTTTAGGGATACCGTACCTGCATACAAATTCCTGAACTATTTTCTTAGCAGTAAACGCAGCAGTATTAGTGGCCGCTGGGTAAGCCTCAACCCAGTTAGAAAATACGTCTGTGCACACTAATACATACTTAAGGTTCCTGCAGGGTGGTAATTGGATGAAATCAATTTGTATCACCTGGAAAGGTCCATCAGTCGGTGGAATGCAGGACGGTTTGGTAGGGATCACTTTCCCTATGTTCTTTCTTAAGCAGGTCAGACAGGACATTGCTATCTTCTCTGCTTGTTAAGAAAAACCTGGTGCGCACCAGTATGCCCTCACCAACTTGCACATACCCTGTTTACCCAGATGAGTCAGACCATGTGCTGCCTCAGCCAGGCTGGTGTAATTTGCCTTGGGGGCTACTGGCTTACCATGTCCGTCCCTTCAGAGCCCAGAGAACTCTTGCCCACACCCCTTGGACTTCCAAATGGATTTCTCCTGAATTGAACACAAATTTTGCATCTCAATTAATTTCAACATATCAATAGTTTGAAATGACATACTTGTTTCAGTTGGAGGAAACATTTTTAACCCTGCTGCCCATTTTGCAGCTTCATCAGCTCTGTTGTTGCCCAGTGACACCGGGTCATCCTCACATGTCTGGGGTTTGCATTTAATTACTGCCACTGCTTTGGGCAGTTGGATTGCTTCTAGAAGATGTTTTATGTGTCGGGAATGTGCAACTGGTGTGCCTGCTGCTGTCATAAAATTTCTCAGACGCCATAGAGACCCAAAATCGTGCACCACCCCGAACGCGTACCTTGAGTCAGTGTAAATGTTAGCAGATTTGCCTGCTGCCAGTTCACATGCTCTAGTTAGTGCTACTAACTCTGTCACCTGGGCTGAGTGAGGAGGACCGAGAGGTTTAGCTTCTATGATGTCTGTGTCATTTACAACAGCATAACCTGTACATAATTCACCTGTGTCTGTTTGTCGATGACAACTCCCATCCGTATAATAAGTTACATCCACATTCTCTAATGGTGTGTCATGTATGTCAGGTCTAGCAGTAAAGGTCTGATTCAGATATGTCATACAATCGTGCGTATCATTATGTCTGCCGAACTCACCTCCCGCCAGCAACTCCTCTCCTTCCACCCTTTGTACATCATGTTGTACATATGGCAGGTATGGTGCTGGGTTCAGCGTACTGCAACGTTAAACAGTAATATTTGCAGGAGCAATTAGAGCTAGTTCCCATTTGGTGAACCTAGCCGAGGAGACGTGTCTGGTTTGAGCTGAGTTCAACAGAGCAGATACAGCATGGGGAGTGTAGACAATCATATCATGGCCCAATACTATGTCCTCACTTTTACTCACCAATAAAGCGGTAGCTGCTACACTTCTCAAACAGGTGGGGAGTGATCTTGCTACCGTGTCCAATTGGGCACTGTAGTATGCTACGGGCCTACTGGCATCACCATGTTTTTATGTAAGGACACCTGCAGCACAACCATCTGCTTCCGTACAATACAAATCAAAAGGTTTTTCATAATCAGGTATTCCCAATGCAGGAGCTCTTGTCAGACTATCCTTAAGATTAAGGAAAGCCTGTTCTGATTCCTGTGTGTGTATGACACAATCGGGCTTTGAGGAAGAGACTAATTCCTGTAAAGGTAAGGCCAAAATAGAAAAACCTGGTATCCACATTCTACAGTATCCACACATTCCCAAGAAGGTATGAATTTGCTGTTGATTCTGCGGCAGTGTCATGTTTTGTATGGCCTGGATTCTATCTGTTGTAAGGTGTCGTAACCCCTGGGCTAGGCAGTGTCCCAAATATTTTACTCTGGATTGGCATGGCTGTAGTTTGTCCTTAGCCACCTTGTGTCCTGTTTGTGAGAGATGAAGTAACAAAAGTTTAGTATCATTCAAACATGACATAAACGAGTCAGAACATAGCAATAAATCATCCACATATTGAATTAGAACAGATCCATTGGCAGGTTGAAAAGATTGTAAACAGCTGTGCAATGCCTGGGAGAAGATACTGGGGCTGTCTATGAAACCTTGGGGTAATCGTGTCCATGTGTATTGTAAACCTCTGTATGTAAATGCGAATAGATACTGACAGTCAGGATGGAGAGGCACAGAGAAGAAAGCTGAACAGAGGTCAATGACAGTGAAATTGGTTGCATTTGGTAGAGTGATACATTATCCTTTGTGGAGTGTCTAGCATATCCCGCACCTCGTATACCATTCTCTCTGGGATATCTAAAAATACACCATCAGGGGTGCAATATATAACACATCCCATCTTACATAACAAGTCTCTGCCCAGTAGGTTAGTAGGAGCCACAGCAGCCAGGAGAAAAGAATGCCTGGTATGCAACGGCCCAATAGTAACCTCTGTGGACTTTGTTAAAGGATAATGTTCCACTTTACCTGTTACACCCATTGTTGGTACTGTCTCGTTGGTCACCTGCAAATTAACGGGAGATTTTATCACCGACCTGGTCACCCCTGTGTCTACAAGAAAAGGATATTCAGTACCAGCTACATCAACCATCATGACCGGTTCTTCCCTAGTACTTCCCGTTAACCTGACCATCTGTAGACTACAGGTATGACCTGACCCCTGGCATTGGCTACCATTCTCCAATAAAGCATTTACTGCTAAAATTGGAGCTGGTGCCTGCTGAACATTTGCTGGCCTCTGTGCATATCCCTTATGGGGATATCTAGGTCTTCCCTGATGTGAGATCCCTACTCCTTTTACTGTACAGTTTCTACTTAAGTGTCCTGTTTGTTTACAGTTAAAACATGTTCGTGTTTCGGGTAAAGAGATGTGGTGTTGTGAGGTTTGCGCAGAGGGTAAAGGTGGTGGATATGGGTAAGGATAGGGAGGATAAGGGTATTGTGGGGGATAAGAGGTTGGTGGATAGCCTGGGACCTGTGGTTGCATCAGGTTAGTGGGATAGAGTTGTGTTTGTTGTTGAGTGGGGTTAGTGAGAGCACATACTTGTTCAGAAGTGAGTGTGTGCGCGCAAGTGCAAGTGTGTCTGTTGGCTGTGATGTTACCATCATTCCCTCCAGAGCTTGTATACTGACAGCCATTAGTTTCTCGCTCTGGGTTTCTCTCTTTTTGGAGATGTTCTTATCATGTTCAATGGCGGTTTCTATTAGAGTATCTATTGTAAGTCCCCACCAGCCAGGCTGTGAGGTCTGAACCTGAGTTTTTAAACTCTCTTTCAGACCGTCCACAAGTACTGTAACTATCATCCCCCTGTGGTGAGTGCTATCTTTAATATCCTCTATCCCAGTGTACTGGGTGATAGCCTGCAGAGCCCGATCGCAGTAATCTTCTGCAGTCTCACTCTGTGTTTAGCTTGTGCAAACACACTGGACTTCATGGGAGATTAACATTGTTAGCTTCTTAATCACAGCCTATTACATCTGAAATGTTACTATGCAAATTCACCAAAACCTCATGGTGAGCCTAGGCAAGTACAAACCTCGCATCCTATTACATTTACCCCCATTCCGTTTGTGTTAAGCTTTTCATTCTCCTTCAGATTGTAAAATGATATGAGCAGACACCTCTATGCTTCTTGTTTCACTGTCTGTGCTGCAATTTTCTCTTTCTGTAAAGCGCATTATATTATGTTTGTACTACATAAATAATGGATATTACGTATAATGGATAATAATGATAAAAGCTGTGTATGTCACACTGCTGACACCAGTGTCCAGCATGACTATAGGCAGGTTGCTCTGCTGTACTTCATCACTACAAGGCTGGATTAACATTTGCAGGTATCTATAGTACAAAGGGGCATTTTCTATGCCCATTGCAATGACAAGTCTGTAAGCTGGGTGCAGTTGGTTCTTCTTTCTGCTTAATGGTGAAAATTTAGTTCCAGTTAACTACTACTGGAAAATATATACCCAATTGAGTTACAATGCGGGAAATGTTACCTTGGTTTACTTGGTCTGTTAAGGGAACGTCATCATCCAGTACACAATCCGTGATAAATTTTGTCACGTCGGTATTGCGTGGCAGACAGGCCCTTAACACCATACACCAATCTTTATTAGTGGGTTCATGTGAACTACCCAAATTTCTCAAAAATCTTTGACATTTGGCTAATTCCTTTTTGGGATCAGGGAAATCATTTGATGGAATTTAGTTCAGCTCTTGTCCAAGGACAATGCATTACTACTTCCATCGTGGGCACTACACCGTTTGCGTCTGCATTTCCATTTGGAACAGTTATCGTCCTAATGGGATGCAGACCGGTAGCGCTGCTACCTTTGACCTGGTTACCTGGCTGGGGGTTTAGTCTGCTGCTGCTACATATGGTATGAACAACCTCCTCTACGTGTGCAGAGGGCATTAACACTTCCCTTGCTTTTACCGATCGAGATGGCAGCATCACTCATGATTGTGGTGATGCAGCATCTATCATCTGCACAGCATGGGAAATGGCAGACATTACAATAGGCTCATCATCCGCATCATGAACATTTTCTTTATAATTGCTTAAGAGAGGGTACAAATTGCTTGTTACATTTTTATGGGTATTTTTGGTAACTGTACTTGCAACTCCATCCACATAAGGTGGGGGAGGTGAGCATGAACTGCTGGCAATACTCTCCATGATGCTACCTTGTCGCACGTGCGTGCCATTTTGCGGCTCGCCCGTATTGCAATTTAGCGTCGCGGATGTATTTTCTGACAATGTGCTCATGACGCTAGTTTGCGTCGTTTGCACATTGTTAAGCCACGCATCCCCTTCATGCTGCCACAGTTTTAAACATTCAAAATATTTAACCTTTTTCTCTCGGGAGCGCATCAAACTGATGTGATCCCGGACATTGTCTAACACATTTTTAGCAAAACTACCAATTCTGGGAAACGGTCTAACACTCTTCCTCGTCATATTTAACCATAAATCACAATACCTTATTGCATAAGTACCGTACTTGGTATGCATGATACAACGGGCCAATCCGATCGGCGCCTCCATTAGCAGCACATCATTGCCTAACATCGCTACTGTTTGCGTGGCTCCCATTCTGAGACAACTCCTACGCTTTTCAATAAAGATTTAAGCCGGTGAAAGACAATCAAGACACTTTCACTTACCTGTGGACGATTTAAGACGGCGGCACCCACACACTTGGTTAAGATTTAGTAAGGCAACTTCCACACCCGGATAAGAATTAGTAAGGCAACTTCCACACCTATGAAAGTTTATATGTCGGCTACTCTCATGCACCTCTCTACAACAAAGACAACATGTACACCTGCTACTGTGAATAGAACGGTAAAGCTGCTTACCGAGGGGCTAGGCTAACCCTTGCATCTAGCCCTTAAGGATCATACGATGCCCTTAACTTTGTTCAACAAGTATTCACTGTTACACACTTTTTCCTGCGCAGAAAAATACACGTTAACCCAGATATTGGTAATAGAAAAAACTGAAAACCTCAATGGCTTTGTTCAAACACGTGGCAGCACAACCGGAAGTACGTATAAGCTATTGTGCGACCAGTCGCATACACAATAATGCGACTACCACACAACCGTATAATGGCTTTTTAACTGCGTAAACAAAAGTGCGTCTTTGCTATGCGCAAACCTGCGACTTAGCCGCTTACTCAGTACTGTGACACCCCTTTAAACGTAAGGTTCTATCAACAGAGGAAAACAAACTTTTTCCTCTCTTGTCCCTGGATTCTAGTCAGCTCCCTTGATTCACACGGAGACAGAGAGCGATCTTTCAGCACAAAGCGGTTGCAGGCAAACCCTGCATGTGGCCACTCCACCCTTTGCTGAAATATCGATGACCGTATGTACCGTGTGAGCAGGAAAGTGACTTCACTACGAGCCCCCAACTAACGATACTGGATCAGAACCTCTATACACACCTTGCTATACCTTCTAATGTACTGCCTATACCTTCTAATGTCCTGCCTATACCTTCGAAGGATAACGCTAATTTGCGTATGCAGTCACACCATAAATAAAGACTTAGATGTGGAATCTGTGGTTCCAAAGCACAAGTGATATTCAGGTAAAAGTTCACAGTTACACGCAATTGATCAAGACACAATTTAGGCGCAAAAGGAAATTATACAGACCCAAGTACAGTATACATACGCAGGCGCTTCCGGACCCAGAGATAGGCATCAGCAAGAGACCCATCGTCATTCAGCATTCAGCACGAAGACTCAGAACCAGCATTCATGCACTCATATTTATACCCCCCCAGAATATACAGGACAATAGGGAAGTCTGTTGCTGATATCATTGGTTCTCAGGGGTGAAGCATCTGTTACAGCACATTTAACAGGCTGGTTCAAACAGACTCTCCCTGCCTCTAACAGCTGGGGGTCTTCCTCTTCACGCCTCTCATAGCATCCTAACAGTTGTTTCTAAAATATACATTTTGTTGCTTGCAGGCTCTGCGATCCATAACTCGGGAATGCATGATGCAATCTCCCCACCGATAACACCGGAATAATGTAAAAAGGATACGCATCAGTACAACTCCAAACATGACTTGTTTAGCATGTATAATACCTTAGTTATCAAATATCTTTATTTCTCAGCATTTAAACTAACTGAGCCAACTTAAATCATATACTTTAGAGCTTATTGAACCTTATGTGTGAATATGTAATGTGTGGGTATTCAGGGTTTGAAATAAGGACGCTGGTTAACTTGGGGCAGATGCGGCGCATAAAGCTAATAAAACAGTGGTTTCATACAAAGTCCTATGCATTCGCTAATATGCGACTAGTTAACAGCGCAATTGTGTGTATTAATGTGTGTATGAGAAATGGTGAAAGATGCAAACGCATGGTGTAATTAGTATTATCGCCACATGTACTAAAATGTGAGTTTATCTAAAATGGCGCTTAGGTGGCGCTTAGGTGGCCATCGCAAAATGGCGTCTTGGGATCTCATTTTCAAGATGGCGTCTTGTGGCCAGTCGCAAGATGGCATCGCCGCGATTAAATTTTAACCTGAACTTGTCTTAGCCAATTATTCAGCTTCGACAGCCCAATGTTATTTTTCTGATGTTGTCTTTTTTAAAAAATAATTTTTTTATATAATATCAATTTATGGTCTATAAATAGTGAAAATGTTTTATAAAATTTAGTATTACGTTTGCCCATGACATAAATTGTATTGTACTTTTAATGACACTTATAAATTTATAATAATTATTATTTGAACCTAAAGGGATATCCTCAATTACTGAAATAAAGGGAGGCACAAATTATATAGCTAATGTCACACCGCGGAGGCAGAATGCTGTGTTTTTATTTTTCCATGTAAACAAGTTCAGCACTCATAAGAGCTGAACAGAAGCTATTATTATTAGGGATGTGTGCAAACCTCTGTGTTTTGGTTTTGGATCTGTATCTCCTTCAAGGTTTTGGATCTGGATTTGGTTTTACATATCCACCCTTGCGCGTTTTGGATCTGTTTTTTTTTCTAAAAAAATCATAAAAATAGCTGAAATCACATACAGTAACTTGGGCCTGTTTTTGTTCCTACAATATTATTAATCTCAATAGCATTTATTTTCAGTAATTTCCAGTCAATTTTGACCACCTCACAATATTGATTTCATCCAGTTTAGGCCAAAAGGTTGCATCAAGCTAGCTGGCTGAATAAGCAACAACAGCGAGCGGCACTAACATGTGGCAGTTCAGCTTCCAACAAGGCACTGCAGTGGCAGACAGGATGGCAGTTTAATAAATAAAATTAAAAATGTCAGGCAGCAATGCCCCAAACAGCACATAATGCAAAGAAAAGAGGTGCAAGATGGAATTGTCCTTGGACCCTTCCACCCACTCTTATGTTGTATATAGTAAACAGGACAAGCACAGTTTAACAAAGCAATCACTTCAGGGAATGCCAATTGTGGCTGAAGTGATTGGTGTGTTTGGGCCCCCACAACGTACCAACGGGCAGCTGACATTGCTGGCAATGATCTCTCCATGCACAAACTGGCTTTACAGAGGCATGATGTTGGCACCATCATCATCTGATACCTCATCTTCATCAGTGTGTAAATCATCTTCACACAATATTAATTTGTCCCTGCTTGGAATCCAACATTACAGTCTCAGGTGCCTGTTATTTTTGGATGTAATTGGTGAAATTTGTAGTTCATTTTGATGCCTATTTGGATGCTATCATTAAAATAGTCCTTAACTTTTCTTTGAATGGTGACTGTATCAGATGGAGTCACCGTAAAGGTCTCATTAATTGTAAGCAATTCTTTTAGACCCCACCAGATGTCAAAACTTGGTTGTGTTGACTCATCTGCATCACCAGTGGGTCTTTTGGGAAAGTTTAGTTTTTTCCTGGCAGCCGCACTTGCTGGAGAAACTGAAGGAGGAGCCATCAATACATCACGTGCAGCTTGATCTGACAATTTCCTTACAAACAGCTCTTTGCATCTCCAGATCTGTCCGCTGGAAAGAAAGACATGACGTATGACTTAAACCTAGGATCCTGCACGTTAGTCAAAATGTACCCTCACTTCTGCACTTACTGTAACTCCATTGCTCCCACCTCCTCTGTCCCCCTCTGTCAGTCCAAACCCCAACTCTGGCACTCCAAACTGACCCAGTTTCTCCAAAAATGCTCGCACACAGCCGAGTGCCTCTGGAGGAAATCTCACTCTATGGCGGACTTCCTTTATTTAAAGTTTGTCCTCTCTTCCTATAGCTCGGCCCTCTCCCTCGCCAAGTAATCCTTCTTCCAAGTAAAAAATAAAAATGGTGTGTCACGCTTGTATTTCTGCAGCTCAATAAATAGTGGTCAGATTAAAAATATGGGTATATGAGCGCTGGTATGGATTAGAATTGGTGGACCGCACAAAAATTAAAATATATGAATGTAATGAATAATCAGTAATCAATAAAACAAAAATAAATATAAAAAAATAAATATGAGAATAGAGAAAAAAACAGCAAAGGAGAGAAAAGGCATAAACAGTATTATGGAATTAATGTTTATAGTCTTTATAGACTAGTTGGGGGTTTGCCAGTTCTGCATGTACCCCACGAGGGGTCCGCTGTGCTATTGCCACCTGACTCACCCTAACTAGCTCGGCGTTGACTGCTGACTTCAGCTGCAGATTCCCATCTGAGCCGCGATCATGTGTCCAGCCGGGCTGGAGCTGCTTTATGACAGAGGGCGCTGGTGGATGTTCAGTGGGCTTGTAGCGGCAGTGGCAGTTGTTCTTTTCCTGTGCACTCCTTCAAATCTCCAACGCGTTTAGTACCTTCCACGGGTCCTTTGTCAAGGATGAAGGGGGTGGGCCTTGGTATAGCTTTATTTATAGTGTGACTAATTAGTGATATCTGTATGGGGATTTCCTTCTTGCAGTATTCAGATGATAATGAGTCTCCTTTTAGAATTCTGCATTCTCTTGTCACATCTATTCTTAAAAAATCAACCTCAACCCATCCTCACCTGCCAATTACCTCCCCATTTCTCTTCTCCCTTTTGCCTCCAAACTACTTGAGCAGCTTGTCTACAGCCGCATCACCAGCTATCTCTCTGACAACTCCATCCTTGATCCACTCCACTGAAACTGCCCTAGCCAAAGTCACAAAGTACCTTCTTGCAGCCAAATCCAGGATCCACTTCTCTCTGTTCATCCTCCTGGACCTCTCTGCAGCCTTCAACACCATGGATCATACTCTACTCTCCTCCTTCACACCCTTCAGACCTTTGGCATCTCTAACACCTTCCATGCCTGGTTCACCTCTTACCTAATCAATGTTGTCTCGCAGGGTTCTGTCCTGGGCCCACTGCTCTTCTACCTGTGCATGTCTAAACTAGGAGAACTCATCAGCTCCTTTGGCCTCCAATACCACCTCTATGCCGATGACATGCAACTATACCTCTCCTCTCCTGAACTCTCCCCTTCTTCCTCTCTCAGGTATCCAGTTGCCTCTCTGCCATCACATCCCTGGATGTCTCTCAAGCTCAACATGGACAAAACCGAACTCATCATCTTTCCCCCTAATAGAGTCTCCACTCCAACCAATCTCACTATCACTGTTGACAATACCATCATCTCCCCAGTCTCCCAACTTCACTGATTGGGTGTCACCCTTGACTCCACCATCTCATTCACACCCCATATTCAGTCTCTGGCTCAATTCTGTCAGTTCCAGCTATGCAACATCACTCGCGTTAGGCATTTCCTCTCCCAGAATGCTACCAAACTGAATATTCATCCACTAATCATTTCTCAGCTCGACTACTGCAACCTTCTCCTTAGTGCCCTCCCACGTTGCCATCTTGCTCCCCTCCAGTCTGTTCTCAATGCTGCAGCTAGACTTATCTTCCTCTCCCGCCATTCCACTTCTGCTGCTCCCCTCTACCATAACCTGCAATGACTCCCATTCCCCTACAGATTGCTCTTCAAACTCTTCACCTTCACATACAAGGTCCTCTCTAAGTCTACTGCTCCTTACATCTCCAAACTCATCTCCTTACATACTCCCTCCCGCTCACTCTGGTCTGCCAATGACTGTTACCTCTCCTCCACTCTGGTTACTTCATCTCATGCTCATATCCAAGATTTTGCTAGTGCAGCCCCCCTTCACTGGCATGAGCTCCCTTGCTTGATCAGGCTTTCCCCGACCTTGCAGAGCTACTAACGTGCACTGAAAACCCACCTGTTCATCAAAGCATACCCTTCCACCACATAACCGTGTCACCAAGTCTGTCCCTCCTGCCTCAGCCATCTCTACCTTGCCTACTTCCTGCACTCAGGTCCCTCTCTATGCACTCATGCCATCTGTCTGTCTCCCCTCTCCCCTAGATTGTAAGCTCCTAGGAGCAGGGTCCTCCTCCCCACTGTCTCACCGCCTTCTTCTCTAGCACTGAAAAGCTTCAATGTCATCGGATGAGGTAGGCTTCTGTAACATCTCTTGCTCACCTTTCCTCATTTCAGTTAACTGCGCATGTAATAACTGAATTTGAGTCTTGACACTGAATCAAAGTTTGCTGTCCTTGCACCTGTGCTTGCTGCCCTGCTGCTAGTTCAGCAAAACTTTTCAAAAGCTCCTCCATTCCACTCTGCTTTATCCTTTTATGGACAAACCAAGGAGGCTTTATAAACTCTCTTTGTTGTGCCAGTTTAAACTAGAGCAAATTAACACCACTCTACCTGTGTACAGTTTATCTCACTAGCCGCTTCACCATAGATAAACATACAAACAATATATCTAGCTTCAAGCCACATGCATAAGAACAAAAATTTTGCACAAGCTGTGAAAACAACTGCCAGGTTACTTAACTGTATTCTGGGTTCCAATTGCCATGTAGCAGCATCCAGCAATGTGTCCCTGTTTGGGCGCCAAATTTGAAAAGGATCACATACGCTGATTTAAAAGGTTCAAGCAGTTCCTTTATTCTCAGGCAGGTGAACAGCATCAGGTAAACTTCGCACAGCATATACTTCACAGCATGGCAGTTTACACAAGCAAGTTGGTAACACATCCATATGGCTTCCTATCGTAACCCCACACCCCCAGCGTATCGCCGAGGTGACTGAATCACATTCAGAAGCATTGTGGATTTGCACATCAAAACTTTAAAGACAGATAACAGGTGCTGCTAATTAGCCTTGCTTGTGGCTTATTACTGATCCTAGGAAAACCTGGACTGGATCTCATTACCAAGCTCCATCTCTGCACAAACCTGCTGCTCCACATTAACTTCATGTGAAGCATGCTGTCCCTGTCACTAATAATTTTATATATATATATATATATATATATATATACACATACATATTAATTAGGGATGAGCGGGTTTCACTGCCTGCCCCGGATCCCTCACCCGAGGCAAAACCTTGCGATCCCGCTGTTGGGTCGTGAGGTTTTCTATTGAGCGGGCTTAATGCTGATTGGCTGAGAGAGCCATCTGTCATGGCTCTCAGCCAATTAGCGTTAAGCCCATTTAATATGCACACAGTCAGGAAGCAAAAGAAGACAGCACCCACCATCCCCCAGCTGCCGACACCGTCGGCACCCCCACTGGCAGCATCCCGCACTGCCAACACCAACGGTGCTGTCACTGCCAGCACCCCTGCACTGCTGCCCCACGTGCTGAGTACACCGTCAGCGACTCCCACACTACCAACACTGCCAGCACTCCCACACTGAGGAGACCGCTGGCACCCCCGCTCTGCCAACACCGCCGGCACCCTGCATTGAGAACACCTCTGCACTGCCAACACAGTCAGCAAACCTGCACTGAGGACACTGCTGGCACCCCCGCTCTGCCGACACCACTGGCACCTGCATTGAGAACACCCCTGCACTGCCGACACAGTCAGCAAACCTGCACTAAAGACACCACTGGCACTGCCGACATCACCGATACCCTTCACTGAGGACCAGGGCCGGCCCTAGCCCAAATTTTTTGGTAAGCGAGTATATTTTTTGGTGCCCCCCTATGCAGTGCCCCTTTAAAGTGCCACCGGTAGTGGTCCACCCTGTGCAGTGCCCCTTGTGCCCCCAGTAGTATTCCCCTTATATAGTGCGCCCAGTAGTAGTCCCCCTATGCAGTGCCCCCAGTAGTGGTACCCCCTATGCAGTGCCCTTTATATAGTGCCCCCAGTAGTGGTCCCCCCCTTGTAGTTCCCCTAGTATTAGTCCCCACTCTTGTAGTGCCCCCAGTAGTAATCCCCCCCTTGTAGTGCCCCCAGTAGTAATCCCCCCTTGTAGTGCCCCCAGTAGTAATCCCCCCTAGTAGTGCACCCAGTAGTAATCCCCCCTGTAGTGCCCCCAGTAGTAGCCCCCCCTGAAGTGCTCCCAGCAGTAGCCCCCCTTGTAGTGCAACAAGTAGTAATCCTCCCCTTGTAGTGCCACCAGTAGTATTTCCCCCCCTTGTAGTGCCCCAGTAGTATTCCCCCCTTTGTCGTGCCCCCAGAAGTAATCCCCCCTGTAGTGCCCCCAGTAGTATTTACCCCCCTTGTAGTGCCCCCAGTAGTATTCCTCCCCCTTGTAGTGCCCCCAGTAGTAATCCCCCCCTTTGTAGTGCCCCCAGTAGTAATCCGCACCTGTAGTGCCCCCAGTAGTAATCCGCACCTGTAGTGCCCCCAGTAGTTTTCCCCCCTTTGTAGTGCCCCCAGTAGTAATCCGCACCTGTAGTGCCCCCAGTAGTATCCTCCCCCTTGTAGTGCCCCCAGTAGTAATCCCCCCTATAGTGCCCCCAGTAGTATCCTCCCCCTTGTAGTGCCCCCAGTAGTAATCCCCCCTATAGTGCCCCCAGTAGTAGCCCCCTTTGTCGTGCTCACAGTAGTAGCCCCCCTTATAATGCCCCCAGTAGTAGTCCCCCCCTTGTAGTGCCCCCAGTTGTAGCCCCCCAGTAGTAATCCACCTCCCCCCCTCCACAGTAGAGACGTAATAAAGAAATGTTTAAAAAAAACCACTTACCTGAAACCTGCTCCTGCTCCTGGTCCCGCAGCCGACATCAGCTCCTCCGTCCGCCGCTTTGCATTAAGGGAGTGACGTCATGACATCACTCCCATTACCCACTGCGGGAGCCGGAAGATGTCTGGCTCTGGCAGTGGGAGCAGCAGCCGATGAGAGTCTGTCTGACTCTCATCAGCTGCTAAAGCAAACACACAGCTGCCGAAGCCGGCGGCTGTGTGTTTGTGCTGTGTAGCGCTGACCGAACTCCGTCTGGTCAGCGCTACACACGCGGTGCAGCTTTGTCACAGAGATACAGTCTGCCCATGGCCCGCATGGTATGCAGCTGAGGCGCCCTTCACTATGTGGCGCCTTACGCAGCTGCGTACCATGCGTAATGGGAGAACCAGCCTTGCTGAGGACACTGCCAACACCACAGCACTGCCATTCCATGTACTGAGGACACCGTCAGCAACCCCCACACTGCCGACACAGCCAGCAAACCTGCACTGAAGACACTGCTGGCACCCCCACTCAGATGATACCGTCGATTCCCTGCACTGAGGACTCTGCCAGCACTGCAGCACTGCCATTCCATGTTCTGAGGACATCTTCAACAATCCCGCTCTGCCGACACTGCTGTCACAGTAAGTGCACTATTGGTGTATCCAACCAACACTGTATTACACACTGTATGTGTGTTGGAAATTGGAAGCTGAACTGCCAAATGTTAGTACAGCCCACTATGTCACTTAGCTTAGTCAGCCAGCTAGCTGGATGTAACCTTTGGCCTTAACTAGAAGAAAAAAATTATATTGTGAGGTGGTCAAAATTGATTGGAAATGACTGGAAATAAATGTTATTGAGGTTATTAATACTGAAGGCACATAAAAGGCCCATTTTATGTGATATTAGCTGTTTTTTTTATTTTTTAAGAAAAAATCCAGAACCAAAACGAAAAACAAAACACGGAGGTATGGTTTTGGCAAAACCAATCCAGATCCAAAACCAGGGGAGATCCATGTCCAAAACCAAAACACGGGGGCTGGCGCACATCCCTAATATAAATATATCTATCTATCTATCTATCTATCTATCTATCTATGGCCTCTTCCCCCTGCAAACAACTCTTCAACCCCACCCTTTATGTTTAATTTTTCTCACCCCCTCCCATTATATAACATATCTCTACCCTCACCCTCTATTTATTTAATTAGTCTCTCCCCCCTTAACCTCACTCCTCAAATAATATATTGTTATATTCCATGATTTATAACCTTATTTCACCTAAGTTGATGGGTGGTCTGGGTTCTGCATAGTCCTCCTGGGCCCCGGAAGCTGGCATTCCTACTTGTTAGGCAGCTGAGCACCAGCCTGCTCCTCGTTGTCTTCTTGGGGTCCCCCAGTGATGCAGCTTTGTCATCATCACCAGAGGAGGAAGACCAGCAGACAGGTGCCCGGCAATAGGTAGGCAGTCGGCTGGGCAAAGGATGGGCTGGAGCATCCTCATTACAGTCCTGCTTCTGCACATGTGCAGATGCTCCAAAGAGGCTAGACGCTGCCTATACAGAGCTAAGCAGCCGGTCCGGCACCCAGTTTAGGAATTAACCCAGGGGGTGAGAGACAGAGGCTGTTTTAGCATGGTAGGCCACTGAGGGGAGCTGTCTGAGTGTTCGGGCCCAGGTCTCCAGTCTTAGTAGTTCCCCCCTGATGGCGGCCCTGCCAATGGCACTGATCCCTAATCCAGAAGAGACTTTTGCCTAGACTCACTGCTGTTTTAGAGGTATAAGAGAGAATGGGATGGAGTTAGGAAAGGACTAGGATGAACCAGGAGACTAGGAGACTGGGCTGATAAATTTGATATGTGACACTTGTATACCTGTGTGCGACTTAGTCTGTGAATCAGCATGCAAAGTGCCATGAAGCAGCAGCCACAGCTTTTTTCCATGCCAAGTTCCATTTATAGACTCAGTCGCACACATATATATATATATATATATATATATATATGTGTGTTGCATATCAAATTAATCAGCATAGTCTCCTTGTGCATACTAGTCACTTAACATTTCCATCTAAATGCATTTTCAACAGAAAAAAAACACGCAACGTTAGCAGTGTTGCATGGAATCTGGCAGCTCACGCACACCAAGCTGATTGTGCTGTGTGGCATATTGAGGCTAGATGACCATGGACACATCTGTACACACATACACATATAAACTAGGAAAGATTTTTGTCAGAATCCAATTAACCTACCAGTTTTTGAATTGCAGAAGGAAAATAGAGCACTTGGATGAAACCCAAGCAAACACGGGGAAGAGATAAACACTCCACACAGCGTCTTTGTGGAAATTGAACCCAAGACCTTAGTGTTAAAAGGCAGTAGTGCTAACCATTACACCAACTATTCTGAACTCACCCAATTTGGGGTGATTACATATGTGACCAAAGTGGACCTGTCATTCAATACTCAGGTAAGAATGAGAACCATAACATGTGTGGCCAGTCTGAGTTTCTAGAAGTGGAGATGTTGCCCATAGCAACCAATCAGATTCTAGCTATTATCTTCTAGAGAGTGCTAGTTAAATGTTAAGTAGAATCTGATTGGTTGCTATGGGCAACATCTCCACTTCTAAAACTGCTGACTATAGTAAATATACCCCTAAGGTAGAGAGGGAGAGGGAGAGAGGGATAGGGAGAGAGAGAGAGGGGGGAGTCAAATTAGCAAGATTATGGAGAAGAAAAAATAAATGTTTGATTTCATTACATTAAATTCAACCTGTATAAAATACTTTATTGTCATACTTTTAACTAGGGGTGAGCGGGTTCGGATTTCGGAAATCCGAACCCCCCCGATCCGAGTCCGATCCGAGTCAGGCTCGACTTTTCCCGCCTGACTCGGATCTGAAATCGAGGCAAAACATCATCATCCCGCCTTCCGAGTCTCGCGGGTTTTGGATCCTATATAAGGTACCCGCGTCGGCGCCATTTTCTCACTCGGCTGTGGACAGTGAAGAGGGAGGGTGGGAGTTAGGGCTGGCTGGGCTGTGTAGTGTAGTGTAGTGCTGCTGTTGTCCACTACTTCAAAGTCCATAGGGGCTGGCTGTGTTGTGCTGTGCTGCTGTTGTTAATAGGGGCTGTGTCCACTACTTCAAAGTCCATAGGGGCTGGCTGGACTGTGTTGTGCAGTCAGTTCTCCATAGGGGCTGTGTCCACTCCAAAGTCCTGTGCAGTGTCCCAGTCCAAAAGGGGTGCTGTAGTGTTGTCCAGGGGGTGCTCTGTCCATCAGGGGTGCTCCCCCCAAGTGCTAAAAAAATAATATATTTTCTGTGTTTGTGAATTGTGTGCGCAGTAGCCGCACGTGCATCAACAAAGTAGTGCCAAGCGTGCGCCTGTGTCATAAGTAAAGGGCCGGCTGGCTTGACCGTTAAAGGGTGCTGTAACCCCCAAAGTACACTCCAGTCCAAACCAAAAAAAAAATTATTTTCTGTGTTTGTGAATTGTGTGCGCAGTAGCCGCACGTGCATCAACAAAGTAGTGCCAAGCGTGCGCCTGTGTCATAAGTAAAGGGCCGGCTGGCTTGACCGTTAAAGGGTGCTGTACCCCCAAAGTACACTCCAGTCCAAACCAAAAAAAAATATATTTTCTGTGTTTGTGAATTGTGTGCGCAGTAGCCGCACATGCATCAACAAAGTAGTGCCAAGCGTGCGCCTGTGTCATAAGTAAAGGGCCGGCTGGCTTGACCGTTAAAGGGTGCTGTAACCCCCAAAGTACACTCCTGTCCAAACCAAAAAAAGATATATTTTCTGTGTTTGTGAATTGTGTGCGCAGTAGCCGCACGTGCATCAACAAAGTAGTGCCAAGCGTGCGCCTGTGTCATAAGTAAAGGGCCGGCTGGCTTGACCATTAAAGGGTGCTGTAACCCCCAAAGTACACTCCAGTCCAAACCAAAAAAATATATATTTTCTGTGTTTGTGAATTGTGTGCGCAGTAGCCGCACGTGCATCAACAAAGTAGTGCCAAGCGTGCGCCTGTGTCATAAGTAAAGGGCCGGCTGGCTTGACCGTTAAAGGGTGCTGTAACCCCCAAAGTACACTCCAGTCCAAACCAAAAAAATATATATTTTCTGTGTTTGTGAATTGTGTGCGCAGTAGCAGCACGTGCATCAACAAAGTAGTGCCAAGCGTGCGCATGTGTCATAAGTAAAGGGCCGGCTGGCTTGACCATTAAAGAGTGCTGTAACCCCCAAAGTACACTCCAGTCCAAACCAAAAAAATATATATTTTCTGTGTTTGTGAATTGTGTGCGCAGTAGCCGCACGTGCATCAACAAAGTAGTGCCAAGCGTGTGCCTGTGTCATAAGTAAAAGGCCGGCTGGCTTGACCGTTAAAGGGTGCTGTAACCCCCAAAGTACACTCCAGTCCAAACCAAAAAAAAATATATTTTCTGTGTTTGTGAATTGTGTGCGCAGTAGCCGCACGTGCATCAACAAAGTAGTGCCAAGCGTGCGCCTGTGTCATAAGTAAAGGGCCGGCTGGCTTGACCATTAAAGGGTGCTGTAACCCCCAAAGTACACTCCAGTCCAAACCAAAAAAATATATATTTTCTGTGTTTGTGAATTGTGTGCGCAGTAGCCGCACATGCATCAACAAAGTAGTGCCAAGCGTGCGCCTGTGTCATAAGTAAAGGGCCGGCTGGCTTGACCGTTAAAGGGTGCTGTAACCCCCAAAGTACCCTCCAGTCCAAACCAAAAAAAAATATATTTTCTGTGTTTGTGAATTGTGTGCGCAGTAGCCGCACGTGCATCAACAAAGTAGTGCCAAGCGTGCGCCTGTGTCATAAGTAAAGGGCCGGCTGGCTTGACCATTAAAGGGTGCTGTAACCCCCAAAGTACACTCCAGTCCAAACCAAAAAAATATATATTTTCTGTGTTTGTGAATTGTGTGCGCAGAAGCAGCACTTGCATCAACAAAGTAGTGCCAAGCGTGCGCCTGTGTCATAACTAAAGGTCCGGCTGGCTTGACTGTTAAAGGGTGCTGTAACCCCAAAAGTACACTCCAAACCAAATAAAAAAATATTTTCTGTGTTTGTGAATTGTGTGCGCAGTAGCCGCACGTGCATCAACAAAGTAGTGCCAAGCGTGCGCCTGTGTCATAAGTAAAGGGCCGGCTGGCTTGACCATTAAAGGGTGCTGTAACCCCCAAAGTACACTCCAGTCCAAACCAAAAAAATATATATTTTCTGTGTTTGTGAATTGTGTGCGCAGAAGCAGCACTTGCATCAACAAAGTAGTGCCAAGCGTGCGCCTGTGTCATAACTAAAGGTCCGGCTGGCTTGACTGTTAAAGGGTGCTGTAACCCCAAAAGTACACTCCAAACCAAAAAAAAAATATTTTCTGTGTTTGTGAATTGTGTGCGCAGTAGCCGCACGTGCATCAACAAAGTAGTGCCAAGCGTGCGCCTGTGTCATAAGTAAAGGGCCGGCTGGCTTGACCATTAAAGGGTGCTGTAACCCCCAAAGTACACTCCAGTCCAAACCAAAAAAATATATATTTTCTGTGTTTGTGAATTGTGTGCGCAGTAGCCGCACATGCATCAACAAAGTAGTGCCAAGCGTGCGCCTGTGTCATAAGTAAAGGGCCGGCTGGCTTGACCGTTAAAGGGTGCTGTAACCCCCAAAGTACCCTCCAGTCCAAACCAAAAAAATATATATTTTCTGTGTTTGTGAATTGTGTGCGCAGTAGCCGCACGTGCATCAACAAAGTAGTGCCAAGCGTGCGCCTGTGTCATAAGTAAAGGGCCGGCTGGCTTGACCATTAAAGGGTGCTGTAACCCCCAAAGTACACTCCAGTCCAAACCAAAAAAATATATATTTTCTGTGTTTGTGAATTGTGTGCGCAGAAGCAGCACTTGCATCAACAAAGTAGTGCCAAGCGTGCGCCTGTGTCATAACTAAAGGTCCGGCTGGCTTGACTGTTAAAGGGTGCTGTAACCCCAAAAGTACACTCCAAACCAAATAAAAAAATATTTTCTGTGTTTGTGAATTGTGTGCGCAGTAGCCGCACGTGCATCAACAAAGTAGTGCCAAGCGTGCGCCTGTGTCATAAGTAAAGGGCCGGCTGGCTTGACCATTAAAGGGTGCTGTAACCCCCAAAGTACACTCCAGTCCAAACCAAAAAAATATATATTTTCTGTGTTTGTGAATTGTGTGCGCAGAAGCAGCACTTGCATCAACAAAGTAGTGCCAAGCGTGCGCCTGTGTCATAACTAAAGGTCCGGCTGGCTTGACTGTTAAAGGGTGCTGTAACCCCAAAAGTACACTCCAAACCAAAAAAAAAATATTTTCTGTGTTTGTGAATTGTGTGCGCAGTAGCCGCACGTGCATCAACAAAGTAGTGCCAAGCGTGCGCCTGTGTCATAAGTAAAGGGCCGGCTGGCTTGACCGTTAAAGGGTGCTGTACCCACAAAGTACACTCCAGTCCAAACCAAAAAAAAATATATTTTCTGTGTTTGTGAATTGTGTGCGCAGTAGCCGCACATGCATCAACAAAGTAGTGCCAAGCGTGCGCCTGTGTCATAAGTAAAGGGCCGGCTGGCTTGACCGTTAAAGGGTGCTGTAACCCCCAAAGTACACTCCTGTCCAAACCAAAAAAAGATATATTTTCTGTGTTTGTGAATTGTGTGCGCAGTAGCCGCACGTGCATCAACAAAGTAGTGCCAAGCGTGCGCCTGTGTCATAAGTAAAGGGCCGGCTGGCTTGACCATTAAAGGGTGCTGTAACCCCCAAAGTACACTCCAGTCCAAACCAAAAAAATATATATTTTCTGTGTTTGTGAATTGTGTGCGCAGTAGCCGCACGTGCATCAACAAAGTAGTGCCAAGCGTGCGCCTGTGTCATAAGTAAAGGGCCGGCTGGCTTGACCGTTAAAGGGTGCTGTAACCCCCAAAGTACACTCCAGTCCAAACCAAAAAAATATATATTTTCTGTGTTTGTGAATTGTGTGCGCAGTAGCAGCACGTGCATCAACAAAGTAGTGCCAAGCGTGCGCATGTGTCATAAGTAAAGGGCCGGCTGGCTTGACCATTAAAGAGTGCTGTAACCCCCAAAGTACACTCCAGTCCAAACCAAAAAAATATATATTTTCTGTGTTTGTGAATTGTGTGCGCAGTAGCCGCACGTGCATCAACAAAGTAGTGCCAAGCGTGTGCCTGTGTCATAAGTAAAAGGCCGGCTGGCTTGACCGTTAAAGGGTGCTGTAACCCCCAAAGTACACTCCAGTCCAAACCAAAAAAATATATATTTTCTGTGTTTGTGAATTGTGTGCGCAGTAGCCGCACGTGCATCAACAAAGTAGTGCCAAGCGTGCGCCTGTGTCATAAGTAAAGGGCCGGCTGGCTTGACCATTAAAGGGTGCTGTAACCCCCAAAGTACACTCCAGTCCAAACCAAAAAAATATATATTTTCTGTGTTTGTGAATTGTGTGCGCAGTAGCCGCACATGCATCAACAAAGTAGTGCCAAGCGTGCGCCTGTGTCATAAGTAAAGGGCCGGCTGGCTTGACCGTTAAAGGGTGCTGTAACCCCCAAAGTACCCTCCAGTCCAAACCAAAAAAATATATATTTTCTGTGTTTGTGAATTGTGTGCGCAGTAGCCGCACGTGCATCAACAAAGTAGTGCCAAGCGTGCGCCTGTGTCATAAGTAAAGGGCCGGCTGGCTTGACCATTAAAGGGTGCTGTAACCCCCAAAGTACACTCCAGTCCAAACCAAAAAAATATATATTTTCTGTGTTTGTGAATTGTGTGCGCAGAAGCAGCACTTGCATCAACAAAGTAGTGCCAAGCGTGCGCCTGTGTCATAACTAAAGGTCCGGCTGGCTTGACTGTTAAAGGGTGCTGTAACCCCAAAAGTACACTCCAAACCAAATAAAAAAATATTTTCTGTGTTTGTGAATTGTGTGCGCAGTAGCCGCACGTGCATCAACAAAGTAGTGCCAAGCGTGCGCCTGTGTCATAAGTAAAGGGCCAGCTGGCTTGACCGTTAAAGGGTGCTGTAACCCCCAAAGTACACTCCAGTCCAAACCAAAAAAATATATATTTTCTGTGTTTGTGAATTGTGTGCGCAGTAGCCGCACGTGCATCAACAAAGTAGTGCCAAGCGTGCACCTGTGTCATAAGTAAAGGGCCGGCTGGCTTGACCGTTAAAGGGTGCTGTAACCCCCAAAGTACACTCCAGTCCAAACCAAAAAAAAAATTATTTTCTGTGTTTGTGAATTGTGTGCGCAGTAGCCGCACGTGCATCAACAAAGTAGTGCCAAGCGTGTGCCTGTGTCATAAGAAAAAGGGCCAGCTGGCTTGACCGTTAAATTGTGCTGTAACCCCCAAAGTACACTCCAATCCAAATAAAAAAATATTTTCTGTGTTTGTGAATTGTGTGCGCAGTAGCCGCACGTGCATCAACAAAGTAGTGCCAAGCGTGCGCCTGTGTCATAAGTAAAGGGTCGGCTGGCTTGACCGTTAAAGGGTGCTGTAACCCCCAATGTACACTCCAGTCCAAACCAAAAAAAAAAATATTTTCTGTGTTTGTGAATAGTGTGCGCAGTAGCCGCACGTGCATCAACAAAGTAGTGCCAAGCGTGCGCCTGTGTCATAAGTAAAGGGCCGGCTGGCTTGGCCGTTAAAGGGTGCTGTACCCCCAAAGTACACTCCAGTCCAAACCAAAAAAAAAATTATTTTCTGTGTTTGTGAATTGTGTGCGCAGTAGCCGCACATGCATCAACAAAGTAGTGCCAAGCGTGCGCCTGTGTCATAAGTAAAGGGCCGGCTGGCTTGACCGTTAAAGGGTGCTGTAACCCCCAAAGTACACTCCAGTCCAAACCAAAAAAATATATATTTTCTGTGTTTGTGAATTGTGTGCGCAGTAGCCGCACGTGCATCAACAAAGTAGTGCCAAGCGTGCGCCTGTGTCATAAGTAAAGGGCCGGCTGGCTTGACCATTAAAGGGTGCTGTAACCCCCAAAGTACACTCCAGTCCAAACCAAAAAAATATATATTTTCTGTGTTTGTGAATTGTGTGCGCAGTAGCCGCACGTGCATCAACAAATTAGTGCCAAGCGTGCGCCTGTGTCAAAAGTAAAGTGCCGGCTGGCTTGACCGTTAAAGGGTGCTGTAACCCCCAAAGTTTACTCCAGTCCAAACCAAAAAAATATATATTTTCTGTGTTTGTGAATTGTGTGCGCAGTAGCCGCACGTGCATCAACAAAGTAGTGCCAAGCGTGCGCTTGTGTCATAAGCAAAGGGCCGGCAAGCTTGACCGTTAAAGGGTGCTGTAACCCCCAAAGTACACTCCAGTCCAAACCAAAAAAATATATATTTTCTGTGTTTGTGAATTGTGTGCGCAGTAGCAGCACGTGCATCAACATTGTAGTGCCAAGCGTGCGCCTGTGTCATAAGTAAAGGGCCGGCTGGCTTGACCGTTAAAGAGTGCTGTAACCCCCAAAGTACACTCCAGTCCAAACCAAAAAAATATATATTTTCTGTGTTTGTGAATTGTGTGCGCAGTAGCCGCACGTGCATCAACAAAGTAGTGCCAAGCGTGTGCCTGTGTCATAAGTAAAAGGCCGGCTGGCTTGACCATTAAAGGGTGCTGTAACCCCCAAAGTACACTCCAGTCCAAACCAAAAAAATATATATTTTCTGTGTTTGTGAATTGTGTGCGCAGTAGCAGCACGCTCATCAACAAAGTAGTGCCAAGCGTGCGCCTGTGTCATAACTAAAGGTCCGGCTGGCTTGACCGTTAAAGGGTGCTGTAACCCCCAAAGTACACTCCAGTCCAAACCAAAAAAATATATATTTTCTGTGTTTGTGAATTGTGTGCGCAGTAGCCGCACGTGCATCAACAAAGTAGTGCCAAGCGTGCGCCTGTGTCATAAGTAAAGGGCCAGCTGGCTTGACCGCTAAAGGGTGCTGTAACCCCAAAAGTACACTCCAAACCAAATAAAAAAATATTTTCTGTGTTTGTGAATTGTGTGCGCAGTAGCCGCACATACATCAACAAAGTAGTGCCAAGCGTGCGCCTGTGTCATAAGTAAAGGGCCGGCTGGCTTGACCATTAAAGGGTGCTGTAACCCCCAAAGTACACTCCAGTCCAAACCAAAAAAAAAATTATTTTCTGTGTTTGTGAATTGTGTGCGCAGTAGCCGCACGTGCATCAACAAAGTAGTGCCAAGCGTGCGCCTGTGTCATAAGTAAAGGGCCGGCTGGCTTGACCGTTAAAGGGTGCTGTACCCCCAAAGTACACTCCAGTCCAAACCAAAAAAATATATATTTTCTGTGTTTGTGAATTGTGTGCGCAGTAGCCGCACATGCATCAACAAAGTAGTGCCAAGCGTGCGCCTGTGTCATAAGTAAAGGGCCGGCTGGCTTGACCGTTAAAGGGTGCTGTAACCCCCAAAGTACACTCCTGTCCAAACCAAAAAAAGATATATTTTCTGTGTTTGTGAATTGTGTGCGCAGTAGCCGCACGTGCATCAACAAAGTAGTGCCAAGCGTGCGCCTGTGTCATAAGTAAAGGGCCGGCTGGCTTGACCATTAAAGGGTGCTGTAACCCCCAAAGTACACTCCAGTCCAAACCAAAAAAATATATATTTTCTGTGTTTGTGAATTGTGTGCGCAGTAGCCGCACGTGCATCAACAAAGTAGTGCCAAGCGTGCGCCTGTGTCATAAGTAAAGGGCCGGCTGGCTTGACCGTTAAAGGGTGCTGTAACCCCCAAAGTACACTCCAGTCCAAACCAAAAAAATTTATATTTTCTGTGTTTGTGAATTGTGTGCGCAGTAGCCGCACGTGCATCAACAAAGTAGTGCCAAGCGTGCGCCTGTGTCATAAGTAAAGGGCCGGCTGGCTTGACCGTTAAAGGGTGCTGTAACCCCCAAAGTACACTCCAGTCCAAACCAAAAAAATATATATTTTCTGTGTTTGTGAATTCTGTGCGCAGTAGCAGCACGTGCATCAACAAAGTAGTGCCAAGCGTGCGCATGTGTCATAAGTAAAGGGCCGGCTGGCTTGACCATTAAAGAGTGCTGTAACCCCCAAAGTACACTCCAGTCCAAACCAAAAAAATATATATTTTCTGTGTTTGTGAATTGTGTGCGCAGTAGCCGCACGTGCATCAACAAAGTAGTGCCAAGCGTGTGCCTGTGTCATAAGTAAAAGGCCGGCTGGCTTGACCGTTAAAGGGTGCTGTAACCCCCAAAGTACACTCCAGTCCAAACCAAAAAAATATATATTTTCTGTGTTTGTGAATTGTGTGCGCAGTAGCCACACGTGCATCAACAAAGTAGTGCCAAGCGTGCGCCTGTGTCATAAGTAAAGGGCCGGCTGGCTTGACCATTAAAGGGTGCTGTAACCCCCAAAGTACACTCCAGTCCAAACCAAAAAAATATATATTTTCTGTGTTTGTGAATTGTGTGCGCAGTAGCCGCACGTGCATCAACAAAGTAGTGCCAAGCGTGCGCCTGTGTCATAAGTAAAGGGCCGGCTGGCTTGACCGTTAAAGGGTGCTGTAACCCCCAAAGTACCCTCCAGTCCAAACCAAAAAAATATATATTTTCTGTGTTTGTGAATTGTGTGCGCAGTAGCCGCACGTGCATCAACAAAGTAGTGCCAAGCGTGCGCCTGTGTCATAAGTAAAGGGCCGGCTGGCTTGACCATTAAAGGGTGCTGTAACCCCCAAAGTACACTCCAGTCCAAACCAAAAAAATATATATTTTCTGTGTTTGTGAATTGTGTGCGCAGAAGCAGCACTTGCATCAACAAAGTAGTGCCAAGCGTGCGCCTGTGTCATAACTAAAGGTCCGGCTGGCTTGACTGTTAAAGGGTGCTGTAACCCCAAAAGTACACTCCAAACCAAATAAAAAAATATTTTCTGTGTTTGTGAATTGTGTGCGCAGTAGCCGCACGTGCATCAACAAAGTAGTGCCAAGCGTGCGCCTGTGTCATAAGTAAAGGGCCAGCTGGCTTGACCGTTAAAGGGTGCTGTAACCCCCAAAGTACACTCCAGTCCAAACCAAAAAAATATATATTTTCTGTGTTTGTGAATTGTGTGCGCAGTAGCCGCACGTGCATCAACAAAGTAGTGCCAAGCGTGCACCTGTGTCATAAGTAAAGGTCCGGCTGGCTTGACCGTTAAAGGGTGCTGTAACCCCCAAAGTACACTCCAGTCCAAACCAAAAAATAAATTATTTTCTGTGTTTGTGAATTGTGTGCGCAGTAGCCGCACGTGCATCAACAAAGTAGTGCCAAGCGTGTGCCTGTGTCATAAGAAAAAGGGCCAGCTGGCTTGACCGTTAAATTGTGCTGTAACCCCCAAAGTACACTCCAATCCAAATAAAAAAATATTTTCTGTGTTTGTGAATTGTGTGCGCAGTAGCCGCACGTGCATCAACAAAGTAGTGCCAAGCGTGCGCCTGTGTCATAAGTAAAGGGCCGGCTGGCTTGACCGTTAAAGGGTGCTGTAACCCCCAAAGTACACTCCAGTCCAAACCAAAAAAAAAAATATTTTCTGTGTTTGTGAATAGTGTGCGCAGTAGCCGCACGTGCATCAACAAAGTAGTGCCAAGCGTGCGCCTGTGTCATAAGTAAAGGGCCGGCTGGCTTGGCCATTAAAGGGTGCTGTACCCCCAAAGTACACTCCAGTCCAAACCAAAAAAAAAAATATTTTCTGTGTTTGTGAATTGTGTGCGCAGTAGCCGCACATGCATCAACAAAGTAGTGCCAAGCGTGCGCCTGTGTCATAAGTAAAGGGCCGGCTGGCTTGACCGTTAAAGGGTGCTGTAACCCCCAAAGTACACTCCAGTCCAAACCAAAAAAATATATATTTTCTGTGTTTGTGAATTGTGTGCGCAGTAGCCGCACGTGCATCAACAAAGTAGTGCCAAGCGTGCGCCTGTGTCATAAGTAAAGGGCCGGCTGGCTTGACCATTAAAGGGTGCTGTAACCCCCAAAGTACACTCCAGTCCAAACCAAAAAAATATATATTTTCTGTGTTTGTGAATTGTGTGCGCAGTAGCAGCACGTGCATCAACAAATTAGTGCCAAGCGTGCGCCTGTGTCAAAAGTAAAGTGCCGGCTGGCTTGACCGTTAAAGGGTGCTGTAACCCCCAAAGTTTACTCCAGTCCAAACCAAAAAAATATATATTTTCTGTGTTTGTGAATTGTGTGCGCAGTAGCCGCACGTGCATCAACAAAGTAGTGCCAAGCGTGCGCCTGTGTCATAAGCAAAGGGCCGGCAAGCTTGACCGTTAAAGGGTGCTGTAACCCCCAAAGTACACTCCAGTCCAAACCAAAAAAATATATATTTTCTGTGTTTGTGAATTGTGTGCGCAGTAGCAGCACGTGCATCAACATTGTAGTGCCAAGCGTGCGCCTGTGTCATAAGTAAAGGGCCGGCTGGCTTGACCGTTAAAGAGTGCTGTAACCCCCAAAGTACACTCCAGTCCAAACCAAAAAAATATATATTTTCTGTGTTTGTGAATTGTGTGCGCAGTAGCCGCACGTGCATCAACAAAGTAGTGCCAAGCGTGTGCCTGTGTCATAAGTAAAAGGCCGGCTGGCTTGACCGTTAAAGGGTGCTGTAACCCCCAAAGTACACTCCAGTCCAAACCAAAAAAATATATATTTTCTGTGTTTGTGAATTGTGTGCGCAGTAGCCGCACGTGCATCAACAAAGTAGTGCCAAGCGTGCGCCTGTGTCATAAGTAAAGGGCCGGCTGGCTTGACCATTAAAGGGTGCTGTAACCCCCAAAGTACACTCCAGTCCAAACCAAAAAAATATATATTTTCTGTGTTTGTGAATTGTGTGCGCAGTAGCAGCACGCTCATCAACAAAGTAGTGCCAAGCGTGCGCCTGTGTCATAACTAAAGGTCCGGCTGGCTTGACCGTTAAAGGGTGCTGTAACCCCCAAAGTACACTCCAGTCCAAACCAAAAAAATATATATTTTCTGTGTTTGTGAATTGTGTGCGCAGTAGCCGCACGTGCATCAACAAAGTAGTGCCAAGCGTGCGCCTGTGTCATAAGTAAAGGGCCAGCTGGCTTGACCGCTAAAGGGTGCTGTAACCCCAAAAGTACACTCCAAACCAAATAAAAAAATATTTTCTGTGTTTGTGAATTGTGTGCGCAGTAGCTGCACGTGCATCAACAAAGTAGTGCCAAGCGTGCGCCTGTGTCATAAGTAAAGGGCCAGCTGGCTTGACCGTTAAAGGGTGCTGTAACCCCCAAAGTACACTCCAGTCCAAACCAAAAAAATATATATTTTCTGTGTTTGTGAATTGTGTGCGCAGTAGCCGCACGTGCATCAACAAAGTAGTGCCAAGCGTGCGCCTGTGTCATAAGTAAAGGGCCGGCTGGCTTGACCGTTAAAGGGTGCTGTAACCCCCAAAGTACACTCCAGTCCAAACCAAAAAAAAAATTATTTTCTGTGTTTGTGAATTGTGTGCGCAGTAGCCGCACGTGCATCAACAAAGTAGTGCCAAGCGTGTGCCTGTGTCATAAGAAAAAGGGCCAGCTGGCTTGACCGTTAAATTGTGCTGTAACCCCCAAAGTACACTCCAATCCAAATAAAAAAATATTTTCTGTGTTTGTGAATTGTGTGCGCAGTAGCCACACGTGCATCAACAAAGTAGTGCCAAGCGTGCGCCTGTGTCATAAGTAAAGGGCCGGCTGGCTTGACCGTTAAAGGGTGCTGTAACCCCAAAAGTACACTCCAGTCCAAACCAAAAAAAAAAATATTTTCTGTGTTTGTGAATTGTGTGCGCAGTAGCCGCACGTGCATCAACAAAGTAGTGCCAAGCGTGCGCCTGTGTCATAAGTAAAGGGCCGGCTGGCTTGGCCGTTAAAGGGTGCTGTACCCCCAAAGTACACTCCAGTCCAAACCAAAAAAAAAATTATTTTCTGTGTTTGTGAATTGTGTGCGCAGTAGCCGCACATGCATCAACAAAGTAGTGCCAAGCGTGCGCCTGTGTCATAAGTAAAGGGCCGGCTGGCTTGACCGTTAAAGGGTGCTGTAACCCCCAAAGTACACTCCAGTCCAAACCAAAAAAATATATATTTTCTGTGTTTGTGAATTGTGTGCGCAGTAGCCGCACGTGCATCAACAAAGTAGTGCCAAGCGTGCGCCTGTGTCATAAGTAAAGGGCCGGCTGGCTTGACCATTAAAGGGTGCTGTAACCCCCAAAGTACACTATAGTCCAAACCAAAAAAAAAAATATTTTCTGTGTTTGTGAATTGTGTGCGCAGTAGCCGCACGTGCATCAACAAAGTAGTGCCAAGCGTGCGCCTGTGTCATAAGCAAAGGGCCGGCAAGCTTGACCGTTAAAGGGTGCTGTAAACCCCAAAGTTTACTCCAGTCCAAACCAAAAAAAAATATATTTTCTGTGTTTGTGAATTGTGTGCGCAGTAGCAGCACATGCATCAACATTGTAGTGCCAAGCGTGCGCCTGTGTCATAAGTAAAGGGCCGGCTGGCTTGACCGTTAAAGAGTGCTGTAACCCCCAAAGTACACTCCATTCCAAACCAAAAAAATATATATTTTCTGTGTTTGTGAATTGTGTGCGCAGTAGCCGCACGTGCATCAACAAAGTAGTGCCAAGCGTGTGCCTGTGTCATAAGTAAAAGGCCGGCTGGCTTGACCGTTAAAGGGTGCTGTAACCCCCAAAGTACACTCCAGTCCAAACCAAAAAAATATATATTTTCTGTGTTTGTGAATTGTGTGCGCAGTAGCCGCATGTGCATCAACAAAGTAGTGCCAAGCGTGCGCCTGTGTCATAAGTAAAGGGCCGGCTGGCTTGACCGTTAAAGGGTGCTGTAACCCCCAAAGTACACTCCAGTCCAAACCAAAAAAATATATATTTTCTGTGTTTGTGAATTGTGTGCGCAGTAGCCGCACGTGCATCAACAAAGTAGTGCCAAGCGTGCGCCTGTGTCATAAGTAAAGGGCTGGCTGGCTTGACCGTTAAAGGGTGCTGTAACCCCCAAAGTACACTCCAGTCCAAACCAAAAAAATATATATTTTCTGTGTTTGTGAATTGTGTGCGCAGTAGCCGCACGTGCATCAACAAAGTAGTGCCAAGCGTGTGCCTGTGTCATAAGTAAAAGGCCGGCTGGCTTGACCGTTAAAGGGTGCTGTAACCCCCAAAGTACACTCCAGTACAAACCAAAAAAATATATATTTTCTGTGTTTGTGAATTGTGTGCGCAGTAGCCGCACGTGCATCAACAAAGTAGTGCCAAGCGTGCGCCTGTGTCATAAGTAAAGGGCTGGCTGGCTTGACCGTTAAAGGGTGCTGTAACCCCCAAAGTACACTCCAGTCCAAACCAAAAAAATATATATTTTCTGTGTTTGTGAATTGTGTGCGCAGTAGCCGCACGTGCATCAACAAAGTAGTGCCAAGCGTGCGCCTGTGTCATAAGTAAAGGGCCGGCTGGCTTGACCGTTAAAGGGTGCTGTAACCCCCAAAGTACACTCCAGTCCAAACCAAAATAAAATATATTTTCTGTGTTTGTGAATTGTGTGCGCAGTAGCAGCACGCGCATCAACAAAGTAGTGCCAAGCGTGCGCCTGTGTCATAAGTAAAGGGCCGGCTGGCTTGACCGTTAAAGGGTGCTGTAACCCCCAAAGTACACTCCAAACCAAATAAAAAAATATTTTCTGTGTTTGTGAATTGTGTGCGCAGTAGCCGCACGTGCATCAACAAAGTAGTGCCAAGCGTGCGCCTGTGTCATAAGAAAAAGGGCCAGCTGGCTTGACCGTTAAATTGTGCTGTAACCCCCAAAGTACACTCCAATCCAAATAAAAAAATATTTTCTGTGTTTGTGAATTGTGTGCGCAGTAGCCGCACGTGCATCAACAAAGTAGTGCCAAGCGTGCGCCTGTGTCATAAGTAAAGGGCCGGCTGGCTTGACCGTTAAAGGGTGCTGTAACCCCCAAAGTACACTCCAGTCCAAACCAAAAAAAAAAATATTTTCTGTGATTGTGAATTGTGTGCGCAGTAGCCGCACGTGCATCAACAAAGTAGTGCCAAGCGTGCGCCTGTGTCATAAGTAAAGGGCCGGCTGGCTTGGCCGTTAAAGGGTGCTGTACCCCCAAAGTACACTCCAGTCCAAACCAAAAAAAAAATTATTTTCTGTGTTTGTGAATTGTGTGCGCAGTAGCCGCACATGCATCAACAAAGTAGTGCCAAGCGTGCGCCTGTGTCATAAGTAAAGGGCCGGCTGGCTTGACCGTTAAAGGGTGCTCTAACCCCCAAAGTACACTCCAGTCCAAACCAAAAAAATATATATTTTCTGTGTTTGTGAATTGTGTGCGCAGTAGCCGCACGTGCATCAACAAAGTAGTGCCAAGCGTGCGCCTGTGTCATAAGTAAAGGGCCGGATGGCTTGACCATTAAAGGGTGCTGTAACCCCCAAAGTACACTCCAGTCCAAACCAAAAAAATATATATTTTCTGTGTTTGTGAATTGTGTGCGCAGTAGCCGCACGTGCATCAACAAAGTAGTGCCAAGCGTGCGCCTGTGTCATAAGTAAAGGGCCGGCTGGCTTGACCGTTAAAGGGTGCTGTAACCCCCAAAGTATACTCCAGTCCAAACCAAAAAAATATATATTTTCTGTGTTTGTGAATTGTGTGCGCAGTAGCCGCACGTGCATCAACAAAGTAGTGCCAAGCGTGCGCCTGTGTCATAAGCAAAGGGCCGGCAAGCTTGACCGTTCAAGGGTGCTGTAACCCCCAAAGTACACTCCAGTCCAAACCAAAAAAATATATATTTTCTGTGTTTGTGAATTGTGTGTGCAGTAGCCGCACGTGCATCAACAAAGTAGTGCCAAGCGTGCGCCTGTGTCATAAGTAAAGGGCCGGCTGGCTTGACCGTTAAAGGGTGCTGTAACCCCCAAAGTACACTCCAGTCCAAACCAAAAAAATATATATTTTCTGTGTTTGTGAATTGTGTGCGCAGTAGCCGCACGTGCATCAACAAAGTAGTGCCAAGCGTGCGCCTGTGTCATAAGTAAAGGGCCGGCTGGCTTGACCGTTAAAGGGTGCTGTAACCCCCAAAGTACACTCCAGTCCAAACCAAAAAAATATATATTTTCTGTGTTTGTGAATTGTGTGCGCAGTAGCCGCACGTGCATCAACAAAGTAGTGCCAAGCGTGTGCCTGTGTCATAAGTAAAGGGCTGGCTGGCTTGACCGTTAAAGGGTGCTGTAACCCCCAAAGTACACTCCAGTCCAAACCAAAAAAATATATATTTTCTGTGTTTGTGAATTGTGTGCGCAGTAGCCGCACGTGCATCAACAAAGTAGTGCCAAGCGTGCGCCTGTGTCATAAATAAAGGGCCGGCTGGCTTGACTGTTAAAGAGTGCTGTAACCTCCAAGGTACACTCCAGTCCAAACCAAAAAAATATATATTTTCTGTGTTTGTGAATTGTGTGCACAGTAGCCTCATGTGCATCAACAAAGTAGTGCCAAGCGTGCGCCTGTGTCATAAGTAAAGGGCCGGCTGGCTTGACCGTTAAAGGGTGCTGTAACCCCCAAAGTACACTCCAAACCAAATAAAAAAATATTTTCTGTGTTTGTGAATTGTGTGCGCAGTAGCCGCACGTGCATCAACAAAGTAGTGCCAAGCGTGCGCCTGTGTCATAAGTAAAGGGCCGGCTGGCTTGACCGTTAAAGGGTGCTGTAACCCCCAAAGTATACTCCAGTCCAAACCAAAAAAATATATATTTTCTGTGTTTGTGAATTGAGTGCGCAGTAGCCGCACGTGCATCAACAAAGTAGTGCCAAGCGTGCGCCTGTGTCATAAGCAAAGGGCCGGCAAGCTTGACCGTTAAAGGGTGCTGTAACCCCCAAAGTACACTCCAGTCCAAACCAAAAAAATATATATTTTCTGTGTTTGTGAATTGTGTGCGCAGTAGCAGCACGTGCATCAACAAAGTAGTGCCAAGCGTGCGCCTGTGTCATAAGTAAAGGGCCGGCTGGCTTGACCGTTAAAGAGTGCTGTAACCACCAAAGTACACTCCAGTCCAAACCAAAAAAATATATATTTTCTGTGTTTGTGAATTGTGTGCGCGGTAGCCGCACGTGCATCAACAAAGTAGTGCCAAGCGTGTGCCTGTGTCATAAGTAAAAGGCCGGCTGGCTTGACCGTTAAAGGGTGCTGTAACCCCCAGAGTACACTCCAGTCCAAACCAAAAAAATATATATTTTCTGTGTTTGTGACTTGTGTGCGCAGTAGCCGCACGTGCATCAACAAAGTAGTGCCAAGCGTGCGCCTGTGTCATAAGTAAAGGGCCGGCTGGCTTGACCGTTAAAGGGTGCTGTACCCCCCAAAGTACACTCCAGTCCAAACCAAAAAAATATATATTTTCTGTGTTTGTGAATTGTGTGCGCAGTAGCCGCACGTGCATCAACAAAGTAGTGCCAAGCGTGCGCCTGTGTCATAAGTAAAGGGCCGGCTGGCTTGACCGTTAAAGGGTGCTGTAACCCCCAAAGTATACTCCAGTCCAAACCAAAAAAATATATATTTTCTGTGTTTGTGAATTGTGTGCGCAGTAGCCGCACGTGCATCAACAAAGTAGTGCCAAGAGTGCGCCTGTGTCATAAGCAAAGGGCCGGCAAGCTTGACCGTTAAAGGGTGCTGTAACCCCCAAAGTACACTCCAGTCCAAACCAAAAAAATATATATTTTCTGTGTTTGTGAATTGTGTGTGCAGTAGCCGCACGTGCATCAACAAAGTAGTGCCAAGCGTGCGCCTGTGTCATAAGTAAAGGGCCGGCTGGCTTGACCGTTAAAGGGTGCTGTAACCCCCAAAGTACACTCCAGTCCAAACCAAAAAAATATATATTTTCTGTGTTTGTGAATTGTGTGCGCAGTAGCCGCACGTGCATCAACAAAGTAGTGCCAAGCGTGCGCCTGTGTCATAAGTAAAGGGCCGGCTGGCTTGACCGTTAAAGGGTGCTGTAACCCCCAAAGTACACTCCAGTCCAAACCAAAAAAATATATATTTTCTGTGTTTGTGAATTGTGTGCGCAGTAGCCGCACGTGCATCAACAAAGTAGTTCCAAGCGTGTGCCTGTGTCATAAGTAAAGGGCCGGCTGGCTTGACCGTTAAAGGGTGCTGTAACCCCCAAAGTACACTCCAGTCCAAACCAAAAAAATATATATTTTCTGTGTTTGTGAATTGTGTGCGCAGTAGCCGCACGTGCATCAACAAAGTAGTGCCAAGCGTGCGCCTGTGTCATAAATAAAGGGCCGGCTGGCTTGACCGTTAAAGAGTGCTGTAACCTCCAAGGTACACTCCAGTCCAGACCAAAAAAATATATATTTTCTGTGTTTGTGAATTGTGTGCACAGTAGCCTCATGTGCATCAACAAAGTAGTGCCAAGCGTGCGCCTGTGTCATAAGTAAAGGGCCGGCTGGCTTGACCGTTAAAGGGTGCTGTAACCCCCAAAGTACACTCCAAACCAAATAAAAAAATATTTTCTGTGTTTGTGAATTGTGTGCGCAGTAGCCGCACGTGCATCAACAAAGTAGTGCCAAGCGTGCGCCTGTGTCATAAGTAAAGGGCCGGCTGGCTTGACCGTTAAAGGGTGCTGTAACCCCCAAAGTATACTCCAGTCCAAACCAAAAAAATATATATTTTCTGTGTTTGTGAATTGAGTGCGCAGTAGCCGCACGTGCATCAACAAAGTAGTGCCAAGAGTGCGCCTGTGTCATAAGCAAAGGGCCGGCAAGCTTGACCGTTAAAGGGTGCTGTAACCCCCAAAGTACACTCCAGTCCAAACCCAAAAAAATATATATTTTCTGTGTTTGTGAATTGTGTGCGCAGTAGCAGCACGTGCATCAACAAAGTAGTGCCAAGCGTGCGCCTGTGTCATAAGTAAAGGGCCGGCTGGCTTGACCGTTAAAGAGTGCTGTAACCCCCAAAGTACACTTCAGTCCAAACCAAAAAAATATATATTTTCTGTGTTTGTGAATTGTGTGCGCGGTAGCCGCACGTGCATCAACAAAGTAGTGCCAAGCGTGTGCCTGTGTCATAAGTAAAAGGCCGGCTGGCTTGACCATTAAAGGGTGCTGTAACCCCCAGAGTACACTCCAGTCCAAACCAAAAAAATATATATTTTCTGTGTTTGTGACTTGTGTGCGCAGTAGCCGCACGTGCATCAACAAAGTAGTGCCAAGCGTGCGCCTGTGTCATAAGTAAAGGGCCGGCTGGCTTGACCGTTAAAGGGTGCTGTAACCCCCAAAGTACACTCCAGTCCAAACCAAAAAAATATATATTTTCTGTTTGTGAATTGTGTGCGCAGTAGCCGCACGTGCATCAACAAAGTAGTGCCAAGCGTGCGCCTGTGTCATAAGTAAAGGGCCGGCAGGCTTGACCGTTAAAGGGTGCTGTAACCCCCAAAGTACACTCCAGTCCAAACCAAAAAAATATATATTTTCTGTGTTTGTGAATTGTGTGCGCAGTAGCCGCACGTGCATCAACAAAGTAGTGCCAAGCGTGCGCCTGTGTCATAAGTAAAGGGCCGGCTGGCTTGACCGTTAAAGGGTGCTGTAACCCCCAAAGTACACTCCAGTCCAAACCAAAAAAATATATATTTTCTGTGTTTGTGAATTGTGTGCGCAGTAGCAGCACGCGCATCAACACAGTAGTGCCAAGCGTGCGCCTGTGTCATAAATAAAGGGCCGGCTGGCTTGACCGTTAAAGGGTGCTGTAACCCCCAAAGTACACTCCAGTCCAAACCAAAAAAATATATATTTTCTGTGTTTGTGAATTGTGTGCGCAGTAGCCTCACGTGCATCAACAAAGTAGTGCCAAGCGTGCGCCTGTGTCATAAGTAAAGGTCCGGCAGGCTTGACCGTTAAAGGGTGCTGTAACCCCTAAAGTACACTCCAAACCAAATAAAAAAATATTTTCTGTGTTTGTGAATTGTGTGCGCAGTAGCCGCACGTGCATCAACAAAGTAGTGCCAAGCGTGCGCCTGTGTCATAAGTAAAGGGCCAGCTGGCTTGACCGTTAAAGGGTGCTGTAACCCCCAAAGTACACTCCAGTCCAAACCAAAAAAATATATATTTTCTGTGTTTGTGAATTGTGTGCGCAGTAGCCGCACGTGCATCAACAAAGTAGTGCCAAGCGTGCGCCTGTGTCATAAGTAAAGGGCCGGCTGGCTTTACCGTTAAAGGGTGCTGTAACCCCCAATGTACACTCCAGTCCAAACCAAAAAAAAAATTATTTTCTGTGTTTGTGAATTGTGTGCGCAGTAGCCGCACGTGCATCAACAAAGTAGTGCCAAGCGTGTGCCTGTGTCATAAGAAAAAGGGCCAGCTGGCTTGACTGTTAAAGGGTGCTGTAACCCCCAAAGTACACTCCAATCCAAATAAAAAAGTATTTTCTGTGTTTGTGAATTGTGTGCGCAGTAGCCGCACGTGCATCAACAAAGTAGTGCCAAGCGTGCGCCTGTGTCATAAGTAAAGGGCCGGCTGGCTTGACCGTTAAAGGGTGCTGTAACCCCCAAAGTACACTCCAGTCCAAACCAACAAAATATATATTTTCTGTGTTTGTGAATTGTGTGCGCAGTAGCCGCACGTGCATCAACAAAGTAGTGCCAAGCGTGCGCCTGTGTCATAAGTAAAGGGCCGGCTGGCTTGACCGTTAAAGGGTGCTGTAACCCCCAAAGTACACTCCAGTCCAAACCAAAAAAATATATTTTTTCTGTGTTTGTGAATTGTGTGCGCAGTAGCCGCACGTGCATCAACACAGTAGTGCCAAGCGTGCGCCTGTGTCATAAATAAAGGGCCGGCTGGCTTGACCGCTAAAGGGTGCTGTAACCCCCAAAGTACACTCCAGTCCAAACCAAAAAAATATATATTTTCTGTGTTTGTGAATTGTGTGCGCAGTAGCCTCACGTGCATCAACAAAGTAGTGCCAAGCGTGCGCCTGTGTCATAAGTAAAGGGCCGGCTGGCTTGACCGTTAAAGGGTGCTGTAACCCCCAAAGTACACTCCAAACCAAATAAAAAAATATTTTCTGTGTTTGTGAATTGTGTGCGCAGTAGCCGCACGTGCATCAACAAAGTAGTGCCAAGCGTGCGCCTGTGTCATAAGAAAAAGGGCCAGCTGGCTTGACCTTTAAATTGTGCTGTAACCCCCAAAGTACACTCCAATCCAAATAAAAAAATATTTTCTGTGTTTGTGAATTGTGTGCGCAGTAGCCGCACGTGCATCAACAAAGTAGTGCCAAGCGTGCGCCTGTGTCATAAGTAAAGGGCCGGCTGGCTTGACCGTTAAAGGGTGCTGTAACCCCCAAAGTACACTCCAGTCCAAACCAAAAAAAAAATATTTTCTGTGATTGTGAATTGTGTGCGCAGTAGCCGAACGTGCATCAACAAAGTAGTGCCAAGCGTGCGCCTGTGTCATAAGTAAAGGGCCGGCTGGCTTGGCCGTTAAAGGGTGCTGTACCCCCAAAGTACACTCCAGTCCAAACCAAAAAAAAAATTATTTTCTGTGTTTGTGAATTGTGTGCGCAGTAGCCGCACATGCATCAACAAAGTAGTGCCAAGCGTGCGCCTGTGTCATAAGTAAAGGGCCGGCTGGCTTGACCGTTAAAGGGTGCTCTAACCCCCAAAGTACACTCCAGTCCAAACCAAAAAAATATATATTTTCTGTGTTTGTGAATTGTGTGCGCAGTAGCCGCACGTGCATCAACAAAGTAGTGCCAAGCGTGCGCCTGTGTCATAAGTAAAGGGCCGGCTGGATTGACCATTAAAGAGTGCTGTAACCCCCAAAGTACACTCCAGTCCAAACCAAAAAAATATATATTTTCTGTGTTTGTGAATTGTGTGCGCAGTAGCCGCACGTGCATCAACAAAGTAGTGCCAAGCGTGCGCCTGTGTCATAAGTAAAGGGCCGGCTGGCTTGACCGTTAAAGGGTGCTGTAACCCCCAAAGTATACTCCAGTCCAAACCAAAAAAATATATATTTTCTGTGTTTGTGAATTGTGTGCGCAGTAGCCGCACGTGCATCAACAAAGTAGTGCCAAGCGTGCGCCTGTGTCATAAGCAAAGGGCCGGCAAGCTTGACCGTTAAAGGGTGCTGTAACCCCCAAAGTACACTCCAGTCCAAACCAAAAAAATATATATTTTCTGTGTTTGTGAATTGTGTGTGCAGTAGCCGCACGTGCATCAACAAAGTAGTGCCAAGCGTGCGCCTGTGTCATAAGTAAAGGGCCGGCTGGCTTGACCGTTAAAGGGTGCTGTAACCCCCAAAGTACACTCCAGTCCAAACCAAAAAAATATATATTTTCTGTGTTTGTGAATTGTGTGCGCAGTAGCCGCACGTGCATCAACAAAGTAGTGCCAAGCGTGCGCCTGTGTCATAAGTAAAGGGCCGGCTGGCTTGACCGTTAAAGGGTGCTGTAACCCCCAAAGTACACTCCAGTCCAAACCAAAAAAATATATATTTTCTGTGTTTGTGAATTGTGTGCGCAGTAGCCGCACGTGCATCAACAAAGTAGTGCCAAGCGTGCGCCTGTGTCATAAATAAAGGGCCGGCTGGCTTGACCGTTAAAGAGTGCTGTAACCTCCAAGGTACACTCCAGTCCAAACCCCAAAAAAATATATTTTCTGTGTTTGTGAATTGTGTGCACAGTAGCCTCATGTGCATCAACAAAGTAGTGCCAAGCGTGCGCCTGTGTCATAAGTAAAGGGCCGGCTGGCTTGACCGTTAAAGGGTGCTGTAACCCCCAAAGTACACTCCAAACCAAATAAAAAAATATTTTCTGTGTTTGTGAATTGTGTGCGCAGTTGCCGCACGTGCATCAACAAAGTAGTGCCAAGCGTGCGCCTGTGTCATAAGTAAAGGGCCGGCTGGCTTGACCGTTAAAGGGTGCTGTAACCCCCAAAGTATACTCCAGTCCAAACCAAAAAAATATATATTTTCTGTGTTTGTGAATTGAGTGCGCAGTAGCCGCACGTGCATCAACAAAGTAGTGCCAAGCGTGCGCCTGTGTCATAAGCAAAGGGCCGGCAAGCTTGACCGTTAAAGGGTGCTGTAACCCCCAAAGTACACTCCAGTCCAAACCAAAAAAAATATATATTTTCTGTGTTTGTGAATTGTGTGCGCAGTAGCAGCACGTGCATCAACAAAGTAGTGCCAAGCGTGCGCCTGTGTCATAAGTAAAGGGCCGGCTGGCTTGACCGTTAAAGAGTGCTGTAACCCCCAAAGTACACTCCAGTCCAAACCAAAAAAATATATATTTTCTGTGTTTGTGAATTGTGTGCGCGGTAGCCGCACGTGCATCAACAAAGTAGTGCCAAGCGTGTGCCTGTGTCATAAGTAAAAGGCCGGCTGGCTTGACCGTTAAAGGGTGCTGTAACCCCCAGAGTACACTCCAGTCCAAACCAAAAAAATATATATTTTCTGTGTTTGTGACTTGTGTGCGCAGTAGCCGCACGTGCATCAACAAAGTAGTGCCAAGCGTGCGCCTGTGTCATAAGTAAAGGGCCGGCTGGCTTGACCGTTAAAGGGTGCTGTAACCCCCAAAGTACACTCCAGTCCAAACCAAAAAAATATATATTTTCTGTGTTTGTGAATTGTGTGCGCAGTAGCCGCACGTGCATCAACAAAGTAGTGCCAAGCGTGCGCCTGTGTCATAAGTAAAGGGCCGGCTGGCTTGACCGTTAAAGGGTGCTGTAACCCCCAAAGTATACTCCAGTCCAAACCAAAAAAATATATATTTTCTGTTTGTGAATTGTGTGCGCAGTAGCCGCACGTGCATCAACAAAGTAGTGCCAAGCGTGCGCCTGTGTCATAAGCAAAGGGCCGGCAAGCTTGACCGTTAAAGGGTGCTGTAACCCCCAAAGTACACTCCAGTCCAAACCAAAAAAATATATATTTTCTGTGTTTGTGAATTGTGTGTGCAGTAGCCGCACGTGCATCAACAAAGTAGTGCCAAGCGTGCGCCTGTGTCATAAGTAAAGGGCCGGCTGGCTTGACCGTTAAAGGGTGCTGTAACCCCCAAAGTACACTCCAGTCCAAACCAAAAAAATATATATTTTCTGTGTTTGTGAATTGTGTGCGCAGTAGCCGCACGTGCATCAACAAAGTAGTGCCAAGCGTGCGCCTGTGTCATAAGTAAAGGGCCGGCTGGCTTGACCGTTAAAGGGTGCTGTAACCCCCAAAGTACACTCCAGTCCAAACCAAAAAAATATATATTTTCTGTGTTTGTGAATTGTGTGCGCAGTAGCCGCACGTGCATCAACAAAGTAGTGCCAAGCGTGTGCCTGTGTCATAAGTAAAGGGCCGGCTGGCTTGACCGTTAAAGGGTGCTGTAACCCCCAAAGTACACTCCAGTCCAAACCAAAAAAATATATATTTTCTGTGTTTGTGAATTGTGTGCGCAGTAGCCGCACGTGCATCAACAAAGTAGTGCCAAGCGTGCGCCTGTGTCATAAATAAAGGGCCGGCTGGCTTGACCGTTAAAGAGTGCTGTAACCTCCAAGGTACACTCCAGTCCAAACCAAAAAAATATATATTTTCTGTGTTTGTGAATTGTGTGCACAGTAGCCTCATGTGCATCAACAAAGTAGTGCCAAGCGTGCGCCTGTGTCATAAGTAAAGGGCCGGCTGGCTTGACCGTTAAAGGGTGCTGTAACCCCCAAAGTACACTCCAAACCAAATAAAAAAATATTTTCTGTGTTTGTGAATTGTGTGCGCAGTAGCCGCACGTGCATCAACAAAGTAGTGCCAAGCGTGCGCCTGTGTCATAAGTAAAGGGCCGGCTGGCTTGACCGTTAAAGGGTGCTGTAACCCCCAAAGTACACTCCAGTCCAAACCAAAAAAATATATATTTTCTGTGTTTGTGAATTGAGTGCGCAGTAGCCGCACGTGCATCAACAAAGTAGTGCCAAGCGTGCGCCTGTGTCATAAGCAAAGGGCCGGCAAGCTTGACCGTTAAAGGGTGCTGTAACCCCCAAAGTACACTCCAGTCCAAACCAAAAAAAAAATATATTTTCTGTGTTTGTGAATTGTGTGCGCAGTAGCAGCACGTGCATCAACAAAGTAGTGCCAAGCGTGCGCCTGTGTCATAAGTAAAGGGCCGGCTGGCTTGACCGTTAAAGAGTGCTGTAACCCCCAAAGTACACTCCAGTCCAAACCAAAAAAATATATATTTTCTGTGTTTGTGAATTGTGTGCGCGGTAGCCGCACGTGCATCAACAAAGTAGTGCCAAGCGTGTGCCTGTGTCATAAGTAAAAGGCCGGCTGGCTTGACCGTTAAAGGGTGCTGTAACCCCCAGAGTACACTCCAGACCAAACCAAAAAAATATATATTTTCTGTGTTTGTGACTTGTGTGCGCAGTAGCCGCACGTGCATCAACAAAGTAGTGCCAAGCGTGCGCCTGTGTCATAAGTAAAGGGCCGGCTGGCTTGACCGTTAAAGGGTGCTGTAACCCCCAAAGTACACTCCAGTCCAAACCAAAAAAATATATATTTTCTGTGTTTGTGAATTGTGTGCGCAGTAGCCGCACGTGCATCAACAAAGTAGTGCCAAGCGTGCGCCTGTGTCATAAGTAAAGGGCCGGCTGGCTTGACCGTTAAAGGGTGCTGTAACCCCCAAAGTACACTCCAGTCCAAACCAAAAAAATATATATTTTCTGTGTTTGTGAATTGTGTGCGCAGTAGCCGCACGTGCATCAACAAAGTAGTGCCAAGCGTGCGCCTGTGTCATAAGTAAAGGGCCGGCTGGCTTGACCGTTAAAGGGTGCTGTAACCCCCAAAGTACACTCCAGTCCAAACCAAAAAAATATATATTTTCTGTGTTTGTGAATTGTGTGCGCAGTAGCAGCACGCGCATCAACACAGTAGTGCCAAGCGTGCACCTGTGTCATAAATAAAGGGCCGGCTGGCTTGACCGTTAAAGGGTGCTGTAACCCCCAAAGTACACTCCAGTCCAAACCAAAAAAATATATATTTTCTGTGTTTGTGAATTGTGTGCGCAGTAGCCTCACGTGCATCAACAAAGTAGTGCCAAGCGTGCGCCTGTGTCATAAGTAAAGGTCCGGCAGGCTTGACCGTTAAAGGGTGCTGTAACCCCCAAAGTACACTCCAAACCAAATAAAAAAATATTTTCTGTGTTTGTGAATTGTGTGCGCAGTAGCCGCACGTGCATCAACAAAGTAGTGCCAAGCGTGCGCCTGTGTCATAAGTAAAGGGCCAGCTGGCTTGACCGTTAAAGGGTGCTGTAACCCCCAAAGTACACTCCATTCCAAACCAAAAAAATATATATTTTCTGTGTTTGTGAATTGTGTGCGCAGTAGCCGCACGTGCATCAACAAAGTAGTGCCAAGCGTGTGCCTGTGTCATAAGAAAAAGGGCCAGCTGGCTTGACTGTTAAAGGGTGCTGTAACCCCCAAAGTACACTCCAATCCAAATAAAAAAGTATTTTCTGTGTTTGTGAATTGTGTGCGCAGTAGCCGCACGTGCATCAACAAAGTAGTGCCAAGCGTGCGCCTGTGTCATAAGTAAAGGGCCGGCTGGCTTGACCGTTAAAGGGTGCTGTAACTCCCAAAGTACACTCCAGTCCAAACCAACAAAATATATATTTTCTGTGTTTGTGAATTGTGTGCGCAGTAGCAGCACGTGCATCAACAAAGTAGTGCCAAGCGTGCGCCTGTGTCATAAGTAAAGGGCCGGCTGGCTTGACCGTTAAAGGGTGCTGTAACCCCCAAAGTACACTCCAGTCCAAACCAAAAAAATATATATTTTCTGTGTTTGTGAATTGTGTGCGCAGTAGCCGCACGTGCATCAACAAAGTAGTGCCAAGCGTGCGCCTGTGTCATAAGTAAAGGGCCGGCTGGCTTGACCGTTAAAGGGTGCTGTAACCCCCAAAGTACACTCCAAACCAAATAAAAAAATATTTTCTGTGTTTGTGAATTGTGTGCGCAGTAGCCGCACGTGCATCAACAAAGTAGTGCCAAGCGTGCGCCTGTGTCATAAGTAAAGGGCCGGCTTGCTTGACCGTTAAAGGGTGCTGTAACCCCCAAAGTACACTCCAAACCAAACCAAATAAAAAAATATTTTCTGTGTTTGTGAATTGTGTGCACTGTGGCTGCACGTGCATCAACAAAGGAGCAGTGCCAAGCGTGCGCCTGTGTCCCATAAGTAAAGAGCCAGCTGGCTCATTTCTTAAAGGGTGGTGTAACCCACAAAGTGCACTACTCTGCAGCAAAAATAAAAAAATATTTTCTGTGTTTGTGTGCGCCTTAGCCGCACGTATATATCAATATAACATAAATGGAGGACCAAACTTTCTCCGATAAAAATAAAATAGGGAAAGATCAAGAACCTCTTCCTCCTAGTGCTGTTGCTGCTGCTGGGAGTTGTTCATCATCCCAGAGAGGAAGTAGGAACACCTCTACTTTTACTAAACAATTGACCCTCCAACAGTCCCTAGCGATGAGGATGAAGTACGACAGCAGTCATCCTGAAGCAAAACGTATAACTGAGGCCTTGACTGCTATGTTGGTGTTAGACGTGCGTCCGGTATCCGCCATTAGTGCAGTGGGATTTAGTCAATTAATGGTGGTAGTGTGTCCCCGGTTCCAAATCCCGTCTAGATTCCACCTGCATCCTCAAAGCAGCAGCGACAAGCGTGCGTCTGTCTGTTAAAGGGTGGTGTAACCCTCAAAGTGTGCTCCACAAACAATAAAAAAATTATTATTTTTTCTCTTTGTGAAATGTGTGGGCTGTAGCCGCACGTGCATCCTTAAACCAGCAGCGACAAGCGTGCGTCTGTCTGTTAAAGGGTGGTGTAACCCTCAAAGTGCACTCCACAAACAATAAAAATATTCTTCTTTTTTTTCTCTTTGTGAAATGTGTGGGCTGTAGCCGCACCTGCATCCTTAAAGCAGCAGCGACAAGCGTGCGTCTGTCTGTTAAAGGGTGGTGTAACCCTCAAAGTGTGCTCCACAAACAATAAAAATATTCTTCTTTTTTTTTCTGTCTTTGTGAATTGTGTGGGCTGTAGCCGCACTTACATCCTCAAAGCAGCAGCGACAAGCGTGCGTCTGTCTGTTAAAGGGTGGTGTAACCCTCAAAATGCTCCAAAAAATAAAAATATTTTTTTTATGTGTTTGTGACTTGTGTGCGATGTAGCCGCACGTGCATCAACACAGTAGCAGCGCCAAGCGTGCGCCTGTGTCATAAGTCAAGGGCCGGTTTGGACATCTGGTCAGGACTGAAGGACGTGCCAACAATTTCTGACAAGTCTACTGTCACTGCATATGATACTGTCCTCAAAGCAGCAGCGACAAGCGTGCGTCTGTCTGTTAAAGGGTGGTGTAACCCTCAAAGTGTGCTCCATAAACAATAAAAATATTCTTTTTTTTTCTGTCTTTGTGAATTGTGTGGGCTGTAACCGCACTTGCATCCTCAAAGCAGCAGCGACAAGCGTGCGTCTGTCTGTTAAAGGGTGGAGTAACCCTCAAAGTGCTCCAAAAAATAAAAAACTATTTTTTTATGTGTTTGTGACTTGTGTGCGATGTAGCCGCACGTGCATCCTTAAAGCTGCAGCGACAAGTGTGCGTCTGTCTGTTAAAGGATTACATCGGTGACAGCATCCAAGTAGGCATGTCAGACAGTCCAGTCCGTACCTGTACTGGCAGGAAAAAGAAGCAATTTGGAGGTCCCTGTACAAACTGGCTCTATTTTATCTGAGTTGCCCCCCCTCCAGTGTGTACTCCGAAAGAGTGCTTAGTGCAGCCGGGAACCTTGTCAGCGAAAGGCGTAGGAGGTTGCTTCCACAAATTGTGGAGAAGATGATGTTCATAAAATGAATTATCAACTCTTCCAGGGAGACCAGCCTCCAGAACGTACAGAGGGACCTGTGGTTGTGGATTCCAGCAGGGATGAATTAATACTCTGTGAGGATGAGGATGTACACAACACTGAAGAGGGTGAGGAATCGGTGGATGAGGAGGATGAGGACGACATCTTGCCTCCGTAGAGCCAGTTTGTGCAGGGACAGATTAATTGCCAGCTTGTTTTGTGGGGGCCCAAACGAACCAATCATTTCAGCCACAGTCGTGTGGCAGACCCTGGCGCTGAAATGTTTGGTTTGTTAAAGTGTGCATGTCTTGTTTATACAACATAAGGGTGGGTGGGAGGGCCCAAGGACAATTCCATCTTGCACCTCTTTTTTTTCTTTGAATTATGTACTGTTTGGGGCCTAGTTTTTCAAACTGCCATCCTGTCTGCCACTGCAGTGTCACTCCTAGATGGACCACGTGTTTGTGCCGCCCACTCGTATCTCTTAGCATAGTCATCCAGCTACCTCGGTGCAACCTTTTGGATATAAAAACACTATTGTGAGGTGTGAGGTGTTCAGAATAGACTGGAAATGAGTGTAAATTAAGGTTATTGAGGTTAATAATAGCATAGGAGCAGAAAAACACACAAATTCTGTGATTTTAGCTGTTTTTATGCTTTTTTTAAAAAAAATACAGATCCAAAACACAAAACCAAGAACCCAAAACACGGAAGGGTGGTTTTGGCAAAACCAATCCAGATCCAAAACACGAAGAAAGATCCAGATCCAAAACCAAAACACAAAACACGAAAAGTGGCCAGTGCACACCCCTACTTTTAACACATTTTATGCACGTTTTGCATACTGGCATTTCTCTGCTTCTCATCTAAATAAAAGGAAAATGTCATTTTTTTGCTAAACAAATATTTCCATTCTCTGCTTAGTATTGTTCAGGGAAATATATTCCCAGTCTAGCAACTCTACATATTTCAAATGTATGATAATGTGGGGAATGCATTATATAAAGTGAGCAGCGTGTTGTGTGCTTGGGAAAAAAAGGCTGAAATTATATATAAAACAATATTTTCCCACTTGGCTTCCAACAAAGATGCATCTAAACTTTTTGAAAATTTTACTCTGCTTCTTCTCCCTACAGATAGATCTGGTTTATGGAATAATTACATTGGAGATTATAGCATAAGACTTCGCCATGCAAATGTGTTACTTAAGCATCCACAGCCAGACACTACGGAAGACAGGACATAAGCCCCGGGTCTTGCCAAATTCAATCAGCATCCCAATGTAACATTATCATAGTGCAGTATGAGATCTTGTTATCTTGTTTATAGATAATATATACAGCTTCAAGGCTACATTTCCCTTCCAAGCAGCAATATACCGTATATACTCGAGTCGACCCGAATATATGCCGAGGTACCTAATTTTACCACAAAAAACTGGGATAACTTATTGACTCGAGTATAAGCCTAGGGTGGGAAATGCAGCAGCTACTGGTAGTAATCCGTCCCCTGGTACTGCCCCCAGTACTAATATACCCCCTCTGGTAGTGCCCCCAGTAGTAATATCCCCCCTGGTAGTGCCCCCAGTAGTAATACCCCCCCTGGTAGTGCCCCCAGTAGCAATTATCCCCCCTGGTAGTGCCCCCAGTATTAATCCCCCCCTGGTACTGCCCCAGTAGTAATCCCCCCCTGGTACTGCCCCCAGTAGTACTATTCCCCCTCTGGTAGTGCCCACATGAGTAATACCCCTCTGGTAGTGCCCCCAGTAGTAATACCCCCCTAGTAGTGCCCCCAGTGTATGCACTTACCGCACGCCTGGTCCCAATGCCGGCAATATCACACTGGGTACATATCGGCTAATGTGGGAATCGGTATGTAATACCGACAGACGGGATCCAGTCAGTCAGAATCCCGATGCCTGGATCCCGACAACATACCGACACTTGATGGTCGGGATGCTAACCCTCCCCCTCTCCCTACCCTAACCCTCCCTCCCTGGTGCCTGAACCTAACCTCTCCCCCTAGTGCCTAATCCTAACCTCCCCCTCACCGCACCCTAAACCTAATCCTCCCCCCCTAGTGCCTAACCCTAACCCCTAACCCTCCCCTCAACACTGCTACTTACCTTCAGTATTCTGGTGCCGATAAGGTAAGCGTCGGCATCCAGACCACCGGTATGGCGAACGCATACCACTAATGTGTTCCCTAGCTTTAGTGTGCCTCAGCCGAAATCCACAACCATCCCCAGCCTTGGTAAAATTTGTAGATATCCAATATAACACAACCATGAGTGTGGGATTCATCTGATATAGTGAACACTAGTGCCAGGCTAGTCAGCACAGATATGGTGTCTATATGGTGCGGGAGTACACAAAAATCAGAAACTACAGAAGTTTACTAGACCCATACTGGAGATCTTGTTCTGTGTCATGCCAAATTCTAGTGGTAGGATGTAATACAAGACCATCCCGACTGTCACAATACCGGCAGCCGAATCCCAACGGTCAAAATACTGACAAATCCTGATGGGGAGTATTAGGGTAGGTTTAGGGATAGGGTTAAGCACTAGGAGCAGGGTAAGGTTTAGGGTGTGGTAGGGGATGGTCAGGCTTAGTTTGCCAAAGCAGACGATTAGGGTTAGGCTGCAGGAGAGGTGGGTTAGGGTTAGAATACTCACAAAAAATGGTTTGCATTTTGACTGCCAGGATTTGCAGTCAGTATTGTGACGGATAGAATGATCACCACTGGGATATAGTACCCAACCCGTTAAAAGTGAAGGTTGCGAGTTTCTTGCATTACAACCACTTTGCCTACACTATAAAGATGCACAGGAAAATCTCTTGGGCTACCATAATTTCAAGTGAAGCTCACTGCCTCTAAGCGAGGCTGCACCCTATGCAAATTTTATTGTAATCACTGTAAAAGAAGAATTTCGGCCTCTCTAAAGAACTATATTTAAAACGTTCACACATAACATAGGTCCTAAAAGATGTATATTTATGTCATTTATATTTTATATTCAGTTTTGTGCAGAAAATTACAATAAATATACAGTGAAGTCCATCTCTTTAAAACCCCGTTTCTGGACCTTTTGATTCTTATGTTAGACAACTAAATTTTGCTTCACGTATTTGCTCATTATCTACATTCTATTCTCCCTGTAACATATAATTTAGCCGCTCTAACTAAGTAAATAATAGCAGGCAGGAGGTGAATTATCCCATTAATCATCTGATTACCTCACATAAAGAATTTGTATTAACAGTTTTATACTGTACATTGCTAAATAAATATCTGATATGATACTGGCTTAATTAGATTTTGAGGGTTAAAATCTCCAGAAGAATTGATAGTTTTTTTTTTTCAGAACTCTAATGTAACAAAATGAAAATATATTTTTTTAGAAAAAATTGTTGTTGTTTTTTTGTTTTGGAATAGTTCAACACTCAGCTGGTTGGCCGCCCGGTGCCGTCCACCATCGCAACCATCGACCCCCGATGCTGGGATTGTAACTGCAGCAGGGGGTGTCATACACCTCCTGCTGCATTTGCGTTATTGCAAGAATCGCAATTGCAAAGCCGCCTGCGTTCAGCTTTGCAATTGGGATCCTTTCTGAATCAGGCTTAGGGGTAAATATACTAATAATCGTGTTGGTCCCAATTTGTCCCGTTTTTCAACTAGGATAGGATGAATCAAAACGCCCGTTTTTTTTTTCCATTTTAAAAATTGGGAATTTACCAAGCTCCCAGTTTTGACAGGATCGCTTTGATTGATGGTGTATTTGGTAGACCCTGTCTGTCTTGAAGTACCGATTTCACTGCCCAAATTTCTCTCCCAAACAAGCAGGTTGCACATATTAGTGAAATATGTGCAGACTGCTTGTTTATTTTTTTATATTTTAAAGGTTAATTTTAAGAAAAAAATTTACGTGGCCCCCCCCCCCCAAAAAAAGCCTAACTAGCCCCGGACTTGTCAGCCAGGCCTGGTTCCAAAAATTATGTTGAACAAAACGAGTAGGGTTCCACCGTTATTTAGGAACCAGCGCCAGGCTGCAGGGCCAGTCCTGGTTTTAATTATACAGTTAGTGGCTGCTGATAAGCTGGCGGCTCCTGACTCACTGATCAGCCCACGTGGGAACTGTCAGGAGCTGGAGCCAATCAGCGGCCGCACAACAGTTAGCGGCCGCTAATTGGCTGGCGGCTTCTGACAGTTCTCACTGAACAGTCGGGAGCCGGTTAGCAGTGTATGTGGTCACACACATACACCGCTAATGGTAATTATATGGATCGGGTGTTGTTTTTTTATTTTGCAAAGACCCTGAATGCTACGGAAACCAGCGCCAGGATGTAGTTGAGTATACGATCTTTTTTGCAGGTCATTCCTCATGGATTACTACTGAAGAAGTGGACAGACCGGCTGGTACAGGTAAGTATGTGTGATTGCTGGATGTGTGTAATAAACTTGTACTATCTAAGGTGTGTGTGTTCTGTCTATATTTAACTATTTATTTTACAGTGGCGGTACGGGTACCGGCTGCCAGCTGGCACTTGTAGTTCCACAAGTGCCAAAGAGCAGGCATGCTGGCACCTGTAGTTCCACTGTAACATACAATAGTTTTTCACTTTATTACGCCCATATCCACTGCTACAGGAGAGTGGGAAAGAGCCCCTGGCTACAGACCAAGCCAGGGGTGCTTTGGAGAGAGGGGACCCCTTCTTGGGGGGTCCCCACCTCCCCTGAGATCCCCGGCTTGGCCTGACCGACTTGGGGTGATAATGCTTTGGTCCTGGAGACCCGGTAATAGGGTCAATAAAATATTGATAAAACAGCTAAAATCATGTAACTTGTGCCTGTTTACATGCAATTAAAAAAAACTGAGTTTAAATCCGATTTCCGAACTGACTACAGAACTGAAGAATTACCTGGTTCAACTTGGAACCCCAAAGTGATTTCAAACTGGGACTCGATTCTGATTGGAACCCCTAAGTTCGGGTGTGTTTGAATTTTAGGAAAACCGAACTACACATCTGTAATATATTTACATGCAAATAAATACATTTTACAATGCATTCTGTATGTACATATTTAGGGGCAGATTTAATAAAGCTTGGAGAGAGATAAAATTGGAGATAAATAGAACCAACCAATCAGCTCCTGTCATTTTTCAAAAACGGCATATAAAGTGACAGGAGCTAATTGGTTGGTGCTATTTATCTCCAATTTTATCTCTCTCAAGCTTTATTAAATCTCCCCCTTAATTCTCTTCCATGCGTTTTTGTAAGTAGTGTCTTTGACCATGTATACTGCTTAACTTCCTATTTGATAATAGATTTATCCAAACATAAAAAAAGTTAAGAATCAGAAGTGAAAAGTTAAAGAAAGGGATTCATACATTATTGATATGTCATATTCTAGGTTCTCTACTAGTTAAAATACTTTTTTGGGATGAAACTGAGCATAACACTAGGGTCTCCTTTCTCCACAGTGTTTTGATGATGACATAGATCTGGGGGTTAATTTATCAAGTAAAGATTTATCATAACAAAATTGCCATTTGAAAACCACCGGCAAGCCTGTTATTTGATAAATAAACCCCCTGATCTCTCTGTCTTCCCAAGATATCATCAGCTGTCAAGTGATTAACAACAGTTACTGTGATAAATCTTATATAAAGTGTTTGATGTCAACAAACGAAATGACTGTACTGTGGAAAATTAATTTGTGTAACAGATGGCAAAATGTATTAGATTTATTCCCTGCAAAAAAACAATTTTATTTCAAGGATGATTTTACTAGGGCTTAAGTCTTTTTTATTGCACTGATTTAGTCAGTTTTATATAATCAGTTTCCAGTATGCAGCTTTTAAAGCATTGTGTAATTTGGACACGTGTTGTAGTTAGACTCTATCATATGACTACACCGTTACTACTATTCATGAAAATAGTCATAATAAAAATAATATGTATGCAAGTCATAAAAGTATCACATCTACTAAGACATGTTACACACTAGCTCCTCTCCAGTGATTTCCTTCTACTTATATTGATAGGTTATTTAATTTTACCCTAAAAAAATAGTTTTGATTTAGAGGCGTCAAACTTTAAAGCCCTACTATGTTTGGGCAATTAGATAAGGTTCTAGAGTGCAGTAATTTGGTACATACAGTACTAAAAAAAAATCTTAAAAAATCAAGGAGGGAGACAAGGATGTATCCCTACAGCAGAAATATTTGCAGATTGTCTATTAACACAAGACGCCCCCTACAGCAGTATCATAGTTTTGCATCACTACGCAGCAGTAACGTGATCAGTCTACAACTCTTAATCAGGTCCATAGTACAGTAGCCCTTTTTTTCATTAGCCATTTGTACGAGACCTAGCGGTTTCTTCTCTATAGTAGCACCAGATAGTTGATGACTAAAAGTGGTGTCTTCTAAGCTTGATGAAGAAGTTAAGAGTCTACTATGGGCATCAGGGAGAGTGAAGGTTATTACATACCAAACACTGGTTTAGAGCAAAACTGAAAGTCTATCAGCACTGTACTGTAGGCTTTTATATAATTGTAGTATATAATATATTGTTTACTGTATTCCAAAAAAAGATTAGATCTCTTAAAGGAGAATTTTCCTGAAAATGTATGTTCTATATGGTCATCCCCATTAATTTACTTATTATTCATGCACTTCTTGTGCTGAACAGGAGACAAAACCCTTTTAATAGCTTTGTTGACAGATAAATGACCAACTATAAGAGAAATGTTACGTCAGCACATTAATGTCCACCAGATACTCTACAACTGGAAACAAATGAACATCTGGAGGCTATACAATACATCTATAGCTGCAAGTCTATGTATCATATTAATGTGTAAAATATCTCAAGCATTTCAGAGGTTTACATTTTTCAATATCCCAAGTCTCATGTGATGTGATTTCTATGAGTCACCTCATTTATATTCATGAAGGTGAGATCTAATCTGCGTGCAAATCTCATATAGAATGCACATAGAAATATATATATTTATTTACCTACCCTATCTGTGTGCAATCAGAAGTATTAAGGCTATGGGGGTGTTTTCAATGTTAGGTATAATACAATTAAAAATGAGGAAGGAACTGATGAACGTGTGAGTGTTTTATCTAGGCACAAAAGCTATGCCTGCAAAACGTTCAGGTGCAACAGGAGTACAAAACTTAGCCAAGTCTGTAAAGTGGGCCTCTGATGAAGTCGTGAGAGGAGCCACGGGGAAACGCGTCAGACACTGCCGCTGTTACCTACTTGCAGGAGGATCATTACCCACCAGTGCTGACGGCTGCTCCTATCGGCCCACCATTGCCGGCAGCCAGGATTTTTTGTTCTGCAAAGACCAACTGGGACTTCCACTGCTGCAACGCTGCATCTACTGACCAGCCCAACTTGGCACGCTGTCAGACTGTGATCCGCTTTCGCGCTGCCAGCCAGCTGGTTACACACGCGGCTTGACACACTGCCGCACCTGGACCTCACAAGCCATGTTGATGTGACTCGCTTCTGTGCACTGGCCGGTTAGCTGGAGACACACGCGGCTTACAAACATTGTTGCCATTGGAAACAGGCTACGCTGCTGGACATTGATTCATTCTACACATAGGTTAGAGCCTTTTTTCATTCATACAGCACTCACCTTTATTGACTTCCAGCCAGGGCCGGCCCGAGCCCAATTTTTTAGGTAAGCAAATATTTCTTTGGACGCCCCCAGAGGTCCTGTTGCTCGTGCCGAAAAAAAAAAAAAAATTAAGGGGAAGTGGTCTCGTGGGAAAAGCCATAAACATACCTAAAGCATGTTCATATATGTATATAACGATGCAACTAGTACATAGTTACACAAATGTACAAATAATTACTCTAACAGTCTGTTATAGGTTTCTTATGGCCACCTGGAACGAGGGGTGCAAGTATAGATTACAAGAGCCAAGGAGTGCAGTGAAGGTATTAGGGACAGGGTTCACACAGAACCACATTTAATTGGGACAGATTACTTTGTGCAGAGTGCGATACCATCTCCCTCCCAGACATGCTTTCTCTAGCCAGCTCTTCAGTAGGGAACGGGTATGATTTAACGCCGGACCCATGCCCGGCGGTTGGAATCCCGACAGTGGCATCCCGCCAGTGGAGGAAATCCTGATCATCCCTAGGTAAGTATTCACCAACCTATTACTTCCCCCTAACCCTCCCTTAAGGGTGCCTAACCCTAACCTTCCCCCCCAGTGCCTACCCTAATCCCCCCTCTAAGTGCCTAAACCTAACCCCCCTTCCCCGCAGCCTAAACCTAAGTCCCCCGGGGGGTGCCTAACCCTAACCTCCCCCCGGGGGTGCCTAACCCTCCCTCTAGCCTAACGTCCCAGGGGGTGCCTAACCCTAAGTCCTGGGGGGTGCCTAACCCTAACCTCCCCCTGGGGGTGCCTAACACTCCCTCTAGCCTAACCTCCCAGGGGGGTGCCTAACCCTAAGTCCCCCCGGGAGCCCTAAACCCTAACCCTCCCCCTTGTGACTGTCCGCGCTCGGCATCCCTTCGATCGGGATGCCGGGCAACAGGCTCCCGGCGTAGGTCTAATGACAGGCATTGGGATTTCGACGCCTGTCATTAAACACTTGCCGGGATATCACAGTTGGGAAGCCAGCTGTCGGTATTATATCCGCCGGCTTCCCGACTGCATACCCTCAGTAGAGTTGTGACTGTGTCAGGACTGAAAACTCCAGTTTGATAGTACCAGTGATTGCACTGAATGAAAGTATTTGTGGGTTCCAGAGACCCCACACTTTAAAAAATCAGGGTCCTACTCCACCATTTCTGGGTCCCATCACATATGGGGGGGCAAGGGCTGGCATAATTTGGGACAGTGCTGGGGGCAGGTAGCAGCTGGGATAAAGGGGGTTAAGGTCAAGCAGCAGTTGGGGTAAAGGCAGGAATAAGTTGGAGTAAAGCTTGGGTTAGGGCCTGAGTAAGGGAAGGCAGAGCTGGGGGTAGGGAGAGAGAAACTTCAGACAGCAGTTGTGACAGTGCTGAGTGCAGTATGCATGTGTGCAGTGGGCATGTGTGCAGTGGGCATGTGTTCAGTATGCATGTGTGCAGTGGGCATGTGTTCAGTATGCATGTGTGCAGTGGGCATGTGTTCAGTATGCATGTGTGCAGTGGGCATGTGTGCAGTATGCATATGTGCAGTGGGCATGTGTTCAGTATGCATGTGTTCAGTATGCATGTGTTCAGTATGCATGTGTGCAGTGGGCATGTGTTTAGTATGCATGTGTTCAGTATGCATGTGTTCAGTATGCATGTGTGCAGTGGGCATGTGTTTAGTATGCATGTGTTCAGTATGCATGTGTTCAGTATACATGTGTGCAGTGGGCATGTGTTTAGTATGTATGTGTTCACTATGTATGTGTGCAGTGGACCTGAGGTTTACTAGGGCACTTTCCACCCCCCTCCCCCTGAGAGGGTCCCTGTAAATGGCCATCACAGTGCTCCTAAACCCAGGAGTGCCCTCTGCAGAAACACACATAAACACCTCCCCCCTCCTCTCTGTCACGCTCATACCCGGGTTTTGTACTTACCGAGCGCTGCCTCTTCCTCAGCGCCAGGGTATTGTGCGGTATCCCATTTAAGCAGACGGAGTGTGATCCCTTCATAGCGGCAGCAGCGCTGCCCTCCCCTTCGGAGCACAGAGGAGAGAGAGGCAGGGGCAGTCTGCTGTCCCGGGGATAAATGGTAGCCCCGCCTCCCTCATGGCAGTGGGCGCCGACTATTGCAACGGTCACATGACCAGGAGGATGCTGTCGGTCTCAGTGATTGGTTGATGGCTCCGGCGCCGGGGACTGAAGCCTCTGAAGATGTTACCGGCTGCAACATTTCCTCCACCCGCCGCTGGCTACAAACACCCCTCATTTTCCAGCAGCTGAGCTGCCCTCGCGCTAAAATTAATAAAAGAGAGGGCGCCCATCAGGACCATGTGAGGAACTCACTGTCCGTGACTGCCGCCGCGCCCTCTTCAGTTGGGCGCTCTACGCAGCCGCGTACCTGGCGTATACGTCGGGCCGGCTCTGCTTCCAGCCCAAAACATCAGTGTACCTGGCTCAAGTATACATCATTGGGATTAATTGTCATCCTAGGATAAGCAACATAGGAGACCTCCTGAGGAGGGCAGAAAGTTCCAACTCTCCAGCTTACCCAGATTATACCCATTGTGAAATTATTTATTCATGCATGCTAGTAACACTAGCCATCCCAGCACTGTTATTGGTTTTGATTTTTTAATGCTCCTATTTTTATATGCTTTGTACTGTATTTATATGTGTACTTATGTCATAATATATGCTAAATATTAAAATTATCTTTTATTAATTGATTTAAGGGTACTGAGTTTTTGCACTGTGAACAACATATAGATTTCTTTCAGTCCCTTGTTAACTTTATTGGGAGTTTTTACACAACCCCCCACAGCTGCATGACCGGTAGTTTATTATATTTCATTATATATTTATTTATCTATTAGCGCCTATATAAAGGGATTTTTCTTGATCCTGTAAAGTGGTGGAGTAGGATGATCTCAATTGGTAGGTATCGCCAAATAAATAAACAGGAGGTGGCATATATATGTGTATTCTAATGGAATGTTTTGCACAGGCAGAAAAAAGAAAATATATTCCTTTTCGGGGCACTCTTATTTGAAATCTTCAATGCATGTGATATGATTATGATGTTTAAAATATCCCTTTAATTATTAAGTAACTTAAAAATTGTGTTTATAAAGGAAGAAAATATTCCTATAGGCAAAAATATATAAGTAAATAAATTGATTCTGCTAAATAGTCCTGAAAACTTGTTTATAGAAGCTAACAAATCATTTAAGGGTAAATTAAATTTACTAAAGTGAGAGTTTTTAGAAGGGAGTTTTAAAAGTGATGTTACCCATAGCAACCAATCAGATTCCAGCTATTATCTTCTAGAAGGTGCTAGTTAAATGTTAAGTAGAATTTGATTGGTTGCTATGGGCAACATCACTTCTAAAACTCACTTCTAAAAACTCTCACTTTAGTAAATTTACCCCTTAAGGTTCAAATGAAGTGCAATCACTACCAATCATCTGGTTTGGGCAGTGGTGCCTTTTGTATTATAATTACTGCTCCGCTCACATTTTGTGGCAAAAGGTGTCTATAATTGCGTGTGTATAGTGTTTGAGATAGGAAAACAAGACTGATATTGCACAGATCAAAATTAAATAGACAAATTGTTTTGCACCAATCCAATTAGCACAGATCAAAATAGCATAGATCAAAATTGTATAGATCAAAATTGCACAGCATTCAATAGAATGAAACAATAATGCACAAGCTACAGTACACACTGATATTGCACAAATCAAAATAAAATAGAAAAAAAAATGTTTTTGCCCAATCAATTTAGCACATATCAAAATTGCATAGATCAATTGCATGAATCAAAATTGCATCAATCAAAATTGCATCAATCAAAATTGCATAGGTCAAAATTGCACAGCTCCCATGTGAGTGAGTGGGAGAGATGGTGTCTCATGAAAGTAAAGTGTGGTGGTTAGATGTTAAAGACCTGTTAAAGGGTGTTAGGTGGACCTTGGTGCTAAATAGCATTGCAGGGACCAGATTAGCCCATGGGTGTTAGGTGGATCCTGATGCAATATGCATTGCAGGGGCCAGATTTGCCCAGGTCAGTCAGACTACCACCTGAAAGAGATAGAATAAATATACACCTGTCTGTGTGGTCACACCATACCTGGAGGACTGTTTTTCTATGTCAGTTGTTTATCCACAGTGGAACGGTATGCTCCCTATAAACAGCAATGTATCGCTGAAAGCTGCAATGTGCATGCTGCTTTTAGAAGCATGTGCTTCCACATCTACTCACGTAACCCGGGATCCTCAGAGCCAGTTCGGGTGAGTTACAGATGTGTGAGCCGGAACGTGTCCACCGGGGTGCTGATCCAACCGGAAGTGCGGGTGTTTGCCGTACATTTCGCCGTAAGATCTTGTTCACAAACAGTCTGTTTGTGATCTATGCATTTGTGGTCTATGCAAATTTGATTCATAAACTGATTCATTTAATAGTGTTCTGTGTTATTGATATGACTGTTAACACTTTAGAACACTCATATCGTTTTATTGTCACATGGGAGCTGTGCAATTGTGATTCATGCCATTTTGATTCATGCAATTTTGATTCATGCAATTGATCTATGCAATTTTGATCTGTGCGAAATTGAGTGGGTAAAAACACATTTATTCTATTTCATTTTAATCTATGCAATTTTGATCAATGCCAATTTGACTGGTGCAAAACAATTTGTCTATTTAATTTTGATCTATGCAATATCAGTCTTGTTTTCCTATCTCAAACACTATACACACGCACCTTTGCCACAAAGTGTGAGCGGAGCAGTAATTATAGTACAAAAGGCAACACTGCCCAAACCAGATGATTGGTAGTGATTGCACTTCATTTGAAGCCTAAATGTTTTGTTAGCTTCTATAAACAAGTTTTCTGGACTATTTAGCAGAATCAGTTTATTTATTTACTTATATATTTTCACCTATAGGAATTTTTTCTTCCTTTATAAACACAATTTTTAAGTTACTTAATAATAAAAGGTATATTGAGCAGCACAGGTGGTGTAACGGTTAGCATTACTGCCTCACAGCACTGAGGTCATGGGTTCAATTCCCACCACAGTTTGTATATTCTCCCTGTGCTTGTGTGGTTTTCCTCCGGGTACTTCAGTTTCCTCCCACACTCCAAAAATATACCGCTATGTTAATTGGCTCCCAACACAAATTAACCCTAGTAGCTATATGTGTGCACATGTGATAGGAAACATAGAATGTAAGCTCCTCTGGGGCAGGGACGATGTGAATGGCCAAGTATTCTCTGTAAAGCGCTGCGGAATATGTGTGCGCTATATAAATAACTGGTAATAATAATATTTTAAACATCATAATCATATCACATACATTGAAAATTTCAAATAAGAGTGCCCCAAAAAGGAATATATTTTATTTTTTTTGCCTGTGCAAAACATTCCATTAGAATTTCTGTTTTTTTATTCCTGGGAGCACCTCCAACACCTACTTTGAAATATAGAGGTTCCCCTCCTATTGACATGCACTAAGGTACTGTTGGTTCACTGTCTATTTTTTTCACTATTTTTTCATCTAAAACCTGTGCAGGAATCCTTCTCCTAAATCCCCATTTCCCAATTCATATTATATATATATATATATATATATATATATATTATATATGTGTGTGTATATGTAAACACTATGGGGCACTTCCAGTGGTCACAAGTCCATGTGAATAAATGCCATTAGGCTGAGTCGGATACAACTATGCCCAGGGGCTTATGTATAATGGGTGCATATTATCTAATACTTACCTCTCCGAGGTCACGCATCGGATGTCTCAGCCCTGCACAAAACCGCCACCATGGCCATTTAGCCAGCGTTTGTGCATGCGTAGTGAGGAAAACTGCCGGGAAAATGGCAGCCGCGCATTTTCCCGGCAACCGACGCTTGCACAGTAGACTCTAGTGTCCAGAATCTACTGATGTTGTGGCCAGCAGTCAGACCTGTCAGTCTGCTGCCGGCTGCCAGGGAGAGAGGAGGGGACGCCAGACAGGAAATGAACTCGGGTCCCCTCCTCTCTTAAAACACCCCTGTCTATGCCCAGTGCCAGATTAAGGTCTGCATGAGCCTGGAGCTGAAATTTATGAAGGGCCTATTGTGTGCCACCGCATGGGATGTGACCTGCGCCATGGTGATGTGACTAGTGATGTGGAGGGTGTGGTCAATGTTGTGGGGGTGTGACTAGCACCTACCTTTAAAAACCTTGATCTCTTTCCCCTTCTTATTTATAATAATAGTGTTGTCAGACCCAGCTGTGGGTTCAGTAGCCAGGGGCTAGGGTAAGTTGGAGGTAAGAGACGGGAAGTCAAAATATAAGTCTTCTTCATAGACTACTCGCAGATGTTGGTGAGACCTACTCTGGAGCACAGAGTCTAATCCACTTGATGGTATGCTACAGTGACCCCTCCAAGCGGGATATGGGTTTTGCTGCACCAAGTGAACAGGTCACGGCCCCCAGAGTAAATATCTGAGAGTAGCAGGAAGACAGGGACAGGACTAGGTATGTGATGGAGAAGCAAGTAGGAGAATCAGCTAGATGAGGCAGACACTGATTAGTGATGGAATTAACTCAGGAGATCCAGAGGCAGTTTGCAACAATTAGTTGTACTGGGGAACTAAGATGCTGAATGATGATAGAACAGTTTCAGTGATCCAGTCACTGAATAGCGAGCTAGCTGGGAATCCAGATGCTGAATAGCGATGGATAACAGTTCTGTGAGTTTGACGCTGTGTAGCAAAGGTTTTAGGTGACTGGGAATAAAGATGTTAAATAGCAATGAGACACACAAAAGTTTGTAATTTTATAGAGAACACTAGGGAATAGTGTTGAGTCTAGGACGCAGTCTCAGCAAATGAACACTAGAGAAGCAAAGTTGCACAGGCAACTTCCTGCTCCAAGAGTTAAACTAAAATACCCTTAGGTAGTTGGTAATTGGCTGAATGAGGCAGTTGACCGACCGCAGCCTATTAGTGGAGGATAATAGTCAGATGACATGAACCAACATGGCGGCACCCATGTCCACACCTGTGGCAACCATGACGCGCACATGAGGACTCTATCAGACCCAGGGGAAAATACTTATCCACTACCAATTCCTAGGCCTGACATCCAAAACGCTTCAGAGCACGAAGACGCTGGCAATCCCAGTCCACATCCTGACAAGTGTAATGTGAGAATCTACAAATTAACAAAGGAAAGCACCCCTAGTATCATGACCATAATATGAAAAAAGAAAAATGGCACTTAATGTTAACATAATTAGGAATCGCCACTACTAAAGAGGCTACGGGTCACATATACCCCTTTCACACAGAAAAGCAAAGTGATGGGTCAAGCATTTTGACCCGGCAAATGCTTTGTGAGACCTCCGCCACAAAAAGGTGTCTCATTAACAAGGTGTCATACAGGAAACATCTCACGATGGGTAAAAGCAAAGAGCTCTCTCAAGACCTTCGCAACCTTATTGTTGCCTACTTACAGAAGGCTTTCTAAACTTCTGAATGTCCCAGTGAGCACTGTTGGGGCCATAATCCTGAAGTGGAAAGAGCAACTTTTCACCATAATCTGGCCACGACCAGGTGCTCCTCGCAAAATTTCTGACAGAGGAGTGAAAACAATTATCAGAAGAGTTGTCCAAGAGCCAATGACCACTTGTGGAGAGCTTTATAAAGACCTGGAATTAGCAGGTACAATTGTTTCAAAGAAAACAATAAGTAATGCACTCAACCGCCATGGCCTGTAAGACTCCATTGCTGAAGAAAAAGCATGCTGAAAGTGTGCTGCACAACATTTGGTCAAGCCAATGAAATACTGGGAGAAAATAGTCTGGTCAGATGAGACCTAAATTTAACTCTTAGGATGCCATAATACACACCATGTTTTAAGGAGAAATGGCACTGCACATTACCCTAAAAACAACATACCAACAGTGAAGTTTGGAGGTGGTAAAATCATGGTGTGGGGCTGTTTTTCAGCATATGGTACTGGCATACTTCATATAATTGGAAGGATGAATGGAAAAATGTACCAAGACATTCTTTATAAAAATCTGCTGCCATCTACAAGGATGCTGAAGATTAAACAAGGGTGGACATTTCAGCAAGACAATGATCCCAAACACACAGCCAAGGACACTCTCAATTGGTTTCAGAGAAAGAAAATAAAGCTGCTAGAATGGTCCAGCCAATCACCTGACTTGAATCCAATTGAAAATCTATAGAAATAACTAAAGATCAGAGTTCATAGAAGAGGCCCATGAAACCTTCAAAATTTGAAGCCTGTTTGTGAGGAAATCACACGTGAAAAATGTTGATGTGTTCAATACTAATTTTACCCGCTATATATAAAAAAGGTGGGATCTTTCTTTGGTGCTTCAGTCCAGTCTGCAGGTAACTGCAGTATCAAAGGAAAAATTTATTTTCCAACAAAAACTTAAATAATACAAAAAATACTATGTCTATGATACCTTATACAACAAAGTCTCTTTTTCTATATGCGGTCTTACTTTTGGGCTCCTTCACCACACCATGGTATTAATCTTATTTGAACAATGATGTTAGTATACACAAAAATGGCTTCTGGTTTAGTACTGATATACAGTAACTCTCAAATCTTCCTCCAGCTGTTTTATGATAAGGGTGGTACTAAGCATGGAAATGCGGCCAAAACTCAGAAAATGCAGTTTTTGGAGTTTTGGCCACATATCCATATATACCAAGCTTCGGAATGTGATACATTCGCAGGGGGCAGATGTACTAAGCTCTGTAAAGTGATAAATTGGAGAGTGATAAACTACCAACCAATCAGTTCCTTACTGTCACTTTTCAAACAGTTAGGAGCTGCGTGGCAGGTACAGTAGTTTATAATTTTCCAATGTATTACTTTCCAGAGCTTAATACATCTCCCCCCAGAGCTTGGACACGGTGGGTAATGCCATCTTTAATTAACAATAATTATCATAATCATCATCATCACCAGTTATTTATATAGCGCACACATATTCCGCAGCGTATACTGAGAATATTTGGCCATTCACATCAGTCCCTGCCCCAGTGGAGCTTACACTCTATATTCCCTATCACATGCACGCACACATACACACTAGGGTTAATTTGTGTTGGGAGCCAATTAACCTACCACTATATTTTTGGAGTGTGGGAGGAAACCGGAGTACCCGGAGGAAACCCACGCAAGCACAGGGAGAATATACAAACTCCGCACAGGTAGGGCCATGTTGGGAATCTAACCCATGACCTCAGTGCTGTGAGGCACTAATGCTAACCATTACACCGTCTGTGCTGCACGTAACTTAATTGATGCGAGCACCGGAGAAATTCATCATTGCTTCAGCGCGGAGACAGCTGATCTGAAAATCAGCTGTCTCCATGAGTTTTTTCACTGCTCCTTTCAGAGCAGTGAATCTACAGGTCACGCATGTGCACAAGAGCTCCGACATCCAGCGGAAGGAGCCAGACAAGGGCAGTGGGATCCGAAAGGATCCCTTTTCATGACCTTTTCATGCAATTTTTTTTGCCATTTGGGAGGGAGAGCACCCGAACGAGGCAGCAGCCTCTTGATAAAGGACACAGGCAGCACACCTTCACAGCTACGTTGCTGGTGATAAGTGTGGCTAATGTGCACACACACACACACACAAAAACATTGATTGATTGATTAATTAATTTTTTTTTTGGCACTTGGGAGGGAGAGATAAAGGACACAGGAAGCCCCCCTGCGCAGCTACATTGTTGGAGATATGTGTGGCTAACGTGCACACACACAAAAAAAAAACACATTGATTGATTAATTAATTTTTGGGGGGCACTTTGGAGGGACAGCACCCAAATGAGGCAGCAGCCTCTTGATAAACAACTAAGGCAGCACTGTCTATTGCACAGCTACTTTGCTGATAAGTGTGGCTAATGCACACACAGAAACAAAAGCACTTTTCTTTTTTTTTTTTTGCACTGGGGGGGGAAAGAGCACCCCAGAATGAGGCAGCAGACCCTTGATAAACACAGGCAGCACCCCTGATGGACATAGCACCCCCTGGACAACTCAGCAGCAGCCCTTATGGACTGCAGTGACACAGGAGCCACTAACGTAATAACACAGGCACAGCACAACTCAGCCCAGCACAGCAGCCAACTCTAGTATGGAGTGGACAACAGCCAGCCCCTATGACAAGTGTGACAACAGCCAGCCTGCCCATTAAACATAGTCAGCAACAGCACAGCACAGCCCCCTCCTTCCTCTTCACTCTCCACAGCCAAAATGAAAATGGCGGCGATCGCGCCATTTTATACAATCCAAAACCTGCGAGAATCAATGAGAAGCGGGATGATGACGTTTTGCCTCATTTTGAGATCCGAGTCAGGCGGGAAAACCCGAGCCGACTTGGATCTGCCTCCTATCTCCTAAGTTCGGGTGGGTTCGGATCTCTGAAATCCAAACCCGCTCATCTCAAATATAGACTAGACTAGACTAGTTGCCACATGGGTCACTTCTTTCGTCCACACCTCCCAAGCCATCGGTGTTCAATTCCTCAGATTGAAAGAAAAATTCCACCGACCGGTTAGTATTAAAATTGCAGGGGAGTGGGGGACATGTGATAGCAAAATACTAGATTCTCTAGACTGATGCCATAGCGTTGAAAGCAATAATTGCCTGCTTGCCCGTTCCAACCCGTCTGCTGAAAGGATGCTGAACAGCACTGAGACGTCCCGGTTTTAGGAGCAGAATTTCCACTAATATGAATCAGCAACAAGTTTTCCTCTATATCCTTATTAGTGGGCAGTATAGAGTTACCCAGTGCTTTGGCAGGTTAACCAAACATCCTTACCGACCTGTCAGACTCTGCTCTGACACAATCATATGGTGAGACTGAAGAACCTTAGTTCAGCTACTGCTATGTAAAGGTAGTGGGAGCAGCATGGGTGAAGTTGCTGTATGCAATTAGTCAGGCCCATAGAGAGACGGTCCAGGCCCCGGTTATATTCAGGGGGTGGCCTAATCGTGGGAGGTGCTGCCACGTCCCCCTTAGGAATAAAACCTAAATGAAATAATTGCAGTATCACACCCTGGAGAGGGAGCACTGTGAGCCCTCAACCAGGGGAAAATCCAGCAGGGGGGGCACGATCAGTGTAATTGCTCCCCACCCACCCCCACACAGGCAGAGGAGTGTGCTGCTGCTGAATCTAAATAGTAAGGGAGCTGGCAGCAGACCCCCCAACAAGCTCGTATGCTCGGTAATTAGTACCCCCTCTCAGCGCCTCTGGCAATAGTATAGACCATAGGCACAGAACACCCGAATAGGGGTAGGTGGATGTATTCCAATAATATAAAATCATTGGATTTCTGTACGTTACTGAAGCCTATCTCTGAGCTAAATTACTTACGGTTTCATCAGAAGGATAGCTTCTTGTACCAAGGATAGGGTTGGTGCAAATATGCTGATAGCCATAATGGCTACTTTCACAAGTGGTTGGATATAGGTGATACATGTGTCCAACTCCTAATACAGTTATCTACGAGCAAGCATTGCTGCTACATCTGCAGTACATTTGCATGCAACCTTAATAAGGCCCATAGTGTGCACTAATACTTTCTATGCGGCTGCTCACGACTATGAGTCACCAGTGTAACCAGAGACAACACAGGCTGTGTGAGTTAAATTTTATTGCTAACCTGATTTGAGCTGAACAGTTTCGTCAGCTAATCCAATTTATTAGTGTGTGAGCTGCTAGAATTCTTTACCATATTATACAGGCTTATATAGTTATGGTACAGTAACTTGAAGAGCCATATAAATGGTTATAAGGCATATAAAAGTCTTGCTTTGTCCTCTGTCACTCTTCCGTTCTTCCATCCTGTCTAATACCCATACACATTCATACTTTTAACCACTGGGGGAATTCAACTAGGGGTTGCAGGGTTGCAGCCCGCCAACCCAGTAAAATCCGCTACCTACTTCTAATTGGAAGCCCTTTCTGTTAATCACATGAAGGATAGGCAGTCCTAGAGGGGGGGTGTTTCTCCCCATGGGACTTCCAGTCCAGACTGCGACAGGAGAAAGCACTTTCAATGGGAAGTTACTCCTCTGCTATACTGCACTCCCTACTCAGCTTCTAACGGCTGCAGCCAATGCAGTCCCTTGAAGTCAGCTTGTTGATTTGTGTGCATTTACACTATAGTGATTCCATACATGTGCACATTTACAGACCCCCGGACACTGCTGCGAAGCTGGAGCTGGCTACCACACATATTACTAATAATAAACCTGTCGAGGAGGGTGAACGCTACGTCACACCCTCAGCGGTGTAAGCAGCACACATGAGACGCTGGACTCGCCATCACCAGGTCTCCATGCAGCAGGAAGCATAGAGGAGTTTTTTTTTTTTTTCAACAAACTTTATTTACAAACGGCCAACCCGACACAGCTGATGTCCTGCTTCTCCAGTGAGGAGAAGCAGATACCGGCAGCTACAGGAGGTGGTATCAGTGCTGGAGAAGACACCTGACGGTAAGTGACATCTCCTCTTAGTAATACCTGGGACACTTAGCGCTGCCATAGGTGTTTATGGCAGCGCTAAGTGCCCCAGGTGCAGTGTGATATTGTAGCCTGCACTTAGCACTGGGCAGGCTGCAGGCAGAGAAAATCCCTTTAGTACATACAGAGAAGCGGTATGTACAGGGACTTTCTCTGCCTTTAGTGTTTCTAACCACTTTTCTCCCCTTAGTAAATAGACCCCCAAATGTTTTCACATACTGTAGCATCCTTATTTCTGTCACGTTACTGATGCATCAGTCTTGGAAGCCATTGAGGATGATTCTCCTTGGTCCCTAACAGCAAAGATATAGGCAGGGTTTTGTTTCATTGCTGAAGACACAGAAGAGAATGTGGAAAACCTCTTGATTGTAATTATTTATCCTTTTTAATTGAATATGAGCAACAGCTTGTTAGCGAAGGACTATGTAGCTGCAGGAAATAATTACATAAATAATTACAGTTAAACAACAGAAACAGAAGCTTCATATAAACATATGTGTCAGTTTAAAATACATTTCTGTTATTATGTTTCGATTGTAAAGACATAACACCCTGATGTAGTGATGCAGTATGTCTTTTGAGATATTGCACTACACATCAACATATGTTCGCCACTGACAGACCACTAACATATGTAGGTGTAGCTGATGAAAGTTTGCAGATGGAGTTGTCAAACACACTAAATTGTGTCATACCAGCTTTCATGTTTAACTGCTGTAATTAAAGGTGTTACATTTGTTTTGAATGAGGAGCAAAACTTTATTTTATCATTTGGATTGAAACTATCTCTAGATAGGATATGGTTATGGACAAATCAGATGATTAAAATAGACATAAAATGTCATTATTCTCTTATAAGGTGTATAAGGATAGGTTTTTAATTTTGTCTTTATATATAATAATGCATAAAGCATCTTGTTTATTTATTAACCAAACATGGGCATTATCATAGGAATGGGTATGGCGGTTTGATTCCCGTCAGCGGCAGCCCGACAGGAGCAGAGTGCGAAGCAGCGGAAGCCCGACAGCGCTGGAAATCCCGATCATGGATAGGTAAGTATGTACAAACCTAACCTAACCCCCATAACCCTAACCCTCCTTAGGGGTGCCTAACCCTAACTTCCCCCCCAAGTGCCTAACCCTAATCCCCCCTCTAAGTGCCTAACCCTAACCACCCCCTTCCCCGCTGCCTAACCCTAAGTCCCCCCGGGGGTGCCTAACCCTAACCCTCCCTCCCCCTAGCCTAACCCTAACCCTCCCAGGGGGGTGCCTAACCCTAATTCCCCCCCGGGAGCCCTAAACCTAACCCTCCCCCCCCGCGGCTGTCTGCTCGCGGCGCCCGGCATCACTACGATCGTGATGCCGGGCGCCGGTCTCCCGGCGTCGGGGAAATGCGGGTGTCTACATCTAGACGCCTGGCATTTCACCCATGCCGGGATAAGACAGTCGAGAAGCCGGCTGCCAGTATTTAGGCCGTCGGCTTCCCAATTGCTTCCCTTATCATATTACTACCATAAACACCAATGAACAGTAAAACAAAACATTTTCAAGCACAGCAGTTGTGTTAAAACTACAGATATTCCTCACTTAGCGACCTACTGTACCTGATAAGCGACCATTCGGAGCGACCAGTTTACTGTGACTTGCAGTAATAAAATAAAAAAGAGACTCTGCCGTGAGAGGAGGCCCTGGCTGTGGCACACAGGAAACCTTGCCTCCCATGAGGGAAAGTACGGTTGGGATGCGTCACACTCTCAAAGGAGGTGGGGCACACACAGGCACATGTCACCAACAGCCTGGGTCCTGATGCTCCCCGGCCACTAAACATCCTTGCTTAACGACCGATTCGTTTAATGACCGAGTCATAGGAATGGAACACAGTCATTAAGTGAGGAATGTCTGTAATACAAAAACATTGATGAACCGTAATGTCACTCAAAGGCTGCAACTACAAAACATATTAATGAAAATGCAACAGTAACGTAATGCAATAGTTGCTATAACCCACAATGCCCAACAATATCTGTTTCTCCAATGCTCACTAGGGGCACATAACAAACTTTTTTTTTCTCTTGGTCTACTGGTTTGCATGCACTGTTTACACTATTTATTAACTAGATGTTTCCTCCAGGAGTGCTCTGGACTTGGCTCTCTTCTGCCCGAGAATGGACGCCAGTGATGTGCCTGTCTCTAGGCCTCCACTGTGACCGTGCCAGTGGGGGCCTGTGACCGTGCCAGTGGGGGCCTAGATACAGGCACACTGCTGGTGTCTGTTCCTGGTCAGAGAAGAGCCAAGTCCAGAGCACTCCTGCACTTCTCCGGCTACTGTACTACCTTACCCCAAGAAGTTTACCCAGGGCAAGGCTACCATCAGTAACTAACTTGGGTTACATCCCTGTATGAACTGTCATAGCTAGGTGAATAGCGGGATGCCGCAATCACCTATATAAATGGACTATTGACACCTTGGTTTCACAATATAAATTCTAATTTACAAGATTCCACTGGATCGTAAGTTCTGAATAGACTGTGTATTCAACAGACATTAGATACTAATCGGGTATCCATTGCATAGCACATCTTTTCAACTAGCCCCTGTGGGCAGTTGATTAATCATTTAATAACCACCATCTAGCATTCCTTAAATTTGATCACTTTAATTAATTTAATTTCCCATTTCCAAGTACATTTGGATGCTGGACATCAATATCAGTATCAATGTTCTGTATTTTTTCGTACATACCTTATCCATTCTTGATTCATCACCTTTTGGAATCATCTACTGACTATTTATTCATTTATTTGTACCCTCATTGATAATAATCTATATATTAATCGTTAGAGGTCATTTTAGGAATTTATTGACTTTCATATGTTTTATCTGCAAAACTAAGTAAAGGACATTGATACTATTATTTTTCGTGTCATTGGTTTGGCCAATTGATATGTATTTAAGACAAGTGACAATAAACAGATGAACATCGCTTTTAATACAGATGGATCTATTGCGCACTGGACCGAATAACTATAAGAAGATTAAGTGGGCGGGGTGAGCTACACTTATGAAGAAGGGTGTCTATCCTTCTATAGTATTACAAAACAAAACAAGATATAAATGTGCTCAAAGAAACCCGTGTGTGTGTGTGTGTGTGTGTGTGTGTGTGTGTATGAAATAAGATACAATGGTAGCAAAACTCAAAACGAGGTATTTATTTCTGAAAATCAGTTTTAAAATGTTGTGTGAGTCAGAGTTGGAGTGAAGTCTCTTTCTACATCGTGGAAGTGATCCTCCTCTGTGTATTGTCCAATATATGTATTGTATCGAGTCTCTTGAATATTGGGTGTTGTTCCCAATCTGGGGTGGATGTGCACAGCGTCCTTCAGTGTAAACACTGACAATGGTTGAAAGTCCTTTGTTTGATTGGGTCACATACACATGCGGCGTACCGCTGGTGTTGTGCGCCCAGGATGGAGTAAGGTCTGTGTGGTTGATGCCCGGGAAGGTCTTCCTGGGGCAGATAGTATGGTTAGGTCTAGACTATAGAGCGCTGATGGACCGTTGATGTCACACCCAAGTGACCTGGCCAGAAAGGGGGAGGGGCGGGGATGCTAACGGGGGACCAAAAGTGTCCCCTCGTGGGCTCGCTACGCTCGCCACGCTTCGGACACGGTGGTACGCTGCGCTCGCCACAAATATTTATTCCCCATCTATGCCCTAGTGGATGGTAACGCAGGAGCGGTCCAGCCTCCTGCAGCGGTCACGTGGTGGATACGTCACAGAGGTCCTTTAGCCACATAGGAAATAGCAGCAACCCAGATAGTATGGCCCTGGAGTGAAGGGACAATGTTCTCCTGACTCCGGGACCCGTGCCAAGCGCACACACCGGCTGGCCGCCTGACTGAACAGACTGCCTTCATGTGCGCACATCGGAGCAGTTCACTGTGGTCTGTAGGATGCGGGTGCTGGTTAAGGTATCAGTGAAACCAGAGATCTTGCACCTGGGCCCAATGGAGGAGACTCACCTTGTCCACACTGCCTAATGTGTGACCCTACTGCCCCTCGCTGGCTTGATGTTGATCACGGTCTTCTTCCCAGTTTACTGGGTACTTTTGGGTCCCATTACCAGATGTCAGCTGTTCTCCAGGTGAACAGTGATGTTAGTGGTGGGGAGTTGTTGATACTCCGAATGGTATAAAGGGGTTTGGGATGTCACAGACGTCAGTACACTGCTTGCTTACGCGTTTCGACCCATGTGGGGTCTTCTTCTGAGCATTGGTGATTGACTCGTGTAGAGCACTTGTATATGCTGAATATAGATCATGCCCCTCTATTGATTGGTCTTCACACCCTTTTCACATTATTTTAGTATCACCTGTAGTTATTACAGGGCAATTGGAGTAGAATTAGTAAAATTCTACTCCAACCGCTAGTATCACTTATTTTTAGTAAAGCAGATCGCATTTCCCATAATTGTAATGGGAAATGTGATCCGACCAGAGTTACTAAAAATAAATTGTAAAAAAATACCGGGGGAAGCCCTGTGATAATAACGCCACCTGGAGGTGGCATTATCCAGGGTCTCCCCCGGTTACCGGGCTCCCACTCTGCTCTAACAGGGAGAGCAGAGGCAGGAGCCGGTACCAGTAATCAGCTATGTGGTCTAAACAGACCGCAAGCTGATTGCTGTAAAAAAAAGAAAAAAAAATGTAAACATTTTTTTTTTACTTACCTGAATCCAGGGACCGGTGATCAGGCCTCCGGTGATGGCTGGTCTCCGGTCAGCTGGTCTCCCATAGTGCACTGCGGCCCGGTCATCAGGTTATCGGGTCTCAGTGCAGTATGGGAGATCACCTGATTGGGAAGCCCGGAGAAGATCACCGAAGGCCAGGAGGATGCAGGTAAGTGTAATGAAGGGAGGGGGGGGTCGCGGGGGTTAGCGTTGGTGGGGGGTAGCTGCGACGGTGGGTCGGCGCATGCACGGGCTCTAAGTCGCAGTATTTTTTCCGAAAATACTGCGACTAGAGTGCGGATGGGATTCGCAGGGACAGAGCTTTATCGCAAGCTCTGTCCCTGTAAGGGATTTATAGTAAATCCCTGTGATATTGCCTGAATTCGCAATGCGAATTCACTCGGTAATATCACACTACAATCCGCATTCAATATGCGGATTGTAGTAAATAGAGCCCATTGAGCCATATTCAATTTGAGCGGACCCGCGATATTTTTTGGCTCCCGGACTTTTCTGCTTCGCCAGTTTTGCAGTCGGAAAAGTATCGCGTGCATGCTCGCATATCCCCGTATTCAATTTGAAAGTACGCGAAAATGGGACCCGGCGAAACTTAAACAAGCAGAAAGTCATGTCAGATTTGGGGAAATCAGCCTGACACCCCCCAAAAGATGCTCTGACATGGGGGTTAGCTATGGTTACCCCTGATTTGGCTTGCTGGAGGTATTTGGTGTTTTTAAACAGGCTCAATAGCTGCTAAATAGCGTTTTTATGTAAGTGGTGAAGAATAGTATACAGGTGTTTTTTTTTACAGAAAATAACTTATCCCAGCAAATTTGGGGTACTTGAAAATGGGAGCCAGCATATTTAAAAGTTGCTAAAGTTAACTTAAAAAAATCGTGAAAAATCCACCTGCCGCAAGCACCTGCAATGAGAAAAACACCATGGGCATACTTGGGGACCCCGCTAGAGTCTAGTTCGCTAGTTCCCAAACTTTTTTTGACACAGTTTATCTATGGGGGACTGTCTGAAGGCTGCACGGGGGTTCCCACAACATTGCACCCCAAAACCCCAATTCTGAACTTTTTTCCGCCTGCTATTCATAGGCGAAACTTTTTCGCCTATTACATTGCATTGACTTTCCGTCCAGGCGAAAAGTCTTCCAAATTGAATATGGCGATAATGTTTCGCCTGGCGAAATGACGTCATTGGCAAAACTTTTTCACAGTTTTGATCTTCCAGGAGTTCGGAATTCGGATTTTAAAATCTACTTTCAAATTTTGGATTGCAAAAATTACGTGATTTTAGTTGTTTTTTTTTGGGGGGGGGGGGATTTTTAAACCAAAACCAAAAACCAAAACTTTGAAGAGTGGTTTAGCAAAACCAAAACCTGAAGATGAAACCAGATCCATAACCAAAACATGGTGGTCAGCGCACATCTTTAGTTGAAAATACTTTGCTTTCAATAAGGAATTCACACCAGACAAATAAAAACATTTATTTGTATTTCAGATTTTTGTTTGGTTTCTGTAGGTTTTAAAGGTTTTACCATATCGCTGTTTCTTGCTGTCTTTTTCAACACACAGGCAACCTACAAGAATGCAATCAGCAGTAATGTCACTACAGGGCAAAGTTATCGTTTTCACAAATAGGTTCTAAAGCCTAAATAATTAAATGTGTTTTGTGCCACTAATACTTTTTTGCGTATTGTGATTCTGCCAGCCATGATTGATGGCCTACAAATAACCTTTGCACTAAATGATATTCCTTTATTGTATGAAGCTTATTGGTAAAAAGTGTAGTTATCTCCAGCCAATCGGAAAAGGATTCAGAGACTAGTTTAATTGATTGTAGATGTGTGTACCTGTATTTATATATGTAGTATATATTCCATTTAATTTCCAACCTCTATAAGGTTATGAATTACACTTTTTAAAAAAAAATAAAAATAATGTATATTTCAGCCTGCAGTCGTATTAAATAAAAAATAAATCTATGAAATTTAATGAAGCAATCAAAGCATAGATAGATTTTTTCTTGAAATAGAAAGTTAAGCATTTTTAAAGCATGCATCTGATTTTCGTTGTTATTAGCTGTGCTTATATAAAACATTATCCTTTTAACCACTTGTTTGGAGAGGTCAGATGGGATCACACCAATCTGGGCTTTCCCTGACAAGGCCGCATCTGTTCAACTGATTTTATCTTATGTACGGGCATATTTTTTAGGTTTACAGTATGAATAAAATGTTATCTATGTTATTGCACTTCCTGTGTTTCTTAAATATAAACAATATATATATATATATATATATATTAGGGGTGAGTGGGTTCGGATTTCTGAAATCCGAACCCCCCCGAGCACTCCCGATCCGAGTCAGATCAGAGTCAGGCTCGACTTTTCCCGCCTGACTCGGATCTTAAATCGAGGCAAAACGTCATCATCCCGCCTTCCGGGTCTCGCGGGTTTTGGATCCTATATAAGGTACCCGCGTCGGCGCCATTTTCTCACTCGGCTGTGGACAGTGAAGAGGGAGGGTGGGAGTTAGGGCTGGCTGGGCTGTGTAGTGTAGTGTAGTGCAGAGTAGTGTTGTGCTGTGCTGTGCTGCGCTGTGCTGCTGTTGTCCACTACTTCAAAGTCCATAGGGGCTGGCTGTGTTGTGCTGTGCTGCTGTTGTTAATAGGGGCTGTGTCCACTACTTCAAAGTCCATAGGGGCTGGCTGGACTGTGTTGTGCAGTCAGTTCTCCATAGGGGCTGTGTCCACTCCAAAGTCCTGTGCAGTGTCCCAGTCCTAAAGGGGTGCTGTAGTGTTGTCCAGGGGGTGCTCTGTCCATCAGGGGTGCTCCCCCCAAGTGCTAAAAAAATAATATTTTTTCTGTGTTTGTGAATTGTGTGCGCAGTAGCAGCACATGCATCAACAAAGTAGTGCCAAGCATGCGCCTGTGTCATAAGTAAAGGGCCGGCTGGCTTGACCATTAAAGGGTGCTGTAACCCCCAAAGTACACTCCAGTCCAAACCAAAAAAAAAATTATTTTCTGTGTTTGTGAATTGTGTGCGCAGTAGCCGCACGTGCATCAACAAAGTAGTGCCAAGCGTGCGCCTGTGTCATAAGTAAAGGGCCGGCTGGCTTGACCGTTAAAGGGTGCTGTAACCCCCAAAGTACACTCCAGTCCAAACCAAAAAAAAAATTATTTTCTGTGTTTGTGAATTGTGTGCGCAGTAGCCGCACGTGCATCAACAAAGTAGTGCCAAGCGTGCGCCTGTGTCATAAGTAAAGGGCCGGCTGGCTTGACCGTTAAAGGGTGCTGTAACCCCCAAAGTACACTCCAAACCAAAAAAATATATATTTTCTGTGTTTGTGAATTGTGTGCGCAGTAGCCGCACGTGCATCAACAAAGTAGTACCAAGCGTGCGCCTGTGTCATAAGTAAAGGGCCGGCTGGCTTGACTGTTAAAGGGTGCTGTAACCCCCAAAGTACACTCCAAACCAAATAACAAAATATTTTTTCTGTGTTTGTGAATTGTGTGCGCAGTAGCCGCACGTGCATCAGCAAAGTAGTGCCAAGCGTGCGCCTGTGTCATAAGTAAAGGGCCGGCTGGCTTGACCAGTAAAGGGTGCTGTAACCCCCAAAGTACACTCCAAACCAAAAAAATATATATTTTCTGTGTTTGTGAATTGTGTGCGCAGTAGCCGCACGTGCATCAACAAAGTAGTGCCAAGCGTGCGCCTGTGTCATAAGTAAAGGGCCGGCTGGCTTGACCATTAAAGGGTGCTGTAACCCCCAAAGTACACTCCAGTCCAAACCCCAAAAAAAATTATTTTCTGTGTTTGTGAATTGTGTGCGCAGTAGCCGCACGTGCATCAACAATGTAGTGCCAAGCGTGCGCCTGTGTCATAAGTAAAGGGCCGGCTGGCTTGACCGTTAAAGGGTGCTGTAACACCCTAAATATACTCCAAACCAAATAACAAAATATTTTTTCTGTGTTTGTGAATTGTGTGCGCAGTAGCCGCACGTGCATCAACAAAGTAGTGCCAAGCGTGCGCCTGTGTCATAAGTAAAGGGCCAGCTGGCTTGACCGTTAAAGGGTGCTGTAACCCCCAAAGTACACTCCAAACCAAAAAAATATATATTTTCTGTGTTTGTGAATTGTGTGCGCAGTAGCCGCACGTGCATCAACAAAGTAGTGCCAAGCGTGTGCCTGTGTCATAAGTAAAGGGCCGGCTGGCTTGACCGTTAAAGGGTGCTGTTACCCCCAAAGTACACTCCAGTCCAAACCAAAAAAAAAATTATTTTCTGTGTTTGTGAATTGTGTGCGCAGTAGCCGCACGTGCATCAACAATGTAGTGCCAAGCGTGCGCCTGTGTCATAAGTAAAGGGCCAGCTGGCTTGACCATTAAAGGGTGCTGTAACCCCCAAAGTACACTCCAAACCAAATAACAAAATATCTTTTCTGTGTTTGTGAATTGTGTGCGCAGTAGCCGCACGTGCATCAACAAAGTAGTGCCAAGCGTGCGCTTGTGTCATAAGTAAAGGGCCGGCTGGCTTGACCGTTAAAGGGTGCTGTAACCTCCAAAGTACACTCCAGTCCAAACCAAATAAAAAAATATTTTCTGTGTTTGTGAATTGTGTGCGCATTAGCCGCACGTGCATCAACAAAGTAGTGCCAAGCGTGCGCCTGTGTCATAAGTAAAGGGCCAGCTGGCTTGACCGTTAAAGGGTGCTGTAACCCCCAAAGTACACTCCAGTCCAAAAAAAAATATATTTTCTGTGTTTGTGAATTGTGTGCGCAGTAGCCGCACGTGCATCAACAAAGGAGCAGCGCCAAGCGTGCGCCTGTGTCCCATAAGTAAAGAGCCGGCTGGCTCATTTCTTAAAGGCTGGTGTAACCCACAAAGTGCACTACTCTCCAGCAAAAATAAAAAAATATTTTATGTGTTTAGCCGCATGTATATATCAAATCGATATAGCATAAATGGAGGACCAAACTTTCTCCGATAAAAATAAAATAGAGAAAGATCAAGAACCACTTCCTCCTAGTGCTGAAGCTGCTGCCACTAGTCATGACATAGACGATAACATGCCATCAACGTCGTCTGCCAAGGCCGATGCCCAATGTCATAATAGAGGGCACATACAATCCCAAATGACAACGTTCAGGAAAATGACCTTGAAAAAAACATTTAAATCAGCTGAAGAGAAACGTAAACTTGCCAATATGCCATTTACGACACGGAGTGGCAAGGAACGGCTAAGGTCGATCCCTAGTATGTTCATGACTAGTGGTTCAGCTTCACATGACGATGGAAGCCCTCCTCCCACTAAAAAAATCAAAAGAGTTAAGCTGGCAAAAGCACAGCGAAGAACTGTGCTTTCTAAGAAGATATCACAAATCCCCAAGGAGAGTCCAAGTGTGGTGGTGGTTGCGATGCCTGACCTTCCCAGCACTGGACGGGAAGAGGTGGCTCTTTCCACCATTTGCACGCCCCCTGCAAGTGCTGAAAGGAGCACCCACAGTCCACTTGCTGATATGCAAATTGAAGATGTCACTGTTGAAGTACAACAGGATGAGGATACTGGTGTAGCTGGCGCTGAGGAGGAAGTTGGCGAAGAGGATTCTGATGGTGATGTGGTTTGATTAAATCAGGCTCCGGGGGAGACAGTTGTTGTCCGTGGGATGAAAAAGCCCATCACGGTCATGCCTGGGCAGAAGACCAAACATTCCACCTCTTTGGTCTGGCAATATTTCTATCCAAATCCGGACAACAACTGTCTTGCCATATGTACCATATGTAAAGGTGAAATAAGTAGGGGTAGGGACGTCAACCACCTAGGAACATCCTCCCTTATACGGCACCTGCAGCGCGTTCATAAAAAGTTACTGTCAAGTTCAGAAACTTTGGCTCAGACCGTAAGCAGTCCAGGGACACCTAAATCCCGTTGTCCTGTTGTATCCAAGCGCCTGCAAACCACACCGTCAACTCCCTCCTCGTCAATTTCCTCCTTAGTCAGGATCGGAAGTAGTCCTGCAGGCCATGTCACTGGCATGACTGACTCTCCTATCCGGGATTCCTCCGGAGGATCCTGCATTGCTACGCCTACTGCTGCCGCTGCTGCTGTTGCTGCTGCTGGGAGTCGTTCATCATCCCAGAGAGGAAGTAGGAACACCACTACTTTTACTAAACAATTGACCCTCCAACAGTCCTTAGCGAGGAGGATGAAGTACGACAGCAGTCATCCTGAAGCAAAACGTATAACTGAGGCCTTGACTGCTATGTTGGTGTTAGACGTGCGTCCGGTATCCGCCATTAGTGCAGTGGGATTTAGACAATTGATGGAGGTAGTGTGTCCCCGGTTCCAAATCCCGTCTAGATTCCACTTCACTAGGCAGGCGATACCGAGACTGTACAGAAACGTCAGAAAAAGTGTCCTCAGTGTCCTGAAAAATGCCGTTGTACCCAATGTCCACTTAACCACGGACATGTGGACAAGTGGAACAGGGCAGACTAAGGACTATATGACTGTGACAGCCCACTGGGTAGATGTATCACCTTACGCAGCAACAGCAGCAGCGTCACCAGTAGCAGCATCTCAGAAATGCCAGCTCATTCCAAGGCAGGCTACGCTGTGTATCACCGGTTTCAGTAAGAGGCACACCGCCGACAACCTCTTAGAGAAACTGAGGGAAATCATCGCCCAGTGGCTTACCCCACTTAGACTCTCCTGGGGATTTGTGATATCTGACAACGCCACCAATATTGTGCGGGCATTACATCTGGGCAAATTCCATCACGTCCCATGTTTTGCTCACACAATAAACTTGGTGGTGCAGAATTTTCTGAAAAGCGACAGGGGCATGCAGGAGACGCTTTGGGTGGCCCGAAAAATTTCTGGCCACTTTCGCCATTCAGCGACTGCGTGCCGAAGACTGGAGTGCCAGCAAACACTCTTGAACCTGCCCCGCCATCACCTGAAGCAAGAGGTTGTGACGCGGTGGAACTCAACCCTCTATATGCTTCAGAGGATGGAGGAGCATCAAAAGGCCATACAAGCCTATACATCCACCTATGACATAGGCAAAGGACTGGGTATGCACCTGACTCAAGCGCAGTGGAGAATGATTTCCGTGTTGTGCAAGGTTCTCCAGCCCTTCGAACTTGCCACACGTGAAGTCAGTTCAGACACTGCCAGCTTGAGTCAGGTCATTCCCCTCATCAGGCTTTTGCAGAAGCAGCTGGAGAAAGTGAAGGAGGAGCTAAGACGGAGCGATTCCACTCGGCATGTGGGACTTGTGGATGAAGCCCTTCATTCGCTTTGCCAGGATTCCAGGGTGGTCAATCTGTTGAAATCAGACCACTACATTTTGGCCACCGTGCTCGATCCTAGGTTTAAAGCCTATGTGGTGTCTCTCTTTCCGGCTGACACAAGCCTGCAGAGGTGCAAAGACCTGCTGGTGAACACACTGTCAGCTGAAGCGGAACGTGACACGTCAACAGCTCCTTCTTCATTTTCTCCCGCAACTGGGGCTGCCAGGAAAAAACTTAGGTATCCTAAGCAACCCGCTGGCGGTGATGCAGGGCAGGCAGGACCAAGTTTGGACATCTGGTCCGGACTGAAGGACCTGGCAACAATTTCTGTCATGTCTACTGTCACTGCATATGATACTGTCACCATTGACAGAATGGTGGAGGATTACATCGGTGACAGCATCCAAGTAGGCATGTCAGACAGTCCATACCTGTACTGGCAGGAAAAAGAGGCAATTTGGAGGCCCCTGTACAAACTGGCTCTATTTTACCTGAGTTTCCCCCCTCCGGTGTGTACTCCGAAAGAGTGTTTAGTGCAGCCGGGAACCTTGTCAGCAAAAGGCGTAGGAGGTTGCTTCCACAAAATGTGGAGAAGATGATGTTCATCAAAATGAATTATCAGCTCTTCCAGGGAGACCAGGCTCCAGAACGTACAGAGGGATCTGTGGTGGTGGATTCAAGTGGGGATGAGTTAATACTTTGTGAGGATGAGGATGTACACAACACTGAAGAGGGTGAGGAATCGGTGGATGAGGAGGATGAGGATGACATCTTGCCTCCGTAGAGCCAGTTTGTGCAGGGACAGATTAATTGCCAGCTTGTTTTGTGGGGGCCCAAACGAACCAATAATTTCAGCCACAGTTGTGTGGCAGACCCTGGCGCTGAAATTATTGGTTTGTTAAAGTGTGCATGTCCTGTTTATACAACATAAGGGTGGGTGGGAGGGCCCAAGGACAATTCCATCTTGCACCTCTGTTTTTTCTTTGCATTATGTACAGTTTGGGGCCTAGTTTTTCAAACTGCCATCCTGTCTGCCACTGCAGTATCACGCCTAGATGGGTCACGTGTTTGTGCCGCCCACTCGTGTCGTTTAGCATAGTCATCCAGCTACTTCGGTGCAACCTTTTGGACATAAAAACACTATTGTGAGGTGTGAGGTGTTCAGAATAGACTGGAAATGAGTGGAAATTAAGGTTATTGAGGTTAATAATAGCATAGGAGCAGAAAAACCTACAAATTCTGTGATTTTAGCTGTTTTTATGCTTTTTTAAAAAAAAATACAGATCCAAAACACAAAACCCAGAACCTAAAACACGGAATTGTGGTTTTGGCAAAACCAATCCAGATCCAAAACACGAAGAAAGATCCAGATCCAAAACCAAAACACAAAACACGAAAAGTGGCCAGTGCACACCCCTAATATATATAGATATATATATATATATATATATATATATATATTTGTATATTTGGAGTCATTATTAATCATCTCGAGGCTCAGTCCATATATGGAAGAAACATCACTATATAAAACTTTTAAAGCTTATTTATGATATTTAGGGGTATATTATGATCCCACTTAGGCCCGTCACACATGCGGAAATGCTAGTTTCCACTTTTCTTTTTGTAATGGGTCTATTCATTATTGGGCCCCCTAAATGTCACAAACTCTGAAAACTGAAAGTTTTCAGAGTTTGCTTACAGGAACCAATGCCATTTTCAGATTACCGGAGCCCTGTTCCTGCCTATGGGAAGGAGGGCTGGGGTTGCGATGAAGGATTCCTATGCTGCCTCTGCACAGGGGCACCGAGAGACCTGGAGGGGCCCGGCTCCGCCCCTCCTCCCTCTTACCTCACAGCAACCCAGCACACGCTGTTGTGTGCTGAGCAGCAGTCGCAGCAGTCTCCTATGCCTGTGGGGAGGAGCGATCACATTGATCTTGCTCCCCATGACTTTGTGCCGGGCTGACTGGCTCACAGCACCCCCCACCCCAGCGCTCAGCGCAGCTGATGTGCGACACTGCAAAAAAAAAAGGTATCCTAAGGGGGCGCAAACCGGTCATGCTCCCTTCCCCCAATCCCGGCGCAGCTCTCTACGCCCCTGTCTCTACACTGCGAGACCTGTGGCTGTGCACAGGTCATGCATGTGCAGTACGCTGGCTTGGCAGCGGTAAGTATCACTGCTTCTTTGGTAGCAGTGTTAGGGAATCATGGGGACAGCTGCTTTTCAGATCACCTGTCCTTGCACCGGAAAAATACTGAATTGCTCTGGAAGTATCCAGCCACAGCTCACGGCAAGTTGGATACTTAATTATCAGTGATTTTTTTTTTTTTTTTTCATTTGGAAGATGTTGGGAACATCAAGGAGTCAATCTTAAAAAAAATCTTGTGGTTTGCAGAAATTATCTGGATTTTGTTGTTATGCAAAAATGATCTTGTGTAATGCTCTCATTGGGGTGTCCCTTGTTTTTATGTTTCCTCGGACCCTTTATTACATTGAACAAGTGTAACACACAAGAGGCAATCTATTATTTTCATGTATGTATAATTTTCAGTTTATTCTGTTGTTTCTATGTAATGAACAAATCTGTCACTGAATGCTAATGTATCATATGTTTTACACATATATACGAAGTCATCAATGACAAAATGTTTTTGGGCGTAAGCAGACTTCTGTACTGTGCATACACCAATCTTCTAATGCAAGATCTCCCAAAGTTCCCCCTAGGCTGCAGCCTGATTAACACACTATGGCCATGTGGGGGCAGGAAGTGGGTGAGGCTGTCAAGCTTTCCCAAAAATTGGGTCTTGTTGTCCCTATTTTCTGGGAGTGCCAAGGCCAGGGTCTGTGTCTTCTGATGCAGATTTCCTGGCCTGAGGTTTACTCAGATGGCCAAAGGTCTTGCAAGTGATCTGATGACTGCGTCTTTGGATGCAGCAGCAGATCACACAAGCATGCAGGAGGCAAATATTTACAAAAAATGCCTCCTGCTGCATTAGTGTATGTTAGCATCACTGCTGCGTCCAACAGTGAAAATTCTAAACAAAACCACAATTTTTGGGATATTTAAAAAAAAAAAATATTTGAAAATTTGCTATTTAAAAATCTCTTTGGATGGAAAATAACTATAGCTGCCAGACACAAACAAAGGGCCTGATTCAGACCCGCTCGTTGCAGATGATGTTCACTATTGTGCGCATGCATGTAGTTCGCAGTGCGCCTGCGCAAACTAGTATGAGCAATGGGATTTTGCTCACTCGCCCTGCAAAGACAGCCCAGTGGTTTGAGTGATAGGCAGGGCGGCCCAAGCCTAAATGTTTTGGTAAGCGAATATAGATTTTGGCGCCCTTTATATGTATGATAATTATGCGATTTAAATTTATCTTAAATATTGGTCCCGAACTTTAGGCACACCTGATATTAATAATTGTATAGTTTGTAATAATCTAGTTCTATCTAAAAGTATAGTAACCAGGCTAACCTGATCGATATCGACCAGGTTCGCCTGCATGCACAGTTGATGGTTGATATCGTTGTACCGTGTGTACACACCTTTAGGCTGTAAAAAAATAAATCCATGAGAGAGACAGTGTGAACCATAGGAGTGGCCAAATCAACAGTGTGGCACATTCTAAGAAATGAACAAAGCACTGGTCATCTTGCAATACAAAAAGGGCTGGACGTCCATGGAAGACAGCAATGGTGGATGATCGCAGTAGCCTTTACATGGTAAGTGATCGCGCGGAGTGAAAAATATTTGTGGGTCCCAGGCAGGGCCGTAGCTAGGGTAGTGCGGCCGGTGCCATCGCACAGGACACCACAGGTCAGGGGGCGCTGTTTGGGCCTGTCACATTTCTGTTTATAATCATTCTCACTTGTAGTTTCCTCTTATTTCATCCCCAGCATCTCCTGGCCTCCCCTATCTCCTCCTTGGCCCTTCCCCATCAGGCCATGGGTGCATTATCTCCCTTTGAAAAATGAGGGGGGTGCCAATGCTATTTCTGGCACAGCGCACCAAAAAGTCTAGTTACGGCTCTGGTCCCTTGGACCCCTCACTTTAAGAAATTAAAGGTTCTAACCCACTGCTTACATGTCCATCACATATTAAGGGGGGGTGAGGGCAGACAGCAGTTGCGACAGTGTTTGGGGGCAAGGAGGGGGCTAGGAGCAGGCAGAACTGGGGGTAGGAAGGTGGTAAGAGTAGATAGCTGCTAGGGCAGTACTGGGGGGCAAGGAGGGTGTTAGGGGCAGTGCTGGGGGCTAGGGAGGGAGGGCAGCTCTGGGGGTAGGGAGGGAGCAAGTGTAGATAGCAGTTGGGTGCACACAATGTGCACTGTGACAGCATGCCCACCTCCCTTACAAAATGTGTCAGCATCGCTCCTTTACACACACAGAATGTGATAGCATCCTCACCCAATACACACATATCCCCTACACATACAGACTGCGACAGATACACACACACACACAAAATGAGTGACAGTATGCCCTCCCCCTACATACACACAGTATTCTGGAAGGGTAGTGTCTAAATCCCCTTCACGGAGAGGACCCTGACGTCATCAGCCAGTGTCCAACATCATTCCCTACCTTCCAAGTGGGCATAGAGGGGGAATATAACCATGTGGCGAGCATAGCGAGCCCACGAGGGGACATCTTTCTTGATTTATTGGGGACATCTTAATTGTTTAGCTGATTTTCATGGGCATGAACTGCACTTCCACCCTCACTCACGTCACTTCCAGGTCCCCAGCAAGAAGGGGAAATAAGCTCTACCATTCTGGAAGTAGTATGACAGTATGCCCTACCCCTACAATGTTTATCACAGTGATATAAACTCTTTTATGGCCACAATTTACAGAACCAATAGGAGAACTCTTGTCAAGGCAGCCGAGCGATGCTGCCAGGTGCATTAAGGGCGGCTGAGCTTGCCACTTTGCCAGATCAGTGTGAAGAAGACATAGGCCCTGATTCAGACCCACTCGCAAGCGGCTGTCCGCTCGCAAGTGGGTCGATGGTGTGCACTGCGCATGCGCACGACGGCGGGAGCTCCGTCGTGCGCATGCGCCAGAAGCGACGAGCGAAGGACTTTCCTTCGCTCGTTGTGTCTGATCAAAGGGGGCGTGCTGTCGATGTTGATTGACAGCACGCCCCCTTTGGTGGGCGTGCCGGGGGCGTGCCTCCCTGCCGGGGGCGTTCCTAAGGGAACGCCTACCGTCAGAAGCCGGCCCACTGACATCAATAGTGATGTCAGTGGGAGTGATTTTGGCTCTGATAGAGCCAAAATCACTCCGAGCCTTGCGGTTGAGAAACTCAACCGCAGGCTCCGGCTCGCAGTGGCGATGGTCGCGATGGTCAAGACCATCGCGGCCATCAACCTGCACGCTCGTATGAGCTGTGGGTGGTGACCCACAGCTATACGAGCGTCCAGGAGGATGCTCCATAATTATGGAGGACGGCCCTCATACAGAGCGTGCGCTCTGCTCAGAGCATACGGCTCTGAATGAGGGCCATAAACACTTGCTTGCATGTATGTGTGCAAAAAAAAATTATATAAATATATATATATATATTTATATTTATACACGCACACACAGTGTATATATAATGTATACCTCAGATTTTTTTTGTTAAAGCCCAAAAATGGGGCATGGCCTCACTACAGCTATATCTATATATACTGTGGAATTGGTATGGAATCCCGGCTGCCGCATGGCCGGCAGTTCGATTCCCGCTGGAAATCCCGATCGTCCCTAAGGTAAGTATAAACTAACCTAACCCTACCATCTAACCCTCCTTAGGGGTGCCTAACCCTAACCTCCCCCCCAAGTACCTAACCCTAATCCCCCCTCTAGTTGCCTAACCCCTCCTTCCCCACTGCGTGAACCTAAGTCCCCCGGGGGGGTGCCTAACCCTAAACTCCCCCTGGGGGTGCCTAACCCTATCCCCCCGGGTGCCCTAAACCTAACCCTCCCCCCCCGTGGCTGTCCGCTCGCGGTGCCCGGCATCCCTTTGATCAGAATGCCGGGCACCGGTCTCCCGGCGTCGGGTAAATGACAGGCGTCTAGATATAGACACCGGTCATTTATCCCACGCTGGGATAAAGCAGCCAGGAAGCCGGCTGTCGGTATTAAAGCAGCTGGTTTCCCGACTGCATACATATACTGTAGATATATCTATTATATATCCTCACCAAAAAGAATTTGAACCTTGGCTACCATATTTATCTAATTATATGGCTTAAACATGCTAATGGTGTATATCTATAAATCCACACCATTAGCATGAATAAGCTCTATAATTAGATAAATACAGCTATATGATAGCCTAGGGTCAAGATATTTTTGGTGAGGATATATATAAATAAAACCCAAAACATTACCATGTTTAAGCCCAGCCCCAGGCCAGCACCTCTTCACTTGATATGTCTGTATGTTACTGTGACACACACTGTCAGTCTGACACTGACAGTCTTATATGATCTTACCAGCAGGCAGCCCTTGGACATGAGGGATGTGGCTAACCTTCCTGAATCGCTGCATTGTGCCATCGACGGTAATTACCATCGATTGTAGCCATCGATTGACTCCCAAACAGTGTCACTGTCATTACATATGCTATTTCTCTATCCTGCCTGCTGCTCGCTACTGGGTTACAGCTTGGGTCACATGGTACAATGACGTCGCCAGTGAACACGGTCAGCTGACTTGAGGCAGCAAGCTAAGTTACTGCTCTGTGTCGCGTCCCGTATGCATAGTCCCACCCCCATCTCCCCGCCACTCGGAGACGCTGCGCCTGTACGCACCCCCTGTGCTGCGGTGTGCGGGGACTGATGGAAGGGGAAAGCGAGTCTCCCTGGCCCGCAGTGTATATGTGCGCCCAGTGCCGGCTCCTGCTGGGGGCCCAGTGGCGTCACAAGGGGGGTGCGGGGGGTGCGGCCCGCAACGGGTGTCACCCTTCAAGGGGGTGACACCAAAAACAGCAGCACACACACCCGTGGGCCGCACCCCATCCACAGAGACGTCTGCCCCCTTCCCCGGCACCACCGCCGATCATGGCCTTGAACGCTGCCGCTGCCGGGGATCACTTCATTCCCTCACCGCAGCCGGCGTCCAGAGCCACACATAGGCACAAAGCACAGAGTATCTCTCTGTGCCTGTGTGTGGCTCCGGACGCCGGTCGCGGTGACGTCATCAAGCATGCGGCAAGCCGAGAAGACGAGGAGCGCGCCCGGACACCTCACTGCAAACCAGCCTGGACGTCTTCAAGAAAGGTAAGTAGTAATACACAGTGGAGGGGGCACAGCATAAGGGGCATTATTGGGGGCATTCTGGGGCTACTGCATAGGGGCACTACTGGGGGTACTTTATAGAGGGCACAGTATAAGGGCACTACTGGGGGCACATCATATGGGGCACTACTGGGGGTAATGTAAAGGGGGCACAGTAAAAGGGCACTACTGGGGGCACTGCATAAGGGGAGCTCCTGGGATAGTCTATAAGGGGCACTACTGGGAGTATTGTATAAGGGGCACTGCATAAGAGCACTACTAGTGGTACTGTATAAGGGGGCACTACTGGAGGTATTGCATAAGGGCACTACTGGGGGTACTGTATAAGGGGGCACTACTGTCTGGAGGCACTACTGGAGGTATTGCATAAGAGCACTACTGGGGGTACTGTATAAGGGCACTGCTTAAGGGGCACTACTGGGGGTATTGTATAAGGGGCACTGCATAAGAGTAGCTACTGGGGGTATTGTATAAGGGGCACTACTGATGGCACTGCATAAGGGGGCACTACTGGGGGCACAGCGTAAGGGGCTCTAATACAGGAGGCATTGCAAAATGGGCTTTAATATAGGAGGCATTGCATAAAGGGCTATAATACAGGGGGCATTGCATAATGGGCTCTAATACAGGGGGCATTGCATATTGGGCACAACTATAGGGGGCACTACTAAAGGGGGAACTGCATAATGGGCACAGCTACAGGTGGCATTGAATAAGGGGCACTACTACAGGTGGCATTGAATAAGGGGCACTACTACTGTGGGCATTGTATAAGGGGCACTACTACTGTTGGCATTGTGTATAAGTGTCAATAATATGGGTGTTGTGTAAAATGGGCACTACTGTGTGCCAGAACATAAATAAGGGACACTACTTGATGGTGTAATGTGACTCAGGAGCACTATGTGCGGTGTAATGTGGATATGATTGTGCTACTGTGTGACATAATTTGAATTGGGGATAGTATTGTGTGACCATGCCCCTTTCTTTCGAGATCACGCCCCTTTTTTGTGGCACAGGCCTTAGGCGCACGCTGTCCTTTTTTTGATAAATCGTCGGGGGAGAGGGGGGAGGGGCTCATTCCACCACGTCTCAAGGACCAATTTAAGCACTGCTACCCAGAATATCGGGCGTGGCATCATCACGCCCGCCGGGTGTGCCTTGCATTCTGGGAGGAGCACAGTGTGACTGCTAGACTGGTAAGGGGGCAGAGTTCGCGGAGCTGCGCACCTTTGTCCCAACTTTTTTTTTGTGGAGGGGGGTGTCACCGTGCATTACAGCACCGGGTGACACCAACCCTAGTGACGCCTCTGGCTGGGGGAGTCATAAATCAGCATGGTTGCGGCCGCGGCGCCCTCAACTATGTGGCACCATACGCGTCCGCGTACCATGCGAAATTATAGAACTGGCCTGGTGATAGGAGAGGCCATTTGTGGGTGGTAACAGGGGCAGGCCAGTAGTAACGGGGGAGTGGAGTTGCGGACGCAGGCATGCCAGAGTGTTTTCATGCTGTTTTTGGGACGTGCATACTTAACAGGCAGCGTCATAGTACACGTCACCTGGTGGATTAATACACTGAAATGATCGCAGTGCTTGCGGTAGGGTACAGTCAACCGCAAGCGCTGCGGTCAGATGGAACCCAATGTACCAATGGTTGTATATGACGTACACTAGTGGGCGGCTAAAGACAGGCTGGTGGGCATCTGTAAACACAAAGTGATCGTTTGCCAAGACATAGTGGGTGTGCTTATGCCTTGCTGTGCGAGTGGCTGCCTTGATGTCACTTAGCTGAATTTTCATACGCTGGGAGCGAGCGGCCGTATCTAGCGAGCGGTTCTGAATCAGGCCCAAAGTGAGTTACACAGTCATAGGCTCACAGTTTTCAGCAAATCATGTGATGATAGAGAGGGTAGAAGGGCAGATGTTACAGTGAAAGAACTACATCCTGTGCTATGAGACTGTGGTTGCTATCTTAGGGCCTGATTTCAGCACGGATCACACGGCTCCTATCGCACGCACCCGCTAACTGCGAAAATATGCTAATGAATGCAATAGCATGGCAACTGCAGCATTATACCAATATGCCCATCACTGTATAAAACCTGTCCACTTCCCATGACATGCATCCACAAGTCGGCGAAAACATCAGTAACATCGAGTAACATTGGCACCATTCACGCAGTTGTGGTTGACCAAAACCTACTTCACAAACTGCTAAACTTCCTGTAGCAAAATAAACCTTTGCCAGCATATACCATCGCAGAGGCTTAATTATGCATGCCGGCGTTCAAACGCACAGGCATGCCTGCGTTCCGCTGACCACCCCCCCTCTCCACCCCCAAACAGTCACTTCATGTCAATCACTCTTTGAAGACACTTGGCCTGATTCAGAGCCGCTCGCTCTGACAGAGCACTCGCTCTGAATCAGGGCCGGGCTTTTATTTTTTGAGAGCGGCCTCTTGGCCACTCGCATAGCTGTGGGTGACCACCCACAGCTATTGCGAGCGGCCAGGATGATGGTCACGATGGTCAAGACCATCGCAACCATCAGGCTTGCGATGAGAACCTTGAGGTAGGGTCTCGCCCATCGCAAGCCCCAGAGAGCTTTCGGCTCTAACAGAGCCGGGAGCTCTCCACTGACATCATTTGTGATGTCAGTGGGGCCGCCCCCAAACGGTAGGCGTTCTCATGGGAATGCCTCCGTTTGGGCAGCCACCCCTCTGGCCCGCCCACCAAACGGGGCGAGCTGTCACTCAACATCGGCAGCTCGCTACCCTTTGGTGCGAGACCTGGAGCGACGGAGTGCCCGTCGCTAGCCGGGTCTCGCGCATGCGCACAACGGAGCAGGCTTCGTCGTGCGCATGCGCTGTGGCCACCATCAACCCGGTTGCGAGCGCTCAGCGCTTGCGACCGGGTCTGAATCAGGCCCTCTGTGTGCTCACTGTGATCACTTCCCAATCGCAGTGGCCGGTTCGTGCATGCGCACTGCGATGCATACGCATGCGCTGTATGCAAACATCGGCCAGCTGCGTGCGAACGCAGCTCTGCGATCCAACTTGAATGAGGCCCTTAGTCCATGATACTGTATAGAACTATAAATTATAAACAGGAGCCAAAAGACAAAGAAAAAACCCAAGGGATAATACTGTAATAAACACCAACTACAAACAAAACACACCTCATTTTTTTAATGGGATTGCTGCATTAATACTGTATTTCAAAGCAAATAGATGTTTCTCAAGTTTTATGGCAGAATTATTTTTTTTTACCCTAGATATTTCTTACTTCAAAGTTAATTAGCTTTTAACATTACAGCCTACGAGCTATTATATTATTAAAAAATAATCATAAAGGATTTTGCTTAACACAACACAATTTTAATTCATCTTGTGAGTCTATTGTATAGAATTATTGAATATTTCTTTCATGAGCAACAGGCTGTGCTCCTTGTTATTGTGAATCAGGCTATTTTAGTGCAGCTGTAACTAGAGGTCTTAAAAATCATTAAACACAATCAATAAAGGTTGTTTTGACTAGAAAAAGTTACTGGATATTGGAGTTTCAGACCAGCACTGAATGGCAGATTAATGCGGACCAACGTGTTCTGGCCATTAATTACAACAAACGACAATAATTAAGAATATCATTAAAGAAATTGCATAATTAAGCACAATTAAAATTAAACATTGTTTATTGTGTAAATTCTTGGTAAAGGACAGAAAAGACCAACATTTGTTATTTCTAGAATTAAAAACTCTTTGTGAAGCATGGAAAGCCCATCCATCGCCCCCAATATTATATTATAATGTAGCATACATATGTGCTCATTGTCAGACTGGGACATGAAAGGATCACTAGGGGAATACAGTGATAGGGGCCCATACTTAGGGATGTGGCCAGCCTCCACAGAGGCTTGGCTAACCATTACAGAATGCATGGTCTGGGCCCCTTTAAAAATATATATAGTAATTACTGCTAGTGCATGCATGATAATCTACTTGATTAACAATAGCAATGCATTGTAGAAAGTACACCATAGTCATGTGCAATATAATGTAACATACGTATAATGTAGAATTCAAGTGCACCTGATTCCTAGAGTAGGGGTGGGCCCTTAGGCACTGGGGCCCACCGGGGGATTCCGCTGTACCCTTGTGGGCTAGTCCAACCCTTTATGTGCTCAAGATGGGTTTAACTTGAATATGTGAATAGTACATGTAAAATAGACTAGTTGTATGTTTTCTGTTCATGAGTCGCACATTACCGTAATCAGGGCCTGATTCAGAGTCGGACGCTAATGCAATCACAGCTACAATTCCACACGGAACACAGCTGCAAAAATATGCTAATGATTCCATAGAGCCCCTGAGCATAAGGACGCACGCTTCTGCTTTCTCACATGCATACGATGTTGCTTACCTGTGTAAATATCGGTAACATCGATGCACAATGAGCGGCCATCTTGTCCTTGCGGCTGGTCTGACCTGCCGCAGATTTGGCAGCTCTTTTGAACCACAGAGCAGCGTAGGAGATCGCAAGGGCTAATTTATGCACAGCCATGTAACAGCGTTCAGACGTTCAGACACCTGCATTTTTAGGACCACTCCCTGTTACCACCACAAATGCTAACAGCCTGTCACTCACTTTGCAATGGATTCCTCATGTACATCCGTAATCGCAGTGTGATTGCTGCGCACGCTCAGTGCTTCTTATACACATGCGCAATGACAAACAACCGCTCTGCATACGTAAACGCCTTTGCGTAATATCTACCTATAACTTATCTGGTGGTCATGATGCTGAAAAATGTGGGGTTTTATTCCTAAACTGTTGTGTATGTAAAACATGATATTTTGCAATGCGTTTTTTTGTGGTTCTCATAAAATGCAGAATTGTGTACTCAGAGTTGCTTTACAAAATAAGGCTCATCCTTCCTTTGATAGGGCTGTGAGTAGACAGGTGTTAGGAGAGAAGATGAGTTTTAGAATTGTTTAAATATTTCTATAGTCATTAATGAGAACTGTCTTTTTTATTAATATTTTGTTATTGTTTGGTGTCAGAATTTGTGTCCTCTGTTATTTGTGTTTGAGATGAGTCATACTTGCCTACATTTTGGCTGCCCACTCTAGGATGGGACAGACAGGTGGGTGGTGCAGGGAGTGTGGCACAGCCTGGTAGGAGGTGTGGTGGCATTGTACCACGATCTTGTCATCATGGCTCCACCCCTTCCTATAAAAAAACTTAGATTCCTGGCATTTGTGAAGAAGCGTCAGGACCACAATGACACAATTCAGAGTGGGAGACTTGCCTACTCTTCTTGGAATCTGGGAGAGCACCCCAACATTTGGTTCTGAGAAACTAGGTAAGTATGAGTTGAGTGTGAGTGTTAGTGAAGTCAGTTAAATGTTGTTTATGTTTTTTGTTGGCGTGGGGATATGGAGAGGAGAAATAGGGGGGATTGTGTGAGTGATAATGTGAAGGAAGTGGATAGAGAGGTGAAAGTGGAAACTTAGGAGGATGGAGAGATGGCAGGGAAACATGACAATGCCAATTGGTGAACACAAAAAACACCCATAATATAAGGCTGTATAAGGCTGTTTTCTCATAACTCATATAGAACGGGATGCACTATGGTCAAATAAATTTTTTGGAGGTTTGACCACAATTCCCTTATGCATTACAGAACAGAGCAGGAACCAGGAGGATTCTGTTGACTTGGGATAGAGTGGAGATGGGGCAACTAGGTGTTTTATAAGTAGTGTGTCTATACAGTAGGTGTGTCTATGTCTATAGGTCTTTGACATAACAAACGTTCATAGATTTATTTGGGTATATATATAATACATACCACTTCCACATTTGACAACCAATGCCTGCATGGTTTTTGACAGACTCCTTTTTTCATTGTGGCCCGCTAGTAGAAGAACAAGGAAACTTCATTGTGTTTGCCCTGTGCCAAAAGTTGCCAGCACTCCCCCAGTTGACATATGATTATCATAACTCCAAGGTCACGTTTGTCCATTCTGTTTACAACCCTCCCACACAAGTTTGTCCCAGCAGGAGCAATCTTGCTTTCATATTTATAACAGACGTTTAGCTTCAGAAAACATTTTTGTTTTCAGTTTAAGACAAGTGCTCTAATTAAAGATATATTCTAAAGAGAGCATGAAAGTAGATGGCTGTTCCAAAGTTATTTATACATTTTGTACTCTTGTACAAAAAGATATCTGAAGTCACTTCTAAAGTTTTGTAAACCATAAATAAAATAACACAAAAAGAAACAAAATAGTTTAATTGTATGATTTTTTGATGATTTTTTTTTTAAAAAGTCAAATTATTCTCTCTATAACACTGCAATAGCAAATGTCCTAAATCACAGAAGTGAGAATAATCGTGTACAAGTAATGTGTTTGTTCCAAAAATTACCATAAGTCACCCAGTGGTTTACTTATGGCATCAACCTTTAATTGATTTTAAATACCTTAAACTAAAACCCAAATTAAAAATGGTAGATAATGACTCTGAAACAGAAGTATGATGAAAGAGGTCACAGCCCTAATTTATTGACCAAATTAAAATTGAATTATGATGGGTGGCAGAAAAAAACAGTGCAACCTTGGTCACAGCCAGAAAGCATATTTAAATAAATTGGGGCTGTACCCACTCCATCACAAACAGGATTGGGCATTACCACTCTGCTCGATTGGCATAGCATTGGCCTCTCCCTGAGATGGAGTCCATATACTCCCCTGAGGTAGATACGACACCTGCTGGTCTCGGTGTAAGTGACACCCAACCATTCTTGTGTTATAAGAAGCTGCTGAGGTGTGCTGCTTTTCACCAAAGCCAGGTTCAAAAGACCATGGCCCACCATCCTAGCATGAGTCCATAAACCATGCTATAAAAAAGAATTAATCTCACTTCAAATTCTACCCTGCTAAATGAACACTATCATCCCTATTAAAATTATCCTCTTCGAATCTTACCTTAGGGTGCTCAATAACCCAACCCTCCAAACTAAGCACCAAATATGGCAATTTATGCCCAATGCATCCCTTAATGGACAATCTCTGACCACACAAAGCAACCCTATACCAACAAGAAGAGAGTGTGAAGATCTGCCTTAATGGCATTGTTTAGCTGAATACCTTTATAATCCTACCTCCTAGATGAAGACCCAAAATATGCCTCAGCCTCCCTGATATTGTCCATTCGGCCCCTCTAGTGCATCCCCACATTCCAAACTACCAAATATCCTAGACAGCAAGCAAATGGGAGACCCTCTCTGATAAAGTTTACAGTGCATCCGAAAAGTATTCACAGCGCTTCACTTTTTCCACATTTTGTTATGTTACAGCCTTATTAGAAAATGGAATAAATTCATTTTTTGCCTCAAAATTCTACACACAATATCCCATAATGACAACATGTAAACAGTTTTTTTTTAAATTTTGCAAATTGAATTAAAAAAAAAAAAAAGAAATCACACTAATATATCACATATACATAAGTATTCAAAGCATTTGCCATGAAGCTCCAAATTGAGCTCATGTGCATCCTGTTTCCACTGATCATCCTTGAGATGTTCCTACAGCTTAATTGGAGTCTACCTGTGGTAAATTCAGTTGTTTGGACATGATTTTGAAAGGAATACATCTGTCTCTATAAAGTACCGCATTTGACAGTGCATGTCAGAGCACAAACCAAGTATGAAGTCCAATGAATTGTCAGTAGACCTCCGAGACAGGATTATCTCAGGGGCACAAATCTGGGGAAGGGTACAGAAAAATATCTGCTGTTTTGTAGGTCCCAATGAGCACAGTGGCCTCCATCATCTGTAAGTGGAAGAAGTTTGGAACCACCAGAACTCTTCCTAGAGTTGGCCAGCTGTCTAAACTGAGCAATCGTGGGAGAAGGGCCCTAGTCATGGAGGTGACCAAGAACCCGTTGGTCACTCTATCAGAGCTACAGCATTCCTCTGTGGAGACAGGAGAACCTTCCAGAAGGACAACCAGCTCTGAAGCAATCCACCAATCAGGCCTATATGGTAGAGTGGCCAGACGGAAGCCACTCCTTAGTAAAAAGCACTTGGCAGCCCCACCTGGAGTTTGCCAAAATGCACCTGAAGAACTCTCAGACCATGAGAAACAAAATTCTCTGGTCTGATGAGACAAAGATTGAACTCTTTGGCATGAATGCCAGGCGTAATGTTTGGAGGAAATTAGGCATCACCAGGCCAATACCATCCCTACAGTGAAGCATGATGGTGGCAGCATCATGCTGTGGGGATGTTTTTCACTGGCAGGAACTGGGAGACTAGTCAGGATAGAGGGAAAGATGAATGCATCAATGTACAGAGACATCCTGGATGAAAATCTGCTCCAAAGCGCTCTTGACCTCAGACTGAGGTGACGGTTCATCTTTCAGCAGGATAATGACCCTAAGCACACAGCCAAGATATGAAAGGAGTGGCTTCAGGACAACTCTGTGAATGTCCTAGAGTGGCCCAGCCAGAACCCAGACTTGAATCCAATAGAACATCTCAGGAGAGATCTGAAAATGGCTGTGCACCAATGCTTCCCATCCAACCTGATGGAGCTTGAGAGGTGCTGCAAAGAGGAATGGGCAAAACTGCCCAAAGATAGGTGTGCCAAGCTTGTGGCATCATATTGAAAAAGACTTGAGGCTGTAATTGCTGCCAAATGTGCATCAACAAAGTATTGAGCAAAGGCTGTGAATACTTATGTACATATGATTTCTTAGTGGATTTTTTTTGTTAAATTTGCAAAAATCTCAAATTTTTTTTACACATTGTCATTATGGGGTATTCAGTGTAGAATTTTGAGGCCAAAAATGAATTTATTCCATTTTGGAATAAGGCTGTAACATAACAAAATGTGGAAAAAGTTAAATGCTGTGAATACTTTCCGGATGCAATGTAAGTATCCCAAAAACCACACCAAACAAGACTTCCGGGGTCACCTGTGACAAAAAGTCCTGAAGTCAGTAAAAATAACTGAACAAACATACAACCTAGTCAGTGAGGGAAACAACAGTTTTTGGGTAACCCAGATGAAATTGAAAACCACAAAAATTGAACTTCATTACCACAAATTGGCAGTAGCATAAGGCCTTGTATTTCCCAAAAACTCACAGGAAGCACGCCTAACCATTAAACTTATTCCCTCTAATATCCACTTTGTAAGCCAAAAACTTCATATGACCTAATTGTTTAAAGCTGTCAATGAAAGAACATACTGCCATAGAGCAAGTAGCCACCCAATCCTAAAAGAATGTGTACCATATTCTGCAACCAATAAAACTAAGTAAAGCAAACATTTCTGAAAATCTTTAGTAACTATTTAGTAAATTATAACTTAGATGAAGGGAACTGGTCTGCATATGCATGCCATTGATAACACTACCAAACATATAACAAACTCAGCATGCTCAGGAACCAAGACCCACCCAACCTTAGCCAAATGATCCATTTTTTACTTTGAATATGGCATAAAACTACCTCTTTTAAACAGCTACATTGGAAAAAAAGCAAACTCATAAAAACAGAACTTTTATCAACTGCTACTACCCTACCTACCCTTAAATCGCCAAAAAATGTCAGCAAAAATGCAACCCTAAAAAGTGCCACTTCAAACTGATCCGACACTACTGAGGAAACCACCAATGTATAGTCCTTCAGAGGACCAACATCAATAGGTTTCTGCACATCACCTGTACCTTGGCCCAATCCTCAATGCTTTTGCAAGAATAAAAGATTTGGTCAGATCTACTAGACCATTAATCTTAGAGATATAAGCAATACCAGCCAAAGAAGCCAGCCATGCTCATGTCAATCCCAAATGAAAGCATACATAGAATCCTGAACTGTCTTACCCCCCATGCTACCAGACACAAAGAAACCCTGCCATTCACTCCAGGCTGCCATATAGGACTTCAAGGTGCCCAGAGCCAGTGTCTTCAGCATGAGCCTCTGTATGCTGGCCTGATGATCTGCCAGAAAAATCCATACAAACTGGAAGATGACGCTAGAGACCTGAACCTAGCCCATTGAAAGGCATCTGCAATACTATAAGGCATCTGCAATACTATTTTCAATCCCAGGAACATGACAGCTGGTGAAATATATATTCCTGTGAAGACAAATGAAAATAAAATTCTGAAACAACCAAAGCGTGGGAGCAGAACCCGTCCTCTGGTTGTTAATAACCTGCAGGACGCCCGGGTTGTCACACCAGAAACAATATGCCTGTCCCTAAGCCTCTCAGACCAAAGCTTGACTTCGACCACAATCAGAAACAATTCCAAAAGCAGCATATTGGCTGTCAAGCCTTCTTCATGCCAGAAATCAGACTAAAGCTCAGCACACCATGCCCTAAAACCTGGCTCCTGACACATGTATAGATAACTGGATATCATGCCTGGGCAACCAAATCCAAACTCCATTATTATTCCTCAAAAAGTGAAGCCATGCCCTCAAATCAAGTCTTTAGATATATGCACCAAGTGGTGTTCCCAACTACTGGAACACCTGCTCAAGCCATTTACAAAAACCTTTTCCCATAAAAATAACATGACAAGTAAATAGAGATGCCCCAGTGGGGACTGTACATGCTTCAGGAAAACTTTTTTGCCTTCACAAAAGCTTCTAGTTGCTCACTCAACCACAAAACCTTGTCAGAAGAGAGAGGAGCCACCCCTGCCATCCAACCAGCCCAAGAGAGAATGGAGCCTCCTTCAGTGAGGTACTGTAAGTCTGCAGCAGCGGATGCAGGTAGTGCAGACTTCCTGGCTAGGACTGGAAAGGGAGAGGGGGACTGGGAGTGTAGATTAATAGAGTCTGAGTAGAATAGAGTGAACTGGGCCATCTGTTTTAGTTATATATACACAACCAAGCGGGGTGGTGGCGGTGGGGCTTGGTAAGCTTGGGGGGGCCCTGCCTATTTTGTTAGTCCCAGGCCCCAAAATTTTTGATGGCAGCCCTGATCACTACCTTTGTGCTACCTGGCTTTTTGTTTTTTTGTTCTATTTGGCGGTGACACAGACACCTCCTAGTTGGGAGTGATGCAAACCTACCACTGTACATAGAGCTGATAATTATTTAGAATATTTTATGGGATTGGTGCTTATTAAGCCACTTTGTGTGTCTTTAGATGCAACTATCAAAACTTGCACCAACCCCATGGTAGGTACAGAATCTCCAACAGACTATGGCCTCCAATATAATGATTAAGAATCTGAGTTTGCAACCACCTCAGTGACAGTCACATAACACACAAGAAAGTGCGTCTAACACCTCCCAGCAGCACCCAATACATTTCTGAGAGGGTGCATCTCAATTGGTCATGTGACTCTGGATGCACACAACAAGGAACGCATGTGACTTTTTAGCTACTTGGGTGCATGCACAGTTGAAAAACATCAGCCATTTGCGTGAATATCTGCATCACTTCTGACTCAGAATCAGGCTTTTTATATGTCCTTTTAATGTATTTTAGCTATGACAATGCTGTCATTGCTAAGTATTAGGAATGTGCGCCGGACCATTTCTGACGGATTTGGATTTGGTTCTAATTCGTCGTCCGGCTTTGGATTTGGATTTGGATTTGCCAAACTGCGGTGAGTGGCTTTGGATTTGGATTTGGATTTTTTTACACAAATTTACAACAAAAATCACATAAATTGGTCCTTTTTTTCTTCTTAGAGTATCATTAACCTCAATAACATTAATTTCCAATCATTTACAGTCAATTTAGCCCACCTCACAGTTTATAATATTATTTTCAACATTATCGGCCAAAGGTTGCAGTGAGCTGACTGGTTACTAAGTGACAAAGCAGCGGCACAGACACCACAATTTAAAGCACATTTATGAAACATTGCCACACAGCAGTGGCAGAAATGAAAAGTAGTGCACCCACCCAGTGGGGTACGGCCAGCAGAATCACAGTACTTGTTTACAAAGTGGGCTACGGCTGTAGGAGTCACATTGCACAATCTTATTCGCGTTAATCCGCACATAGTGCCCCTGATTCACATTACACCATAAAGTAGTGTCTCTTATTTATGTTACGACACACAGTAGTGCCCCTAAACACAATGCCCACAGTAGTGCCCCTTTTACACAATGCCCACAGTAGTGACCCTTTTACACAATGCCCACAGTAGTGGCCCTTATACACAAAGCCCACAGTAGCAATGCCACTTATACAATGCCCCCTGCAGTGGTGTCTCTTACACAATGGCCCCAGTAGTGGTGCCCCCTATGCATTCCCCTTAGTAGTAGGGCCCCCTATGCAGTGCCCCCAGTAGTAGTATGCCCCCCAGTAGTATGCCCCCAGGAACAGTGCCCCCATTAGCATGCCCCCAGTAGTATGCCCCCCAGTAGTATGCCACCCAGTAGCAGTGCCCCCATCAGCAGGCCTCCAGTAGTAGTGCCCCCATTAACATGCCCCCAGTAGTGGTATGCCACCCCTTAGCAGGCCCCCAGTAGCAGTATGCCCCCCCTTAGCAGGCCCCCAGTAGTAGTATGCCCCCATTAGCAGGCCCCCACTTAGCAGGCCCCAAGTAGTAGTATGTCCCCCATTAGCAGGCCCCCACTTAGCAGGCCCCCAGTAGTAGTATGCCCCCAGTAATGCCCCCTTAAACACATACACACATACTGTAAAAAAACAATTACCTGAATTCCCGCTCCCACCGCCATCTGCTCTTTCTCTGCTGTATAACGCGTTGAGGGACCCGGAAGACGGAGCTCATGAGTGAGCTCCAACCGGCTCCCTCCGTGCAGCAGCCAATGAGAGTCTGTGTGACTCTCATTGGCTGCTATTACAAACACACAGCTGCTGCTGGCTGCTGTGTGTTTGATCTGTGTAGGGCAGACTGCTATCACTGCGGTCTGCTCTACACTAGAGGAGCCCTGACGTCGGATTCTCTCGTGAGAATCCGACATGAGGAGGCTGCGGCTCGCCATCGAATGGGGATCCGAGTCAAGCAGGGAACACCCGAACAGCGTTCGGGTGGACTCGGATCCCCAATGTTTGGAGCGGTTCAGATTCTGAATCGCTCATCTCTACTAAGTATCCATAATGCTTTGCCTTACCAGCAGTTTTCTGTACTGTTACATGTGGGGAGGTGTGATACCATGGATGTTGGACATTCTGAGGTGAATTTAAGGGCTTTGTGGGTTGAGGTCTCACAAAGCATTTCCAGGGTCCAAATACTTGACCCATCAATTTGCTTTTCTGTGTGACTTGTAGCCTCTTTAGTAGTGGCGATTCCTAATTATGTTAACATTTTTCTTTTTTTTCATATAATGGTCATGATAACTAGGGGTGTTTTCCTTTGTTCATTTGTAGATTCTCACATTACACTATTATTATAATATTATAAATGAGAAGGGGAAGGAGATTGAGGTTTTTCAAGGTAGGTGCTAGTCACACTCCCAGAACATTGACCACACCTTCCACATCAGTAGTCGCACCCCCATGGCGCTGCTCGCATCCCATGTGGTGGCACACAATAGGCTCTTCATAAATTTCAGCTCCAGGCCCATGCAGACTTTAATCTGGCACTGAGTTGGTACGAGTAACTGGGGGATACAAGTATCCCAACACCACCACCATGGTGACCCCCAGGCCGGGGGGGGGGTGAAGGAGAATGTGAGGCCCCCAGAGGAGAGAGCTGCCAGAGAAGTGGTGTCAGAGGGTGAAATCTAGGTTTCAGTAATGGCTAGGAGATTCAGGGAGTTGGAGATGAAAAGGCTATGGGTGGAGACCAGTTTATTACAGACTGTTCTGGCCTTCCAGAAGGCACAGGATAGAGGGACAGAGTGTGTGGGAAAGATGTGAATGAGTTTATAAGGGTTGCTGTAGAGTGGAGGTGAGATTAATTTTGGGGATAGAGTATAGGATAGAGTGTAGTGATCATGTGGGCTACAGTGCTAGGAGGGCAACCTGTAGGAGATGGACAGGGAGGGAGTTTAATGAAATGTGGATGGAGGTGGGGTGCAGTGACAGGGAGAGGAGGGTGAAAGGAGAGATTACCAGTGGGTTAGTAGGACCCTGGTCAGGCAGAAGAGAATTAAAGTATTGGGAGAAGAGGGGGAGGAAGGCAGACAGAGGAGGGGAGTTAAGGGGAGAGGGAAGTGGAAGAGACCAGTGGAAAAGGTTAAAGGTGATAGTAGGGGGAAGAACAAAGGATTAGGTAGACACTGAGTGAAGGGGGGAGTTGAAAAAAACATGGTCATGGTGAGGATGAGTTGAATAGGGGAGGAAAACTGAAAGGAGGAATGAAGTAAGAATGTGAGAGGAAGTGCAGAAGATTTCCAGAAATGAAAGTAAAAGTACAGTGTAGAAAAGGCATCTGCACAACCAAAGTTTAGAATTGAGTATAATAAAAGTGGAGATTTAGTGGGAGCAGAAACTGAATATTAAAATCTACAGTCAGCTAGATGATGTGAGACTAGGCAAAAGAGCTAAGGTTAAATGACATTATTAGTAAGGTAAACTGATTTTGCCACAGATACAGTATGCATTGAAATAATTATACAAACCAGAGAGCCAGCACAAATACTGTAGAAGCAACTTAGGCACAAGGTTTTTGTAGCGAATGTCTGTTTATGTTAATGAATGTCCTGGTTATGTTAATGAATGCCCTGGTTATGTTAATGAATGTCCTGGTTATGTTGTCAACTGGAACTTGTAGTAAAGAGATTGTAAACTCACATTTGATGATCCAACTTTGTCCATATAGGTTGTTGATTAGGTTGTTGAAAGAGTGAAGTTAGATTGTTTTCCTTCTATTTCACTTCAGTTTAACGCCAGTATAATGCCAAAATTACAGTAGGTTTAAATAGTAAAGTGCACTTTTGACTTCAGCTCTTATGTTATTCAGCACTACAACCAAAGCTTACAGCCTTAATTTAAACACATTTTTAAACTTAGAAATTGTACTCTGTGAGCATTAATTCGCCTAACTTGCACTTGATGGTGAAAGTGCCCATCTGATTGTTGGCAATTTGCTCTGACATGCTTGTTGTACTTGAACCATGTTATTATTTTACAGAGGTGTTCTCATACACTTTGGCTTCAGTTGCATCAAACAGACCATCTTGGCATGCCAGGTAATGTGCGACTTGGCTGCATCGGACATTTGTTTGCTCCAATTGTGTGTCTTTTTTGCATAAATTAAATGACTGGAATCAACAAAACTACTCTACAAGGTTGCACTAATCAATTTGATTTGTGCATATGAGTGAATATGTATATGAAGTGCAAAGATGCAGTAGCCACAGCTTTTTCTCATGTCAATTCTGCTTCATCTGCAACTTTGTACGTGTTTAAAACTAATTACTGTGTGAATAAATTTGCAGCCCAGTGCCTTTAATACACTTTTAGTGGTATTTCACTGCATCTGCGATGCAAATAAGATGCAAGCTGTAAAGAAAAAGCTGGTACGCTACAACTCTTGGAGCGGCACAATAGCGCCAGCCATCTTGCGCCGTATGGCATATGGATGCTAGTTATATTAGGACACATCTGTAGCTATTTTATTTTCTTGTTAGCAATGACAAGTATATTATCATACTATTACCCTTTGTGTTTGACCTTTTGTTTGTTTTGTTGCTCATTAAAGCCAAATTCCAGTTGTAAAATATTGGCTGATAATGTGTTAGAAAAATAAATAGGATAATTAGTGAGTACAATCTAAGCAATTACTGTGTCAGTCCCACTGGAGACATATAAAAGCTGAACATGTCCTTAAAATAGGACAGGTCCATAATCCCTCCTAATACATTTTTTTTTTTCATTTGACTACTTGCGTTTTATTCAATTCTAACTTTGTAAAATATTCCTAAAGGAAATGTTAAACAATAATGCACAGATTATGGAAATTACTCATTAAATATAGAGAAAGACTCCTGTAAATCCGGGAATATACTTCCAAAAGCTGCCTGGGTGGAAGTTCTATTGCAATGTTTATTCATGGCGCTGTAAATGTTTATTTTGTATTTTATTGAAACATAAATTAAGGAATTGTAATTATACACAGAGCTAACATAAAAGTGCTCATCGTTTATCAGGAAACAAAGTGTAGATTAAAGCCATTTGCATGCCGAAACATTATTTGGCCTGATAGTCATCCTGACATTGAGAATTCATTACATTACGGATCATTTACTTATTGTGTTAAAGGGGTAGGTTATCTCCGGCTGCATTATAGTATTTATCCCAACACTTGTAGGTAACTGAACAGCAGTGAGACATTCCTGACTGATTCTGGGTACACACTGGCAGATATATTGGCCATTCGATTGAATGGCAGATATATCATGTGTGCGTCGACAAGTGTGAACAGACGATATGTCTGTGAACAAAGTCGTTCACAAACATATTGTGTCGGCTGTGCAGCACAGCCAATGCCCAATATATCTGCAGATACACTTGTGCATTGTGCTGTGTGTACGGGTGGTGAGCTGACTGCCCGTACACTTGCTGCAGAGGCTGACGGTGACTGACAGCTCAACTGGACGGGCATTTACATGTATATGTCCTCCAGTTGCGACAACAGTCACAACACATCGGGCTGACGATTGGTAAGTGTGTATGCATTACCATTCGTCAGATAGGGCGGAGGATTGGCTGGACAACATAATGTGTACCAAGCTTAAAGATGTTGCCCCAGGTTTTGGGGTGACCAGAGTTACCTACCTCTTTCTAATGTAACTGTAGCCTACTGTACCAATAATGAAGGTAGCCAATTTGTGACCTGTACCAATATTCGTGAGCATGCAATTCACTAGAACTTCACTGAAACATGCAGCACTTTGAACTGAATTACCATGCATATTTTGGAGAAGGCCAAAAAATTATTCTCTTAACTACGTGTATTTGACAGGTACATGTTACCAAAGCTATGCTTTCATATTACATTCCTCCAAAAATGTAAACATGCAAGATAAAATAAGCCCCGCTGCTTTCCACCCAAATTCAGGCAATATCCACCAAGAAACTTTGCCCCTTTTGAAGTACACAAATGGGTACAGTAGCACCACATTTTTTAATGCAGATTGATAAATATTTTTCACAGAAATTTTGCAATGTGAAAATTTATATTTTTACACAAATTTACTGTTCTGCTTTTGCCAGGAGAAGAGCCCATATTGGCGAAGACCTGAAAATAGCGTTATAGCGTAAAGCTTTCATACTTCTTTCCTGGTTCAGGACCTCAGTGCACACTGAGCATGCGCACCCATTGGTGAGGAACCATTCTGTAAAAAATTGCAAAATAGTAGCCCACAGGCTTCTAAAGGACATGGATTTACCTATCGGGCCCAAGCCCTGGAACGCTTTGCATTCTAGAGCTTGCTAAAACTGTTAGGACATCCTCTTCTCTAGGCCCCTATGTGAGCTACATTTATAGACAAAAATAAAGTGACCATGGCAGATATTGGAGATATCTGCTGTAATCTATCCATAGCATATCTAATGGATCATTAATATTTGTGGGCATCCCCCAAAAATGTCTGTTTTGGGGAATACGTAGGCCACTAAATGATTCAGTAAGTCAGATTTATAGTTATTAGCCTGTTTTGCTTATCAATTATTCACAAATAATTAACATTTTACAATGCACTGCATTTTTATGAATATTATTTTATTAAATGTGCACCTAAAAATGTATAAGTTTTAACATGTCCAGAAAAGCTGACAGCAAGTCTCAATTTGTATATAAACAAATGACCTAACTGAAGATAGCATTTAACTGCAATAAGCAGAAATGAAGGTTAAATGAGCAATTATGTTAGAATTCTACATGGGAACAAAAAGATAACACAGAATAGTGTCAATATTATGGCTAAAGCACAGATGACCAATTAGGGCCTAGTATGTACGAATATTAATTAAATTAATAGTACTAATTGGATTAACTGGAGGTATAGACAAAATGATAGTATAAACCTCACCAGAGAAAGAGGGAGGGTGGGAGCAGTCGGAGAACAGAGGAGAGAGCACAGGACGAGGTTTGGGGGTGCCGGTGCCGTTATGTAGGAAGTATTGGCTGGCTGCTATTCTCTACTGGGTGTCACAAATTTATTTTACAAGTGTTCCCTACTGCTGCTGGTATAGCTTATGTTTTTAGTTGTAAGTCTGCATTCGCAAAATATATGTATGATTGAGTTGTCTTTAAGTAAAAGCATTGTCATTTATTTTTAGAATCTGTATTTGTGTAAATTATTTCATTACTCTTTATAACAAGTAAGGTTTGTAAGTAATCTAGAAGTATCGCGTTATCACTCCCTTGTGAGGAAATCAAGAAGAAACATGCATTTATGGTCCCAAAACATGGTCACCATGACATTCTTTGCTAATGGAGTTATGGATTTCTGTTAAGGGGGGGGATGATGAGTGTGTCCATGTCATGGACGCTTGCTTCAATTCCAGTGTAACATGTTGCACCCAAGTTTCATCACCTGTAACAATACACTGCAGGAGCTACATTCCCTCCTCATGGTAGTGCATGTGTTAGGATCCGTGGGTAGCGGATCATCTTGCTGGCAGGTTCCATCCATAGTTGCGACTGGGATACTGCATCTATCCTGTCTTGTCTGTGTACAGCTCATAGCCTGTCATTCCTGCCTGTCTGTGTACTGATCTCATGTGCTCATTAATTAACTAGCATGTTTGTCTGCAGAGCAGGTACACACATGCCTTTGCTTAGGAATTACTCTCCAGGAATTGTCTCTGATTGGATCCTGCATGTCATAAGTATACAGCCAGCCTTACACTCACTGCCAGTTATATTGTCTGACATGCTGTGTTTGTTGGTCTGTTCTAGCCAGTCTTCCAAGTTTTTCAGTTACTGTTTATGGAGTCATTTCCCCTGTGTCCAGTACATGCCTGTACAGACTGTTTCCCAGCTTCCAAGCTGCACCATTGCACAGACTGTCTCCTGGCTTTCAAGCCACACCAGTGCATAGACTTTTTCCAGCTCGTTCCTCCCACATCTCAGCTGACTGTGTTGTGACTCTGTGGTTCCAACATGCTGCTTCTTCAGTTACCTGCTTCGTGGAATATCCTCTGGCATGCCAGCTATCTGGTGAGGCCACTGGAGCCTGAGCTACACCGTGCTGATTCTGCTCTCATTCAGCTGGCTGCTATTCTCCAGCCATCATATGTTTAGTGTGTGAGTATAACACACTATAACTAACCAGCATGTACTTTATAATTATACTAGCTGTACCTTCATTAAGTCTGCACTCACTTTGCAAGTTTGAAATTCCATCTTATTGCTGCAGTTGCTGCTTTCATTTCAACTGTGCACATCCTGCTTGTGTTTATTGACTGGGTTTTGCACACCATTACTAAACCTGCAGGTTTACTTATACCAGCTGTACCTTCATCAAATCTGAACTCACTTTGCAAGTTGGAAATCCCATCTTACTGCTGCATTTGTTACTCTCATTTTATTTGTACACTTTCTGCATATGCTTAGTGACTGCGTTATACACATCATTTCTTTACCTGCATGTATTCCTGAATCAGCTTCATCTTCGTCAAGTCTGGACTACTTTACTAGTTCCTTCTTGGAGTTCAACATACTTACAATTTCAGCTTCATACTACAGGTATGCACACCTGTTCTGTGACTCTGTTTCATTCAGCTCACTAGCCACAACCCGGCCCATGCCACACCAATTGACCCTCAATGTCCTACGTCTTCACTGGCGCAATCGCCACTTCATTCGGCTCACTAGCCGCAACCCGGCCCATGCCACACCAATTGACCCTTAAGTTCCTAAGTCCTCACTGGCGCAATCGCCACTTCACTTCAGATCACTAGCCGTGACTCGGTCCGTGCCTCATCAATTGACCCTCAAGGTCCTACGTCTTCACTGGCACAATTGCCACTTCATTTGGCTCCTTAGCCACACCATTGGCACCTTAGCAGCACCATTGGCTCCCCAGCCGCACCATAGGCGTTCAGCAGCACCATCAGCGTTCAGCAGCACCATTTGTACTTTGGACTATTATTTTAAACGTGCTTGCCTGTTTCTTTTGTGACAATAAAGTCACTTATTAAGATTTTACCCTACGTCTCCTGGTGTCTCACTCCTTTTAGGTATTCTGGTTGTCTGGAACCAACCGTAACAGCATGAGAGACAATCAAATCCTCTTGGTTTTGTGAACTTTTGTGAGTTGCTTTTGTACCGAGCATGAATGCTATTTTCTGTACCCCAGTTGCTCACGAATGATATTGTGCATGGTACTCAGCAATTTAACTAACTTAAATGTGTCTGTCCTCCTGAATCAGACCTTCAATGCAGCACAAATTGTCATCTGTGGTGGATGTGCTTGGCTTGCCGGATTGCTGCTCATCTTGAACTTCTGTCCTGCTATTACCAAAGGCAGTGCACCAAATCTTATCTGTTTCCATGATATGAAGTTATTACCGTAGACCTTGACAAGTTGGCGATGAATTTTAGCTGCTTATGTGCCCTTTAGATGTAGAAATCTGATCACACTACACACCTCAATGTTTGATCATGTTTCTGCCAGCCCCGCCATCTTCCAACTGATGTTGGGACAGTATGACTGATATGAGGTGCAGTCTAATGGCCATAAGGGGAAGCAATGGTCTACCTACTCTAATGAAATAGAGACCATTACACACATGAGAGGTCTTGTTACCTTACTTATTGAACCACCCTCATACTTGCAGAAATCCTAGTTTCAGTGTGCTTTTTGTAATGGGCCCATTCATTATTTGTAGGGATGAGCGGGTCTGGTTCACAGAGAACTGGACCCGGTAAAATTTTTCAAAGTCAGATCTGAGTCCAGTTCAGGATTTCCCACCTGACTCGGATCTGAAAACGAGGCAAAACACCATTAATCCCATGTTGGATTCTTGCAGGTTTCAGATTGTATATAAGTCCTTCCCCATAATGATCGGCGCCATTTCCTTGCTTATTCCCATCCAGGGATGGCTGTGCTGTACTGTCTGTTGAGGGGGCTGTGCTGTCCATCCTGGGGTGTGCTGTCTATCCAGTATGCTGTTGATCCAGGGGTGTGCTGTGATGTCCATCCAGGGGTGCGCTGTCCATCCAGAGGTGCGCTGTCCATCCACTGTGCTGTCCATCCAGGGGTGTACTGTCCATCCAGGGGTGCACTGTCCATACAATGTGCTGTCCATCCAGTGGTGTGCTGTCCATCCAGAGGCTGTAAAAAAAAGTCAAGAAAAGTTTTTTAAAAATTAAATAAAATAATAATAAAAAAGTTAAAAAGTTGAAAAAATCTGTACTGCACCCCAGTGGATCCCCAGTGTACCCACTGTGCGTGTGTGCCGCTGCTCTCATGCATCATTTTTTTATTTCATACTATATTTATTTCAACTAAAATTGCAAATGTGTATACTTGCAAAAGACTCTTTTGCCATTTGTCAACCTTGATTTGTAGATACCAACCTGGTGGGCTTGGCTTTCCTTGATCATAACAGCCATGTTTGGTCAGATGCAACTCAAGCACCAAATGGAGAGGCTATTTTGTGATGGTATCTGGAGATCAAGGGTGTATTTATAATGGGTGCAAGGTGTGCAGTGCACATGGGTCCCTGGGTCCAGGGAGGCCCAGACATCGGCCCGGCATTGGCTGCACTGCTGAAATCACTGGGAAATTGGCCACCACAGCCATTTAACCAGTGATTCACACATGCGCAGTAGAGATGTCCTGGGAACGCAGTGAGGACACCATGTTCCCAGAGACCTGTGCATGCACAGTAGACTCTGGCACAATGCCAGAGTCTACAGTGCCACCAGAGAGGAGGGATCCTAATTGGAGCTTGCACATGGGCCCCCTCCTCTCTTAAAGCATCTCTGCTGGAGATGTTCTCCCTCCTCCCCTCCCAGCCTTCCCATACATAATCCCAGAGGCACAATGATAAAAGATGTTTAGTACCAGACTTTAAATCTCTCTGCCCCTTTCTGTTCAGAGCTTCCATTTTGTGTGCTGCCACATTAATAGTTCATCCACCCATTCAAGAATCTAGATGGGCAGGTGTGAAACTGGAGACCAAGGGCAATTCAATCTTGCACCTTATTTCTTTTCAATATGCGCTGTTTGGGGCATTGCTGACTGTCTTTTTGTGAAGATGACAAAAAATATTGTTAGTTTATTAAACTGCCATGCTGTCTGCCACTGCAGAGCCATTTTATTTTCCTAGATGTGCCATGTTGGTAATTAAACTGCCACAGCTGCTGAATGCCGAAGATGTCCAGAAATTTTTATGGCCACAGACAGCATCTCCTGCTTGCCCCTTTCATTTTTTGTAAAAATATGCAAAACCACCAAAGAGCTCAGCTTGGGGCAAGGACTAATGTGAATGATTAAAATATTTTTTGTAAATGCCTTCCCTCCTAAATTTGCTTAGGAATCCAAAACTTAAATTAAATTTACTAGGTATCAACCCTTCCTTTCCTTGCCATCAACTATATACATACTCCAACTCCCTCAGGCCTCTTGATTAATAAAAACATTTGTTTCCTGATGTTCCATGTTGGAAGTTGAACTGCCACGGCCACTGAAATCTTTGACATACGGTTGCTGAATGCCGAAAATGTCCAGAAAGGTTTATGCCAAAGACGGCATTGCCTCCATGCCCCTGTAAATGTAAAAAATTTTCTGAACCACCAAGTCGATTTTGTGTGCAAAACATGGGACATATTGTTCACCTATGCTCTCCTCTTCTCTTCCTTCCTACCTCATAAATTTGCTTCTGAATCAAAAAATTAAATAAAATTTACTATAAATTAACCCTTCCTTTCCCTGTCTTCAACTACATCCATACTCCATCTCCCTCAGGCCTCTTGATTAACAAAAACATTTGTTTCCTGATGTGCCATGTTGGAAGTTGAACTGCCACATGTTTGTGCTGCCCACTGTTGTCACTTAGCCAGCTAGCTTAGTGCAACTTTTTGGCCTAAACTGGATGAAATTAATATTGTGAGGTGTGAGGTGATCAAAATTGACTGGAAATGAGTGGAAACTAATGTTATTGAGGTTAATAATACTGTATGAAGAAAGGGGCTACTGTGTTGGTCTAGGGGTTCTCTTGGTGCTCTGTCTGTCTAGGGTTGTATAGTGTAAAAAAAATAAAAGCTAATAATTTTTAAAGATATATATCTTTTTTTGTGCTATACCCCAGTGTACTATGTTATTTTATTATTTTGCTGTGATGCTGCCGGGAAGACCACAGTGTAATATGTATTCATACACATTTTGTGAGTGACACTGTAAGTGGAAATGCAATGTAATAGTCATACATGTATTGTTACACTGTCAGTGGTAGCACAGTATAATATTCATACTTGTAGTGTAACACTATAAGGGGAAACGCAGTGTAGTATTCATTAAAAAAAATATGACACTGTAAGTGGAAATGCAGTGTAATATTCATACACATATTGTGACACTGTGTGGCAGCGCAGTGTAATATTCATACACATATTGTGATGCCAAGTGGAACTGCAGTGTAATATTCATAAAAAATATTGTGACACTGTAGGTGGTACCACAGTGTAATATTTGTCAAATAAGTATTGTAACACTGTTGGGCAGTAATACTTCAGTGTAATATTCATAAAAATATTGTGATGCTGTAGGTCATTGATAATGCAATGTAACATTTAAAATTGGTACAAATTGACGTGTGCTGTACCCCACTTTATTCGTGTTTGTTGTTATGGAGAACGATCAGTTGAGAGGAAAGCAGGAACCACATACTAGTGCTGGAGCTGCTGCCAGTGTCACCAGCCATGATGATACTAGTCAGTCTACGTCATCTTCTAAAGCCAGTTTCCAAGGGCATACAGGGCTTAAGTCAAGGCATCTAAAATCATTTACAGTGGTAAAGGAAAAAAAAGGGAAAGTTAGCTGCAGAAAGACATAAAATTGTCAATATGCCTTTCACAACATGTAATGGCAAGGAAAGGCTAAAGTATTGGCCTTTATTTATGACTGGTGGTTCTGCCTCTTATGACAATGTAAGGCCTTCTCCCTGTAGACATTTCAAAAAATGTCACAAATCCATGAGAAGAGTCTAATTGTGTCGGTGGGTGCTATGTGTGAGCCTTACCTTTTCAAAACTGTACTCAAAGAGTAGCCCCCTTCCACCACTTGTGTGTGCTCTGCAAATGTGGAGATAAGAAGCACAAGTGAACATGCTAACATAGAAATCGAGGATGCTTCTATGGAAGTGCACCAGGATGAGGAGGATATTTGTATAGCTGTCACTAATAAGGATGTTGATGATGAAGAAGTTGTTGATGAGGATGTTTGTGTAAATCAGGTACCAGTGGCAGAAATAGTTATTGCCCATGATAAGGAAAAAAACATTGTCATGCCTGGGCAAAAGACAAACAAATCCACTTCTTATGTGTGGAATTATATCTACCCAAATCCGCACAACAATTGTCAAGCCATCTGTACTCATTGTAATGCCAGAGTACAGATGTGTCCACATACACCTTTCTGAAAACTGTGCCATGGCTCTCAATTTGGCATGACATCAATTCTCATATATTGTCGTGCCGTGCTATCTGCGGTGCAGCAAAGGTGCAATTCATACTTTCACCACTGGGTGGCCAGTGTATCATGTAATGTAGCACTTAATAGTGTTCAGCCTATGTAGCAAAGATACAGTAGTGGTCTCCTTTGGATTTTAATAGAGGGCAAACAAAGAGTTTTGAGGAGTGTTTATGTTAAGGTGCAATATGCATTTGCATCTAAATCACTGTACTAGCCACTGAAACACTGTACTAGCACCAAAAAACTGTCACTAGGAAACTGTCATCAGTTCCTCAAAAGACTGATTCTGTACTTCCCACCCACCAGTATTGTGGTGTAGTGGTAAAGTCACTGCCCATCACACTTGGCAGTTAGGGTTTGAATCCCAGTGTAAACATTTTTTTTTCTCCAAAAATAAATTTATATAATTTAATAATATCAATAATATTATTGTAATAACAATAAAACTTTTTTGAATAATATCATATTTCATCTAGAGGCTGTGGGGATCTGAGTTAGTGAGGACGGCGTGTGTGTGTAGTGATTTCTTAGTGTAGAAATTTCCCCCTGAAAATATGGCTCGATATATATACATATACAGTACTGGTTTTAGATATACATTATAATTCAAAAACTGGCCATCAGTAATTTGAAGTATGTTAATGTCCTTTTTTCAGATTAACACATTGCTTGCCTCAACACAGAGGAGGAGGGAGGAGGAATTCATTTGTAAAGGCTGCACATTTTCCACAGACAACAAATCAAGTTTTCATTAGCCCTCCCCCTGTGTTTTGTTTTGTTACTACTCATTAATGTTGCCCTTTTTGTATTGAGACACTTTTGTACTTTTGGCCCACCCCTTCCTCCCAAAATAATACTCATTTTCCATGGTTATATTGCACATTATTGGACCAGTAATGTAGCTAAAAGTATACACAGTATGTCAGTTGCGCTCTCTCTCTCTCTGTCTCATGTGTGCTGACCCTCGTGCTTTTTTTTTGGATTTTTCCTTAAAATATCATAAAAACAGTTAAAATCACTTAAAATGGGCTGTTTTTGTTCCTACAGTATTATTAACCTCAATAACATTTATTTCCAGTAATTTCCAATCAATTTTGACCACCTCACAATATTATTTTTTTCATCTAGTTAAGGCCAAAAGGTTGCATACAGCTAGATGGCTGACTACGCTAAGTGATACAGTGGACGGGACTAACATGTGGCAGTTCAGCTTCCAATTTCCAACATGGATACAGAGTTTTATACAGTGTGGGTTGGATACACCAATAGCGCTCTTACTATGACAGCAGTGTCGGCAGAGCAGGGTTGCTGACGGTGTCCTCAGTAAATGGAATGGCAGTGCTGTGGTATTGGCAGTATCCTCAGTGCAGGGTACTGGTGTTGTAAGCAGAGCGGGGGTGCCAGCAGTGTCTGTAGTGCAGGTTTGCTGGCTGTGTCGGCAGTGCAGGGTTGTTGACTGTGTCCTCAGTACATGGAATGGCAGTGCTGCGGTGCTGGCAGTGTCCTCAGTGTAGGGTACTGGCGATGTTGGCAGTGGTGGAGTGCCAGTGGTATCTTCGGTGCAGGTTTTCTGGCTATGTCAACAGTGCAGGGGTTGCTGACAGTGTCCTCAGTACATGGAATGGCAGTGCTGCGGTGCTGGCAGTGTCCTCAGTGTAGGGTACTGGCGATGTAGGCAGTGCCAGTGGTGTCTTTAGTGCAGGTTTGCTGGTTGTATTGGCAGTGCAGGGGTTGCTGATGGTGTCCTCAGTACATGGAATGGCAGTGCTGCGGTGCTGGCAGTGTCCTCAGTGTAGGGTACTGGCGATGTTGGCAGTGGTGGAGTGCCAGTGGTATCTTCGGTGCAGGTTTTCTGGCTATGTCAACAGTGCAGGGGTTGCTGACAGTGTCCTCAGTACATGGAATGGCAGTGCTGCGGTGCTGGCAGTGTCCTCAGTGTAGGGTACTGGCGATGTAGGCAGTGCCAGTGGTGTCTTTAGTGCAGGTTTGCTGGTTGTATTGGCAGTGCAGGGGTTGCTGATGGTGTCCTCAGTACATGGAATGGCAGTGCTGTGGTGCTGGCAGTATCCACAGTGCAGGGTACTGGCAGTGTAAGCAGAGTGGGGGTGCCAGTGGTATCTTCAGTGCAGGTTTGCTGGCTGTGTCAGCAGTGCAGGAGTTGCTGATGGTGTCCTCAGTACATGGAATGGCAGTGCTGCAGTGCTGGCAGTATCCTCAGTGAAGGATACTGGCAATGATGGCAGTGCCAGTGATGTCTTTAGTGCAGGTTTGCTGGCTGTGTCGGCAGTGCAAGGGTTGCTGATGGTGTCCTTAGTACATGGAATGGCGGTGCTAGCAGTATCCTCAGTGAAGGGTAGTGGTGATGTCGGCAGTGGTGGGGTGCCAGTGGTATCTTCGGTGCAGGTTTGCTGGCTGTGTCGGCAGTGCAGTGGTTGCTGATGGTGTCCTCAGTACATGGAATGGCAGTGCTGCGGTGCTGGCAGTGTCCTCAGTGAAGGGTACTGGCAATGTCGGCAGTGGTGGGGTGTCAGTGGTATCTTCGGTGCAGGTTTGCTGGCTGTGATGGCAGTGCAGGGGTTGCTGACAGTGTCCTCAGTACATGGAATGGCAGTGCTGTGGTGCTGGCAGTGTCCTCAGTGTAGGGTACTGGCGATGTAGGCAGTGCCAGTGGTGTCTTTAGTGCAGGTTTGCTGGCTGTGTTGGCAGTGAAGGGGTTGCTGATGGTGTCCTCAGTACATGGAATGGCAGTGATGCAGTGCTGGCAGTGTCCTCAGTGAAGGGTAGTGGTGATGTCGGCAGTGGTGGGGTGCCAGTGGTATCTTCGGTGCAGGTTTGCTGGCTGTGTTGGCAGTGCAGTGGTTGCTGATGATGTCCTCAGTACATGGAATGGCAGTGATGCAGTGCTGGCAGTGTCCTCAGTGAAGGGTACTGGCAATGTCAGCAGTGGTGGGGTGCCAGTGGTATCTTCGGTGCAGGTTTGCTGGCTGTGTCGGCAGTGCAGGGGTTGCTGGCAGTGTCCTAAGTGCATGGAATGGCAGTGCTGGTAGTGTCCTCAGTGAAGGGTACTGGCGATGTCTGCAGTGCGGGGGTGCCAGTGGTGTCCTCAGTGCAGGTGTGCTGACTGTTTTGGCAGTGCAGGGGTGTTCTCAATGCAGGGTGCTGGCAATGTCGGCAGAGCAGTGGTGCCAGCGGTGGCCTCAGTGCAGGTTTGCTGACTGTGTTGGCAGTGCAGGGGTGTTCTCAATGCAGTGTTCCAGTGGTGTAGGCAGAGCAGGGGAGCCAGCAGTGTCCTCAGTGCATGTGTGCTGACAGTGTTGGCAGTGCAGGGGTGCTGGTGGTGTCCTCAGTGTGGGAGTGCCAGCAGTGTCGGCAGTGTGGTGGTCACTAACGGTGTCTTCAGTATGTGGGGCAGCAGTGCAGGGGTGCTGGAAGTGTTGGCAGTGGTGGTGTCAGCAGCAGGGGATGCTGCCAGTGGGGTGCCGGCTGTGTCAGCAGCGAGGGTGCAGGCAGTGTCATGCAGCGGGTGATGATGGGCGCCATCTTCTTTTGCTTCCTGTGTACATATTAAATGGGCTTATATGCATTTGCACTATATCACTGTACTAGCTGCTGAAACACTGTACTAGCACCAAAAAACCAGTCACTAGGAAACTGTCATCAGTTCCTGAAAAGACTGATTCTGTACTTCCCATCCACCAGTATTGTGGTGCAGTGGTAAAGTCACTGCACATCACACTTGGCAGTTAGGGTTTGAATCCCAGTGTAAACATTTTTTTTTTGCTCCAAAAATAAACTTGTATAATTCAATAATATAATAATATCAATAATATTATTGTAATAATAATAAAACTTTTTAGGATAATATCATATTTCATCTAGAGGCTGTGAACACCTTGTACACTATGTGGGGATCTGAGTCAGTGAGGACGGCGTGTGTTTGTAGTGATTTCTTAGTGTAGAAATTTCCCCCTGAAAATATGGCTCGATATTTTATATACAGTACTGGTTCTAGATATTCATTATAATTCAAAAACTGCCCATCAGTAATTTACAGTGTGTTCATGTCCTTTTCCAGAATAACCCTGCCCATTGTTTGTCTCAACACAGAGGGGGAGGGAGGAGGAATTCATTTGCAAAGGCTGCACTTTTTACACAGACAACAAATCAAGTTTTCATTAGCCCTCCCCCTGTGTGTTGTTACTACTCATTAATGTTGCCCTTTGTGTATTGAGACACTTTTGTACTTTCCATCCCTACCATCCTCCCAAGATAGTACTCATTTTCCATGGTTATATTGTACATTCATAGACCAGTAATGTAGCTCAATGTTTTGTTTTCCACTTTTTTATTACAGTAAAGTTTACACAGTATGCCAGTTGCTATATATATATATATATATATATATATATATTTATATTATATAAGAATAAACTTGATAGCCCCCCCTACATTTGTTGCCCAGGAACCCCCACAGACCTAAATTTGGCCCTGGGTGAGGGTTGCACACTGACCCACCACTGCGGTGTTCATAGAGGGGAAAGGATGAGGTGGAGGTGAGCTGCTGCTGTTACACTGTTGTCGGTGGGGGAGGGGGGCACACAGAGCCAGTGATGCTGTTATCAGGGAAGGGGGGAGGGGCAGAGCTGCTTGGAGTGTGTGCACTATGGATAGGACATAAAAAGACAACATTGAAAGTACTGTACCAATGTTTTTAACATTAATTACAAAACATTGTTTAGACCTAAACATTGGTACTGAAACCCGATGGTTAGCGCACATCTCCGATGGTGGTAGGACTGCGCATGCGCAGGAGGTGTACTGACCATGTGCAGCCGTTAGTCTGCGAGTCTGCTTGCAGTGTCTCCCGGCCACAGCCTGATTGACAGGTTTGGTGTCTTGGAGGTGAAGCAGGGATGTTCCCGGAAACAGGGGTGTGTGCCCCAATTTTCAAGATGGGGCGAGGGCAGAGTCCGTATGGGTGCACGCAGACTTTCTGGCCTCGCAAGCTGCAAGGACCCGGCCAGGCTGTGGGAACTTTTAGCTCCCGCAGCCTGGCCTAAGGAACATCGGCAACCATCAGTCGCAATTGTTCTGATGGTGACACCAGGCTGCGGCCTCAGTCACAGAGCTGAAATCATGCAAATGCAGAAAGGAGGTGTGTGATACCTCCTTCTGCATTCACATTTTAAATGAACAGAATTGCACAGTCTCTTGTGTGCACTTATGTGCGGCTCTGCAATTCCATCCAGGCCCTTTGTGTCCTTATATTTACCTCAAAATGATGACAACAAAAGGAAACAATCAAAGGCACCCATTTATTAACTAGTTTTATCACCAAAACAAGTGACAAATGTCACTGTGTATGAAAAACGTTGCTCCAGCCAATCAGCTCCTAACTGTTACTTTTCTAACAGTTGACAGTTGGGAGCTGATTGGCTGTAGCACCATTTATCATACACAGTGAAATGTTTCACTCATTCAGGTGATAAAACTCGTTAATAAATGAGATCCATAGTGTAGTATTTTAAAATTATTGTTGATCCACCCAATGTGAGGGATTATTTATATCTGAAAAATAGGTGTTGATAGAACAGTCCCATCCACCTGATGTTCAAGGTACATACCTCTTGATATATTTAAAGCAAACACCTCTTTCTACCCCTTCAGGTTTTAAGGTTACCTTATAATTTTCTTCACATAAAGATGATTCAGCAGCATACAGTAGATTTCAATAAAATCCTTTATTGCAACTCCAACAGATGATTTCCAGATGATATTTCATGTACTAACATAAAAGTAAATAGAGGTACAGTACATACAGTGCATCCGGAAAGTATTCACAGTGCGTCACTTTTTTCACATTTTGTTATGGTACAGCCTTATTCCAAAATGGAATAAATTAAATTTTCTCCTCAAAATTCTACACCAAATACCCCATAATGACAATGTGTAAAAAGTTTTTTTTGAGATTTGTTCAAATTTAATTAAAAAAAACCTAAAAAATCACATGTACATAAGTATTCACAGCCTTTGCTCAATACTTTGTTGATGCACTTTTGACAGCAATTACAGCCTCAAGTCTTTTTGAATATGATGCCACAAGCTTGGCACACCTATCTTTGGGCAGTTTCGCCCATTCCTCTTTGCAGCACCTCTCAAGCTCCATCAGGTTGGATGGGAAGCGTCGATGCACAACCATTTTCAGATCTCTCCAGAGATGTTCAATCGGATTCAAGTCTGGGCTCTGGCTGGGCCATTGTAGGACATTCACAGAGTTGTCCTGAAGCCACTCCATTGATATCTTGGCTGTGTGCTTAGGGTCGTTGTCCTGCTAAAAGATTAACTGACCCCAGTCTGAGGTCAAGAGTGCTCTGGAGCAGGTTTTCATCCAGGATGTCTCTGTACACTGCTGCATTAATTTTTCCCTCTATCCTAACTAGTCTCCCAGTTCCTGCCACTGAAAAACATCCCCACAGCATCATGCTGCCACCACCATGCTTCACTGTATGGATGGCATTGGCCTGGCGATGAGTGGTGCCTGGTTTCCTCCAAATAGAATGCCTGGCATTCTTGCCAAAGGGTTCAATCTTTGTCTCTCATGGTCTGAGAGTCCTTCAGGTGCATTTTGGCAAATTCCAGGCGGGCTGCCATGTGCTTTTTACTAAGGAGTGGCTTCCATCTGGCCACTCTACCATACAGGCCTGATTGGTGGATTGCTGCAGAGATGGTTATCCTACTGGAAGGTTCTTGTCTCTCCACAGAGGAATGCTGTAGCTTTGACAGAGTAACCATCGGGTTCTTGGTCACCTCCCTGACTAGGGCCCTTCTCCCCCGATAGCTCAGTTTAGATGGACGGCCAACTCTAGGAAGAGTCCTGGTGGTTCCGAACTTCTTCCATTTATAAATGATGGAGGCCACTGTGCTCATTAGGACCTTCTAAGCAGCAGATATTTTTCTGTACCCTTCACCAGATTTGTGCCTTGAGACAATCCTGTCTCAGAGGTCTACAGACAATTCCTTGGACTTCATGCTTGTTTTGTGCTCTGATATGCACTGTCAAGTGTGAGACCTTATATAGACAGGTGCATGCATTTCAAAATCATGTCCAATCAAATTAATTTACCGCAGATGGACTCCAATTAAGCTGTAGGAACATCTCAAGGATGATCAGTGGAAAGAGGATGCACGTGAGCTCAATTTTGAGCTTCATGACAAAGGCCTTGAATACTTATGTATATGTGATATCTTAGTGGATTTTTTAAAATTACATTTGCAAAAATCTCAAAAAAACTTTTTACATGATGTCATTATGGGGTATTGTGTGTAGAATTTTGAGGATAAAAATTAATTTATTTCATTTTGAAGTAAGGCTGTAACATAATAAAATGTGGAAAAAGTGATGCACTGTGAATACTTTCCAGATGCACTGTAGCATAATACTGCTTCAAACAGCTATTTTATTAAAAATATTACAGCTAAAAAACAGGACCTCTATATTTAATAACAAGTCCTGAAAATAAAAAAACACTAAGACTCGTTTGAATGAGGATGCCTACCATCCCACTGCCAGGGACCACCCCCGATCCGCCTACAAACTGTCAATCAGGCTGCAGCCGGGAGACACTGCAAGTGGACTCAGAGCCAGAGGGCTGCACATGCACAGTCCTCCCACCATCGGAGATGTGCCCTAGCCATTGGGTTAATGTACATCTCTGAATCAGGCCCAAAGAGCACCATTCCAAGGGAGTGATATACAGTATGTGGGACTATACATACTGTAAGCCCTCATAAATTAAATATAAAATAAGTATGATTTCAGAAGTTTATTGGTGTTTTATAGGTCCATTAAAAATAGAAAAATTGGTTAACATCGATGTTCCAGAACCAATGTTTAGGTCTAAACAATGTTTTGTAATCAACATTAAAAACTGTACAGTACTTTCAATGTTGTCTTTTTATGTCCTATCCTTAGTGCATACACTCCAAGCAGTTCTCCCCCTCCCCCTATCCCTTATAACAGCATCACTGGCTCTGTGTGCCCCCCTCCCCCACCCATAGCAGTGTAATGGTGCATACACACGTAGCGATCTGCCAGCAATACAATATCGCTAGCAGATCATACTGCACACTCCTTGGTGTGTTGGATGATCTATGTAGATCATCCAACACACCAATAACTTGCCAGCAACTATAGCGACCCGCGATCAGCAGGTTGTGCAGCATGCAGGGACGTTGGGTGATATCGCTATCATCCATACGTGCCTGCACATTGCTGGTTGAAGGTAAGTTGGTAGGGTACATTAAAAAAGCAGGATTTGATAGATAACGGTAACGATAACAATATCATTTAAATCATCCTTTTAAATTGCTACGTGTATACACAGCCATAAAACCTGCACTGAAGACACCGCTGGCACCCTACAATGCCAATACCGCCATTACCCTTCACTGAGGACACTGCCAGCACCACAGCACTGCCATTCCATGTACTGAGGACATCGTCAGCAACCCCGTACTGCTGACACAGCCAGTAAACCTGCACTGAAGATACTGCTGGCACCCCCACACTACCGACACCTCCATTACTTGTCACTGAGGAGACTGCCAGCACTGCAGCACTGCCATCCCAGCATTCATATACAGTACTGGTTCTAGATATACATTATAATTAAAAAACTGGCATCAGTAATTTACAGTGTGTTCATGTCCTTTTTTAGAATAACCCTGCCCATTGCTTGCCTCAACACAGAGGGGGAGGGAGGAGGAATTCATTTGTAAAGGCTGCACTTTTTACACAGACAACAAATCAAGTTTTCATTAGCCCTCCCCCTGTGTGTTGTTACTACTCATTAATGTTGCCCTTTGTGTCTAGAGACACTTTTGTACTTTCAGTCCCTACCTTCCTCCCAAAACTGTGCTCATTTTCCATGGTTATATTGTACATTCATAGACCAGTAATGTAGCTGGAAGCACAGTGTTTTGTTTTCCACTTTGTTATTACAGTAAAGTATACACAGTATGTCAGTTGCTATATATATATATAGAGAGAGAGAGATGTGCACCCACCGTCATGTTTTGGTTTTGGATCTGGATCTCCCCTGGGTTTGGATCTGAATCTGGTTTTGGATTTTTTTCCTTGGTGTTTTGTGTTTGGTTTTGGATCTGGATATTTTCTTAAAATATCATAAAAACAGTTAAAATCACAATATGGGCTTGTTTTTGTTCCTACAGTATTATTAACCTCAATAACATTTATTTACAGTAATTTCCAATCAATTTTGACCACCTCACAATATTATATTTTTCAACTTGTTAAGGTCAAAAGGTTGCATCCAGCTAGCTGGCTGACTAAGCTAAGTGACACAGTGGGCGACACTAACATTTGGCAGCTTAGCTTCTAATTTCCAACATGGATACAGTGTGTTATACAGTGTGGGTTGGATTCACCAATAGTGCACATACTGTGACAGCAGTGTTGGCATAGCAGGGTTGCTGACGGTGTCCTCAGTACATGGAATGGCAGTGCATTGGTGTTGGCAGTGTCCTCAGTGAAGGGTACTGATGATGTCGGCAGTGCCAGTGGTGTCTTTAGTGCAGGTTTGCTGGCTGCATCGGCATTGTAGGGGTTGCTGACGGTGTCCTCAGCATGTGGTTTGGCCATGCTGCGGTGCTGACAGTGTCCTCAGTGTAGGGTACCAGAGATGTTGGCAGTGCGGGGGTGCCAGCAGTGTCCTCAGTGCAGGTATGCTGACTGTGTTGGCAGTACAGGGGTATTCTTAATGTAGATTGCTGGCGATGTTGGCAGAGCGGGGGTGCCAGTAGTGTCCTCAGTGTAGATATGCTGGCTGTGTCGGCAGTGCGGGGGTTGCTGGCGATGTCCTCAGTACATGGAATGGCAGTGCTGTGGTGCTGGCAGTGTCCTCAGTGAAGGGTACTGATGGTTAGTTTTTGAATTATACTATATATATATTGAATCATAAAAATTCATTTTTGGAGAAAAAGATAGGTTTACACTAAGATTCAAACACTAATTTCCTGGTGTGATGTGCAGTCACCTTACCACTATGCTATAACACCTACAGGCAAATACTGAAGTTTTTTACCTCTTACAAAGTGAAAATTAACTGAAACTGACAGCTTCTGTTCTAGATCCAGCTAGAAATATAGCAATAGTTTTTTTTTTAGTATATGAAATATGGTGCTATATTTCCAAGTGCTATTTTCTATTCTGTAGGACTTTTTACTGTATATGTAGCCAAAGTATGCAGGAAATTTTGTAAGCCTGTCTGGCACTGCAATGGGAGGCAGCATACTGTATAGGATCTTCCTCTCCAGCTTTCTACTTAGGCAGCCGCAGTATACTTTTCTAAAAATGCCATCTGCATTCTGAAAAGTGGTACTACACTATATTTCAGCCTCCTTACACATGTCCCGACATGTATATCTTGGCAGGGCTGGTTATCTGATGCCATGAATGGCAGACCATGGCTCAATTTTCACAAAGGTGTATGTGGACACATCTGTAAGTAGAGGTAGGTTCTTTAACCATCTAGGAACCTCCTCCCTGTTACTTCATTTGCAGCGAATTCATTGTACATTTTGGGGAAAATCAGAAACTGGTGCTAATAAAATAACAACAGACAGTCCATCATCATTTAGCTCCCTTCCCTCAGCTAGATCCCAGCAACTGCAATCTCCACTGCCAACACATTCATTATCAATATCCTCACTAATGATCGTAGCTAGTTCTGCATCCAGGGTAAGGCTAGGTGACTCCTCCCTTATCCAGTAATGCTTCGAAGAATCCTTGAGTGCTAGGCCTGCTGCTGCAGCTGGTGAGGGTGGATCTTCATCCAAGAAAGGGACCAAGAAGACTACAACTAGTAGTAATTTAAAAAACAATTGGCTATTAAATAATCCTTTGATAGAGGAAGCAAGTATAACAGCTGTCACCCAGTTGCACAGCGAATCACTGATGACATGATTGCTGTGCTAGTATTAGATGAGGATACTAGTGTGGAGGAAGCGCAAAAGGAGGATGAGGGGGAAATTTGTGTCCTATCTGACGCTAATGAGGATGTTGATGATGAGGATGTTGTTTGTGTAACTCAGCAACCAGTGGCATCTCTTGCACATGACAAAAAGAAAGCCATTATCATGCCTGGGCATAAGACCAGAAAAAAACATGTTTTGGGTGTAGAATTAGTTTAACCCAAATCCTGACAACAGTTGTGAAGGCATCTGTACCATTTGTAAAGCCAAAGTTAGTAGAGATAGGGACGATAACCATCTAGCACCTCCTCCCTGTTATGTCATTTGCAGCGAGTTCATGCAATTTATTAAACAAAATTATAATAATTTGTAAATTAATAACATGCTGTCCAGTATCAGCTACCAGCAGTTTGGACCAGCACATGCAATCTCCACCACCAACACCCTCATCATCAACATCCTCCTTAATAATTGGAGGTAGTCCTTTCAAAATATGTTTTGTGGGGGCCCAAACAAACCAAGGAGTTCAGCCACAAATGTGTCAGTCCTAGTGGCTAAAGTGCTTGGTTTGTTAAACTGTGCATGTCCTTTTTAATATCCCACATAAGAGTGGGTGGGAGGGCCCAAGGACAATTCCATCGTGCACCTCTTTTTTTTACATTTTGCGGCATTGCCGACTGACTTTTTATAGTTTATTAAATGCCATCCTGTCTGCCACTGCTGTGTGGCAATGTTTCATAGATGTCCTATATTTTTTTTAACTGCCGTGCGTTTGTGCCGCAGCTCTGTCGCTTACTTTAGCCAGCCAGCTCGCTGCAGCCTTTGGCCTATATTGGTGAAAAGCAGAGAAAACAATATTGTGAGCTGTGAGGTGGTTAAAAATGCATGGAAATGCCTGAAAATTATTGTTATTAAGGTTAATAATACTGTAGGAACAAAAACAGGCTCAAATTATGTGGTTTTAACTGTTTTTATCATTTAAAAAAAAAAAATACAGACCCAAAACAAGCAAGGATGGTTTTGTAAAACCAAATCCAGATCCAAAACCTTGAAGGAGATACAGATCCAACACCAAAACACGGGGGTCGGCGCACATCCCTAGTAGGTACCACTGCTATTTCTGTTGCAGTATTACTGATTGCAGGGACAGCTGATTTTTTGAGAAGTTGTCTCCTCACGGAGCAATACTTAATTGCTCCAGTAATTAAGAATCCACTGCCGCAACTCGGAGATGAATACTTAATTAGTAATTATTGGAGGCCGCATAAAAACCTTGTTTTTTTTAGGTATTAAATTGTGTATAGAGATTATAGTGTACAATACACAAAGAGCCTGATTCATTACTGATCGCAACTGCGATTACACATGCAATCGGCCGATTGTTGCGTTCTGCGCATGCGTATGCATCACAGTGAACCGGTCACTGCGATCGGGACTGCGTCCGCAGTGACTAACCCACCCATCTCATAGAGATTGACAGGAAGTGCTAGTTATAGGAGGTGACAGGAGGAGATCAGTGAAATGCCGGCGTGCCAGGACATTTGAACGTCGTTACATTGGCGTGCATAAATTATCCATTGTGATGCCTTATGCAACCTTACTTATAGCGTGCAACAAGGTTAGCAATTTCTGAGTAAGGTCAGAGCTTGTGCAAGTGTGTGTGAGGCTGTAATTGTACTCATTGTTACCGATGGTTTTGCAGTCTTGCTAAGGATTACGGCTGTGTGTAAAGTAAAGTGGGAGTCTTTATGTTGTGCTGCGACGGCATTGTGATCGCAGTAAGACTACTTGCGTAATCGCTATTGCAGTCGCAGTTGCGATCCATAAAGAATCAGGCCCAATGTTTGTTATTTCCATAGTGTTTAAGGTCCACTCCTGCATTCTACTCCTGTATCATGTAAAGTTATACAGGGATGCACTTTTCTAAAATTTGACAAATTTGGGTATGCCGACCAATTTCCCTTTATTTTTATGCTTGTGTGTGTATTAGAAAAAAAACATATAGCAAAACGAACAGTGCAAGTATGAGAAATAGATAGATAAAAGTAGGAAAAAGCATTTAGAACAATACCACTATAGATTTTGCATATGATATAAATGTCATGCTGGTGATGTTTCTATCATTTTAAATATAGATCTAGGATTTCTATAGTTCTTTGCATTTATGAATAAATTCCAAGAATTGTCAACAATTTTTGAACATTACGAGTTTGAAAGATTTGGCGATGATCCAAGTGTATCCGCAAAGCCTCAAATCTGTTCCATCCTTTTGACGCTCACCAACTATGTTCAATGGCTCTCATTCAGAGCCGGACACTCTGAGCAGAGCGCACGCTCTGAATGAGGGCCGTCCTCCATAATTATGGAGCGTCCTCCTGGACGCTCGTATAGCTGTGGGTCACCACCCACAGCCTATACGAGCGTGCAGGTTGATGGCCGCGATGGTCGCGACCATCGTGACCATCGCCACTGCGAGCCGGAGCCTGCGGTTGAGTTTCTCAACCGCAAGGCCCGGAGTGATTTTGGCTCTATCAGAGCCAAAATCACTCCCACTGACATCACTAGTGATGTCAGTGGGCCGGCTTCTGACAGTAGGCGTTCCCTTGGGAACGCCCCCGTCTGGGAGGCACGCCCCCGGCACGCCCACCAAAGGGGGCGTGCTGTCTATCAACATCAACAGCACGCCCCCTTTGATCAGACACAACGAGTGAAGGAAAGTCCTTCGCTCGTCGCATCTGGCGAATGCGCACGACGGAGCTCCCTCCGTCGTGCGCATGCGCAGTGCACACCATCGACCCACTTGCGAGCGGACAGCCGCTTGCGAGTGGGTCTGAATCAGGCCCAATGTTCATTAACATCAAAGTAAAAGTTTGTTATAGCACATTCTTTGAAATTTCAATGTGCTCAAAACATGTGAAAGATGTTTTGTAACCATCAGACATCATGACTTGATCAAGTTCAATAAACATGTCTGTACATTTGCATGCTTGATTAATGCATTCAACTCCCGTGTTGCCATTTTAGTTTTGGCTGAAGTTTGTTGAAGTTCTGTAAGTTGATGACCGGGAATTGGGGCTGCCAGCTATCAGTAAATTTAGTAAAAATTATTCAAATTTAAACCTACTGTATTACAGTAGGGTTCTATTCATCATCACTTCATTTCTATAAAAGCAGGTGAAAATTAAAATTTTTACCTCCAATTGTAGAAATTAAGTTTTCGTGCCATTCAACAAGAAGGTAAAGCAGGAGATCACAAATATCTCCTGCTTACCTTTCTCTCCCAGAATGGCCCGATGTCCCCATACACTAGTATCACAAATATCTCCTGCTTACCTTTCTCTCCCAGAATGGCCCGATGTCCCCATACACTAGTAACACAAATATCTCCTGCTTACCTTTCTTTCCCAGAATGTCCCGATGTCCCAATACACTAGTATGGGGACAGTATTCATCAAGTTCCAAAAATACAATATTTTTGGAGTTGACTGCGGGATCGTTCACCAAGTTCAGATCCTTTCAGATCCCTCCACCCCTGCCTGGTCGGCTTGCGACAGACGCCTGGGCTCTTGTGTGCATGCGTGACCTTTAGGTCATCTATGCGCACTAGTTACACTCCTCCAAAAGGAGCAGTGAAAAGTTCAGCAGAGACAGCTGATTTTTGGATCAGCTGTCTCCTCGCTGGAGTAATGATAAATTGCTCTGGCGCTCGGATCAAGTAGGAATGTTAATTATCAGACCCCGATAATTAACATGATGAATAGAGCCCTTAGTGAGAAAAAAGAGTAGATGTTAGCAACAATTGGAATCCAGCTTGACACAATAATACACACAAGGATGTCACAGTGGAATGGGATTGAATGCCGCCAGTTCAAATCCAGACAGCCATTGCCCGAAGGCAGGAAATCCCGACAGCGGCACGTAAGAAACCTAATCCTCCCCTCTCCCCCCCAACCCTCCCTTAGTGATGCCTAACCCTAACCTCCCCCCAAGTGCCTAAACCTAACCCCCCCTCCCCACAACCTAAACCTAACCCTCCCTCCGGAGTGCCTAACACTAACCTCCTCCCGGTGGCACCTAGCCCTAACCCTCTTTTCTCCTAGCTTAATCCTAACCCTCCTCAGGGGGTGCCTTACCCTAAATCCCCCTGGGGTGCCCTAAACCTAACCCCCACCCCCGCACTTAGAGAACGGGCGCCCTGGACTTACCCCATTCGGGCCCACGTCGTCCTGGATTCCGGCATTGGGATTATGATAGGCGTCGGTATCTCGATGCCTATCATAAATCCCTAGCCGTAATTCTGCCATCAGGATTGTGACCTACGGTAATCATTAATTTTAACATTGTGTAGTGTTGGTAATGCCCTTTTTTTACACTCATGAGCACATTTTGTTTTAGATATTGCTTCTTCTTACAGTTCTCAACATATTTTGATATAGTATAACATGTCAGAAAAATATATATACCTGTATACCAGTATTTTTTTTATTAAAAATTATCAATAAATATTTTAATATTTTCAGCAGTTGCCAACAGCCTTTGATATTTCATACTATCTAATAACTGCACTAATAGACTGAAACCAAAAAATCTTTTTTGCAATTTAGATGTGCTGATAATATATAATTATTTCTAGCTGTGCTAATTGTTGCCGAAAGTTATGCGCATGCTAATGTATGACCTATTGAAACTACTGTAATGCTGTCTCACGGAAATTACCCTAATGCTGGGCCTTCGGTGTGCAATTTGATTTGCCTGTTTATTTAAGTAGGAACAATCATTGCTCACATTTCCCATCTGCTTTTTAAAAGCATAAAGTATTTCCCTTACAAAGATGTACAATTATGTTCTGTGTATTTCCCCACTGTTCTGTAATGTTTATTTCAAGAGGATTCTGACCAAAGCAGAGTAAAGATTCTGCTCAATACAGAATAAAGATTCACAGAAAATTGGGGATGATAAACAATAGTGATTCATTATGCTTAGAAGGGCACAATTACATGGTGTAATAGGTTTCTTCCAAATGCATTGAACTATTTACCCAGCCAGTCAAATACACTTTGCTTTAGCTTGGAACACCCCACTGTTTTATTTCTATATTACATCCTATGCATGATTGTTCATTGGATTTTTTATTTTTGGGGTTTCACACCCCTTTAAAATTAAAATGTATGTGTCCCAGAACCTCACTGATAATGACACTACCCTCCAAACCAGTGCAATATGTACCAAGATGTTGATCGTAGTCAGGGGTGTCTTTAGAGAGGAGGGGGCCCATGTGCATTCCCCATCCGGGGCCCCCTTCTCTCTTCCCGGTGGCCAGCAGCCGACTGGCGCAGCTGGCCGGCCACTGGAGCATTAGTAGAATCTGGGCACTAGAGTGTGCCCGTAGTCTACTGCACATGCGCAAAATGCCGGGGAAATGGCCACGGTGGCCATTTTTCTGGCTTTTTGTACAGCATTGACACCCGGCGCGGGACCTCGGAGAGGAAAGTTTTAAATAATATGGGTGCAGGGTATGCAGTGTGGGCCCCCACTGGACCATGGGTCACGTGTGCACCGCACACCCTGCACCCTTTATAGATATCCCCCTGAACATAGTCCTAAATACCAGGATAAAACTAGAGAACCACCATAAATTCAATTTGTGCTAATTTCAATATTTGTGAATTTCATTAAATTCCTCCCCATCCCCTCCACCCTGCACCCATACTTACCCCATTCCCAATGGCTGGTCCTCTTCACCTAGGACTGTCCTTTATCCCTCCCATTGGGAGCTTTTGGAGCACGGGCCATGGTTTCCAATGCGCACACATTGAATAGATGAGACAGACATTCTGCAATTATTACATAGATTTACAATATAAATGTTTGCTCTACTTTTCAGTCTTTATTTCTTTATTTATTCATTACCATACCCAGTACCAAAATAGAAATCCACATAATTATTTAATAAAATGGTTATCAGCAGTGGCGGCTCATACTGGCAGTTACAGGGGAAGAAAACACCTGTCCCTGGACTGCCTGTCCTGTATGTGATTGGCAGGTAGCGCTTCCAATGGGAAGTCACTGCAAATCTAGCCAATGCAGTCACGGACTCCAACTGGCTCACTGGAGGTGGCGGTTTCTCCTGGGGGACTGCAGTCCTGGATACCCTAGGTAAAATCCGCCACTGGTCATCAGTACCATTAGATGAGTAAATGCTAAATTATCCAGCAAAACACAGTGAAATCAACTGTTTCTACACTTGGTAGTACCTCCTCAAGGAAAGCCTCACTCCACCCAACACCTCCCCTTGGTGTATGCTGTTCTGAAAACACTGTCATTTTGCTTTACAAACCTATGCGTTTTCTTTAAATTTTATGCTTTGTAAATGGTGCTGCTTGTGTATCAATCAGTGAATTTTTTGCAACACATCAACTGCAAAAACAGTAACTTTTACTAATCCCTAATCGGTGATACTACAGATTGACAATGTGTCATGTTTGCACTAAAGTAAGCAGCCCCTAAAAACTTCCCTTAAGGTTTTGGATGCGTACAGTAATGCTGGGTACACACTGGTCGATATATTGGCTGAGCAATTGATTGGCCAATATATTGTGCTCCCGTACGACAAAGTGTGTAGACAGACGATCAGCAGATCGCCCATATACACACAGCGGAAGCCGCGGGGATGGACATGCCCCCGACTCGCCCCCAGGCCGGCTCGACCTGCTGCGGCATGCAGATGATGGTCATTCAGTGTATATGAATGACCATCATCTGCAGATATATCTGCAGATCACTCGATCTGCAGATATGTTGCTGTAGTGTGTACCCACCTTTAGTTAAATTCTTCAAGCTGTGGTCTACCTAGTCAATGTTAGCACTTTCTATTATAATAATACCTGTCATAGCCTTTTCCAAATCAGAACACAGGACTTTTTTATTTGGAAACACATTTTCTGACTTGAAGGACAACATGTCAGGTCCCAGCAGTAGTAAAAGTAAAAAGAAAAAAAGACTGAAATGACATTTAACTGCACCTGACTTAGGAGTTGGACGATGAGCTCATGAGACAGTAAATTTTGCCTACCTGCAACAAAAAATAGGTGAGAAACATTTGCTAGTTTACATAACAGAAACCAACCTGTACTGTATTTGTAGATACAAGTGATAATACCACTTAAAATTAATTTAAATTAGCTTGGCAAGTACTTTCTGAAAATCTTTTGTCCGTGTCAAGTGATAATGAAGAAGACGAAATAGTCATACTCGTAGGTGCAACTCTCCTTTCAGTTGGCAGATGACAAATGAAAAAAAATAAAACATTAATCTGCCAAATCTCCTATATCTGAGAGTACACAACGCACAACAGTCACCAAAAAAATCCTTATATGGTAAGGGAAACAATAGTGAAATGCCAGATTGGGTACATCCACAATCTATAAGCAAGTGTCAAGAATGTTTCCAATCCAAGGATGCAAGCCATGTATCGTCCAGACAGACAAAATTAAAAGTCATAAAATTTAAAAATAAAAACAAAAAAAATATTTTTTTAAATGTGCAAATAGTCAAAATGATAGCTTTAGAAATGATGACCTTTTCATTTGTATAATCTGTCTTATTTGGGATGTGATGACCTGTGGCAAGTACACAGTGGGTCCTATTTTTCCATTAGGATTTGTGGTACTTACAGCATAGAGTGGCTGCTGTAAAAAAAGTTTTTTATTCAGGTGCATGGACAGCCATCTGTGGTAGAGTGACTATGGCAGCATTAGTATATGAGTTTTTGCTGGAGTGTCAAAGAAAGTTTAATACCAAAGCCACCCCCCAAAACATCATAGTTGTCACCATGCTAAGCACCATTTACTTACACATTGAAATAAATAAATTGATAAATTAATAAATCAATCAATTTTGAAGTGTTACCACCTTACAGGTCTATTACTGTAGGCATCTCATATGAGAAAATAAATCCTTTCTTACATAAATTGTAATATTGAGCACTGATTGATCTACAGACAGAAAAGATGGAATGGTTCAACATAATTTTTGCCTTGCAGCCAGATCAAATACCTAAATCCCCAAATTTGCACTTGTCCTTAATTTTATTATACAGTGATTCTCATGTAATTAACAGTAAATTGAAAATATACTGACAACGACATAGATGGTACAGTACAGTAAGTGCCAATTTAAGCTGCTCATACTGTGAAACAAATTGCTCTTACTGTACCTCATTAGTAAAACTAGTAGTAGTAGTGATTTGCCACAATATCAGCTATGCCAGTGGTTCCCAAAGTGGGTGCCGCAGGGCACATGCAGAAGAGCCATGAGTTGGTAGTCCAGGACAAGATCAAATTACGTATGGTCAATGTTATAGGCAAACCCAGTGCTGGCAGCTGCCAATTATAAAATAAATGAGCAAGCAGTAGCACAATCCTGTTCACCATCACATAATTTTTAGAATGTAAGCTCTTAGGAGCAGGGCCCTCTACTCTCTTGTGCTTCTCCCTACCTCACTTTCATCTACTTCTTACTCCTCACTAGGGCACCTAAAACTTGGTTGCTTATGCTCTGCTGCTTTGTGAATGTTATGGTCGCTAATGTAGCAATGTATATTATCCATGTCCTTCTCCTGCATTGTATTGTATTGCACTGTAAGTCACTGGCCACCTAATTGTTTATGTACTATGTAAGGCACTGCAGAATACTTGAGGCGCTACATAAATAATAATAATAATAATAATAATAATAATAATAATAATAATGAACCTAAGAATGACAGGTAACCACAACTTACTTAATTGAATAATTTTTTTCTGAATTTTCCAATAAGGAACTTTTGTCCAACTGTGTAAAAAAAGGTGATACTCTAAGGCGTCGTGATTCAAGAAAGTTTGGAAACCACTGAGCTATGTGATCTTCCAAGCAGATGAAAATCTAACGTGCCAGTTTCTGAGATATTCCATGAAAAATTAAAAAAACAACAATGGCATATACCATGCGGATCGCATAGTATGTACGCCCGATCGAGTGTGCCTGGGGGGCGTTCATTGCATTGTCCTATCTGCTGTGCTGCGCAGCAGATGGGGGCAGGTGATGTACTACACCATGGTGCAAGTAACGACACATCATGCCGTTGTACATCGCATTGCGCAGTGTGTGTACGAATGGCACAATGAATCGTTCCATATCGTCGTCCCTTCTGCTGGGGACACAATGGCATAGTATGTACCCAGCTTAACATATGGTTTATCAAAAATTTCTGTTTTCCACCCAAGGCGTGAACCACTAATGAAGTACACATTTGTAAACCACTGTACATGTTTGGGAAGGCAACTAAGTTAATTTGCAGATGCATTTGTAACAATTGCTTTTACAGGATAATCATGGGTACAATATTGCTAATCTACTGTATAGCAGCAGAATAATGGGAGTAATCAAAGCAAAGAGCTGTACCCATAATAATCCAATTATCACAAATTAATACACCTAGAAGTTCTTTGTGTGCTCATAGTGAGAACGCAAATAATGATAATGATGATGCGTGTCCAAGGTATAGTTATAGGGCCGTAGCTAGGGTGGTGCAGTCAGTGCCTCCGCACAGAATGCAACAGCACTGAGGGCGGAGCACCGGCCGCCCGCCACCTCATGATTCATAGAATTTCTATCTTCTTTAATCTGGCGCTAGGCGGCCGCGGAGCCCAGCACACAGGAGTAAGACAGCCGCAGCCTCCCCACCTCCTTCTGATGTCTCGGCAACCTATTGAGACAGGAGAGACATCACGACATCTCCCCCGCAAAAGGCTCTGCCTCCCACAGTTCAGTGAGGGGCTGCTGGCTGCTTGCCGGGTGAGGCTGGCTGGCAAGGGGCGGTGCGGTGCTGCGCTGTGTGAACCGGCGCCCGGCGGAGTGTGGACACTGGACTGGATGACAGGACCGAGGACCTGCCAGGTGAGGTCCGGTCCAGACAGAGACTGGGATGGCAGTAATATAATTCCAAGAGCCAGCAGCTTGCCCCAGCCATTACAACTGCTAGGCTGGGTTGAATGATGATTAAAGTTTAATGTATTCAGGAAAAAAAAAATATATATATATATATATATATATATGTGTGTGTGTGTAGATGTGTAGTAGTAGTATATACTGTATATGCATATATACATTACAAATACAGTGTATATATACATATATATATATATATATATATATATATATATATTAGGGATGTGCAGGCTCGGTTCTACTCGGTTCCGTTCGGTTCTTTTTACCGAACCTTATTGGCTATCCAAAACTCGTGACAGCTGAAACCCAATAAGATCCGGTAAAAAGAACCGAACGGAACCGAGTAGAACCGAGCCTGCACATCCCTAATATATATACAGTCAGGTCCATAAATATTGGGACATTGACAGAATTTTCATATTTTGTCCTCTATTCACCACCACAATGGCTTTGAAATGAAACAAACAAGATGTGATTTAACTGCAGACTTTCAGATTTAATTTGAGGGTAATTACATCCAAATCAGGTGAACGGTGTAGGAATTACAACGGTTTCTATATGTGCCTCCCACTTTTTAAGGGGCCAAAAGTAATGGGACAAACTAAACAATCCTAAATCTAACTTTCACTTTTTAATACTTTGTTGCAAATCCTTTGCAGGCAATTACAGCCTGAAGTCTGGAACGCATAGACATCACCAGACATTGGGTTTCATCCCTGGTGATGCTCTGCCAGGCCTCTACTGCAAATGTCTTCAGTTCCTGCTTGTTCTTGGGGTATTTTCCCTTCAGTTTTGTCTTCATCAAGTGAAATGCATGCTCAATCGGATTCAGGTCAGGGGATGGACTTGGCCATTGCATAACATTCCACTTTTTAGCCTTAGAAAACTCTTTGGTTGCTTTTGCAGTATGCTTCGGGTCATTGTCCATCTGCACTGTGAAGCGCTGTCCAATGAGTTCTGAAGCATTTGACTGAATATGAGCATATAATATTGCCTGAAACACTTCAGAATTCATTCTGCTGCTTTTGTCAGCAGTCACATCATCAATAAATACAAGGGAACCAGTTCCATTGGCAGCCATACATGCCCACGCCATGACACTACCACCACCATGCTTCACTGATGAGGTGGTATGTTTTGGATCATGACCAGTTCCTTTCCTTCTCTTCTCTTCCCATCACTCTGGTACAAGTTGATCTTTGTCTCATCTGTCAATAGGATGTTGTTCCAGAACTGTAATGGCTTTTTTAGATGTTGTTTGGCAAACTCTAATCTGGTCTTCCTGTTATTGTGGCTCACCAATGGTTTGCATCTTGTGGTGAAACCTCTATATTCACTCTTGTGAAGTCTTCTCTTGATTGTTGACTTTGACACATATCCATCTACCTCCTGGAGAGTGTTCTTGATTTGGCCAACTGTTGTGAAGGGGTTTTTCTTCACCAGGGAAATAATTCTTTTGTCATCCACCACAGTTGTTTTCCATGGTCTTCCGTGTCTTTTGGTGTTGCTGAGCTCTCCGGTGCATTCTTTCTTTTTAAGAATGTTCCAAACAGTTGATTTGGCCACACCTAATGTTTTTGCTATCTCTCTGATGGGTTTGTTTTGATTTTTCAGCCTAATGATGGCTTGCTTCACTGATAGTGACAACTCTTTGGATCTCATATTGAGAGTCAACAGCAACTGATTCCAAATGCAAACGTCACACCTAGAATCAACTCCAGACCTTTTACCTGCTTAATTGATAATGAAATAACGAGGGAGTAGCCCACACCTGTCCATGAAATAGCTTTTGAGTTGATAGTCCCATTACTTTTGGCCCCTTAAAAAGTGGGAGGCACATATTGAAACTGTTGTAATTCCTACACTGTTCACCCGATTTGGATGTAATTACCCTCAAATTAAATCTGAAAGTCTGCAGTTAAAGCACATCTTGTTTGTTTCATTTCAAAACCATTGTGGTGGTGAATAGAGGCCAAAATCTGAAAATTCTGTCAATGTCCCAATATTTATGGACCTGACTGTATATATATATACAGTATGTACAAAAAATCAATTGTATATATACAGTATATATATATATATATATACAGTATATATATGTACAGTATATATATATATATATATATATTTAGAATAAAATACTGTGGCACTCCAAGATTCATATATCAATCAATCTGGGTGTATGTGTCAGTGCATTACCAGCACTTTGGTTTCGTTTTGGTCTGCAGTGCGGACCAGGGAGACGTGTTTTAGCATCAGGCTGGTTGCCTTGACAACCTGGCCTCACGTTACTGACGTCATCGCAGTGAGACTCCGGCTGTTGTGCTGTTGCGGTCCCGCGTTCACCCGGTCTGCAAGCAGTTCTGTGACCCAGGTAATCCACTTAAGGTAAGACCTGTAGGATGTTTTTGTTAATGTGTATGTATTTGGCTGCCTTGAATAAAGAGTGTTTTTAGCTCTGAAACGTCAGCAGTACATACCAATACAAATTGATTGATATATATATACAAATCTTGGAGTGCCGTAGTATTTTCTTATATTGCATCTACTCAGTTACTGAGGGCACCCAAGCAAGTGGGTGATAATAGAGAGAGTACTGTCATATATGTTATTATTAATATGTTGTTGCTTTTTTAAATATTAATACATATTTGAATAGTCACATTTTCACCCTTTCCATTGTGGAAAAAAATATTTATATGCAGTACCCACTGTTAACCAGGTATTAAGCCAAAATACATCTGGACTTTGGGCCTGATTCAGATCCGCTCGCGAGTGGGTCGATGTTAGGCCACTGCGCATGCACCAGTGATGTCAATGGGAGAGCTTCTGGCTCTATTAGAGCCAGAAGCTCTCTGGGGCTTGCGGCCACGAGACCCTACCACATTGGTCTCGTTGCAAGCCCGATAGTCCATCATCCTGGCCGCTCGCAATAGCTCTGGCTGGTCACCCATAGATATGCGAGTGGCCAGGAGGCCGCTCCAAAAAAAACCCCACCCTGAATCAGCGCAAGCACTCTTTCAGAGCGTCCGGCTCTGAATCAGGGCCATTGTTTTAATAAAAGTGCCAAGTGGCTTATCCCCTTTACTTGTGATTGTGCATGATTTTGCAAGTAATTTTTGTTATATAGGCAGCTGGGCAGGGGGGGGGTAGGGGGACACCAATGAACTTTCTCGCATAGGGCACCAAAATGTCTAGTTACGGCTCTGTGTAGTTATGATGGAAGCAAAGAACCAATCACTGGTGAGGATGAAACATACTGTACTGTAGATATAGATATAAATTCACAAAAAATACTTTTGAAAAATTGAGATAATCTATTGACAGCAATCCAAAAATATCTATATTTATTGGAATGGTGCAGATGTTTTTTTTTTTTAAAGAGAGGATAAAGAGCTACCCAATTCTGCAACTTATGGGCCGAACATGGTGAAAGCATACCTGAATTGTTATTACCGAACTTCCCCTGGAGACCAGATACAGGCAAGAGTAATGATAGTGGCTGCCGATCAGAAGGAACTTGGGCAAACATATGCTTAATCATGTCAAACACGATATAACTGAACTGAAGGATAGCTGCTTCTATTCCAGAACTGGGGGGTCTATTCATTATGTTAATTATCGGGGTCCGAATAGGACCCCGATAATTAACATACTAATTAGCCACGACCGCCAAAGCAATTCATCATTGCTCCGGCGCGGAGACAGCTGACCCGAAAATTAGCTGTCTCTGCTAGCGGCTTCACTGCTCCTTTCGGAGCAATGAGGCAAGTGCGCCTGCACGGCCTACAGGTCACACATGCGCACAAGAACTCTGACGTCTGTCAGAGAGAGCCGGATAGGGGTGGAAGAATCTGAAAGGATCCCTCTTCACAACCCGGGTTGTAAGCCGCCAAAGGGACCAAACGCCATCTGAAAATGGCGAATGCTCCTACAGTCAAGCTCCAAAAATATTGTATTTTCAGAGCTTGATGAATTCTGTCTCCATACCAGTGTATGAGGACAGCAGGCCATTCTGTTAAGCAGGAGATATCTGTGATATTTCCTGCTTTATCTCTTTGATGAATGGGCGAAAAACTTAATTTCTACAATTATATGTGAAAATTTTAATTTTCACCTGCTTTTGTAGAAATGAAGTGATAATGAATAGACCCCTAAACTGAGGAACCGGACCGGTGGACTTACCATTTGCGGCTCCATATGTTTTCTTGGAACTATTTCTCCACGTGTTTGATTAATTATCTTGGAATATAGGGCCTGATTCAGACCCTCTCGCAAGCGGCCGCTCACTCATACGTGGCCGATGTTATGCAATTGTGCATGCATATGCATTGCAGTGTGCGTGCGCGAACTAGTTCGAGCGATCAGGAAGAGCTCGCTCGCCCAGCAAAGACAGCCCAGGGTAATTAGTGACAGGAGAGGCCGTTTGTGGGTGGTAACAGGGGCAGGCAAGTAATAATGGGGGAGTGGAGGTGCAAACGCAGGCATGCCTGAGTTTTTCAACGCAGTTTCAGAGGCATGCATAATTAACAGGCTGCATCATAGTACACATCACCTGGTTGAATTATACACTGAAGTGCTCGCAGTGCTTGAGGTAGGGTATAGTCAACCGCAAGTGCTGCGGCCAGATCCAATGGAACCCGATGTACAGATGGTTGTATATACTTCCTGGAAATGACGTTCACTAGTGGGCAGCTAAAGACAGGCTGGTGGGCATCTATAAACACAAAGTGATCGCTCGCCAAGACATAGTGGGCGTGCTTATGCCTTGCCATGCGATCGCCTGCCTTGACGTCACTTAGCTGACTTTCCATACGCTGGGAGCTAGCGGCCGCATCTAGTGAGCGTGTCTGAATCATGCCCATAGTGCAATCCTATTCCCTCCTGTTAATTGACTCTAAGGAGGTGAGCATACTTATTGACATTGAGGTTGGTCCACTAGTTTTAATTTTAATTTTTAGTGTAATAAATTACAGCTGATTTATTTATGTGTCTGTTGGTTATAACTCTAAACGCGCACCCAGTGTTTTACACTAATTTTCAGTATATATAATATATATATATATATATATATATATATATATATATAGCAATCCAGACTTGTTTTTTTGGGAAGCAGCATAGTATTATTTTATATTAACTTAGGATACTTCTTTATAACTTTATAACCATATAGGTGCACCCTAATTGAGGATCATAAGGGTGATTCTTGTCGTTTAAATGTTAACTTGATTGATGAATTGTGATATACCAAATAGCTGTATATGAGTAATAAGAAGAATAACTCACAGGTCTTAGGAGTACTTTATTCGAGGAACTAGACCTAACCACATGAACCGATGTTAACATACAGTTCATTAGGGAAGGAAACCACAAGAATTGTACAAGGTGTATATTACCAGGTGTGATAATTACATCAGTGAGATATTTGTAAATTGAGATAATAATATATGGGTTGTGTCAGAATCCTGACACCAGCATTAAGACAGGCTTAGGATACTGACACCTGTTGGTAAGTATCACAACCCTGCCCCTCTCCCTACTCTTAACCCTCCCTCCCTTCTGCCTAAACCTAACCTCCCCCTCCACAGCCTAACCATAACCCTCTGCTCCTAGTGCCTAACCATAACCCTCCCCCTAGTGCCTAACCATAACCCTCCCCCTAGTGCCTAACCCTAACCCTCCCCCCTAGTGCCTAACAATAACCCTCCCTCCCTTCTGCCTAAACCTAATCTCATCCCTAGTGCCTAAACCTAACCTCCCCCTCCACAGCCTAACCATAACCCTCTGCTCCTAGTGCCTAACCATAACCCTCCCCCTAGTGCCTAACCCTAACCCTCCCCCCTAGTGCCTAACAATAACCCTCCCCCAAGTGCCTTTCCCCTAACCATCCCCTCTAGTGCCTAACCATAACCCTCCCCCTAGTGCCAGACCCTAACCCTCCTCCCTAGTGCCTAGCAATAACCCTCCCCCAAGTGCCTTTCCCCTAACCATCCCCTCTAGTGCCTAACCATAACCCTCCGCTCCTAGTGCTTAACCCTAACCCTCCCTCTAGTGCTTAACCCTAACCCTCCCCCTAGTGCCTAACCCTAACCCTCCCCCTAGTGCCTAACCATAACCCTCCCCATAGTGCCTAACCCTAACCCTCCCCCTAGTGCCTAACCCTAACCCTCCCCCTAGTGCCTAACCCTCCCCCTAGTGCCTATCCCCTAACCCTAACACTCCCAATCCCACTACTTTACTGGCAGTCAGGATTCTGACTGGTGTCGGGATTCCAGCACCGATATTCTGAGCGCCGGCATCCCAACAGCCGGGATTATGACTGCATCCCGAATGTATAATAACTGGATCCGATGACCTAAGAGACGGTAACTTCTTTTAACATTGTTGAAGTATGATAATGTCATTATGTTGTAAAGATCATGTAACTTGCATTTGACATAATTGAAACAGTGTTTACTTCAAAATTTGCTGTGTGTGCGCCTTTGAATAAAGATTGTGTCTTAAGGGGCCTATCTATTAGCAGATAAATTTGAACGATGAATATATCATTCAGTCGTTCAATTTATCTGTCATGGATAGGCGCTGAACGATGACAGATGCGCACTCCCGCGGCCGACAAATTGTGTCTTTCGTCTCTTCAACATGTTGGTCAATTATCGTTTATCGCTGACAGATATTAGAAATATCTGTCAGTTTATATAAGCGGTAAACGACGAACGATATTTTTAAAGAAAATTAATAGAAACATTAAAAAAAATCCACTCCCTGAATGATGTCATGACAGATATCTGTCATCACAGCCCCAGGAATTTTCAAGGGAAAAATCTTTTGTCTTTCATCATAGAGAAAGATCTGCTAATGGATAGGCCCCTTAAGACTCTGAAGTGTCTCCTGTTATATCATATTGAGATGTAGCCTCTGGGTGTCTAACATACTCTACGCTGATGGCGGAATTTTAACTGAAAAGTGCAATCAGTGTACATACTGACTTTCACAGACTCATATTCCTTAAATTCACCACTTTTGTGCAACATTTACAAGGGCAATAAAGATGGTATATAAATAAAATGACTTTTCCATGATGCATGTAGCATTATGTCAAATTAAGACCCGGGACTCAGTTGCACAAAAAGGTGTATAACATCACCTAATAATATTTACTACTTACAAATACCCTCCAAGATGGCCCTACCACCAGGTACTAATGCTCTGCTGCTCCTGGACATCCCACTTAATTTATGAGTGCAGTGGGAAGTTCTGGATCCTTGGACCTCACACATATACTCCGGGACCCCCATAAGGGCCAATAAATATGGTTCCTAGCCAATAAACAAGACTCCAAGGCAAGGACGTAACAGGGCTTAAAAGCGCCCTGTGCTGGCCCCGCCCCCTTTGCACCCAGTGTCGGGAGCATGGCATCCTAATGTCAGGCAGAGGGGGTGGGACAAGAAGCAACGACTTGGAGCTTCCCAAGGATGCTGGATCAGCGGCGCAGGCTGCAGGATACCTACCTGGAGTGTCTAAAAGACGTTCAGGGGGCACCACAGCAGTGATACTGGCTGGAACGGCACCCTGCTAGCTAGCAGCAAGGGCTGTGGGGCGGCATCGGTGCTGCCCACAAATCCCTGCAGCACCATTTGCACAGCCCTAGTTATGGCCCTGCTCCTGAGTTATCCCTTTTAGGAGTGGCAGCGAGCTCAAATCAGACTCCTCTGATATTCACCATGTTTGTAGCCCTAATAAATGGGCGATGATACCAATGCTTTCATGCAAACTGGTTGATATGCAAAGAATAAAAAATTCAGATTTCGGCATAAAGAAAAATACAGATATATGTATTAATAATAATATATATTTATATCACACAGTTGTGCTCTAAAGTTTTCTTTTTATAGTGTGAACCTGTGATATAAGACAGGAGTGGCTGTAATTAATTTAACTTCAACCTATCCAGAGTACATATAACAAAATGAATGTGTGTACCATGTACAGTATACAGTGTACATATCCAAAATATGAAGCTTGTTATGTGTTTGACAATTGTTAAATGAATCTACCACTGGGTTACTCTCTGTGTGAACCTAGAGATACACTGTTTTGGTGAGTAGATATTGTTGAAGGATATATCAGAGCAAGGGTAATCAGCGGTCATTGGCGCTTGATAAATGGGGGTTTCAGTTGCATTGCATTGTATTGCAATCCTGCAGCAATATTAACTACTTTGGTTTTCTTGTAAAATCCTAATAACCTCAGTATTTGTTAAGGGGCTGTAACTGATCAAGGGAAATAATTAGGAAAATACCAGTATTTGCAGTTTTGCTATTTTCTTTTGTAATTAAATTTGTTATGATCTCTGGTTCACATTCTTTAGTATAATTTCAAACCCGATAATTAAAACATGGAAATAATAATGATGAATGAGGGATTGAATGAGGTTTCTGCTCAATGATTTCTAGTATACATTATCGGAAGGAAAGTACCAATTAGGTGAGTTGTCAGCGCTTTGCTCCAATTAGCTTTGTCACCTGGCTCCCGTGAGGAATTTCTCCAGAGTCTTAACAGAAACATATAAGTGACCTTTAACTAATCTGTGCAAAAACGCTGTCTATGCTATTTTGCTTCTAAAATTCTTGCAATGTATATAGAGTTTATTAAGCACCGATGCCAAGTCTACTTGTCCGTCTAATTCATTCAAGTCAACCTGCCTCTACCTGTGTGGAAATTGCAGGTCCGATTGCTTCTGATGGAAATGTCACTAGAAATGTCTGTCTCATATCATCTTCATTCATTTAAATGTTTTAGTTGTTGTACTAGAATAAAGCTTAGTTTATTATACATTTATTTCTTAAATCACAACGTCATTATTTAGCTCTGACGAGGCGAAGCCGGCAGCACCGACAGGGGCAGAACTATGGGAGACAACGGAGGCGCCTGCCGCCGGGCTCCAGCTTTGAAGGGGCACTTCCTACATTGTCCACAATATATTCACCCTACTTAGGGCTGTAATTATATACCCGGAGTGTACACGGCACCCCTTCCCGGCACCTGAGAAGCCACCATACACTAGTGGAGAGCTCCTTGTCAGACCATCAGCTGCTGCCTCCGTCTGTCTATAGCCTGTCTACAAGCGAATTGCTACATTATAGTGTCAGCAGCTATGACGGGGGGGCACCAAATTATAACTTGCCTCCGGACATCTAGGGTGAACTTACGCCACTGAGCACCGGTAAGTACAGCACTGACTGGAACATCCTGAGAATGCTCTGATCAGCTGTACAGGTTACAGGGTGTCTGTCTGGAGCATCTAAAAGTTCCAGGCACCCTGCTAGCCAGAAACAAGGGCCCTGGATGGCGACAGTGCCTCCTACAGAACTCTGCGCTCTGTGCAGTGGCAAAGGTCACATAACGCTGGTTACGTCTCTGTTGAAGACTCTCTGGGTAGTCAGCTTTCTTGTCTCATGGTGGTGAATAGTCCTGTAAATGCCCTGTGTTTTGCACTTAGTATTGGGCTGGTGTAATTGCACAGTGACTATTATGATGGCTATAAAACTAAGCATATGGACGCAGCGATGTTAAGGCTGCAGCTCTACATATGGTAAATATACACATTTAGTACCGTGTACGCAATATGGGAACAATTACGGCGGCCATGCATTCAGCGCTGCATCAGCTACTATATGTTTTTTTCTGAAATCCTTAATACTTAATCAAATATCCCACTCAACCGACTCAGAAAAAAAACATTCTTGTCACTACAGCTCTGAGATTCAAGATGGAAAACCAGTGACATTTCATAGCATACCTGAAGGAACTGGTTATTCACTTCTTTCATAATATAATAAGCTTGCTATTTTAGCATTAAACTCAAATACATTTAAATCAATATCACATTAAATAGTATTTCTGTGAATATGAATAGCTGCATTTTATTAGCTTCTGAACTATTAGCAGTCACCCAGAGGAGGAGCATTTACATAAATTTCCATATATTCCTGGGCTAGTGTTTGTGTCTGGTCAGGGATATTGTCAGATGAAGACATAGAAACACACATACACATACAGAAAATGCAGACGGAGGCACATCTTCTGCTGACAGGCTGCCTAAATGTTGGCCTGAGGCCCTTCAAAGTATATTAGACAGACATAAGCGAACGCCGAGAGGTTTAATTCGAGCAACAATTTGAAATATTGGGTCAATAGTTCTAATTTCGATGAATATTTTCTTTCTGGTTTAAATTAATAAAAAAACACATTTAGTGGATCTAAGGGTGGGATGCACAAACCTCAGAAATGTGATCAAACTGGGATGTATCACGATTGCGATGTGTCATGCATCCAGCCCTAAAAGTGATAATCGGGAAGATGGCGTACGTGCACAAGAGAGCAAATGCTGTGGCACAGTGTTTTTGTTTTTACTGCGCAGTGCCATCTTCCCGAAGATATCACTAGGAAGGTGGCAGAGTGGAGGAGGTGGGACCCATTTGCAGAAGCAAGGTAAGTATATTTTGGGTGTAGTGTGGACCCAGGGGAATGTGAAAAATCCTGCACCCATTACAAATACGTCTATGTATTTAACATTGTTCTAGAATTATTGTTAAAAGTAGAAATATACAATTCGATATCAAAAGCATCACGGCTCCTGCATGCATTACTGTTCCGACCTGCATCCATGAACGCAGCATCAGAACATTTGCGTGATCTTCTGCTGGCTGAGTGATCCATGGGTGTCGCTCAAGCCGGCGAATGCAGTTGCTCAAAAGAGGCCAGGAAATATCCATCCCAATCTGACCATTACAGGAGCTCTAACGCTCCTACATACACACTATCCGATTATTGGGCCGATCCACCACTTATCGGCTGCAGCTGATCAACCCAATAATTGGATAGTGTGTACCCGACTCGATTTAGAAAGGCCGTGTCCAAACTCAAATCTAAATTGCAGTGTAAAAATAAAGCTGTCCAGCATTTGTGGGCTATAGTACATTCAACAGCAGCCAGTATTTACTCTGCATGCAAATAATAAATAAATATGTATTTGCAGCCCTTGCATTGCAAGACGGTTTATTCCAGATACAAAGTTACTTGCTCTTTTTAGTTTGCACCCCACTCAGAGTCAGGGAGTTTGACTGGAGAGGTACACCTGTCACACCGTAACGCTTGTGTCCTATGGCGAGCTCAGTGAGGACGAAAACCTCCCGTAGAGCACAATTTATATATTACCATATATGCAAAGCTGTGCCTCGCCATTCTGCTGCCTAGGATGACAATCAAATCACAGTTCCTGTCATTTCTTATACATACAACCAGGAACATTTGTATATGATCTGTGTACACGGTATAAGACTGTTATAGGGCTGGCATTACATTAACAATATGGGGTAAATTTGTGAGAGTTTTTAGAAGTGGAGAAGTTGCCCATAGCACCCAATCATATTCTACTTAACATTTAACTAGAACCCTCTATAATAGGGTTGGGCAATAAGCGGCCCTCCAGCTGTTGTAGAACTACACATGCCAGCATGCCCTGCCACAGTTTTGCTGTATGATCATGCTAATACTGTTTCAAGGCATGCTAGGATTTGTAGTTCAACAATAGCTGGATGGCCGTTTATTGTTCATCCCTGCTCTAGAAGATAATAGCTAGAATCTGATTGGTTGCTATGGGCAACATCTCCACTTCTAAAAACTCTCTCACTTTAGTAACTATACCCCTATGAGCCTGATTCTGAGTTGCACACAGAAGCACATGCAGTTGCCCATCTGCGACATTTGCAAATATGGCTACAAAACTTGTTCCCTCATGTACATCCATGCGGCCAAATGTGCCAGATCTCAGAAGCCCACTTTTAGGCTGTAATGCCAAATGGTGCATCCTTATGCTCCACTATCGGTCGCGCCATTGAAACTGGCACTGCAGTTTCATCATCTGGCTAAGGCCGCCTATGCTTATGGCTGTGTATCTGTGGACATAGCTGCTTGCTTTGACACACCTGCGGCATTCCCATAACACTGCAACTGAACAGATTATGTTTGTGCACATTTCTAGCCACCTCCCAGTAACCGCCCAGGAACATCCATCACTTTTCCACAACAGTTATGATACCGTCCATCTCAACTGCAACAGTTCCTTTGTGCTTTAGCTCTGTGTAACCCATGCACCATAGGAGTCTTTCGAAATTTTAACCCATGCGCAGCTGCAAAAAATTGCTCAACTACATGGCTGATATCATTGTGTTGCCAGCACACCTGGTAAGCCATAGTATATATTGCTGTTACTGTATTTCACTCACTTAAACCTGATTTTCCATTGACTAGAGAGGTATCACTTTATTTTGTCTGGAAGCTGAACTGCTGCAGGAAACTACAGCCCTCACAATCCTCTAGGGTGCAAAGAACTGACAGTTAAATAAATATTTACTAAAACAGCTGGTTTTTAAAAGTGGAGTTGTTGCCTATAGCAACAAATCAGATCCAAGCTATTATCTTCTAGAAGGTGCTAGATAAATGTTAAGTAGAATCTGATTGGTTGCTATGGCAACAACTTCACTTCTAAAACCCGCACTTTAGCAAGAGAACACAGATGAGTGGCAGCTTCAGAGTGAGTGATATCATGAGAACAACTGCATAGAATAAATAGTGGTTTCAGTCTGTGTCATATTACTCGAGTGATCCTAATGCTGGTGACTGCAGTCATAACATGAGTACGCTATACTAAAAGGTAGTTAAAACTAGGGGTGTGCACCGGCCACTTTTCGTGTTTTGTGTTTTGGTTTTGGATCTGGATCTTTCTTCGTGTTTTGGATCTGGATTGGTTTTGCCAAAACCACCCTTCCGTGTTTTGGGTTCTGGGTTTTGTGTTTTGGATCTGTATTTTTTTTAAAAAAAGCATAAAAACAGCTAAAATCACAGAATTTGTTGGTTTCTCTGATCCTATGCTATTATTAACCTCAATAACCTTAATTTCCACTCATTTCCAGTCTATTCTGAACACCTCACACCTCACAATAGTGTTTTCATGTCCAAAAGGTTGCACCGAGGTAGCTGGATGACTATGCTAAGCGACACGAGTGGGCGGCACAAACACGTGACCCATCTAGGAGTGACACTGCAGTGGCAGACAGGATGGCAGTTAGAAAAACTAGGCCCCAAACTGTACATAATGCAAAGAAAAAAAAGAAGTGCAAGATGGAATTGTCCTTGGGCCCTCCCACCCACCCTTATGTTGTATAAACAGGACATGCACACTTTAACAAATCAATCATTTCAGCGCCAGGGTCTGCCACACAACTGTGGCTGAAATGATTGGTTCGTTTGGGCCCCCACAAAACAAGCTGGCAATTAATGTGTCCCTGCACAAACTGGCTCTACGGAGGCAAGATGTCATCCTCATCCTCCTCATCCACCGATTCCTCACCCTCTTCAGTGTGTACATCCTCATCCTCACAAAGTATTAACTCGTCCCCACTTGAATCCACCACCACAGGTCCCTCTGTACCTTCTGGAGGCTGGTCTCCCTGGAAGAGCTGATAATTCATTTTGATGAACATCATCTTCTCCACATTCTGTGGAAGCAACCTCCTACGCCTTTCGCTGACAAGGTTCCTGGCTGCACTAAACACTCTTTCGGAGTACACACTGGAGGGGGGGCAACTCAGGTAAAATAGAGCCAGCTTGTACAGGGGCCTCCAAATTGCCTCTTTTTCCTGCCAGTACAGGTATGGACTGTCTGACATGCCTACTTGGATGCTGTCACCGATGTAATCCTCCACCATTCTGTCAATGGTGACAGTATCATATGCAGTGACAGTAGACATGTCAGAAATTGTTGCCAGGTCCTTCAGTCCAGACCAGATGTCCAAACTTGGTCCTGCCTGCCCTGCATCACCGCCAGCGGGTTGCTTAGGATACCTAAGTTTTTTCCTGGCAGCCCCAGTTGCGGGAGAAAATGAAGAAGGAGCCGTTGACGTGTCACGTTCCGCTTCAGCTGACAGTGTGTTCACCAGCAGGTCTTTGAACCTCTGCAGGCTTGTGTCGGCCGGAAAGAGAGACACCACATAGGCTTTAAACCTAGGATCAAGCACGGTGGCCAAAATGTAGTGGTCTGATTTCAACAGATTGACCACCCTGGAATCCTGGCAAAGCGAATGAAGGGCTTCATCCACAAGTCCCACATGCCGAGCGGAATCGCTCCGTCTTAGCTCCTCCTTCACTTTCTCCAGCTGCTTCTGCAAAAGCCTGATGAGGGGAATGACCTGACTCAAGCTGGCTGTGTCTGAACTGACTTCACGTGTGGCAAGTTCGAAGGGCTGGAGAACCTTGCACAACACGGAAATCATTATCCACTGCGCTTGAGTCAGGTGCATACCCCCTCCTTTGCCTATGTCATAGGTGGATGTATAGGCTTGTATGGCCTTTTGCTGCTCCTCCATCCTCTGAAGCATATAGAGGGTTGAGTTCCACCGCGTCACAACCTCTTGCTTCAGGTGATGGCGGGGCAGGTTCAAGAGTGTTTGCTGGAGTGTACTTTGGGGGTTACAGCACCCTTTAACGGTCAAGCCAGCCGGCCCTTTACTTATGACACAGGCGCACGCTTGGCACTACTTTGTTGATGCACGTGCGGCTACTGCGCACACAATTCACAAACACAGAAAATAATTTTTTTTGGTTTGGACAGGAGAGTACTTTCGGGGGTTACAGCACCCTTTAACGGTCAAGCCAGCCGGCCCTTTACTTATGACACAGACGCACGCTTGGCACTACTTTGTTGATGCACGTGCAGCTACTGCGCACACAATTCACAAACACAGAAAATAATTTTTTTTTTGGTTTGGACTGGAGTGTACTTTGGGGGTTACAGCACCCTTTAACGGTCAAGCCAGCCAGCCCTTTACTTATGACACAGGCGCACGCTTGGCACTACTTTGTTGATGCACGTGCGGCTACTGCGCACACAATTCACAAACACAGAAAATAATTTTTTTTTTGGTTTGGACTGGAGTGTACATTCGGGGGTTACAGCACCCTTAACGGTCAAGCCAGCCGGCCCTTTACTTATGACACAGGCGCACGCTTGGCACTACTTTGTTGATGCACGTGCGGCTACTGCGCACACAATTCACAAACACAGAAAATAATTTTTTTTTTGGTTTGGACTGGAGTGTACTTTCGGGGGTTACAGCACCCTTTAACGGTCAAGCCAGCCGGCCCTTTACTTATGACACAGGCGCACGCTTGGCACTACTTTGTTGATGCACGTGCGGCTACTGCGCACACAATTCACAAACACAGAAAAAAATATTTTTTTTGGTTTGGACTGGAGTGTACTTTCGGGGGTTACAGCACCCTTAACGGTCAAGCCAGCCGGCCCTTTACTTATGACACAGGCGCACGCTTGGCACTACTTTGTTGATGCACGTGCGGCTACTGCGCACACAATTCACAAACACAGAAAATAATTTTTTTTGGGGTTTGGACTGGAGTGCACTTTGGGGGTTACAGCACCCTTTAACGGTCAAGCCAGCCGGCCCTTTACTTATGACACAGGCGCACGCTTGGCACTACTTTGTTGATGCACGTGCGGCTACTGCGCACACAATTCACAAACACAGAAAATAATTTTTTTTTGGTTTGGACTGGAGTGTACTTTCGGGGGTTACAGCACCCTTTAACGGTCAAGCCAGCCGGCCCTTTACTTATGACACAGGCGCACGCTTGGCACTACTTTGTTGATGCACGTGCGGCTACTGCGCACACAATTCACAAACACAGAAAATAATTTTTTTTTTGGTTTGGACTGGAGTGTACTTTCGGGGGTTACAGCACCCTTAACGGTCAAGCCAGCCGGCCCTTTACTTATGACACAGGCGCATACTTGGCACTACTTTGTTGATGCACGTGCGGCTACTGCGCACACAATTCACAAACACAGAAAATAATTTTTTTTTTGGTTTGGACTGGAGTGTACTTTCGGGGGTTACAGCACCCTTAACGGTCAAGCCAGCCGGCCCTTTACTTATGACACAGGCGCACGCTTGGCACTACTTTGTTGATGCACGTGCGGCTACTGCGCACACAATTCACAAACACAGAAAATAATTTTTTTTTGGTTTGGACTGGAGTGTACTTTCGGGGGTTACAGCACCCTTAACGGTCAAGCCAGCCGGCCCTTTACTTATGACACAGGCGCACGCTTGGCACTACTTTGTTGATGCACGTGCGGCTACTGCGCACACAATTCACAAACACAGAAAATAATTTTTTTTTTGGTTTGGACTGGAGTGTACTTTCGGGGGTTACAGCACCCTTAACGGTCAAGCCAGCCGGCCCTTTACTTATGACACAGGCGCACGCTTGGCACTACTTTGTTGATGCACGTGCGGCTACTGCGCACACAATTCACAAACACAGAAAATAATTTTTTTTTTGGTTTGGACTGGAGTGTACTTTCGGGGGTTACAGCACCCTTAACGGTCAAGCCAGCCAGCCCTTTACTTATGACACAGGCGCACGCTTGGCACTACTTTGTTGATGCACGTGCGGCTACTGCGCACACAATTCACAAACACAGAAAATAATTTTTTTTTGGTTTGGACTGGAGTGTACTTTCGGGGGTTACAGCACCCTTTAACGGTCAAGCCAGCCGGCCCTTTACTTATGACACAGGCGCACGCTTGGCACTACTTTGTTGATGCACGTGCGGCTACTGCGCACACAATTCACAAACACAGAAAATATATTATTTTTTTAGCACTTGGGGGGAGCACCCCTGATGGACAGAGCACCCCCTGGACAACACTACAGCACTCCTTTAGGACTGGGACACTGCACAGGACTTTGGAGTGGACACAGCCCCTATGGAGAACTGACTGCACAACACAGTCCAGCCAGCCCCTATGGACTTTGAAGTAGTGGACACAGCCCCTATTAACAACAGCAGCACAGCACAACACAGCCAGCCCCTATGGACTTTGAAGTAGTGGACAACAGCAGCACTACACTACACTACACTACACAGCCCTAACTCCCACCCTCCCTCTTCACTGTCCACAGCCGAGTGAGAAAATGGCGCAGACGCGGGTACCTTATATAGGATCCAAAACCCGCGAGACTCGGAAGGCGGGATGATGACGTTTTGCCTCGATTTCAGATCCGAGTCAGGCGGGAAAAGTCGAGCCTGACTTGGATCAGACTCGGATCGGGGGGGCTTGGGGGGGTTCGGATTTCAGAAATCCGAACCCGCTCACCCCTAGTTAAAACTGAATCCAACTTGCACCTTTATTTCAGAGAGCACTGCAACTGTGCTTGTTATCGTGTAGGACTTTAATCCCTATTCTCACTCTTATGCTAGCCAACCTTTACTGTGCACCAACTGAGCACAATAAGGTACTCTTAATACTTGATATTGCAGATACTATTTCTTGTTTCATTGCTAAATTTACTGTTTTTGTTTAGGATTTAATTGTAATTTAATTGATCTAGTGTGGGATATAACGTTGATTATTCATATTGTGATTAGATTTGGCCTTATACCAGATCTCTGTAACCTTGCCTCTGTCCTGGGGTGGTGTACAGCAGAAAAGTAATTTCAGAAGAGGACCATCCTACCGTACATGAAGGTATTTTCGCTCTGTACGCATTGCACTCACTTCACCGCACAAGCCACGGAGGTATCACATACTCATACAGTAAACACGATTAAGCTATTACAATTTTATTATTAGGTATGGTCCTCAAACATTTATTTTTACATGACATTGTTCCTTCTTTATAATACTCCCTCCACTTTTGTAATTCCACCCTGGCAATACTCCCTTGTTATTATTATTATTATTATTATTATTATTATTATTATTATTAACCTTTATTTATATAGTGCAACAAGTGTTCCGCAACGCCTTACATCGTTCATAAAACTAATAAGAGCACAAGAAACAAGTAACTTATAGTACATTACAGTGCAGGACAAGGACACAATTTATATACATTGCTGCAATAGCGATTAAAACATTCACAATAAGCAGCAGGGAGTTGGCAGTCACGTGTTAGGTGCCCTTATGGGGAGTAAGGAGTAGAAGAAAATGTAAAGAGAAGCACATGAGGGAAGAGGTCCCTGCTCGTGAGAGCTTACATTCTAAAGGGGAAGGGGCAGACAGACAGGCATGACACAGAAGGGGAAGATAGGGAGGAAAGAGCAAGAAGTGGGTTAGGATGAGAGCTGGAGGCCTTGATGAAGTAGTGGGTCATGAGAGCCCATTTGAAGATTTGTAGAGCGGTGGATAGTCTGTTAAGGAGAAGGAGAGCATTCCAAAGGTAGGGAGCAGCACGGGCAAAATCTTGAATGTGGGAGTGGGAGGAAGTAATCAGTTGGCAAGAGAGGTGGCATGCATTTGTTGAGTGAAGTGGACGAGCGGGAGTGTGAAGGGAGAGAAGGTCAGAAATGTATGTGGGAGAGGATTTGGTGAGGGCTTTGTAGGCGAGTGTAAGAACCTTGATTTGGCATCTGAAGGGGAAGGGGAGCCAGTGCAGGGCTTGAAGGAGAGGAGAAGCAGATGTAGAATGTCTGGAGAGGAAGATGAGCCAAGCAGCAGCATTGATAACCGATTGTAGTGGAGAGAGGTGAGAGACTGGGAGGCCATCTAGGAGAAAGTTACAGTAGTCCAATCTGGAGATGACCAGCTAGTGGATGAGGGTTTTAGTGGCATCCTGGGTGAGGAAGGGTCTAATCCTGGAGATATTTTTTAGGTGGATATTTTTTGTTATAATGCCACAAATAAATCCATTTAAAAATGCAATTTGAAATGCTGTGTATGATCCAAAACTTACACCTGAATTTACAATTAACTGTACCCTGCACTTGTGGTCTTGGAAAGGCAGATGAAGGTTGTTCCTTTATAGATTCAACTCAGTAAGGTGGTATTATACATTTTCACATTATGGCTGGTGCAAAGATAAGTGTAGATGATGATGACCCCACTGGTGCATAGTTTTACAGTGTTCAAATAATAAATTAATAAATAACTAAAAATGTTCCAATTTCCCCAAATTAGTAACCATCTTCTGTGCTACAGCCTTGGGATGCACCAGTAAAGCATGGGCACAATGGTGCATATTGATGAAAAATGCTGCCTGCTTCTTAAAATTAAGAATCTTTATTTCAGCATAATTTTTACCTGGGAATGTACGATTCTTAGTCGCTGGGACATGCAATAAGTAAGAAATAAAGTGATCAACTATGCAATTACTATACTTTACTTCCAGGTTCATTTCCAAGTTTGGCAACTACTGCGCATGCACAATGTGACAGTTGGCATCACGATCATCTCCAACCCACCATAGAGAGCTCGCAAGATGGTCTGAAGATGGCGTTAGCCCAAGCCTGCATGTTCCTGAAAGCTATTCTTTGCAGATCTTTACACATACCATTCCCATAGAAAATTATGGAACCTGAAGTGAGGGCTGGCAGCCAGAAATCAGGATATTTCTGATATGTCTTGCTTTCTATCTTGGTGCCTTTACTTGATACTTAATTCTTACCTTGATCATGCAAAAACAACAGTTTCCATATCTATGCATTACAGTGAACTAGGGGGGTCATTCAGACACGCTCGCGAACGCAGGACGCTCGCAAGCGGGTCGATGTTGCCCCACTGCACATGCGCACGACGGAGGGAGCTCCGTCGTGCGCATGCGCGAGACCCGGATAGCGATGGGCTCTGCGTCGCTCCGGGTCTCGCACCAAAGGGGGCGTGCTGTCGATGGTGACTGACAGCACGCCCCCTTTGGTGGGCGTGCCGGGGGCGTGGCTGCCAGACGGAGGCGTTCCCATGGGAACGCCTACCGTCTGAAGCCGGCCCCACTGACATCACTAGTGATGTCAGTGGGAGTGATTTTGGCTCTGATAGAGCCAAAATCACTCCAGGGCTTGCGGCAGGGAGACCCTACCGCAGGGTCTCCGTCGCAAGCCCGATGGTCGCGGGTGGTCACCCACAGCTATGCGAGCGTCCAGGAGGACGCTCCATTTTCATGGAGGAGGGCCCTGATTCAGAGCGAGCGCTCTGGTCAGAGCGTACGGCTCTGAATCAGGCCCTAGGTGCAAGCAAATGAGAAATTATATATTGGAAAAGATTTCTCTTAGGTAATGCAGAACTTAGACACTAAGAGTTCAAAACAAATACAACTTTGTAACACCATGCTGAATGTCGGGTCATCATGCTGAACATTGGCATGGGGAATGCCGACATGATGAACATTGTGACATGTGCACTGTCAACATAACAATCATGTCAACTTATTCATGATGACATTATTGGGGGGAATTAAATTGTTTTGCTGGTAGGGCTAAGTTTGTGGGCGCCAATTACTTATCATGCCCACGTGCACCAGGTTTAGATACCTAAAATTCTGGTTTGCTAGGTTGGATGCCCATAACTTTCTGCCACACAAAAAACCTTTGTTTTCCTCCTTATAAATGTCAAAATAATATACTGAACCTGTCTATATTGGTGCATGTAACTAACCTTCTTCCCATTATATGGTAGTCAACCAGCGGGTATTTTTGCCAGATTATTGTGCTCCCTATGACTAATATATGTCAACTCTTTCTGTCTGACTTCCAGTGTCTTATTTGGGCTTGGTTGATTATGTCCTCTGGTTTTGATCACTTGGTTTACACCATTGACTACAATTTTGTCCTACTTCCCAATACCCTAGAATTGATAACTCCTTTTGCTAAACTGTTATGGTGCATATCCACTACATGAGTGTAGAATTACTGTAAGATTACAACATCGTAATCATTCAATCATTCATCATACTGTGCAGTGGATAATGTGCCCACACTGAATGATATGTTGTTCATTGCAGGCACCCTCCCTCATCCCCGAACATGCACAACCTGACGATCTTGTCAGGTTGCCCTGCATTTTCAGGCGATGACAGATGCCGACAATGACCAGCGGGAGTGCACATCGCTGTTCATTGCCGGCATAATTACTGCACGATTAATGAACGATTGAACGATAATGATGTTGTTATTGTTCAGTCATTCATTTTAATCATGTAGTGATTATGCACCTTTACTTCCCAATAGTGCTTCCTCCGTTTCAAGCACATTTGATCTGTTCATGTGTCAGAGCAGCAAAACCATACCAGATAGAGCTCCTATCCTTAAGGGAAAGGGTAATTCTACACCTGAAGGGCTTAGGGGGAACATCACAGTATATTAAAAACTAGTGGAGATATCCGCCATTGCTGGGTTGATGAATGGACCTTGAAGTCCAACTGCAGCCTTCATTTATCAGAGCAGAACAGAAATTATTGCTGAGTAGAAATCTCTGCAGATCAACATTGGACACCATGGCATATGAAAATGTGCTTGGAGGAAATGAGTAGCTGTCAGTGCAAGCGCCATGTGACAGTTGATCCTCTGACTCACTTCTCTTTCATTGGAGCTCTGCCTGCCCCCACTGGTACATATCAGCCAAATCAGAGACTCCACGATGTACTTGGTGGACAACATGTAGACCTCCATGGCCCTGATGAACTTCAAACATAGCCAAAAACCTAATATGGGTCAAACTACACCACCATGCCAAATTTGGTGGAGCTATGTACAAAAATCTGGCCATGCATAAAGGCATACTTGCTGATATCCTGGCTGCCCTTTCCGAGAGGGAGGCAGCTAGGTCGGCTTAGGAGGGGGGCGGGGCCAGCAAAAGGGGGCATGACCAAGACGGCACATGTAATTTGGGGTGGGGCTAGGGGGCGGAGCCACATAATCACATCATTTTGGCTCCACCCTCCGTCACACAATGCTGATATTTCCGGCATTGTGGAGCAGGGGGCGGGGTCATGATAATGCGATTCAGCGAGAATCACATAACACGTCATCAGCCCCGCGCTGTGGGTGTTTGTGGTGGTATTGCAGGGGGGGGACTGGAGGGGTCAGGAGGCATGCTTGCCTTTCTGGGAGGTTTGGAGCTGCACCCAATTTTCGGGAGGCTCCCGACCAAATCGAGGGAATAGGCATGTATGCATAAAGGACAAACAGACACACATACTTTCTCGCTTATCATATAGATATAAACCTCTTTCATCTAGTTTACAAAGGACAAAACTCTTGAGAGTATTTCAAAATGTTCACTTTACAACATGATGATAGAAACTATTGCTGATTTCTACAAATAACAAATGAATACCTATCAACCTAACATTTGCTTTGTTCACAGGCCTTATCTGTCATTTGGATGCAGGTCCTGATTTTTAGTCTCATTTATTTTTTTATAGTGCCTTTTTGTTTTAGATTCAATTGAAAGGCAGAAAAGCTTCAATTATATTTAAAATGTTACATTGCTAACCTAACCATGTGGTTACAACATGCTGGTTTCTTATTCTAGTTCCAGCAGCCAGAAGTCACCAACACATAAAAGTCACCCAGAGACCGGTACACCATTATATGCTGTATTTTAGTGTTTATTTTATTTTATTCTTAGTCTTTTTTTGCCTAATTATATGCTGTTGTTGATGAATATCTCACAGCTAGATTCCATGATCATTAAATTCCCTCTCATTATGCTGTGATCACTCATTTCTTCTCTCAGACCTCTGGAAAAAAAAATTTAAGACAGAGATTTTTTTTTTCTTCTATTGTATTTGATTTTATTTGATGCTCCAGCCCATTGATTTTTCTTGTTTTGTCTTTAATGGCTCAGTTTCCCGTAACTACTTTGTTTAGAGGGAAGGGAATATGTCTCATTAGGGTGATGTAATTAAAGGAAAGGTGGATTGAATGCCAAGTCTGTCTCTCTCCTCTAAGCACCACCTTGGATATCACCGAAACGCAATTACTGGTTGCTATGTTTGTTAGGAAGTACAATGATTCATTCTTCCAATAATCTTGTTTTCTACTCTTGACTCTTGTTAAGACTGTCTGAGCCACTCATCCATGAAGAGACAATTTTACTTCAACATAGCAGTAATGGAAAAACTAATAGCAAGAAGAATAACTGACAACTACTCCACCCCAATAATCCTATGATATTTTAAGTGCAAGATCAGTGTACACTTCAGTACCAATAAAGTATGTTAAGCAAACAGTATATTCAATTAATAACTCATCATATGTGTTATGGAATATGCATGGCATTTTAGTTTCCTCTCTTCTACAGGTGAACGGCTATAGGACTTTTTTTATTATAAAGGATTAGTATAGTGCAGAGTTTTCCAAATGCGGTCCTCAAGGTTCCCCAACAGTTCAGGTTTTTGAGATATCCATGGTTGAGCACAGGTGGTCAAATCAAATTGACTAAGGTACTAATTAAGCAACCTGTGCTCAATAATGGATATCTCTAACACCTGAACTGTTGGGGAGCCTTGAGGACCAGGTTTGGGAACCTCTGGTATAGTGTATTTATATAGCACCAATTATGTTATGCAGTGTTACACAGAGAATATGTAATCATTGATGTCAGTCCATCTCCAGTTGGAGTGCAATTTAAATTATCCACCATGAACTCTGGGGTCTATTTTGTATATTTTTGGACTGTGGGGGGAAGCTGAAGCCCCTGGATGAAACCCACACAAATACAGGTTTAACATACATACTCCATACAGATAGGGCCCTGGCTGGAATCAAACCCATTACCCCAGAGTTGTGGGGCAGTAATACTAACCATTCTTAGTGTGCAGCCATACAGATTTTAGCTGCCTTATTAGTACATTGTGCATGTAGATTTCAGAGTTTATACGAGTACTGAGAATGAAAAAAGTTTAATTTAATTTTAGTGTTTATTTGTTGTTTACTAAACAAAAAAATGATCTAGCTTGTTTTTCCTATTTCAGAATCATTGAAGGTGGATTTTATTATTATTAGAGTGTTACCCTGTAAAAAAACCCTTTTTTATCAACTCCACAGCATAAAATTATTCTCACAGCAAATACAAAGCTACAGTAGCAGAGATGTAAAAGAACAAACCTGTCAAAACTCAATAAGCGTTTTAGATAGACATACTGTACTGAAGCAGGAGAGAAGATAATACAATAGAAAGGGGTCAAACATACAGTAAGTGGAAAATCTCAGGAAAGATAGTGGAGAGATGATCTAGTAGCGAGATAGGGTAGTGAAGTAATAGTGTAGAGAAGATTTATGTGATAGATGTGAGGGATACTTCGGCAAGTGAGGCAGTGAAAAACAGAGATGTGCGGTTTGGTTTTCCTGAAATACACACACACCCAAACTTAGGGATTCCGAATTCAGTTGAGTACTAGTTGGGAATCACTTTGGGGTTTCGAATCGAACCGAGTCCTGGTTCAGTTCTGCAATCAGTTCAGTACTTGGATCTAGAAACCAAACTCGGGTTTTGGATTGCATGTAAATAGGTCCAAAATAGCTGTTTTATCAATTTTCATTGATTTTAAAGAATCCAAAACCAAACCAAAACCAAATTTGAACCAAAACACTTGAGGGTGGTTTTGCCAAAACCAAAACACAATGGTGAACTAGGACCAAGACCAAAAAAACAGGGATGCACACACATCTCTACTGAGAAGTGATGGTGGTTATAGGTCAGCTGACTTTTTCTGAGAGTTTAAAGCAATAAAAATTAACGGGATGTAGTCAATAGGTCGTCATTTACAATGTCAACATTCCTGATGTTGACGCCACAATGTTGACAGTAATGATATCAACTTTGTTAAAATGTTGACAGACATATTGAATATTGACATGCAAAATGTTGACAATGTCAGAATGTTGACATTAGGGTTAGGTGGTGGGTGAGAGGGTGAGACATTTACAATGTCAACATTCCTGATGTTGACGCCACAATGTTGACAGTAATGATATCAACTTTGTTAAAATGTTGACAGACATATTGAATATTGACATGCAAAATGTTGACAATGTCAGAATGTTGACATTAGGGTTAGGTGGTGGGTGAGAGGGTTAGGGTTAGGCACTAGGTGGAGGTTACGGTTAGGCTGTAGGGGAATGGGGAGTTAGGGAAAGGCACTAGAGGGAGGTTTAGGGATTAGGGGAGGTATACTCACTGAAACACTGGAGCATTGGAGATCTGACCTGGAAGTGGTGGTCACCTGACTGTAGGTACCCGGAATCTGCGATGGAGCCACTGCAGCTGTCAGGAGCAGGTAAGTGACTGCTTGGCCACCAGGGATGATATGTCAACATTCTAACATGTTGACATTTTATTACTGTCTGCTTGATAAATGTCAAAATGATCAATGTCAACATTATGACAATTTCAACACACTCATATCATAAAGATGAATGTTTACATTATGACTATTTATCATACCAAACCCATACAAATATGTCTATAACTTCTGTAGCAATATTTCTGTTTTGATTGAATTTAAATTTACTGTAGCACCTCTACAGGACAGGAGAGGACAGAGGGACTGATTCAGACCCGGTCGTCGATGGTGGCCCAGAGCACATGCATACAACGGAGCCGTCTCCGTTGTGCGCATGCGCGAGACGCGGATAGCGATGGGCAATCTGTCGCTCGGGGTCTCGCACCAAAAGGGGCGTGCTGTCGATGTTGAGTGACAGCACACCCCCTTTGGTGGGCGGGCCGGGGGGTGGCTGCCCAAATGGAGGCATTCCCATGAGAATGCCTACCGTTTGGGGCCGGCCCCACTGACATCACAAGTGATGTCAGTGGAGAGATTCCGGCTCTGTTAGAGCCGAAATCTCTCTGGGGCTTGCGGCAACGATACCCTACCACAAGGGTCTCGTCGCAAGCCCGATGGTCGCGATGGTCTTTATCATCGCGACCATCATCATGGCCACTCGCTATAGCTGTGGGTGGTCACCCACAGCTATGTGGGCGGCCAGGAGGCCGTTCTAAAAAAAAAAAAAGACCGGCCCTGATTCAGAGCGAGTGCTCTGTCAGAGCGACCAACTCTGAATCAGGGCCAGAGAGAACTTCTGGATATACAAAAAACAGAGTGAATGTAAAGCTTTGATGAGGTCTAATTAATGTGCAGTATATTTGGTTAAAATAACCATTAAACCAAAATAAAGGTAATGAACCAGTTCATATGAAAAATATATACATTTTTACTGATTAAAAAAATGTATAGATAAAAACGCCACACAAATGTATATAAAGAATGTCAATACCTATACAATGGATACAATTTATGCTTATACTAAATACTAATAATCTGTGTTTTCATGAATATATAATATCTGCTAAAATGAAACACTTAGGAGCATATTTATTAAAAAATCATGTTGGTGAGATTTGGTATTTTTTAGTGATAAACCCATCAGTTTGTAAATCTGTGATTTACTAAAGGCCAACTCACATGGATTTTGCATGTCAATCACGACTTTGCACTCCCTTTCACAGCATATCACAATCGGTCCAAACATCTTATTAATAATATTGACATCAATGCAAATCACTAATTTTCTAAGATTTGTGTTTGCCAACACAAGCAAACTCACACCCATACCACAATGCAATGCACAGAATAGATGACCAAATCAGTGCCATGTTTGCATGTGCAAAGCATTTCAATTAGGACACGCTCAATCATGTTGCATATATAGGTCTCCCAAATCAGTTGCAGCATTGTGAGTGATTTTAACCATGGCTGATGCAGCATTTTCTGTCATGTGGACACAGGCTGTAATTTCATGTGAATTGTACCAGCTGACCGAAAGAAACCAGGAGCAATAAACAGAACAGAGGAACCAACAGGTAGAGGTGCTGCAGAGCCTAGGCCTAGGTTCTTCTGTGGGTGGTTAAATCTCAATGCAGTGATCGTGGTATTCCAGACATTCCTCCTCAACTGCATCAACTGTATGACCTCGTTAAAACTCAGCTTGAGCCAGACACTGCATGATCATGAGCCATATCAGGCCTACACAAACTGCTGGCTGTTCTGCACTTCTTTGATACTGGGAACTTTCAGTCAGTAACAGGGAGGGTGGTTGGCTTATCACAAGTCACCTCCTGCTACCTGGGCCAAGTCATAGCTGCACTAAAGACCCTCTCCTACACCTCTATCTATTTTCTTAACCAGGAGTCACAATGCCATTATGTCAGGTTAGCTTTTCATAGTGTCTCACGCAATCCAAATGTCCTGTATGCTATAGACTGCACACATAAATTTGGCTGAGACCACATAGACCTAGGGCCCACATTTACCTTAACCATCACCATAGGCATTCTACCAATGTGCAGGTAATTTTTGATGCAAAACCAAGAATCAAGAGTGTTGTGGTGGGCTATCCTGGCTCATGTCATGATGCCTTTATCCTCAGTCAGTTATCACTCTATACATTCCTCTGGTTATATTGTCACTATGCACTTATACATTTTGTCATGTTAACCTTCAACTGCATTTTTTCATTTGCCTAACAGGGGATTTGAAGTATGGCTGTTTCTCCTGGCTACTAACTCAAAGAATAATGATGCACATAAGACTACTAGATCCATGACAGAACATACATTTGGGCCATAAAAATCTAGGTTCCACTGTATTGAGAAATCTGGTGGGATTTTGCTGTAATCTTTTGATAAAATCTATGACATTGGGCTCAGCTGCTGTCTATTGTATAATATGTGCTTGCAACAACCTCCCCCGCTAGATTATGCAATAGACAGTGAGCTGGCAGGGCTATTTATCACATCTGGCAACTCTATGAGCACAGAAAGTGGGAGGCAGGTTAAGGAATCAGTGTTCAGGTGCATCTACCTTTAGAGATTTGATTTGTGAGCTTCAGTGTTTCTGGGATTTGCTAATTCATTTGTGATTATGGGTCAATATGAGTGAACTCACACATGCCAGAACATGGTATCACCATTGAATTCCAATAGAAAGGCAAACATGCTTCTTAGTAAGTTTGTGATTTGCAGCTGAAAACATTTCGGTGAAGAGCTGCGACTAGCAACAATTAGGGTTTGCAGGCCACCATGATTATTCATAATTTACCACTTAGAAGGAGACATATAGTTATGGAAATTTGTGACTTAGGGTCCTATGTATCAAGCTTTTTTTCATAAAATTATGTTGAAACTGCAGTTTCTGCAAAATGTTATGAATTGTTGCACAATGCTGGAGATTTCATAGAAATATCTGGCAGGTTACTAATTAGCACTCCATATCGCAGTCCCCATTACTATCAATGGGGACTATGATCTCAGCCCTATGTATCAAACTCCAAAAGCAAAGCCTTTCAGAGTTTAGCCCCATTAGTTTACACCATCTTTAGATGGTGTATACCAGTGTTGGCTAACCTTGACACTCCAGCTGTTGTGGAACTATATATCCCAGCATGCCCTGCCACAGTTTTAGCATGCCCTAATAGCAAAACTGTAGCAGTGCATGCTGGGTTATGTAGTTCCATAACAGCTGGAGTGTCAAGGTTAGCCAACACTGGTGTATACTGTTATAAGCCTATGGAGGCTTACAAGCAGGAGATGGATCTTCTGATCTTTCTCCTTCAGCTCGGGCCAGTGGCGTAAACTGACACTTTGCAAATGTGCAGTGTCAGATTTCCCTATAAAAGTCTTTAACAGATGTGACAAAACCACCCTCAAGTGTTTTGGTTTGGATTTGGTATGGGATTTCTCTAAAATTGCTAAAATTAGCTAAAATCATGTAATTTGGACCTCTTTACTTGCAATCCAATTAAATGAACTGGTAAAACAAAGAGTATACGGTATATTAGAGGACAGAAAATCCAGTTAAATAACAAAATGGTGTGAGAATATTATTTTATGTATTTATACACAGCTTAAGAAACTGAATAAATTAATCTACATATAACACCTTAAAATTTAAGCATTAAGCAATAAAGAGTGATGACATAAAGAAGGAAGATATAATAATTACACATAAAAGAGAAAAATGATAAATTACAGAAATAAATGCAGAAGAAAAAAGAAAAATGTGTTTGGACAAAACAAAATAATAACTGTACTGGTCTCCCATCCATTCATTGACCATGCTAGAGCTTTCTTAGCTTCCTACATAGGGTTTACACACATCTAGTTTGCATACGTGTCTTTTACTTCAAATGGTGTTTTTTTATTATTATTTTAAATATCTAAACTTATTCACATATTACTTTTGTGTATATAAATGACACAAATGTATTGCATCCATAGTACACAAGAAAATAGATATAGGGGATGATTGTGATGGTAGTCATACTGTATCTCATACTATTTGATGCCCTTATTCTAAATTAGTTGTAATAATTGTATTGTATACACAATAATAGTTATATTGATGCTGTGTGTTGGTTTAATGAGTGTACTACGGACTTAGAGCCTGATTCAGAGATGGATGGTATTGCACAGCTGCACAATACCGTCCAACAAAACGCAAATGCAGCAGGAGGTGTCTATGGGAAATAGACACCTCCTTCATTGCATTTGTGATCCGAGTGCAGACGTTACCCCGGATCCCCATTGCAACCACCACAACCAATGGTCACGATGGTTGGTCCTTTGGCCAGGCTTACCTCAGCCTGACCAGTGCATGGCCACTTTCAAGGCCTAGAAATCTGCATTCAATGACGCAGACACTGGCCTCAACTCTCCCAGACAATGGGGGTAACAAGCCCCCATTTCTGGGTATGGTGGCAAGCCACGCCCCCACTCTGCTGCAGCATGTCAATCATGCTGCTGGTGAGGGGGCACTGTGAGAGAGATCGCAGGACCCATTCTGCACAAGCGCAGAATGGGTTCTGTGCCAGCGCACACCCTTAAACATTGGAGATAGCATACAGTACATCTATGAATCAGGCCCTTAGTCTCTTTTTTGAGACAGCTACTACACGACAGGAGTGTGAGGTTAATATTAACCAGTTATTTTTACATCTCTTATATATAGTGAAAGAAATAAACATAGAAATAGATATATATTTTATTAAAAGTACAAGAAATGTACTCATCTATAAAAAGGCTTATGACCTCGTAGAAACCTTAATAACACTGCATCATATATGTACGATGTGTCACGCATTGATGTCGCAACCAGAAATTATTGTTGAATCATTATTGGTCAAATGGTCCAATTATTCACAGATACAGTTCTACATTGTCATTTAATCCATTTGGGGTTAATGTGTCTAATGTGAAAATCCGATAGGCTTCTCGTTTAGCCTCTTGTGTCTGCCCCCTCCTCTCTTCCTGAGAAGTATTTGTTCAAAGCCCTTGATGTAAACTATTGGTAATTATTAAAACTAAAGTCATTCTGCATAATAGCACAAATGCACCACAAGTTAGTAAACAGTTCGTGATAAAAGGAATCAAAACAATTTTGTAACCATTCTAAACTCCTCATGCTGAAATACTCATGAGGTTGAATTGAGCTGTATATACTAAGGAAGGACATTGATCTCTGATCTTTGCGAAAAGATTGATTTCCATAACCAATGTATCGAGATTTTTGGATTGGTTCTGGAGACATGATGGGCCAAATGTAATAGGGTGAGTGTTTAGAAAATGTCAGAGTTTTCTCACAGTTTTTAACCTCGGCCAATGAAATAAAGTCCAAGAACAAAGCAACAGAGCAAACTCGCATGTTTTTCAGACTCAAAAAACTCTCACGAATTAAACTCTCATACAGATGTTTTCCCATTTTGAAGATAAAACTCGACCAATGTGACAGGTTACTCTCACATTTTCTAAACTTTCATCCTATTACATTTGGCCCAATATATATCAAAAAGAATCAATCCAAAAACCATGATGCTGCAGAATCGATTTACTTACATGGTCAGCTGCGTCCCTAACTGAACTGCACATGTGACATCTTTTCATTCTTTTATTCCTACTGTACATGTCCAGTTATTCCGCTTTGTTACCAACAGAGCATGAATCAAAATTCTATAGATCTCAAAAATACAGTATCAATATCATTTTCCCAAATTGTTTACTGTATTAAATACAATTTGGTTCTCACAATCGGTATTCAGGACCCCAAACTGTACACATTTTCCAGGTCACCAGATCTTCAATAATCAGCTGAGTAGACCTATGGTCACACAGAATAGTCGTCTGAACTGACTGAATTGGAACCATTTTATCTGTGTATGGGATTACTGACGCAGTCTATGACACGTCCCAAAAACAGCCAGGTTACACCTGTTTTTTTGTCGCCACTCCCCGTTACCTACCCCGAACTGTCCTGAATGTCAATCACTTTGTGAAGTAATCCTCACAGTGAGCGACAGTGCAAAGGTACCTTGGTTCATGCGCAGTGTGACCATGACACATGCTTAGTCTACCGATAATCGCTCAACTGTGTAAATATCAGAATATCTGAATCAGGCCCTTAGTCTAAGTACTACAAGTTTGCCTCTCAGATTAGCTTTCATAAGAATATCCTTAAGTATGCAGGATTAATTCTACATTTTATTTCCTGGTGTGTTTAATATACGAGACCATTAGTGCTCTACTGTACTTTTGTGTGTTTTTTAATTTCACAAATTTGTCCCTTGCTGGTTGAGAATTTACAATTAGGAACAGCATCTGCATACTTTTACTGATTATTATTTTCATTCTATCTTCTGAATAGCTTACATATGTTACATGTACTTGTACAGTATAATATAATATATAAAGTGGAAGGAACATTTATTATAGGACTTTCATAATTATTATTTTATGTTTATATGTGCCACAGAGTGTCTGCAGCAATGGTAGGTGAAACATAATGGCAATTACGAGCAGGGGTGTAACAAGGGTGTAGTTGATGTATCTTGTGCCCCAGGCACCTTCTCCGTGCAAAGGCACAGTCCGCAGCTCATTAAAGAAATTTAAACCCCACAGCCACAACTGACTGCTGAGAACAACAGCTGCCGGGTACTAGGAGCCAGCAAGTCTCTATGGAGGCGTGACATCTGACATGCTCCTTCTGCGCATGTCACTGCCTCATCTTTCCTCTATGCCATGCCACTGAAGAGGGGCAGGAGAGGCTGGAGAGACATGGGGCAAGAGAAGCTGGAGTGACAGGGGCAAAAGAGGCTGGAGTGACAGGTGGCAGGAGGTTAGAGAGACATGGGGGGTGGATAGAGTGATGGGGCAGGTGGCTGGAAAACAGGAGACTGGAGTAGTAGGGGGCAGGATGCTGGAGTGACAGGGAGCAGGATGCTGAAGTGATGGGAGGCAGTGGGCTGGAGTGATGGAGAAGGAGAATGGAGTGACAGGGCAGGACAATAGATGGACAGGGGCTGGATGCTGGAGTGATGTGGAATAAGTGGATGTAGTGAAGGGGCAGGAGGCTGGAGAAACATGGGAAAGGAGGCTGGAGTGACAGGGGACAGGGTGCTGGAGTGTCAGGTGGCAGACTGCTGGAATGACAGGAAGCACGGGGCTGGAGTGTCGAACAGTAGAAGGAGACTGGAGTGAGAGGGAGAGGATAGAAAGACAAAGGGCTGAATGCTGGAGTGATGTGGAACAAGATGACATAGTGAGGGGCTGGTAGTGAGGGGGCAGGAGGCTGGAAAGACACAGGGAGCAGGAAAGACATGGGACAGGAAGCTGGAGTGAAAGGCGACAGGAGGCTGGATTGGCAGAGGACAGGAGGCTGGAGAGAGTCTGCTTGAACCTCTGTTGTATGATGATGACATTGGTTATATTCCTACACAAACAGGTATCTTCCGAACCATGTGATCTGCTACATGAATAGTGACTACTAACTGAAGACCCAATCTGTCCAGGCAGGATCAGTTTCTTCAGATGTTCTCCATTGCAGAGAAACCACCATATAAGTGAGGTGTATTTTTATTTAATGCACACAAAAAACAGTATTTTTTCAAGGGGAGTGCCCAAGGGCATTTTCACCCTGGACTATACTTGATCTAGATCTGGCCCAGGTTCTCATTCATCCTGGATTGTTCTAGAGCAGAGTTTCCCAAACTCCGCTATGACAGTCCAGGTTTTAACAATAACCATGATTGACCACAGGTGACTTAATTAGTACCTCAGTCAAATTGATTGAATCATCTACACCAGTGATTCCCAACCTCGGTCCTCAAGGCACACTAGCAGTCCTGGTTTTAGTGATATCCATGATTGTGCACAGATGGTTAAATAAAAATAACTGAGGTACTAATTAAGTCACTTGTGCTCAAGTATGGCTATCCCTAAAACCTGGACTGTTAGTGTGCCTTGAGGACCATGGTTGAGAACCCCTGATCTAGACTCAAGCTTGGATAGCCTTATAAAATATACTGTAATGGTGGAGTATGGGAAACTCTGTTCTGAAGGGTTAGCAACACCAGATGCCAGCCTCCTCTGCTTCATCCCGTCTTCACCTGGTTCTGACCTGCCTCCCTATTGCTTTGTTACACATCTCAAAGCTGAGGTCTGTCAAATGGCTGATCTCCTGTGTGCAGCCGGGACTGCATACAGGAGATGCGAGCTGCATATAGGAGATCAGCTGTCTGACAGAACTGCAGTGAGCTAACAACTCTTTTCCTTAACAAAGTCTTAGGCCTTATTAATACATTGTTGCCCCATATGTTTATTTTTATTTTCCTTTAATTTGCCCTCATACTGTATGCTGGACACTTGAGGGGAGGTGGTGTACAGTGCACGTGCTCCAAGCACCATGGCTACACACAATACCTGATTACGAATAGGCATTTTAGAAGTCCTACTCTTGAGAACAGACAACTACTTTAGAATATGTTGGAGGGGTGGGATTTGTTGTGGTAGGATCATCCCTCTGTTCCTGTTCCTGCTTTATCCACCTGTTGTGTTCACCCCTCTGTTCCTGTTTCCTGATTTACACACCTGTTGTGTTTTCATTGTGGGTTTTGTCTTGGTTTGTATTTTCTTTACAATGTCCTATTTTATTGATCTGCTAATAAATTTATTGAAATTTGAGGCACAACTCTGCCACCACTTTATCATTTTAACAATACTCAATGAATAAATGTTGTGACTGTTACCATCAACTAGGGTGTGGTATCTTAGTAGGAGATAATTGGAGGATGTTGAAGAGTCATCTTTGTTTATCTTACACCTCATCAAATCATAGACAGTTTATCTAAAACAAACTTGAGAGCTATCATCAAGAAATGCCACAAAAATTATTTGGGACAATTACTTGAATTTATGGGAATGTGCTGGTGACTTCTGTTCTATTTACCAGTGAGCGAATAATTTATCCTTTGAAATGTATAGTACATATTTTTATTATCTATTGGCAACCTTAAGATTTTTTTTGTTCCCCCAATTAATACTGGTTTATTCTTTTAACTGGTGGGAAGGATAGTTTAACCTTGCTTAGGACATGTAAATATCACAATAAAAATATATTTTTATTATGTATAATGTGCAGGTATTAATCATCATTTTGCATTAGGAAATAAAGATACAGAGGAAGATATAATGATCTTGACAGTGACTGACAGTTTCACTTTTACATTATTAAAAAAAGGTTACACAAGAAGTTCAAGCCTAATAGTGAAATAATTCCGAGGCATCAGATGTACCAAGTCCATTAAAGTAAATGGATTATAGCCTCACCTAAAAGCCACAAGTCAGTAGCAGAAATCCTATATGTCTCATTTTTTTCTATGGAATCTGATTTATTTTGAAACGCTTGATTCAATTCCAAGAAACCTGAAATTAAATTACTGCACTTAAATTGGTGATTATAAACATATTAAAGCGCCTTGCTGTAAATGCATTATAATTATATATATATATATATATGTCTATATATATATAATTATATATATATATATATAATTATATATATATATATATATATATATATATATATATATATATATAATATTTTTCCTCCTATTGAAAATTTCATTTGTGACCAAAAAAACTGCAGAATACACCTGCATCGAATAACGCTTTATTAAATTATAGCCACAGACATTGTGGACGACACAACTAGGTATATTGATAGATTGTTTTCAAAAATGTTATACCTTGCAGGTAGTTCTATTAGAGGAAATCTATCACACAATACCCTTTCTTCAGAGCTTGTTATTTGTGTGTGATTTATTGCACTCACAGTGGAAATGTTGTTAGTGAACATTGGGGAAGCACTGGGTATAATGAGAAATATCAATGTATCCTCATGTACTTGCTTGCAGTGACAGTCAGTAATCCATCTCGGTGACACTTACCTTGTTAACATTTTGATCAGGTGGCAAATTTGTCATTTTTCATGGTAACAAGTACACGTTTGCACAAGGAGTATGGATAGAAAGTAGAGATGAAAGGCCTGTCTCAGGAATTTTTGTGTATGAAATAATCAGCAGTCTTTTCGGAAAGTACAATAATTACTTTGTGATCCACAAGGGGACAAAATATAACTCTGGGCTTAAAAAGAATGTTTTTTTTTTCTTGATCTACTTTAAATGAGTAGCCTTTGCTGTCCTTGACAGGTTGATTTACTCATCTAAACTAGTGATCAGTGTCATAACAAGATTATAATGGATAATCTAACTATAGTCCCAGTCTACTTAATATGACAGGATAAATCAGGTAACATAAATGGTTAATCAAGTGTGCGATTTTGCAATTGGTACAGTTACAAATACTGACATAAAAAAGTACATTTATTATTGTAAGCTATTACGTGATATTTTCCCTCTATTATACCACCCAAGTAACTACAGTATTTTATTTTTTATACTACTGTAAAGTAGTAGTCTTGCCTCGACAACTTTACTTACACTGCATAAACATGCTGACCACAAATCTCTCTGGTTTTGAACCAGTTTATTTAGACCAGGGGTGCACAGATCTTTTTGTATGAGGGAGGCATCAGGAGGTTGTATAACTTTGAAAGAGTTGGAATGAAATTTAAGTAAAATAAATAGCATTAACTACCCGAAAATGGGAACCTCTGCAGCTTTAAAGAGCTTTTACATAATTATTAACATTGGGTATAAAATGTGCCATCCCTCACCAAAAGGGCAGTGGTGTGACTATGGGGGTGCGGGCCGCAGCCGGGTGTCACCCCCTCGGAGGGGGTGACACCAAAATGCTGGCTTCTTCTCAGTGACAGGAGCCGGGTGCTACAGTGTGACATTCTACTGTAGCACTTGGTCAGATACTAACAGCTAATTTATTTGGATTATTTGCCATGTTGACCTCACAGACAACTGTCCAGATCCAGAGACTGATTAAGACCTCCCAGGTCATCCTGTGTCTACCCGGATTCCTGTAACCTGTGAGAAAAGAAGCTATGGAAGTAAGTACCCCAACGGCCTGATTCTGAGGCAGATGCACGGTTGATGATGAACGCAGTTGAGATATTTTTTTCTACTGCGCATGCATCTAAGTCGCACTGCACATGTGTTCAGAGTCCATGTGCTCAGAGTCAAAGAGTTGCAGTTGAGACACATTTTCTTATAATTGTGATGGTCTTAGAAATTTCTGCACTGGATTAACCTACCATGTGTCAATTGGCAAAGGGTAGCCTTTCCCCTTCTGTGTTGGGGTCTTTCTCTTTTGTAAATTTCTGCCCAGCCCCTCATGATAATTGCTCCTCCAATTGCTTCTCCCTCCGTTATGGTGCCAATAATTCTGTTCCACAATCGGGTTTTCGTCTTCTACTGACACTCTGTCTCATTTTCAGCTGTTCCCAGTAGCTGTTCTCGTCAGGGTTTCATGGATATTTTACTGAACTGAGCAATGCCTATGGTTGCTGAACTCTCTGCTGTGGCGTTCCCTACGCAGTGAAGTTCCTCAGTCCCAGCTACTGTATCTGGAGCAGGTGAGAACCCATCTCTATTGTTTTATTTGTCCTATTCCTCTTCTAGTACTTCTGTAACTTTTCTGATTCTGGTGCATGCACACCTAAATGTGTGCGCCTACTTGCTAAGCAGCTAAACGGTAAGGACTAGAGATGTGCGCTGACCCCCGTGTTTAGATTTTGGTTTTGGAACTGGATTCATCTTCGTGTTTAAAGGGACACATCCACTAGGCAATATTAATGAGCGATTGCACAATTACAACATCATAATCGTGCAATTGCTTATTAATAGGGATGTGCGCCGACCCCGTGCTTTGGTTCTGGTTTTGGATCTGTATCTCCTTCAAGGTATTGGATCTGGATTTGGTTTTGCAAAACCACCCTCAAGTGTTTTGGTATTGGTTTTGGATCTGGATTTAAAAAAAAATATATAGATAAAAAGTATTAAAAACAGCTAGAATCATGTAATCCAAAAACGGAAATTAAGATATAAAATCCAAATTACAAACCGCAAAAAGATCAGAACTGCGACCTGGATTTTCCCGGATCTCCTCAGGAGGTCAGAACTGCCACTCGGATTTACCAGGATTCACTAAATTCGGTTGGATTCGGATTTCTGGAGAACCGAACCGCACATCTCTACTCATTATTCATGCACAAATCGTGTAGTATAATGTTGGAAACTACCAATGATGCGCGCTCCCGCTGGTCGTTTCCAACATCAATCATCATCCGAACATGTCAGTCAATCTGCAGATAATGACAGATTGGCCATATTCGGGGATGATGGAGGGTGCCTACACAGACTAATCATTCAGTGTAGGCACTGCAGGGGATGGGGAACAACTGTACGATTACAGTGTTGTAATTGTACTGTCGTTACCCCATCACCTAGTGGATGTGCGCCTTTAGTTTTGCTTTTGCAAAACCACCCTCAAGTGTTTTGGTTTGGGATTTTTTTTTAAATAAAAAGATAAAAAGTTATTAAAAACAGCTAAGATCATGTAATATTTGCAATTCAAAACTCAAAATTTAGATTTAAAATCCGAACACTGAAAGCCTGGAACATCAGAACCGTGACTCTGATTTATCTGGATCTCCTTAGGAGATCAATACTGCGACTCGGATCTGTCAGTATTCACAAAATTCTGGTGGATCTGGATTTCTGGAGAACCAAACCACATATGTCTGGTAAGAACAAGACAAATAAGGTGGCTGCTGTCTCTATGCCTTTAGTGTCAAGGCAGAATCCTGCTAATGATGTACACTGCGCTTGTATGCAGTATTTCACAGAGGTGGGTATGTGAAAACATTCATCTGGTTCATTTTGTAGATATCTTTGTCATCACAGAATTTGTCAAGAAGTCATTAGATGAGGCTGGGGGCATAGGTGAGGAGATATAGATGAGGAGGCTTTTTGATTATCTCAAATTGGCTTTGGGGTTAAGACCTGATGGATAAACTATACTATGTTCTCTGATATACATAGTTACAGGAGTCAGGATGTGGGTTCCACTGTGGCTGTGAGGAGAAATGGCCACCATAGAGGCAGCAGGTTCTGTGGCGCCTATTGGTAATGAATTAGGCACTTTATCACTTTATGCAATTGATCGCTGACCAACCATTCATCCTCACCAGCTCCCCAGTTACACTTCTATATAAGAAAAAACAAAGTTGATAAAATTAATTCAGAATCCCACCAGGGAGCAGTCTCAACCTCCATGTCATTGCACCCTGGGTTGTTTCCTATATTACTTAGTGCAGCTGACCCTTCTTTCTATTTATACATATAGCATACTTCCCAACCCTCCTGATATTGGTGGAACAGACCCACATTTCAGGCACTGTCCTACTGTACCAACTGGGGAGAATGGGGGAGAGCACTCGATCACAGCTGCTCTGGACAGTATCTAAATAGTGCAGGGTTTAAGCCTTGGGCTGCCCAGCTGCTCAGGGACCACTGGGTATGCCCCTAGAGTAATTGAAATGGGGGCATGCCACAAGTTCACGTCCCCTTCCATCGTGTTCATGTCTCCTTTTTGGTGTGGACTGGGTCATTTACTTTAAGTACCAGATTTTGGGAGGTATGCACATACACTTATTGGGGATAATTCTGAGTGGCACACTGATGCGGCTGCATCTTTTGGCACCGCCACATTAGCATCTTTATGATAATACCACACCCGAATTCATTAATAATGAGATGCCCACTTGAAGCATCTTGTGGTGATGCAGTTCCATCTTGGTGCTTGTTTGGATGCATCATCAGACACACCATCAACATTTGCACCAGCCCTATTGCAGGTGCAGAATCTCCTGCCATAGGGCTGGTATAGGAGTATGGGCTCCTGTGTAAGGGTTGTGCAGCTGCTTACAGCAACACACCCACTCAGGGGCATCTTTAGAGAGGCCCGTGTGCATTCCCCATCCAGCGCCCCCTCCTCTCTTCCCTGCAGCCGGCAGCCGACTAACATGGCTGGCCAGCCACCGGAGCATTAGTAGAATCTGGGCACTAGAGTGTGCCCAGATTCTACTGCGCATGCGCAAAATGCGTCAGACATTTTTCCGGCTTTTTGTACAGCACTGACACCCGGCGCGGGACCTCGGAGAGGTAAGTTTTAATTAATATGGGTGCAGGGTGTGCGGTGCGAGTCCCACCTGGACCCAGGCACCCATTATAGATACACCCCTGCACCCACTACATGCACGCATCTGTTTAGCCAACCCCTGTTACCTCCCAGGTTTGCCCACTGAATTCCACAGACCGTGCATCTGATTCTGTACTGCATCTCTAATTGCTAACAATTGGGATGCATTCGCAGACTTAAAACATCGGTCAACTATGTGTGGCATCGATACAGCGTGCGACTCAGAATTAGACCATTTGTATCATTGTATCATTAAGTGCCCTCATTGCCCTCATACTGTTCTCTTTAACCCCTGTAGCTTACTTACAGTACTTCAGATGCCCTTTACTCTTCTCCTCTCATCTTCTCTTCTTACTCTTCTATGTTTCACAGTCTTTTTCTTCTTTGTTTTCACTTTGCTTCCCTCTTTGCTGAGTCTGCTCTGCAGCGTTGCCTGCTTATGGCTCCTCTCCACTAACTGATGCTGCAGAGAGCCAGGCACTGGATGTGACTATTGAATACAAGGAGTAGAACGCGGGACAGCCACTACCAGTTAAAAGGTGCCATGTAGTTGGGTGTATACACTGGCACCCAATGTAGGACTGGTCTAGTAGGGGTAATGGCAGCTCTGGTGCACACATGGCACCACCCTAGTTGTGGTCTTGGCATAAGTTCTCTGATTAGTTATCATCTTGGTGCTATCAAGCTTAGAATAAGACTAGTCAGTAATCAGAGAACTGATTAACTGCCATTTACTGCATACAGTATTAAGGTCCCTAATTTAATTTATAATTCTATAAACTTGGGCCTGAATCAAATATGTACGCAACCCAATATTTTCACAGAATGAGTGATTGTTTGCTATTGCGCATGTGTGAATGCTGGACTGTACACGCACAGCGATTGCAATGCAATGATATACTGTTAAGTTTAAAATAAAATACTTCTGTATTGCGTATAAAATAATTATGAAGTAAAGTGAATTTATGTGAATGCATTAAACTGTCTTCAGCTGATTATTGCAGTGACCACAAAAGCTTTGGAATGGGTTAACCAAATAATAAGAAGTGATTTCATCCCTATATTAGACTATGAGTTATAAGGACACGTTGGAAGTATGAGATATGGAGATGATAATAGAAACTTATCCTGAAACTTTATTGATTATGGAACGCTGATGAAAAGGACTAAATGATCATGCCACCCGGAATCAAGATGGACAATGGACCTGTTGACTAGAGACTGTGATGAACTATAATGAACCACTTTATACCCCTTAAAGTGAAGACTTGACATTTTCCCAGTCACGTATACCAGTAACCTTCCCCTGGACTTGCTTTATTAGCCCACTACCCTGAACGCCCCTTGCTATCCCAACACCTCCTTTTCACCTCCCTGTCACTCCCTCTGATAACGGATTAACAAATCATGTTTCTGTAATATGATGTATTGCAATGTAATTATGTACACCTTTTTTCCTTAATCATTGTTATTGGAGTGCATAAAATGTATTGTAACCTAATGAAATATAGGATATCTCACTGATAACTCAATGTGCATGGTCCACGTCTGTGCGCACAATCTTGTGACTGGTCCAGCTGAATAAATCTACCTTTATTCCACTACAAGCTGTCTTGATGAAGATTTAATATTATCAAGTGGGGGCTTCATCCTTATCTTCTCCAGGATCGCTCTACATATCGTTTCTGACTATCCCTGTCAACAGAAGGGGTGGACCCTGCCCGGGCATAAAGGTAATATATTTTCATATATTTGACTTTTTAATATTTTTTGGATCCTCTGTTTCTGTCGACTGGGAGACTCTTGATATGTGTATCCTTCCTGGTGGACACGCAGATAGGATCCTCCCTGCTAGATTCGCCGGAGGGGGCAAGCAGGAGGGGGTTGTCATATATAGATATCAGAATCTGATAGCGGCCGGCTGAGGCAATCAGAGATATCATTGTTTTGGTGTCAAGTGTGAAATGGGGACTGCAGGTTCAAAGTGTCCGGAAGGGACGGCTGTTAGCTGTATGCGTGCTAAATACGGTGATGATTGTGTGAAAAATGTGCATGAATGGAGTGACATCACCAGGAGCTGTGAACACCCCTTCCCTGAGACAGGCAGTTTTGATCCATTGGTCATAAAATGCCTAGAAAATCAAATAAGGACACTGTTTAAACCTAAAATGCAAATAAAACATATGCAATTGCTACAAATATGGAAACAAGAGGTAGGAAGATGGAAAGTAAATAATAACCAAGACCCTGACCATCCACCTCCCTATAATGACTCTCCCCTGAGCCAACCTATACAGAAACCCAGTAATACCTTATACCCTGTACTAATCGGCAGTGGGTTAGATGGCAGTCAAGTACAGGAGGATGATTTTGATTGTATACAGGAAGAAGCTTTGCTGCACCAGCTTGCCACTGAAATTCAGCGACAATGGGCAGCAACAATAAGTGGTGCCAGTGCCCCTGAACCAGATAGTGGTATAGAAAGACCATACGAGACTGCTCCCGCCTGCACTCCTACAAATTTGTAAACAAATCAAACTCCACATGACGGATACCTTGAAATAGCCCCTAGTACAATTACAATGTATACCCCCTCTGGTGCTGCTAAAATCCCAGACTTGCAGTTACGACGACGTTCTTCAATTTCTATCCCCTATCTGACTTTGTTTGCCTCCCTGACATGTACTCCTCCCGAAGGACATAGAAAACCCAAGTTAACAACCACCAAATATGCAGGGCTTTCTCCACAGCAGCTACGAATGTCCATGAGAAAGGCACCAAGCTTAGATTATAAGGTTTTAAATGACACATGGCAAGTTATATATAAACAGACGTGGGAGGGAGGATCCAAAATATATTCTGCTGAAGCTAATGCAAATAAACCTGGCAAATACACCCTAGTTATGGGAAACTTGAGTAAGGGAAAAGAGCCAGACTCTTTTTATCCTATGCGTACCATGATCATTCCTGGTAGACCCGCTGTTACAGATGCCCAAGGGCAGGAAACATCACCAGCTACTCCCCCTACAGAGCTTGCGGTTTATCACCCTTTCACTAAGACAGATCTGAAGGAAATTGCGGCTACGTTTCCAGATCCTAGGAAAGATGTCACTTTAACTTGTGATTTTATCTCTAGAGAACATAGAATCCATCAGTTTACAGCCAAGGATTTAATTCAAGTAATTAATGTTTGCTTTACAGAAGATGATGCAAATAACATATTAGCAGATATAGAATTGGGAGATGGCCCGGTAGAGAAAGCCCAGGTTGATCTGGCTGTAGCCAAGTTTAAACAACATCTTAGACTCAAGTACCCCCCAGTGCCACAGTGGGACAAAATTTCTCCGTCTCTCAGAAGACAAATGAAACTGTCTCAGAATATTTTGACCATTTCAAAATAGAAGTTCCACGGTGCACCAGTGGTGAAATCAAGGCCGATGATGCAGCAGAAAACCGCGCATTTTTGGTTTCCTGTTTCATGATGGGACTCAACCCGAAGCTTAAACAACTAGTGTCTAGTACCAAATTAGGATGGAGGGATGCTGCCTTGCAGGATGTGGTGGGTGAAGCCCGGGGACATGAGCGGAATTTAGTTAAGCCCGCTAGTGCATTCATAGTTGAACCCGTAACCCAAACCCAATTTAAACCAACACAGTTTAAGTCTTCACGTAATCTTCAAAATAGGCCACAAAGTGAGCCCAATTTCCCAGCTCGGCAGAAGTCAGCTGAGAGGTGGGCAAAACCAACTCTTCAGGGAGACAGACCACAACAAATAATCTGCTTTACTTGTGGTATGCCTGGTCATATCTCCAGAAACTGTCCACAATCATATAAAAACAATAGAGATAATGCTCCCCACGCCTTTCAACCCCCCAGAACCCAAGACAGACCCCAAGGCAGTAGTCTAAACCCATCTGACCTGAATCAAACTTCTCCATTGAATGGCAATAGTCGCCCTTGGGCCACAGATCGAGGAAGATGGTGGGACCAACAATATTGATGGTCCGGCAATCCTGTGTCCGCTGTTTGCAGTGTATGCCTGTGAACATGAATGAGCCTACAGTGACTCTAAAAGTAAATGATGTCCCTGTGGAATTCTTGGCGGACTCAGGAGCTTCTCAGTCAGTCATGCGCACAGCACTACCCACCCAATCACTAACCGGACACAGTGTTGCAGCAGTGGGGGTATCTGGCCAAGTCCAGCAATTCCCAGTGCGGTCACAAAGTCGGGTACAGATAGGACCCCTGCAAGATACACATGCTTTCCTACTAGCATCAAATGCCCCCCAAAATTTACTAGGTAGTGATCTACTATGTAAAATGAATGGGATAATATATTGTACACCGGAAGGTGTGTTTTTAGATGTGCCTGATTCACATGCATCGGTTGTTCAGGCATCTCTTGATATACCTGTACCTCTACTTACATTTCAGTCAATACCAAGTGTTCAGTGTGCCTTGTCCCCTGAGCATGAGGCAGTATTACAATGTGTGCCCCCTGTCCTATGGGCAATGCAGAAGCATGAAGTAGGTCTATTACAGGATGTTACCCCTGTTGTGGTAACACTACTTCCAGGAAGGAAAGCCCCGCGCATTGTCCAATATCCACTAAAGCCTGAGGTTGAAGAAGGAGTGTTTCCCACCATCTCCTCTCTTCTCCAGCAAGGGGTCCTGGTTCGCTGTTCAAGCCCTGCCACTACCCCAATTTTCTCTATCAGGTAGCCAGGACCCTCTAAATCTTACCGTATTGTACAGGACCTTCGCACCCTAAATGCAGTAGTACAAACATGCCACCCTGTTGTACCCAATCCTGCTACTATACTGAGCCAGATACCAAGTACTGCCGTGTACTTCACTGTCATAGATTTGTGCTCAGCTATTTTCTCTATACCCCTACATCCAGATTGTCAATACCTTTTTGCTTTCACGTACCGAGGATTGCAATATACCTGGACTAGGCTTAGTCAAGGATATGTTGATTCCCCCAGTCATTTCAGTCAAGCGCTACATGATAAGCTGCAGCACTGGATGTCAACATATGATTCTGTGCTGATTCAGTATGTTGATGATTTACTGCTTTGTTCCCCATTGCTGCACGCCTCACTACAGGATTCATTGTCTCTTCTCACTTTCCTAGCCGGCATAGGACTTAAAACTAGTAAGACTAAGCTACAACTCTCACAGGAACGGGTGCAATACCTAGGTCACTGCTTGTCACAAGGATTCAGGCATCTATTACCTACACGTACAGCAGCTATCACGGCAATGACTATTCCCCGGACGCAAAAGCAAGTCCGTACATTTCTAGGAATGACTACCTTCTGCATATCAATTCATGCCTGGATATGCTGCCATATCCCTGCCATTACAGGAACTAGTTTCCATCACAAAGCCAGACCCAGTGATACATAATGATCAAACAGAACAAGCTTTTGATTTACTCAAAGCAGCTCTAGTAACTGCTCCAGCTTTAGGGCTGCCCTGTTATACTAAACCATTCTTTCTTTTTTGTACAGAATTATCAGGATGCGCAGCTGGAGTTTTAACACAAAAACATGGCGATTGGCATCGGCCTTTAGGTTATTATAGCACACAGCTTGATACAGTTGCTAGAGGCCTACCACAATGTTTGCGTGCAGTAGCTGCGGCTGCTCTGCTGGTAGAAAAAATGGCTGATATAGTTTTAGGACATCGCTTGTATCTTAATGTCCCACATGCAGTAGCAGCATTATTGAATGGGTCAGCAATCAAACACATCACTGCATCAAGGCTGACCAAATGGGAACTGGCTCTACTCATGCCTCCCAACCTTGTTTTGCAGTGATGTACCACACTTAACCCTGCTACATTTCTCCCAGGTGTGACTGGAGAGTCACAAGGGGTGGAAGGTAAGGGAAATGTCCTAAATGTTGATGATCATGACTGTGAAACACTAACACAACATCTTTGTACTCCAAGGCCTGACATCAGAGACACAGCCATAGAAAATGCTGAACTAACCTTTTATGTTGATGGTAGTTGTCACAGGCAGAATGAGAAAGGAATACTTACTTCAGGATATGCCATCATGAGTGATACTGATACAATTGAGACACATGCTCTTCCTACACCACATTCAGCACAAAGGGCAGAACTTATTGCGCTAGGAACGGCATGTAAAATTGACAAAGGATAAAACTGTAAATATCTATACAGATTCACAATAAGCGTATGGTGTGTTACAGGATTACGGGGCCATTTGGAAATTAAGGAACTTTTTAACTTCAAATGGAACTCCTATATCTCATGCGAAAATTGTCAAATATCTAATGGAGGTAGTATTGCTTCCAAAGGAGGTGGCCGTGATAAAATGTCAAGCACACACCAGTCAACAAGACCTAGTTTCCTTGGGGAATGCAAGGGCAGACGACGCTGCAAAGAAAGCAGCTATTGAAGCGGCTCACATTGTTCAAATAAATGTGGTCCCACAGGTAGAACCAATTGTGTCATTGCATATGTTCCAACCTGTCACATATGATAAATTAACATGTTTATATGAGTCTTGTTCACAGAAGGAAATTTCCTCGTAGAAGGCCAGGGGATGTGAGACAGATGACCTGGGAGTTTGGAGAGACAAATTGGGAAGGCCAGTTGCACCTAAATCACTGTTGCCTAGCTTGGCTGAGGCAGCCCATGGGCTTACGCATGTTGGAAAGGAGGGCATGGTAAGGATGGTCAAATTATACTGGTGTGCTCCAGGGTTCTCCTCATATGCAGGTAAGAGAGTACAGTCGTGCCTTACCTGTTTGTAAAAAAACCCAGGTAAAACAGTCCCAACCCCAGTGATGCACATCCCACCTACACAAGGACCTTTCCAAGCAATACAGATTGATTTCATACAGCTTCTACCCTGTAGGAACTTTAAGTATGTTTTGGTAACTTGTGATATCTTTTCTGGGTGGGTTGAAGCTTTTCCAGCCGTAGCATGTACAGCTAGTTTCACAGCAAAGAAAATAGTACAAGAATTTGTATCCAGATATGGTATACCACATATTATCGAATCAGATCAGAGCACGCATTTCACAGGACAGGTGTTTCAGGAGATGTGTCGACTTATGGAATAGAGTCGAAGTTACATTGTATTTATCGACCCCAATCTTCGGGAAAAGTTGAACGAGCTAACTTCACTATAAAGAGTAAGTTGTCAAAGGTCACTGCAGAGACAGGGATGGTTTGGGTGGATGCGCTGCCCATAGTCTTGCACAGCATGAGGGTAACTCCTAAACCTCCTCTAAATCTCTCTCCTTATGAGATCTTATTTGGCCGTTGCCCAAACCTAATGCTAGGCCCAGAAGAGAGTCATGCCACTCTACATGACTTGACTACCAGGTATGTTCTTACCATGCAGAAGCAGTTCAGATTAATACACATGGGTGTGATAGCTACCCAGCCATCCAATAATGCAGAATTGAATTGTCATACTGTCAAACCAGGAGAATTTGTAATGGTGCGCAATTTTTTACATTCAGGTTCCCTTGTAGACCACTGGGAAGGACCCTATCAGGTGTTGCTGACTACTTCAACTGCTGTCAAGGTCGCAGAAAAGCCTACCTGGATTCATGCTTCACACTGCAAGAGGGTAACCGGATCTGTACCTGTCAGCTCTCTGACAGACGAAGCTAACGAGGAGCCTGACCTGACCCCAGCTTTGGAAGGGCTGTTCCAAGGAAAGTAAGCCTGGTCATGACTAGGACAGACAGGATGGAGAATGAGAGGGCCTGGCATACAGGTTTTCTCCATCCCAAGAGAAAGAAAGGGAAATGTGATTGGCGCTTTACAGAATTGGTGGTACTGTACTTGCGGCCTGTTTAGTTATAGCCATGTGGATGCCAGGAATCCTTACATATTACATCCTTATTAGGATGATGGGAATTGGTGGAGGGCAGGAAACCCCTAATGTGGTGGTAAGCAGGGTGGTGCAGCACCCGGGAAAGGACCCTGAGTCTCCTGTGACCTTTGGCCCTTATCTACTCACCAAAATATCAGGTGAAGTAAGGAGATAGAGAGAGGCCAGAGAGCAGGGCCCTCGGGAAAGATGCCAAGGATTGCCTAAAATTCCCCACTGTATATGTAAATATTGTGGTCCAAATCCAGAATTGTGATGTATAATATGGTGTACGGAAGAGACACCTGTATGGGGAAGGATAACACGAGAAGCCTCCCCCATGGAAAGTAAAGATTGTCATAAAATGGCAAATGTATTCAGGTGTATATGTAGAAATTGTGGTAGAATTCCTGCAAATGAATGTATTATTTGGTGTTATGAAATGAATGGAGAAGGAGTATTTTATACCAGCACCGATAGTCGGGTAAAACGGGTGGCCACCCACAATGATGCAGATTTAGAATATCCGGTTGAGAGTTATAACCCAATTGCTAGGGCCAGTGCATATGGGAAAAATACGTTTGTTGAATTAGCCACTATGGCTGCTGACAGTGATTCCTTTTGTGTAGCCCCTCCTATGCATGTTGGAGCAGCTTATAAGACTTGTTTCATATGTATCCCCATATCAGTGAAGGAATTAAATGACATAAGCATATTGGATGATAAAAGTCTTAAGTTTGAAGATATAACCTTTGATTTGATAGGAACGACGCATCCCCAAGAGGACGCCCAAAGGTTCCATCTCACAAAATACAAAATCGAGTTACAGCCCAGTATATTTGAGAAACACTGTTGGAATATTATGGGTAAAACTAGAATACCACTAGTTCCACGGAATACAGAGAATTGCATACTGATTGTTGAAGCCAGCTACATATCTTCAGACCTGTATATGCCAAAAGGCATATTCTTTGAATGTGGTGAATAGCATACTCTTACTTGCCTGCAAATGCTACTGGTGTATGTTATTTGGGTAGACTGACTTTTGTAGCTGCTCACCCAAATATTACAAAGTATGATGATTTTATTAGGGACAAGAGATCTCTGTCCCCTAGCTGCAGATCTGATTTAGCTTTATTATCACCATCTCAATATATAGCTCTAGCCGCCTCTCTGGTAGGAGTCCCAGGCCATAGCCTGTACAATACCCGAGTAATTAACAGTATTGCCTGTGGGCTAGCCAAGACAATAAATGCCACTAGTACTGCTATCGCCTATATAAATGAAGAACTAAGGGAAGTTAGAGAAGGAATGCTACAAAATAGAGTGGCTATTGATTACTTATTACTGAAGGCTGGGAGTGGCTGTGAGCAATTTAATGGAATGTGTTGTTTTAATATCTCTGATAACTACAACCCAATAGAAAAGAAAATTCAGGATCTACAGAGTATACAAAAACATTTAAATCAAGGAAATGAGTGGGACCCTTTTGGATGGTTAGGACAAGGTATGTCAAGGTGGCTCACACGTATCCTTTACTATATGGGTTATTTTCTTGCAATTGCCTTCGTCGTCTATCTGGGAGTCAGGTGCGTGCCAGTGATTTTACGCCGCTGTTCCAAAATAAGAAGGCCCAATAGAAAGAAAGTAGTCCAGGCGATGGCAATGAAACCTGTAACTACATATTCTTCAGTAGATACTTAAATACAAATATTAGTATTGAGGCATATTTTCGCTTTTCCCCTTTTCTGCTTATTTCTTGCATGCACACATACCAGGAACTTAGTCTAAAGGCAGCACCTCCTCTGGGAACCATGAGGGTGAATGAAGAAATACCACGTCCACTGTCGCTTCTATTCTTTTACTATAACCTGAGGGAGATGGAGTGCCCCTCACCATCTCAATGACTCGGGAGTGAATCAGGCGTAGGCACTCAGGTATAGTACTATCTCCTAAGATACTCTAATTTCCTTTTTCCATCTCACAAAGAAAGAAGAAGTATTTTAAACTCTGATAATTATGGTGTTAAGATAATTAACAACAGGGAAGACTGTTAAGTTTAAAATAAAATACTTCTGTATTGCGTTTAAGATAATTATGAAGTAAAGTGAATTTATGTGAATGCATTAAACTGTCTTCAGCTGATTATTGCAGTGACCACAAAAGCTTTGGTATGGGTTAACCAAATAATAAGAAGTGATTTCATCCCTATATTGGACTATGAGTTATAAGGACACGTTGGAAGTATGAGATATGGAGATGATAATAGAAACTTATCCTGAAACTTTATTGATTATGGAACGCTGATGAAAAGGACTAAATGATCATGCCACCCGGAATCAAGATGGACAATGGACCTGTTGACTAGAGACTGTGATGAACTATAATGAACCACTTTATACCCCTTAAAGTGAAGACTTGACATTTTCCCAGTCACGTATACCAGTAACCTTCCCCTGGACTTGCTTTATTAGCCCAATACCCTGAACGCTCCTTGCTATCCCATCACCTCCTTTTCATCTCCGTCACTCCCTCTGATAACGGATTAACAAATCATGTTTCTGTAATATGATGTATTGCAATGTAATTATGTACACCTTTTTTCCTTAATCATTGTTATTGGAGTGCATAAAATGTATTGTAACCTAATGAAATATAGGATATCTCACTGATAACTCAATGTGCATGGTCCACGTCTGTGCGCACAATCTTGTGACTGGCCCAGCTGAATAAATCCACCTTTGTTTCACTACAAGCTGTCTTGATGAAGATTTAATATTATCAGTTCATACAGAGGAAGCTTTCGCAAAATGAGGGACAGGGAGTAACCATTTTGGGGAGGTAACAGGGGTGGTTAGAAAAACGCAGGCATGTCTGGCAGTTTAAATGCCCTTTCGTGGGCAGGCATAAATTAGCCATTGCGTTCTCCAGCGCAGCATGAGAGCTCTCTGTGTGTCAGATGAGCTGTAGTGTTTGCAGGCGGGTAGACTTGACTTACATGCTGCACGATGAGTGTCGATATTACCGATGTTTATGCTATTGCCCATCGTCAGACAGATATGAGAAGGCGGCAGTGGATGTCCTTATGCTCGGCTGTGCTGTGGAAGGCATTAGCATATTTTAGCAACTGCGATCCAACAGAGAATGCAGTTTCAATTGCATTAGCGTCCATCTCTGAAAAAGGCCCTGTGTTGTCTTTGGAATGCACCAACTCCAGAAACAATATTCATCTTGATTTGAATAAATAATTATGTTGACAACCTTCTGATGTATTCACTCAGTTGTTTTACCAGCATAAGATAAGAATTTATAATGAGCCTAAAATTACTTTGTATTGCACAACTGTACAATTAAATCCCAGAAACTGCTTACAAACAGAAACAGTCTTCACAAATGGCACATAATTACACAGACATATGAATTTAATTGCTCTATTATTTAATAAGTAAAATATCTATCAGGATATTGATTGCTAAATTATTAGCTAAGAATATTTAGGCTGAGATTCATTTACTTTTCTGTTTTGGTCTTCAACATAGAATGTTGTAATTTTCAGCTTACTTGCTAATGAATATTGTTGTGAATTTGGAATTGTAATTTCAGATAATTGTATGTAATTTAAGCAGGTTTTCTGTACTTCTGTAATGTATTTTTATAACAACTGTTTACTAGTCAATGATTTCCAATTATTATAACATCAACCAAAAACATTTGAAAAGTTTAAATACCTTTGAGCCTTTTAAATTAGCCATTTTCTAAAGAAGTAAGAAAGACACTTGTGAAATGCGTCAAACGTGGGGTTTGAATGATAAAACTAATAATGCAAGAAGTTATATATTCTGTCATATCTAAAAGGTAATTTCCACTTCTTCAATCAGATCATGGGTATCTAATGGATGATCATTTATGTCTTATGTTCTATTTGTTATGTGAATATATACACTTTATTCTTTTTATTAAAAAGTCTTTAGGGATAATTATACAAAGAAACAAAAAATATATTTTCTACAGTAGTAGAAGCTGGGTAGATCAGGGTATTCATTGATGAAGGGCTAAGTATATTACTGGAAGAACATTATATACACTTTTCCCCTAAAATCCAAACACTTCTAAATACTTTGGAGACATCTCTCAATTTTGAAGCATAAAGATGCCTTTTTAAGGGGTCTATTCATCATTACTTAATTTATACAAAAGCAGGTGAAAATTAACATTATCACGGAAATCTCCTGCTTAGCTTTCTCTCCTGATCTGGCCCGCTGTCCCCATACTAGTATGGGGGACTTAAATTCATCAAGGTCCGAAAATACAAAATTCTCTCAGTTTGACAGCATGAACTCTCACCATCTTCAGATGGCGTTTGTTCCAACACCTCTGCTGATTCTCCATGGGTAGGGGTCCCGGTTGCGAAGAAGGATCCATTCAGATCTCTCCGTCACTACTTGACCTCTTCCACCAAAAGTCACACATGTGTAAACCCAAGTTCAGTCTCAGCAGTGTTAACATTCTTGGCTGAAGCTGTCCTTTGGATCAGCTGTCTCCACACCGAAGCAATGTTGAATTGCTTGGATGCTCTTGTTGTGTTACAATGTTAATGTTTATCACAATGAATAGTTCCCTAAGGCCACTAATAGAAATCTTATGGTCTTTGCAGTGCTGTTTTCTGGCTGAGGTATATCTATAATTACAAAACAGAAATCATATCTACTGATCTAAATTTAAGTTGGAGAATAAAATAATTTTATGGACAAAGAGAAAAATGTTAAACATAGTGATCTGAGGGCCTGATTAAGGAAGGAACGCAGTAGCTAATATGCACGCAATTGGCCGATTACGGCATACTGTGCATGCATATGCATCGCAGTGCGCGTGCGCAAACTAGCCATTTTGATCGGGACTGCGATCGCGGTGACTACGCAGACCCATTGTAGAGTGTATGACAGGAAGTGCTGTTTGTGGGTAATGATGGGTCGGGGAAATGCTCCGTGTGCCAGTGTGTTTGAATGGCATTGCAGGGGTGAGCAGAAATTATCCACTGTGATGCCCTACGCAGCCTGAGGCCTGATAACGTGCGCTGAAATTAGCAATTCCTGAGTGAGGTCAGAGCTTGTGCAAGTGTGCATGAGGCTGCAATGGTACTCGATGTTACCGATGGTTTCTCAGTTTTGCTAAACATTACGGATGTGTGTAAGGTAAAGTGGGCATCCTTTTACAATGTATTAGCATACTTTCGCATTGAGACTGCGTCTGTAATCGCTATTGCATTCGCATCTGTGTTCCTTTCAGAATGAGGCCCTAAGTTGCAAGCCACATTTCAATTATTAGAAATTAGATAAAAAGCTGAACATTTGAAACTATCTTATTAAAAACTACTGTAAAAGGGGTAAAAACAAAAAAAAATGAAAAAGTTGAAAAATAAATAAAAGAAAAATCAAAGGGCCACAAAGAGCTGAAAATTAATACTCGGCACCACTTAGTGCAAAGAGAGGTATTTGGCCTGGGTTATTATCAATAACCCCTCTCAGCTCTACTGTATATAACATATTGTAAAGCCTATTCATATGGATAATATGTAAAAACTAAGACAATAATTAATATACACCATATTAAATAAATATATGCCATGAGTTGAGATTACAGTATAAGCTAAAGCATAGGTTCTCAAACTTGGTCCTCAGGACCCCCAACAGTGCATGTTTTCCAGGTCTCCTCATAGAATCACAAGTGAAATAATTAGCTCCACCCAGGGGCAGAACTATGGAAGACAATGGAGGCACCTGCCGCTGGGCTCCATCTCTGTAGGGGCACCTCCTCCATTGTCCACAACATATTCACCCCACTTAGGGCTGTAACGATGTACCCGGAGTGTACCATCACGACCGCCCAATACATGACTTTCCTTCCCAGCACCTGAGAAGCCACCATACACTAGTGGAGAGCTCCATGCCAGACCATCAGCTGCTGCTTTCGTCTATCTATAGCCTGACTGCATGCGAATTGCTACATTACAGTGTCAGCGGCTGTGACAGGGGGGGCACCAAATTATAACTTGCCTCCGGGCATCTGGGATGAACTTACGCCACTGGCTCCACCTGTGGATCTTCTAAAATGTGTCAATGAGTAATGAATACACCTATGTACCTGCTGGGTGATCTGGAAAACGTGAACTGTTTGGGGTTCCGGAGGAGCGAGTTTGAGAACCACTGAACTAATGTATACGTATTGAGAAATGGAAAACTTATATTCAATGCCTGTTTACATAATAGTGCTGTTCAGTATATGTTTAAAAAGGGCACTTGGTTTATTGTGGGACCATTGCAGGACATATATAAACTATTAATAGATCCAGCAGAGAATGGTGCTGACACTATGCATATACAGTATATACTGTATATAAATTATAAGGTTACTTGTCCCATTGTGGAAGGCATTGTGACTAGAACCTTCTGGACTGCCCAAGCAACATGAGACAGACCCGTTCCATTAGCTACAAAATGTTCTGCTCCTGGACTTCCTCCTTAAGTTATGATTGCCATTACCTGTGCTAAAATACCCTTCAATTAACTAGTTCAACAGAGGTGACTGCAATCATTAATTAGGTGGGAAGTCCAGGAGCAGAACATTGTGTACTTGATGGAAGGGATCATGGGCCTGATTCAGAAGCAATCGCAATTGCAACTGTATACGCAGATCGAGTGATTGTTAGCCATTGCACATGTGCTGCGATCGCACTGCGATTAAGAATGCACAGAGGAATCCATTGCAGGATGAGTGACAGGCTGTGAATGTTTGGGGGTGGTGATGGGAGAGTGGTCAGAAAAATGCATGCGTGCCTGTCCATTTGAACACCGTTGCATGGGTGTGCATAAATTAGCCACTGCAATTGCATACGCAGCATAAGAGCTCTCTGGGTGCGACGAGACTGGTAGTTCCTGCTGTTGGTCAGACCTGTTGTAGATACTGTGTGACGAGCTGATGTGCGTCGATGGTACCGATGTTTATACAGAAGTGCTAGGTTGGACGGATGTGAGAAAGCAGTAGTGGGCATCTTTATACTGGCTGAGCTGTAGCAAGCATTAGTATACTTTTGCAGCGTTGTTGCATGCGATTTTGCAGCTGTGATCGCAATTGAGATCCGTACTAAATCATGCCCCAAGTTGGAGGGTAGGCATGAGGACAATGCGAGAGGCGGATAGACATGTGACCCAGAGGCAGGAAAAGTATAAATAGCCCTCAGGTTTAGTGGGAAATAGCTTTACCTGAGGTGAGAGCCCAGCGTGAAGGAGGTTGCAGAGGAGTGGTCTGGCAGCACTGATCCAGGCTGAGGTAGTGTGATTTCCAGCTTAAAGAAGGAGGGCTGACAGCATCAGGGCTGTAGGGAGGAGCAACTAAGGAGGCTGATCAGAGCTGTGGGCAGTACCAGCTTTTGACAGCTCATCAAGGTTGCCCCTAGAGAGGCAGCTGTCCAGGGTACTGAAAAGCAACAGTCGATTGAGAGGTTTGTGACTGCTGAACACTTGTAGTTATACAGAACACTGCAGCTGAACTCACAGGCAAGTAGCATAATAATATCCATTAGGAGAATACATAACAGTAGGCTCTTTTTACCTCATAAAGCGGCCGATTCATTATATTAACATTCCATGGACGCGAGCACCGGAGCAATTCAACATTGCTCCAGCATGGAGACAGCTGATCTGAAAATCAGCTGTCTCCGCAAATACTTTTACTGTTACACCAGTGAAAGTTATCACTGCTGAGTCTGACTAGGGTTCACGCAGGTGCACAAAGCCCTGGCGTCCGATGGAAGGAGCAGGGCAGTGGCAGAGGGATCTAAATGGATCATGGATCCCCCTTTAAAACCAAGGACTCTTCCCAAAGGGAAAGAGCAGGGTGCTGGAACAAACACCATCTGAAGATGGTGTTTGTTCCCATAGTCAAATTCCAAAAATATTGATTATTCGGAGCTTCATGATTTTAGATCCCTATACTAGTGTATGGGGATAGCAGGCAAGATCCGGGCTGAAAGGTAAGCAGGAGATATCAGTGGTATCTTCTGTATTATCTTTATGATGAATGGCCTTGATACTTAATTTATACAAAAGAAGGAGAAAATGCTAGTTTTCACCTGCTGTTTGTATAATTTAAGTGACCCCTTAAGAAGAATTACAATAGGCAAGCAGCGCTCCCCAGCCTAGGAATTTGAGTACGTACAACCCCTTTACCAAAGGCTCACTGCATATGCCTAGCCACGCCCTGTTACCTCCCTCAAATGCTGACTACCTGTCACTCACTTTGAGAATTGATCCTCTGTGTGGGTTTAATCACAAAACAAATGCTGGGCATGCACAGTGCGGCTGACACCAGGAACATCTCTATAATGAGTGCAGAGTGTGTGGTGCACAAGGGCCAGTGGGTCCAGGGTGGCCCCCATTGCACACCATGCACCCATTTATTCAATACTTACCTCTCTGGAGATTAAAGTCTATTGTAGCATAGCTGTAAAATTCACACCATGGTGGCCATTTTCCCAGCATTTTTCGCATGCACAGTAGGGAAATCACGGGGAAAATGGCTGCCACGACATTTCCCCGGTGACAGCACTAAAGTCCACTATTGTCCAGAGCCTACTGCTGCACTCAGTGTGCTGCCAGCCACTGGATAGAGAGGAAGTGGCCCTGGATGGACACTGCACAAAGGCTCCCTCCTCTGTTAATACACCCCTGGCTGCCAGGCATGCTCAATGGCAAACAACCTCTTGATCTGCGTAAAAATCAGCGTACATCTCTGATTCAGGTCCTAACATGGTAAATTAGTAGCAATAAAAGGAAAATTCCTCTTCTCAAGTTCTGACAATGTTACAAACTCACAAATACAGCATAAATGGGTGTTGATAGGAAGGTTTACAGATGGTCAACCTCATGTAGCAGAGTTGTGTAAACTATTCACAGTAACAATCTCAAACCCAGACATATGAATAAACTAAATGCACCACTGAGATCTTGACCACATTCTATAGGCAATGAACATTAATAAATATATTGCTGTACTATACCTGTGATAGTCATTTCAAATATAAAGTGTCACATGCTAGACATAAAGGCCCAAATGTAATAGGGTGAGGGTTTAGAAAATGTGAGAGTTTAGCAGTAACCTGTCACATTGGTCGAGTTTTATCTTCAAAAATGGGAAAACATCTGGATGAAAGGTTAAATTGTGAGAGTTTTTTGAGTCTAAAAACAAGTGAGTTTGCATGTTCTCTGACTCTATTACATCGGCCGAGTTTAAAAAGTGTGAGAGCTTACTGCTAAACTCTTCCATTTTCTAAACTCTCACCATATTGCATTTGGCCTGAAGTGTTTGATGATAGATCTGATGTGTATACTGTATTAACTTTATGTTAGCATTATATGAGTAACTCAGGCTAAGGCAGGAGCAAAGATTGCATTACAGTTAAGTTACACCTGGTGTACATTACTTTAGCGGAAGCTAATTAGTAATATTTGTCTCCTGTGACAGAAGAAGTAGTAATAGAAGGTAAAGTGCAGGGAAAAACATTCTGCGTTGAACTAAAATATTGTAAAGTATAGTGACTACTGATATACGGAATTATTCCTCTCTAACCTAAGAGTTCATCCTTTGAAGCGTAACGGAAGTGTTAATGTATCAACTTGTTCCCCTACCTATATAGTAATAGTGTAATTTAGTGGGAGGGTGTACTTATCAGGGTATCATCCCAAACTAGGGGTAAATTTACTAAGAATCGAGTTTGATCACGTTTTTTAGTTTTTAAACTCACTTTGCTTCACCAAATCTCGGGTGAGTTTTCCCTCTAACAACTCGCAAATTTACCAAGAAGTGAGTTTAAGTGAAAGTGAGTTTTTCGAGTTGGTGAAGCATTAGAGTTTAGATGAGATTACTCACCCAAGATTGCAGTGTTTTCTCTCTTCCAAAATAAAGCTGGCAACACATCTAAAGATTATCTGTCCAAACAGCCAACTAGTTGATTGGTTGGAATGAAAATCTGGTAAGCTATACAATCAGCAATTTGCTCTCAAACGCTGGAAAATGGACCAAAACTGTTGTTTCAACAAACAAATAGTTTAGATCAAACATTTAACAAACTTGTCTGAATTACCATTTTCATCTGTTTTCTGGCATTTAGGAGCAAATTGCTGATCATCATTTACTCTGATACGTTACCAGATTTTCATTCAAACCAATCAACAAGTTGGCTGGTTGGATGTAAGTAAATAAGGTACCAGCACCAAGCTGCAGGGCCAGTCCTGGTTTTAATTATAGGGGGTAAAAATTTGCATAGGGTACCCCTATAATTAAAACCAGCACTGGACCCTTTCTAGAGGGGGGGCTGATGCCACAGCCAGGGAAGCCCTTTAACTGGGCCCTAGTCTGCCCAGGCCAGGAATTCCTTGGGAGTTGGGGGCCCCCACCAATAAAGGGGTCCCCCTCTCCATGGGACCCCTGGCCTAGGTTGTTAACCTGGGGCTATTCCTGTCACCCTAGGGCAGTGGGTGCCGGGTTGATACTGTTAGTGTGTAGTGTAAAATCATTGGTTAAATATTGTCTTTAGTTGTGGAACTACACATACCAGCAAGCCTCCCCCACATGCTGGTATTTGGAGAACCACAAATACCAGCATGCGGGGCATTATTGGCCCGCTGGCACTTGTAGATCCACAACCAAAGCAATACATAAATAATCACAACATACACCATGAAAGTAACATTTTATTATAACATACATGCACACTCACTATCACACATACTCACCTAGTATCCGAAGTAATCCATAGGGGTACCTATAAAAAAAATCCATACTCACCTCTCCTACTCTCCTATGCATAGTTCACATCCTCTTCTCCAAGCAGGCATCCAAAGGGTTAAAAAAAACACATGTTTACCTGAATTCTATCGGACTGAGTAAAGGTATGTGTGTGTACATATGGCTTTACTCCGCGTGGATGACCGGGGCACATGTGTGCCCCGTCATTGAAGGAGCCACCAGCCAATCAGCAGGCATCTCCGTTGGAGCAGCTCACTGATTGGCTGTATGTGGTCAGCGTGTCTTCCCATACACTTCTATGGAGAGAAATCTCCATTGAAGTCTATGCTGGGACCCGCTACATTGTATCATTGATGTAACCACATGATCAATTGTGTCTAACCGTGTGGTTACATCAATGATACAATGTAGTGGGCCCCAGCATAGACTTCAATGGAGATTTCTCTCCATAGAAGTCTATGGGGAGACACGCTGACCGCATACAGCCAAACGGTGAGCTGCTCCATCGGAGATGCCCGCTGGCGGCTCCATCAATGATGGGGCACGCGTGTGCCCTGGTCATTTGCGTGGAGTAAAGCTATGTGTACACACACGTACCTTTACTCAGTCTGCTTGGATTTGGGTACACTCGTGTTTTTACTTTCACAGTGTATGTTGTGTTTATTTACATATTGCTTTGGTTGTGAAACTAAAAGTGCAAGCGGGCTCGTAATGCCCTGCATGCTGGTGTTTTTGGTTTGCCAAATACCAGCATGCGGGGGAGGCTTGCTGGTATGTGTAGTTCCACAACTAAAGACAATATTTAACCATTGATTTTACACTACAAACTAACACTATCAACATGGCACCCACCACCCTAGGGTACCGGGGAGAGCCCCGGGCTATCAGTCTAGGACAGGGATACCATAGAGAGTGGGACCCCTTTATTGGAGGGGTCCCCAACTCCCCAGGGATCCCTGGCCTGGGCTGAGTAGAGGTCAGGGCTGATGCTGTGGCTGGGGGCCCCAGTGAAAGGGCTTCCCTGACTGTGGCATCAGTTCCCCACTAGAAAGGGTCTGGAGCTGGTTTTAAATATACGGGGGACCTCACGCCATTTTTTTCTCCATATATTTAAAACCAGGTCTGGCCCTGCAGCCTGGTGCTGGTTCTTAAATTATGGTGGAACCCTATTCATTTTGTTCCCAATATTTTTAGGAACCAGGACTGGCTGGCAAGTCTGGGGCTGGTTATGCTTTTGGGGGGGGACCCTATGTCATTTTTTTGTTACAAAAACACTTTATATTAGGTATACAGGAAGAAACATACACAAATCACACTGATCTGTGTATGTTTCAGCCAAACTCGCAGCTCAGGAGGTGGTCTATTTGAAACTTCTATTTCACAGTGAGTTTGCTACAATCTCACATGAGATTGGAAACTCGATTTCTAGTAAATTTGAGAGTTGCTTCTTTTTCATCTAAAGTACTTCCTATTTTGACCGATGGTGAGTTTTTTCGAGTTTGCAAACCCACATGAGTTTTAACAGTGAAAAAAGAGAACTCACTTCCAAACTCACTCGAATTTGTCTTCAGTAAATTTGCGAGATGAAAAAAATGCCAAAACTCACGTGACAGTGCAATCTCACCAAAACTCACAAAACTCACACAAACTCAATTCTTAGTAAATTTACCCCCTAGACTCTGGTGTGGAGAAAGTGTTGGCTTGGGTGGAAGCACCACAGTTTAAATCTTGCAGCAGCGAGCCATACCCTAGAGCAGTGGTTCCCAAACTTTTTTGAATCACGGTGCCCTAGAGCATCAGCAATGTTTTTACGGCACCCTAAACCAAAAGTTTGTTATTGAGAAATTCAGAAAAAATTTAGTAAAGTGAAGTAAATTGTGTTTACCTGTCATCCTTAGGCTCAGTTATGTGGTGGTGGACGACAGGTTTACGCTTCTCTTTGTCCACATATTTATGTAATATTGATCATAAATACTAGGGGTGTGCACCGGCCACTTTTCGTGTTTTGTGTTTTGGTTTTGGATATGGATCTTTCTTCGTGTTTTGGATCTGGATTGGTTTTGCCAAAACCACCCTTCCGTGTTTTGGGTTCTGGGTTTTCTGTTTTGGATCTATATTTTTTTTTAAAAAAGCATAAAAACAGCTAAAATCACAGAATTTGTAGGTTTTTCTGCCCCTATGCTATTATTAACCTCAATAACCTTAATTTTCACTCATTTCCAGTCTATTCTGAACACCTCACACCTCACAATAGTGTTTTTATGTCCAAAAGGTTGCACCGAGGTAGCTGGATGACTATGCTAAGCGACACGAGTGGGCGGCACAAACACGTGACCCATCTAGGCGTGATACTGCAGTGGCAGACAGGATGGCAGTTTGAAAAACTAGGCCCCAAACTGTACATAGTGCAAAGAAAAAAAAGAGGTGCAAGATTTAATTGTCCTTGGGCCCTCCCACCCACCCTTATGTTGTATAAACAGGACATGCACACTTTAACAAACCAATCTTTTCAGCGCCAGGGTCTGCCACACAACTGTGGCTGAAATGATTGGTTCGTTTGGGCCCCCACAAAACAAGCTGGCAATTAATGTGTCCCTGCACAAACTGGCTCTACGGAGGCAAGATGTCAACCTCATCCTCCTCATCCTCCGATTCCTCACCCTCTTCAGTGTGTACATCCTCATCCTCACAAAGTATTAACTCGTCCCCACTTGAATCCACCACCACAGGTCCCTCTGTACGTTCTGGAGGCTGGTCTCCCTGGAAGAGCTGATAATTCAATTTGATGAACATCATCTTCTCCACATTCTGTGGAAGCAACCTCCTACACCTTTCGCTGACAAGGTTCCCGGCTGCACTAAACACTCTTTCGGAGTACACACTGGAGGGAGGGCAACTCAGGTAAAATAGAGCCAGTTTGTACAGGGGCCTCCAAATTGCCTCTTTTTCCTGCCAGTACAGGTATGGACAGTCTGACATGCCTACTTGGATGCTGTCACCGATGTAATCCTCCACCATTCTGTCAATGGTGACAGTATCATATGCAGTGACAGTAGACATGTCAGAAATTGTTGCCAGGTCCTTCAGTCCGGACCAGATGTCCAAACTTGGTCGAGCCTGCCCTGCATCACCGCCAGCGGGTTGCTTAGGATACCTAAGTTTTTTCCTGGCAGCCCCAGTTGCGGGAGAAAATGAAGAAGGAGCTGTTGACATGTCACGTTCCGCTTCAGCTGACAGTGTGTTCACCAGCAGGTCTTTGCACCTCTGCAGGCTTGTGTCGGCCGGAAAGAGAGACACCACATAGGCTTTAAACCTAGGATCGAGCACGGTGGCCAAAATGTAGTGGTCTGATTTCAACAGATTGACCACCCTGGAATCCTGGCAAAGCGAATGAATTGCTTCATCCACAAGTCCCACATGTCGAGCAGAATCGCTCCATCTTAGCTCCTCCTTCACTTTCTCCAGCTGCTTTTGCAAAAGCCTGATGAGGGGAATGACCTGACTCAAGCTGGCAGTGTCTGAACTGACTTCACGTGTGGCAAGTTCGAAGGGCTGGAGAACCTTGCACAACACGGAAATCATTCTCCACTGCGCTTGAGTCAGGTGCATACCCCCTCCTTTGCCTATGTCATAGGTGGATGTATAGGCTTGAATGGCCTTTTGCTGCTCCTCCATCCTCTGAAGCATATAGAGGGTTGAGTTCCACCGCGTCACAACCTCTTGCTTCAGGTGATGGCGGGGCAGGTTCAAGAGTGTTTGCTGGCACTCCAGTTTTCGGCACGCAGTCGCTGAATGGCGAAAGTGGCCTGAAATTTTTCGGGCAACCCAAAGCGTCTCCTGCACGCCCCTGTCGCTTTTCGGAAAATTCGGCACCACCAAGTTTATTGTGTGAGCTAAACATGGGACGTGCTGGAATTTGCCCAGATGTAATGCCCGCACAATATTGGTGGCGTTGTCAGATATCACAAATCCCCAGGAGAGTCTAAGTGGGGTAAGCCACTGGGCGATGATTTCCCTCAGTTTCTCTAAGAGGTTGTCGGCGGTGTGCCTCTTACTGAAACCGGTGATACACAGCGTAGCCTGCCTTGGAACGAGCTGGCGTTTCTGAGATGCTGCGACTGGTGACGCTGCTGCTGTTGCTGCGTAAGGTGATACATCTACCCAGTGGGCTGTCACAGTCATATAGTCCTTAGTCTGCCCTGTTCCACTTGACCACATGTCCGTGGTTAAGTGGACATTGGGTACAATGGCATTTTTCAGGACACTGAGGACACTTTTTCTGACGTTTCTGTACAGTCTCGGTATCGCCTGCCTAGTGAAGTGGAATCTAGATGGGAGTTGGAACCGGGGACACACTACCTCCAGCAATTGTCTAAATCCCACTGCACTCAAGGTGGATACCGGACGCACGTCTAACACCAACATAGCAGTCAAGGCCTCAGTTATACGTTTTGCTTCAGGATGACTGCTGTCGTACTTCATCCTCCTCGCTAAGGACTGTTGGAGGGTCAATTGTTTAGTAAAAGTAGTGGTGTTCCTACTTCCTCTCTTGGATGATGAACGACTCCCAGCAGCAACAGCAGCAGCAGCAGGAGGCGTAGCAATGCAGGATCCTCCGGAGGAATCCGGGATAGGAGAGTCAGTCATGCCAGTGACATGGCCTGCAGGACTACTTCCGATCCTGACTAAGGAGGAAATTGACGAGGAGGGAGTTGACGGTGTGGTTTGCAGGTGCTTGGATACAACAGGACAACGGGATTTAGGTGTCCCTGGACTGCTTATGGTCTTAGCCAAAGTTTCTGAACTTGACAGTAACTTATTATGAACGCGCTGCAGGTGCCGTATAAGGGAGGATGTTCCTAGGTGGTTAACATCCCTACCCCTACTTATTCCACCTTTACATAAGGTACATATGGCAAGACAGTTGTTGTCCGGATTTGGATAGAAATATTGCCAGACCAAAGAGGTGGAATGTTTGGTCTTCTGCCCAGGCATGACCGTGATGGTCTTTTTCATCCCACGGACAACAACTGTCTCCCCCGGAGCCTGATTTAAACAAACCACATCACCATCAGAATCCTCCTCGCCAACTTCCTCCTCAGCGCCAGCTACACCAGTATCCTCATCCTGTTGTACTTCAACAGTGACATCTTCAATTTGCATATCAGCAAGTGGACTGTGGGTGCTCCTTTCAGCACTTGCAGGCGGTGTGCAAATGGTGGAAAGAGCCACCTCTTCCCATCCAGTGCTGGGAAGGTCAGGCATCGCAACCACCACCACACTTGGACTCTCCTTGGGGATTTGTGATATCTTCTTAGAAAGCACAGTTCTTCGCTGTGCTTTTGCCAGCTTAACTCTTTTGATTTTTTTAGTGGGAGGAGGGCTTCCATCGTCATGTGAAGCTGAACCACTAGTCATGAACATACTAGGGATCGACCTTAGCCATTCCTTGCCACTCCGTGTCGTAAATGGCATATTGGCAAGTTTACGTTTCTCTTCTGCTGATTTAAATGTTTTTTTCAAGGTCATTTTCCTGAACTTTGTCATTTGGGATTGTATGTGCCCTCTATTATGACATTGGGCATCGGCCTTGGCAGACGACGTTGATGGCATGTTATGGTCTATGTCAAGACTAGTGGCAGCAGCTTCAGCACTAGGAGGAAGTGGTTCTTGATCTTTCTCTATTTTATTTTTATCGGAGAAAGTTTGGTCCTCCATTTATGTTATATCGATTTGATATATACGTGCGGCTAAACACAGAAAATATTTCTTTATTTTTGCTGGAGAGTAGTGCACTTTGTGGGTTACACCAGCCTTTAAGAAATGAGCCAGCCGGCTCTTTACTTATGGGACACAGGAGCACGCTTGGCGCTGCTCCTATGTTGATGCACGTGCGGCTACTGCGCACACAATTCACAAACACAGAAAATAATTTTTTTTTTGGTTTGGACTGGAGTGTACTTTGGGGGTTACAGCACCCTTTAATGGTCAAGCCAGCCGGTCCTTTACTTATGACACAGGCGCACGCTTTGCACTACTTTGTTGATGCACGTGCGGCTACTGCGCACACAATTCACAAACACAGAAAATATATATTTTTTTGGTTTGGACTGGAGTGTACTTTGGGGGTTACAGCACTCTTTAACGGTCAAGCCAGCCGGACCTTTACTTATGACACAGGCGCACGCTTGGCAATACTTTGTTGATGCACGTGCAGCTACTGCGCACACAATTCACAAACACAGAAAATAATTTTTTTTTTTGTTTGGACTGGAGTGTACTTTGGGGGTTACAGCACCCTTTAACGGTCAAGCCAGCCGGCCCTTTACTTATGACACAGGCGCACGCTTGGCAATACTTTGTTGATGCACGTGCGGCTACTGCGCACACAATTCACAAACACAGATAATTATTTTTTTTTTGGTTTGGACTGGAGTGTACTTTGGGGGTTACAGCACCCTTTAATGGTCAAGCCAGCCGGCCCTTTACGTATGACACAGGCGCACGCTTGACACTACTTTGTTGACGCACATGCGGCTACTGCGCACACAATTCACAAACACAGAAAATTATTTTTTTTTGGTTTGGACTGGAGTGTACCTTGGGGGTTACAGCACCCTTTAATGGTCAAGCCAGCCGGCCCTTTACTTATGACACAGGCGCACGCTTGGCACTACTTTGTTGATGCACGTGCGGCTACTGCGCACACAATTCACAAACACAGAAAATATTTTTTATTTTGGTTGGACTGGAGTGTACTTTGGGGGTTACAGCACCCTTTAACGGTCAAGCCAGCCGGCCCTTTACTTATGACACAGGCGCACGCTTGGCACTACTTTGTTGATGCACTTGCAGCTACTGCGCACACAATTCACAAACACAGAAAATAATTTTTTTTTTGGTTTGGACTGGAGTGTACTTTGGGGGTTACAGCACCCTTTAACGGTCAAGCCAGCCGGCCCTTTACTTATGACACAGGCGCACGCTTGGCACTACTTTGTTGATGCACGTGCGGCTACTGCGCACACAATTCACAAACACAGAAAATATATTATTTTTTTAGCACTTGGGGGGAGCACCCCTGATGGACAGAGCACCCCCTGGACAACACTACAGCACCCCTTTAGGACTGGGACACTGCACAGGACTTTGGAGAGGACACAGTCCCTATGGAGATCTGACTGCACAACACAGTCCAGCCAGCCCCTATGGACTTTGAAGTAGTGGACACAGCCCCTATTAACAACAGCAGCACAGCACAACACAGCCAGCCCCTATGGCCTTTGAAGTAGTGGACAACAGCAGCACTACACTACACTACACTACACAGCCCAGCCAGCCCTAACTCCCACCCTCCCTCTTCACTGTCCACAGCCGAGTGAGAAAATGACGCCGACGCGGGTACCTTATATAGGATACAAAACCCGCGAGACTCGGAAGGTGGGATGATGACGTTTTGCCTCGATTTCAGATCCGAGTCAGGCGGGAAAAGTCGAGCCTGACTCGGATCGGACTCGGATCGGGGGGGCTCGGGGGGGTCAGATTTCAGAAATCCGAACCCGCTCACCCCTAATAAATACTTGATTTGGTACTGGACAACCGCTGCAATTGTCCCGAGGCACACAAAATCTGTAACCACTGGCCTAGAGGGTAGAGATGTGTGGGCCTAGTTCTCAGATAGCAACCAAATTTAGGGCTTCTGAGTCAAACCGAGTTTGGAATCACTTTGGGGTATCGCGTTTATCTGAGTTTCAGTTTGGATCTTTCTGCGGTTTAGAACTCGGATTTAAGAACCAAATTCAGTTTTTGGATGTATGCTAACAGGTCACAATAATGTCATTTTAGCTGTTTTTTATTTATTTCTTATTATGAATACAGGAGAAACCAATGATGTTTGTATTTAAATTTACATTAATAAACACACTTGTTCATCTTGACTTAACAAACTAAGCAAGACTACATTATCCCCACAATAACTAATGGAATTGTCTTGAGCTATACCAGGGGCTGGATGGCAAATTTTAGCCAAAGGGCAAGCACACAACACTGGCCCACAAGCAACGGCCCATCCTTCAAAAGTGGTTTACCATATAGAGACATGGGGGTGGCTTTTTGGTGTTTTTATAGACGATTTTGAGGGCCGTATTCAATTAGTGGTGAAAACGGCTATTTTTTTCACCATAGCGCCACAGGAGAAAACGCAATTGGTGAAAAAAAACTGGAGATAAATTTTCTCCATCCCAGACCAGGCAAAAAAAAAAGCAAAATCCCTATTTTTGGCAAAAAATTGGAGAATTTCTTTCAGAACCCTTTGGAGAACCCCATGATGAAAGATTACCCCCAAAAAATTGTAAGTTATGCACTTTGGCGAAAAATTTTGAGTGAAAAAAATAAAAAAAACGTTAAAATGATAGGAAGCAATTTTTTTCCAGGAAATTACTGTTCCACGTAAATTGGGTTTACGTTAAAATAGGTGCAAGTATAGTTTCATGTCGTACAAACGCAATTTTAAAAACCATAAAAACCCGCATGCAGCGACATCGTGCGATGTTTAAAATACTTCTTACATACATACCGCCCTCGAAAAATCAGACCCAATACATTAAAACCATTTTCAATGTTTTTTTTAACCCAAAATTTGACCGGTCATTTTTCACCAAAGTGCGCAACTTACAAATTTTTGGGGGGTCATTTATCTTTAGGGGGGTGTCCAAAGGGTTCTGAAATAAATCCCCAAATTTTTAGCCAAAAATAAGGATTTTACTTTTTTCTTGTCTGGTCTGGAATGGAGAAATGTTTTCTCCAGTTTTATTTCACCAATTGTGTTTTAGTCTGTTTTTTGGCAAAAACATTGCATTTTTTGGTGAAAAACATCCGTTTTCACCTATGGCAAAAAAACAGCCATTTTCGCCGCTTTATTGAATACGGCCCCAAGTGTGATTTGCAAATAGGGGATTTACTAAAGGCAAATTTAACTATAAAATCTACTATAGAACTGAGGGCCTGATTCAGAGCCGGACGCTATTTGCGCTTGCTCGTTCAGAAAAAGAGGCCGGCTATTTAAATTGAGCGCTCGCTCTTTGCGGTCTGTTGACGCCTCTATGTCTGAGCGAACTAAACATGCGCTCGCTATTTTGTAAAGACGACCCCTTGGCCGCTCGCATCATACGTCATCTCCACTATTTATTAGATTAATTGAGTACATCGAAAGGCGTCTGAACTGCTCGCAGTGCTTGTGGTTGGATTTTCCTACCACAATCATGCGATAGTTCAGGCTAAGAAACAACCAAGTGACGTGGTCGATGACGCTGCTTTGTCAATTATGCACACCCTTAAAACACCCGTTTTGACCGTTTGGCACGCCGGCGTTCGGATCTCCCCTCCCCGTTTTCAAGCACCTTCCCCTGTTACCACCCACAAATGCCTCATTCTGTCACTCAAATTAGCAGGCACTCACTGTTTTGCTAGCGCTCGATTTCCGACCGCAATGACTGGTTGGCGCATGCACATTCTGACCCATACACAAGCGCAGTTGTGCGAACATTGCTCGGAGCGAACGAGCGGGCGCTTACGATCGGCTCTGAATCCGGCCCTGAATCCCAACCAAAATTGACCATCAAACAAACATCAAAACTTAGACCATTATAGGATTCTCTCATTTTCTAACAGTCAGAATAAAAATCAACTTAAAATCTACTATAAAAATTGACAGAGAAATCCCCAAATAAATAAACTATTAAAAAACAGAATTATAGGTTGTAAATGCCATTCTATTGGTAGGAACTTAATTATAATGCCTATAAATTGAGGCATGTAGCATGTACGTTAACTCCAGTTCCTGCAGCATAATTTCCTTGACCTGTTCCTCATGCTCATTATAGTCCACCTCCATAGGGGACCATCTTCCAGTGCTGTATGTAGACCACTTTTCCAGGGCCATCTTGCATTTGACATGGTGTCAGATGTCTGAAAAACTCTTCACACACTGGCACTTGGCGCTTTTGAAATGCCCAATAGAATTCACCGCATCAACGGCTACCAGCCACATGGCCTGCTTTCTTCTTGTACATTTGCATTGGGCCCGATGACCAAATAACTCAATAACAAATAATGAGTTAGACAGCAAGGTATTTACCAATGCACAATTCTCCTCAAAGTTAAACTTGACATTGCACCCAGATTACTTTTGCTAGGTTGAGGTTCCTCCCTCAAATCAGAGTCTTGGCCCTCTGTCTCCTCCATCATTCTATCCTCACCAACTGAATCTCTCTTCTCCACCTCCCTATCCTCTCTTGCCCTATTTCTGGCAGCCTCCATAACAAATAGAAAAATAAATACACTAACTACACTTAAAATCTAACAGAAAACTTAACTGAACACTAAAAAGAGAAAATATCAAAAGAATTAGATAAGACAAAATATACGACAAACGTTAAAGTAAAAATAACAATACAGAAAGTAACAGGACAAGTCTCACAGAAATCACTTTTTAAGCATCTATATGAAATCTCCATTCTCCAACTAAATACTCCTCCCTTCTCTCTCTCTCTCCTCAAAACACCCTTTCAATTTGCTTGGGTGTGTGTCAGCCTTTTTAATTAAGTTTCTGTGTACAGTATGTGGTATGTTTTACCCAATAGGAGTACTATACATAAGGACCTGTTGGTTCATTTTGGAGGTGATTTTGGAGGTGATTTTGAAGGTGATTTTGAAATGTAAATTTTATTTAAATCAACCATTTTTTCACTCTTGAAAATCGACCAACATCACATTTGATTTTGAAATCGATTTTAAAATCAAATGTTAGAAAATGAGAAATTTGGTCAGTGATTTATACAGTCTTTTCAGTCGAACATAATAATAAAATCGACATAAAAATTACCTCAAAAATCGACTACTAGTAAATATACCCCATGGGCTTTCTCTGTCTACAAGGATAATTTGGTTGATGCCACTTATTGCAGCAACAAATAATTCCTATCTACCACAATTTATCAATAAAATATTACTAGGCAACTAAAGCCTATTTCCCTTCATTTGTTGTCTCCTCTCCAGGGGAATCACATTTAAGAGAATCAGTTGACATATAATGAGGGCAGGGCCAGGTGCTTTATGTCTTTAAGCCCCATCCATTGTGGCAAAAATGTTATACACAAGTACATGGGGAGGGACCAATATGACATGATTCAATTATATCCAATTGGCCCCGCCCCCCACCCCACTGACCAGCAATTCTAAGCATAATCTTTCCCTTTCTGCTCACTTCAATAGGAAGTGGGCTGGATGCAGGAGGAACACCTACTGTTCAGGTGATCCGGGAGACTCCTCAAAAATAAGGAAGTCTCCTGGCAGTTACAGGAAAGTAGGTAAGTATGCTTTAAAAATTAAACAACAATACTTTATCTGAACAATAAATGTTTTCATTATTGCTATTCAGAGATGTAATAGTAGTAGTAGTAGTAGTAGAAGTAGTGGAAACACATGACAGGTGGGTGCTTGTAGTAGTAGGGACATATGATAGGAGGGTGGAGGTAATAGTAGGGAAACATGGCATTTGGAAGTAGGAGTAGGGACACATGATAAGTGGGCTGGGGTAGCGGTAGTAGGTACACAGGTGAAGTGGATTGATGTAATAGTAGCAGGAACACCTATGACAGCTGGGGGTTAGTGTTAATTATAGGGACACAGATGATGCTGGGAAAGAGATGACAGCTGGGGTGCTGGAAGTAGTAGTTCTAGGGCCTGGATAGAGATAATAGGAAAACACATGACAAGTGGAACTAGTAGAAGGGACTGGGAAGGGGTAGCTGAAGGGATACAAATGACAGATTAGTAAAAGTAATAAGGACAAACAGGGTGACAGGGGAGTGTACTTGGTGCAGTCAGTACCTGCAGTTCTCCTGGAGCTGGGATATGCTGGCAGGATACATGAGCTCAGGGCAGACAGTTGTGTGGGGACAGCTGCAGGGGGTGAGCATACTCCTCATTATACCACTAAGGAATCAAGCTCCCTTTGCAGCTTCTCATCTTCAATAATGTGCTGATGAGTTCCAGTGGAGTCTGGTGCGGTCTATCTATCTATCTCATATCTATCTATCTATCCATCTATCTATCTATCTCATATCTATCTATCTATCCATCCATCTATCTATCTATCTATCTCATATCTATCTATCCATCTATCTATCTATCTATCTAATCATCTATCTATCTCATATCTATCTATCCATCTATCTATCTATCTATCTATCTATCTATCTTTCTCATATCTATCTATCTATCTATCTATCTATCTATCTATCTGTGTTTTTGTACATTGCTTTACAGTTTTTTGGAACTACAAGTCTCAGCCTTCCCTTTGACAGGGCATGCAGAGTCTTGTAGTTCCACACTCTACAAAGTTCCACACTATACAAAGTCACTGATGAAAGAAAACAATAGCAGTCACTTAACTTAATTGCTTCTTTTAGTCTGTCCTGTGGCTCCTTTAATGCAGGCCTCTGTGGCTCTGCACCCATGGGATTGTACTGTTGTAGCGCAGTATGGAGAGCTGCCTGGACTCCAGGAGGCAAAGAAGGGAGGGCTTGCAGCAGCCTGTATGAGCCCCTCCCCCTGTGACATCACCACTAATTCTGGAAAATGGAATCAGTGGTGCTAGATGTAGCTGGCTTCCAGACCCCGCTGCCCACCACCCACAGCCTGCAGCCGCTGCCGGGTCAGTCAGCAGCCTCTGATGACTGCCCGTCAAGCAGCTGCACAGTGTAAAGGACAGACTGGTGATATGGGCAAAGCCCTACCCTCCCTCAAAAGAGGGCATGGCTATGAATCACCAGGGCCCACCAGGATGTTTCCCGACTCCCTGGTAGCCCAGTCCTTTTACTGTGCATCTGTTCATATGCAAAGATCAGAGACTGAGATGTACTATACGTACAGATTATATGTAGAGGTGGGTGCCACTATAGCATATTTAATGGAACCTTTTTTGCTCATTGGAGTCTAATAGAATTAATTGGAGTCTAATAGAATTAATATCTTGATGCCCATTTTCTTAGATGGTTTGAACTTCAAACACCCAGTTAACTGTGCTTATTTCTTTTTTAATATACAAAACATTAATTATACCATATTTGATTATCAGCAATGTAATTAATTGCATGAGGGAAATCTAGGCAAAACATTTATCTGTGTCAGCATACTTTTTTTGTAGACATTAAATAGCAATTTTCATCTGATGAGATCTATGGCTGTAATTTTAAAATACTTTCATAAACAATCACACCAGATGTGGAGAAGAAGAGTCACCTTTTCATTACGAGTTATTTTCATAAAGTCATTCTTTGGCTTTTAACTATACAAACACATTTCTTTATAATAGCATTATAGCATACATTACATGATTCTAACATGTAAATTGGATCAAATATAAACTTTAAAAACTAAAAATATTTTCCAGCCATTTTCTTCCTCATCTTTATGTACAACTTTCACTCCAATGTTATCCATTTAATGAGTGTGTTCAACTAATAGAGAATAGGTTCTGGAGTGCTTAAGACATATAAATCTTAAAAGGGTAGAAAATAATACAATACCATCACAATGGCAAACTGAATACCTACTTTAGAGATGTGCAAAAGTATTGTTATGCTTGCAAGCTTATTTGTCGTAATTTGCCACCATTTTAAATCCAGGAGATTGAGATCATCCTCCACAGGATTGAAAAGGTGTTTGATGACAGCAGCTTAATATAGGGCTCAGAGAGCTCAGACAGAGGCAGTATTCATTGCAGGAGGCACGAAATTTAAAAGGACCAGTTGTAGATTGACAAAGGGTGAGGTTACATTGAAAGGAGGCAGGAGGTCTGAGAAAAGATGTCCAGGTGAAAAATGTAAGATGTCACCTCCCTGAAGAGAGAGTCACTAAAGTAACTGACTGAGAAGGAAACCTCAGAAGTTCAATGGACTTAGTGATTAATCAACTGCCCACTGTTAGAGAGGGGTTAAAGGCTAAGGTTGTGATGTGCATGGGGCTAAAGATCTGTTGTTTCTTCAAGGCAGTCTTATTTTGCTTCAAATCTGTTTAAGCAGTTTAATGATCAATTTCTGAATTTACTGGGTAAAGAACTCTTTGTACACATAACCACTGCATCACCAAAGGCTGCAATCTTTGAACTAATTTTGGCCTGGTCTGCATCAATAAGCTGCTCATTTTGCACTCATGCCCCTTAATTTGCAAGATTGGAAAACTGACTTGGGTTTTAAGTAAATTATAATATTGCACGCTGGCTGAAGACAAGAAGTACTTACGATATATAATGTCTCTGAGACCGTACTATGACATGCACAATGCTGCTGGCAACCTCTTACTGTCTATCATAGAGTATAAATGAGGACCAAACCTAGCACTCAGTGCAAGGTGATTTTCTAGGCCAGTAGTTCTTGAACTCGACCCTCAGATCCCCACACAGGTCACATTTTGCAGATCACTCAGCAGGTGCACAGGTGTAGTCATTACTCACTGACACATTTTAAAAGATCCACAGGTGGAGCTAATTATTTAACTTGTGTTTCTCTGAGGAGACCTAGAAAACATGCACTGTTTGGGGTCCTGAGGACCGAGTTTGAGAACCTGTGGTCTAGGCTATATCTAGTCTAGCTTGCTGATGATCACTATGCTAATCTGCTGTTGATTCCCTGTGCACAAATCTGGATGTGTGTTCTCCATTTTGTTTTTGCAACTGTTCCCAATACTGATTGAATGTTCATGTATCATTCACATGGAACTATGTAAGTCAATGCTTCTGCCTGAAACTCTGCTACTGTTTGCTTATATGCTTAATAGATTATGGGACAATATTAGATCACACTTCTTGTTGACTATATGCTATGTTGCTAATACCATTTGGCTTGCAATTATCATTCTTGCTAACATATATTCCATCAAGTACTACAAATATATTTGGTGAAATAGCATCTGCTTTGTTTACACTGCTTCCATCCTGCAAATCATAAATGAGAAATGTTGGGAAAGACATAGACATCATTATGTTGAAATATGAATTGTGCTACTGTGCAGTCTCCATGATGGTCCTTTAGGCTGCAGTTTGTCCTTCTGCGGATATGTGGCGCCATCCTGTCACTGTGATAGAGTGCCACAGGAAGACACGGATGTGTCCCACTTAACTCCACTGAGACCCTGTGATATACCTACTGGATACCTGCTACCACCACTTGTATATGGACTACTATCCACATGTATCACCAGTCACTTGCTGGTGCTGTGTATGTTTCCGCTCAGGCTCTGCTCCATACTGAGTTTATGTAACAGTGAGTACAACTGTATAGATTTACTACCAATCAATAAACCACACCACTGGTTAAGTCCTGGACTGTTTAGTGACTTTAAGAATCCAGCCGCTTGCAGGAATATGGCCTTAGTGGTAGGGTTGCGGTAAGAAAACCACTTCTACGTGCTAAAAACGTAGCAAAAAGGTACACATGGGCCTTAAAATATACTGGTGTGCTCAGGCTTTTGACAAGTACTGTACACTGGAGAAGAATTGTCTCCTTTAGGGAAAACTAAAGTTTATGTAAAATGCAAAAGTAAAAAACAGTTTTCAAAGAATAGATTAGGAATATTTACCTTAAGTGGCAAGCTGTTAATGGTTTATATTCAGCATTGCAAAAAGCATTAATTGACAATTCTACAAATAAGAGACTGGCTAAACTACTGGCTGTCACACAACCCATTTTTGAAAAGGGTACTGTGCATCAACCTTGTTTTTGGAAAAGTCTTGACTCAGGCTATTTGGCAGTGATCAATAGATCAAGTGTTGCAAGGAATACCTAGCACCCGGTGTTATCTGGATGATAAAATAAAAACTAAGAAAGACCACAAAGACCATCTAAACAATTTAACCAAAAAAGGCAAATATGAATACTTTAAAAAATAAATCCCTATTGTGGCCATGTGATTGATAATTATGGCTTACATAAGTCTGAGGACAAAATAGAGACCCTTAGTCACTATCTAAATTGAGAAGCTCTCTACATTGTGAGAGTTAAGAAATTCCACCATGACCACTATTGTCAGAAATGCATTTTGGTTACAGACCATCAGTGTTTTAACCCCAAGTAGAAAAGACATGCAATAACAACAGCCAAATTACATATGTGGCCATTATTTTGGGGAGCTTACAAATATGAGATCGTATTTTAAGAAATTAAACTACAATTTAACACTGATTGGTTATCTCACTTCCTCTACTACAGTAAAAAGAATCAACAATACCAGACCCCATGAATATGTACCATGCCATGTTAGTTGCAAAATTACCAGTTACCAATGCAATCATAGGAGCAACAAGAAAGGTTCCAATACTATCAAAAGTTATGACATAATCCAAGGGTGGATCAAACAGGGTGATCCATTATACACAGAGTACTTTGCAAGAAAAATGTATCAAGGGGCATTAATGTGTGGTTTATGAGTTTTGGTAACCTCCATACTCCAAATCATTATTTTGGTGAGACTACATGAATGTCATCTTGGTATATTGCTAAAATTCAAAGTAAGTACCAGAACTAAGTGAGGTGGCCCAGGTTCGACAGTAAAGCTAAATGCGATATTAAGGGAGTGAGAATAATGGCTTTAGAGACAAAAGAAGTTCAAACAAACCAAAGAAGTTCAACTTACCAATCTAGGTTCCTAAAGTATTATCCATGAGAGGCACTGAAGTCTACCACAAAGACTAGGCTTATAAGTTGTTATTTGATATATATTGTGAAAGGGTCAGCATAATTACACATGAAGTGAATGTGGAATGTCCAGATATCTCAGGTTTGGCAGAGCAAAAGCAATAGGACTGAAGTGTCCAGTTCAGGTGTTGCTTCAATCAGTTGTCAGATCCAGGCCAGGGTATGTGTGTGTAAGTTTAAGTCTGGAAAGGCAGCTGATTACAGACACCTGTGTGAAGCTGGTAAAATACAGTAGCTGCAGAGACACTGGCAAACTGATCCTGACTGTGAACTAGTCACCCAGGTTATAGGCCCAGGGAGTAACTAATGTTAGGGATCCTGGACCTGTGAGTCCACTAAAGAACTGTATTGCTGTTTGGAGGTACTGTGTACCAGCCTGTAACATCTTGCCTATGAACAACTGCACTCACTGTCTTGTATACCTGCATATGGAGCGGAAATAAATGTCTGGTGGATTTTACCCAGTCTATGTGATTCTTGTCACATTTGGCACCCGAACAAGGACCTTGATGGATACTACTATGCAGCAAGAGCCTGGACATGGTGACCGGAAACATCTACAGCAGCAGTGAGACGCATTGCAGGATGCTACCCTCTGCACAGCGGCTTGGTGAGTCTGAGTCGCTTTACTAGCAGCTGCGTAGGTGAGTGTGGCAGGCCAGCCATAAAATGGTAGCTGTTCATAGTGATAATCTGTCCATGTGTATATGTAAATTGTGCACAATATACAACTGCTTAATTCCTGTATATGGGGCTGGAAGCCCAGGGAGTGATGTGCAGTTTTAAAGGAAGCCAACCAATATAGATTTCTGGGGATCTGGCTTGCAAAAGAGAAATTATAAAGCCTCCTAAGTTTGTCCATAAAGGGATAAAGCAGTATAATATGGAGGAGCTTTTGAAAAGTTTTGCTGAATTAGATGCAGGGCAGCAAGCACAGGTGAAAGGACAGCACACTTTGATTCAGGGTCAACAAACTCAAATTCAGTTATTACATGCAGAGATAACTGAAATGAGGAAAGGTGGGCATGAACGAGAGATGTTATAGAAGCTTACCCCATCTGATGACATTGAAGCTTTTTGGTGCACCTTTGAGAATACTGCTGCACATTTAAAATGGCCTGAGGAGGAGTGGACTTCCAGACTTGCTCGCTGTCTCACAGGGGAACCTCAGATAGCATATGTTGATATAAATGTGACTGAGGCAAACTCCTATCCCCACTTGGAAAAGGCCATACTCTGCAGGGTTGGAGTGACTGGCCATAGCAAAGCTCAGGAGTTTCAGGAATGGCAGCTGAACCCATTGGAGTCTCCAAGAGTCCAGCTGGCCAAATTAGCCAGGCTGAGTAAGGCATGGTTGCAGCCGAATAAAAAAATCTGCTCAGTGTATAGTAGAGATGGTGGCTTTGGACCATGCTGTGCATGTACTAGACCATGTGGTACAACAGTGGGCTCTACAGGCTGATCTTTAAACATTTGAGGAGTTAACAGTGGTGATTGAATGGTACCTGACACTTGGGAAGTTGAACAAAGTCAAGCAGGGGCTCCAGGCACTACCCAAGCCTAGAACCCAGGTCTCAGTTGTTAAAGCCAGCAACCCTCCTCCATCTGTGTGTTTTGACTGCAGTGAGCCCAGTCATTTGTGCTGGGACTGCCCAAATCAGGGTAAGCTGATGGACTGCAGTGATAGAAAAACAACTCGACCAGTGGTCAGCATGGTTGCTGGAAGCACTTCTCTGGTGCAAACCACCTTGTTTTCTTTGATGGTGCAGTGGAAAGCCAGGAGGTCTGGGTCTTAGTGGATACTGACAGCAAATTAACCATCATCTCTGCCAACCTGGTTCCACCTGGGGGTGATCAGGTGCTACCCCCAGTAAAGATTATATGTGTACATGGGGATGTAGAAAAATGCCCCAGAGTGCACCTCCTGATAGTGATAAAAGGGGTGATCTCTGAAGGTGGTAGCCGCAGTAGCCACCAGACCACCCTACTCATTGATACTAGGTCAGGACTTTCCATTATTACAAGAGGTGGTTATATGGCATGATGACAGCAGAAGGTCCACATCAGAGGTGTCCCAGGAGCCAAGCTCTGCTTTGTACCAAAGTTTGGTGGCTGTAACACCCTCCTTGGGCAATGAGCAGCAGGAGGGGATTGAGACCGAGAAACAGTGGATTGCCATTGACAAGGAAGTGTCTTTGCAGGAATTTGGCCAAGACCAACAGAATGATGGGAACTTGATAAATGCATTTGAAAATGTTGTAGAGATAAATGATAGAGTAATCATGGTTTTACCAGTAGAAGGTGTACCATACTTTGCAATGAAAAATTATTTTTATATTGTATAACTTGTTTGTATGGTAAGAGAGTAGACCAATTGTTGGTTCCCCTGAAACACGAGCAGTTGCTGTTGAGGGTGGCTCATACACACTTGTGGGATGGCCATTTGGGGGAGGAGAAAAAACTCTCCAGCATATTCACTTAAGATTCTTCTGGCCCAGCATTCATGCAGCAGTAAACAAGTATTGTCAAGAATGTCCAGTGTGTCAGAAGACAGCACCCCGGCCAGGGTTTAGGGCACCCTGGTTCTTCTCCCTGTCAATTCTGTACCTTTTGAGAGAATTGGTATGGATCTGATAGGGTCGGTGGAAAAATCTGCTTGTGAGCATCAATACATATTAGTGGTAGTAGATTATGCCACAAGGTACCCAGAGGCCATCCCACTATGTAACATGAAATCTACCACTATTGCCCGGGAGTTATTGATGCTATATACCCATATGGGAATACCAAAAGAGGTTCTGACATATCAAGGTACCACTTTTGTATCTAAATTGCTGAAAGATTTGTGCTGACTGTTATGGGTAGATAGAATTACCACCTCAGTCTATCATCTGCAAATGGACGGACTAGTGGAAGGCTTTAACCAGACCCTTAAACAAATGATAAAGAGGGCGATGTCACAAGAAAAGCAAGTTTGGGATTTACTTCTCCCTTATTTGCAATTCGTGAGGTGCTCCAATCCTCCACATTGTTCAGGTAAGTTAGCTCTCAGCTCATACATGTTCTGTTATCATGCAGTACACTAATTTGTAATTATATGACCCAGAGTGGGTGCTACTATTAAGTAGCAATAATTATTTTGGGGTGAGCGTTTGGGAGTGGGGTTGTTCTGGCTGGACCTTTCTCATGGCATCACCACTTAATTAACATAGAATATTTTTATCACTTCTCTAATTGTGTGCATATTATTTATGTCATTTTAATTCTTTCACATTTCATTAACACTTATTGATTTATTGTTACACATCTATCCTTTACACTTCACTATCACCTTTTTTTCACCCTTTTCGTGTGATGCCCTGGGGATGGTCCTTGGCTAGAATTTTTTGGGGTGCCTTGCTTCTCGGATGTGAACCCCTTAATGTTAGGAACGCCAGTATAGAGGAGCCTTGATGATTGGCCTGGCGCTTATTCATATATTTGCAAATGTATGTAACTAATACCTCTGAATCTCTATTATCATGTAGGGTTTAAGTATTTTTGATATTGCTACAGTGTGCTAAACGGCAAATCCCCTTTTTTCTGTGCCCTGATGGTGAACTAGTTGCCCATGTTATAGGCTTGGGTGGTGACTAGTGTTAGGGATCCTGGACCTGTGAGTCCATTAAAGAACTGTATTGCTGTTTGGAAGGTTCTGTGTACCAGCCTGAACTATATATAGTATTGATTGTTTACCATATTGATGCTCCTGGCAGATATATACTCTGGGAACACTTCTTGCTATATGTGTGTGTAGTGATATATAGTTCCATATTTGCATGGTCATAGTTGTTCAGTGGCTGCTACTTAACATCTATATTCTCCAGTTTGATTTACTGTTTTTGGTTTTCAAACACTACAAAAATAACAGGAGAAAAAAGCTGATGGCAGAAAAGAAGGACCAGGATGAGAAAACTGAACTACAATAGTAAAGAAAAGAGAGAATCATCTTGTAAAAAGATTGAGGAAGAAAATAGAGAGCTTGGAGGTGAAAAACTTGCAAAACAGCCAGTTTTAGTATGGGGAGCTTTGTGTAAAATAAAGATAGTGTTGTAAAGAGAAAATGCTAACAGAATGCAGCCCATAAGCCTATGTTAAATCCTGAGTCTGGGATGAGTTTGGCTTAATGGCATTTTTGGAGTTTGTTTAGAGTGATGAAGCAGTTAGCAGTTTGCTATGCCAACAGGATAGAGTTGAGGAGCTGGTTTAGAGGATGGACAGTTTTATTAGACAGCTCTGTGGCTACAGTATTTCAGCTTCTTTGCTACTGATCTCTAAACCCATCCTACCCTATAAGTCATGTTTTTTGGGGGTTGCTGTTGTTTCTGGGTGGAAAAGAGCAGCCAATTTATGCAATAGCTGAGTAAACTGCTTCTTAGTGAGGGCTTGGCTGACCCCACCCTGCTGAGGTCAATGACATCACCCTTCCAATTGGGACACATTAGGCATGATATGAAAAAGAAGCTGAAACCTTGATGACATTAGCACCTGGAAGTGTGCTGATTCTATTCCCCTTCATTTCTTTTTCTGCCAGTACATATGATAATTGCATTGATAGTTGCATTCCCTGTGGTTGACTCTGATTCTATCTATCCTTTCTTTGCCACCATAGTTTTGCTATTGTTTTATGTAAATGATGACCTTTTTCTACCATACGTTATTATCACATCTCATTATTCTTAATGTTACAATTAGAGAAGAGAGAATCAGTTTTTGAGAAAACCAAACACACCCAAACCTAGGGGTTCCAAGTTGAACCAAGTCCCACTTTGCAATCACTTTGAAGTTCCCATTAGAACTAAGTCCTGACACTAGTCTTCGCTCAATTAAGAACTTGGATTTAAAAAACGGATCTTGTGTGTTTTTGGACTGCATTTAAGTATCTCCCTTATGATTTCTGATGCTGCAAGGATGTCAAAATTGACTAGAAATTACTGGAAATTAATGTTACTAATGTTAATAATACTATAGGAGAACTTGAGGGTGGTTTCGGCAAAACTAAAACACGGGGGTCTGCATACATCTCTAGTTACTATTGAGGTTTAAATAGTTGGTTTACTAATAAATAATAAAAGAAGACATCAGCCATCATCAGACATTAAGGGTTTTGGACACATCTAGGAAAAAAATTATGTTGATTAGTTGAAAGAAACAGGAAAGAAATGTATTATAATCTATTAATTTACATATTTTTGTGTCAATCTTTCTGCATGTACAGATGTGTCCTTTTGCATCTTTGCTGATCACGCTACAAATGTGCACATGCATTGTGATTAGCTGCGGCCGTGTACACTATGCAATGCCGCGCGCTGCGTTCGCACTATGCAATCCTATGGAGTCATGGGTGCAAACTCAGTGCGCGTACCCACCTCACGGGTACACATTTCCTGCCATGCGTGGCACGATTTGCTGCGAATGCAAGGGGACACATCTGTACGAGCAAAACTTTGTGACACATCCATACTTGTAATATCTGTAAAATATTCTGAAACCAAAGAAGTGTATTTTACAGGCTTACTGCAGCAACTTTTATATTGCTTTGTTCTGAAATTAAGCACTTGGGAATCCCCTCCCCTCTAAAAATGATGTGTTTCGCTGTGGGTTTATGAGGGTTTTCTGATTTCTCCTTGTCTGAGTATGCAATGCAGAAGTTGGTGGTAGCATGAATTCTCGGTTATATACTTTATGAAATTATTTTGATAAATGACCCATGGAACATACATTATATATGTGATATTCTTAAGATATTACGTTATGCTATGAGTAATGTCTTGAACTGAATTTTGTGTGCCTCGTAAAACTTCAGTACATCATCATATATAATTCTATTACAACTTTCAAACTGCTGTGAGAATGAGTCTTCACTGTGTGGGGTTTTTTGCTGTATGTGGCGAACAGATCAATATTATTATTATTATTATTATTATCCTTTATTTATATGGCGCCACAAAGGTTCCGCAGCGCCTTACACAGTACATAAATGAGCACACAAGAAAAACAGTTAATAGTAATACAAAACAATGCAGGACAAGGACAAGGTTATAAACTCAGCTGCAAAACACAAGCAGCAGGACATGAGCAACCAGGTGGTAGGTGCCATTGTAGGGAGTTAGGAGTAAATTATACTATAAGTAGGGGGAGGAGAAGCACGTGAGGATGAGGGCCCTGCTCGTGAGAGCTTACATTCTAAAGGGGAAGGGCAGACAGACAGGGGCGACACAGAGGGGTAGATAGTGAAGAAGGAGCATGGAGCAGTGGGTTAGGATATGTGCTGCGGAATGTGTGTGTATAAGACGACCTGATGTTATGTAAAAATTAAGTCCTTCATACATCTATCTCTATGATAGAAAATAGATTGTTTGTGTTATTTACATGAGAGATGTACAAAGTAAAGTAGAAGCACTTTAATTTGTGTGTTACATTTTAGCATCTATATACAGCCTGACAAGAAATGCAGCTATTATGGGACTGTCCCGCCATCCTAATACAGTAGTGACTACTTTAGTTCCAGCTGCTGGGTGCTATGCCATGCTCCTGTGAGTGGGTGCATCTCACATGCTAGACCCACTCACAAATGGGTGCAGCCATACATGATGTGGTCCCACAGGATGTTGCAGTACCCGGGCCCAGAATTTCTCTTGGCAGCCCTGGAGGTGACAGACAGAACGAGGAGGGAATGGGGCTTAGTAGTGGGGTAACAAGACCATGGAGGGAGGTGGTTGAGAGTGGAGGTATAGGAGAAGTGGGGGAAAGAAGCAGAGGGTTGGAAGCAGACTGATGAGAGAAAAAAAGGAAGAACAGCAAGTGGAGGAAACAGGAGGGGGAAGAGAGGGACGGATAAAGTAGAGGATTATGTGGACATAGAATATGGGGGTTGTGTGAAGTAAGGGTGTTCATGCTGTGGACAAGGTAATAATTGAGATGTAAACTGGAGTGGAGGCTGTGTGATGTAGAGACAGTGAGATATAGAGTCAGTGTGGATTAAAGTTGTTAAATGTTCAAAAATACATGTAAAGAACAGTGCTGCTAATGTATGAGCGCAGCTCCAAAAGTGATATATAAAGGAGAGGTATGTGAGTAGTGGGTGCAGGAATTAGTTTATAAACAAATGTTTATAAACAAATGATTAATGTGGATAGATGTGATATCTCACCATTCACTTGGAATCCACGGATGCTGCCACCAAATGGTAAAGAGTAAAAGTGTTTTATACGTGTCAATCAGCCAATAACCCAAGAGGCAAGCAGTAACATGATTCTGTTATTTATTATCTTATCTCCAATTAAACATTGGAAACATTTAGACATTAAACTACATACATTTCAATAAAAACAGGAAAATGGAAAAGTTTATACATTACTGTAGATAGATAGATAGATAGATAGATAGATAGATAGATAGATAGATAGATAGATAGATAGATAGATAGATAGATAGATTGATAGATAGAATATTTTTGTTCAGCTTGTTTTGCAATAATGATTGAAGAGTAATATACGCACTTAATGCATTTTGCAATATATAATAGATTTATGTATAATTGTTGGTTTTAAACATAAGCATAAAAATTAGTACTGCATAATCTGAAATATAAATTCTTTGAAATGGATTCATTGTGAAACAATAAAATAAAAAAGTATGTCCAAACTTAAATTATCAGCAATGATGGATGAACTCCATATTTAGTAGAGATAAGTGGTTTGGTTTACCTGAAAATCAAACACACCTGATCTTTGGAGTTCCCAGTCGTACCTGAGTAGAAGAGAGTCCTGGCTAAGTCTGCTGTAAATTCGGATTTGGATTAAAAAACTAATCTCGGGTTTTGGGTTGCATGTAAACACGTTCAAATTACATGATTTTAGCTATTTTTATCAATTTTAAAGAAACCCAAAACCGAATCCGAACTAAAACATTTAAGGGTGCTTTTGCCAAAACCAAATAATGGGGGTCCAAGCACATCTCTAATATTTAGTACATGACTTAATGATTTATGTACAACTTTATTACTGCCACAATTGCAGGAAAATATACTAAAGGTTGATTTTATTTGATTTTAATTGATCTACATTTATGTGTTACAGGGGCTAAATCACACAGTTACTAACACTTAAAAATCTATATAAATAAAATTGTCTGTATACAGTATGTGTGATTTAGCCCATAAAACACAACATCGATGCTGATAGATTTAGATCAATTTTTCAATTAAACTCTTTAGCAAATTTGCCATTTACTGAGAATGGATATGTCCCCGGGAAAATATAACTTTTATACAATTTACTTTTTTTTTTAAAGTTTGTTCCAAAAAAAATAAAAAAGAAGTTATTGAAATAATTCTTATATATGAGATATTGGAGCAGTGATAGTCAACCAGACAGTCTTTAGAGACAGCATGGACATCTTCATAATAATTGCACATTACATTTACTGTAGTGGTAAATTTACTAAGCACCAGATTTCAAATTAAGTGCTGTATTTAAAGGGGCACTTTTAAGACCAGGTTGGTTTTGCCTTTTAAACGATTGCCACTTTAAAACATCGGGCAGACTCGCCAGAAACTTGCAGGTGCCTGCAAGTTGGAGAAAATTACATGTACCTTTTAGACTTTTACTATTAACAACCTATTAGGTATACTTTTAGCATGCGATGCTCACATCAACGCACTGTCTGGGTACATTGTTCTGTTTGTCTTTCCCTATACTCCTGGCTAAGGCCCTGATTCATAGCCGGACGCTCTGACCAGAGCGCTCGCTCTGAATCAGGGCCCACCTCCATTAAAATGGAGCGTCCTCCTGGACGCTCGTATAGCTGTGGGTCACCACCCACAGCATATACGAGTGTCCAACAAGATGGTCGCGATGGTCTTGACCATCGCGACCATCGGACTTGCGAGTGAAACCCTGTGGTCGGGTTTCTCAACCACAAGGCCAGGAGTGATTTTGGCTCTATCAGAGCCAAAATCACTCCCACTGACATCACTAGTGATGTCAGTGGGGCCGGCTTCAGACGGTAGGCGTTCCCATAGGAACGCCTCCGTCTGGCAGGCACGCCCCCGGCACGCCCACCAAAGGGGGCGTGCTGTCAATCAACATCGACAGCACGCCCCCTTTGGTGCGAGACCCGGAGCGATGGAAAGTCCTTCGCTCGCCGGGTCTCGCGCATGCACACGACGGAGCTCCCTCCGTCGTGCGCATGCGCAGTGGGGACCATCGACCCACTTGCGAGCGTACTGCCGCTCGCGAGTGGGTCTGAATGACCCCCTAAATGCGGAATAAAGTGAATATTTTGTGGAAAATGTGCTCACTGTTATATTATTGTACTCATTGTCTGTATATATGCACATTTATTAAACATTTTTATAACATGTTTTATGATTATTATTGTACTACTCATTATTAGCAATACTCTTAAGTCTCTTGCTAGTTTCATGTTGCTATGGTAACTCAAAGCTAAATGTAATAGTGCTTCTGAGATACAATCTGGAAGTATGCCAGAGGTTCAATAAGATCCGCCATCTGTTTCCGTCTGTTGTTGTGCTATCAGTTTACAATACATTTCTTGACATATTTCACCTGCTACACATCAAAAAAGTACGGCTCTGTGTGATTTGGGAAACATTGTGAGATAACAACATCTTTATAACTTGAAGACGAATTCTACTATCCCTGAAGCGAGTTTTGTACATCATAGCATTGCTTTACTAGAAAGTAGGGGAAAACACTGATAAAGGCATGAGAAAGTTGAATAGAAATATACAGTTTGACACCCACTGAGGTCTGGCACCCCACGAGGTGCACTGTCTGGCCACCTAAAATTTAGATAACTTACAAAACAAGTATGGCAAGTCAAAAGCATCAAATTAGATGGATTTGTAAAATATATTTTGATTCAATAATATTCTTAAACTAAACATAATATTTAACTGCAGAATAGTCTAGCAAATGTTCCTCTATTTAAGAAATTATTTGGTGCCTTAATATAAAGCGAGTACCATTATATTTGATAAGAGAAGAACACTAGGAACTTGCCATTCTGGTTCTCAACAATCAAGTAATTCAAGAGTCCCCTAGGACAGTGGTTCCCAAACTGTGTGCCGTGACTCCCTGGGGTGCCTAGGGACACTCTCAGGGGTGCCTCAGGTTGATGGTCCAGCACCAAATCAATCTATTAATGGTCAATGTAAGAAACAAAAACATAAAATATTTGGACAAACAGAAGTGCAACACTGTCCACTACCACATAACTGAACCTTAAGCTGGCCACACACTAGACCAACTTTCATCCAACCATCCAACTAGTTGATTGGTTGGAATGAAAATCTGGTAAGGAATGGGAGCAAATGATGATCAGCAATTTGCTCCTAAATGCCACAAAACAGATGAAAATGGTCATCAGACAAGTTTGTTAAACGTTTAATCTAAACAATTTGTTCAAACAACAGTTTTTGTCCATTTTCCGGCGTTTGGGAACAAATTGCTGATTGTCATTTGCTTTCATTCCTTACCAGATTTTCATTCCAACCAATCGACTAGTTGGCTGGTTGGATGTAAGTTGGTCTAGTGTGTGGCCAGCTTAAGGATGATAGGTAAGCACAATTTACTTAATCATTTTTTTCCTGAATTTCTCAATAATAAACTTTTGACTTAGGGGTGCCGTGAAAAAAATGTTGAAACTCTAGGGTGCCTTGATTCAAGAAAGTTTGGGAAACACTGCCATAGGATGTGTCCTGTTGCACTTTTCCTCGCTGTGTAATAGTAACAGCAGAGATAGTTGGTGGCAATAATTGACTTGAAATTCTACCATGGGATTGTTACAAGCATTAAGTGGTGATAACTGAGAGTTTGCACTTCACAGTTGTCTGGAGGTAAAGATTCAGGGACAGATTCAATTAGATATGAGCTGTTGCTGACAGTTTGCGCTGCTCAAATATGATGGAATGACATCCTAATTTGCAAGCACAGACAGTTTTGAATTATGTAACTGACAATATTTTCACCTATTCATTTTTTAATTCGAAACAAATTGGATAAAAGTGTATCGGTAATGTACTACTTTTCTTTGCTTCATTATCACTAGCATCGGCATTGCTTCATTTCTTGTACTGCAAACTTAAATATGGGCTGTTGGCCGTTAACATCTGCTTCTTTTTGTCCATGCCACACTTTTATTTATCACTTAATACATTTCCATCCTCATTTGGCCACCTTTAAGCAAGTGATAACAGGAAATCTTCATTCTCATAATACCTGTATATAATATCTCAGAACTACTGTCTAAAATGCTCACGAAAATTGTTGTGAAAAGTCAGATTAGCACTTTGTTTTATTTCAGAAGTACTTTATTTTCACTGCTGTTAAGATTTGACATAAGAGTTAACTCAGAGTGGCACTCAAGTCCATTTTGTGGATGGACCTTGTGACTTTTCTACTGTGCATGCTCCGTATGTTACTCATTACCCCTGATGAAAACCTACTGTCAAAATCTCATTGTCAGAGATAAAATGCATTGGATTGATATCCTTATCAAATGTATGACGATTGAGAGGCATTTGGAGTCCACCGTATATATGCTCAGATAAACTACATTTGATTTAATTATTATACGTTTGCATTTTTATCTAGTAATAAATTGTATCTGTGAAGCAGCGTATCCACTTGCTGATTAAAGAGAGCGATTGAACAATTACGACATCGTAATCATTCAGTCGCTCATTAATCGTGCATGAATCGGACATGAAGATGTAAAAAATGACCGGCTGGTCATTTTCGACATCAATCATCGGGTGAACATGCCGGTCAAACTGCCGATAACGACAGATTGGGCGTGTTCGGGGATGAGGGAGGGTACCTGCACTGAATGACATATCATAAAAGTGTGGGCACCTACAAGATGAGGAACGACTGAACGATTACGATGTCATAATCGTACTGTCGTTACCCTATCGCCTAATGGATACGCACCTTTATACTTGATATGCTATGATTTCCAGTTTATCTATTTCTTTGAGATTATCCATTAGATATCTGGAAATATATTCATTTGATATCTCAAGAATTAACGAGCTTCAGATAAGCACATTTATTTTTATTTTAGGTACGGCTCCATCCATATTATCACGTAATTTATTAGGTTCAAATTGGTGTTTTTTGGAAGATTTTAATCACTAGCATGGAATTGGACAGACAAATGAATAACAAGACTCAACTTTAATTTTTTTTGTTACACTAATGATAACCCAGCAATTAAACATTTGTACCTTTTCACATAGTCTCCTTACCAAATTTGCTGACATTATGATTGTTACATGAGGCTGCAGATGACTCTGAATAGGGGGCATTTAATTATGGCGTCCATGTATATAGAAATAGAATTCATAAAATATTTGTAAATAATGTTTTAATTTCACAATTGTGACTCACCTCTGAGGTCTGCACACTGTGTATTTCCTTATAAACTTTGCAAATGCCCTTGGAGGGAACATCTGCAGCTAGACATCGGCAACATTTCTGTAATTTTGGTTTGTGCTACAGCTGCGGCACCTCTGTATTGTCAGGATAGTATTGTAGACACAGCACTGTCTCTTAAAAGTCCAAAGAGAACTACAAAGTTTCAGACTGGGGATCATTTAATGCAACTGGAAATACCTTCTGAATGTGTGCCTGATATAGCTAAAGATTGGACATATTTATTTAAGAAACCTACTGTGCCCAATTCCACTTTGAAGTCATACTTCCTGTGGTTACAGGCTTATTTTGTGATATGATCACCTGTGGGAAAATAAAATAACCTGACTGGATGCAATAAAGCCAGAATCAACAACTAAAAAAGATGATTTTAAAACATGAGGCTCTGCAAGTTGTCGTACAGTTTTTAAATATTATGTATTCAAATATTTTATGTAAAAGCGTCAATTTCAAAAACCGACATCAAAAATGCCCAAAAATAAATCACAGAAAAAAATAGAGACAGTAGCTGCAATCGCAACTATCTGACCATTATCCATTCTATTCAGCATCAGCTCCATCCCTGGGGTGGGAAGCATACAAATATACAGTCCCCCTTCCTAGGGATGACAGGCTCAATGTTGAATAACATTGGGCCCTTCTTTTACCCATGGGCTGCGTGTTCCAAGTTAATTATAAAAAGTAATTTTCCACCAATAAATGTAAGGTACTGCTCCTTTATATAAGAAATAAAATATTGCCCTTTTTAATAAAAAATACAAAAAAAGTGCCAGCATATTAATCTTGGTACAAAAGTAGTGTTTTAATTTCTCAAAACATAATAAATGTCACATTTACATAACAGTATGTCTCTTACTTAATACGTATACTCTTGCCAATAACTTGATCCAACACAATTCTATGGAAATTAAAAAAAAAAAAAGAATGGGTTAGCCAATCAGGAGCTATGTCTTATCATCAAGATAAGACTCAGCCAATCAGGAGTTCAGGTAAAAAATGCAGACTCTTACATTTTCCCTTTGTTATGCTACTATCTTTGTCATGCCTATTTTAAAATTATTAAGATCCAAAAATGTAGTATGATGAAATAACTGCAGTTATTCCACAAGTTTAGATACTTGAAACTAATTTATATTAGGCTTTCCAAGTTAACAATTTCCAGGACCATTAACCATGACTCTCCTGAAAACAAAGGTTCTATTTTTCAAGCAATAAACACATTTCTATAAATGCTATGTAATCAAGTTTCTTTCCCCAGTTACAATTCCAGTGCGTTTCTGATGAATCAACGTGTATGAGAGGTCAAGACCTCCGCATTCAACTTTTCTATATTCTCTAAAAGTGATTTAAAGTTGTTGCAGAAATAGCAACGTTGAACAATGAATTTGACAAATCATCTCCTCCTCCATCCTGGCAGTTAGTAGTCATGTGACCACGGCAACAAGAATCCATGTTCTGCTGATAGGGTTAAAATGTTTTTCGTTTGCTGCAGTTCAGAGAGCAAATCAATGCATTTTACTTCCTCTTGCAGGAAAAAAAAAAGGTGGTGTTTTATGCTGCTAGGACTTTTAAGCTTCCCTATTTATTTATGTTATGCTTCAGCAATTTGCCAAATGAAAAATCAGATAAATAGCCATATCAAACAGCCGCCATGGACACTGGTGGAAAACTGTAAGTATAATAATTTCAAGAGCAATGGAAAATATTTGAATCGCAAAAATGAAATGGTATTAGGTTGACACCATTACTTCCTACCTACTTAATTTGATGTTTGTGCAACAATGAGCTGTAAGTTGAAATAAGCATTGTAAGTAGAGGAAAACTCCCAAATAGAGTCTATTTGAAATGCTGGAAGGCCACATAGAAGCTTGTTAACTGCTTATCTGGCTAACATTTTTTCCAAAAGCACTTAGAAATTGTCTTTTTTTATGATTGAATTAGCGGCTCGATTCAGACCCGCTCGCTAGATGCATACGCTCGCTCGATGTGTATGCAAATTCGGCTAAGTGATAGCAAGGCAGGCGATCACTATGTCTTGGTGTGCGATCGCCCTGTGTATGCAGATGCCCACCAGCCTGTCTAAAGACGGCCACTTGCGCACGTCATCTCCAGGAAATGTATGCAACCATCAGTACATCGGTTACCATCGGAAGCGAACGCAGCGCTTGTGGTTGACTATACCCTACCAAGAGCACTGTGAGCACTTCAGTGTGAAATACAACCTGGTGACGTGTACTATGACGCTGCCTGTTAATTATGCACGCCTCTGAAACGGCGTTAAGACACTCAGGCACGTCTGCGTTTGCACCTCCACTCCACCATTTTTAATGGCCAGCCCCTGTCACCACCCACAAATGGCTTCTCCTGTCACTTACTCTCCTGGGCTGTCTATGTGCAGAGAGCAAACACTTCCCAATCTCTTGCACTGGTTCGCATACGCGCATTGCGATGCGTACGAATGCGCACAATGCAAAAAATCGGCCAGCTATGAGCAAACGCATCCTAGTGAGCGGGTCTGAATAGAACATCTATTTATAATTTATACAACACAATTTTTATTTAAAAAAAAAATATATTTTTTAACACAGTATGCCATAGAAAATACAATTTCCACGGTATACTGTAGTGATGGCCATAGATGGCTGTATCATTTTAAAACATCATTAGAAAACCATTGCATGAGTTTTCCACATTGACAGAGCACAACCATCTGGCCCATTTCACATTTCCTCAATTGCTGCTCCTCTCTGCAGCTACTGAGTAAAGTGTCTTCTGGCAGCCACTCGATCCCGTATCTGACCAGTCACATCAGATGCGACCATGTCCGGGAAAGCTCATCTGATGCGACCACACCAGGCAAGTTGCTAAACCGAGTAAAAATTCTAACAGTGAGATGTATACATATTAACAATGTTGTGTGATTAAACATTGTACTGTACAAAAAGGCAATTTAACCAGTAGTTACTAACTTTACTCAGTTTAGTTTAAGTTAAGGTGGTAATTACTTAAAGATAGTTTCAGACAAATTGGTTAGTTTCAAATAATAAAATGCATCTTAGCAGGTTGGTAACGGTACTAATATCTGAGATGTTTTTGTAAAGTGCTCGAGACCTACCAATCTCACAGCCACCACCACAGCGTAAAAAATATGCATGTAAACCAATAATTAATATAATATATTGAGCCAGTAGAATTTCCAGATCATTCACGGAAAATAAAATTGACCATGTTCTCTAAAAACACACACTACTGCACTTAAAAGAAAACACAGACATGTATCACAATTGAGGTGTTTAAAGCAGAACAATTTTACCTCCTACCTACTTTCAATGACAAATATAGCATTTATTGGGTCTGAAAATGCTATAAATTGCACAGTAGTGCCACATGTCCAAGGGATAGTTATTGGTCAAATTGAGCAGTTTATGGATATTATTTGATGTACTAGATCTTCAAAATGACTTTGCCTTCGACACCTGTAATATTGTTGCTTAAAGATTGACAGGTTTCTTATATTTAAATGTGTAGGACCACAGGAAGCTTATAGCATATTTCCATTATACAGTATATCCCAAGGCTCAGAGAATGAGGTTTTAGATGGGGTTTTCATTCATACCCCTTTAAGAAATCTCTCAAGTGTGGTCTAGTTCCTTTCAAATAATAATTACATTGGTAATCTCCTCTTATGACCATTACATCTCTGTGGTGCTTGGATGTGGCTGTTGATTGGTCATTATACTTTATTTCACGAGCCCTCGGGAGTGCCTGCCTTACAGTCATTACTGGAGATTTGTGTTTTGGTGTCGGTTTTGGTTTTAGCAAAGCCACACGGTTTATTTTGTTTTTGGATTTTGCCCAAAAATTTCAATTTGCTGAAATTTTGTTAAAATAAATTCAGAAGAGGGACGTGGCTTGACTGCCAAAATGAGCAGTCCTTCATCAGAAGAGCTCCGGTGCTGGTAAGTAATGTGGAGCTTTTAGCCGCCTGTACCGGACCCCATCGGAATCCGTTCGCAGCCCCACCTTCTACACTACATGCTGGAGATCCTCCGGTGGGGTGCCATTAATGGCTACAATACCGGGAGCAAGGCGCACCACTGCACTACTAACATGCGGCCTTCCCGCCCAGTGCCTTTCTCATACACCTCATAAAGGGAGGACAGAGCTACAAGTGTCCAATATGCCCTGTTTTCTCACTCAGAGTAGTGTCAGTGGCCATATTGCTATCTGGGTCATCACTAAAATCATCAGCAGCCAATATCAAACCTATCTGACCTGCTTCAAAATATATCACCCTGCATCCTACTCCAAATGATATAGCATTAAATGGTAGGTGAATTACTTCACATTCAGCACTCCTAACATGGCTCCAACTATCTCTTTCATCTAGCCCTTTATACTGGGTTTCTTCACCGAGGGAACGTCATAAGTGTTACCATCATCATTATCCCACACTGGTCTGCTGAAGAGTTATACTGCTGATTATTCAAGGGATACGCTGGTCGAACCACGCTGATTTATTGGGACTCTCTATAAATAGCTACCACAAATATTTGACTACAGCTAGGTGACATACTTTCTCCTAATATATTTACACTGAGGGACAGCTTTCTCTTTTATCAGTCTAAATATATTGTTATTCCATTCCTATAATTGACTACATATGCTGCTGAACCTCAAGGTCACCATGTCCACAGCTTAGCACATTGTGTCAACATCCAATTGCTTTCATACTGTGAAATATCTCTCTGCCTCACCATCTGATAGGTATATTTGCACCTGGCATTCAGCTCTTGTAATATTCTTTGCCCAGGACTTTACATTGCTCAAATTTTCTACATCATCAGGTTGCTATTTAATGTAATGTAAAAAACTTCTTCTAATTCACGATGCACACCCAGAAATAAATGACCTTTACAATCTGTTCCCCTGATGGATTACCCTGGTGTCAATATCTCTTCTGTATCATTATGCTCCACTGATAACACAACTAGTCTCCTTGAGGGGGCTCAGTCCTCCACCCCAGAACCCTTTGATGAAGTTGTCAGAGTAATCAAGGAAACAATGTAACCTCAGGCTATCAAACAATGTAACCTCAGGCTATCAAATTCATGGAATCCCTTTGTGAGCTTGAAGATCAATCGGCCAGTAAATCCAAGCAATTGATAACAAATGAGCATCATATTGGAGAAAATATTAAGGAAATCTTGGAACTGAAAGACCTGGTCACAAAGATGCAAAAGACAAGACACAATACCAAATGAAAAATAAAATTGATCATGCATAAATAATTTACATTTAATTGGCTTACTGGAATCTATCAAAGGCCCTGCTTTGCTTAAATTCCTGAAAACAGAGCTACTGATGCTTCTTGAAGTCTCTGATAGCTTTGCAAATTTTAATATTGAACGGGCTCATTGTGTTGGCCCCACCAGAGACAATTTTGATACCAGTCCTAGAGCGGTCATTTTTAATTGCCTCAATTTTCAACACAAAGCGGATCTTTGGTTAGCTGCAAAAAACACTTGCAAAATAATATGGGAAGGACGTCACCTCATGCTATGTCAGGACTACTCTGCAAGCTTGCCCTGATGTACACTGCACGTCTCTGTATATTTAATGGCATAGATTTTAAGGACTTTATATTGCCTACAGATGCCCAGGTATTCTCAATTGAAGAGGATCTTTAACAGTCAGCTACACATGAATCATCCTCCTCCGACTAATTTAGATGTAGATTTGTATGTGTTCTTCATATAATTCACTTTATTCTATTTTTCAATTGGATTAGTGTAAAATGTTCTATGTAACTGGCTATTTCCCATATGTAATTATTTGCAACCATTTCTATTTCAATGTTGATTTCAAAAGATTGCCTAGTTGGCTTCTATAAGATGACAAGAGTATGTCTTCTCATCCATATATTTGACTCCTCAGTTTCACAGTTATTATATTCTAGATATTTGTTACTTTATTGTTTTGGGTATGTACTCTACTATTTATATACAGTATGCCAGGGGCTACTCTGCTTTTTTTAATGTTTAACAGCACTTAGTGCACTTATACCACTGCACCAGCACTGGCAGGGAAATTATAGATTAGATATTTCTCAATATTGTTGCTGTTGTATGTTCTAAAAAAGATGAAGCTATTTCTACATTTATGTTTGTATTTTCTCTAACAGCTCTCTGATAGTTTTATTTCCCCTCCAATGTATTTCCTTTTTCTATACTCCTCCATTTTTTTTCAGTGACAATGTTGCCTATTCTTAAGCTATTTCTTGTGATGTATTATGATGCCACTTAATGTTTACCAGGAGCCATGGCTGCTGCTTCTATAGGGGGAGAAGGGCACCACCGCTTGCACCGGCCTGGAACACATCAGGACAGCAACGCTGGAAGGGGGGTCCCGCCGGGTGTCGATCACTGTTGCCACCAGTGATTGGGACACACTGGAGCCGCAGTCATGGGTGCAGAGGGACCAGCAGGTCCCTCTGCTATAGGCGGCTGTGGGAAGATTAGCTTCCCGCAGCTGCCTAGTGGGCATTTCTGACTGGTCGCATCAGATGCGATCATGTCAAGGAAGCCCAGTCTAGTGTGGTCGCATATGATGCAACCATGTCAGGCAAGTGGTTTATGGCCAACTACAATATGATGGGGAGGGTATTGTATCTATTTTTCATCAATTTTATGTTGATCTTTATTCATGGGATCCCCACGACTTTTAAAATGAAGTCAGATTTTGGGAGAACTTTTCTTTACTGCAAATTACTGAACAGCACATGTCTATGTTGCTAAATCCTATAATACCTTCAGTGGTTGAGGCAACTATAAAACTACTGAAGTCTTTAAAATCCCCAGGTCCAATCCCCAGGTCCAAAGTTTAGCAACCTCGCTTTAATCCCAAACTAATACCCATATCACAAATAATACTTTGCCTTTACATTTTAATACAACCCTCATAAAGGTCCTCCCAAATCTGGGACGTTCTTGCTCTTGTTGGATGCAGAGAAAGCTTTTGATCTGGTGGTCTGGGACCACCATTATGAGCCTCTAAAATGATTTGGCTTCAATGCACAATATATAGCATTGATTAAAATGATTTGTAATTAGGGATGTGCGCCGACTCCTGTGTTTTGGTTTTAGATCTGTAGCTCCTTCAAGGTTTTGGATCTGGATTTGGTTTTGCAATACCACCCTCAAGTGTTTTGGTTTTAATTTTGGTTTTGGATCTGGATGTAAAAAAAAAAATAGATAAACAGTTTTAAAAACAGCTAAAATCATGTAATTTATGCAATCCAAAACCAATTTAAAATCCGAATTTCGAACCGCTAAAAGATCAGAACTGCGACCCGGACTTACCCGGATTCACGAAATTCGGGTAAATTTGGATTTCTGGAGAACTGAACTGCACATCTCTAATTCTAATCCAGCTTCATTGGTTCTTAGTAATGGCTATCTTTCTCCTCCATTCTCTATCTTTAGGGGTACAAGTTGTCCCTTATCCCTGTTGCTTTTTGCTATAGCCCTTGAACCACTGGCAGTAGCTCTGCGAGCAAATGCAAACTATACAGATATTAAAGTAGGCTCAGTAGATTTAAAAACATCGCTAGTCGCAGACGATATGGTGTTGTTTATTTCTAATGTTCACAGTTTCTTTCCTATCATTTTGGACCTTATAGCTCTTGTTATCTCTTTTGCGAGTTACCGGATCAATGTACAGAAATGTGAGATGCTAACCCTTAACTATCATGGTTCCACTTTTGATTCTTCCCATCTTTGTCAACAATTTGGTATTAAATGTGCACAAAACTCCCTTTAATATGTGTTCAGATACTATCTAACCTTCCAATTTCTACATTAACAATTTTACACCCTGTATTAAAAATATTCTCTCTCAATTTTATTAATCTCTCCCTATCGTTATTAGGCAGGATTGCCCTGATTAAATCGGTTATTTTCCCAAAATTAGCCTATAAATTGCAGATGATACCGATAGCTTTATCTAAGAAGGATACACAATTATGTACTTCAGCTTTCACCAAATTTATATGACAAGTAAAGAAGCCAAAGATACATAGGAGTTGTTTGCTACAAAGTAGAGAAACGTTGGCCTAGTACTCCCAGATATAGCTGCCTTTTCTCAAGCTACATTCTTTAGGTATATCTCGGATTGGTTATTGGGCATTTCTAATTATACAAACAAGGTGTTGGAAGAAGCTTTATTTCATCCATATGCACCAGCTGCATTACTTCATCTACCAAAAGCAGCTATTCCTGCCAGTATACATAATAACTTGATTTTTCAGGATACTTATGCTGCTTGGAGAAGCATTTATAAAAACTAACTACAGAATATACTGTTACCAAATATATTCCTTTATGGGGCAACCGAGACTGCACACCATCTTTGCAGAATATTTGGTTCACGCATTGGAGTTGTAAAGGGCTAAGTGCAATCCAAGATGTATTTGATCCTGGTGGCTTTCTTATGTCCTTCCAGCAACTATAGGAGAAATTCCATCTTCCAGCAAAACATTTTTTCATGTACTTGCAAGTTCGCCACTATGCACACACCAAATTACCTCAAGGTATCAGCACCACACAACCTCTGTCTAATGTGATAGATTCTTTGCTACGGATGCATTCTACATCTCTCTAATGAACTCGATATCTGTACCCCAATTTATTACTGAATGACCCTGATAGATTATGGCAATATCTTCAAGTTAGATGGTCAAGGGACCTTCCTGAAATAGGAAAATTCAAGAAAACATTAGGACCCTCTAGGTTATAGGAGGTCCATACCAAATTCATACATAGAGCTTTTATTCCTCAGAGTCAACAGAAATACATGATTTTAAGCTCCACTGGTCAATGACCGAAGTGTTCTATGGACAATGTATCTAATATTCATACTTTTTGGTCTTGTTCAATCAAGAAGTTCTGGAATAAGGTTTTCAATTTTATTAATCAAACTTTTGATATTAACCTGCCCTTTTTACCTATTCCATTGTTATTTGCACATTTTGAAGCATGGAAAGACGGAACACGTATACGGCATATTTTACCACTCTTAACCCTTGTAGTTACGATAGCAAAAAAGCTTATCCTTGAAAATTGGATTAGGAGGACAGCCTCTTCCATTGAGGAACTTAAAGCAATGCTATTGAAACATATCTATTTTGATAGGCATAAAGTTCTTTCTGATATTGAACAAGGTGTGCGGAGATTCTATACAAAATGGGAACCTAACCTTCTCACTCTCACATTTCAGTTGCAGAGTGTGTCGAAACTGGATTATTGGCTGAGACAAGATCAGTTTAAAATTGAATCGCAGCGACACCATTTTGCGACTGGCCGCAAGACGCCATTTTGCGAATGGCCGCCTAATCGCCATTTTAGATAAACTCATACTTTAGTACATGTGGCGATAATACTATTAGCATCATGTGATTGCATCCGTGACCATCGCCATAAGTTACGGTGATTCACCAAAAGCCCATTTCATGATTTTACATATTATAAAGGATATATTTCAGAAATGGCTTTACAGTATGCCAAAATTGGATTGCATTAGTTGAACAGAGCAAATAGCCAAGTGACAACTAGCTTGTGTAGATAAGCTTCCTGAATAACGTCTGCTCTCACTCCAGATGGCCCAGCTAGAATAAACACCTTACATTAGCAAGCTTCCTGCAATGAAATAACTTCAAAGCCTGGAGTGTTATCTTAGGTTTGTGTCTTGTAGCTGGCTTAATTTGCATCCACACAAGAGTCTGGGAGAACAAAAGAGCTTTTCCTTTGAACATGGGAAAGATGGGGGGTGCTGAGACAGGGGGCATGTGAAACTATCATTCTCAGCAATCCACACTGCTAAGTGTTCACTTAGTAAGTGAGATTTAAGTCCACCATTTCCCATACACACAGTAATATGCACAATTGCGCTGCTAACTAGTCGCATATTAGCGAATGCACAAGACCCCGAATGAAAACACTGTTTTATTAGCTTCATGCGCACGCATCTGCCCCAAGTTAACTAGCATCTTTATATCAAACCCTGCATACTCACACAATACATATCCACATAAAAGGTTCCATAAGCTTTAAGGTATAAGAATTAAGTTGTTCATTTAGTATAAATGCTATGAATTAAAGATTGTTTGATAACGAAGGTTTTATACATGCTAAGTAAGCAGTGTTTGGTTTTGTACTGATACGTACTCTTTCCACAGTATTCGGGTGATATCGGTGGGGAGATCGCATCATGCATTCTCGAGTTATGGACCGCAGAGACTTCATGTAACAAAATGTATATGATATAAATAACTGTTAGGATGTTGCATGGGGCAGGAGGGCAGAGACCCCCAGTTGTTGGAGGCTGGGTTGAGTCTATTTGAATCATCCTGTTAAACGCTCTGTAACAGATGCTTCCCCCCTTGAGGACCAATAGCATCAGCAACAAACGTCTCTATTGTCTTGTCTATTCCTGGGGGGTATAAATATGTGTGCTCCAGCACTGGGTTTTTAGTCTTCTTGCTGAATGCTGAGGGACGAGGGGTTTCTTGCTGATGCCTAACATCTGGACCAGAATGCGCTGCGTATGTATACTGTACTTGGGGTCTCTATATTTCCTTTGCGTCTAATTGTGTCTGGATCAAGAGCGTGTAACTGACTGTACTTTTTACTTTGAATAATACTTTGTGCTTCGGAACCACACGTTCCAAGTCTGGAGTCTTTTATTTCTTGTATGACTGCGTACGCAAATTGGCGTCATCCTTAGAGGTTTATAGGTAGGATTTTAGAAGGTACAGGCAGGGGTATATAGAGGTTGTGATCCAATATCGTCAGATGGGGGCTCATCGAGTGAAGTCACTTACCTACTCACACGGCACATACGACTATCGATATCTCAGCAAAGGGTGGAGTGGCCACATGCAGGATTTTCCTGCAACCGCTTTTTTGTGCTGAAAAATCCGAGATTTATAGGTAGGATTTTAGAAGGTACAGGCAGGGGTATATAGAGGTTCTGATCCAATATCGTCAAGTGGCATAAGCAAAGTATTTGAAAATACAATCTGGTATCTTCTCCAATGTGTTGTACGACTAGTGCTTTAACTCTTGACATCTCAGTTTGATTCAAATTTAAGTGGTTTAATACAGTAGTATGGGCAATGCTAGTCTCGCTCTTTTCTTTTATTATGTTCTTCTATTTAAATTTGATCCTGGTTATTCTTTCTCTTTTTTTCCCCTCAGACTGACCTCCCCCCCTCCTTTATTTTTATTTTCAATTTTTTATTTTTCTATTTGTTCAGCTCAGTATATTATTTTATTTTGTTATACAGTATGTTGGGAACAAGAAAAAAAAAAGAACATTAAAATTGACCTTGTGTTTTGATAGTATATATATGGTTACCCATGTTAAGTGATGTCTTTTATGTCTGTTTCACACGTATTCATATGTATTCATATGTATAATAGCACTGATAACATTGTAAATTCCTGGATGATTCAATAAAATGTTTTAGAAAATCAATAAAATAAATTTTTTTTAGTTTTTTCTACATATTTATTTAAATTATTTATTATCATTTACACTCATTAACTTTCATTTTTGTAATGACCATCTCTCAATTATCAATATTGTGCCACTAAGAAACACTGGCCAATGGTTGCAGAGAGAGCTCATTCGGAGTTTGATATCAATGTAAGTTGTGTTTTTTTGTCCACAAACTGCTCTTTTTTATTTTTTAGTGCACAGGTGCAACTTTTTTCAAGGCAACTTGAACTTACGACCCTTTGCACCATGGGGTTTACAGCGGTGGTTGGAGAGGGAGTGCAGATGGTCAAAGTTAAATAAGGGTATGAAGAAGTACAATTGTGTTTTTTTGGAGGGACGTGACTTGCATGTACTGAAATCCTAGTGCAAATTTTTAAAAGGATAAGGATGATGGTTAATGTCTGATTTGTCGAATGTGTCGAAGACACACCCAGAAAGGCAAGATAATAGTGTACTAAATACTAGTTTTTAAAAAATAAAGCAGGAAAGGCTGCTACTTATTAGGGTAAAAAAATATTAATAATATTTGCATCTTATTTAATGAACCTTTCATATGCTCCAATCTGATTAGAAAATTATTATCTGCACTCTCTCGCCATTTACTCTAATATGTATGCATGGTGTACTGCTATGTTTATCATCTTTTGATTCTCACAGTCAAGTCATACCCCTATTCTATTCCTGGTGCATCTACTGCTGTTACTTACATGGGGAGGTAGGTATTTGCAGTTGAAGTGTACGTTTTTGTTTGGGCTCAAAAATAAAAAGTTTCCAACACACCAGTAGCAGCAGCTGCACCTCCATGACACCTTCAAAAGACACACTGAGGTTTGTTCTAAGCTGGGTGTATGTCCATTGACTTAGCACAAAATATACTAATTAGTACAGACCATGATCACACATCCTTATGCCTGGACAAGCAGAAGAAAATATAAAGAAAGTGGAATAAAAAACTTTTGGGTAGTTCAATTAGTTTGAACAGGTTGTTACTATATGTATATACATACTAGCTGAAGCATCTGGTGTTGCATGGGTTTAAATCTTCAAGTTATTAGGATAGGCATCCAAGAACAATTGCCACCCCTCTGTGAAGTTTTCATCCAAATCCATCTAGTGGAAGACCCAGAACAGGCTCCCCGGGTCAAATTTCTGCCCAGCGTACACCAATGGGATGTCCGACTGGGAAATAATGTTCAAGTTATTAAATTAGGCATCCTAGACCAATTGCCAGTCATCCCAGACCAATTGCCACCCTCTGTGAAGTTTTCATCCAAATCCATCCAATGGAAGGCCCAGAACAGGCTCCCTGGGTCAAAGTGCTGCCCAGCATACACCAATGGGAGGCCTGACCAGGACCTCATCCCCTTGTATGTCTTCTGGGATCCAATTTTACCACTCTGTGAAGATTTTGTCCAAATCCATCCAGTGGAAGGCTCAGAACAGGCTCCCCAGGTCAAAGTTCTGCCAAGCGTACACCAACGGGAGGTTTGACTGTGCATAGACTCCCAGGAAATCCAGAATGAAGGAGCAAATGAGTCCTCCAAGGCAGTCACTGCATGCACAGTCCAGTGGGCCAATACATTTCAAGTTTGCAGGAGCTCTTTTTCAAGGCAGGTAACTGTGCATAAGTCTGGGTCTCCCAGAGCATTTACCAGAAGTTGTACTTGCAGTAACAACCAGTCGGCATCAAGCCACCTGTCCACATGCTGTTTTAGTCCAGGCTCCCCATGTGTGCGGCTGTTTGTTGGAAGTTCCATTGATGGTTACTTCAGGTCGGCATCAAGCTCTCTGTCCCTAAGTTATATTTTTCTGGGTTATGTATATTTGCAGTCACGTGTTGGAAGCTTTCTGGAATCTCAAAACGTGTTGGCCCACTGGATTGTGCATGCAGTGACTGCCTTGGAGGACCCATCTAGCTCTTTGTTCTGGTTAGCATGGGAGCAATTTCATGTGAGCTAAAGACATTTTTCTAGCTACATGAGAACTAAAGATCATCATTGCTTATATCTTATTTATCACTCTTAGTGAACTAAGGATTTTATATTTTATTGCTCTATGAGAGCAAAAACTAGAGATTATATATGTTCTACAGCACCATCACATGTATGCATAATATCAAATGTTTTATAAGGTTTTTGTGTATATTGTGTCCAAATAAAATTGTTTTAAGTCTTCACTTTGCACCAGAGGTAATTATTTAACATAGCTGCTTTTCAGTTCCACATATGAAGTTTCTAATACATCCAATCTGAAAGTCACTTTTACAGAAAGTTAGAAAAAGCTTAATTGTCCTTTAGTGATATTGCTACCAAGTCGTTGCAAGCTGGTGCTTAACTGGCCTACTGGCATACAGTATTTTCTTCATCCATCCTCCCTTTCTTCATTTCCTGTCCTACTGGCTGTCATTGAAGGAACTTTTCCTATAATGATAGGAAGCTCATAGCAATTGATTGGTGTAATATCATCATTGTCTGCCAAACCTTGAAATTGATGTATATTGTAAGGAGCATGCTCAGTGACAGGCAAGGGGACAACATACTGGGAGGAGGAAGAAGGAAGCTAGGGAACATAATGGCAGGCTAACTAAAGAGAAGGACAAATAACTGTGACCGGTATAATGACTACAGTAATACACCATATTGCTGGGGCAACCTGTGTCCTGTCTCAGTGTGAAAGAGTCAACCTGGTTTGTGTGTCCCAGTCCTCGACCCTGGTCTCTACCAGGGTTATTCCTGGGACTGACCTGGATAGACTGCAGTGTGAAAGGTGCTACAGGGTATGCAACCAAGACTACAGTAAAAGGATCTCATTGGCAGTTCTGGAGCACAGAAATCCCCTTACATAACTCATATTTGTGAGCCTGTAACAAACCGTCCACTTCTAATCAGTCACACATTTGGCAGGGCAGACACGGGTCCAGTGTGAAAGGGGTCGGTCTGTAATTATTCAGGTCCAAGGTGCAGTGTGACTGTGAAAGGGATATGAAGAGCTGTAGCATAAGTTGAAACTAATTATTTATTTATTATTTATTACCAGTTATTTATATAGCGCACACATATTCCACAGCGCTTTTCAGAGAATATTTGTCCATTCACATCAGTCCCTGAACCAGTGTAGCTTACAATCTATATTTCCTACCACATGCTCACATATACACACACACTAGGGTTAATTTTTGTTGGGACCCAATTAACTTACCAGTATATTTTTGGAGTGTGAGAGGAAACCGGAGCACCAGGAGGAAACCCACGCAAGCACGGGGAGAATATACAAACTCCACACAGGACCGTAGTGGGAATCGAGCCCACAACCTCAGTGCTGTGTGACAGTAATGCTAACCATAACACCGTTTGTGATGAGACTAGAGATACTGTATGCAGTTCGATTCTCCAGAAATCCAGATCCTGAATTTTGTGAATCCGAATTTTGTGAGTCATAGGTTGCAGTTCTGATCTTCTCACGGTTCAAAATTTTTATTTTCAATCCAAATTTTGGATAACAATATTACATGATTTTAGCTGTTTTTATCATCTAAAAAAAAACATCCAAAACCAAAATACTTCAGGGAGGTATGGCAAAACCAAAATACATAGATGAATCCAGATCCAAAATCAAAACATGGGGATCAGGGCACATGTACAATAACCTGGATTGGACCCAGAATTTTAGTGTAAAAGGTATACAGTATTAGAAGTTTCTGTATTTTCTAATAAGTGCAGTTTACATGGTGTCATGTACCAGGTGACATCAAATAGAGTGTAAATTTGAAATGTTGCTGCCTACAGCAACTTCATTTAAAAAACTACCTTGAAAATTCATATTCTACAAGACATTTTCTAAACATATCTGATAGATATGTGCAGTTCAGTTCTCAAGAAATCTGAATCCACACGTATGTCGTGAATCCAGGTAAATCTGAGTTGCGGTTCTGATCTCCAGAGGAGATCCGGGTAAATACAGGTCGCGGTTCTGATATTTTTGAGGTTTGGAATTCGGATTTTAAATCCAAATATCTGGTTTTGGATTGCATAAATTACATGATTTTAGCTGTCGTTAAAACTTTTTGTCTTTTTTTTTTTAAATTCAGATCCAAAACCAAAACACTTGAGCGTGGTTTTACAAAACCAAGGCCCTCATTCAGAGCCGCTCGTTAGCGGCAGTACGCTCGTTCCGAGCGATGTTTGCACATCTGCGCATGCGTACGGTTTTTAGTACGCATGCGCGAACCAGTCAGTGCGGCCAAAAATCGTTTGTACGCTATATAGCGAGTGCCTGCTATTTTGAGTGACAGAATGAGGCGTATGTGGGTGGTAACAGGGGAAGGTGCTTGAAAATGGGGAGTGGAGATCCGAACGCAGGCGTGCTTAAAGGTCAAAATGGGCGTATTATGGGTGTGCATAATTAATACAGCAGCGTCATTGACCACGTCACTGGGTTATTTTATAGCCAGAACTGCTCGCAAATTTGTGGTAGCAAACACCAACCACAAGAATAGCGAGCAGTTCATACGCTGCTCGATGTACTCGATTAATCTAATAAATAGCGGACATGACGTATGGTGCGAGCGGCCAGGGGGCGTTTTTAACAAATAAACGAGCGTATGTTTTGCTCGCTCGTTCAGACTTAGAGGTGTGAACAGACTGCAATTTGCGAACGGATCATTTGAATAGCCACCCCTTGTTTTTGAACGAACGAACGCAAATAGCGAACGGCTCTGAATGAGGGCCCAAATCCAGATCAAAACCTTGAAGGAGATACAGATCCAAAATCAAAACATGCGGGTCGGCACACATCCCTTATATCTGACCAATCTAATGATATTCCCATGAAACTGACAGTTATATTTTGCTATGTCTTTAACAAAATAAAATAAATATTAAAATTGCAATATAGGGAAATACATTTTAATTTAATTTCAGCGCTTGACATATTTTCACTTTACTGTTCCTACTGTATCAAAACTTTGCTAAACTTCATGTGACATTTAAATTGACTCCCGCATCCAGTGAAAAAGACTAATGAGTAATTAAATTACACTGCATTAACTTACCTAGTTAAGTTCAACAGAAGGGGGGAAATCTACACCCAAGGGTTTAGCTATATCGTCTAATTACAGAGCTGCAAAACCCCCCACTTTTTCTTCCTTCTTGGTTTTCCTTATAGGAATTTTGATTAAAAATGCTAATGTCATTACGCAATGTAATGCTTAAAACCAACATCATAATCCTAAATTTTAATTAGTAATTATAATTAATCATTATTTCATTAATGTAATGTTTAGTTGGTAATTGTCTTTGAGCACCTAAGTCCCCAGGCTTATAATCATTTCATATAATTTAATTTATCTCAGGCTCTCATTGCGAAAAATCGTCATCCCTCTGGCATTCTAACTGTTTTATCTGACTTTCCACAGGCAGATTCATATTTCTACACTTGAAATTACATTAAGTAAAATAAAAAATAATGAAACAGGTACATAAATAAATAAATTTTCTTAAAAAAAAAAAAAATTTTTTATCTTTGGTCAACTTGTTAATACATGTTGATACTATGTAACAACTTTGTTATTTGAGAGGGTTGTGGCGCACAGTGTTATTGAATTATTTCTGTTGTAGGTGTAAATTGGTCAGTGTACCCATGTTACTAAGCAGTGAAATCATATACTTGCCATGGTTATTAATCTCACAATTTCACACATACAATAACACACCCTCTGATGTGCAGGACACATAAAGAATTTGTTATCATGTGTGAGATGCAAATTAATTATACATCATCACATTACTTAACACTTGCAATGAGAAAATAAAGATTCCTAAGGCACATCTTTAGGGTGTTCAGATGTCCATTTTTTTCCAGGAGTGATAATTTCTGCATCTATGCTTTTTAATGATTGGATCTGAAAAAAACATGGGTCAGTCTGACCAATGCATACATTAAAGAAGCTCTAAAATAATAATTGTTTTGGCTTTTCCCGGTTAAGCAATTATCTATCACAGGATGTTCCTAAACAGTACAGATCAGACTTAATTTAAAAACCTGCAATTTGTGGGCATTGGTGCAACTCTGGCGAGTTAACCCTTAGACTTAAAGTGGCAATTAGCTTTAATGTTTAACCAGTTTGGTTTTGACATAAAACGAATTGTTGCTTTAAATCTAAAAAAGGGCTTCCAAGAGAAATTCTAGGCTAGGGTAGAGTAACATCCTGTGGGACCACAGCATGTTGGGCATGGCTGCACCCCTTAGTGGGTGGGTCTAGCATGTGAGAAGCACCCACTCACAGGAGCATGGCATAGCACCAAGCAGCTGGGACTAAAGTATTCACAATTAGGATGGAGGGACAGTCCCATAATAGCTGTATTTTTAGCTCGATGTATTTAGACGCTAAAATCTAACGGACATAAATTAAAGTGCAACTACTTTATTTTGTAAGTCTTTCATGTAAGTAACACATAAACAAAATCTATTTTTTGTTATAGAGATAGATGAATGAATTACTTAATTTTGACATAACATCAGGTCATCTTAAACACACACATATCCTAACCCACTGCTCCATGCTCCTACCTCACTATCTACCCCATCTGTGTCATCCCTGTCTGTCTGCCCCTCCCCTTTAGAATATAAGCTCTCATGAGCAGGGCCCTCGTCTCTCATGTGCTTCTCCTGCCCCTACTTATACTATCATTTACTCCTAACTCCCCAATTGGCACCTAACACTTGGTTGCTGATGCCCTGCTGCTTTTTTTATGCAGCAATGCTTAAAAAATATAGACTTGTCCTGCATTGTTTTGTACTGCTAATAACTGTTTTTTTGTGTGCTCATTTATGTACTGTGTAAGGCTCTGCAGAACCTTGTGGCACCATATAAATAAAGGATAATAATAATAATAATAATAATAATAATAATAATAATAATAATAATAATAATAATAATAATAATAATAAAAAAAAAATTAAATCAGAGGTTTAGATTTGTATAAAACAAAGAGACCATGAATATAAAACAAAGTTGAGGCTGCCATTTTGGGCCATCAATTCCAAGGATAATTCATCCTACAGCCATTTAAGGTGTACTACATAGGATTATCCTGGGAAGAATAGGCAATGCCTGGAACAGATTACACATAATGTGAGAGATGAAAATACTGGGCATGATTCTTGAAAAAATCATCAGAAACATACATTGTTCATTCTACATAAAAATGTACCAGGTGAGGAGGCCATCTGGGTGCACTACATAGGCTTTGTCGAAGTCGAATAATTGCATGCGACCGCAATTCAACTGTTATCGGACAATTTGGTTGTCTGCTGCCCGATTGATGTTGGTACAATCCATGATGTAACCCAGTGTGCGCATGTATCCACAAATTCACAAAACACTAAATAGTGAATAATATACAACACTCTCACACTGACAAACACAATATTCATGCAGGGTTTAGTTTGTAGCAAGAAACAGCTTCTGTATACATGTTTGAGAAAAGTAATTAAAAAAACAATACACCAGGATACTGTGAGTGTTTTACATATAAATTGGGAAGCCCCGCATAGACAAGTATGGCTGTGGCAATTGAAATATAACCCAGACATTGATATGCACAATTGAATTTGTCTGAATTAACAATGGTCAGAGGTTTTGCTTACCAGATACAGTGGCAATGACAATCAGCTGGGGGTCCCCACCCTGCTTGAAAGTGAACCTAGCTGCTTATAACACCTTGCATTATAGTTTTAAAAATATGTTAGTAAGGGATGAAATAAATATATATATATATATATATTTATATATATATATATATATATATAATATTAAATCCATCATAAATAGACACATGTATAAAACACACACACATAGACTCACATGCATAAACACTGCACATTACGCACAGTTGCGCTGTTTATCATAAGCACTCTACAAATAAACGCACCACGCATATTAGCAACTTTATGTAATATTCTCTTACACTTACATATACACAAATTACATGAAAAGGTTCTGCAGTAATAAAGGTTATTACCCAAAGTGTTATTTATATTTGCAATGATGTGAAGTGCATGTTATATGATATTTATGGTTTAGTACATAATAAGTAGATCATGTTTGGTGCCATTCTGATCCGCTGTGTATTTGCAGATCTCCGGTTCTATCGGTGGGGAAATCGCTACAAGCATCTGCAAATTATGAACTATAGGGAATTAGGTGATAGAATGTACAATGTATGAAGTGTTCATTGCTTAGTTATGCGGCAGGAAAAAGTACGCAAAGAGCCACAGCGAGGCTGAACTTCTCAAGCACAAACAGACCAATGAACTATGTCATAACAGAAGACCAAAAATACCAGCTCATGTCCATTGTATTGCCAATTCATGAAAGAGTATATATGTGCGCTCTCTGACCCCAGTCTTGGGTCTTCTTGCTGTGCTGTTGACGGAGGTTTCTTGCTGATCCCGGTATCTGGGACCAGAGCGCGTGCGTATATAACAACTGTACCTTGGGTCTGTATGATTTATTTGCGCTAATTGTCTTTAGATAACAGCATGTAACTATCTGTACTTTTCTTGAATAATAACTTTTGTGCATTGGACCACAAGTGCCAAAGTCTGAGAGCATTTATTGGGGTGACTGGTCATAGCGCTACTTAGCGCCATCTATGTTTAGAGGTTTATAGGCAGGATTGTCTAGAGGTTTATAGGCAGGATTGTACCAAGGTTTAATCAGGATATAACAGTTGGGGGCTCACAGTGTGAATCACGCTATCTGATACATGGTACTCGGTCAGTTGTCTCTCAGCAAAAGGGTGGAGGCGCCATAACAGGAGACGCATTTAGCCGTTGCCTGTTACCATTTTGTTGCTGAGAGCGCACTAATGGTTATTGTGTAAAAGGAGTGCTGATTAGAAGCCAGGGACAAGGAAGGAAAAAGTTTGTTTTCCCTCGTTGATAGAATTGTATGTTTAAAAGGGGAAGACGCATTATTGTGAATGTGACCAGTTGCACAATAGCATACATGTATTTCCGGTAGTGCTGCCACGTGTTTTCAACAAAGCTGTTGAAATTGCATTGTGTTATTGATAGTTAACACTGTTGTAAGTATCTTGATTAGTGTTGCCATACTCTGGGAGAACGTTTATTTTTCTGCGCAGGAAAAAAATGTGTATAACAGTGAGCATTTGTTGGTTTATTGTGTAACACGGTTCCTAAATTTTAAGGGTATTGTAGGACCCTTAAGTGCTAGGCGTAAGGAGTGGCCTAGTGACTCAGTAGCAGCTTACAATTTACTATACACAAGGCAGGTGTATGGGTTGTTATTTTTGTTAGGGATTTGGCTCTCAGTCTGATTACAGTATTCAGTAATCGGTTAGGCTTATTTGAGCACTGTAATTGAACTGCATAGTTTTGGCTAAACTGTGATTGTGAACTGATGAGAGGGTGGACGAAATCAACTGGAAAACAAAGGGTAAGTATTACCCCTAGCAGTTGCAAGGTAATCAAAAAGGGATTTCTGTGTTGAAGCAGCTTCTTCCATAGGTGAGTGGAGGCGTCTAGAGGTCTTCCATAGGGTTTGTGAATACGCCCTGTTTCAAAGACGTCCATAGGTAAGTGAAAGTGCCTTCAGTGTCTTTCACCAGTTTAAATCTTTATTGAAAAATGTAGGGGTTGTCCCAGGATGGGAGCCACGCAAATAGTAGAGATGTTAGACAATGATGTGCTGCTAATGGGAGCGTGCTTGGGTCGGCACACTGTATTATGCATACTAAGTATGGTGCTTATGCAATTAGGTACTGTGATGTATGGTTTAAGATGATGATGAAGAGTGTTAGACCATTTCCCAGAATTGGTAGCTTTGATAAGGATGTATTGAACAATGTCTGAGATCACATCAGTCTGGTGCGTTCTCAAGTGAAAAAGTTAAAATATAATGAATGTTTAAAATTATGGCAGCATGAGGGAGATGCGTGGCTTAAAGGTGTGCAAGCAATGCAAACTAGAGTCACGAGCATGATACCGGAAAGTACACCCACAATGCTAAACTGCGAGGCGTGCGCGCCACATGATAGTGCGCACATGCAGCAAGGTAGCATTGTGGAAGGTATTACCAGTGGTTCATGTGTACCACCTCCGCCCTATGCGGATGTGGGTGCAGGTACAGTTGTTAAAAAAGCCCATAAAAATGTAACAAGTAATTTGTACCCTCTCTTAAGTAATCATAAGGAAAATGTTTATGATGCGGATGATGAGCCTATTGCTATGTCTGCCATTTCCCATGCTGTACACATGTCAGATGCTCCACCACGGCAAGCACAAGTGGTGCCACCGTCTCCATCAGTAATAGTACAAGAAGTGTTAACATTCCCTGCACCTGTAGAGGAAGTTGTTAACCCTATACAATAGCCAGGTATTAAGGTCAAAAGTAGCAGTGCAGCCGGTCTGCATCCTATCTGGACAATAACTGTTCCGAATGGGAATGCGGATGTGAACAGTGTAGTGCCCACCAGGGAGGTAGCAATGCATTGTCCTTGGATAAGAGCGGAGCTAAACTCCATAATGAATGATTTCCCTGATCCTAAAAAGGAATTAGCCAAATGTCAAAGATTTTTAAAAAATTTGGGTAGTTCTCACGAGCCAAACAACAAAGATTGGTGAGTGGTGTTAAGGGCTTGTCTTCCACGCAATACCGATGTGACAAAACTTATCACGGATTGTGTATTGGATGGTGATGTTCCCTTACCAGACTAAGTTAACATTTAAGGCACTGTAACTCAATTTGGTGTATATTTTCCAGTAGTAGTTAACTGGAGCAAAATTTTCACCATAAAACAAAAAGAGAGTGAATCTGCAGAGGATTATTGTAACCGAGCTCTGCAGGCTATCGCCCAGTACACTGGGTTAGAAGATATTAAAGATAGCACTCACCACAGGGGAATGATTATCACTGTACTTATGGATGGTCTACGAGAGAACCTAAAGACCCGAGTTCAGACCTCACAGCCTGGCTGGAGGGGAGTCACTGTAGACACCCTCATAGAATCCGCTATTGAACATGATAAGAACATCTCTAAAAAGAGAGATACCCAGAGCGAGAAACTAATGGCTGTTAGAATCCAAGCTCAAGAAGGAATGACTGTAACATCACATCCAGTAGACACACCTGCACAGCTACACATCCTCACTAATCCTACACCACCGCAAACACAGCCCTACCCCACTTATCACACACAACCACAACTCCCATACTATTCACAACCAACATATCTCCCTCAATATCCTTTCCCATACCCACCACCTTTCCCTCCTGCTCAACCCATCAACCCACACAGCAATCCTTTCATCCACCCCACTCACAAAAGTGCTTTAATTGCAACCAACCAGACATGTGAGTAGGAACTGTACAGCGTAGAGGGTAGGACCCCCTAAACATGGAGTACCTGGATATCCCCATAAGGGATATACACAGAGACCAGCAAATGTACAACAGGCACCAGCTACAATTGTGGCCATTAATGCTTTATTGGAGAGCGGGAGTCAACGCTAGGGGTCAGGTCATACCTGTAGTCTACAGATAGTCAGGTTAATGGGAAGTACTAGGGAAGAACCGGTAATGATGGTTGATGTAGCTGGTACTAAATATCCTTTTCTTGTAGACACAGGGGTGACCAGGTCAGTGATAAAATCTCCCATTAATTTACAGGTAACCAACGAGACAGTACCAGCAATGGGTGTAACAGGTAAAGTGCAACATTATCCTTTAACAAAAATCCACAGAGGTCACTATCGGGCCATTGCATACCAGACATTCATTTCTCCTGGCAGCAGTGGCTCCTCTAACCTACTGGGGAGGGATTTGTTATGTAAGATGGGATGTGTCATATATTGTACCCCTGATGGTGTATTTTTAGATACCCCAGAGAAAGTTGCGCACGAGGTGAGGGATATGCTGGACACTCCCCAAAGGATAATGTATTACTCTACCAGTTTAAGTGAGAATCTATCTCAGGTAGATCAAATGTTGTCCCAAATTCCAGATTCACTTTGGTCCAAGGATGGACAGTATACTGGATTAATCGCAAACATAAGTCCCGTAATGGTATATTTAAATAGTGGTAGGCAAGCTCCAAAAATTCCCCACTACCCATTAAAACAGGAGGTAGAATTAGGGATTTATCCTATAATTGAGCCATTGTTACAGCAGGGAATTTTAGTTTGTACAGCTAGTGTAGCCAACAGTCCCATCTTTCCTGTAAAGAAGAGTGGTGGGAGGGGTTATAGGCTGGTACAAGACCTTAGAGGGGTTAATAAGGTGGTAATTTCCCATAGTGCCAAATCCAGCTGTCACTCTCATGCATATCCCACAAAATGCAACCCATTTCACTGTCATTGACCTCTGTTCTGCTTTCTTCTCTGTGCCGCTTCATCCTAACTGTCAATACCTATTCGACTTTACATACAGGGGTGTACAATACACATGGACACGATTGCCCCAAGGTTTCATAGACAGCCCCAGCATCTTTTTCCAGGCCTTACATGACTGTTTACAATCTTTTCAACCTGCCAATGGATCTGTTCTAATACAATATGTGGACGATTATTGTTATGTTCTGATTCAATTATGTCATGTTTAAATGATACTAAACTTTTGCTGCTTCATCTCTCACAAACAGGACACAAGGTTGCCAAGGACAAACTACAGCCATGCCAGTCCAGGGTTAAATATTTGGGACACTGCCTAACTCAGGGGTTATGACATCTCACAAACGACAGAATCCAGGCCACGCAGAACATGACACTGCCGCAGAACCAACAGCAAATCCGTAGCTTCTTGGGAATGTGTGGATACTTCAGAATGTTGATCCCAGGTTTTTCTATTTTGGCCTTGCCATTACAGGACTTAGGGCCTCAATCAGAGGCGGTCGGAGGATGCAAGCGGTCGCTCAGAAACTGGGCGGCCACTGGCATCCTGACCGCCCACTTCTGTTGCAACCGCTAGGGTGATGGTCGCGATGGTCATTGACCATCGCATCCATCGGGGCTTACGACGAGACCCTAGGGTAGGGTCTCACTTGTCGTAAGCCCCGGAGAGCTTCTGGCTCTGTCAGAGCTGGAAGCTCTCCACTGACATCACCAGTGATGTCAGTGGGGCCTCCTCCAAACGGCAGGCGTTCTCATGGGAATGCCTCCATTTGGGCTGCCACCCCCCCGGCCTGCCTTCCAAACGGGGCAAGCTGTCAATCAACATCGACAGCTCGCCCCCTTTGGAAAGAGACCCGCTACGACTGGTGCTGTTGGTCATAGCGGGTCTCACGCATGCGCACGAGGGAGCCGGCTCCCTCGTGCGCATGCGCACTGGCAAAACATCGAGGCGGCCGTGCGGTCATAGAACGTACGTCCACCTCTGAATAAGGTCCTTAGTCTCTTCCTCAAAGCCTGATCGTGTCATACACACAGAGGAATCAGAGCAGGCTTTCCTTAATTTTAAGGAGAGTGTGACAAGAGCACCTGGAAATACCGGATTATGAAAAACCTTTTGATTTGTATTGTATGGAAGCCGATGGTTGCGCAGCAGGCGTCCTCACACAAAAACATGGTGATGCCAGTAGGCCCGTAGCATACTACAGTCCACAGTTGGACACTGTGGCAAGATCACTCCCAACGTGTTTAAGAAGTGTGGTAGCAAATGCTCTATTGGTCAGTAAGAGTGAGGATGTAGTACTAGGCCATGATATGATTGTCTATACTCCCCATGCTGTATCTGCTTTGCTAAACTCTGCCCAAACCAGACATGTCTCCTCAGCTAGGTTCAAAAAATGGGAACTAGCCTTAATAGCACCTGCAAACATCACCATCAAAAGGTGCAGTATGTTAAATCCAGCTACGTATTTACCATATGTGCAACATGATGCACAAAGGGTGGAGAGAGGTGAGCCACTGGCAGCAGGTGAGTTCTGCAGGTATATTGAAGCACATGATTGTATGGAATATCTGAATCAAACCTTTACCACAAGACCTGACATATGGGATACACCTTTAGAAAATGTAGATTTGACATTATACACGGATGGGAGTTGTCATAGACAGACTGACACTGGAAAGTTATGTACAGGTTATGCTGTTCTAAATGATGAAGACATCACAGAAGCTGAACCTTTAGGACCACCACACTCGGCCCAAGTGGCAGAACTGGTGGCACTAAAGATGGTGTGTGAATTAGCGGAAGGTAAATCTGCTAATATCTATACTGACTCTAGGTACGCCTTCGGAGTAGTACACGATTTCAGTGCCTTATGGCATCTGAGAAAATTTATGACAGCAGCAGGCACACCAATTGCACATTCCAAACATATAAAAGGACTATTAACAGCAATCAAATTGCCAATGGCAGTGGCAGTAATTAAGTGTAAAGTCTACACATGTGAAGATGATCCGGTGTAACTGGGCAACAACAGGGCAGACGAAGCTGCAAAATGGGCAGCAGGGTTAAAAATTAATGTACCTACTGACCAAATCATGACTTTCCAAACAATTGATATGCTGAAATTAATTGAGATGCAAAATTTGTGTTCTACCCAGGAAAAGTCAGTCTGGAAGTCCAAGGGATGTGAGCAAGAGTCCGCTGGATTCTGGAGTGACGGACAAGGTAAGCCAGTGGCTTCCAAGGCATACTACCCCAGCCTGGCTGAGGCAGCGCATGGTCTGACTCATTTGGGAAAGCAAGGTATGTGCAAATTGGTGAGAGCCTACTGGTGCACACCAGGTTTCTCTTCTCAATCATAAAAGAGAGCAATGTCCTGTCTGACCTGCTTGAGAAAAAACATTGGGAAAACGATCCCTACCGAACCGTCTCACATTCCTCCAACTGACGGACCTTTCCAGGTAATACAAATTGATTTCATCCAATTACCACCCTGCAGGAATCTCAAGTAAGTATTAGTGTGCACTGATGTATTTTCTAATTGGGTTGAGGCATAACCAGCTGCCACTAACACTGCTGCATTTACTGCCAAAAAAATTGTTCAGGAGTTTGTGTGCAGATACGGTATCCCTAAAATTATCGAGAGTGATAGGGGTACTCATTTCACAGGTGATGTTTTTCAAAATATGTGTAAGCTGATGGGTATTAATAGTCGACTTCACACCCCCTACCAACCGCAAGCCAGTGCCAATGTGGAGAGGATGAACAGAACTATTAAAAAATAACTAAGTAAAATCATGGCAGAGAATGGACTAGGATGGCCAGAAGCATAACCGTTGGTCCTACATAGCATAAGGACCACTCCTAGACCCCCTCTAAATCTATCCCCCTTTGAAATACTGTTTGGTAGACAACCTCATTTGATTATAAGCCCGCTGGATGATTTAAAAGGTAACAACGAGGTAACTGTAAAGTATCTTATATCAATAATTAAACAGTTAAACAGCAACAGCCGAAACTGAAATTGTTGTCCCATGATATGCCTGAAACAAACTGTCATGATGTTAAACCTGGAAAATATGTTATGATCAGAAATTTCTTGCATTCAGATTGTTTGACTGATCATTGGGAGGGTCCATATCAGGTGTTGCTGTTGAGTTCCACACCTTTTCGAAGGTGGCCGAGAGAGATACCTGGGTCCATTCCACTCACTTCAAAAAGGTCAACCAACTGGTGGAGAAACAAGGCGGAGACGAGGCTGATAACTTGGACCTGTCGATCGCGAGCTTGTTCAGGGAGGATTAAAAGGTGGCAGTGAGATACTTGAGCTAAAGAAATTTGCAGGTCCTTGTTGCAGCGATGGACTGGTCTGCTGTGTTCATTTTAATATTCTCTTCCAGAGTTTCCATAATCCTGGTTTGTTCGGGGATTTCTGGTTTCTGTGATGGGGGACCGATAGAGGAGATGGGAGCTGATGGCAGAATTGATGGAGTACAGTCGAAAGGAGGAGTGCTATGCCAATCAGGGGAGTGTTTGACCAACCTTAGTACTGTAATTGTTAAGAGATCTGCTATTTTGGATAATCAGAGACAGTGTGAAGGTCTATCATCTGAGGACTATTGTATGTGTGAGTTCTGTGGGTCCGTAATTGATGAGAGATGCATCCAATGGTGTCAACCCAAGTATAATCAGTATTGGGGTGGGTATCCTTTAGAGGATTATCACACCATGGTGGGCAAAATTTTGAACCAAACCGACTATTGGGTGTGCTCTCACGTGCCACAAGGATAGCATAATGTAAGATTAGTGCCCTTCCCATTAAATATCTCTGAAATTCTAGAATTGCAAAAAGGGAAGACACTGGACAGAGAATTTCTTAATACCAAACCACCCCATTTTAAGCTCCACCAGTATCAAGTAGATAAATCACTTTTATGTTTAAACATCACCAACTCCAATGAACTAGGAAGTTGGGAGGTGACTGGGAATAATCAGACGATGCCCTTCTCACTAAGAGCTGACCGTGAGCATATGAATTATGAACTGTTACGCAAAAGTAGGTCAGGTGGAAGACACTTCCGGTATAAATATACACTGAGTTCCACCAAAGAAATGGTTGGTAGAATACCAGAAGGGTACTGTGCTAAGATTATACAACCAGAAACATGTATTTGCCAGATGGGAGAACCTGAGATAGGATTATTTGTGAGGGAAATGTGTTTGATGACCATGATGCATACTATTCCTTATGTTCTCCCCGATGATGTATATTTTATATGTGGAAGGAAAACATATAAGTGGCTCTCTCTGAGTTCTGAAGGTTTGTGTTATCTGGGAAGAGTAGTCCCAGAGGTTATGACCCTCACACATGTTGAAATGCTTGGTATTCATAAAAACACACCATCACCATATCTTCACACACAGTATGAACACAGAGACAAAAGAAATATGATACCTGGTGATGTGCATAAAGCCACACAGTTAATTAGTGAGACAACTGGCTTTCAGGTTTTGGTAGCACTAGATCCCACCAGGATCGCTCGGGGTACACTAAATTTTAGATATATCCAAGATCTTGCTAAATTAATAGATAATATCACCCAGATGTATGATGACACATTCAGGTATACAGGTAGGGAGTTGCAAGCATACAAGAAAGAACTGGTGCAACACAGACTAGTGTTAAATTATTTAACAGCTGTCACTAGAGGGTATTGCATAACTTTGGCCACCCAATTTGGAGTAAAGTGTTGCACTTATGTCACAAATGATACCAGCGACCCCAAGGAGGTGATAGACTGTAAGATGGATGACATTCTGCAGTTAAAATGGGAATTTCGAAAGAACCATAATGCTTCAGTGTTTGAAGTAGAGGAGAAGGTAGAGGAATGGGTTTCATGGTTGAACCCAGTGAAATGGTTCTCAGGTCTAGGAGAATGGGTCCAAGAAATGATTGCAAGCATAGGTAAACTCCTGATCCTCATACTGGTTGTCATCATAGTAATTGGCATATGTGTAAGGTGTGTTCCTACTGTGTTGAAGTGTGTAAAAATAAGGTAAACCGGAAGAAAGAAATTATGATGGTGGTCAGTAGTGACAATATGAATAATGAGGTAAATGTAGAACTGTATTTCAACCCTGAATTAGAATGTACCCTATAATAATGTGATCTTGATTTGTGTGGTTGTGCATAAATATATCATTGATGTTATTTTAAGTCATCGTAGGTAATGCAGTCCCAATCCCCCTTCCCAAACTTCCTTTATAGGTTAGATGAATTCCCACATCCTGCCCATGGTCCCTTAAGGATCCACAGATGGTGTATAAGGGTTGTTTCACCCTCATAGAGATGCATTATCTAATGGTTCAAATGACCAAACTGTGTCATACCATAATAACATTAAACGGTATATTCTCATGCATGGCTAAACAGATTCAAAACAGGTTGTGATAGCGTTTGATTGGCTATCAAAGGGTGGACTGTCGAAGTCAAATAATTGCATGCGACCACAATTCAACTGTTATCGGATGATTTGGTCATCCGCTGCCCAATTTATGTTGGTACAATCCACGATGTAACATTGCGTGCGCAAGCACCCAGTGTGTGCACGTATCCACACATTCACACAACACTAAATAGTGAATAATATACAACACACTCACACTGACAAACACAGTATTCATGCAGGGTTTAGTTAGTAACAAGAATCAGCTTCTGTATACATGTCTGAGAAAAGTAATTAAAAAAACAATACACCAGGATACTGTGAGTGTTTTACATATAAATTGGCAAGCCCCGCATAGACAAGTATGGCTGTGGCAATTGAAATATAACCCAGACATTGATATGCACAATTGAATTTGTCTGAATTAACAATGGTCAGAGGTTTTGCTTACCAGACGCAGTGGCAACGACAATCAGCCTGGGGTCCCCACCCTGCTTGAAAGTGAACCTAGCTGCTTGTAACACCTTGCATTATAGTTTTAAAAATATGTTAGTAAGGGATGAAATTAATATATATGTATATATATATATATATATATATAAATTAAATCCATCATAAATAGACTTACATGCATAAAACACACACACATAGACCCACATGCATAAACACCGCACATTATGCACAATTGCGCTGTTTATCATAAGCACTCTACAAATAAATGCACCACGCATATTAGCAACTTTATGCAATATTCTCTTACACTTACACATACACAAATTACATAAAAAGGTTCTGCAGTAATAAAGGTTATTACCCAAAGTGTTATTTATATTTGCAATGATGTGAAGTGCATGTTATATGATATTTATGGTTTAGTACATAATAAGTAGATCATGTTTGGTGCCATTCTGATCCGCTGTGTATTTGCAGATCTCCGGTTCTATCGGTGGGGAAATCGCTACAAGCATCTGCAAGTTATGAACTATAGGGAATTAGGTGATAGAATGTACAATGTATGAAGTGTTCATTGCTTAGTTATGCGGCAGGAAAAAGTACGCAAAGAGCCACTGGGAGGCTGAACTTCTCAAGTACAAACAGACCAATGAACTATGTAGTAACAGAAGACCAAAGAAGAAGAACCAATTAAACAATACCAGCTCATGTCCATTGTATTGCCAATTCCTGAAAGAGTATATATGTGCGCTTTCTGACCCCAGTCTTGAGTCTTCTTGCTGTGCTGTTGACGGAGGTATCTTGCTGATCCCGGTATCTGGGACCAGAGCGTTTGTGTATATAACAACTGTACCTTGGGTCTGTATGATTTATTTGCGCTAATTGTCTTAGATCACAGAGTGTAACTATCTGTACTTTTCTTGAATAATAACTTTTGTGCGTTGGACCACAAGTGCCAAAGTCTGAGAGCATTTATTGGGGTGTGCGACTGGTCATAGCGCTACTTAGCGCCATCTATGTTTAGAGGTTTATAGGCAGGATTGTCTAGAGGTTTATAAGCAGGATTTTACCAAGGTTTAATCAGGATTTAACAGCTATGCTGTCTGGGATAAGCAATACATGTAAATAAGACATACAAGGGTAAAATTAAAAGTGATTCACAGGATACCCACTGCATACTTAGTTCCATGTGTTGTCTATCAATCTATCAGCTATCTTGCCGTAATTGAGCTGGTACTCACAAACCGTGATCTATTATTTTTTGACCCTTATCTTTTTCTTGAAAGAAAGTCTGGCATAAAAAAACAGTAGATCCAGGGAAAACATATTTAGTGAAAAATCATTCTCCTTACTAATCATAAATCCTACAGAAAAACAATAGCTCCACTGAAAGTGGCAAGCTAACTCACAGTCTTATGAAATATTTGGTGGAACATTCAGATACATTTCCATTTACTAGAAGTTCATCATACAATATTTGTAAAATATATTTTTGTATTGACTAAAGTATGACTTATTTTCTTACCAAAAAGCAAGCAAGATGGAAATAGAACAAAATCAGCTCTTTAATTTCATGACAAAATTAATGTTTTGATGAAATAGGTTTTCAAAATAGTTTTCAAACTTTTCTTGGGATTCCTGGGATCTGTTTTATCATACAACCCTACCCAGAGATCTTTAATATGCCCCCACCCCACAAACAAATAACATTAATGCACCATTTACCTCACTCCTAGATAATATTAGTAAACCACCACCCTCAGATACCATTATTACACAACCCACCCATACCCAGATATTTACCTCTCTTTGAAGGTGTCTTTCTGGTTTTATAGAGTTTATCTTTGGTGCTGAAGTGAATCCAGTGTGGGTGTATGGTTCCCAAAATGAATGTTGTCTTGTTGGTTAACATCTTACTTGGATATGAGCTACATAAAAAGAATACTGTTCAATCATTATTTTTACAGTCTAAAAAAGTGGGGCATTTATTTAATGCTTCACAGTTTTAGATAAATTACTATAAACTCTTGTAGAATAAAAAAAGCAGTAAAAATAAAACAAAAAATAAATGTAAGAAATATTCAAATAGTAATAATAATGTTGTTCACATGGGTCTAGAATTCCAGCATTCCTTACTATAATACAGGTTGAGTCTCCCATATCCAAAATGCTTGGGATCAGGGGTATTTTGGATATTGGAATATTCCGTATTTTGGAATATTTGCATAATATAAAGAAATATCTTGGGAAAGGGACCCAAATCTAAGCACATAATGCTTTTATGTTCTATATACACCTTATACACACAGCCAATACAATATTTTCAAAAATTTTGTGGTTCAAACAAAGTTTGTGTACATACATGACATTCACTTATGTTTCATATTCACCTTTTACACAAAGCCTGAAGGTAATTGTGTACAATATTTTTAATAATTTGTGCTTTAAATGAGGTTTATGTACATTGAACCATCAAAAAGGAAAGGTTTCACTATCTCAGTCATGCTAAAAAAATATCTGTGTTTCGGAATATTTGGATATGGGAGACTCAACCTGTAATCTGTTGCTGTATACTGAATGATGATAGTTCAATATGATGTGATACTTGTGCATTCAAAGGCAAGCAAACATTAGAAGTCTCTCACACTTACTAATTTAATCTAAGATGAGTCTGCATTCTATCAAAATATAATTTTAAGTTCAATGTTTTAAGTGATAAATGTAAGGACTGCCTGAGGAAACATACAGAACACATGAAAGCCCTGAGTGAATGGAATGGTAGATAGTTTTGTCTTTTATCTTTATTGCTACTGGGGCTCAGAGCGAAGCTGTTCTCCCTCATCTGAATTTTTATAATGAGCTAACTTTATCATATTGGTACATTATTCTTTTGTAGATTGGCTTCTAACAGATGCCATATATTTTAGACAAGAAACAACGGGGTTTGTAAGAGTTTTCATTCTTAGGTCAGGGATGTAACTTGGTCCCACTAAAGCAGATGTTTGTCTATGAGCGTAAAAGTGGTCAGTTGAATAGAGGATCAAGGGATGTGGTCTACTGAGGACCCACCACCTGGTGAACACTGACACTGTGAGCAACTATTGCAGGATCTCTATGCATCAGATGACAACAAAAACATCTGCCATTCAGTATGTTTTCATTGGCTTACACACAGTCTTTGAAACTAATTCCCTTTAGTCCTGCTATTTGAAATTGGGTTCCCATTTAAAGACTGATAAAAGATTTTTTTATTATTAATATTCAAACTTTTATTACAACAAGAAAAATGTTGTTTTTTTAGTACACAAAAGCAATATTTTAATTTTGCTTATTTTATTTTTCCAAAACTCTTTTGCACAATCTATTCCGTCTACAAGTTTAGATCAGGAAATCTCTTGTCACTAGTGTATAGTGCTTTGAATTACTGTGGCTAGAACAAAAAATGGACTTCTCGTAGGTGGACCTAATACAGGAGGAATTAAAAAAATTCAGTAGCAGCATCGGAAGTAGGATGCTAATCTCCTATTGTATTCTGAACCCATAATACAGTGCAAAGGGTTTGAATAACTATTGTTATTACATTGATTACCATACCTATATAGATATACAAATAACTATCCAATACATTTTCAGCAGTTGTTTTGGTTTTTGTATCATTTGTGATGTTGTCAGACAAATAACCAGACAATAAATTGTCATTTCAACTGGTGTATCTTAAAAGTGCACTAATTAGTGCAAAACTCTTTTTTTCTCTATTTGTCACTAAAGCTAACCAATCAGTGCATCCATGGTTGTAACTACCATAGGTGCAAGGGGTGCAGCTGCTATGGAGCCCACAGCTTTGGGGGGCCATCTTCCTTGTGAAAGTATTGTTGTATACAATTTTTACTATTGGGTGGTATATAGGGTCCCTTACAAACTCTTGCTATGGGACTTTCAAATACCTAGTTACACCCCTGAGTACATTCCAATTGTAGTCATTATTGTATTTGGAAGCCCCAATATGAAATTTATTGTATTAAATGTCAGTTATCTACTAATAAAAAAAAAATATCACCATAAAGAAAATTATTCCTTAATGAATTATAGAATGGTTAACCCATGTAAATAGTTCAGATGATAATGCAATGAACTGTATTATCTAGAAAAATGACTTTATCAAATTGTTACAGATAGCTTTCTTACCTTATCACAACGTTATAGACTTTGAAGACAATATGTAAGGTCATAGCATTGGTAAAACAAAAAACTACTATTATGAGTCAGTAAAAATAGTTATGCTTAGAGGTGGCCAGATATAGATAAAAAAAAAATATTTACATATTGTTATAATCCTACATTGAGCATGGACACAAATGGTACTCAAACAAACCCACATCGCTGAGAAGATTGGACAAAAAAAAGAAGCAATGCTAGTGCCAGTGTAAATAAAGCAGATATATGTAGTACTGGTGGAATGTCATCTCCCTTATTTATATTTTACAATATTTGTAATGGATTGCAAATATTTGGAAGTAGAGTACAATGGAAAGCAATCTGCATTTTGCAGATTGTGCTGACAAACACAATCAAATTGGCATATTATAAAACAAAATAAAATTTCCATAAACTACTGTACTTGCAAAGTTGCGATGATGAAGGATATACACTCATACAACTACATGCAGCAAATATTTTTCAGTCACACTATAAAAGTCTCTCCCAGTAACTGCATCTTAGAAGCATAACTTCCCCATCCCAGCATAATAAAGGACATTGACAACACAATAACAGAAGTGCCTTGGTTGCCAGCTCTACATCACCTACAACCTTACAATACTAGCACCAAGAGCATCTGTTTGACATTATAATATATTGCCAAGGCACTCATGATGATGGACAGGATAGCTACCCACATCTAAATCAAATGCCACAGGTATTGGGGACAAAAATATCTGGGCTCATCTAAGACAATACATCACTAGATCAATCTGGAAAAGGTTTGACGGTAACCTCTGCAGAGTCATGTATTTACCTATAGGTTGCGATGTGCAACCTTTAATGTCCAGTGATAACAAAGTAGTTTAAATATCAGAAGAGAGGCCCCAATCAGTCTAGTGCTTGTTAAGATGTTTCTGCTGGATGCAATGACATGTGCAGGGTCTGTGTTCAATGTAGCACCCATACCTGCCAGAGGCAATGTTTAATTGGTCTTTCTTCAGTAGAAAGAGCACAAGAAAAGTCCCCTTAATGTTCCAATTTTACTGTTGAAATCCAAGAATGCAGTCTGTGTAAATGTAGTCTGAATAAATTACACTATAGCACGGTAGGCAGTATGCCACCCAGACTACATAGATGCAGCTGTATCTGTGTTCTTTACACCACTGACCACCACCCCTGTGACATCTCGCACCAGCTCCAGAGAGGACAATGCTTCCATTGCCTACGGCATTATGCAACTGATTACATGGGACACATCTCTGCAGTACTGCTAAACTGCTTGGGGAGCATCTGATTAAAGACTAAGGGGCCCCAAATTCAGCCTCCAATATAATATTATTCAAAAAGAATATGATATGAACAGTACATACAAAGAAAAAAAAAATAAATGAACATTAACTAATTCTAAAGAAATATTAGCAAAATAAAACTTACAAAACTTACTAAAGAGACAAAAAGACCAAAATGAATATTATTCTTTAAAAATAAACTCTAACAGAAAAAGATGGTTGACAAAAGTAAGCAGGTTAATCACAGCTGGGTTACAAGAAAATTGGGGCAAACCAGATCTAATCACAGTTTTATGAACTCCCCCTCCCCCACTAACATTGAGTGTCATTGATTGTCATTGATTCCCATTCGCCTCCCCAAATCCCATCTCTCTCCTCTCCAGTCTATCCTTAATGCTGCTGCATGGCTTATCTTCCTCTCAAAACGCTCTACATCTGCCTCCCCTCTCCTACAAGCCCTCCACTGGCTCCCCTTCCCTTTTAGAACCAAATTTAAGGTTCTCACGCTCACTTACAAAGCCCTCACCCAATCTTCCCCATATACATCTCTGATCTCATCTCCCTTCACTCTCCTCTCCACTCTCTTCGTTCATCTAATGCACACCGCCTTTCATGCCAGCTGATTACTTCCTCCCACTCCGCCTCCAAGATTTTGCCCGCACTGCTCCCCACCTCTGGAACTCTCTCCCACTCCACATCAGACTCTCCACCTCTTTGCAATCCTTCAAACGGGCTCTCAAGACCCATTACTTCATCAAAGCCTTCCAGCTGTCATTCTAACTCCCTGATACATACACCTTCCTTCCCATCTGTGTCACCCCTGTTTGTCTTCCCCTCCCCTTTTAGAATGTAATCTATTATAAGCAGGGCCCTCTAACCTCTTGTACTTCTCCCTACTTTAGTTTCATCTACTTCTTACTTACCACTAGGGCACCTAACACTTGGCTGCTTATGCTCTGTTGCTTATCTGGGTGTTATGGTCACTAATGTAGCAATATATATTATCCATGTCCTGGTCCTGTATTGTATTGTTCTGTAAGTCGCTTGTCTACAACTTGTTTATGTGCTTTGTAAGGCGCTGCGGAACATTTGTGGCGCCATATAAATAAATGATGACAATGATGATTCTTATTAAAGATGTACGCTTATCCCTGTGTTTTGGTATTGGTTGTGGTTCTAGATTCATCTTCATGTTGTTTTGGTTTTGGTTTGCAAAACCACCTTCAAATGTTTTGGTTTTGGATCTGCTTTTTTAAAATAAAAATTGATAAAAAAGTCTTTTAAAAACAGCTAAAATCATGTAACTTGTGAAATTCATAACCCAAAATTCAGATTTAAAATCCAAATTCTGAACTATGGGAAAGATCAGAAACACGTCTCCAATCTGTCCAGATCTCCTTAGATCAAAACTGTGACTGGGATCTGTCTGGATTCACAAAATGCGGATGGATTTGGATTTCTGGAGAACTGAACCGCACATCTCTAATTCTTATCAAATTAATAAATAACTATAACAATAAATATAAACAATGTACTGTACTACTCAAGACATACATGTATTATACAACATATAAACCAGTCTCTCTGCAATAATTGCATTTTGAAATATTCTGATTCATATAAATACACATGTTCTAGTATGCAATTATTTTGTCCCTGGAAACAACAGTGATTACAAAGAGTGTTCAGGATGTCAAATTATTTCAAGTGTGTTACTATTATAATTATTAATTGCCTGAAATATTAGTTACATGGTAATGTAGAAAATAAAGCCTATTGGGAATATCTGTATACAGCTAAATCTAGAGTGACATTAGATATAATTACAATTTGTGTTACTCTGTGCAATTTATAATACTCAGAGAGACAGGGAGTTCAGGGTTAGACTTCAATCTGACCCATTTTACTCCTGAGGCTCTCAGTGTAAGGTAGAGTATGGAGCACAAACAAAGAAATTCACAGTCAACTAAGGGAAATTTCCCCAGTTGCAATGTTTACACGCACTGGAAATCTGAATCGGATAATAAAAAGAAAAACAAGCAGCCGAGTCATCATTATACAAAATATAAGTCAAGAAGTGAATTGGTAATGGTCAGTGAAAGTTATTATTTTTGCCTTAATTTCCTGACCATATTATTGGGCTATAAATGTTGAAATGTTTTCTTTGCATAGCTTTATTGTACAATTGATGTCCCAATTTGGTTGCAAAAGTGTAAAAAAAAAATAGTGCAGAAAGAAACAGATGGTAATTGAGTAAAAACATGTACCATCTAAATTCTCCAAAGACGGATGATTTCGGAGAGTCTAGCATTAACAGATGTTGCTGCTGCTGTATTTATTTTTTTCTGTATCAATGTTGAGGTGATATTTCTGTTTTTGGAACCACTTCAAGGTAACTACAAGACTTGTAACGAACACAGGCAGTATTGCATGGAAACAATAGGAATTGAATAAAAAAAGAGATTTTGCAAATGTGTGATGATATGTTGCATTGACACAATGCAGTTATCATTTTATTAATCATATATATTTGTGTGATATTAGACCTAGTTGTACTTATGTACATTAATCATTTTCAAAATTATTAAAATAGGAAAAACACCCCAGAAACACCCAAACCACCGATATTTCCAGACATATACACAATCTGTCATTGACTTTTCTGAAAATGAGTGGGAAATGGCACTTTTTCCTTCTGTAAAGAAACTCGCCCACAAAAATTGCTTCTGCTCTGAGACTCAAGCCAACATTCACTGAGACTACCGTGTCTATTTATCAAAAGGAGAAAATCAATATCGCTGTCAAAAATGGGTGTTTGCAATGGAGATAGGTCATTCTCTTGTTTCACTATATCAAGGGGTTAATGTTGGCCATGGCAATGTCCAAAGACAGATTAGTATGAGCAAGCCTATTGAACAAGACTCACAGTGCTAAATGTACCATTGCAATCCTTCTCCTGCTACTGTATATGCATATCATCATGACGATAAAAGTGAGAAATTATTGAAAATAATGCTTTATTCTTTAAATAAAGCATTTTTTTAATTGGAATTTTTTTTTACATAATTCTTTTTTTTAAGAATAACATTTTGTACTATATTTTGTACTATTTTTGTAATGGTTTACTGTACAGTTCCATACCAGCAAGTATGTACATATGCCCGAGGGCTGTCCATGTTAAGCAATTTATTTGCAGTAATCAGCTATATTTTCTTGATAAATTGTGGCAACAAGGAACGCACGGATGCAGATGCACACACCTGTCCGCTGTGAGAATATGCTAATCAATGCATCAGCATGGAGACCGCAGCAGATGTCCAGACCCATTCTATGCCGCCCATCTCCCTTTATCCACATCCTGATCAGCATAGACATCAATAACCATTTGACCCATTAGCATAATAGTGGGTGACCTGACCTGCCACAGGATTTTGGCTGCTTCCTGTGTACAGCTTACAGTATGGCTGCGTATGCCCCCATAATGGCAATAAGTATAAGTTCACTCCTGTACTGAGTATTAGCTAAGGATAGTTGGTTGGATGGGCTACTTGCTATTCTGTCCACGGTCAACAAATTTCATGTCAAACATCGTCTACAAACCAGTGGTTGGATTACAACATTAAAGTTGGAACAAATGCTTATCATCAGCTGGAATCAGTATGAAATACCGCCGGCCGCATGGCCGGTTTGATTCCTGGCAGCGCCTGGCCAACAAAAGCAGAGTTCCCGGCAGCGGAAGCCCGATAGCGCTGGAAATCCCGATTGTAAGTATAAACTAACATAACCTAGCCCCCTAACCCTCCCTAGGGGTGCCTAACCCTAACCTCCCCCTAAGTGCCTAACCCTAATCCCCTCTCTAAGTACCTAACCCCCCCTTCCCCGCTGCCTAAACCTAAGTCCCCCAGGTGGATACCTATCCCTAAGTCCCTCCCGGGGGTGCCTAACCCTCCCTCCCCCTAGCCTAACCCTAACCCTCCTTGGGGGGGTGGCTAACCCTAAGTCCCCTCTGGGTACCCTAAACCTAACCCTCCCCGCCTGCGGCTGTCCGCTCGCGGCACCCTGCAATCGGGATGCCGGGCGCCTGTCTCCCGGGGACGGGAAAATGTCAGGTGGCTACATCTAGACACCTGGCATTTCACCCTCGCCGTGATATGACAGTTGGGAAGTTGGCTGCTGGTATTAAGGCAGCTGGTTTCCCAATTGTATACCCATCAGCTGACAGCAGTGAGGTTTGAAATAGAATAAGATTATTCTGATATCTTGGTAGCATTACCATATAATAATTATTAAACATAATACACTCTTTATTATACTGTCACACTGCAATTTCTTTATTCTGATATACCAGAATCCTAGGGAGCAATGAATGATTATGGAGGTGACATTATTTGGAAGTCAAGATTGCCATCTCCCAGGAAAATTCTACACTATAACTTTTAATATTATGTAACTATAATTCAAAATTATATAACTCTTTATTTTGAGATAATTGTGAATTAATTAGACTTCCCAACCTTATGGAACTTGATGCATATAATTTGATGAGCCTGTGTACTTTCATACTGAATGTTTACTTTTTCATTACATTTTGACAACTAACCTTATAATAATATTTGACTTATAGTACAGTATATCATTCTCTCCAGAGACACAGGAGGGGAAATCAGCTGTATGTTAAGTAATTAGTTAGTGCTTGGGTGGAAGTGATTATTTAAGTGTTGCATTGTAGTGATGGTGGGTGTGATCAATTCCAGTTAGTCGCTGGTGTATAACAAATGTATAGATAATTTGTGCATCCCCCTTATTTGTCGTGTTTCAAAGTAATACTGCCTTAGAGATGAACTAATGCTTCCTAGTGATTTGTTATATATTTTGACTTTGTAATGTAAAATGCTTCGGCACATCTACAATGTGATCGGCCTAGAGATCAGTATAAAATGTATATCAATTTATTGTTTCAAGCACTTGAAAAGTAGCAATAAAATTAGAGCAACAGAATTACAATATTAGAATGAATATAATATAAAAAGATTAGTATGTATAAAATAACAATAATAATGCTCATAAATATAAATAACCAGACTGGTTACTTATATTTATGAGCATCATTATTGTTCTTTTATGCTTATTGATTATATTAATTTGAATATTGTAATTTTATGGCTCTTATTTTATTGCTACTTTTAGAGTGTGTGAAACAATAAATTGTTATACATTTTATACTTATCCTTAGTCCGTTCACATTGTACAGTATATGTGCTGGGTATTTTACATTACAGTGACTGGTGTATACAGTAGATATCTGGTCTACTGTGTATCAAACATACAGTTAGGTCCATAAATATTGGGACATTGACAGAATTTTCAGATTTTGGCCTCTATTCTCCACCACAATGGTTTTGAAATGAAACAAACAAGATGTGCTTTAACTGCAGACTTTCAGATTTAATTTGAGGGTAATTACATCCAAATCAGGTGAACGGTGTAGGAATTACAACAGTTTCAATATGTGCCTCCCACTTTTTAAGGGGCCAAAAGTAATGGGACTATCAACTCAACATCTATTTCATGGACTGGTGTGGCCTATTCCCTCGTTATTTCATTATCAATTAAGCAGGTAAAAGGTCTGGAGTTTATTTTAGGTGTGACATTTGCATTTGGAATCAGTTGCTGTCAACTCTCAATATGAGATCCAAAGAGCTGTCACTATCAGTGAAGCAACCCATCATTAGGCCGAAAAATCAAAACAAACCCATCAGAGAGATAGCAAAAACATTAGGTGTGGCCAAATCAACTGTTTGGAGCATTCTTAAAAAGAAAGAATGCACCGGAGAGCTCAGCAACACCAATAGACCCGGAAGACCATGGAAAACAACTGTGGTGGATGACAAAATAATTATTCCCTGGTGAAGAAAAACCCCTTCACAACAGTTGGCCAAATCAAGAACACTCTCCAGGAGGTAGATGTATATGTGTCAAAGTCAACAATCAAGAGAAGACTTCACAAGAGTGAATATAGAGGGTTCACCACAAGATGCAAACCATTGGTGAGCCACAAAAACAAGAAGATCAGATTACAGTTTGCCAAACAACATCTAAAAAAGCCATTACAGTTCTGGAACAACATCCTATTGACAGATGAGACAAAGATCAACTTGTACCAGAGTGATGGGAAGAGAAAAGAAGGAAAGGAACTGCTCATTATCCAAAACATACCACCTCATCAGTGAAGCATGGTGGTGGTAGTGTCATGACGTGGGCATGTATGGCTGCCAATGGAACTGGTTCCCTTGTATTTATTGATGATGTGACTGCTGACAAAAGCAGCAGAATGAATTCTGAAGTGTTTCAGGCAATATTATATGCTCATATTCAGTCAAATGCTTCCGAACTCATTGGACAGCGCTTCACAGTGCAGATGGACAATGACCCAAAGCATACTGCAAAAGCAACCAAAGAGTTTTTTAAGGCTAAAAAGTGGAATGTTATGCAATGGCCAAGTCAATCCCCTGACCTGAATCTGACTGAGCATGCATTTCAGTTGATGAAGACAAAACTGAAGGGAAAATGCCCCAAGAACAAGCAGGAACTGAAGACATTTGCAGTAGAGGCCTGGCAGAGCATCACCAGGGATGAAACCCAGCGTCTGGTGATGTCTATGCGTTCCAGACTTCAGGCTGTAATTGCCTGCAAAGGATTTGCAACAAAGTATTAAAAAGTGAAAGTTAGATTTAGGATTGTTTAGTTTGTCCCATTACTTTTGGCCCCTTAAAAAGTGGGAGGCACATATAGAAACCATTGTAATTCCTACACCGTTCACCTGATTTGGATGTACTTACCCTCAAATTAAATCTGAAAGTCTGCAGTTAAAGCACATCTTGTTTGTTTCATTTCAAAGCCATTGTGGTGGTGAATAGAGGCCAAAATATGAAAATTCTGTCAATGTCCCAATATTTATGGACCTGACTGTATGTATAATGTGTGTGTGTATACACACACTATGTAGACATAATTGATTGGACACTGACAACAAATAGATTAAAAAATGTTTATTTACGTCAGTATTTTGTAGGTCCACCATGTGCAGAGATAACTGCAGGCACCCTTCTTGGAAACCACTCCACAAGTTCATGGACAACAATGTTTTGCCATTCCTACTCAAGTATAGTAACCCACTGTGACACTGAAGTAGGTCGGGTTGGCATAGAAAGCACCCATCACTCCAATTCATCCCAGAAGTTCTGGAGTTAAGATCTGGACTCTAAACTGGCCCGTCCATCCGGGTTACAGAATTTCCTGTACACCAATCCAGCGTCACCCTAGAAACAAGACAGTCGGCATTGTCGTCCTGATAAAACCATTCATTGTTTTAGTAGGACTGCCACAATGTAGGGAGCACAGAGTTATCGAGAACATACACGTGTCTCCTGCAGGAGCACCCACATATAATATATATATATATATATATATATATAAATATACACATATATACAGTATATATGTATGTATGTAATGCGTGTATATATATATGTATATATATATATATATATATATATATATATATTGTGACACAGTCAGATCTGTTGTTGCCTGGTGGATTCCTGCTGAAGTCTGTTAGTCTCCTGCTGAGCTGCTGTAGCTTCCTGCTGAGCCCTGGTAGATTCCTGCTGAGCTGCTGTAGCTTGGAGCAAGGCCTTAATAATTTCCTCCATTTTGTCCTGGGGTGTAGGGGGAAGCTGAACCTTGCCTCTCTGAGCATTGGCTGACGCCTCCTCTATGGGACTCCAAGGACACAGTGTTATTTCCACACTCACAAATTGGGTGTCTGTCCGTTTAATTTTTAAATGGAAAGTTTTCCTCTCGCTGCAACTTCAGTGTGTGTGGATGCCCGCATTCTCCACCAAATTGTGACACAGTCAGATTAGGGGGTCCCTCTCCTGGGTAGGGGACTCCTTCCTTACACACACAGCAGCCGGGAAACAGTATGCCAGACTGGATTCCAGTACAAGCTGGTCGGCGCCAGTCTTTATTGTGCAAAACAGAAACAACAAAAAGAAACCATAAACATAAATCCTAGCCCTGGCTGGGCTCTAACTTTACAGGTGGTTCCCTCACTACCAGAACCTGGCAGGGCCTAATGCCCTCACCAGCAACAAAGGCACAGCACAACACTCACAGATAGGTTTTCCAAGTGTCTCTGAGCAAACTACCTGCCTGCTCTCCCAGGTGAGACACTCAGCCCAAAACAAACTAGGCTTATATTGGCCACTCTCAGGTGGAAACCCTAACAAGCCTGTTACCAGGCTGCAAGGCCCAAAACCTGGAGTGCCCGTGGGTGGAGCCCTCCCTCTCCTCTCACCCACAACCCCCAGGTCCCAAACCGGCTTTTCAAAAAGCCGAGACTCAAGCCTGCTACACTGCAGACTTTCTCCTGGGGGTTTAAAACACATAAGACAGGAATCTGGGACAAATGTACCTGCCACAGACCACTTTACCAGTGATCCTATCAAATATCCCCCCCCCTTTGTTTTGACCTGTTTGGCGGAACAACTGAAGCCCCCAAACAATGAATGCATGACAACGCGTCTGCATTGGCCAGCTGGCTTCCTGGCCTGTGTTCCACTGAAAATGTAAAAGTTTGTAACGCCAAGAACCATCTCGTAATTCTCACATTACTGTCCTTATTTTCGGACATCCTCTTCAAAGGGGCATGGTCAGTGATCAATTTGAACTTTCTTCCAACCAAGTAGTACCTGAGAGCCTCTAATGCCCACTTTATGGCCAACGCCTCCTTCTCCACTGTGGCATAGTTTCTCTCATGTACATTCAACTTTCTGCTTAGATAGAAAATAGGGTGTTCCTCACCCTCCTTGTTCTGGGACAGGACCGCTCCAATACCTACTTCTGATGCATCGGTTTGTACTATGAATTCCCTTTCAAAATTAGGAGTCATCAGGAGTGGTTGGGAACACAACGCTACTTTCAACTCCTGAAAAGCTTTCTCTGCCTCAGGACTCCATTCTACCATGACTTTTTGTTTGCCTTTGGTCAGGTCAGTCAGTGGGACTGCCATGGTGGCAAAGTTGGGTATAAACCTCCTGTAGTACCCCGTAATTCCCAAGAAGGCTCACACCTGCTTCTTATTCAGAGGCCGTGGCCAGTTTTGTATGGCATCAACCTTATTGAGCTGAGGCTTTATCAGGCCTCTGCCAATGGTGTATCCCAGATATTTTACTTCCTCCATGCCTAGACAACACTTTTTTGGGTTGGCTGTCAAACCTGCCTTATAGATGGAGTCCAACACTGCTTGTACCCTGGGTAAGTGAGACTGCCAATCAGGACTAAGAATGACCACGTCATCCAGATAAGCAGCCGCATACTGTCTATGGGGCCTTAGAATCCTGTCCATCATTCTTTGGAAGGTAGCAGGTGCCCCATGTAGCACACTCCCGTCGGGCTTTGGAATCAACACAATGGGACTTGACCATTCACTACGTGATTCTTCAATAACCCCTAACTCTAGCATATTTTTAATTTCTTTCGACACCGATTCTCTTTGTGCTTCTGGTAACCTACAGGGCTTTAGATTAACATTAATCCCTGGGTCAGTGATTATGTCATGTTTAATGACCGAGGTTTTCCCAGGTACGTCAGAGAACAGCACCCTATTTCTGATCAGAAACTCCTTGACCTCTTGTTGTTGAATTGCCGACAGAGTTTTTGCCACTGTCACTTCGGGAACTAAGGGTCCTGGATTTACTGGAGGGGCTCGGACGGCCGACAGTAGCGTTCTATCTTTCCAGGGCTTTAACAGATTTATATGGTATATCTGTTCCGGCTTTCTTTTCCCCGGCTGGTAAACTTTGTAATTGACCTGTCCCACTCTTTCTAAGATTTCAAAGGGCCCTTGCCATTTAGCCAAAAGTTTATTCTCCACAGTGGGAACCAACACTAACACTCTGTCCCCAGGAGCAAAGCTGCGTAACCGAGCATTGCGGTTGTATACCCTCTGCTGTGCCTGTTGAGCCTGTTCCAGGTGCTCTCTCACTATCGGCACTACCTCAGCAATTCTCTCCTGCATTTGAGAAACATGCTCAATCACCGTTTTGTAAGGACTAGACTGCCCCTCCCATGTCTCTTTGGCAATGTCTAGTAAACCCCTTGGGTGTCTCCCATACAACAAGTCGAAGGGTGAAAACCCGGTGGAGGACTGGGGAACCTCTCTTATGGCCAACAATAAATACGGCAATAAGTAATCCCAATCCCTACCATCCTTGTCGACCACTTTCCTAAGCATGTGTTTTAACGTCTTGTTAAAACTCTCGACCAGCCCATCGGTTTGGGGGTGATAAACCGAAGTTCTTAACTGTTCAATTTTGATTAGGCGGCATAACTCTTTCATGACTTTTGACATAAACGGTGTACCCTGGTCAGTTATTATCTCCTTAGGTATACCCAGCCTGCTAAAGACATGAACTAGCTCTCTGGCAATGGTCTTGGTTGAAGTATTGCGCAACGGGATCGCTTCCGGGTACCTGGTAGCGTAATCCATTATGACCAGAATATACTGGTGTCCCCTGGCAGACTTCATTAAGGGTCCAACCAAATCCATCGCTATTCTTTCAAATGGCACCTCTATAATAGGCAATGGAACCAGTGGACCCTTAAAATGTGGCCTGGGAGCATGATACTGACACTCAGGGCAGGATGCGCAAAAGTCAGATACCTCTTTTTGAAGCCCGGGCCAGAAAAACCTCTGCATTATTCGCTCAGTGGTTTTCTCTACCCCTAGATGGCCTGCCGTTATATGACCATGGGCCAGATCCAACACTATTCTTCTGTAGGCTTTGGGAACTATTAGTTGTTCCACAATATCTTCCCCCTTCTTAGTCACCTGATATAACAAATCCTGACACATTGCCATGTGGGGATAGGACAAAGGACTATCAGGGTCTACGGGTTTACCATCAACTACTTTTACATTCTCCCTGGCTTTTACCAAAGTAGGGTCATTCAACTGCTCCACGGCAAAGACCTCTCTTCTTACCTCTAAATCAGGCAGACGATCAACTGGCCCATCAACACTTCCCACCTCAATGGGAGGCACATCAGTTGGCGGGCCACCGTCACGCTCCGCATTCTCTAGTTCGCCAATCATAGTAGAAAAAGGGAATAACTCTGACTCAGAAGAAACTCCCTCCTCCCTCCTCCACTACATCGACAACCTTCTCAAATGGATCGGGGTTGTTCACTTCTGGAACAAAACGGCTTTCCCACAACTTCCAGAAGTGAGCAAAGTCTCTCCCCAATATTGCATCATACATCAGACCATGCACCAAACCCACAGAAAATATAGCAGAACCACATGGTGTCTCGATGTTCACCTCGGCAGTAACATAATATCGAGTATCCCCATGTATGCAGGTCACACCAACAGTTTTCCCCTTACGCCTCAAGGGGTTCACCAGCTCATCTTTCATAAGTGTCACCAAGCTACCAGAGTCTAACAGTGCCTCTACTCGGTTGCCATCTACAGTGAGTACACACATGTGCTTATCAGTCTCAGCCTGCCAGTCAGCCGTACAGGCTGTCTGTGCAAAGAAAGACCCCCTGCGGTAGACATGAGCAGTATCACATTGCATAGGTTCAGTTGTAAGTGAACAATTAGTGGCAATATGGCCGAAGCCACCACATCGGAAACACTGAGTCATATTAATGTCCAGTCGTTTATGGGGCAAGAACCTTCCTGGCCTGCCAGGCCTGTCTCCAGGTTCTACACCCTCAGTCTTAGGTACATTCCACCGCCCAGCACCCTTCTCCCCTGGAACAGTCTTACCAGTGTCTGTGGAAGTTCGCCGGTGCGCCACTGGCGCTCGGTGGGGCATACTCATCAGCTCCTCAGCCGCCACGTACCTCTCCACCAGCTCGACCAACTGGTCCGTGGACTTAGGGTCTGCATGGCTCACCCACTTGCGCAGAGTCGCAGGTAACGATCGCAGGTACCGGTCCATCACGACCCTTTCCATGATCTGTGGTCCTGTCAGCGTCTCGGGCTGTAGCCATTTTGAGGACAGATGGATGAGGTCATGCATCTGTGAATGTGGAGTCTTGTCCATATGGAACTCCCAGCGGTGGACACGTTGGGCACGAACAAAGGTGGTGACTCCCAAGCGAGTTAGGATCTCCAGTTTTAGTTTTTTATAGTCCTTGGCATCAGCCAGGCATAAGTCGAAATAGGCCTTTTGTGGCTCCCCAGACAGAAAAGGTGCCACCAGACTTGCCCACTGCTCCTTTGGCCAACTCTCCATTTCGGCCGTTCTTTCAAATGCTGTGAGATAGGCCTCCACATCATCGCCCGAAGTCATCTTTTGAAGGAAGTGACTGGCTACGGAGTGAGTGGGGGTGGGCGGACCATTATTAACATCTCTGGGTCGCGCGATCAGGTGCTGTACCACCTCTTTTATGGCCTGGCTGTTTTCCTCGATGGAAATCTGTTGTTGCCTGGTGGATTCCTGCTGAAGTCTGTTAGTCTCCTGCTGAGCTGCTGTAGCTTCCTGCTGAGCCCTGGTAGATTCCTGCTGAGCTGCTGTAGCTTGGAGCAAGGCCTTAATAATTTCCTCCATTTTGTCCTGGGGTGTAGGGGGAAGCTGAACCTTGCCTCTCTGAGCATTGGCTGACGCCTCCTCTATGGGACTCCAAGGACACAGTGTTATTTCCATACTCACAAATTGGGTGTCTGTCCGTTTAATTTTTAAATGGAAAGTTTTCCTCTCGCTGCAACTTCAGTGTGTGTGGATGCCCGCATTCTCCACCAAATTGTGACACAGTCAGATTAGGGGGTCCCTCTCCTGGGTAGGGGACTCCTTCCTTACACACACAGCAGCCGGGAAACAGTATGCCAGACTGGATTCCAGTACAAGCTGGTCGGCGCCAGTCTTTATTGTGCAAAACAGAAACAACAAAAAGATACCATAAACATAAATCCTAGCCCTGGCTGGGCTCTAACTTTACAGGTGGTTCCCTCACTACCAGAACCTGGCAGGGCCTAATGCCCTCACCAGCAACAAAGGCACAGCACAACACTCACAGATAGGTTTTCTAAGTGTCTCTGAGCAAACTACCTGCCTGCTCTCCCAGGTGAGACACTCAGCCCTAAACAAACTAGGCTTATATTGGCCACTCTCAGGTGGAAACCCTAACAAGCCTGTTACCAGGCTGCAAGGCCCAAAACCTGGAGTGCCCGTGGGTGGAGCCCTCCCTCTCCTCTCACCCACAACCCCCAGGTCTCAAGCCGGCTTTTCAAAAAGCCGAGACTCAAGCCTGCTACACTGCAGACTTTCTCCTGGGGGTTTAAAACACATAAGACAGGAATCTGGGACAAATGTACCTGCCACAGACCACTTTACCAGTGATCCTATCACAATATATATATATGATATATATATATATATATATTATATATATATATATATATATATATGAGACAGAGAGATAGAAGAGAGAGAGAGATTACAGTTATAAATAAAGATGTTGGACCTATTTTGTTTTTAAGACCATTGTTCTTAGTGATTCTGCTGCCAAATAAGCCACAGAGACAAAAGCTGAAATGCAATCTAAGTTAAGTTGAGAAACTTAATTTGGCCACTTAGGGACACAATAAGTTTCTTGCTCACAATTCCAACAGAGAAAGGAGAATTATATTTTATCTCCACACAACATCAACAGATTTACTGACAAAAACCAAAAGCAGCTAGAAAAATAAATTGAGTTTAAGTATTGCAAGTCTAGAACTGAATTCCTAAATATAGCCAGACTTTAAATGACTGCAGATTGGATAAGAAATTGTGTTTGCAGAGCTGGAGAATCATTTATATAATTTCTGAAAAATATTTTTAAAGAATAGGCAAAGTGGGCAGGAAATGTTGTAGTGATCAGAGTGGCCAACTGTAAGTAAATTAACTAACAGTCTGTAAAAAATTACATGTCAGAAAAAAAAATGTAGATGTTAATGTAAATTATTTTGCTGGCATTGCAAAAATACATAATACAAATCTCAATTCCTTTCTGTAGACCATCAACAATGAATGTTTTCTATCAGGACGACAATTAAGTGGTCCTTTTATTAGGACACTTGACTCGATTTGCATTTGTGTGTGGGGGGCAATTATTTGTTAGCGTTGCAGTACAGCATGCTGTGGAAGCAGGTGTATCCCCAGCGAGCTGTAAAAGAAATTGTGCATTTCTTTATTAGTGTGATGTGATCACTCCCAGGAACACATCATCAAAACATCAATGGAATATCGGACATCGGGCCTTATTAGCAGCATTTGCAAATGCAACTACTTATGCAGATCGAGCGATTGTTAGCCATGGCTCATGCGTACAAGCTGCACTGCAAATGTGCTGTTATTGCACTGTGATTACACATGCACAGAGGAATCTATTGCAGAGTGAGTGACAGGCTAAGAGTGTTTGAGGGTGGTGACGAGGGTGTGGTAGGAAAAAAGCAGGCGTGCCTGTCAGTTGGAACGCCATTGCTTGGATGTGCATAAATTAGCCACTGCTATTGCATACGCAGCTAGAGAGCCCTCTGCGTGCGTAGAGACTTGAAGTGTCTGTGGCAGGTCAGACCTTGTGTAAATGCTGCATGGGTGGTCGATGTGTGTCGATCGTACCGATGTATACACAGAAGAGCGACAGTGGACGGATGTGAGAAAGCAGCAGTGGGCGTCTTTATGTCGGCAGTGCATTTGCAAGCATTAGCATATTTTTGCAGTTGCATTCCGTACAAAATCGCAGCTGCGAATGCAGAAGCGATCGCTGCAAAATCAGGCCTATTGTATGTCATGTTGTATTACTATCAATTTGGAGAGAGGTAAAGTACCAACCAATCAGCTACTAACTGTCATATTGTGTTTGAAAAATGACAGGAAATTATTGGATGGTACTTAGGACCTGATTCAGAGCCGCTCGCTAGCGCTGTGCTCTTGCAAGCGTCCCGATGGTTTGCGAAAGCGCATGCGCACGCTTCGTTCTGCGCAAAGACAGCCCAGTGAAATGAGTGACAGAAGAGGCCATTTGTGGGTGGTAACAGGGGCAGGACACTAATAACGGGGGAGTGAATGTGCGAACGCAGGTGTGCCTGGGTGTTTCAATGGCATTTTTAAGGCGTGCATAATTAACAGACATCATAGTACATGTCACACGCCTGTTTTTTACACTGAAGTCCTCGCAGTGCTTGTGGCAGGGTAACGCAACCACAAGCGCTGCGATCACTACCAGTGGTGCTCGATATACCAATGTTTTAATAAATGTCCTGGAGATGACGTGCGCTAGTTGCCATCTCTACGTAGACTAATGGGTGTCAGCATAAACAGAGCGATCGCTCGCACAGCCAAAGTGGGTGTGCTTATGCCTTGACGAGCAAGCGCTTCCCTTGGCATCACTTTGACAAATTTGCATACGCTGGATGCGAGCGATCGCATCTAGCGAGCGGCTCTGAATCAGGTCCTTAATCTCCATCCACTTCATCTCTCTCAAAGGCTTAGTCCAGTAATATGAAGCTAAAAGCTACTCAGTCATGAAGGTTACAAGTTGAACTATAATTTTGAATAATAATTGTTTAAAAACTGGTATTGTATGTTTCAGAGCAAAACACAATTGTTGAAGATAATAACTGTTGATTAAATTCGATAAAATTAATTGTATCAGTGATATTGATCAAATCAATATTGTGTGGTAGATGTGATATAACACCAGTGGTGCAGCTTGGGGGTTGGGAAGCAGAAGGGACAGGTGCCTCAGGTGACAGAAGGAGGGGATACCAGTCAGGCATACGGAGTTGCAGCTGCTGCCTCAGCTGCAATGATGGAGAGTAGGAGGAGAAGGGAGTGTGGGCCAGCCTACAGATAGCCCCACCCAGAGGCATGCTCTGCAGTGATAGGCTGCACTGCCCCTGTCCCCCCCAGACTGTCTGTGTATGGCCCCACCTTCTCCTCACTGACAGCAGCAGCTTTGATAGGAACTGCCTATCAGTCATTGGCTTCCTGGGCACTGCAGTGTGACCGTAAAAGGAGAGGAACAGACTTAGGAGATGAGAGCTCCAATAGGTAAGTTAGGGTATGGGAGGGGATTTGGGTATAGTTTATGGTAGGTTATAGTAAGAATAAGGGGGTAAGGGGTTAATGATTTAATGGGGTTAATTAGGATAATGTTTTTTTATGAGACCCAGGGATGAAACTAGAATTTTAATGTTGTTTGTATTATATAGAATTCTCTAATTGTGTCCACATTATACAGTATGCCAATCACTCTTATTATACTGTGGTCACTAATGCTGTCTGTAGTACATGGTGGTCACTAATACTGTCTGTATTATATGGTGAGCAGGACCTTTGAGATAGCTGCAGGGCCTGGGTACTTAAGAGGAAGATAGCAAACCAGGGAGGAGTGGCCACACCCCCTCAAGAATAAAATAATGCAAAATACTGTGGCACCGCAGTCTGCCAAGGAAAATATTTGGCCCTTTCAACAACTTGTTCATGACTCCCTCAAAGAGGTCTAGGCCCGCTGCTTTTCCCCATTTTGCACCCCTGATGGAAGTCAATAATGCTGCATCTATTATATTGTGGTCAGTAATGCTGTTTGTAGTATATGGCGGTCACTAATGCTGTCTGTATTATATGATAGTCACTAATGTCTGAAATATGTGGTGGTTACTAATGTTGTTCGTACTATGTGGTAGTCATATAGGTAGAAAGTAAATACTATCCAATGGGAAGGGAATGGAGGTGCCTTGTAGAGTCTTTGCCCTGGGTTATGAAAAGGCTAGATGCACAGAGGATGGTAACTGGGAAGTGGCTTTGCAGACACACAAAGATGTACCATCTCATGGGCATGTTATGGGAGTGTCCTGGGTGTGTCACATAACTGGTTGTGAACTCAGATGCTTAATTGCTCACATTGGAGGCCATACTCCGACAGTGAATATGCTTGAGGCTGGGGCAAGTTAAATTCTGTGAACAGTGGTTGTGTCTAAAGATGCAGCTTTTCAGCATCTAAAGATGTTCAAATGGGCACATTCAGATGCACGGTTGCTCACCAGTGAAGGACTTGAACCGGTACTAGCATATAGATCCATATGCAACACTGGCAAAAGATGCAAATAGGAGAAGTGCTAGTGTCTGACTCAGAATTAGGCCCTGAAATGTATGTGTTAAGGACAACTCAATTACCTATATATATATAAATTAGTACATTGGACTCGGCATATGCTGGGTTACCTCAATCTGCAACCTCCTGCCCTGTCCTTCCCTGCTGTATTACTTACCCCATTCCTAGCACAGTGCTCATCCTATTGCTGGTCTGTCCTAACTGCATTATCACTGCACATGACAGAGATGGGAAACACACTATATATCTGTATACATACTATACACTGTCACTAGCTATTGTGCCAGGGAGTGGCAAGATTTTTTTCTACAGTATGTCTTGCCACCATCTCTCCCCTTCTCTCTCTCTGTCTTATCCCATCTATCCCCCTCCTCCACTTCTCTCTCCAACTATCCATCTATCTATCTATCTATCTATCTATCTATCTATCTATCTATCTATCATCTATCTATCTATCTATCAATCTATCTCTCACCCTTTTAATCTATCTTACCCATCTATTTTTTCCTTACTCTTCTCTCTCTCCCTCTCTCTTCATCTCACTGTCACCCCCTGGCCCCTTTTTTGTGTCTCCCTCTTTTTATCTATCCCTTTTTTCTATTTCTCTCCTTCTCTTATGGCTGTATTTGTAAACACTGTAATGCTGAATATTTATTTAATTATTTATTTAGCTTGACCTTTTTTTGGACTGTGATGGGATGAGAAAAAGAGACAGGTAAGTGGTAAATTTACTAAAGTGAGAGTTTTTAGAATTGGAGATATTGCGCATAGCAACCAATCAGATTTTAGCTATTTACTTCTAGACGGTGCTAGTTAAATGTTAAGTAGAATCTGATTGGTTGCTACGGGTAACATCTCCACTTTAGTAAATTTATTCCATAGAATCTAAACTCCAGTACATATGTAATGGATTTGTATGGCATCCTTCCCACCATCGCATTCTAAAATTTGAAAACAAGCATTTTTTTAGAACAGTCCAATTTTCATGTGTTCAAATGTGCTACCAATACAATACTGTAAACTGCACTTGTTAAAGCAGAAAGCATGAAAAGCACATAGAAAATATGTTAAAATTTGATAACTATAGCAAATTGAATGTGAGCATTAGTTTTCATTCTGTTTAATTTTACTTTGAAGCATATACAGTGGACTGCACTAACTTCATGAATAGCACCCAGAAAATAGTGTAGCCACTGGTACTATCAATTACAGTTCCGAGGCCCAACAGCCATTTACATACTAACTAGCCGCACAATGGATATGACAATTTTCGAAAGTCTGCTCTATTATCTCTGTGCTGTACTTGCAGTTAGTGCTTGCAGGCAAACAACTCACAATTTCAGCTCTAGTTGTTGCTTCAAGAAAACAATTGAACAAAGGTCAACAAGAATTAAAATAAAAGCAACTGAAAACAATACAAAATTATGCAAAAAAATAAAATGTTTACATGCTTATAATGCTGCCTGTCTGCTTGAAAGTTTTGGCTATTGTAGTAAATTACTAAAGCAAGAATTTAAAACATGTTAAAGGGGGAAATAAATTAAATCTTTGGGAGATAAAGTGGAGATGCTTCTCATAACATAATAAACAATCACCTACTAACTGTCATTATAAAGTGTGATAGATAAATGACCGAAACTGATTGGTTCCTATGGGCAACTCCCCCACTTTAGCACTCTTAAAGGTTTAATACAGTATATCTCCCTTAAAGTGTTTCCTGGCAATTTAAATATATCTAAAATACATTTTAGATATAAATACTGTCCTATATGAGATAAATTGTTGGTTCAAGTTTGTGCCATTGGGTAGATTTTTCTTTCTTTTAAGACGTTCAATCACTAAAAAATTTGTGTTAAAGGTGCTATCTGCTGTTATTCCATTAAATGTTCAGCAATTTTGTGCTGCATTCTAACAGTGAAAGGTAATAGTTCAAAAGTATCTCTCAAGTAATACAATTTATCTTTATCTCTTTTATGGAGCATACACACGGTCAGATTTGTCAGACTTGTCAGATTCGTCAGATGAACGACTGAACGACTAAACGATTTGAACGATTTGAACGATTTTACCAAAGTTTTGAACGATTTGAACGATTTGAACGATTGAACGATTTTTGACTGCATTAAAATTAATGGAATCGTCCAAGTCTGACTGCAAACCCATCAGATGTCAGATATCGTTATCTGACAAACCGGAACGCGCATCGTTGATCGTCCATCGTTCAGGCATGTCACATATGAACGATTTTCCTTCAGATATGAACGACTGAACGATTTTTAAATCGTTATCGTTCATATCTGAAGGAAAAATCTGACCGTGTGTATGCACCATTAAAGTGATAATTTTGAAAAAAGTTCAAGAGCTGCCTACAGGAATTCTAATAAAAAATATATTGCAAAATGTTAGCTATAAGTAAATTTTTCATCTTTTAACATATATAAAAAGAAAATGCATAAGATATGACTGCTGTACTAATGCACTACTTCAGAGGTTCCCAAACTCAGGGACTGATTCATTAAGGATCAATATTGCAGACTGAGTTTGGAAACCAATGCCCTAAATACTGCATAGTTTTGCAATGGTGGATAATTCCTTTAATTTTATTTAAAGAATCATTAAACAAAAATGAGACTATGGGATAGATTCAGACTATTATGCAAAAAAGATGGTTTAAGTACAATTCTGATTATTGGTGATCTGCTCATGCACAGGATCTGAACTGGAAATGTACAGGTCTCCTTCTATGACTATGATCCCAGTGCCCATAAGCTGCAGCATGATTGACGTGCTACTGCAATTTGGGGGAAGGGAATGATCCCATCAGACAGAGTTTCCGAAAATGGGGTCGTGATGCCAAAGTTTTCTGAGATAGCCGAGGCCAGTGTCTGCGTCTTCCAAAGCAGATTTACTGGCCTCAGCTATGGACCAGCAATGGCCATTCTGAATAGCCTTAGGCTCAATCAGATGTCTGATGCCATTACCGATGGTCATGATCGTGATCCATTGCTGCATCCTCAGACACAGCACTTGGTTCTGCAGTACTGTCAGGGTGGGTGTCCTGTGTCCTCAGATGTCTCATGCAGCATTAGCATAATTTAGCATCGCTGCTTTGTCAACAAAGTCATGGCAGCAATGTGCTAATAATGTACAATTCTGAATCAGGCCCTATATAGAGGCAATAATATAAAGTATTGCATACATATAAATACCTTTTTGTTGCAACTTTTTATTTCTTCATTTTAAAACATGATGTACAGCATAAAGCACAAAATAAAGAAATCAATAAAAGAAAATGATCAAACAGAATATACAAAGCAGGGCAGTGTCACGGGGTGGCGTGGAGCGTGGAGTAGGATGGAGAAGGAGGTGGAGTTGTCTGATACTGGAAGGCAGCCGGTCATAGTGGGGTATGACTCATGAATAGGATGAGGCATCAGGAAGCACGTAGGGTGAGATATGGCTGAGGTAAGGCAGAGAAAAACTCAGCGGACCGGGGGTAGGCGGGTGGCGGGTCTCTGGAGGTGAGTAGATGCTCGGGAGCTGGAATGATACAGGTTGTGTGGAGAATGCACTAGAACTGCACTGGAACTGTGGCACAAAGGAGCAAGGGAGCACAGGGAACTAGCTCACAGCATACGCTGTGATAGATATTGCACTGGCAACCAAAGGACTTCTGGACAGCCCTTTAGTACCCTCAGGTAGTGCAGATATTGGTTACTAGCCCTCCCTGACCATGCTGTAAGCTGATTGGCCCAAGCAGACACCTGACCAAAATCCAACATGGCCATGCCCAGCAGTCTACAGCGCGGTAGCGCTCAGTGTCACCCCCTCTCACCTGCCTCCAGCTGGAGGTTCCCAGTCTGCGATGACTCTCCAAGACCCCACACAGCTGCCGCAAGCCCCATGCCACAGCGCCCAGAGAGGTGAGCCCCGCGATCCAGGTAGCCTTTCAGCCCTGGTCATGACAGTACCCCCTCCTTTAATGGTGGCCTCTGGACACTTCTTGGGTTTACCAGGATTCTCTGAGTGAAATTTGAGTACCAAATGAGGAGCATGAACATCCTCTGCTTTTACCCAGCAATGCTCTTTGGGCCCATAACCTCTCCAATCCAACAAGTACTGAAGCTGGTAGTAGTGGTGATGGTGATGACTTGTGTGTGTTTGTGAGTGGTGTTAATTAGAATGTTTCTTCTGGTGGTGGTGGTGTTTTGGGAGTGAGGAGGGTGTGATTGGGTATGGAGTGTAGTTTGGAGTAATGTGAAAAGGGGAATGGAATAGGATCAAAATGAGGCCAGCGAGACACAGTAATTTGGGGCAAAATCTTTTATTGAGTAGTCACAATGCTGCTCTGTTAAGATCCTATGCGGTTCAGTGACCTTGCATGTCACCCCTGCTGGACCTATGGTCGACAGTCTAGGAAGTCTCAGGGGGTGGGGGGATATGCAGAGTGGGTTGGAACACCTGTGCGGCGTCCCGCGTGTTGGTGTGAGTCTTGGCAGTACTTACCTACCGGTAGGTTTTTTGTTATGGTGATGTAGGTCGACGTTGCGGTTGTTGCAGATAGGTTGGAAGCTGCAGGTTTGTTGGTGAGCTGGATCAGCATGTTGTTGGTGTGCTGCAGGTGCACGGCTGTTCTGATTGGTCTGTGGAGGTCAGCGTCCGGAGTATGCAGCTGAAGTTGGCTCTTGGTCATGCCGCTGGTGGTGCAGAGCCAGAGGTGTGGAAGGGTGAGCCACTGGGAGGCTGGGTTGCAGCGTGTGTGCTGGGACCACCCTTGGGGGGTGGTCTGCCCAGGATACTGATTCAAAAAAAGCCAGGGAGGAGGGGGGATGTGGAAAGTGTGACCGGGATGGAGCTGGTCACTGGCGATGTTGGCTGGGCGGACTTGCGGCCGGATGTGCGTGATGCTCTTATCACTGACGGTCCCTCGTGGAAATGGGGATCGACGGTGGAGACACCCCTGGCCAGGAGTGAGTTGCTGAGCACGCCTGGGAGCAGGGGGGGAGAGAGGCTGGTCTGGGGTGGAGCCGGTCACTGGAGGTGTGAGCGGTGCGGACCATCAGGCGGGTGTGCTGAGAGCTTTCTGCACTGGTGGTCCCTGGTGGGGATGGGGATCTTTAGTGGAGGTCAGCCTGGATCGGTGTCGGGTTTGATGTGTGAACATTCTATTTAACACCACTCACAAACACACACAAGTCATCACCATCACCACTACTAGCAGGAAGAGCGCTCCTTACCCCCCCTACCCCCATACATTTTCAGTGCGGGAAAGGTACTCCCACACAAAGGTGCAGCACCCCGAAACCACAACACACCACCCCCTGGTCAACGAGAGCGCAGTTCTACTGCCCATCTTCATAAGTACTGAAGCTGACTGTAATGAAAATGAGAGTCCAGGATTTGTTTAACCTCAAATTCTATGCCCCTCTCAGTGAGAACTTTGGGAGAGCATGGCAGGACTTTGCAGAAGCGATTCAGGATGAGAGGTTTCAATAAAGAGATGTGCAAGGAGTTGGGTATCTTGAGATAGGGTGGAAGTTTCAGTCTGTTGGCCACCGGATTAATAACTTGGATAATGGGAAAAGGACCAATGAACCTGGGATCAAACTTCTTGGATGGTACTTTGAGGCGAAGGTTACAAGTTGACAGCCACACCAGATTGACCTCCTTCAGTTTGGGCACCGCTCTTCTTATCAGCCCCAATTTTGTAACAGTCAGAGGCTTTCCGTAGGGCAGAATGACCTTGGCCCTCATTCAGAGCCGTTCGCTATTTGTGGTCGCTCGTTTAAAAACAAGGGGTGGCTATTCAAATGATCCATACGCACATTGCAGTCTGTTCCCACCTCTAAGTCTGAACGAGCGAGCAAAACATACGCTCGTTTATTTGTTAAAAACACCCCCTGGCCGCTCGCATCCTACGTCATGTCCGCTATTTATTAGATTAATCGAGTACATCGACCAGCGTATGAACTGCTCGCTATTCTTGTGGTTGGTGTTTGCTACCACAAATTTGCGAGCAGTTCTGGCTATAAAATAACCCAGTGACGTGGTCACTGACGCTGCTGTTTTAAATATACACACCCATAAAACGCCCGTTTTGACCTTTAAGCACGCCTGCGTTCGGATCTCCACTCCCCATTTTCAAGCACCTTCCCCTGTTACCACCCACATACGCCTCATTCTGTCACTCAAAATAGCAGGCACTCGCTATATTGCGTACCAACGATTTTCGGCAGCACTGACTGGTTCGCGCATGCGTACTAAAAACCGTACGCATGCGCAGATGTGCAAACATCGCTCGGAACGAGCGTACTGCCGCTAACGAGCGGCTCTGAATGAGGGCCCTTGAGTCCAAATTCATAATAATTTCTGTAGTGTAGCGGTTACTGCTGGTACATCGAAGACTGGCAATTCTTTGAACTCTGGTACTCTGGAATGCTGACCGAATACTATGAAGAATGATGTTTGACCTGTAGATGAATGGTAGAAGCTGTTGTGAGCAAACCCTGCCCAGGGTAAAGTGAATGCCCAGTTGTCTTGGGATGCGGACATATGGATCTGTAAAAAGGTTTCTAGGTCCTGATTGACCCTTTCTGTAGTACTTTTGGAATGAGGGTGATAAGCTGAGGATAATTTTAGTTTAATTTGAAAAATGGAACAGAGGGCTCTCCAAAACGTTGCCACAAACTGTACCCCTCTATCAGAGACAATCTCAGTCGGAAGTCCGTGAATGCAGAAGATATTGACAACAAATAGTTGAGCCAACTCAGGAGCGGAGGGTAGTTTCTTGAGAGGGATGTAGTGTACCATCTCTGAGAACTAATCTACCACTACCCAGATGGTGGTGAAGCCGTTGAAAGCTGGTAAATCAGTTACGAAGTCATGTATAGATGTGACCAGGGATGGTCTGGCACTGACAGAGGATGGAGGGTACTGACTGGAGCTTGTCTGGATACTTTATGTTGTGCACACTGTGGACAGGAAGAGATAAATTTCTGCATTCTCAGTCCTCATGGCTGGCCACCAATATGAGCGTTGAAGGAATTCCAGAGTCTTACATATGCCTGGATGTCCAGAAAAATGAGAAGAGTGGGCCTAATTCAACAATTGTTTGCGTAAATCAGGAGTCACAAAGGTTTTCCCAAGAGGAGGTTGAATACGACTAGTAGTGAAGACTTTGGACTCAAGGACTGAGGTTTCTTTGTGATTCTCGGTAGATGCCTCAGAGGAGAAGGAATGGGAGAGAGCATCTGCCTTTAGGTTCAGTTAACCAGGATGATAGGTCAAGGTGAAATTGAAATGGGAGAAGAATATCGCCCAACGAGCCAGACGAGTACTGAGGCACTGGATATTTTTCAAGTATAATAGGTTTCAATGATCCGTAAAAATGGTGATGGGAAATGTAGCCCCTTCCAAGAGATATTGCCATTCCTCAAAGGCCAACTAAACCACCAAAGACTCTTGTTCCCCAATAGGGTAGTTTTTCTCAGCCATAGAAAATTTTTTAGAGAAGAATCCACAGGGATAGAATTTATTATCCTTGAATCTCTGGGAGAGTACTGCTCCCACTGCTTCAGAGGAGGCATCTACTTCTAGAAAAAACAGGTTATTGACATCAGGCTGTCTCAGGACTGGAGCAGAAATAAAGCCTTGTTTTAAAACTTGAAAGGCAGTTTCAGCCTCGGGAGGCCACCAGGATGGATTCGCTCCTTTGCAGGTCAATGCAAAAATGGGTGCCATGAGAGTAGAAAAGCCCTTGATGAACCTTCGGTAGTAATTGGCGAAGCCTAAAAACCTTTTTACCACCTTCAGCGAATTGGGGTGAGACCAATCCAAAATAGCCCGTACCTTTTGGGGGTCCATTTCAAGGCCGGAACCCGAGATGATGTATCCTACAAATGGAACGGAGGGTACCTCGAACACACATTTCTCTGTAGATGGTTATTGCGTAGATGAGTCAGGAACTCCTTGACTTGAGATGTTTGTCAATATTAGAGGAAAATATTAAAATGTCATCTAGATAGACTATCACGGAAACATACAGTAAGTCCCGGAAGCTTTAGTTCACAAAATTTTGGAAAACAACTGGAGTTTTAAAGAGACCGAAGGGCATTACTATGTATTCAAAATGGTCATCCCATGTATTGAAAGCGATTTGCCACTCATCACCGGCTCATATCCTAATGAGGTTATAAGCTACTCTTAAATCCAATTTAGTGAATATCGTGGCACCCTTTACTCGATCAAAGAGGGGTATGGGATAACGGTTCCTGATGGTAATGTCGTTTTAGCCTCGGTAGTCAATGCAAGGGCGCAGGCCTCCATCTTTCTTGGAGACGAAAAAGAAGCCTGCACCAGCTGGTGAAGAAGAAGGTTGGATGAATCCCTTTTGTAGGTTCTCCTGAATGTATGCCAACATAGCCTTGGTCTCAGGTAAGGACAGTGGGTAGGTATGGCCCTGTGGAGGGGTTTTGCCGGGGGTCAAATCGATGGGACAGTCCCACTCCCGATTTGGCGGCAATTAATCAGCTCCTGCTTTACAGAAAACGTCACTGAATGGAAGATACTGAATGGGTATCTGTGTAGTGGTAGCAAGGCGAAGCTCTTTGACAGGTTTGATTAGAGGAAGGCAAGACACAAGACAAGCATCTTCCCAGGATAGGATTTGCATGGTACTCCAATATTTGTTGGGAGAATGCTTGCATAAGCAGTGATATCGCAGAATAACTCCGTGCGAGTCCTTGGGAATGAAAAAAAATTGGATTGTTTCCGTATAAAGAGCCCCCACATGGACCTGTACCGGTCGGGTACGAAGTGACACATTTCCGTTGGCAATTTGGGTACCATCTACTGCAGACAAAGTAACTGTATGATCGAGGGAGGAAACAGGAATTTGGCATTTCTGGAAGAAGTCAGCGGTGATGAAATTCTCGGCCGCCCCTGAATCAAGGAGAGAGATAACAATTTTAGAGTTGTGCAATAATTCCAGAGAAATGGACAAAATGGACTCAGTTTTTCATGGAGATGAAGACATAACTCCCAACCTGGTGTCTCCAGTACTGGTTAGGAGTGAGAGTTTCCCGGACGGCGAGGATAGGCAGCGACTAGATGACCAGTCTCTCTGCAATACATACAGAGGTTCTCCCGCTGACGCCTTTGCCGCTCCTCCACAGTGAGATGAGACCGGTTAATCTGCATGGGTTCATCGCCCAATGGTTCGGGCAGAGGGGAGACTGGAGTGGTGGTAGGCTGAAATCTGAACTGGTCTCCCCTATTCTTCTCACTTTGATGCTCCTGGTACTGTAGGTCTACTTTATAACAGAGGGAGCTGAGATCAATGAGAGTAGTGGGAAGACCTCAAGTGGCAAGGTCATCTTTCATCCGATCTGACAATCCACTCCAGAAAGCAGAAATCAAAACCTCCTCGGTCCATTTCAACTCTGATGCCAGTGTCTGGAACTGGATAATATACTGGCTAACCGGACGATTCCCTTGATGTAGACGCAGGATCTCAGCTGCTGCTGACGTAGTTCTTCCAGGTTCGTCAAAAATTCTTCAGAAGGATGTCAGAAACTCAGAATAATTATCCAATAATGGATCAGACCTCTCCCAATGTGGTGAAACCCAATCTAAAGCGGTGCCAGACAGAAGGGAAACAATGTAGGCCACTTTGGATTTAGGAGATGGGAAATTCATGGGCTGCAGCGTGAAGTGGACATCGCATTGGGGTTCCCGTCAAACTTGTTGGGTGTCGGGAGGTGCAGATGTGATGGTGCAATCGGAGGAAGGATGGCTGAAGGTGCTGGCGGACTCGGAGCAGCTGGCATTTGGACCGTAACCAGAGAAGCCTGCAGTGTGTCCTGGCAGACATTTCTTGAAGAAATTGAGCCATCTGCCATTGTGAAACTTCTAGTCCCTCTAAATAACTACCGATACCTTGGAGCAGGTCAGCCCTCAAATCCCGTCCACTAGCCGAATCCATGATGCCAGTGCAAACTGTAATTTCTTCATTTCTTGAAGAAATTGAGCCATCTGCCATTGTGAAGCTTCTAGTCCCTCTAAACAACTATTTATACCTTGGGGCAGGTCAGCCCTCCAATCCTGTCCACTAGCCGAATCCATGAGGCCAGTGCAAACTGTCATGGGATGGAGAAGTAGGTGGAGTTGTCTGATACTGGAAGGCAGCTGGTCATAGCTGGGTATGACTCATGAATAGGATGAGGCATCAGGAAGCATGGAGGGTGAGATATGGCTGAGGTAAGGCAGAGAAAAACTCAGTGGACCGGGGGTTGGCTGGGCAACCAGCAGGTGGCGGGCTCTGGAGGCAAGTAGATGCTTGGGAGCTGGACTGATACAGGTTGTGCAGAGAATGCACTAGAACTGCACTGGAACTGTGGCACAAAGGAGCAAGGGAGCACAGGGAACTAGCTGACAGCATACGCTGTGATAGACGTTGCACTGGCAACCAAAGGACCTCTGGACAGCCCTTTAGTACCCTCAGGTAGTGCAGGGTTGGTTACTAGTCCTCCCTGACCATGCTGTAAGCTGATTGGCCCAAGCAGACACCTGACCAAAATCCAACATGGCCAATCCCAGCAATCTACAGCGCGGTAGCGCTATCAGTGTCACCCTCTCTCACCTTCCTCCAGCTGGAGGTTCCCAGTCTGTGATGACTCACCGTGCCGCTCTCCAAGACCCTGCACCACCGCCGGAAGCCCCGCACCACAGTGCCTGGAGAGGTGAGCCCTGCATTCCAGGTAGCCTCTCAGCCCTGGTCGTGACAGGCAGTTTCAAATTTACAGATACAGATGTACCAAGCATTCATGTATTTCATTGTTGGAATCTAATGGGGAAACTCTTGTTGCTGATCTTTCCCAAAGTGTTAAATATTAATTACTTTTACATGCCGTACCTTTTATTATCACTAGAAGTTATTGGCAAATCTGTATGTAACTGCTGAAATGAAGAAAAAATTTGACAATATCCTTCCCAGATTAATAACCAGAATAGTACTGTAGCCCCAGCAGGCAACCTCTAAGACAGATGGTCAACACAGGGAAATAAAAATAATGTACCCATAAAAGATGGTACAGAACTAAATGGAGCCAGACAAGCCTTATGTCTTCTAGCTAAGTGAAGTGTTATGTTATGTGTATGAGGTGTCTGCGATATAATGTAGTAAAATATTACAGAATGTCATCTAGCTGAGTGCAGTGTTATTTATGATTGTGGCACATTTTATATACCCACTATATCAGATAGCTAAATAATAATGAATTGGATGCAGCTGGACAAACCTTATGCACCTACCTAAGTGTAGTGTTATGTTATGACTGTGGCACATCTTGAATGTATTTATGCATTAGCATCTACATTACAATTTAGTACATTAATACAGTGTGTTATCTACATGTGTGTAGTGTCATGTTATGTACAGTATATGACACATTTCCAAAACACTGTATCTAAAAGCAATTCAATTCTAATATCAAATGAAAAACATTCTCTAAGATTATTAGTGCATTGCAAGATTAGAACTATAAAGTTCACATTAGTTCATGCACAGTATTAGAAGTTTTTTTTTTTTTAAAACATTTTTTTTTATTATTACCTTGGTATTTATAAAGCAATGACGTATTATAAAGTGATGTACAATGAGATTATGACATAACTTAAATAAATTATATCAAATGAGATAAAACAGTAGGTACAGATGACCCTGCTCTAATGATCTTACAATCTAAGAGCTTTGGGAAACAGTGCTGAATGTAGGAGAAGAACAATTGGTTGGGAAAATCCAGCTGGCTTTTTTTTAGGCAGCACCATTATAAATAGAAATGTGTGGTTCGGTTTTCCTGACATATGAACATACGTGAAATTAGAGGTTCCAAGTCATATCGAGTCCTTGTTCGGAATTACTTTGGACTTCTGAATTGAACCAAGTCCCGGGTTGGTTCTGCAGTCAGTTCAGAACTCAGATTTAAAAAACAAATTTGGGATTTGGATTGCATTTAAACCAAAACACTTGAGGATGTTTTTGCCAAAAACAAAATTAAAACACGATGATGAATTAGAACTAGAGATGTGCGGCAGACCATTTTTGCTGCTTCTAATTTTGGTTCTGATTCACAAATAAAGCTAAAATCACATAATTTTAGATTTTTTTGTTCCTACACAATTATTAACCTCAATTTCCACCCATTTCCAGTCAATTTTGACCGCCTCAAAATTCACAATATTGTTTTCATCCAGTTTGGGCCAAAGGGTTGCACCAAGCCAACTGGTTGACTAAGCAAAGCAATAGTAGTGGGCAGTTCAACTTCCAGCATGGCATCTATGTAGTTGAAGGCAATGAAAGGAAGGGTTGATTCATAGTAAATTTAATTTAATTTTTTGATTCTGAAGCAAGTATATTAGGGAGTAGGGGAGGCATTTATAAAGAACATTTACTCATTGAAGTCAGTCCTTGCTCCAGTTGAGCTCTTCGGTGGTTCCAAATTTAAATAAATAAATAAAAGGGTAATGCGGGAGATGGTGTCTGTGGCGATAAAAAATTCTGGACATTTTTTGGTATTCATCAACCGTATGTAGAAGTTTTCAGCGGCTGTGGTAGTTCAACTTCCAAACATGGCACATCTAGGAAACAGAATAGCACTGCAGTGGCAGACATGATGGCAGTTTAATAAACTATACAACCCCATAGAAGAAACCAATATTTTTTTCATTAATCTCAAACTGAGTCAGAGGTCCAAGGGAGATGGAATATGTATGTAGTTGTATTTATGTATGTAGCAAATGTATGAGGGAGGAGGGGAGGCATTTACACAGAACATTTACTCATTCACATTTTTAAATCACATGGGCATGCAGCAGAGGCTGTCTCTGGCCAAACAAATGTCTGGACATTTTTGGCATTCATCAACCACATACAGAAGATTTTAGCGGCTGTGGCATTTAAACATCCAAAATGGCACATCTAGGAAACAGAGTGGCAGCAACTTCATTAATGAAGAACTAGATCAGTGGCCCCAGTATATAGTTGAAGTTGGGGAAAAGAAGGATTGATTTAATAAAATTTTTTGGTTCCTAAGAAACTTTATGAGGAAGAAGGGGGATCTGACAGGATCTGAGTCCTGGCTGGGATTTTCCCACCAGACTCGAATACAAAATCGAGCCAAAATGTTATCCTCCCGGCTTTGGATTTCATGGGTTATGGATTTGATATAAATCCCTCTTGCAGTGATTAGAGTGCAATTTCGCACAGGATCACCAGAAGGAAAGCTCACACTAGACTGCCAGGGCAGAAATGAATTGATAATTACAACTGGGTGAACATGTCCCATGTTTTGCCCACCCAATAAACTTGGTAGATCAGATTTTTTTTTAAATGAAAGAGTCATACAGGAGATGCTCTCTGTGGCCATAAACATTTCTGGACATTTTTGGCATTCATCAACTGCATGTAAAAGATTTCAGTGGCTGTGGCAGTTCAATTAACAATATGAAACTTCTAAGAAAAAGAATGGCACTGCAGTGGTAGGCAGGATGGCAGTTTAATAAACTATAACAATATGTTTGTCATCTACACAAAAAGACAGTCAGCAATGTCCAAATCAGTGCACAATGCAAAGAAAAGAGGTGCAAGATGGAATTGTCCTTGGGCGCTCCCACTGATGGGAGTAATGCCAGTGTTGCACCTGCCCATTTTGAGTCTTGAACAGGTGGAAATACTATTCATGTTGCAGCAAAAAATACTAGAAGCTCTGAACAGGAAGGGGCAGATGTATTATTAAAGTTTGGTACTAAACATCTCTCATCATCGTGCTTCTGTGGGTAAGGCAAAAGGGTGCAGGTGCTGCGGGTGTCACAAGGGGTCCAGCGGGTGACGCAGAAGGGTCCAGCTGCTGCTGCTGAGAGTCCGGCAGGTGCTGCGGGGGGTGGCCTGGCATGTGGACCACACCCACACTGCTAGTCATTGGCCACTGACACTAGTGACGTCATGACGTCGGGTCACAGATGCCCCAAAATATTCCAGTTTTTGGAATATTTCGTTTTTTAGAATAATGGATATGGGAGACTCAACCAGTATATCTATTTGTGATTTTAGTTTAAATTAATACAGTATGAAACAAAAAAATAAGCAACAGAGCAGCAGCAGAAATGCACAGCAATTTAAAAAAAAATAGGACATCTATGAAACATTGCCACAGACAGAGCAGAGGCAGACAGGATGACAGTTTAATAAACTATAAAAATGTAAGTCAGCAATGCACACTTTAACAAATCAATAACTTCAGTGACAGGGACTGCCACTTGGGGCTGAAGTGATTAGTTTGTTCGGGCCCCCACAAAACAAGTTACCAATGGGCATAAGGTAGCTAGCAGTATTATTAATCCTCTCTACAGTTAGAACTGGAAGAGGTAATTCTGCTCATCGGATTCCTCACCCTCATCAATGTGTATAGCCTACTCAGATAATATTAATTAATTTCTGCTGGAATCCACCTCTACAAGTAGCTCTGTATTGTTTTGACGTAATTGGCTGTAAAAGTTTCTCCTCATGGAATTTCTAATTCATTTTGATGAACATCATCTTTTCCACATTTTGAGGAAGTAGCCTCCTATGCCGATTGCTGATAAGGTTTCCGACTGTGCTCAAAACTCTTTCTGAGTACACACTGGAGGGTGAGCTGCTTAGGTAATGCAATGCCAGACTGTACAAGGGCCTTCAAATTGCCTTTTTGTCTTTCTAGTAGTCCAAGGGCTACTGTGACATGCCTTTGTGTATGTTGTCATGAAAATAATCTTCCATCACTCTGTGGATGGTGACCCTATCAGATGGAGTCATGGTAGTGGTGTAACAAATTTTCGCCAATTCTTTTAGACCCAATCAGATGTCACAAATTGACTCCTCTGCATCACCACTGAGTCATCTGGGAGAACTGAGTTTTTTCCTGGTAACTGCTGGAGAAACTGAAGGAAGAGATGTCATCGTGTTGTGTACCACTTGAGCTGCCAACTTGCTCACCAGGTGCTCTTTGCATCTCTTAAGATCTGGGTCAGTTGGAAAGAAAAATAACATGATGTACGACTTAAACCTAGGATCAAGCACAGTCACCAAAATGTAGTGATTCAATTTAAAGATATTGGCAAACCTTGGATCCTGGTGAAGCGAACAAATAACTTGATCTACAAGTCTGACATACCTAGTGTAATCGCTTTGTTAGTCTCCTCCTTCAATTTCTCAAGTTGATCTTTCAAAAGCCTAATTAGGGGAATCACCTGACTCAAGCTAGCAGTGTCTGAACTCACTTCACAGGTGGCTATTTCAAAGGGTTTGAGCACCTTGCACAAGATGGAAAGCATTCTTCACTGCCCTGGACTAAGTGACACTCCCCCTTCTCTCCCAATGCCATGGCTCATTGTATAGCTCTGTACGGCGTTTTGCTGTTCATCCATCCGCTGAATCATATAAAGGGTGGCATTCCACCTGGTTACCACCTCTTGCTTCAATTGGTGGCAGGGCAAATCAACTGTTCTTGCAGCTGCTGCAATTTCCTGCATCCTGTTGCTGAATGGTGAAAATGTACAAACATTTTTCGGGCCACAGACAGCATCTCCTGCATGCCACTATCATTTTTTTAAAAAGTCTGTATCACCAAGTTGATTGGTTGAGCAATACATGGGATGTGTTGGAATTCACCCAGCAGTAATGAGAGTCCAAGTTGGGTAAACCATTTTGCTATAACATGCCTTAATTTTTTTAAGAGGTTGTCAGCTAAAAGCATTTGTAGGGCAATAACTATGTTTTTTTAACCTCCTGATACAGCCAAGGAATGGCTTTCCAGGTAAAATGTAACTGAGATGGAATTTGGTACAGGGGACACAGGAACTCAAATAACTACATGAAACCCACTGCATTAATTGCAGTTATTGGACACAGATCTAATACTAGCATAGCCGTGATGGCATCAGTGATCCGCTATGCGACTGGGTGAGAGCTGTTATGCTTGCTTCTCCTTACAAAGGATTGCTTCACAGTCTGCTGTTTTTTTAAATTACTATTCTTCTTGGTCCCCTTCTGGGATGAAGATCCATCCCCAGCAGCAGCAGCAGTAGCAGCAGGCCTAGTGCTCAAGGATTCTTCTGAAGCATCCTGGAAAAGGGAGGAGTCACCTAGCCTTAACAAATTGGATGCAGGACTACCTCCAAGTATTACTGTGGATATTGAGGATGAAAGTGTTGGTGGTAGAGATTGCAGATTTTGGGATCTAGTTGAGAGAAAGGTGCTAGCAAATGCTGGACTGCATTTTGTTGTTTTTTAGCACCAGTTTCTGATGTCAAAAAATGTTTATGAGTTTGCTTCAAATGACATAACAGGAGGAGGTTCCTAGATGGTTAACATCCCTACCTCTACTTACCGTGGTTTTACAAATGCTACAGATGGCTTGACAATTGTTGTCAGGATTTGAGTAAAACTAATTCCATACATAAGTGCATTTGTTGGTCCTATGCCCAGGCATGACAATGGCATTCCTCTTATCAAGAGCTGCTTCCAATGGTGCCTGACTTACACAAACAACATCTTCAATATCCTAGTGCCAGTATCAGCTACACAAATATCCTCCTCATCCTCTTGTACCTCCTTGATGGCATCCTCAATTTTGTATGTCATCAGCTATATTTGTGCTGCTCATCCCCACATTTCCCCACATTTGCAGAGGGAGCAGAAATGGTGGAAGGTGGCTTCTCTACAAGTACAACAGTTTCAGAAAGGTCAGCCTTACACATTGCACTCGTGGACATTAGACTCACCTCAGGAATTTGTGTCATTTCTGTTTCTAAATGCAAGGTTTGTTCTACTGCCTTAGTGATTTTATTTTTTTTACACCTCTTCTACACTCTAAGTTATAAGGCCTGGCATTGTCATGAGAGGCAGAGGAAAATGCCTCACTGACATTTGCAGAACCACCACTCATAAATAAAGGCCAAGTCTTTCTTTGACACTGTGTGTGGTGAATGGTATGTTGGCAATATTATGTTTTTCTGCAACACACTTTCAATTTATTACATGTGTTTTTTTCTTTAGCACTGCATATTTTTTTATTTATTTAGATGCCCTGACTTAGACCCTCTGTGCCCTTGAGCATTGGCTTTAGTAGATGACATTGAAGGACTAGTGTCATCATTACTGGTGGCAGCAGCTGCAGCAACAGTATTTGGTTGCTCCTCTCTAAACGGAACATTATTCATTTTTCTATTCGCTGATAAATATTTGGGTGGGTTCCAATTCCAAGGAATCCGAACTGCTCATCTCTAATTAGAACCAAAACACATCTCTAATTACGGTATAAGCCTACATTAATAAATAATAAGGTAGTCACGTGGTACCTCTTTGCACCTAGCAGTGGTGTGTTATGACTGGAATGAGGAGAGACAGCAGGAGGCATATGAAACATGTCATCGTACAAATCTTTAAACAGTAAGCTGCTAGCAACTAAAATTGTCTCACCTTTTATCAAAACTGAGTGTATTTCCTATAATAGTTCTAGATGAGGCCTTTGTCCATCTCGCTTCTTCAAAAGAGTCAGGACAGATAGTCCCCATTTTCTATTATAGTTGTTCCCCATGTCACCAAAGAGGAAGCGGAGATTGCTAAAAGAGAAATATAGATGGCAATAGCTACAGTATTATACTGTAGTATATATGGATAACAGAATACAAAATGGAAGCTGAACGATCCAGAATTTAATTGCATTGTAGTTTTAAAATTGATTTCTAAGTTTGCACAAATGTTGTTTTTGATTGCCTTGTATAAATATATTTGGAAACAAACACCAGCTGTTGGTGAATCATAGGTATGTTATTGCTTGCGGTTGGGAACTTTTAGAATATTTTTGATATTTCAGTAATAATAATGAGATTGAGAGATTGCTGTTAGCCATTAGGGGTGTATATTAGTAGCTTTGATTGGCATATGTTTTAAACAAATATGCTATATAAGGCTTATGACCTATATGACAATTATATTGCATATCTGATGTTGTTTGCTCTTTATGTATGTGCATAATAAATCTTAACGAGACTTTTTTGTGTACTGTTATTCTTCCGTGATATTTTTTATGGAGGACCCACTCATATAAATCCACCATTGACACATGGAGAAGTAAGGAGGACTTAAAGCTGGGGTACTTGATCAACTGTGGCCACAATATAAGAGCTTTTTTGTCTTATTTTGCTCCATGTGCTCTGTCTTTGGTCATCTGCCTGTGTGACTAAGTGTTTCATTAATGGCTTGTCCTTGTTGAAGTCTTCTTTAAGAATTTTTCTTTTAATATTGATATTTTAAAGTTTTAATTTATTGAAAATGTTAAAGTTTAAATTTTTAGGATATTTTGTCTGCAATATCTTGCAAAATGTAGTGTTTCTGTTAGAACTTGTGTTTGTAATTGGCCAGGGCCTGACAGCAGCTGATGTTTTGACAGGAGCTGATGTAAGAGTGGCTACTTTTAAACTGTCATATACTGGATAGTGTCCAGGATACCTCCTACTGTGACAAAGCACCTTAAACACTATAAGAATGAGTTTAGTAGAATGTGGAACAAGTGTATTTGTGAAGGGCCATTCAACCTAATGAGGTTATAAAGTTTCCCCCAATTAGGATTAATTCTACTTTAGTAGGGAAGAGACCCTCTTCCATTGCATTGAATACTGAAGACTAAACTATAAAAAACAGATAAGCCATTCTGATGGAACAAGGAAAATAATTAGTGGGTAAAGGATCTCCAACGTTAGATATCCAGCAAGGCAGTCCAGCAAGTGTGATGTATTAGACGTATGGAAGTCTAACTTAATCTCTAAAGATTAAGAGATAAATTAGGGGGAAAGTCTGTTGAGTGGAAGGCATATACATTATGGCTAGAAGCATCTAGTTATGTTCCCCCTTGAGCCTAAGTAGCACAGACAAAGGGCCTGATTCAGTAAGGATCACAATTGCAATGCTGTAAGGATTGCAATTGCAATGATGCAAGCAGGCAGCTTTGCAATTACAATCCTTGCAGATATGGTAATGCAGCAGAAGGCATCATACCTCCTGTGCATTACTTATCCGAGCTGCATTGTCCAATGCAGCATTGGATAATCTGCATAACATCGGCTGGCTAAAGTGACCCATGGGGTCACACAGCTGGCCACGACAGTAGAGAGGAAGAGGACTGGAAATCTCCATCAGTCAATGGAGAACCTGGCCTTTTCCCTCCCCTCCAATGGTGGAGACATGCCTCAGTTTTAGGAAACATAGGCCACAATGGCGTAACTATAAATTTTGCTCCCCCCTGCCAAAAATATTTCTGATGCCCCACCCCCATGCAGGGCCCCAGGTAGTGGTCCCCCTATGCAGTGCCCCTTACATAATGCCCCCGGTAGTAGACCCACTTATATAGTTCCCCCAGTCCTAACCCCCCAGCAGTGCCCCCAGTAGTAGTCCCTCCCTGCAGAGCCTCCAGTAGTAGTCCTCCCCCAGCAATGCCCCCAGTAGTAGTCCCCCACCAGTAATTCTCACCTATGCAGTGCCCCCAGCAGTAATCCCCACCTATGCAGTGCCCTCAGTTGTGGTCCCACCAGTGCTATGCCCCCAGTAGTGGTCACACCACTGCAGTGCCCCCAGTAGTAGCCCCCCCAGCAATGCCTTCAGTAGTAGTCCCCCCCAGAAATGCCTCCAGTAGTAGACCCCCCACAGTAACACCCCCAGTAATAGCCCCCCCAGCAGTGCCCCCAGTAGTAGTCCCACCCCAGCAGTCCCACCCAGAAGTGCCCCCAGTAGTAGTCCCCGCAGCAGTGCCCCTAGTAGTAATCCCCCTCTATGCAGTAGTGGTCCCACCAGTGTGCAGTGCTCCTAGTAGTATTCCCAGCAGTGCCCTTAGTAGTAGTCCCCCCCAGCAGTGCCCTTAGTAGTAGTCCCCCCCAGCAGTGCCCTTAGAAGTAGTCCCCCCCAGCAGTGCCCTTAGTGGTAGTACCCCCCCAGCACTGCCCTTAGTAGTAGTAGTCCTCCCCAGCAGTACCCTTAGTAGTAGTCCTCCCCCCCAGCACTGCCCTTAGTAGTAGTAGTAGTCCCCCCTAGTGCCCTTTGTGGTAGTAGTCCGTCCTTCCCCCCAGCAGTGCCCTTAGTGGCAGTAGTCCCCCCCAGCACTGCCCTTAGTAGTAGTAGTAGTCCCCCCTAGTGCCCTTAGTGGTAGTAGTCCCCCCCCAGTGCCCTTAGCAGTAGTCCATCCTCCCCCCCAGTGCCCTTAGAAGTAGTCCATCCTCCCCCCCAGCAGTGCCCTTAGTGGTAGTCCCCCCAGCAGTGCCCCCCACCCGGCCAGAAACACACACACACACAAAGAAAATAAAACTCCGCTTACCTTGATCCCCGCTCCGGCATGCTTCTCCGTGCAGCGTCCTCCCGGGCAGGCCCTCTCAGCATGATGGGAGAGACATCATGACGTCTGTCCCATCACGCACTGCAGGAGCCGGAAGCCCGGCTCCCGCAGTGGGCGCAGCAGCCGATGAAAGTCTGACAGACTCTCATCGGCTGCTAAAACAAACACACAGCTGACGACGCCGGCAGCTGTTTGTTTGTTGCTAGTAATGTAGTGCGGACGGCACTTATGTGCTGTCCATACTACCACCCTGCCTGGGTGACTAACAGATGCTAGAGGTCCAGTAGGACCTCTAGCATATGTATCCTCCTAGGCGGTGGCCATTTTGGGAGGGCTGTTTTCTGCAGATTTCATGCGGACGGCCAGTCCGCATGGAATCTGCAGGCAGCCACCTCGCCCCACAAGCCTCCGTGCCCCCAAGCCACCGCGGGGGCTGTAGTTATGCCACTGATAGGCCATCACTGCCCCCTCCCTGCCCACAAATGGCAGCAGACTGTCAATCACTGACAGTCTGCAAGCGAGATCGCATACCCATTCTGCACATCTGCAGAACGGGTCATGCACCTGCGCAGATTACCAAACATCTGGAATCTGCATTCAGCAGTGCACTACTGTGCACTGCTGAATCAGGCCCAATGTCTGTTACGATAATAGACCCAGAGAGTCCAGACTCATTGGAAGCTATTCTTCCAGCAACATTGCCATTAGCTAATAAAAGGAAACCAAGTGTCAGACAGAGTAGAGAAAATGCAATTACTAGTTAATCCTAAAACACAATTGTATTGTACATATCAAACAGATGAAAATGGAATTATATAATTACATCATAGATCTACAACTGTTTGTTGTATCACAAGGAATGAGATGTTGATGAAGCAACATGTACTTATAATACTTTTGCCCACACTTATGGCACAACATATACTGATGATGATGGTGATGATGATGATGTTGATGATGGAAACATAGTTCAATATTGCTTATAGATTAATGAGGACAATTAATTAGTGCCGCATAAAGTGAAGTACTAAAATGGCAGCAAACTATGTGAGGTTACACACAGACAACATCACTACAACTGGAAGTATATGAAGTAGGGAAGTACAGCAACAATCCATGTCCAAGATCTAAAACCTAATATAAAAATTTGATTGACTATTAATGATCTCCCAGAGGATCTAGCAACTTTGGCAGCACATCATGAGGAAAACTTGGTAACCAAGAGATTACAAACAAATTAAATCATGAACCTTCTGGAAAAAGCAGTCCAAGCCACTTGTGGTATTGCTGGCCAACAAAATACATTTTATTACCGATCACCCAAAATTTGATATCTCACAAATTATTTGTTTCAGTTGTTAGGGAAAGGGACACTTTGCTAGGCAATGTAAATGTCTAAAGAAACCTAGACAGACTCCTTCTAAAAATAACAATTCATAAATTGTAGATCTTCAATGATTGGATGAAGCAGTCCTAGTTAACACTATGACATTAATATGAAGTTATTCTAAGAAACCAACTACAGATTAGACAATTGGACATTCTAAACATTAGTTTATAAAAGGCCTGATCACTTGTAACAGACAGAAGTACTTTACCATCACAAATAAAATATTATACATGCAGTAAGGGTAACACAATTATTATCCTAAAAGAAACACAAGTGGTAAAGATAACAACCAATCCACTAACCAGTGAGCATCATTCCTATTAGCTGCAGATGTCCCAGCTAAATTGATAGAAAGATTTATTGTGTAAACTTGGGGGTACTATAAATTGCACCCCAGATTGGGCATATTTACAAGTGCCAGATTCAATCCACGAAATGGTTAATAATGCATTGCTACTCAGCTTCTGAACTTTCTTCAGAAGAATCAAAAATGTTCTCAACACCTGACACATAGTTGAAAACAGAGTCTAGTGATGTTAAAGAGATTCTACATGCTACACCAATTACTGTAAAACTGAAAACAGGAGCAAAAATTTACAGTAGACCACAATACCCTTTAAAACCGGATGCAAAAAAGGGCATGTTTCCATGAATTTAGGAATTATTACATCAAAGGGTATTGGTTAAAAACACAAGGTCCAGCAAATATGCCCATTTTTACTTTAAGCAAGAGCAAGGGGAGGAGCTTTAGGCCTGTTCAAGACCTAAGAGCAATTAATACAATTGTTAACCCATTGCATCCTGTAGTACTAAATCCTGCTACTGTTTTAATGCAAATTCCATCAAATAGTACATATTTTTCCTGTAATTGTTTAGCGCTCTACATTCTTTTCAATTCCAATACATCCATATAGTCAATATCTGTCACACACTGGGGTTATAGACCCTGTTACCGTGTCCGGCGGTGTTGGGTCATTGCCATTCGTGTCACTCCTGGCCATGTCTGGTGTCCCCAAGTCCTGGCTGGCACAGCTCTTTTTGTGCATAGAATTCCTGAGTCTCTGGTTGGCACATCTCCATGTGGGCCTGGCATATCCTTCCTAGTTGTATCTGTGGCACTGGAACATGGGTGTTGCCATCTCAGATGTTGTCTAGGTGACTTCAACTGACTACCAGATTTCTGGATTCACTTAATGTACATTGCTGACCAATAGGTGCTAAGAGTGCCCTATTTAAATCTCCTCTGTTGACAGAACAATTGTCAGTACAACTCACTTCAATATGGTATTTACTCTGCTATGTAGTACAGTTATATGTGCTCATAGGTATACTGCACTGCTAATTACTGTACCGTGCCATGCGGGTTAAAGCAATTCTATTCAATAGCCTTTTCCCAGTGTGATAAATCAGGGGATAACATATGGAAATCCAACTGTGGAATCAATGGGTTTTCCTGCACGTTAAACACTCGATGGTGTCTTTTTCCCATTGAGTTTTCCTCACAGCTCCTGAAGCTGTGAGGAAAAGTCTACCTCTGGGAAATCATGGTTAACCACAGTATTTGAATTGATGACCACAGGTGTTTAGCTGCATGATAAACTCTGTGGCTAATTTAATTCCCCCCCATGGAATGCATCTGCACAAAATATCCATTACTTGCACCCATGATGTACACCGTGCCTATGACTTATCTCCAGTGACCTGCATACAAAGTGTGTCTTGCATCATTCTGTCTACATTCATCTCCTGCACTGCCCTGCATTACTCACATAATCCTGTAGGTCCCCATTTCCCTGAAGCACCAGCTATGTCTGCTATATTCTGTATACAGTATCATGCAGTACATCATGTTCCATTCTCCTAGACGCAGTCACTGGTACTGTAAGCACTCCAGTGCATTCATTCCTATTTGCACTGATTGGTAAGCCTGAGTTCTGTTTAATTACATCCTCATACTCTATCAGTATTCACCAACATCCATTTAGATACTGTATAAACATTGGCCTTATGTGAAGGAATCCTATTAGAGCCTCATGCTGCTGCTATACTCTGATTTTGTATCCTGACCTAAACCCACAAAACCTTAGGGCAATGACAATATAATTTTGCATTCACATTTTGTGGCACACAATACACCTGGACTAGGAATCTGCAGAGCTTTGTAATTTTTCCCTCAAGCTTCAGTAAAACCCTAGCTAAAATCTTACAATTTCTTGTTTTTCCATGTGAATTTACATTACTTAATTATGTACTACTACTGTATGCTCCCCAAATTTTGTATCACCAGTTATTGAGTACAGAATAACTATTGTAGTTCCTTGCACAAAACATAAAAAATCCAAAGACAAAATCAAACTATGTCAGAAATAACTTTATTATATAGGCCATTGTGTATCTGAAGGCCAGAGACATCTATATCCAAATAGAGTTGCAGCCATTCACAATATCAGTTCACTCATTAACAAAGAGTAAATTAAGGGTTTTTCTGGGAATGGTAGGATACTACGCAACAATTAACTGCACGTTTGTATGGCTAGACTAAGGATTCTGTACCAGAACTATTGGGAAAAACTAAGAAAACTAAATTTAATTTCAACTGCTAATAACATGATCTAATTGGAGCTCCCTATTTAGGGTTACCCAATCATAGTATGGATTTATTTAGCACATGCAGCAGTAGTCCTTCAAAATTACATGGTGGCAAATAAAAAAACTGGTAGCTTATTTTAGTGCCCACATACTGTAGGTGCAGTAGCAAAGGTATTACCTGTATGTCTTAAGGATATAGGACCTCATTCAGAGTCGGTCGTAGCGGCCACACGGTCGTACGCATATGATGTTTTTCTTTCTGCGCCTGCGCACGGCTAGCTGTGCGCATGTGCGTATGAGCTCTACTGATGAAAAATACTGTCGGTCATAGGGCTTCTGACACGGAAGTGGGTTGCTAAATTTGATTGACAGGAAAGACCGTTTGTGGGAGTATACGGGGTGGTGGTCTGCAAACGGAGGCGTTCTTCAGCGTTTCCAGGTGTTTTAGGGGAGTGCATAAATTGCTTTGTACGACCAAGAGTTGCGGATGCATGACAACATCACTCTACGAACAGGATGATCGTCCAGGCTAAGGTAGGCAAGAAGCATCCATAAGCCACAACAGTACAATCGTTAATCCAATGTTACCTGCGATGTTTCTAATTGTAACCACACAAACCAAGCAGCTAAGATTGCTGCATTGTAACTATTGACACTGCTAATTACCTTGTAACTGATTTCACTTGCGTATGCATTAGGGAATTCGTTACACCAATGTTTATTTGTGCTTTTTAAACATTTTTTAGGTAAAACAGTTTTTAAAACATCTAGCACTGTGTTTTGCGTAACAGCCTTTTCAGATACCATACTTTATAAACCTTGTATACATTGATATAGTTAAAGATAGACATTTTTGGTAATAAAATTTTATTTTTTTTGAATTCGCCTTTCAGCACAATTTAAATAACAATTGTTACGGCAACATTTGCATATAATTCAAATAATAAATTTTTTTTTTTTTAAAAAGAGCTTGAGACATTGGTGACAAGAAATATGGGGACTGGACAACAGGTGAGGGAGGAGATATCCAGGGCTACTTTCGGTGTTTGGGCCGGCTTGGAGGAAGAGGAAAGCTACGGACAGCCGACTGGCGTGTAACACGCCGACTGGCCTGGCCAGAGGTAGATGGGATTGCCTCTGGCATAGGCATAGGGGTCTCCATACTTGCAGGGGTGGCTGTTGGGCTGCCAGAGGTGGTGGTCCTGGGAGGAAGGGAGCCTTACTCCATCATGGCAGGTGGGTTTGCCTGCTCCTGGGTATTGGCCAAATGATCTAGGGCCCCAGCAATGGTCTCCAGGGCCACCGCCACCCTCACCAGAGTGGTCTCCATCCTCAGAAGAACACATCTGTTCTCCTGAGTTTGGGAGACCAACCTGGTGAGGAGAGGCACTGCTTGGTCTGATGGTTGCCCTGGAGTAGACTCCACAGGGTCCCCAGATGGAGTACTTGGATCCTCCCCTGCAGAGTATCCATCTGTGCTGGACCCAGACCTGACCTCAGGAGCAGACACTACCTCCTCTGAGTCTGGAAAAAAAATATAATATAAACATTAGTATTTTTCATTTAAAAAAAAAACGCATACACGTTTTAGCTTTATACTTGTTTGAGTCTTCAAAATATTTACATTCTTGCACATGTGGTGCATTGAAGTCGGCCATGTCAGTGTCCATAGTGGACACGCCGACTATCTCCTCTTCCGTCACACATCCCTGAGCCAACGTCTCCAACCTCGTCAAGGCCAGCTCCTCAGGGATGGGACCACCACCTGTCCCTGCAGCATGGTCCACCCTACTCCGTAGCTTCCTCTTCAGTTTGTACTTGAAATCAGTCCAGCTGTCAATGTTATTTTGCATTTTTTAAGGGTTAGTTTTTGAAAATAAGATCTCTTTTTTGACTTCAGTACATTCACAATATCATTTTCTTACCATTTTTTAATGACTTTCTGGGTTCTGTGGGTTGTCCCCACAGCATTAACAGCCCTGGATATCTCCTCCCAAATCCTGTCTTTGGATCCAGCCCCCATATTTCTTGGGGCATGGACAAGGTTATCCATTGTCATGGTCACCAATGTCCCAAGCTCAATCCGTGAAAGCGTAGGGTTTCTTGGCCTTGGCCTGCTTGGGCCCGCCTCCTCCTCCTCTAGTGGTGGAATTGGATTCCCAGCACCTACAACATTTTTAAAATTAGATAAAATATCAAAAATATATTTTTGCAAATATGAACTGTTCTTGTGTTGTTTAAAAAATGTGATTCGCACTTACCTGCCTCAGTTGGCCTCTGCTCACCATGCTCCTCACTTGACATTTTTCTAACCTGTGAGAGAGCATGAAGAATACTGCTTGTGCAGACTATTTTATAGATGTGAGTGCATCCCTGGATTGGTTACCCGTGCATCCTTATTTGCCTAAATACAATGCACACCATTCCTGCATTCCGTAATCACTGTGTGGGTTGGGCTAGATGTGAGCGCATCCCTGGATTGGTTACCCGTGCATCCTTATTTGCCTAAATACAATGCACACCTTTCCTGCATTCCGTAATCACTGCATGGGTTGGGCTAGATGTGAGCGCATCCCTGGATTGGTTACCCGTGCATCCTTATTTGCCTAAATACAATGCACACCTTTCCTGCATTCCGTAATCACTGCGTGGGATGGGCTAGATGTGAGCGCATCCCTGGATTGGTTACCCGTGCATCCTTATTTGCCTAAATACAATGCACACCTTTCCTGCATTCCATAATCACTGCGTGGGTTGGGCTAGATGTGAGCGCATCTCTGGATTGGTTACCCGTGCATCCTTATTTCCCTAAGTACAAATGCACACCTTTCCTGCATGATTCAATAAATGTGTTTTTTTTTTACTTTATTTAAGGCCAAGCCAAATGTACCCTTACTTGTGGGTTGTAGTTGGAGTGATTTGTGGTGCAGGAAGGGATTGTTAGTGGTTACATTGTTTGGAGTTGTTTGAGTGTTGCTTGTGTGTGTTGTTTGAGAGGTGCTTGTGTGTGTTGTTTGAGTGTTGCTTGTGTGTGTTGTTTGAGTGGTGCTTGTGTGTGTTTTTGGACTGTTGCTTGTGTGTGTTGTTTGAGAGGTGCTTGTGTGTTGTTTGAGTGTTGCTTGTGTGTGTTGTTTGAGTGGTGCTTGTGTGTGTTTTTAGAGTGTTGCTTGTGTGTGTTTTTGGAGTGTTGCCTGTGTGTGTTGTTTGAGAGGTGCTTGTGTGTGTATTTTGAGTGTTGCTTTTGTGTGTTTTTGGAGTGTTGCTTGTGTGTGCTTTTGGAGTGTTGCTTGTGTGTGTTGTTTGAGTGTTGCTTGTGTGTGTTGAGTGTTGCTTGTGTGTGTTGTTTGAGTGGTGCTTGTGTGTGTTGTTTGAGTGGGTTTTTTTTATTTTTTTTTACAAATTTTTGTGTGTTGGTTTATTTTTTTTATTTTTTGGGTGTTGGTTTTTTTATTTTTGAATTTTGTGTGTTGTTTTTTTTTTAAATGTTTGTTTTGGGTGTTGTTTTTATTTAAGTACAGTATCAGATTACGTCGGCGCTACACTGGTGCGATGGAATGATTGTAATTAAAACCAATGGGGATAGATACACTATATAAATAGATATGGATCAGTGCTACACCTATTCAGTGCTGCACTCAATGTGATGGAGATGGAAATAAATGTGCTACACAGACTAATATAATCCAATATGCTTGGTATATATTTATTGTAAAAATCAGGGTCACAGATGCCCTTATATATTGATTTTTGGAAGTGCACTGTTCTGAGTGAATATAGATACCTATAAATGAACCAGGACTCTAGGTATCGATAGGGTATTGGTCTCAGAGTCAATGTCCTGGGTATATGATAGGTAATCTATAGTGTTTATGAAAATGGTGTACTGTTTATAGTCACCAATGGTCTCTCTGTTAAATAGATGGTAAATGTCTGGTGGTGTACGCGGGGTGTTTAAAGAATGTGTCTGGTGGGGTGGTGTCCCGTATCCCCCAGGTGCACAAACTTACCCTCAGCATCCTTTTCTGCTCACCTCCGGGTGGGCGACATCCACTTCTTCGGTCTTCTGTCTTCTGGTCCCTCGTTCCGCTATGTCTGTCAGCGCGCGTGGATACACGCGCTGACTGGGAAGCAGAGTCCTCAACCGTGGGTCTGCAAGACTTCCGGGTAGTGAACTCTCGCGAGATCGTGCACTTGCCCGGGCTCAGCAGTTCCATAGCGGTGGCTCAACTTGGCACCACAAGGAGACTTCAGGAGTTGGACATGACAATGTGTATAGTGTCTTGGATGAAACAGCAAGTGTCCTCCCAATGCGTATTGGCTATGCAGCCTTCCTCAGGGGTTAGAGTGCGCCATCTTGTGTGTGGCTTAAATACTCTATGTTAGCAGCCATCTTTGTTGTGGTATAAGTGACCATATTGTAGTGGCAGCCATGTTATCTGTGGGCTAATTAATTGTTCACAGTATGGATGTCGTTTTTTATTTTTGTGTCTAGATGGTATCGAAATATTGCAAGTGTGCATATATATAACCATCTCTTTTGCACACTTGCAATATTTCGAAACCATCTAGACACAAAAATAAAAAACGACATCCATACTGTGAACAATTAATTAGCCCACAGATAAGATGGCAGCCACTACAATATAGTCACTTATACCACAACAAAGATGGCTGCTAACAGAGTATTTAAGCCACACACAAGATGGCACACTTTAACCCCTGAGGAAGGCTGCATAGCTGATACGCGTTGGGAGGACACTTGCTGTTTCATCCAAGACACTATACACATTGTCGAGTCCAGCTCCTGAAGTCAACTTGCGGCGCCAAGTTGAGCCACCGCTATGGAACTGCTGAGCCTGGGCAAGTGCACGATCTCGTGAGAGTTCACTACCCGGAAGTCTCGCAGACCCACGGTGAGGACTCTGCTTCCCAGTCAGCGCGTGTATCCACGCGCGCTGACAGACATAGCGGAATGAGGGACCGGAAGACAGAAGACCGAAGAAGTGGATGTCGCCCACCCGGAGGTGAGCGGAAAAGGACACTGAGGGTAAGTTTGTGCACCTGGGGGATACGGGACGCCGCCCCGCCAGACACATTCTTTAAACACCCCGCGTACACCACCAGACATTTACCATCTATTTAACAGAGAGACCATTGGTGACTATAAACAGTCCACCATTTTCATAAACACTATAGATTACCTATCATATACCCAGGACATTGACTCTGAGACCAATACCCTATCGATACCTAGAGTCCTGGTTCATTTATAGGTATCTATATTCACTCAGAACATTGCACTTCCAAAAATCAATATACAAGGACATCTGTGACCCTGATTTTTACAATAAATATATACCAAGCATATTGGATTATATTAGTCTGTGTAGCACATTTATTTCCATCTCCATCACATTGAGTGCAGCACTGAATAGGTGTAGCACTGATCCATATCTATTTATATAGTGTATCTATCCCCATTGGATTTAATTACAATCTTTCCATCGCACAAGTGTAGCGCCGACCTAATCTGATACTGTACTTATTGTTCTATAGTGGGTAAAGGGTATTCCCATTAAGGTCCGCAGCAAGCACGAACCATATACGAACCCTTTAGAATCCTAGCGCAGGTTTTCCCATCCCTTTGTTTCTGTTGTTTTTATTTAGTTTTATTTTTTGGTGTGGTTTTTTTATTTTTTAGTTTGGTTTTGGGTGGTGGTTTTTTTTTTGTGGTTGTTTTTTTTTTATTTTGTTTTGGGTGGTGGTTTTATTTAGTATTTGTGTTTGGTGGTAGTTTTTTTTTGGTTTTGGGTGGTGGTTTTATTTAGTAGTTTTGTTTGTTTTTGTTTTTTTTATTTTGTTTTGGGTGGTGATTTTTTTTTTCAAAATTTGATTGGAGCATACATTTACGAAACCCGGTAACTTGTTGTGTTTGGGTGGCCATGCTTTTGTAGGCTTAAAAAAATGTTATTAGAAAACTCAAGTAAGTGTACCAGCCTACTGCATTTTTTGTGTATTTTTATTTTGTTCTATAAACCTAACTAAATGACATTATTTTGTTAAATTTTATCTTGATTTTTTCAATTTTTTTAAGGTGTTTCCCAGTCCATTTTCTACTTGAATCAGGTAAGTGTCGATTTATACAAACCTAAAAGTTTGTTTTTTTAAATGATGTATTTTTTTGAGTTGTTTTATTTACATTTAATAATGATTTTTTTTTAAAATATGGAAATTAAATTATTAAATTAGCGAAAATGTATATTGACCAATTTAAACGTTAAGGTTTGTTTTAACAATAATAGTAGTAATAGAGGTTTTTAATAAAACTAAAAAAATGTATTTTTCTTCCCTTAAAAAAACAACCGTACAACAAAAACACCTGTATGGATTTTTGAAGATGGAACTGCCCGACCCTGTAAGAATATGCACCATTATTATAAAGCTAAGTATTTTTGAACAAACAATCAAAATACATTCTCTCAAACTCTTTTTTTAAAATACATTAACTTTACAGAGTGATGTTGGACAACTAATATTGGCCATGTTGCCCCCCACCAACCTTCCCCAGCCTCCTCCTGGGCGTAAGCATAGGAGGTGTGCAAGGGCCAAGATATATAGAACATGTGTCACCCTTTTTTGAAAGCCTGATGATGTGTATGTAACCACTTATTGCCTGCCTCCAAATATTATCCTAGACACTCTTTCAATTATAAAGAATGATCTAGAAAGTAATATTCACATTCCTACAGCAATCTCACCACTTACACAGATGTTAGTGGTGTTACATTTCTGCACCTCAGGGTCCTTCCAAACCACTGTGGGGCTGGTGGGTGGCCTCTCCCAGCCCTCATTTTCACAGATCCTGAGGCATGTGCTAGATGCATTCTTCAATCATATAGCACATTTTATTAGTATGCCTTTGGATACAGAAGCCCTTGATATGGTAAAGCAGAAGTTTTTTTAAATTGCAGGCTTTCCACATGTCATAGGGGTAGTGGATGGCACTCACATAGCACTTCAGCCCCCTGCATGCAGGGAACAAATATATAGGAACTGTAACCATTTCCATTCCCTAAATGTAATGGTGCTATGTGATGCCTCCCTCCAGATCCTCTCCCTGAATGCCAAATTTCCAGGCTGCAGCCATGATGCGTACGTGATCCAGCATTCAGGGATTTGGCCTAAATAAAGCACACTGCAAGCAGGTGATGCGTGGCTTCTTGGTAAGTAAAAATCCAGTATGTAGCTATAGTAATAGTGTAAACATGTTTTCCTGGTAAATTTATGTATCTTTTGGTGTCCCATTTCCATCAGGTGACAGTGGATATCCTTGCATGCCCTGGCTGCTGACTTCTTATTTGACTCCCACACCAGGACCACAAACTCAATATAATGCCACGTTTACTGCCACCAGGAAGGTGGTGGAGCACTGTATCATCCTTTTAAAGGGGCGGTTCCGGTGTCTCAGTCACTCATGTACTCGCCGGATATGGTTTCTCGCATTGTGGTCCTGTGTGGGATTTTACACAACATTGCAATAAGGAGTCGAGTACCCATGCAGCCAGAGGATGCCTTGCCAGAGGATGGCCCCCTGGAGGAAGGTGTTGTGATGCTGTCAGGGGGGGCCAGATGTGATTATCATGTTTTTTTAGGTAAGAATATTTACCTGTTTTTTTTAACACTTAGTGCAAATGTATTTTAATGTGTACCTTTTTATTTTCCTACAAACAAAACTGCAAAACTAATGTAACCCATTGGCAATACCCTGTATGTTTTGGACAACTAACCAATTTAGCCTGGATATACCACAACATGTTTAGTTATTTTGCCTTTTCTTTTATTAATTTGTATGTTTTCCATTCAAAAATCTGTATGTTTTTCACTATTGTTGTGTATGTCTGACTAAGCCAGGTGTTTTCTTTGGCAAAACCCTGAGGACATTTGTTATGTGTGATTCTGTGCTGAAATTCTTTTTACAAGTAAAATCCTGTTGGCAACATGTTTGTTATTTAATACATTTTTTCAATTAAATACAAATGGTTTGTGTTTTTTTTTAGGAAAGACATTTTGAGGTGGATAATGTATGCCAACCCCTAAATATAAAAATAAACAACATTACTGCAAATGTTCTTAAGCTTTACAAATAAATTTTTGCATTTCTTACACTCTGGAAAGTCACCCAGCTTTGTTCACAAAGTATTTGAAATACTGAATTACACCCTTTAATTTGGTCAAAAAAAGAGGACAAATGTTGTACCAACAAAAAGTTTAATGGAATATAATTAGAAAAATGGGCAAATATGAAAAAAAGCCTAAAATTGCTCCAAAGTCCCTACAATGCGTTGGAGGCAGCAGTAGGCCTGCAATAAATGACCACTTGTGGTTCGCAGCTCCTCCTTCATTTGCCCCAGGATGTGGGTTAGATCTGTGGACAGAAAAATTTTTTTTAAGTTTAAAAACTTAATAAAAATTACCAACATTTGAACATTACACATTATTCAATGTGCCAAAAAGTGGGTAAACACAATGATGTTAGGGTGTGTTTGAAATTTGCATCCACACAACATTATTAATATGATTATACTTTTATGTTTAAAAACAATTGTAAACCCTAACTATGTGGCATAAGCCAAAAACCCCTATGATGATGTTAAAAATAATGGGAGGTGTACTGTATTCTTAAGTCATGATGGTCATATCCTTAAAACACAATGCACATATTCACTTCTAGAATATTCTTGAAAATCCAAAAATACAATGTGTTTGTTTGCTATGGCAAACATCACTTTTCCTAATAAAGTTACATCTTAGTACATTTTAAACACAGTGTACACAACATTAACAAGGGTAGTCTGGTTCCTAGCACCTTGCCAAGATGTGTGACATGTTTTTTAACATTCTAAAATACGAATCCAAATGTCATCATTTTTTTTTTAAATAAAAAACATTTTTAAAAGCCCCAAAAACTTACTTTTTTGTGGTCCCCCCCCAAAAAAGACCCAGGCACAAAACATAAGGTCGAAATTTGGAAAAACAGCATTACTGCACAATGATTTTGACACCCATACTGAAATTACCCAAAAAACAAACACAAAAAATGATTTAAAAAACATGGATAACAACAACAGCAACAAAAAATTACAAAACACATACCATCAGAGTGGGGTGGCAAAACCCCAGATGACGATGTGGCCAGAGATGGTGCAGGAGATGGGGAGTAAATTGGAGTTGGGGGAATGGTGGAAGGCGAAATAGAGGTGAAAATATCCAAGGGAGGGGATATTTGGGATGAGTGGGCAGGGGAGGGAGGAATACTCGGGGAGGATTTTAAAGAGGGAGGGAGGGTTACTGGGGGAGTATGGTGGTGGGAAGGGAGGGCTGGTTTGAGCAGATGGGGAATGTGAGGGTGAGGGCTGCAGGTTGGCACCAACATTTCCGTAATTTCTGCGTGCCCTTCTCTGTCTCCGCTGTGTTTCTAAAATTTGAAGATTAAAAAAATAATTAAAGATTAGTTTTCAATGTCGGCTACACAATACAAGTACACTTTACACATTCAGGACAATAGGGACAACATACAGGAGGGTTTTTTAACATTGACTAAAATAATTGGAAAAGGAACATACATTTTTAACAGTCAACTAATTATTACATTTATACAAACACATATTTACATCTGCGTAGTCATGCCCACAAATTCCTTAAAAGGACAGGCGACCGGCAGTGCAGATCTGACCAGCGCCTCTCTAATTGCGCTATAATGCGCCTGTATGCCGCACTTCAAAGGGCACACCTCACCTACGCATAGGCCGCCCGCTTTATGTGGTTGAAAATGGGCGGCTGTGCGGACGTAATCTGCATGTCCATTATCTGCACCAGGATCAGCAGTACCCGACAGGAAAAGGCCGCGGTTTTCATGATGGCAATGGCCGTTTTTTCAGAAAACATGAAATATACCTGTACATGGGCTAAAAAAAAGATTATTGGCTAAAATATTTACTCGGTTTAAAAAAAAAAACACTATTGGCCAATCCTTTAATCATGTGGGCCGAAAAATAAGGTCACATTTGATTGGCTACAACACGCAGTGTGCAATTGCAAACATAAGAGTGCAAATGATCCTAACGCAAAATGCACATGCATTTTTAAAGTTAACACACTTATCAACAGAACATTCACAGATAATAAATCTTACTTTGTTTTTAAAATTGTGTGAAAAAAAAAGGAGAAAACAACCTCAAAATGAACAATAAAGTTTATTAACACATGATAAAAAAAATCATTTTAAAGAACATCAAGAGTTAAACACTCTTAATTAGATAATTGACAACAAGCTCATAACAAGCTCATCGATAGTCCATGAAAACATGACATGTGACCATCAAAACAACACATACGGCCGCAAACATCAGAACATAATTAGCATACAGTGACTGACAGCGCCTGACTACAACTGTTTCGTTCATACAATCAGATCAGTCGGTAGCTAGAGGAGGTGCAGTGCTAATGAATGGGCGTCACTTTGTTTATGATCGACCTGCCGTACGATCGGAATTTGCGGTCGTTGGCCATACGACCGTGCGGCCGCTACGACTGACTCTGAATGAGGTCCATAGTATCAGCTACACTACTTGTAGACAAATCTGCAAACATTCTATGTCCCATATGCAGTAGCACCTCTACTAACTTGTAAAAAAACTCAACATGTGACTTTGCTGCATGCTTAACTAAATGGGAACTACCCCTCATTATCCCTACTAACATTATCCTGGTCAAATGGAATGTTTTGAACCCAGCTATTCTACTACCAGTTAATGAAACTGATGAGAGTGGATTGGGGAAGAAAAATATAACCCCTCATGATTGCTAAATGTATTTAAATGAACAAACCACTTCAAGGGTAGATTTGGACCCTGACTTAAGCTGCCCATCCACTACTAGATGCGGGGATGACGGCACAATTATGACATCATAATAATGCCATAATCCCCCTAGGGGTGAAGTGCATACACTAAACTTTCAGATGTTCAGTGTATGCAGATAAATCATCCCCAAACATGGCAACCTGACGGCAGTCAGCAGTCATCATGTTATGTTCAGGTGATGATAGATGCTAAAAACGACCAGTGGGCACGCACATCACTGGTCATTTTTAACATTTTACTGCCCAATATGTGGATGATTTGCAAGCGATTGCACGATAGCGACGTCATTATTATAATCGCCTGTCAAAATTGCCTAGTGGATTTACAGCATTAGTCTACAATTTTGATGGTAGCTGCTAAGCAGACAGAAAATGGGATATCACATTCAGGGTATGCTCTGATAGATGACACAAATAGTTTTTTCCACCCTTTTATCACCACACTCAGCACAGTTAGCAGAACTAAAGACACTAACAAAAATACTGTATACCTATAGGCAGAATGAAAAATTGTAAATATATACACAGATAGTAGATATGCCTTTGGTGTTGTGCATGATTTTGATGAAATATGGAAACAGAGAGACTTTATGACAGCAAAGGCAACCCATCTGCACATGAGGAAGCAGTAAAGGAGTTGCTAGAAGCTATACATGTACCATTCCAGATTGCTATAATTAATATCTAAGCCTATATCACCACACATGATGAGAGTACTAATGGAAATAATAGAGCCAATATTGCTGCAAAAGTAGCAGTACAAAGAGAAAATGTAAAAGAAAATCTTTGCATGTTTACTAATGATATATATATACCAAGTGAACAAACATTAATCTAAATGCAAATATCTTGTTATTTACTGGTAAAGACTTAGAGGGAATATGTATGATGGGCATGATTCAGCAAGGATCGCAACAGCTAATATGCATGCAATCGGCCAATTGTTGCATACTGCACATGTGTATGCATCACAGTGCGCGAACCAGCCACTGCGATCAGGACTGCAATTGCAGTGACTACACAGACCCATAGCAGATTTATTGACAGGAAGTGCCATTTGTGATTGGTGATGGGAGGTGGTTGGCAAAATGCAGGCGTGTCAGTGCGTTTCAATGCTGTTGCATGGGCATGCATAAAATTATCCACGGAAATGCCTTACACTGCCTGAGTACTCATAGCATGCGACAAGTTTAGAAATGTATGAGTAAAGTCAGAGCTTGCACAAGTGTGCATGAAGCTGTGCTAATACTCAATGCTCAATGTTACTAATGGTTTTGCAGTTTTGCTAAGGATTACAGATGTGTGTAAGGTAAAGTGAGCGTTCTTATGTTGTGCTGCAGCGTCATAGTGATCGTAATGGATTAGCATATTATCGCAGTGAGACAGCATGCCTAATTCTATTACAATCGCAGGTGCGATCTTTATTGAATCAGGCCCAATGTACACAAAACAATCTAAGTTTATTGCGAAGCTCTGAAGATAAGCCTGTCACTCCAAAATCACTCTTGCTGGCATTTGCACAGATGTCCATTGGTTTGACCCATGTAGGTAAGATGGCCATGATTAGTCTGATTCAGACTTACTGGTTTGCTCCTAGCTTTGCATCAATAGCAGTGAGATACTGTGTATTTTATATTAACTGCTTGATGACAAATGCAGGATATCCAGTTAAAATACAATCAAATCTTACCTAAACATCAGATACTTACCAATTCATACAAATTGATTTAATGTATCTTTTAAAGGTTAGATGGCTTCAGTATAATTTGGTATGTGTAGACTTGTTTTCATTGTGCGTAGTAGGGTAACCTGTGGCTAGTTCAACAGCATTAATTACTGCCTAGCAATTCACATATGAATTTGTTTGTAGGTACAGTATAACTTTTGTAGTATAATCTGATCAAGGCAAACATATTACTTAAATTTTTAAAAAGATGTTTCAACCTCTTGGAATTAAACAACAGCTACATACATCATATTATCCACAATTCAGTGGGAAAGTTGAATGTTACAATGGGACAATTAAGAACAAAATTTCAAAAATATGTGACCCGCATGCTGAGAAGGGCTGTTTGGCATGACTGCAGCATTAGTGTATGAGGACACATCTAAACTTACTCTAATGGATTAGATGGCATGAGAATTGGTTGTCTCTATTCAATAGAGGAAGAAGTTGCAATAATTCAGAAAAGTGGTTTAACAGAATATAATGGCACTGGACCAATTATTGGCAGGTGGAGGTGGTACATGTGCTGTAGTAGGTCAAGAATGTTGTACATTTTCAGTAGATGATAATAACTCATAAATTATTGAACATTTGAAGAAGGTTAAGGAATTATAGAAATACTTGAAAAAAAAGTTGCTGGAGAAGGGTGGGATACTGTTGGGTGGTTAAGATCAAAAACTGCTAACCTTTATCTGGAATAATACAATATATTATGTTTGGCATAATTATTTTAGGCACAGTATTCATAGGCTTCAAGTGAAGACCAATAATTTGTGTACAATGTATTAAGGGATTATGGAGATTAAAGTGAAGAAAGAAATGATTGTCTTAATTATAGAACTGAAATAACAGGTTGTTTATACCGATTTTCAGAAGATGTGTGAAATTCTCACTGACGCAAGTCTATTTGAGAGCCTAGAAGCAATACTTACGGGAAAAAGTAATGTTGAACATGTTGGAAAATAATCAATTAGCTGTATTGTTACTCGCTTAGTCACACCAAATGTTCATATAAATTAGGGACACCTCCATCTGATGCAGTGAGTTTTAGCTTTTACTTCAGTCACCCATGCATCCACCCTTTCCTTTGTTGTATGCTATCCTAAACCTCCTTATATAATATAAAATCCAACTTTTAGAAAGCTGCCCAGACTACTCAACTCATGAAAGGAAAGGTAAACTATACTATCATTTGTACCCATGTGGCTGAGGAGCAATGTTTTTGCAATAAGCTGCACATCCATTGCAAAGAAAAAGGTTATATTGACAAATCAAGCAAACAACCACAATGATAAAACAGCAGAAAACAAATCCTGAGCTGTGAAAATTTGGGCAGGGTGTTTGGGGAACATCCACATGGAACGTAATCTCATCCACAGAGGCTATTTTTTAACCTACTGTACTATATAAAACCAGCAACTCACAATTTCCATAGGATGAGTCCTCCTCACTGCACCGGTCAATCTAGCATTGACAAACTTTTAACCCTAAATATGTGAACCTATTAGACATCTCTACTCTTCAATCCAGGAGTTTAAGTGCTCTGAGGCTTAGGCAGCATTATTTTATCCATAGCATTAAATAACAGTAACAGCAACGAATACATCTAAAACAGGAATACCAGGAAATTAACAATTGTTGCCATCATAAAAAGAATGCATTTCATATGTGAAACATCCTACAGTATATATTTTCACAACCAGTATCGAGTCTATCACACTGGTCATTTTAATCAGGGTCCCTGGAAGCAGGTTTGGACTTTATTGCACCCAGTACACAGATTGTAGTCCATATAACTGGTTAATTGTTTGAAGAAAAATCATTAAGCCTAAGTTTGGTACACTTTATGTCACAATAAGTCAAGGTCATTATACTGGGAGCTCACAGTTAAGCATGGAGATATTACAGAACGGAGCCTAATACTAGCCAAGCTACTGTATATACAGGCACTTACACATTAGAGATCACAAGATACTGCAACTAGGTAGTGAGCCTACAGTATTACTCTAGCAGTCATTTGTCCCTCAATAGGCACACTGGCACACATTTACAGGCATTGGCACAAATGATACATATCTATAGTCACACTGAGAACATAATTACAGGTATTGGCACACTGTGTACACTTGTATAGTCACACAGGGCATACATTTATAGGGACAGCCATACTGGGTACACTTTTACAAGGAAAATCATACTGGGCACACAGTTACAGGGATGGACACAGTGGGCACACATTTATAGACACACTGGGCACTAATTACAGGGATGTACACATTGAGCAAACATACAGTATATAGGCAAAGTTTGCACATATTTAAAGGGATGAACACACTTCTCGCATAATTACATGGACAGACACCATAGGCACATATTTATAAACACACTGGGCATACATTGATAAGCATACACTGAATACAAATTTATAGGCACACTGAACACACTGGTCATACATTTATTGGTAAGCTCACACACAGTGGAGTAACTAGGGCAGGGCGAGTGGGGTGCATGCCCTGGATGCCGTGGGACCGGTGGCATGGGGGGGCACCACCAGCCACAGTACCGGCCTGCCCTAGTTAGCCAGTGTAGTGCCAACCACAGTGAGTGCGGTCAGCGCTACACATTTACACAGGACCGGCGCTATGCTTCCAGCGCCGGTCCTGTACTGCACAGCTGAGCCCCTTCCCTCCCCCTGAGCGCTTGCCTAATAGTGCCAGGAGGAGGGTGGCAGGTGGGCTCAGACTGTGCATAACACACACATCGCTGCCAGCACTGGTGGTGATGTGTGTGTTAATCAGCAGCCAATGAGAGTCAGACAGACTCTCATTGGCTGCTGCTGCACACACATCACTGCTGAGTGACAGCAATGTGTGTGTGAATCAGCAGCCGATGAGAGTCAGATAGACTCTTATTGACTGCTGCACACCCACTGCAAGAGCCGGGCTTCTGTCTGGCTCCTGCAGTGGTAATGGGAGAAACGTCATGATGTCATGACATCTCTCCCATAATGCAGAGCGGCCTGGGAGGATGGACGTGTGGATGGTGGCGGGAGCAGGAGCGTGGATACAGGTAAGTATTTTTCTTTTATTTCATTTTAGTGTGTATTTCAGGGGGGTGCTCTATTACAAAGAAGGGGACTACTACTGGGGGCACTACTGGGGGGGATACTACTGTTGGCACTGCTTCAGGTGGGGTGGGCCAGTACTGGGGACTACTACTGGGTGGGGGATACTACTGGGGCACTGCTTCGGGAGGGACCACTACTGGGGACTACTACGGGGTGGGGGATACTACTGGGGGCACTGCCTGGGGGGGGACCACTACTGGGGGGATACTATGGGGGGGATACTACTGAGGGCACTGCTTCAGGGGGGGACCACTACTGGGGGGGATACTACTATGGGCACTGCATCATGGGGAACCACTACTAGGGACTACCACTGGGGAGATACTACTGTGGGCACTGCATTGTGGGGGACCACTACTGGGGACTTCTACAGGGGGCACTGCATCAAGGGGGACTCCTACTGGGGGAACTATATTAAGGGCACTGTATAGGAGGGACTACTACTGGGGGCACTACTGGGAGCACTATATAAGGGGCTCACTACTAGGGGCACTGCACAGGGGGGTCCACTACAGGGGGCACTGAAAAGGGAGAACCACTACAGGGGGCACTGCATAAGGGGGACAACTACTGGGGGCACTGTATAAGGGGCACTGTATATGGGGGATCACTACTGGGGGCCTGCATATGAGGGATAACTACTGGGGGCCCTGTATAAGGGGAACTAATGGGGGGCTGCATAAGGGGCACTGTGTAAGGGGCACTGCATATGGGGGACCACTACTGGGGGCCTGTATAAGGGGAACTAGACAGGGCCTGCATAAGAGGGACCACTGCTAGGGACACTGCATAGGGGGGGGACTGTATAAGGGGCACTGCATTAAGGTGCAAATGGAAAGAAATGTTCCCAGTGACAAGAAAGGGGTGTGTTCACATGCCCCATTTTTCAGTGGCCATGCCCATTTTTCACCGTGCACGCACATAGGGGGGGCTCCATTTTGAAATTTGCCCTGGGCTCCAAATACCCTAGTTATGCCACTGCTCACACATTTATAGACACATTGGGCACATATTTACAGGAATGGACACTCATTGGCATGATGGGCACACATTTACAGGAACAGACATTTTGGTACATACATGTAGGCATGCTGGGGTGCCTATATATACTTAAGGATGGACACACTGCAGTAGTTTGAGAAGACTGAGGGAAGCAATGTGGGGGTTAATGAATATGAATGAAAATTATACATAATGTTGGGATTAATTAATTGTTAATCCTCACATCATGTATTAATGATTAGAAATGGGCTGAAATTATTGTTATTCTAAGGAAGAATAATGCAATTATTTTGAGGGGAGGTTCATTACTTATGAGGGGGATGATATTGTGATATTGGGATGATATTGTGTGGCAGTCACAAACATGCTCTTTATTTTAAATGGCATGATTAGGCTGCTTCCTGTATTGTATGTTAATCACTAGGTTGCTTTTCGTATTTTATGGCAGTTACTTGGATGCTGTCTGTGTTGTATGGCAGTCACTGGGATGCCCTCTGTGTTGTATGGCAGTTCTTCAGCATCATAGGGTTTAGTTAAATTCAAATGTTTTCTCCATTTACCATTGTATCATATGGAGATGGGGTTGGTTATAATGAATGTGTAATATTATTAAACAGTCCTATCATACTGATGGGGAAAATTCAAGTTAATCTGTGATTAAAATGTAGGCCCTTATTTGGATTTGTATGCAAACCTGATAGTTTACATACAAATCCAATGCTGGGGCATCTGCCCATTCTGCGCATGTGCAGAGTGTGTCCTGTGTGACCACTTGCAGTTTCCTCTGAGCTTCCACTTGACTGACAGGCTGCAGCCATTTTGAAGGAGTGGAGGGGACGGCAACCGGGTCCGTTCCATAAAACGGAGGCATGTTTCCTCCATTTCTTGTGAGTGCTGAGGCCAGGGCCTGCATCTTCCAATGCAGACTTCCTGTCCCTTCCTGTGAAACCAAATGCCATCCTGAGTAACCTGAGGGTTACTGAGATGGCTGAATGGCTGATGTTCATGCAAGAGATCTGATGGTTTTGACTCCTCAGATGCAGCTGCTGATCACTGAAGCATGCAGGAGTCGTTTTTTTTACTATAGACACCTCCTGCTGCTTTTGCATATGTTAGCATTGCATCCAAAGATGCTGCAGCAATTCTAAATCCGGTCACATCAGAATCAGGCTCTTTGTTGTATTTCTACTAGGATTAGTGCCCTGCCATCCTGATGGGGAAAAATGAAGCATAAGATAATGAATACTTGACCTTCGTAGCTAGAACAGTATATAGGTTATACATTTTATAAAGGAAATATTAAAACCATAGAACATATACCTCTAGAGAAGCTTATTAAAATCTTTTTTTTTCAGGGTCAAGGCAAGGAAGCAAGACCTGAAGATTGATTAATCAAATATGTGGTGCACATAGTATTGTCACCAGCTTTTTATAAAAATGAACTAGTCTTGTTGTATTTCAAGAAAAGGGATGGCTATCATCCAATTGGCCAATCAGTTTGTTACAAATTTGAGGTTCAATTGTAGTAAGGTGATCTGATGATAGCTTGTAGGAGACTGGAGATCTTTACCCAGCCTGTGAAGTGACAGTTAGTAGCTGATTGGTTGGTACTTTTTCTCATTCCACTTTAACTCCCTACAAGGCTTGGTACATTAACACCTTAATATATGAAGCCCTGAAAATGTGATTTGCTGTGAATAAACTGATATTTGCCTTTAAAATTTCATACGGAGTATGAAAATGATAAAAATGCAAAATGATCCCCCTAACATCAGCACCAATCCTGAAAATGTGCACACTAACAATTACAAAACAAACTTTACTTAATAAATACTCTCCTAAACCATTTTTACTGTAATTAAATCTAAAATTATATATTACCGAATATCACATACTGCCGCTAATGACCACAGCACAGAGGTCCTGATTCAGAAGTGCACATAATGTTAATGACACATGCAAGATGACAAATATTCAGTCTGTGTATGCGTCCAAGTTGCATGGCACCATGTGTACCCATGGTTACTGTCAGAAGAAGCAGAATGAATTTAGATGCAAAAGAGAGATATTTCAGTGGGCATAAGTGGGAAGTTATAGGTGGGTGGCTAAAAAGATGCACATGTGTTGTTATCAGCGACAGCATCTAAAGACACAGTTGTGCTGACTCAGACATCCATGGATAATCTGTGCCTCCTTAGGGCTGGTGCAATGTCTGATGGTATGTCCAATGGTGTCTTAATATGCACAGCAGCGGATTAGTGCTGCAGCCAGTGAGTGACTCTGTATGAATAACATCGCCAGAGGCATTAAAATGAAGACACAGTTGCCCTGTGGCAAAAAGATGCAGTCATTACTGCAATAGCGTGCATCTCTAATCAGGCCCAGAGCTCTTGAACTCCCATTTGTAATCAGCCAAAAGCAAGATACATTGAAAAATACCATATAGGTATTTATTACTGTAGGTGGCTATTTTAAATAAATGCATTCTTTGAGTCAAACTGGTACTGCTGTTGGATAGATTCACATTTGAACTTTATAGTTTATACATAAATCTTCTATTATTCTGTTGTTCAAGTACATGAGTTCTATACAACAGAGAGAACACAGTTCCTTTCTATTGTGTTATGAATGCTCAATCTATTCGATACTGTGACAGGTTCCACCCTGTTACTAAACAACAGTATTGCCATTTCAAGAGATGCTATGTTCTTTTAACTATATAAAAAATATCATAAACGAGTCAACGGTGCAGCTTCCAGATGGTTCCTTTGTTATTATTAAAACAGTCTCTAAAGCCCTTGAGGCTCTGATATGATATCCTGTAATGAAAATACAATCCTGCTATCAGTAAAACAGCACTGCGGCTTATGTGTACAATAAGGGTGAGTAAAATGCATGCAGTGTAATAAGATGATATTTACAAAATGTAATAAGAAGTTCTTTAAATGTGTCTTATCAGGAAGAGTTATGTATACAGTGAAGAATACCATGCAGCTGCCTTACCAAACATAATTCAGGAGGCTACAAAATGCAGCTATTAAATACAGGTGTTTCATGCACCTGCTTAGAGGTACACATGTTGTTTACATTTGTTATTAGCCTCTACTAGGCCGAGCACTTTTCTGCTCTGTTCAGTAGCCATTATTGCTGGGTTCTTTGCTTGGCTGAGACCTTTCTGAGATCAGGAGGGACATGTATCAAAATGTCTTTTATGTCAGTGCTAAGAGACATTCTGCATTGCCACCTATGGAAGGAGCATCCAAGTGAACGAGGGACTGATTAAAATTATAATTATTGTTTATTCAACTGCTACAGAACAGTAAGAGTATAAGCAACATTATACTTTGGACACATCATGTGAAACAGTTGTTATCATGGGAGGGGATTTCTGATGGGATATGGGGAGGTTTGATACTCATGTATGGAAGCTTGATGGACATGTGGGGATGTCTGATGGACATATGGGGGGATGTCTGAATGAATATAAGTGGTATGTGGGCAGCACAGATGGTGTAATGGTTAGCATTACTGACTCAGTTGTGGGTTTGATTTCCACTATGGCCCTACCTGTGTGAGGTTTGTATATTCTGTGCTTGTGTGGGTTTCCTCCAGGTGCTCTGGTTTCCTCCCAAACTCCAAAATATACTGGTAAGTTAATTGGCTCTCAACAAAATTAACCCTAGTGTCTATGTGTGTGTGCATGTAATAGAGAATATAGATTGTAAGCTCCACTGGGGCAGGGACTGATGTGAATGGCCAAATATTCTCTGTAAAGTGCTGCAGAATATGTGTGCACTATATAAATAACTGGTAATAAATACATAATAAATAATGTGGGGGATCTACTTGGCATGTGCAGTGGTTTATGTCATGTAGAGGTGGTCTGATGGGCACATGGCAAGGTCATGTGAGGAAGTCTGGTTGACATTTGGGGATGTCAGATGGAACATAAAGAGCATGTTGGGGTCTGGTAAGCATTGGAAGTGGCACTTTAATCTTAAATACATGTCTTTTCCCATTTTTTTAACATGTAAATATAAAATGTCCTAATTTACCTAGTGGATACATCTTAATTAATTCATGTTGAAAAGCCTTTATAAAGGCATTCATTTAAAACAAATAATTTATAATGGAATGCTAATAATCTGTAAGCTTTAAGAAGCTGTCTTGCAGTCCGCGCTTAATGGACCTTCAATGTCATTACAAAATTAATGACTGTCATCCATTCACACAGCTTAAAAGGCTGAGATATTTTTTTATTAAATTGTTGCTGTTAGGCTGGTATATTATATTACTGTTTTCATTTATGTCATGGCCATCATGCTACATTTAAAATGTTACAGTAGCTCTATGTTTTTTTCATCTTGTTTTCAATTTTGTTTTTGAACTATACATTTACATATATTCTGTTGCAGGATTGAAATGGTTTCAGTGACTTCTGATACCCCTGTCATATTACTTATATGCTAGGCAGTATACAATCAGGAAGTCTCTGGTCACTATCTCAGCATTCACAATGTTAACAGCAGAAGTTCAATATAGATGATGTTGACAAGATTAAAATATCAACATCATTAATGTTGACAACTGTGAAATGTCAACATTGACATCCTAAATCCAAATAATCAATTTCCAATAGGGTTATAATTAGGGATAAAGATAATATTAATCCAAAATTACAGTGTTGATATTTAAAAAATGCCTACATTACATCAGTGCCAACATGATGAATATTGACATGGTTAATGTCGACATAATGAACATGTTGACTTTACAACCATGTAGACAGCAACAGAATGAATTTTGACATTCTGAACTTCAACGAAATTTATCATACCCTGCTAGGCTGCCCCAGTATGGTACGCCCATGGGATCTGAATAGGTTCAACCCTTACAAAACAAAGTAACATTGCAATAGCAGTGTGGGAAACCCATCCTGCCAACCTTGCAATATTTTTTAGTATACAAATATAAACGCATTCACATTCTCCATACTTGCCAACATTTTGGCTGCTCCCCTCCATGTGGAGGGGACATGATGGCTCATTCACGTCATCTTGGCCCCACTTTTTACTATAGAGTGCTGTGATTACCATCATTGTAAATCAGAGGTGGGGTCCATGACACAACTCAGTGCAAATTGCGACATTAGCCACCTGGATTTGTCCATAGCATAAAGTGCAGCATAAACAGTCTGATTTTATCATGACTTTAGGCCTTCTTGCCATATTGATACCACTCATAAAATACATGGGTACACTTTCGCAATAAATACATGCAGGATTGCAAACCAGGAAAAAAGAAATTACTGATTTAAAAATTTCCATTGACTATGAAAACATTGTCAGTTGTGGTTCTGTTTATGAGTTTACTCTGGTAAATAAGGTTTCAGCTCTGAAACAATGCACTGTAGAATATGGCACAGGATAGTAGGTACTGTAGCTGCACGAAGCATGTTCTGATCTAGGTCACCTTGTCAGAAATGGGAACTCACAACATGATAGTTTATTGCCAAAATGCTGTAATTATGTCCCAACAGCAAAATCTGCCCACAAAGATGTAGCCAAAATGGAAAAAAATGGAAAATTGAATGAATGTCTTCCAGAGTCACAGATGAGCTTGTTTATATAAAACTTACATTTAAGTCATATAAATGTGAACTTCTTATACTTCTGAAATTTCATTTCAGAGCCATCCCCAGGTCTACTAGCACCCTGTCTGAGAAGTTTTGGAATGCCCCATAAGCTCCATATGCCACCAATTGGTGCCCCATATGTCCCCACAGTAATTGTGTATATGATGCCATTGTAGTGCTCTACATTATCCCACAGTAATGCTCCATACAGTATGCCTCCACTTTTGTGCCACATATGCCACCACAATAGTGCGCTATGTGCCCTCATGGTAGTGCTCCATACAGTACATCCCCACATTAATGCCACATATACACAATAGTGCACCACATGCCCCCACAGTAATGCACCATATGTCACCACAATAGTGCACCATATGCCCTACAGTAATGCACCATATGCCACCATAATAGTGTGCCATATGTCCCCACAGTAATGCACCATACAGTGTGCCACCACAATAGTGTACCCACAGTAATACACCATACAGTATGCACCCACAGTAGTAACCTATATGCCCCACAGTAGTGCACAATGGGCCTGATTCAGTACCGATTTGAACTGCGATTACAATAGCAATTACCCACGCAGTTCAACTGTGATAGTATGCTAATCCATTGCCATCGCTATGCCATCGCAGCACAGCATAAGGACAACCATCTTACCTTACACACATCCATAATGTTTAGCAAGACTGCAAAACCATCTGTACAGTCGAGTACCATTGCAGCCTCACGTGCACTTGTACAAGCCCTGACCTTACTCAGAAATAGCTAACTGCATCACACACTATGAGTGCTTAGGGTGAGTAAGGCATCTCAGTGACTAATTTATGCATGCCCCTGCAATGACCTTCAAATGCACTGGCATGCCTGTGTTTGGCGACCACCCCTCATCATCTCCCACAAATGGCACTCCCTGTCAATCACTCTGTGATGGGTCTGCATTGTCACTGCAGTGGCCAGTTCACGCATGTACACTGAGATGCATACACATGCACAGTACACAACAATCAGCTGATTGCATGCATAAATCACAGTTGCAATTGGTTGTGAATCAGGCCAAATATCCACAGTATCGCAACATACTGTATGTCCCACAGTCTAGTGCCATATATGCCCCTGCAGGAATGCTCTATATGTCCCTTTTATTTTGACGTTCTGTTTTTCTCTATTGGCTCCACTGCTCCACTGTTTCTTTGGTCACCATCATCATTGCACTGCTGGGATTCTCTCTCCCAGCAACTTCACTGCTGAGTGCAGTGCAGATATATGGACACAGACACTTTGACTGTCTTGTCAACGCTAATAAAGTTCTTCTAGGCATTGTGTCTGTATGGCCACACTTCTCATTTATACAATGAGGTTAGATGTGCCTTGTAGTAGTGTGCTGAAACAAGATTTTAATAACCGCTACCAATTTCCTAATGGGATCTCAATGGCAATATTTTAATAAGGCCTTAGAGACGATTTGATCTCCATCCTCAAGTCGCCACCTAATGTAGAGGGCTGGATCATCTGAAAAGAATGAATAATAATAATAATGATAATAATAATAATAAATCCATTACAATTTAATTTATTGTTTCCAGAAATGGAAGAACCGTCCATAGCCATGTAGCTTTGCTTGAGATCTTGTGAGGCAATGCCTACAGTAGTATTGCAGTGGTGCCAATGTTTAGGTGTTAGAGGATGAGACTTAGATATGTCAGATAATAGATGCTAAGAAAGGATCAGAAATAGGTTAAAGTAAATGTTACTGTAAACAGTGGTGTCCCTACCCATGGCTACACCCAATACAGGAAGGGTTTAGTACATGTGATGGAGCACAGCCTTGTGGGTAGGCGGCATGGCATTGCAAGTAGGGGCAAGGCCTTGTGGCCCTATCCCCTCAATTTAGTCACTCCAGGGGTCCCATAGATGCAAACTGCTCCCAGGGACCAATCTCTGTGCAGTGCCAGCTACCTCTCTGTGTCAAGAGTGCAGCACCTGGCTCTTGTCACTGAGGAGGAGTCTGCACTTTGGTGTCACCCCACGGCCCGTACCCCCACGACACCATTTGTGACACCACTGACTGTAAATGAAGCTAGCTGAGCAAGTTGTGAACTGCAGTTACACATATCAAAGGTGAGGAGAAATGATGGCTGAAGAAAACATGGGGAAGAGGGTCAAAGAAAAGTAAAAATTAATTACAAATAAAAGAGAAAATCAGCAAAGCAGAGCATAATAACAGCACATGGCACTGGCCATATTTTTTACAGGAAGTCATATTTTTGGTGCTTTGCTGTCAGTGTAATAAAAATTTACATATAGGGGTAGATTTACTAAAGCTTCTAAAACAGACAAGTGGTGGTGTTGCCCATAGCAATCAATCACATTGTAGCTATCATTTGTCTATTGCATTCTACAAAATGATAGACAGAATTTGATTCGGTGCTAAGGGTAACACCACCATTTGAAAAGGAAAAAATGGTGCGCTGCTCGCTCAGGTACTGTCTAATATAGAGACTTGCTGCTGAAAACCAGAGGATATCTGCAAATTACCCTCAAAAAGAAGCAAAAACACAAATTAGGTGTCTGCACTAAACCCTATATACAGTGTATATAAAACATAGGCTGTGAAGTATGAAATATATATTGTATTATTATACACATGAAAAAATGAACTGCAGTTCAACTCTAAAAATATATATAAACTTTGCACATTGTGGAAGTAAGTAGGTGCTTGCAATATTAATCTAAACACATACTGGGCCTGATTCAGACTCATTTGCTATATGCGTGCGCTCGCAGTGGCCCGATGTTCTGCGTATGCGCGTGCGCACACTTCGTTCTGCGCATGCGTGAACTACTCACTGCGATTGCATACCGCTCGCTTGCCCAGCAGAGGCAGCCCAGGGTAATGAGTGACAAGAGAGGCAGTATGTGGGTGGCAACATGGGCAGGACACTAATAACGGGGGGATGGAGATGCGAACGCAGGCGTGTCCGGTTGTTTCAACGCCATTTTAGAGGCATGCATAATTAACAGGCAGTGTCATAGTACACGTCACTTGCCATTTTTTACAATGATAGGGTAAAGCTACCTCAAGCACTGCATTCAAATCTGATAATGCTCGATGTACCAATGTACCAATGCACTTCCTGGAGATGACGTGTTGCTGGTGGGCAGCTCTGCCTGTGCGATTGGGTGTATGCATACACAAAGTGGCCGCACGCTAATACATGGTTGGCATGCTTATGCCTTAGTGAGCGATCGCTTCCGTGGCATCACTTTGAAAAATTGGCATACCCATCTAGCGAGCGTACGCAGATAGTGGCCTGGGTCTGAATCAGGCCCACTGTCTCTAAAGTGCCATAGAAAAAAAAGAGTAGATATTGTGTCCTCTCTATAGAGCCTTAATGGTGCTCAGCATACGTTACCAATAGTAACTTGAGTGATACCGATCTGGTTAGATATAGTCACTCTAGAGTCAGAGGTTTTTCTCTGATTATTTGGACTGGGAGTACCACTTATTTCTTGTATATGTATGTGGAGGAGTACCACACCTCAAGGTGAGCACCCCAGCAAGCATTTGGAAGGCTCTGCAACAAAGTGAGTGCCGGTATTTTTATGTTATATATATATATATATATATATATGTGTGTGTGCAGTATATCACCCTGAACACATTCAGTAGCAGAAAATGATTGGCAAATCTTACATAAACTATAATCAAGTAGAATACCAGCAGTATTCTTACTATACATACTGTATATACAAATTGCACAAACTAAATTTCGATAATTTGATGTCTGGTCACAGATGTTGAGAGAACAAGCAGTAAATTATTTGCTTGCATTTCCTTATATCAGCTAGAGGATGTATTGGCTACAACTCAATATTCTACAACTCTCCAGTACAAGAAGGAAAATATCAATTAAAATGCTCAGCTGGAAGAATGCTAAGATCAACATGAAAATCACGACTGTAGAATAATACAACACTTGAAGTTTTTGTTAAGGAAAAATAACCTTGTAGAGATGCTATTCAAAAGCACGTAAGTTAGCTAAATGCATGTTACAGTAAAAAGTACAAAAGTAACCAAATTACTCTAGATGATCAACATTCACTTATAACAAAGTAAAAGTGCTCATACATATGAACTAAAATAATGAATTGTAGCAACATAAGATAACAACATTCTTTACTGGAAAATGACAATTCAATGTATATAACTGCAATAATAACACTACATAATGCCAATATATTTCTATATTATTTATATGAAGCCCTATAAGAAAGCAGGGTTGGTTTGAATAAGAAATCAGCAGCAATACCAGTAATCTTTCAAGAACTATAAAAATAATATTTATCAAGGCTGCTAGTCAAGCTACAGATGTAGTGAGTGTTAGCATAACACCCAACACATGGCTTGCACTAGGGAAAACCAGTAATTTGCTGAATAATATTGAGCCTCTTCCTGAACTCTTTGGGGGATGTAGTTATTTTGTCGACAATCACATTGTCAACAGTCAAAAGGTCAACACCATAATGGCGAATGTTATAATGTTGGTATAGTTAAAATGTCAAAACTGAACATGACGACACCTGCAAAATGTTGACACATGAAATGTCCACACAGTTGAAATGCAGACAATCAATGTGGTTTATTTACTAAAGTGCAGTTTTTAGAAGTAGAGATGTTGCCCATAGCAACCAATCATATTCTAGCTATTATCTTCTAGAAGGCGCTAGTTAAATTTTAAGTAGAATCTGTTTGGTGGCTATGGGCAACATCTCCACTTCTATAAACCGTACTTTAGTAAATATGCCACAAAATCTCAACAATAGAAATTTTAAGGTTGAATTTAAAGTTAGGGTTGTTGTTAGGTTTAAAATTGAGTGTCATCATTATGACACACTGGTGTCATCACCAGTCAACACTTTGGCTGTAAACATTTGCAAGTCAACATTGTGGTTGTCAACATTCTGAACATGTCAACATTTTGTATGTTGACGCATTGTACCCGACGACAAATTGATGTCTATATAATGACTGTCGACATTGTGATTATCAACAAAACATTCCAAATCCAGGGTGTAAAGTCCTTGGCCATGATGCCTGTAGTGTTAAGTATGTAATGCAGTTGTTGGTGCTGGTGGCAGTTATCCCACACGTGATACAACTCAACCAGTTCTTAGATTTATTGGATCAGGTAGAACATCAAGTGTCAAATGACACAGATATCACAGGTCTAACAGTGGTATGCAGATTATATATATATATATATATATATATATATACGTACATGCATCCTGCAGCTCACGGTGTTGCCTGGCCTTGTAGATGCATGGCATTGTAGTGACTAATATACAGCCAATGGTAGCAGTGATGCCTTGTACAGTGGTGGCATAGTATTCTTGCGGTCCAGCTATGTGGCTCCTCGGTCCAACCATCCACTTGGAACACCATGGGAGTAAAGATGCACAGAGAAGCTGTGCATGCACAGACGTGCATGTCAGAGGTCGGGCCTGGCTGACTGAGCTCTGGTAGGAGTGTCATAGAAGGAATTGAGCACACAATGAAGTCTTCTCAAGATGTATTATGCTTGTACACACAGAGTAAGCAAAATAAAAAAATGTAAGCTAATTAAAATACAGGTCATCAGCTTTACACTGAAGTGCCAAAGGTCATGGGAAAGCAGTATGCAAAGGTAATGGTAGGTGGCATCACCATACTGTGACGTCTTGGAAATGCTCAGACCTGCTCAGTTGTAATCTGACATCTTGTGAGTCAGTTTGAACATCGAGTAGGCTGCTCATTGCAAGGCAATGTAAATTATCTGAGTTTGAAAAGGGCATGATAATGGGGACCCGAAGTATGGGATATTCCATGTCCAAAATTGTGCAAATATTCAACTATTCTTAATCTAAGGTTTCTCATGTGTAATAGAAATACCTCATGGACAGTGCAGCGCCCGATCACAGGTGCCTATTGATAGTGTTCAGCAGCATTTGGCCAGAATTGTCCATGGTAATAGACAAGTCACACTGGCTCAAATTACATCCACATTCAATGAAGGAGGTATCAGTTGCATTTCCATCAGTTCAGTGCAGCATTTTTTAGATTCTGTGAAATCTAAAGTGCCCCTGTTAACATGGACATTGCTCCTCACCTGGGCTCGTGATGTTGCTAATTGGACCATGGAGGATTGGCAACATGTGGCATTGTCCAATAAATATTAGTTCCAACTATTTCAAGCTGATGGTATGGTTTGGGTGTGGTGCAGACCCCATGAAGCCATGTACTTTTGGCACTTCAGTGTATATACCAGTTGTGTTTAAAACATGCAGTCAACATTTTGATATACACCCATCATGACAGTCTTTTAAATTTATGCATTATGAATAAATATAAAAAATAATAAGGAAAATCCCATAACTGCATACTTCTCTATTTGAAACGTCCCTTACCACAAACTATGATCCATATGTGTGGAAATAAAACAAAAGCTTTTATTTCTTCAATTTAAAATGTCAGTGTTAAAGCTATGTACTATTATATTATATGATCATTCTGATCCCATTTTGTATTCAGTTATCCATATTATTCCTCCTCACTCTGCTAATTTGATGAGCACCCTATTAAACAAATCAAAAGGTTCTTCTCTAAATAGGAGAAGAATAGAGGGGAGCAAAGTGTAACCCCTTTTGATTCCTTAATGTATGTGAATGAACAATCCACTCCAAGGCTGGATTTGGAAGAGGTACCATTCCAGAAACCCGACTACTATCATGAAGGTAGCTGCCATAGGCAGACAGAAACTGGGACAATACATCAGGCTACGCTGTGGTAGATGACATTAAAACAGTTTTTTAACCCCTATTTTACCACTACACTCACAGTTAGCAGAACTAAAAGCTCTACTAAAAACCACTTTCCAGATGTGTGCAACTTCTTCCACTGTTTGATTAATTGAGACTACCAATTCTCCCACCATCTGATCCAATAAAGTTAATATTTCTGTAATCACCTTTTCTATTGGATAATGGGAAATGTACTTCAGCAATATGCTTACCATCTGCAAATCTAAAAGATATATTCCCTTTTTTCACTCCCTCATACTATGATGTTTTAGGTACTGTATGTCAGATCAGTTGGAACCAGGTCATGTTTCAATGGGATGTTTCTTAGATATTGATATAAGTGGGTAGTAACTCTTACAATTGGAATTACATAGGAGAGTACACATTGTCAACTTGTTCCTAAGAGAATTCATGAATAGACCCACTTTCCACACACCCAGTATATAACCTCTAGTATAAATGAGTCCTATATATGCCATAAATAAAGCCGAATTGTTTCCTCCTGAATCTGTGCATGTTGCATTGTCAAAAGTACAATTTACCCTTTGTAGTTGAAACAAGGTATCATTCACAACCAAAAGTATCTAGATCTCCAAGTAGCACCTGTCACCTGCAAGGCAGGGTCATAAATTAAACTAGCTACTGATACATTAAGATAGGGGAAATAAACTACAGACTGCATTTTAGATGACTTGTTAAAACCAGCGTGATTCCCATCTATTTGCTTTTGGCAAACCATTTTCTATGTATTCTATATGTGGTGTTGATAAAGTGAGCTAGTATATGTATGCCTGTCTCTACACTTATAAGTGGGTGAGTAAAAATCCAGCATTTACTTTTTTCTTGTTTTTGCAATCTTAATTTGCATTTCTATTATTGAATTTTCTGTCAAATCATGTTTATGAACACCCCTTTGTAATTTTTTATGTACACATATTCTTCCTGGTATACTATTTAACTTATATTTATCATATATGTCATTGGTCAAATTGTCCTTAGTCATTGAGATATTCACACTTTTAATCAGAAAAAAACTCATGACAATCAGAATGCCCTATCCAAAAGTGCAATCCCAAAGTCCAAAATCTGTCTTCAAGCAAAACAACAGCATTTTTCATTGTCATATTTCTGTATAGAGTTACTGCACTGGCAAGTGACACTGGGCTTCATTCAGAGCTGCTCGTAAGCAGCTGCTCATTCGTTCCGAGCGATGGTCGCACATCTGCGCATGCGTACGGGTTGTAATACGCATGCGCGAACCAGTCAGTGCGGCCGAAAATCGTGTGCTCGCAAAATAGCGAATGCCTGCTAATTTGAGTAACAGAGTGAGGCGTTTGTGGGTGGTAACAGGGGAAGGTGCTTGAAAATGGGGAGTGGAAATCAGAACACAGGCATGCCTAAAGGTCAAAACGGGTGTTTTAAGGGTGTGCATAATTAACAAAGCAGCGTCATCGACCACGTCACTTGGTTGTTTCTTAGCCTGAACTGCTCGCATGATTGTGGTAGGAAAAACCAACCACAAGAATAGCGAGCAGTTCATACGCTGTTCGATGTACTCGATTAATCTAATAAATAGCGGACATGATGTATGATGCGAGCGGCCAGGGGGCGTATTTTTCAAAATAACGACCGCATGTTTTGTTCGCTCGTTCAGACATGGAGGCATCAACAGACCGCAAAGAGCGAACGGTTAATTCAAATAGCCACCCCCTTTTTCTGAATGAGCGAGCGCAAATAGCATCCGGATCTGAATCAGACCCACAGTTCTTTTACAACTGAACCACTCACTTGTTGGTAAGTGGCCCAGGAAGAACCTGTATGAACCACTTACTTGATGATTTTAGTAGTGAAGTGAAGTAGCTGTATATTGAAGAATGTCCCACAATTGAGCTGTCACAGGAGATTTGAATTTTCTACAATGTGTAGCATGAATCCACATAATTTTTTCCTTTACTTTAACAGTGGTTGGCATTGTCAGCAAATCTTGATAGGGTGAGCTGGATCTGAGGACTATTCAGACCTTCACCTCATCATCAGGTAGGTAGACTGTGGCAAGCACCCTACACAGTTTTTGGTTGTGTATTGATAACAGCAGCATGTATCTGCTTCAGATAGTTGCAAAGTGAGATGAGATAATTCACAGTTAAGTAATTTTTTTCACTCAGTTCATATGCAGGTGTAATAATAACATTGAGTAGTTTTCCAAACAGAATCACAGAAATATTTAATTGTCCTTGAGGGGTTATTCTGCTAGAATGTAGTAATACTGGCAAAGCTTCTTGCTACTGCAAACTAGTTTATCTGCATATTTGAGATAATTTGTTCTTAATTGTCCCATTACAATATTTGACTTTCCCACTGAATTATGGATGATATGAGGTATGTCGCTGTTGACACATGTTTTCAAAAACTAGTATAGAAAAATGAGTGCCTTAATCGGATGATATTACATAAGGCAGGGGTAGCCAACCCTGGTCCTCGTGAGCTACCAACAGTGCATATTTTCCAGGTCTCCTCACAGAATCACAAGTGAAATAATTAGCTCCACCTGTGGATCTTTTCAAATGTGTTAGTGAGTAATGAATACACCTGTGCACCAGCTAGGTGGTCTGGAAAACATGAACTGTTAGTAGCTCTAGAGGACTGAGGTTGGCTACCCCTGACATAAGGTATACCATACCTAATAACACATTCCTGTGTTAGTTTCTAAGCAGTAATTGATGTTGTATCACAATAAGACTACACATACCAAAACATACTAGAGCATCCTTATCTTTGGAAGATTAATTTAATTAGTTTGTATGATTTGGAATGGCCATGATATTTGGGGAGATGTGAAGGTATTGTTTTATATCTCTGCCCTGCATTTATCTGCAAGCAGATAATACAGGAAGTATAGGATTGGGCTGCAATTGATGCAAAGCTAGGAACATACCAGTAAGTTTGAATCAGACTAATCATGGCCATCTTACATGCTTGGGTCAGTCCATGGGATATCTGTGCCAATGCTGGCAAGAGTGATATTTGGGTTACATGTTTACCTTCAGAGCTTTGTCGTAAGCCTTCATTGTCTTGTGCACACTGTGCATTTTCTGATTTAGTCCTTTCTTGTGACTCACAAGTTTTTTGCATTTCAAGTAATAGTTGTTCACTTGGTATACATACATCATTAGTGAACATGTAAAAACGTTTTTACAATTTATCTTTGTGCTGCTGCCTTTGCAGCAATATCTGCTCTATGATTTCCTTTAGTAATGAAATCATGTCCAGTCATATGGGTTTGACATTTAATGACTGCAATCTGGAACATAAATTGTATAGCTTCTAGCAACTCCTTCACTGCTTTTACATGTGCAATTGGTTGCTTGTTGCTGGCATAAAGTCTCTTTATTTTCATAATTGATCAAAATAATGCAGCACACTGAAAGCATATCAGCTATCCATGTATATATTTACACTTTTTCATTCTGATAATTGTCACGCTTTTGTTAGTGCCTTTAGTTCGGATTAAAAAATACTTTTATGGAATCTACTACAGCATACCATGATTGTGTGGTCCCAGTTTCTGTCTGCCTATGTCAGCTACCATCAACTAAACTCAGGGTTTTGGAGTGGTACCTCTTCCAAATCCACCCTTGGAGTGGATTGTTCATTCACACATGTTAAGTAAACATGAAGGGTTACACTTTCCTTCCCCAGTCCTTTCTCTGAAACTCATCAGTTTCATTACTGGGTGGTAGAGTAGCTGGGTTCAAAATATTACACTTGACAAGGATAATGTTAGTGGGCATAATAATGGCTAGTTCGAATTTTGTTTAGTGTGCAGCAGTCACATGTCAAGTTTACTGACACACTAGTAAAGCTGCTATTGCATATGCAACCTACAGTTTAAGATTACAACCCAAAACAATGTTTGTGGATTTCTTTATAAGTAGTGCAGCTGTTGCTATTACTCTGTGACATACCTGTAATCCAATTGCTATTGGTTCTAATTAGGCACTAAAAAATCATCAGCAAATGAGCAAATGCATCCTAATGAGCGGGTCTGAATCAGGCCCTTAGTCCCATAATATAACTTCCTTCAAAAATGTTGTCAAAATACCTGACACATTATGGACAACAGGGTTTAATAAGGTTGTATAAATCAGAAATGAGTGTTTAGAATGTCCAATTGTTAAATCAATAGTTGGTTCCTTAGGATCACAGCATAATAATGTCATAGTGTTAAAAGGTGCTGACTCATCCCATCATTCAAGATCTTCTATCATTTCTGCAGTGTCATTTTAAAAAGAGAATTATCTAGGTTTCTTCTTCGGCATTTACATTACTTTGCAAAGTGTCCATTCATCTGACAGTTGTAATAAATGTGTAAAATAAATATAAAGGATGAGCACTTGTAAGGCAAATTTGTGTGTAGGTCAACCAAATAAAATATGTTAAAAATATATATAATGTTTAAGCTCCTTTTTTGAATAGATCTGGAGATTGTAGTTATACACTTGAGACTCTTTAGGAGTGAGAACCTTATATTGACCCTAAATACTTTGCATCTCTTACCTCCAGCATCCTGGAGCAGCAGGGTGATTGTTGGTCTCCAGACCAGTGTGTGGAAGAAAATCAGATTAAGTTACAACAGGGCACTAGATGTTACTGCTTCCTATAATACACAGGCTCTCAAACCCGGTCCTCAGAACCCCAAACAGTGCATGCCCTCCATGCCCCACCACAGAACCACAAGCAAGTTGTGAGACATAGTCATGGCCACTAAAAACCCCTTGCATTGTGTACACCCATGTGTCTGAATGTGCAAGGACTGGGACGCCCACTTTTAGCATCTATAGATGCTGCAATAAGGCTTGTGGGCCACTATTGGTAATGCTATCAAAACTTGCACCAGACATATGCTAGTGCTGATTTGTCTGAATATGGCCTCCAATGTGAGAGTTTCAGCATCGCATACAGCCACTTTCAGCGACACACTCACAACACTCCAATTATACATCCATACTAAGCTACTGTACATCTGATTGTAATGAGCCTACCCCCTGTAATCACCCAGGAATGCCCAACACATTTCTCATACCCCTTAAACATTGCAAATGGCAGGTTGCACCTGGTATTTGTACATGCGTCCATCCCAGGTGCAACCCGCCTGAGACCCCTTTCAGACCAGCATTCTGACCCAGCAATAATGCCGGGTCGATGCCATCACTGCCATCATGCTGTGCCGCTAGATCTCTCTATGCAGTAAATGGAACCAAGGTCACCTCAACCATTTAATTGACACCATACTATGAGCTTCGACTCATGTGTCGAAGCTCTGGACTCTGCCAAATTGGAGGTGAGCTCTGATTATGGCAGGCAGTTATGAATTGGTCAGAGACTGTAATAAGCCACTGAGGTGAGCACAGGGCATGGCCTTGTGCCAGCCCAGAGTGAACTGCCCCCATGTGAATATAGAGAACTTTATAGAAACACAGTGGTGCTCTTGGTACTTTGTCTAGCTAGAATAAATCAGCTAGATAATCCTTTTAACATTTTAGTTTTTAGTAGCTTTCATCTGGAACATCACACATACAGTAACATCCTATACAAAGCAATGTCCTATACACAGCACCCCTGTCCCACTGAATGGTGCTACCCCATATTGTAACAAAAGTTTGCAACAAGGTAATAATAAAATAATCAAACACAGCCACTTATTCCAGTGTGACAGCAACACAGGACTGAGAGAGGTTGTGTCATTAATAACTACCGCCCTTGGAAAAAATTAATTCTGAGCAGATCTCTAGTAGACTATGAGACAGACACATTTACTATTCTTATTGTGGGCACTGACCACATGTGTGTTCAAAAACAGCACTGAAATAAACATCCTGGCATAGGTGCTGGAATACAAATCCACCATTCCATTTGGGCATAATGAGCCATTTGTTCTGTTAGTATAAAGTATAGATGAAGTGACGGGACTACCTCAATGCCATCTTTCTAGGTAAAAATCATCTAGAGAGGGTCTATAGCATCATCGTATCCCTGGGGTGTGACAGATCAGCCAGGGCCATTTCTGTCATTTGCCATAATTCAGCCTCGTGATGCCGGAAACAATGGAATTACATATACCTGGGATTAGGTATTCCCAACCTAAAGCAACACACAAGCAATGTTCACACATAATTTACAGCCAATACACCAACCATGGCTGTTCACACATACAAAGAACATCAGATGATAAAAAGCCCTGATATAACCCACTCACTGTAGACACTGAATTTCTTCCACATTATAGGGGTGGTTTTCCTGAATCATTTGTACAATCAACATTTTGGGTAGTTGTAAAACATATGCAACCATGACCAGATCTGTAAAGGATGGCAGTTGATAAATTCTGTAATTGATCATATGTAGAGGCAGACCCACCTTGGAAGAACTAATGCCTTGAAAACAAACTTTCTCTTTCACTATTGTGATCACTTTTGTCAATATGATTATGAATGCCTTGGTATTACTGTTGTTATTCTTTGTTAAAGATGCATTACTAGCACCAGTTAAGCACATGTAGAATGTGAAAATAAACAGTGCTGCATAGAATATATTCCACCCCTTACCTCCTTGCTGGAGCCATCAACATGAGGAGTAAATCCAATGTCCTTGAGCTCAGTAAATGCCTAAGGCATAAGATGCTGCTTGGCATGCGCAATAGCTGCCCCTTGATCATTTAAGGAAAGCTCCAAACATTGTCGGATTGGGGCAGGCACTCCAGTTATAAATCCGCCATGGGCTTTGATAAGCCACTGAGGAGAGCACGGGGCAGTGCCCCTGGAGATACAGTATCTAACAATCTAGAACTCAGAACAAAGCTGATAGTTACATCATAATATAAAAACATATAGGTACCTATAGAATGAAGTACAGCATGGGGGTCCCCTTATTGATATACACTTACTACAGCCTGTATACACCAACATACAGCTCTGTTTAACATTGCAGCCCCATATACTGTATACCAAGACACAGCTCTATATAATACCAAAGTCCCCTATATACTGACACACAGCTCTATATAATACTACAGCTCACTATATACTCACAGACACCTCTATATAATACCACAGCCTCCTATATACCAATGCATAGCTCTATATAACACCACAGCCCCTATATATTGACACACAGCTCTAAATAAAACCAGAGCCCCTTATATAACACCAAAGCCTCCTATATACTGACACAAATCTATAAATACCACATCCTTCTATATAGCACCACAGCCATTATATAACATCAAAGCCTCTATATACCAACACACAGCTCTATATAACACCACAGCCCCTTTAAGGTAACACAGCCCTTTTACAACAGCAGTCACAGTCACCTAATGTGAAAGAATATATCTAGCAAGCAGCATATATGATGGGGCACAGTAATAGTATGCTGAGTTCAGTGGCTGCAACAAAGAGGTATAGTCAGTCCCTCAAGAATAAATACATTCTTGAGGTCCTATATATGAACAGTATAATCACTCCCGTTCCTACATAGGCCCCTGCTGTAGTCAGTTCAAATAGCAGTAATAATGCTCCTTATGGAGTAGGCAATAATCCAGTAGATGAATATAGTTACCAGTTTATACACCAATAGGGGATGATCTCCTTCTGGTGGATATGTATCCAATGTATTGTCCTCAAATAGGCCGGTTCTGTATAGGTAAAAAAACTTTAGTGAGAAAAGAGGTATACTGGAGCTGCAGAGTTTGGGTATAAAAGGACACATCTGGGTTATCCAGTAGGTAGACAAAAAACAGGTGATCCTAATGCATTTCACTGCACCACAAAGGCAGCTTTTTCAAAGGTCTTGTTTACCCAGCGGAATTGCAATACTTGATACTTATTCTGTACACTGTTATCATTTTTGTATTGATTTCACCCAGTGAGTTTACAAGTGATGTCTATTATGTATTTTATTTTTATTGAATATTAAATGTAAGCTGTTATTAATTTTACACTTATCACACTGGTGTGATTCATTGTTGTACAGTCACCTGCTGGACATTCACCAGCTCGCCATCCTCCACAGTCATAATGCTCCTGGGCTTTTGGAATTGAAGATCCCACTCTGTGTCACAGGCAGAACTGGCTATGAGACTCCCCAGGTCCAGCTACTGCATGGCTCTGTGCCTTCCTGTCACACAGATTCTTGTGCATAGCCCAAATGCTGCTCTCACTTCACAGTGGTCTCTAACGCAGAGGACAGGACTTTGATGCACAATGGCAATGCTTGAATCCAAAGAGAGGAAAGTGTAGATCCCTCACTCATCAGTAGACAGCGGACACTTAACTAGAAATTCTCAGTATTGCAGAGAGGCAGCCTGCCATGGTGCTGCAAGCATGGCCAATGTTAGACACTGAGCCTACACTTGCTTCATGAAGCCTGGCCCCAGGACACTAAGTAAAAGTGCCTGACCCTAGGGGTGCCAAAAATTAGGGCGTGTATAATTAACTAAATTCCCCCTCTTACTTGTCAGCAGCCCAGCACATGCTGCTGTGTACTGGGCTGCAGTGGGAGAATGCTTGCTGCTGCTGAACAGCAGCAGTAGTCCCTTTGATTCTGCCTGCAGGGGGAGCAAACACACTCCCCCTGGATTTGCAATAGGCTGAGGGGCTCACAGTGCCCCCCTCTCCCCCATTCAGCAGCACTTTGCAGTGCTGCAAATAGAAAAAAGCTAAGGGGGCATGGCCACAGCTCCCACAAATAGGCCATGCCATTTTTTCCAGGGCCCTGGCCTGCTGGCCCTGTAGATCCCTTTTCCTAGTCAGAGAAAGGGGGGTGGAGCACATCTGAGTTGTCCCAAGCTCCTGGTGGCCCAATCCACCCCTGTCTGTATCGCTTGATTTTTCAAAATGTTGACATTCCCATCCTGTCTCTGCTACAATTGTACCATGTAATTATATGCAGGTAAGTGTGTCCTATATAGTCATTCTAGTTTAGCTTTAAATTCCCTTGGCCTCAGGACCTGATTCTGATATTTACGCTAATGCAAACGCAACTGCAATCTCTTACGGATCAAAGTTGCTAAAATATGCTAATACCTGCAACAGCTTAGCCAAGTATAGGGACATCCACTGCTGTCTTCTCATATCCATCCAACAACTTACAGCAGTGTAAACATTGGTAATGTCGACACAGATCGGGCATCCACGTAGCTCACCTGCCTCAAACATTGTGGTTCTCCTGACACATAGAGAGCTCACCTGCTGCAATAGAGATCACAAAGGCTAATTTATACATGCCCATGAAATTGAGTTTAAACAGTCCCGGCTCGCCTGCATTTGCCTAGCCACCTCCCGTTACTTCCCCCAAATGGCTAACAATTGCTCATTCTCTTAATTATAGGTATTGCATAAATCTCGGAACCAGGCCCTCTGTACATATCTGGTTTAATTCTGGTCTGGTCCAAGGGACATAGATAGACCATAACTTGCCTTCATCAGTAGATACAACTCTCAAAGAAGCTTGTAAAAATGTTTGTTGCTTTGCTTCTTTACTTTGAGTACTAGCAGTTGTAGTGATGTTGCTTGTGTGCATCTTGGCATAATTTGTTCCCTTTAAAGGACCACACTTCTCTTTGTGTGGTACTAATGCATTGTCCTTATATCTTTCTAAGCAATAATGAATTAAATTTCCATCATCAGTATACGTTGTGTCATAAGAGTGGGTAAGAGTATTATAAGTACATGTCCCTTAATTATCATCTCTATACTTATACAACAAAGAGTTATGGGATCTGTTATATAATTATAACATCCCACTTCATCTGTCTGATATGTATTATACAATTGCGTTTATTGTTAAATAGTAATTCTCTTTTCTCTACTCTGTCTTCCCAAAGTGCACTTGGTTTCCTTTTATTAGCTAATGCCTGTATTGCTTGAAGAATAGCTTCCAATGAGTCTGGACTATGTGGGTCTATTGTCTTAACAGACATTGTCTGTGCTACTTAGGCTGTGAGGGGGGGAATAACTAGATGCTTCTAACTATAATGTATATGCCTTTCACATCAGGCTTTATAACTGAATGGTCTCTTAATGCTTTCCATTTAACTATAGCAAAAATTCATATTACTGGTATATATGTGTCCTCCTACATCTCTCCTCAATATGCCATGCAATGCGACTCACCAGGCCAGAGTGAGTCAGTAGAATTGAGCTTCATTTTTTTCCCATGAAAATCGCAATGCGATGTGACTAGGAACCACTAGCAGCAGACTGTGCTGATTAATTTGATTTGTGACACTTGTATATCTGTGTGAGTCTGTAAATGGAACTTGGCATTGAAAAAAGCTGTGAATGCTGCATTGTAGCACGTTGTATGCTGATTCCGAGACTCGGTAGCACACAGAAACACAAGTGTCGCATATCATATTAATCAGCATACTCTCCTGGTGTGTCCTAGTCGCATTGCATTGTATTGCAATGCCTAATGCCAGCAGAGTCTCACAGGACCTGGCATGCCTAGAGGAGTTGTTTGGCGCAACTACATCTGTATTAGAATATTTTGAATGCCAACTGCAGAGAAGTTTCACAGTCACACTTTCTTACAGATGTCTCCTGCTACATCTTTGCTCATAGCGTGGCATTTTGGCTTCCCTGTTGTGGCATGACAATACGTGTTATGGCATGGTGTACTGTATGCCGTGGTAGACTACATGCCATGCAGTACACAGTTTAACTGCTGGGTGGCGAATGCTCCACTGATGAAAACTACACACTGCAGTAGTGGACGGTGATCTGTGAGAGGCTGGCTAAACATGTTCAGGCAGTGTAAACAGTCACTCTTCCATATACTGTGTGTACACATACACAGCATATATACACACATATATGTATATATATATATATATACTTCCCATGGAAGCCTGGCACTCTGGATGATTGGACCAGCGAAGGGGTGCCTTCCTAAACACATGTAGTCGTCTCACGTCCCACTTCAAGAACGAGGCGGCACTCCCAAATAGTCATGATGCAAAAAAAAGTGTATTTAAATAAGTTCAGTGACACATGTTATCATCGACGTTTCAAGGTCCGTGGACCTTTTCATCAGGATGGGTCACATTATGTTGTTTCTTCACATAATGTGACCCATCCTGATAAAAAGGTCCACGGACCTTGAAACGTCGATGATAACATGTGTCACTGAACTTATTTAAATACACGTTTTTTTGCATCATGACTATTTGGGAGTGCCGCCTCGTTCTTGGAGTGGGACGTGAGACGTATACACATATATATATATATATATATATATATATATATATAAATATATATATATACTGTATCTCTCTCTCTCTCTATTACTGTATATATTACTGTATATATTATTTTGTGTGTTTAATTGCAAGTGCTGATTTTTATTACAAGAAACAAATACCTATGGCCCCTGTATTACACTAGATCTTAATCTGTTTTTTATTTATTTATATTTTGTAGAAAGATTAATGATTTCCAAGATCATAAACACCTTTACTAACACATTTTCTAGCAAGATTGTTAATTATATGATCAGCTTTCTCAATCCATGGTGCTAATTATAAATTACAAAGGACTATTGGCATCAGAATCCCATTGTTAGAGAACTTGTATTAATTATGGTAATAGGTGTATAGAATGACAGCACATTATTATTGTACTGATTACATAATGTAAGTTCTATCACACAAACAGAAAATTATGTCATTTTAGGCAAAAAAAATTTACAAAATATTTATGGGGTAATACATTTTCCTTTTTTTACCATCTGTGTACTTGATACTTTTCTGTTTATCTTTCTATAATGTATTTTTAGAATGATGGTAATATATATATATATATATATATATATATATACAGTCTGGTGCATAAATATTGGGACATTGACAGAATTTTCATATTTTGACCTCTATTCACCACCACAATGGCTTTGAAATTAAACAAACAAGATGTGCTTTAACTGCAGACTTTTTGATTTAATTTGAAGGTAATTACATCCAGATCAGCTGAACGGTGTAGGAATTACAACGGTTTCTATATGTGCCTCCCACTTTTAAGGGGCCAAAACTAATGGGACTATCAACTCAAAAGCTATTTCATGGACAGGTGTGGGCTATTCCCTCGTTATTTCATTCTCAATTAAGCAGGTAAAAGGTCTGGAGTTGATTCTAGGTGTGATATTTGCATTTGAAATTAGTTGCTGTCGACTCTCAATATGAGATCCAAAGAGCTGTCACTATCAGTGAAGCAAGCCATCATTAGGCTGAAAAATCAAAACAAACCCATCAGAGAGATAGCAAAAACATTAGGTGTGGCCAAATCAACTGTTTGGAACATTCTTAAAAAGAAAGAACGCACCGGAGAGCTCATCAACACCAAAAGACCCGGAAGACCACGGAAAACAACTGTGGTGGATGACAGAAGAATTATTTCCCTGGTGAAGAAAAACCCCTTCACAAAAGTTGACCAAATCAAGAACACTCTCCAGGAGGTAGGTGTATGTGTGTCAAAGTCAACAATCAAGAGAAGACTTCACAGGAGTGAATATAGAGGTTTGATCACAAGATGTAAACCATTGGTGAGCCACAAAAACAGGAAGACCAGATTAGAGTTTGCCAAACAACATCTAAAAAAGCCATTACAGTTCTGGAACAACATCATATGGACAGATGAGACAAAGATCAACTTGTACCAGAGTGATTGGAAGAGAAGAGTATGGAGAAGGAAAGGAACTGCTCATGATCCAAAACATACCACCTCATCAGTGAAGCATGGTGGTGGTAGTGTCATGGTGTGGGCATGTATGGCTGCCAATGTAACTGGTTCCCTTGTATTTATTGATGATGTGACAGCTGACAAAAGCAACAGAATGAATTCTGAAGTGTTTCGGGCAATATTATATGCTCATATTCAGTCACATGCTTCAGAACTCATTGGACAGAGCTTCACAGTGCAGATGGACAATGACCCGAAGCATACTGCAAAAGCAACCAAAGAGTTTTTTAAGGCTAAAAAGTGAAATGTTATGCAATGGCCAAGTCAATCCCCTGACCTGAATCCGATTGAGCATGCATTTCACTTGATGAAGACAAAACTGAAAGGAAAATGCCCCAAGAACAAGCAGAAACTGAAGACATTTGAAGTAGAGGCCTGGTAGAGCATCACCAGGGATGAAACCCAGCGTCTGGTGATGTCTATGCGTTCCAGACTTCAGGCTGTAATTGCCTGCAAAGGATTTGCAACAAAGTATTAAAAAGTGAAAGTTAGATTTAGGATTGTTTAGTTTGTCCCATTACTTTTGGCCCCTTAAAAAGTGGGAGGCACATATAGAAACTGTTGTAATTTCTACACCGTTCACAAGATTTGGATGTAATTACCCTCAAATTAAATCTGAATGTCTGCAGTTAAACAACATCTAGTTTGTTTCATTTCAAAGCCATTGTGGTGGTGAATAGAGGCCAAAATATGAAAATTCTGTCAATGTCCCAATGTTTATGCACCTGACTGTATATACATATATATATAATGTCTATGGAAATAACTATTTTACCATTTAATTATCATATAATAAAAGTCAAAGTAGAGTAAATTAATTTGGCCTAGATTACACTAGATTATAATTAAATGTGGTCATAAATGATCCAAGTCTAGACTTACAGTTCTGTCCACATACATCTAGCCGCTAACACTGTAGCGTACTGTAGCAATACACCTGCAGATATAACCATAATTGCATGCAGAATATAGGCATGCCGCACATCATTTTAATCAACATAAATAGCCTGTGCATTCTATTCACATAGCTTTGCTAATAAGATGCATAGTAAGGGGAAAAGCTGCACGAAAAATGCTCAGCATCACCGAGTCGCAAAATGCTCACATGTTATGTGTAACGTGATGTGTAGCACATGGAGGATAGATGTATGTGGACACATCTCTATGATACATGCACACTTTGAACTTACGCATATTTTAGGTCAAAGTAACCCATGTTGTTTCTGCCTACATATTGAAGTAAGTGTAATGGCTGAGTTCTTGCCACACAAGCTGTTAACGTCTCTATAAAGACTGTCTACAGGGCCACCATCAATGGGCTATGGGAACTACATTGGACAAGGAGGCCCAACCATGCAAAATTATCCTGAATGCAAACTGACTTTGATTCAGAAGTCATTTGCAGCGAATATTGTGGCAGGTGAGAGCACAGGTGGTAGACATCATGGGCCCCACTTTCTCAGACATCCCTGCTGATTCTGTTAGACTGTGTTCTCAAACCATCTCTGCTTCTGTTAACCTCTATGCCAAGCTTCCTACATGTGCTGCAAATCAGACCATCTACCCACCTACCTTGACTTCCCCTTTTTTCACTGCCTACCCATTCTGTACATGTTAGTCTCACACCCTGTCTCTGCCATGCCCCCACAAGTCTGTCTCTGTCTTCCCCTTTGTATTTGTCTCTCTGTCTACAATTTTGTATATTTACCTCTCTCTCTACATGTCTCCCCATGTGTGCTTTTGCATGAGGCTGCTTCTTTCCCGCAGTCGTGCCTGCTTTTTGCCATGGTGAATTTTGAACATACTGAGATGTCCACTTGCAGTGGCACTAATGCATGTCTTTAGATGCACTAATGCAATATCAAAACTTGAACAAGTCTTATGCAGGTGCAATTTCTCCATCTGAACATGATGTTCAGCTCTTGCATCCAAGTTTATTCTATGACTCCTTGCTGTAACCATCCGGACACATGGTAAGTACAGACTTTAACACTTGGCCTGATTCAAAGATGGATGGTATTGCACAGCTGCACAGAAGCGGCTGTGCAATACTGTCCAACAAAATGCAAATGCAGCAGTCTATAGAAAATAGACACCTCCTGCATTGCATTTGTGATCCTAGTGCAACATTCATTGATGCTGCCTCAGATCATCATTGCAACCATCAATGGTCGCTAGATGATTTCCAGAGGTAGTCCATGAAGTCTAAAGATCTCTTGTATGAATAATTGAGCCAACTTGGGAGCTGATGGCAGACCGGTGAGGGATATGAAGTGAGCCATCTTGGTGAACCAGTCAACTACCACCCACATGGTGTTGAATTTGTTTGAAACTGGAAGGTTGGTAATGAAGTCCATAGACAGATGTGTCCACGGTTGATGTGGAACAGAAAGGGGTATTAACTACCCAGCTGGGGACTGTTGAGGCACTTCCTGCTGGGCACACTTGTTACAAGAGGAAATTAAGTCTTAGATGTCTTTTCTGAGGGAGGGCCACCAGTAAGACCTGGAAATAAACTCAAAGATTTTTTGTATGCCTGCATGTCCTGTGAAGTGGGAAGCATGAGCCCAAGTAACAGTTTCTTGCATAAAGCGGGCTTGTCAAGAGTTTTCCCAACAGGTGGTGAGGATTCTACTCTGACTGCAGAGAAAGCCACCGAATCAATGATGAGATGCTTCTCATTTGATGTAGTCACATTTTCTTGCTTCATGGAGTGAAAGAGGGCATCAGTCTTTCGATTCTGGATCCCTGGACAAAAAGAAAATTTGAAGTTAAATCGTGAGAAGAAGAGAGCCCATCTGGTTTGTTTCAGATTTAGACAATGGGCTGTCATAAGGTATAAGAGGTTTTTGTGATCTGTGAGAATGGAAATGTATGCACAGCTCCTTCCAAAAGATAATGCCACTCCTCCAAGGCTAATTTAATGGTGAGAATTTCTTGATCTCCAATAGAGTAGTTGCACTCAGCTGGAGTAAATTTCCTGGAGACAAATCCACAGGGGTGGAGAAGACAATCAGGAGAGCATTGAGAGAGCACAGCTCTGACTCCTATGGAAGTAGCATCTACTTCCAAGATGAATGGCTGTGTGACATCAAGTTTATGAAGAACAGGAGCTGACATTAACTTCTGTTTGATTTTTTGGAAGACTTCCTTTGGGTCCTCTGACCATCAGGGAGGATTGGCACCTGTGAGAGCGGTAATATGTGCAATGATGGTGGAAAAGTTTATTATGAATTTGTGATAGTAGTTTGCAAATCCAAGGAAGAGCTGAACAGTGCTGAAAGTATTAGGAAGTTGCTATTCCTGAATTGCTTGGAGCTTTTCTGGGTCCATTTTGAGACAAGAACCGGAAATTATATATCCCAGGAATGCAGTAGACATGACCTTAAAGATGCTCCATCATTCCAAGAGAGTACTGATGCCAGTATTTGAACCTGCACCAGATACTGGCCTACAGAATATTGACCCTGGTGCAGACATAGAAGTTCTGAAGATGCAGAAGACATTCTCCCAGGCTCGACAAAGATTCGGCCGAATGCCTTGACAAATTCCTTGTAAGATTTTAGGATGGGATCCAATCTTTCACATAAGGGTGAGGCCCAGTCTAAGGTGGATCCAGATAATAGGGAGATGATACAGTATATGCCACATGGGTACGGTCTGTAGGAAAATTGCAAGGTTGAAGCTCAAACTGTATTTCACATTTATTTAGGAGACATCTGCAATTTTGGGGTTATCATCAAATTTTAAAGGAGTAGGTATATGCCGACAAGGTGCTGCTGAGGGAAAGGAAACCGGAGAAAACAGAATGGATGAAGCAGCAGCTCCTGAGCCTCTAAGAGTGGATTGGATGTTACCTAGCTGGTGAGTCAGTTCTTTGAGAAAATAAACCATGCAACCTTGTGCCGCCTCTTGGTGTTCTAGGCGAGCTACAAGATCAGGGGTAAACCCAGCAGCTTGTGTCTGATACTCATCTGGATCCATCGGGGCCCAGTAAAAACTGTCATGCCTGAGGTTAGGAGTTGGACAAAACAGGCGTAGAGGTAAGAATAGGAGTCTTGGGAGGTGTGAGCCAAGACCTCCTCATGTATGATGTGAGGAATAATATGAACTGTAGAGGATGATGGGCCCAAAGGCGAGGACAGTAAAGTAAATGTCTATATTGTACAGCAATTTGAAATGGGAACTGGATATATAATATTGAAGAGATGGGCAGAATCGCATTGGGACCGGACCAATGTTGGATTGAGAGCCAGATTGGTTTGAGACAGACATTGATGAATTGAAGAACTTGATTGGCTTGAGACCGATGTTGATAAATTGAAGAACTTGATTGGTTTGAGACCGATGTTGATGAATTGAAGAACTTGATTGGTTTGAGACCGATGTTGATGAATTGAAGAATTTGATCAGTTTGAGAGCGATAATGGTGAATTGCAGTACTGGATCGGTTTGGGACCAATGATGATCAATTGCAGTACTGGATCAGTTTGGGACCGATGATGATGAATTGCAGTACTGGATTGGTTTGTGACTGATGATGATGATGAATTGCAGTACTGGGTCAGCTTGGAACTGATGATGGAAGTATTGGATGGGACCAATGGTTGGAGGTATCGGCTGGAACCGATAGAGGTTAATGTTAACAAGTCTCTGTGGTTAAACCAGACTGGAATGTTAGATGGAATAGGAGACTCAATAAACAGACTTGGTACTGGAATATAATGGACTGGGACCATTCAGATACAGAGTACCTTGGAGCTCAGCACAGAGCTGTAACTTAAGCAGAAGTGATGTTGTACTGGCCACAAAGGCCAGTAAGGAAATGTAATTTATAGAGGAGGATCCCCAGGAATTGGATTCTGCGGTCAGCTGGTCTGGGAGCAGCACTCTGAGTGGAGGAAGAGCATCAGGTGACATACTCAAACATGGCTGCACCCATACTGTGGTTTAGGTGGGAACTCTGGAGTGCAAAACATGAAAAGAAAAGGAGCCACAGGCCCTGATTCAGACTCACTCGCGAGCGGCTGTCCGCTCGCAAGTGGGTCGATGGTCTGCACTGCGCATGCGCACGACGGAGGGAGCTCCGTCGTGCGCATGCGTGAGATGCGACGAGCAAAGGACTTTCCTTCGCTCATAGTGTCTGATCAAAAGGGGCGTGCTGTCGATGTTGATTGACAGCACGCCCCCTTTGGTGGGCGTGCCGGGGCGTGACTGCAAGACGGAGGTGTTCCCAAGGGAACGCCTACCGTCAGAAGCCGGCCCCACTGACATCACTAGTGATGTCAGTGGGAGTGATTTTGGCTCTGATAGAGCCAAAATCACTCCTGGCCTTGTGGTTGAGAAACTCAACCGCAGGCTTCTGCTCGCAGTGGCGATGGTCGCGATGGACCAACAGCTATACGAGCGTCCAGGAGGACGCTCCATTTTAATGGAGGTGGGCCCTGATTCAGAGCGAGCACTCTGGTCAGAGCGTCCGGCTCTGAATCAGGGCCACAATCCGCACAAGTCTAATGTAGAGGAATAATCTTATATATGGTATCTAAGTAAACCCCTAATATCTAGTAGAACAATAAAGCATATTGTGTTACATTGTTTGAAGGGGGTGCTATCATAGACAACAATGGTAAAGAACAATGATAGGTACATAGGGAAAGAGTTGTCTGTAATTGATGCACAAAATTAAAATATAACTTTTATTAGTCTTTAAAATATGCAGCATGTTAGCGGGAACAGCCCGTATGAGAGGAGAATAAAAGATAGCATATGCAAAATGACAAACTAATCTCTCTCTCAGCACTAACATGATTCTTGCTGCGATTCAGTGCTAACTCAGTATTTGTATCAGAGGCCAGATAAGACCCCATATTTTATACCCTTTAGTGGCAGCATGCTAATGGGAATGGTCCGAAATAATTAATAGAATTCCATGCGAATGAACTTGCTATAATTCTCTTTTTGGGTTTATAATATACAGTCAGATAGAAGTATAGGATAATTTTAATTTCTGAACACACCTTATTTGTTGCTGATCAACCTTTATTCCCACTGCATGGATGTGTGCAGAATGTTATGTGGTCACTCTATTACTGGCAGACCTATGTACATGTATGATATAGTATTCTAAACACTGAATTACATTTGAAATAAGTGACAAGTCATCCTGCTAAGATTTAAATAACATCAATTCATGCCTTTGTACCTATATACAATATAGAAATACATTTATACCAGGATTTTTAGGCAAATACTAATGGGTGTGTTCTGATATCAATTAAGAACAGCAGTTTCATGACAAGCAGGAGAGTTGTCAGACTACCTGCAGAGCATGTTTTCTGCTACTTTATAATTACATCTTACTATGAGAATTAAATGTACTAATATCTGACTAACCTATTAGACTAATCTGTCACAGCCTCTGAACATACTTACTTATGTTATGCTATGGGAACACATACATACTTATTTAACGCAGTACTATAATCAAAGTTTTGAAATAACACTGACAGAGTGGCTGTTGGTTTAAATAAGTATTTATTGCTATATACCAAATTAACAAACTGAATATTTGTATTAGAAGCCAAATGAGAACACATATTCTATACCCATTCAGTGGCAGTATGCTAATGGGAATAGTCTGTAATGAAAAATAAACACTATAAATATATGCAAACGGACTAGTTGCTATAATTCTCTCAGTATTTACATACTGTAGCTCCCTTCATGGGTTTATAATATATAGGGGTCTATTTACTAAGCAGTGTTAGGAGAAGTGACAAGTGAAGAGTGAAAAGTGATAAGGTGCCAGCCAATCAGCTCCTAACTGCCATCTCACAGGCTGTGTTTGAAAAATGACAAGTGGGAGCTGATTGGCTGGCACCTTCTCACTTTTCACTTCTCCTAACACTGCTTAGTAAATAGACCCCATAGTCAGATAGAGGCATAGGATATTTTTTTATTTCTTCACACACCCTAATTGTTGCTGATCAATATTTATTCCTACTGCATGGATGTATGCAGAATGTTATTTGGTCACCATACTAATATATATGTATGATATAGTATCCTAAACATACTGAACTTATCATTTATATCATCTTATTGTATCCCCATCTGTAAGGCTATTTGCTACATTTAATTAGAAGCATAATTCGCCTACCATCTGATTTAACCCATGAAATTGACCATATACCCATGAGGGGTTATTCTGAACTAAGGTATATTCTCCATTTGTTATATATGGGGTGAAAATTGATTAGTCTACCAACACTTATACATACATATAATAAAATCATATATTTGAAATAACTGACATGTCATCCTGTTAACATTTAGGCAATATCAAATCATGCCTTTATATCTATATACTATATAGAAATATATTCACACCATGATTTTCAGGCAAATACCAATGGGTGTGTTCTGATATCCATTAAGAACAGCAGCTTCATGACAAGAAGCAGAGTTGTCAGATTCCCTGGAGAGCATGTTTTCTGCTACTTCGTAATTATTTCTTACTATGAGAACTAAATGTACAAATATTTGACCAACCTATTTGACTACATTTTTCATGGCCTCTGTACATATCTACTTATGTTATGCTATGTGGACATACACGTACTGCATTCAACACTATAATCAATGTTTGCAATACTACTGACAGAGTGGCATTTGTTTTAAATAATTATTTATTGCAATATATTAAATAAATAATAATATATAGATATCCAGGATACTACTACATATATTTCAGAAAAATATTAAAAACAGACCTGTATTGGTACCGATAATCTATTTTAATTACACTATTTCTATATCACACTTTAATTTCTTTGTTTTAATAATTCACGGACTGTATCATTGATATACATATTTTAAAGACTAATTAAAGTTATATTTTAAATTGTGCATCAATTACAGACAACTGTAAGCCTGTGCGCCATCATGCTGGGAAGAAACACTGTGAGCAAGGAGCTGTGGAGAGCCATCTCCATGCTCAGTAGCAGGACACTGAGTGGAGCATGACAGAACCTCTTGGACCTCTGGCAAGGCAGCAGGCACCTCTTGCACTTCTGGCAAGGCAGGTGGCACTTCTTGGTCCTCTAGCAAGGCTACAGGTTAGATAGACAGGAAGATCCCACCATCCGGGGGAGAATTCCAACCACTGGGCGGAAGTGACGACCCATAACAGTGGAATCAATATTACACGACCTGGGCGGAAGTGACGCCAGGACCTCCTGGATGGAAGGAAGGTCCGACTAACTGAGAAAGAAATCCAGCTGTCGGGCGGAAGTGACGCCCGTAATAGTGAAACCAATACTAAACCAACTGGGCGGAAGTGACACCAGAATCGCCGGAAGTCACTAAACGAAAACACCGGCAGAAGTGAGAGGGATGGCTCCAACGACCAGCAGGTATTTAAGGAGGGTATGGAGGAGACACTCACCATCCCGATGAAGCCCGAAGTGCGGGTGAAATGCGTTGATTGAGAGAGGTAAGGGACAAAACAGGACGTGGTTCACATGCATCCCACCCTTACTAGTTTGCCGGCACACAACCTCCAACCTCCATCCCCACCAACCATCCCGTTTGACCAACAGGATTCCCTATTGAGTTTATAAAGTCGTACTGAAGGTACCTACTTTTAAATATATCAACACTGACTATCTCTATTTGAACACACACATGTCCATTCCATATAGGAGGACAGAGTAAACCGCCACAGGCATATCTTCCTTCTTAATCCCTCTTTCCACAGAGGAATCACATTGTTTCATGTAGTTTGTCATATATGTAGTATGTTTTCTATGTTGTCTACTGGTAGTAGTCTGTGATTTATTTTATATATATGAATGCGGACCCTCCCTTTTTATCTAATTTGTATTTCATTTTTATAATAAACCAAGTTATTAGATCTACTATATGATTTATGTATTTTATCTCAACTGAAGCACCAGGGATACTCCAATATTTAATGCAGTTATAATGTCAACATCACAATGTTGACAGTTTTGATGTCGACAGCATTGAAATGTCAACATTAAACATGATGGCATATTCATTCTGCATGAACCAAAAAGGGAGCGTTAGGCTACAGGAGTTGAGGTTAGGGTTAAGGCACTGGGAGGGTGGGTTAGGATTAGCGATAGTCACTGACAGATGTCACTGCCAGACCCAGAAGACACTGCTGTAGTTGCTGGATATGCTATACCACATAATTTACCACTAGACCACCAACTCTAGTATTTATTTATTTTAATTTTATTGCAAGTTATTTATAATCTGCAGCACTTTACAGAGAATATTTGGCCATTCACATCAGTACATGTCCCAGTGGAGCTTACAATCTATGTTCCCTGCCACATGCTCACACACATACACATTAGGCTTAATTTTGGGGGGGCACCAATTAACCTACCAGTATATTTTTGGATTGTGGGAAGAAACTGGTGCACTCGCAGAAAACCACACAAGCACAGAGAGAAGGAAAGTTGAATGACACTGAGAAAGCTGGTGGAAGACTTTAAAAAATGTCTGCACAAACTTTTTGGGGAATCACAAGGCGAAAAACTATAATGAGTGATCTTCTTATGCCTTACAAAGCAGAAGGGTGCAATATATCATCAAATTGTCATTTCTTGGATTCTCACTTGGACACTTTTTTCTATAAAACAAGGATGCAGTAGACATCAGGACATTTCTAACATGGAAAAGTGGTACCAAGGCAAATGGACTCCCCAGTTTGCTGGCTGACTACTGCTGGACTCTGAAGAGAGATATTCCCGAGGCAAAGAACAGCAGAAAATAAAACAAAGCTACTTTTTAAACTACTATACAAGTTGGTCTTATTGATATCAGATTTTGGGCCTGATTCAGAATTGGACAGTATTGCGATTGCAGCTGTGATTTCACACAGATCGCAGCTGCTAAAATATGCTAATAGTTCCAAAGCTTACCCGAGCGTAGGGATGCCCCGACTTCTATTCAGGGAGTAAATATCTACATAACTACCATGGGTGCAGGTGTTGTGGTGCTCACAAAAGGGGGTGGTGGGGTTGTGTGCTGTTTCCTTGTCTGTCCCTTCTTTCCATGAGAGTTTTTTGTCATTGGGCGGTACATGGGGCCTTTACAAATGACTAGCTATGCCCTTCCCTCAATTTTTTATTTTTATCTGTTAAATTAAGTAAATAGATAGTAATTTTTTTATTAAGATATAAAGGAATATGTGATGGATACATTTCTGTTCTGTGGTGACTTTTTTTGTCTTGCAGTGATACTTCTACATACAACTATAAATGTTACATCTACTATTTTTTGTAGCTCTATCTGGTACATGCAATAATTACAGTCTACAATAGTCTATTATTCTTGCAAGAATAAATTCAGTAATATATGTATATTGTATCATTATGAGCTCTTCCTACTAAAGTGTGACCTCTGAAGATTGCAAAATTGCTAAAAATGAAGTCAGAATCTATGCCAGCTAGTTATTTGAAAGAAATGTATTATCTCAAAATCAAGGAAATCATTTTTCTATTTATTACATTTACAACTGAATAGATTTGGAGCTTGTGTAGGTAAGTAGTTTATCTTGTTAGTGGAATTATCTATATGCTTTTCACAAGAAGGGCAGTGAATCAGCAGCATGGATAAGAATAGAAATGCTGGAATTATTTTATTACATTCATGTACATGTAGCCTGGGACAGGCTGCCAATTGTCCTCTTGTCCAGTCCCACTGTCAGGGTTCAGCCTAGGAATGGCCATCTCTTACCTCAGCCCTGGATTCCCCTGTCTCCTTGTTCAGTCAGTTGTCTGATGCTGAGGTGGGTGATGCACTGAGTTTTCTGCCTTAGGTGCTCTTGGACCTCCATGGTCGGCCCTGTGTCTTGGGGATCGTGGTTTCTGTCATGGGCACCGCCATGGCAGTCATTCTTCAAAGGCTAATTTTACAGCCAACAATTCCTGCTCGCCAATGGGGTAATTCCTTTCTGCCAGGGAGAATTTCTTAGAGAAAAACCCGCAGGGATGAAACTTGTTATCCTCGAGTTTCTGGGATAACACCACCCCTACTGTTTCAGAGGAGGCATCCACTTCTAGAAAAAATGGTAATTGGTGTTAGGTTGTCTCAGTACTGGAGCAGAAATGAAGGCTTGTTTTAAAAGTTGAAAGGCGGTTTCGGCCTAGGGAGGCCACTGAGATGAGTTTGCTCCCTTGCGAGTCAGGGCAGAAATGGGTGCCATGAAGGTGGAGAATCCCTTGATGAATCTTCGGTAATAATTAGCGAAGCCTAAAAATCTTTGTACCGCTTTCAACAAATTTCCACGAGACCAGTCCAAAATAGCCTGTACCTTTTTGGGATCCATGTCAAGGCTGAAACCTGAGATGATGTAACCTAGAAATGGAACAGAGGAAACTTCAAACACACATTTCTCTGCTTTACAGCAAAGGTGATTCTCTCGTGTACGGGTTAGAACTTCCTTGACTTGAGACCGATGCTTGTCAATATTGGAGGAGAATATCAAGATATCGTCTAGATAAACCACTACAGAAACATATAGTAAGTCCCGGAAGATCTCATTCACAAAGTTTAGAAAAACAGCAGGAACATAACAGAGGCCAAAGGGCATTACGAGATATTCAAAATGACCGTCCCAAGTATTGAATGCTGTTTTCTACTCGTCACCAGCCTGTATCCTAATGAGGTTATATGCCCCTCTTAAATCCAGCTAGGTGAAAATAGCAGCTCCTTTTACTCGATCAAAAAGTTCGGTAATGAGGGATATCGGGTAGCGGTTCTTGATAGTTATGTCATTCAAGCCTCTGTAATCGATGCAGGGGCACAAACCTCCATCCTTTTTAGATACAAAAAAGAAGCCTGCACCAGCCGGTGAAGAAGATGGTCGAATAAACACTTTTTGCAGATTTTCCTTGAGGTATGCTGACATTGCCTTGGTCTCAGGCAGGGACAGTGGGTAAGTATGACCACGTGGAGGAGTTTTGCCTTGGATCAACTCAATGGGACAATCCCACTCCTGATGAGGAGGCAGAATATTGGCTCCCATTTTGCAGAAGACGTCAGAGATATAGCGGTACTGGCTGGGAATTGAAGTAGTGATTGCAATGTGAATTTCTTTGATAGGTTTGATTTTAGGAATGCAGGACACAAGACAAGCTTCCCCCAGGACAAGATTTGCATGGTGCCCCAATCAATATTGGGAGGATGTTTGCGTTACCAGGGATATCCGAGAATGACCCCATGTGAGGCTTTGGGGATCACCAAGAATTTGATCGTCTCCGTGTAAAGAGCCCCGACACGTACCGGAATAGGTTGAGTATGAAGAGAGACGACTCCATTGATAATCTGGGTGCCCTCCACTGCAGACAGGTTGACTGTGTGATTGAGGGAGGACACAGGGATCCGAAATCTCTGGACAAGTTCAGTGGTAATGAAATTTTTGGCAACCCCTGAATCAAGGAGCGAGAGAACAATTTTAGAACCATGGTGAAGATCTAAAGTAATGGACAAGGTAGTTTCATTTTTGATGGAGACGAGGACATCACTCCCAACCTGGTGTCTCCGGTACAGGTTAGGATCGGGAGTTTCCCGGACGACGTGATGATGACCAGTCTCCCCACAGTACATACAGAGGTTCTCCCGCTGGCACCTTTGCCGCTCTTCTACAGTGAGACCAGCCCGATTAATCTGCATAGGTTCGTTGCCCACTGGTTCAGGCGGGAGGCTGGTAGGAGTAGTGGTCAGCCGGAATCTAATGCGATCTCCCCGACTTTTCTCACTCTGCCATTCTCGATACCGCAGATCCACTTTATTACTTAGGGAGCTAAGATCATTGAGGGTAGCCGGAAGATCTCGAGTGGCGAGGTCGTCTTTTATACGATCTGACAGCCCACTCCAAAAGGCGGAAATCAGGGCCTCCTCATTCCATTTCAGCTCTGAAGCAAGCATTTGAAATTGGATGATATACTGGCTGACCGGTCGATTCCCCTGATGAAGGCACAGGATCTCCGCTGCTGCTGAGGTAGTTCTCCCGGGCTCATCGAAAATCCTTCGGAAGGACATTAGAAATTCGGAGTAGTTCTCTAGTAAGGGAATCCGACCTCTCCCAGAGGGGCAAAACCCAATGTAGGGCCAAGCTGGACAGCAGGGACACAATATATGCCACCTTGGACTTAGGAGACAGAAAGTTCATAGGCTGCAATGTAAGGACCGCGATCTCGGCAGCCTGTCAGCCCTTATCGTGACAGTATGCTAGTCAAGTTTTCATTCCAGGTTCCTCTGAGATTTCCTCTGTGTTCTCTCTAGTGTGTTTTTGACCATCTCTGCTGGAGTGCTACTCTGTGCTATATGCAGTACAAATGTGCGTCATTACATCTCAGCCTATGTGCAACTCAGAATTACCATATCTGCCAGTGAGCCAACTCCATGCTATCCTCAGTGCAGCAGTGCATTTCAACATCTCAAGCCTGTGTGCAAACTCTGTGCTACCTTTAGTGCAACAGAGTGTCATAACACCTCAGCCTGTGTACATGTTAGCAGCTCCTTCTGGAGCAACAGTGTGTCTTAACATCTCAGCCTGTGTACAAGTGAGTGTCTCCTTCCGGAGCTACTGTGCATCATACCACTTATGTCTGTGCTCAATACCAATGAATCACCCTTCAGTGCAATAGTGTGTCTACACACTTGTACCTGTGGGTACCTCAAGTACCAATTTCTAGTGAAGTTGTGTCTCCTAGCAAGGCATACTCCCTGGGCCACTGTCTGTGTGTTTCTCTATTCCCACAGGGTTTGGATACCATATCAAAGGACTGCAACCTGCCTGCTGGGTGCAGTAAGAAACCCATATCCCGATTGGTAGGGGTCACTGGTGAATACCTCCCAGGAGTTTAGACTCCGCACAATTGAAAGGGTCTTGCTAATGGCCAAGACCTGTGGATGAGGATATCATACATTCAGGCCCCTTGCCTCCGATTTCTTCCCCAACCTTGGACCTCAGCTTCCAACCCCACAGTGGCAAGCATGACTCCCACTCCATTACTGAGTATGGAGGAGATGTTTTAAACCTTCTAAAGAGAACAAGTAGAGAAGTTACCCATAGAAACCAATCAGCTTCAAGCTGTCATTTATCAAGCACATTTTATAAAATGAAAGCTTGAAGCTGAATGGTTGCTATGAGTAACTTCTCCATCAGTCTCCTTTAGAAGGTTTAAGTAGCTTAGAAGTAGCTACTGTACATGAGGTCTACTTCAGTAACATCTCCCTATTATAATAACGGCAATGAGAAAATAATGATATGATGTTGTGTAACCTATCCCTTTACTTTTTCAGCCACTCAATCAAGTAGGCAGGTATCATAGTAGAAGAATACAAAGGGATGGGCTTCTGCATACATCTCATTACCATTTAATATTTATTATTTTTACGATGATGCTTATGAGAGGGTGATAACTATAACAAGTAGAGATGTGTGCTGGCCCCCCTGTTTTTTATCTTTGTGTTTTGGTTTTGCAAAACCACCCTCAAGTGTTTTGGTTTTGGATCTGGTTTTTTTTAAAAAGATAAAAAAGTGAAATCATGTAGATTTTGCAATCCAAAACCCGAAATTCAGTTTTAAAATCCATTTTCCAAACTGCGAGAATATCAGAACCACGACTCGGATCTGTCCAGAGTAAAGAAATTCAGGTGGTTTCGGATTTTTGGAGAACCAAACCGCACATTTCTAATAACAAGTCAAAAAAGAAAACAAGTGTTGTATTTATATGGCACACAAAGGAAAGAGAACTGTTTTTCATATAAAACTTTACTTTTATTATAATCAAGTAAAATGTACAATTTTTGTATGAAGACCAGTGAAATTTTAACACTTGAACATAAAGAGATATCTCTATACAGATTTTTTTAGAAATATCTTTAGTCACATTTCTTTGACATATCTCTACTTGAATATAATAAAAGTTAAGTTTAATATAAAAATAATTATTTATTTTGTGCGCAATATAAAGACAACACATTTTTGTCTTTTTGACTTAGACATCACAGCAAACTTGGTTGAAGAGCAGCTGGATAAGAGCCTCCATTCTCTACTCTGATCATTTTAGTCATAGAAGACTCCAATTTGATACATCATGGTATATCTGCAAGGAGTGGAAGCAGCAATATGAGAATGGTGCTCCTTAATGAATGTAGTCCCTCAGCCCATTTATAGGAATGCACCATGTCATTGGATACACATCATTAGAGTGGAACAACCTTTGATATATTTTTGGCTGCTTATCCATCTGAGAAGATCCCCAAATGTGTGGAGGAGTGTAGTCTATTCCAGAGACAGACAAGATTGTATATATGGAGGATAGACCGTTAAGAGTCAGGGCAAACTGCTTTACTTGTTACATCCTGTCAAAATGTTCAACACCATCAGGATCAGAGACTGAAGCAAGGGCAGAGGCAGACATACAGTAAGTATAGGGGGCAAAGAGCAGAGATAAGGAAAACACAAGGACAACAACATACATGAGTTAATAAAATAATCAAACAAGCAGAGGATAGTTTTGGGGCAGATAATGAAACAGCAAATGAAATAACAGGGGATCATATATACTGTATATATATATATATATATATATATATATATATATATACAGTATATATGATGATGATTATCCGTTTAGTCGACATCGACTTTCGGACACTTTATGGATCAGTGAACGCCACGCTTCTCTTTCTCTGACCGCTTCCTTCAGGTCATTTATGGGCATGTTTGTGTCAGCCTTTATTGTGTCCAGCCAACGAGTTCTTTGGCGTCCTCTTCTTTTAGACCCGACTGACGAATCCAAGCATTAGCGCTGTTTCTAGGGAATTAGCCCACATGACATGTCCAAAATACGAGAGTAATTGTTTGGTGATCTTGTCTTCTAATGACATTTTTGATTTGACCCACTCTAGTACTGCCTTGTTCGTATTCATTGCTGTCCATGGTATGAGCAGCATTCGCCTCCAGCACCACAATTCAAAAGCGTTGATTCTCTTGCGATCTGCCTTCTTGAGTGTCCAGGTTTCACATGCATACATAAAGATCGGAAAAACAATTGCATTGACCAACCGTGCTTTTGTTGCGCTGCTGATATCGTTGCTCTTCCATATCTTTGTCATTCCTAGTATGCGGCCAAGTGCAATTCGTCGCTTTATTTCAGTAGATTATTCTCCACTGTGATCAATCTTAGAAACCAGAAAGAGGAAGTCTCATACCGATTCGACTTCCTCATTATCGATTGCAATATGGACTGCATCGTCACTTGTCGTAGTCATCATCTTTGTTTTCTTAATGTTGAGGTACAGTCCTATGCTCTTGCTTTCTTTTTTGACTATTCTGAACAGATTTTCTAGGTCTTTTCTACTTTCAGCAAGCAGAGTCGTGTTATCGGCATATTGTAGATTGTTGATGTTCCTCCCTCCGATTTTTACTCCAATTGTAGACTCATCCAAACTGCATCGTCTCATGATCATTTCGGCGTAAAGATTGAATAAAGCTGGCGAGAGAATACAGACTTGTCGAACGCCTTTTCCGATCTTGAACCAATCCATGTTGCCAAAAGCTGTCCTGACTGTGACTTCTTGACTCATGTAGAGCGATCGCATCAGTTTCTCCAGGTGCTCCGGATTGCTCATCTACCATAAACATTTCTATAGCTTGTCATGATCAACGCAATGGAATGCTTTGCTGAAGTCAATGAAGCAAAAGTACATGTCCTTTTGATACTCTCGTGTCTTTTCCATAATCCATCACAGGTTTGCGATTTGATCTCTGGTCCCCCGACCCCTATGAAATCCAGCCAGGATGTCTGGGAGCTCCTTCTCTATAAAGTAGGCCATGCATCTTTGAATAATCTTCAGCCATATTTTTTTCTTGCGTGCGATATGAGTGCAATAGTCTGATAGTTGCCACATTCAAGTGCATCGCCCTTTTTTGGAAACAGGACAAAGACTGATCTAGTCCAATCTTTGGGCCATGAGTTCATTCTACATATCTGTTTGCAAAGAGCTGTTAATGTTGAGACAGGTACCGGCTTGAGTAATTCGGCTTGTAAACCATGGACGCCTGGGGCTTTCCTGTTAGGTAGTTGTTTTAAAGCCCAGGCAACCTCCTCCTCTTGAACATCTGGTTCATACTCGCTTGGGTTTTCCTGGCCGATGGGCTGATTTGGTCGATAGCTTGCATATAATTCCATTGTGTATTCCTTCCACCTGTGCTTGATTTGGTCTTCATTCAGTAGGGTTTTACCATTCCGGTCTTTGATGGTCGCTGCTTTGCATGACGTAAATGGTGCACGTGCCTGCTTCACAAAGGCCTCAGTTCACGAATGTGGCCTTGCTTTTTTGACTCTTCCAATTTTGTGCACTGTTCATTCCTGTAACGTTCCTTATCTCGTCTCGCTTCTCTCTGAATTTCCGCATTTAGCACTTTGAATTCGATACTATTGTCAGAGGCCTTGGCTGTTCATCTCTTTCTTGAAATTTCAATTGATGCATCTGATAACCATTGCGATTTCTTTGCTGGTTCTTTGTACAATTCATCCACTATGATTGCTTTCATTTCTTCCCACAGATCGTCCGGGTCTTTTCCAGTTGTACTCAGCAGTTCGAATAGTTTTTTTACCTCTATTCCATATTGTGCTGGAATATTGTTGGTATCAAAACGTCGCATTGTAGGCGTCCTTTTGATGGTGTTGAACCGGAGTTTCACTTTAGCGATGAGTAGCTGATGGTCAGAGCCACAATCCGCACCTGGGAGTGTTTTAACTGCTTGTATTGAGCTCTTCCATTGTTGTTGGCAGAGAAAGTAGTCAATCTGATTGTGATGTTGACTGCTAGGAGCTGTCCATGTGTTTAAGCAGCGTTTAGGCTGTTCAAACCACATGTTCACAATCAGTAGCCGATTTTCTTGACCGAACTGAACCAGTCGGTGCCCGGCCTCATTGGCTCTTCTCCTTCACCTACTTATGCATTGAAATTTCCAGCAATAAAGATGATGTTTTTAGCAAGAATTTGGTCGACTGCTAGTACGGGGTTTCCCATAGAAACAAACAGATATGATTCTGTTGTTGATTGTGTTGAACCCCTAAACGGATTTGGCGATTTGCTTTTTCATGATGACAGATACTCCACTATGTCTGATATTGTCGTTACTGGAGTAGTAAACTGCATAATCATTGCTGTTAAAGTATCCACTGCCAATCCAGTAAAGTTCGCTGACATCAAGGATATCGATATTTAGACGTTCCATCTCCATTTTAATGATATTCAGTTTGCCCGTGTTCATGCCACAGACGTTCCATGTTCCGATGTTGTGAGCCTTAGTAAAACGCAGATGACTTATTTCACTTGAAGCTGCATCAGCATAACGGAGTCCTTACAGCTTTATCCGATCCACATCATAAATACTCGAGTTACTCGAAGGTCATCATTGTTCTTCCCTGGTAGCATGTTGGGTGTATCTGGCCCAGGGGGTCCACCTTCCAGCGCCATATTCAAAAGCGGTTGTTTGTGATCCATAAAGTATTTTGGCAGTAAAAGTGGAGTAGTTTGCCATTTCTCTCCCCACCCCTCCCCATTTATCCAGGCTTGGGAATGGCACATAGCTGTTGACAACTACATGGTTGGGTTTTATATATATATATATATATATATATATATAAAGTCCCCAAGGGTGACACTCCCTTATTCATAAAAAATTTGCTGGTTCCTTCCAGTTAAAGCCAACAGCTGATGGCTCAACAATAAATAGTCCACATCGGCGGCACTCAGATGTAAGTCAAATAAGACAGGAGCTAGTGATAGATATCACCAATGTTTCAGAGCTTTATTCCTGCCCCTTCATCAAGGTAAAGACATTTGTAAGTACATATGAAAAAACAGTTATACTCACAACTCCCCACGTGCCATCCGCCCTGCGCGGCTTCCGGGAACAGGTCTCCTGCTGATGACGTCATCACTCCTGTCCCCCGCATCAACGTACGGGCTGTGTATGTCAATGCGGTGGACAGAAGTGATGACATCATCAGCAGGAGACCCGTTCCCGGAAGCCGCGCAGGGCAGACTACACGCGGGGAGTTGTGAGTATAAATGTTTTGTTATATGTACTTACAAATGTCTTTACCTTGATGAAGGGGCAGGAATAAAGCTCCGAAACATTGGTGATATCTATCACTAGCTCCTGTCTTATTTGACTTGCATCTGAGTGCCGCCGATGTGGACTATATATATATATATATATATATGATGCTATCTTTTGGATATATGCTGTTTTGCTGAACTGTTGCTTTGTTGGTGATCTTGAAAAAGGTCATGTTTGACCGAAATGTCGACATACTATCTGAGATATACATGTAAGCATTAAACTTACCTTTTGCCTGCTGAAATGCTCTGGTGAGTGCCCCTTTACATACATTTTGACTGTACTATTCTGGAACATTGATTTGCTTCAGGGAGAGCACCCCAAATGATGTCTGTGATGGAGATGAGAGTGCAGACGTCTTCCTGGATATATATGAAATATAGCATAAGTCAAGAAAAGACAGAGAAAAAAAGAACATGAGTCACACAGGCATAAGCAATGGCAAAGCAGAAAAAATACATGGGGTGTCAAAAAAGAACATACAGTGGTGTGGACAATTAAGAAAGTGGCAGAAAAGAAACATGAGGCAAAAGAAATAGCTATGAGACATATCCACAGACATAATTAAGAGCAGGCAATATGTAAGAGAAAGAATGAGGATGGGAATGGGAGTAGTACAGACAAAACACTGGTCATTTGTCTTAAAGTTTTACAGCATTAAAATGTAAGCTCTCGGTCAGGGCCCCTTTCCTCTTGTTCCTTGCCCTGCATTATTCTTACCACCAGTGCTCCTTGTATTGATCCTCCTTCTACCCTTCAACAACTTTGATGCTGTCTACTCCCCCATACAATGTGCACAAAGTCATTATATATATTATATATATATATATATATATGGATAGATAAAGACTGGACTCTGAAATACACCTGCAGCCTTTATTTTTTTACATTGCCCTCACCTATAACCACATCCCATTGAACCTGAAAAAGGACACCACTGTTGGCTAACATGCATGCAAACACTGACATATCTGCCTCTATGGCCCGCCACTCTCCCTGCACCCAGTCATGCACACAAGGTGGGATGGTCCAGTCAGGAGGATATAAGTGTCACTGATGATTTGGTGCCGGTTTGATAGCTGATAACAGCTGGTGCACCAGCAGGCAGACATGGTAGACAGCATTGCAGATCAAGAGTAATGAGTAATGGCAGCTTCTGAATGGCTGCTGGTCTGCCAGCTCCTTTTGGCTTAAGACCAGAACTAGATTTAAATTGAGCTAGAGCTGTCTGTCCATGTCTGCCACTGCCTGCCAGCTGTAATTGGTTGGCGGCAGGCACCAAATGCTGCTGGCAAACAAAGGGAGGCAAAATGCTGCTGAAGGGAGTGGCTGGGGGGCATAATGTTTAAGAGGCATTAATGTGTGGCATAATGTGGAAGGGGCACTACTATTCTGTGGAATAATGTGTTATATGGGGCACTACTACTATGTGGCATAATCTGTAAAGGGCATTACTGTGTGGTATAATGTGGAAGGGGCATTACTGTGTAGTGTAAGAGGCATTACTGTGTGGCATAATGTATAACAGGAACTGTTACTGTGTGGCATAATGTGAATAAGGGGTACTACTGTGTGGCATAACTTTAATGGGCTCTGTGTGGCATAACATGACTGGGCTCTGTCGGCAAATGTATGCATTTTTTTTACTTTTGGGGGTGCCCTTTTAAGATCTTGCTACAGTATGTGACCCACAGAGTTCTGGTACTGTCCTTGCATGCAAACACAGAGGGCTGAATATTATATTTGATCACTTTAAAAGGACTAACTTGCATGAGTGTTAAAGTTTGCTCAGATTGTGATTTTAAAATGACACTTTTGTAGCTATGTCCAAAACTCTGGCCATGCATAAAGACAAACAGACAGACAAATAGACACACTTTTTTGCTTGTTTTATATATATATATATATATATATATATACAGTATATACACTAGAAATGCCCTTAACCTGCGCTAATGTGGATTCTGACAAATCAATTTATGAGAGCAATATGTATACCAGCAGCACCATTCTATTGACCTCCATTAGACAAGTCTCTGTAAAAACATAAATAAATAAAAAGAGGGCACTTGTGAATAATGACAAAATATTTTTCTTATTATGAAACCCACTTTATTATGTAGATACACCTCTATATGAAATATAATGCTAATCAGTCCATAAAAATTCAAAGCAGATCAATCCTGAATAAATGATATGATCAATAATGTCCTTTCTTCAAAAGTTTTTAGTAGATAAATGGAATTTGGGAAAATGTATCTCTGAATGTTTGATCCTTCCTTTGGATCGTACTGCAATAAACCCTTGCACCAGAAAATCACTCAGACAAATCAGGCCCAAAGGCCACTATTAGTATTTTTAAAAATATTTATTAAAAATCTAAAAAACTGCTAGGCCAGCTTTAATTGAATATTTCCAAAAAGATATTATATTCAGACCGTGATCAGGTAAATTCTAACATCCACTTCTACACCGTATCTTAGAGCTCACAATGTTGGACCTCAAACATTCAATGGTTATACCCCGAACATTGAATGGATATATATATATATATATATATATATATATATATATATATATATATGAGCTGTATTACTATTAATGTAAGAAAAGAGTTTTAATTTTTTTTAAAAATTAATTTTACTGGTTTTACACAAGACTGAAAGGCTGATTACTATTTGTTGGGTGGTCTTGGTGCGAGGTTCTGTTCAGAAGAAGAAGACCTAACCATCCCACTTACCCAGAAACCTACACCTTATGAAAGAAGATATAACTGTCTATGAAAAAGTTGGGATCACCACTGGACAATACTTATAAATAAGCTCTCATAGGGACCTTTTCTATATATATATATATATATATATATATATATATATATATATATATATATATAATCAAAATGTGTCCACACACGTTTTGTGATAGAAAGTCGCTGGGGTAGCTGCCCAAAAAAAGACCTTCAGGTCCTGTATATAACCTTGAAAAAAGGGGTGCACTCACCAGTCTTCTTAAAAAGTCTTTTATTCCAACAGTTTAAAAGTTAGTACAGGATCCTGTACTAACTTTTAAACTGTTGGAATAAAAGACTTTTTAAGAAGACTGGTGGGTGCACCCCTTTTTTCAAGGTTATATATATATATATATATATATATATATATATACACATATATAGTGTCAAATATATATATATATATATATATATATATATATGCAGAGATAGGTTCGGCACTCCACTTGAATGAAGCTGTATCCTGCGTGCCCTTGGAAAAAAAACAATGCAAATTTAGTTTGATATGCATTGCATGGTAAACCACAACACAGCACTGCAGTAGTCTTTAGTGGCAAAATGGCTTACTACGTTTGAGGGCTTCCATGCTCTGTCATCAGGTAGACATAAGAAAAGAATCATTAAGAGAACTTACCTTACATCCTCATCACAGACAAAACAGTGATTACAGAGACAGAGCCGGGTGCATTTTAATGGAGTGCTGAGACTTTAATGTTTGTTTGTTTATTTGTATCTTATGTGCCTGTGTGTGTATGCTAAGGCGCAGTGTATCTTTGGTAAAGCAGTGGCTTTTAATAGCAGCAAACACTGCACCTTAGCATACGTGAGTTTAGGCCGCACACATACAGACACATAACATAAAAATAAACAAACAAACATTAAAGTCTCAGCACTCCTTGTGCTAATCAGTCAGCAGTGGCTTGCAGAAACAATTTGGGCATTCACTCCCAGCATAGCCCTTGGACCCTGGCACTACAACACTGTGTCCCTACTTCCTGGCTGCTACTCAGCAGCAGGGCAACGAGCATCAGGTGTGTAAAAGTTTTAAACCCTTTCTGTGCTCCAGTGATTATTCCAGCTGGGTATGTGTAAATGTGAATCTCTGGAATTCCACACCTCCACTGCTAATGCAGAACACACAGGTTTTACTCCAGCCTCCCTAGGAGGGAGCTGATTCCAACACAATGTTGGTAATTCAGGTGAGAGACAATCTCTTCTTACATTCTAGGTAGTGCGTTCTGCCATATGATAAATTACAATGCTTTATTAACCTATGTATTCACATAACTTATAAACAACTTAAGTGTTTAGTACAGTGTACTGTATATATGTTTTCTTACCTCAGCTAATAAGTGAATGCAGAGCATTTCCCACAGAGTTTTTTATTTTATAGGAGATTTTAAGATTTTGGATATACAGTAGAGCGACTTTATTAAGGTCGCCAAGGTCAAGAGCAAAAATATTAAGCTCCATACTTCAGGCCAAGGTAGGAATTCCATATATTTTCTCTTGCAATGACACCAGTGATAAAAGTTAACAGCTAGACTCATTGGGATTTATTAAACGTAACAAGAATCCTCTCTTGTTGTTCCAAAACTAGGCGGTAATTTAAAGTAAAATGGATAATGTATCTTAGAGACAGGTGAAATAAATAAAGCTCCTTCCCGTAATTTGAAATTTCATGAAAAGAGATGAGCAAATGTTCAATGGTTTAATTTGGAAAAATGTTTATGATGAAGCGTCAATATTTTTTGTCATTGAAAAAAATTGAAACATTTTTAATTTCTGGTGCAAACTGCAAAAATGCATAAAACTTTTTAAGGATTAAAAAGAAGTGTTTTTTGTTGTTTCTATGGATTTTGTTTCATTTAATTTAAAATTATTTTAACAAAGCTGTGTAATAAAAACAAGTAATTGTGAAAATAAATATTGCAGGTTATTTTGTGAACAGGCACAACATTTTGTGAGTAACCAAAAAATTTAAAAAATTACATATGATTAACTATGGTTTTCAAACCAAACCAATTTTGATCATGTTCATAATGTTATGTATTACAACATTTTAATGCACACAAAAATATACAGCTATAACAGTGCAAGAGATGTTTGAAAACTATGACCGGATGCTTTTACATGAGAAATGGACAAATAGTAAATAGATTTACTGGCCTATTTATGTGGCTTCAGGTTCATGACTGTGCCAGACATAAACCAGTTTAATCCTCATTAGAATTGTGTAAAACTCCAACTGGACTGTTCTGCAAACCCATTGAAAATGTCAGAATTTATAGACTGTAAGAAATTGATCATGTTGTGAATTTCATAAGATTTATCTGAAAAATAATACACATTTTATAAATGTGATTCACTACAGTACAGTGGGTTCTAAACCATTTCTTTTGGATAGCAGTGGTGATTGGTGCACATGGCAGGGTGAGTTGCTACAGTCCAAATTCATTGATCTGGAAAGATATTTTTAGAATGTAAGTGGGACTTTTTTCTCACAATAGCAACAAGTTTTATTTCTTTACAATTGAAAAAAATAAAACAAATGCTACATATGCTTCTTAAATGGAAATTCGTGAATTTAAATATAAGACCAGTGTAATATTGTTAAATAAACTGTACATTGTCAATACCTGTTTGGAAAATGGAAAGAAACATTTGGTGTAGATTTGATAGAAATTTTTCAAACTGTACAGAAAAATATTGACCTCATTCTGTGATCTGAAAAGGTTGCACATATCTTATGTGGCATTTAGATTTAAGTGTTCACAGTCCAACCCTAACCATGTCATACAAAATAGTTCATTGATTATTGTCCCTGCTATGTACAGACAATATATATTCTGCAAAATACAATATTTAAAATTTAATGAAATGTGAAAGCAATATGGAAACTCGAACACTGTATCATTGAAACTTTGCAATTATGCATAAAAAAGCATGTTACATCAAAAAAAAGATTCCCATTAATGTCATTCATCTCTAGTTTGGGAAGTTGAGTACTTAAAGTAGCTCCAAAGAGTTTTTAACATCTTTAAGGGGATATAAGCAAAAAATTTAAAATTTGCCAAGATGGTAGCTTCCTGAGTAAGAAAAGGGTCTACCCTTAATATTAGTGACTTGTTGCTATCTGCTGCTCCAAACAATTGCAACATGATGGACAAGAAATTGGGCAGTGTGAGTCCGATATATCTTAATAGGGGGGGATCCACTACACGACATGAAAGTCTAAACATCCAGCGTTCAGACCTTCATGTCGCCGAGGTGCGGTGCCTGCACTGAACGGTGTTCACTGAACATCATTCAATGAATGAGCCCGACTTCCTATCCCTGAACATGCCGAATGAGTGTCGTCAGGTTGACGGGCATGTTCAGTAGACAATCAGGGACGGCATCACTGGTCCTTGCCGACTATCCATTAGCTGACTTTGTGAACAATACAACCAAAACCTCCTGGTTTTGGTCAGATTGTTCCTAAAGTCGGGTAATGGATAGGCCACTCTACATTATCTGCAACTATGAAAGCACAATTTTCTCAGCAATTCATAAAGTATGAGGTAACATTTGGGCAATTTGCAGCAAACTAAGGACCTGATTCAGGTCTGTATCTGCAATCCAAGTGATGTGTTTGAAGATGCAGCATTGGAACAACATCAAGACCAATCTGAGCTGAGGTTTCCAGCATCTGAGCTGAGGCTTACTCAGATTGGCTGCCTTCTGCACCCTCTGGCACCACCCACTTCCCTGCCTCCAAAAGGCTGCAGCTTGTCAATCATGCTGCTGCTTGGGGGCACTGTGTGTGATCACGCAGGACTCATTCTGCACATGTGCAGTCGCTCCACCACTGGAGATGTACATAAATCATTGGGTTAATGTACATCTCTGATTCAGGCTCTAAATTTTTGAGCTAGGGGTTTATACACATCTTTAAATGGTTTGTTTTGATCATTTAACAAAAAATAAGGGGTTTATATTAAGTTAACAGTTAAGTAGATACATTACCATATTCAAGTTTTTAGGGGGAAAAAAATAGTTTTTTAAAAAATTTCATGCAAACTTTTATTTGTAATAAAACAATATTTTGCCTAAAATAGTCTACTCATTATCAAATTAAAAACAAAATAAGGTGACACAATACAGATATAAAATTATTTTTTGGAAGGTTATTTGATGTTGAAAAGGGTGTGTTAAGTTTAATGTAGGTACAAGGTTACATTTGCAGAAAATAAAAAAAATAATGCAGTGTATTCTTTGACATAATCAAATTAAACTTGATGTGTATATAACCTTTGGTGCAAGATGGAGGGGAGCTGTTGACAGAAGGGAGGGGGCAACACAGGGATGGGAGGGAACTATATGGGGCATGACAGAGTGGGAGGGGGCTGGACAGGGATGGGAAGGAACTATATGGGGCTGACAAAGAGCAGGGGGAAGATATTGGAAACCTGTGTCAATTTACTAATATAACATATTCATATAGGCCAGTGTTTCCCAAACTGTGTTGCCTAGGCACCCTGGGGTGCCTATGGGCACTTGCAGGGGTGCCTCAGGTGGTAATCTAGCACAAAATCAAATTATTTATGGTCAATGTAATGTAATTATGTGGACAAACAGAAGTGCAAACCTGTCCACCACCACATAACTGAACCTAAAGATGACAGGTAAGCACAATTAACTTTACTACATTTTCTTAGGGGTGCCCTGAAAACAAAGCTGATACTCTAGGGTGCCGTGATTCAAAAAAGTTTGGTAACCACTGATATAGGCATTGAATTAATTTTAATTAGCTACTGTAGTTCAAGACTCATTGGTGCACATAGTAAATTGAAACAAACCCAAATTTGATGTCCACAAAGACCTTATTTAGAAATAGGTCTTGGAATTTTCTAAGATTTTCAAATATGTATTTACAGTGTAATCAGAGTAGGACCCATAAGTGGCTCCCTAACTTCAAGGTCTTAATTGGTGAAGCTTGTTACTGGAGATGGTTATTTGCTGTCTATGGGCCTGATCTATTACAGAATGCTTTTGCGATTATGCACGCAGATGGCTGATTGTTGAGTACTGCGCATGCGTATGCATCACAGTGCACATGAGCGAAGGCACCGCTGTGATCGCACAGACCACGCAGACCCATAGCAGAGTGATTGACAGGAGGTGAGCATTTGGGAGTGTTGACAGGGGGTGGGGGTTGACAGCAAAATGCAGGTGTGTCAGTCCATTTGAACGCCGCTGCAGGGGCGTGCATAAATTAGCCACTGTGACGGCATATGCAGCTTTGTGTTCTCACTGCGTGTGGTGAAAATAGCAATTTCTGAGTAAGGTCAGACCTGATGTAATTGTGCTTGAGGGACCAATGTTACTCAATGATACTGATGTATACGCAGGATTGCAAAGTATTACGGATGTGCGGTAGATGGCGTCTTTATGCTGGCTTTGGGCGTCTCTATAATAACATTGCGATTGCAGTCATTACCATATTTTCCCAAAAGACCTGAGTGCGTGATCACAGCTGCGATCGCAATAGTGATCCATACTGAATAAGGCCCTCTGAGACACATACTGTTATTAGCATTCTTTCACGCAACAAATATGTAGTAACTGTCCCTCAAGTGAGATAATGTTATTAGCCATCTTGAGACATTGATGTTGTTATTATTATTAGTTTTTATTTATATTGCACCACAAGGGGTCCACAGTGCACATGAGCGAAGGCACCGCTGTGATCTCACAGACCACGCAGACCCATAGCAGAGTGATTGACAGGAGGTGAGCATTTGGGAGTGTTGACAGGGGGTGGGGGTTGACAGCAAAATGCAGGTGTGTCAGTCCATTTGAACGCCGCTGCAGGGGCGTGCATAAATTAGCCACTGTGACGGCATATGCAGCTTTGTGTTCTCACTACGTGTGGTGAAAATAGCAATTTCTGAGTAAGGTCAGACCTGATGTAATTGTGCTTGAGGGACCAATGTTACTCAATGATACTGATGTATACGCAGGATTGCAAAGTATTACGGATGTGCGGTAGATGGCATCTTTATGCTGGCTTTGGGCGTCTCTATAATAACATTGCGATTGCAGTCATTACCATATTTTCCCAAAAGACCTGAGTGCGCGATCACAGCTGCGATCGCAATAGTGATCCATACTGAATAAGGCCCTCTGAGACACATACTGTTATTAGCATTCTTTCACGCAACAAATATGTAGTAACTGTCCCTCAAGTGAGATAATGTTATTAGCCATCTTGAGACATTGATGTTGTTATTATTATTAGTTTTTATTTATATTGCACCACAAGGGGTCCACAGTGCATAACAAACTATCTAAACAGTTACAGTATGAACAAAACAAGAAAAAAGTGACTTACAGTACAGAACATTGCAGGACTTGGACATGGTTAACAATTTCGAAGCTGGATTACTGGCTGAGACAAGATCAGTTTAAATTGAATAGCAGTGACACCATCTTCGACTGGCCGCAAGATGCCATTTTGCGAATGAACGCCTAAGCGCCATTTTATATAAACTCACACTTTAGTACATGTGGCGATAATACTATTAGCATCAGGCAATTGCATCTGTAACCATCGCCATAAGTTACGGCAATTCACCAAAAGCCCATTTCATGACTTTACGTAGTTTGGGTGCTCTGGATAAAATGTATATTATTACAATTCCCCTAAAGGATATATTGCATTAGCTAAAACAGAGCAAATGGCCATGTGATAACTAGCCTGTGTAGATAAGCTTCCTGGATAGCGTCTGCTCTCACTCCAGGTGGCCCGGCTAGAATACACACCTTACATTAGCAGGCTTCCTGCAATTAAATAACTTCAAAGCCAAGAGTGTTATCTTAGGTTTGGGTCTTGTAGCTGAGCTAATTTGCATTCACACAAGAGTCTGGGAGAATAAAGGACTTTTCTTTTGAGCCTGGGAAAGGTGGGGGCTGCTGAGAGAGGGGGCATGTGGAACTATAAGGCTCAGCATTCCACACTGCTAGGTGTTCACTTAGTAAGTGAGATTTAAGTGCACCATTTCTCATACACACATTAATACGCACAATTGCGCTGTTAACTAGTCGCATATTAGCGAATGCATAAGACCGTGTATGAAAACACTGTTTTATTAGCTTCATGCGCACGCATCTGCCCCAAGTTAACTAGCATCTTTATATCAAACCCCACATACTCACACATTACATATCCACATAAAAGGTTTAATATGCTTTAAGGTATAAGATTTAAGTTTGTTCAGTTAGTATAAATGCTGTGAAATAAAGAATATTTGGTAACTAGGGTTTTATACATGCTAAGTAAGCTGTGTTTGGTTTTGTACTGATGCGTACTCTTTCAACAGAATTCCGGTATTATCGGTGTGGAGATCGCATCATGCATTCTCAACTTATGGACCGCAGAGACTTCAAGCAACAAAATGTATATTATATGAACAACTGTTAGGATGTTGCATGGGGCGGGAGGGCAGAGACCCCCAGTTGTTGGAGGCTGGGTTGAGTCTATTTGAACCAGCCTGTTAAACGCTCTCTAACAGATGCTTCCCCCATGGGAACCAATGGCATAAGCAACAAACTTCTCTATTGTTCTGTCTATTCCGGGGGGGGTATAAATATGTGTGCTCCAACACTGGGTGCTTAGTCTTCTTGCTGAATGCTGACTGATGGATTTCTTGCTGATGCCTAACATCTGGACCAGAAAGCGCTGCGTATGTATACTGTACTTGGGTCTGTAGAATTCCTTTGCGCCGAATTGTGTATGGATCAATAGCATGTAACTGACTGTACTTTTACTTGAATAATACTATGTGCTTTGGAACCACACGTTCCAAGTCTGGAGTCTTTATTTACTGTATGACTGCGTATGCAAACTAGCGTCATCCCTAGAGGTTTATAGGTAGGATATTAGAAGGTATAGGCAGGGGTATATAGAAGGTTCAAATATAGATTCCTTAGTTGGGGGCTCATCGAGTGAAGTCACTTACCTACTCACATGGCACATACGGTTATCGATATCTCAGCAAAGGGTTGAGTGGCCACATGCAGGGTTTACCTGCAACTGCTTTGTGCTGAAAGATCGCTATCCATTTTTGTGTGAGCAAAGGAAGCTAACTAGAATCCAGGGACAAGAGAGGAAAAAGTTTGTTTTCCTTTGTTGATAGAACCTAACGTTTAAAAGGGTGGCGCAGTATTGAGTACGCGGCTGAGTCGCAGTTTTGCGCACAGTAAAGATGCACTTTTGCGTACGCAGCTAAAAAGTTGTCATACGGTTGTGTGGTAGTCGCATTATTTTGTATGTGACTGGTCGCACAATAGCGTATACGTACTTCTGGTTGTGCTGCAAAACAAAGCTGTTGAGGTCTACATTTTTCAATTGTTATCAATATCTGGATTAACGTGTATTTTTCTGCGCAGGAAAAAGTGTGTAACAGTGAGTATTTGTTGTGAGTGTTTGTTGGTAGGGGTTTATTGTTCCCTACAGTTAGAGGTACCGTATGACCTTTAAGGGCTAGGTACTAGCCACTCGGTAAGCAGCTTACCGTTAAGTACACAGAGCAGGTGTATGGGTTGTTATTTTTGTGTTAGGGACTGGTTCTCAGTGTGACTGCAGTGTTCAATAATAAGGTTGGGTTATTTGAGCATTGTAGTTGAGCCGCACTAGGAAACTTGTGATTGTGAGTTGAGAGATAATAGGTGAGCGGGGGCATCTAGAATTTCTTCCGTAGGTGAGTGGGGGCATCTATAAATTCTTCCGTAGGTGAGCGGAGGCATCTGGAAATTTCTTCCCTAGGTAAGTGAGAGTATCTAGATTGTCTTTCACCAGTTTAAATCTTTATTGAAAAGCGTAGGATTTTGTCTCAGAATGGGAGCCATGCAAACAGTAGAGATGTTAGACAATGATGTGCTGCTAATGGAGGTGCCGGATCGGCCCGTCGTAATATGCATACTAAGTACAGTACTTAGTCAAGAATAACTCCCAGAGAGTGCATTTGCGAGCTAGCTAAGATGGTGGTGTTCTCAATAGATAATACAATTGTGGAAGATGAGGTTATTCAGGAGGGTGGGAAGATTATTGGCTCAGTCCAAGACATGTTTAGTTTAATAAATCAATGGAACATCCAAAAGAAAATAGCAGAAAGGTCAGGGGAGGAGATGTAGATTAGGGTGTCATCCACATAGAGATGATATTAGAGGCCAAAAGAGCTGATTAGTTCACCTAAAGAGGATGTATAAAGGTAGAATTGGAAAGGTTCAAGAACAGAACCATTGGGGACACCTACTGGTAGAGGAATGGGGGACACCTACTGGTAGAGGATACAAAGGTGAAAAGGAGTCACAAGTGGAGTCAGAGAGGTAGGAGGACAGTCAGGAGAGGGCAGTATCTTGAAGACCAAGGGAGTGACAAATTTGCAGGAAGAGAGGGTGTTCCAAAAGCAGCAAATAGGTCAAGAACAATGAGCACAGAGTAGTGGCCCTTGAATCTAGCAGTGAGGAGGTAATTGCTGACATGAATGAGAGCAGTTTCTGTGGAGTTGAGAGGATGAAAGCCAGACTAATATGGGTCAAGCAGGGAGTGAGAGCAAAGAAAATTGGTAAGGCAGTTGTAGACTATCTGCTCAAGGAGTTTGGAATCAAAGGGGCAGAAAGAGATGAAGCAGTAATTAAAGAATGTCAGGATCAAGGGTGTTTTTTAAGAATGGGGTAGACAAGGCATTGCTTGAATGAAAAGCGGACAGTGCCTGATGAGAGAGAGATTAAATAGATAGACAAGATGGGAACAGGCAATAGTAGAGAGAAAGCAGAGGAGGAGAGAGGGGATAGGGTCAAGGGGGATTATCATATTAGGGCCATGACTTCATCTCCAGATACTGGGGAGAGTGAAGTCAGAGTTTGTAAAATGGATTGGGAGGGATGGGCTGGGAAAGAAGGGGATGAATTGATGAGGGTCTGGTGGGATGTGATGTCCTGACATATGGATTCGACTTTAGATGTGAAGTGGCTGGCAAAGTAAAGGGCAGAAAGTGAGGAGGGGAGGAGAATAGGGGGGCAGAGGAGGGAGTTAAAAGTGGTGAAGAGATGATGGGGTTGGAGGACTGGGAAAAGATAAGGGTCGTAAAACTGCAACACTATAAATCTATAGCATAAATTTGAAATGGAGGAAGTCTTCATTGGAGCATGATTTCCTCCACTTTCATTTGGCAGATCATGAATACTTTTGCAGGTACCTGGTATATTTGAAATGCCAATTTTGATGAGTGGTTTTGCAAAGGTTAGTAGTGACAATCAGAGGAACAGGGTCAGGAGTAGATGTAAGGGCGACCTTGTACAGGGAAACAGCTTTGTCAGGGCAGGAGGAAGAGAATGGGGGAAAGATGTGAGTCAAGCAAGGGAGGGTAAGGGTACAGTGTCAATAGCGTTGAGGTTATGTTTAGAGATGGTGGTCTTGGCATGTAAGGTTATTAGTTTTCCTTCAGGAGTTTGCCAAACACTTTCTCTGCAACAGCTGTCCCTCATAAAGGAGTTTGTTTATAAGCTGTTTGTTATGATACATGATGAACTCCTGCAATGTCAAAACCTAAACAAAGTTCCCTTCACCAATAACAGCCTCCTTTCCTGGAGCACACACTTGTTCGTAGATATTCCGCTGCCACCTGGACTTGGCACTTATAGTAATAACAGTGCAGGAAGCACAGGTATAAAAATATAGACAAATGAATATGACACTCTAAGAACTCATATAGGGAACTACACCTAGAATCTCAGGAGGTCTTCCATCTAGGAATAAACCCAAGCCCTTAGTGTTTAGCTTCCCACACTACACAAAATAAATCTGTCTAAAGTAATTTATGTAGTAACACAAATAGCACTCCTAAAGAGTGATTACCAGAATACTCTCCTGAAGTTAATGTCACTACAAGCTAGTAACAAGCAAGGATTTAATTTAGCTACTAATAATTAAGCAGCTAACACAATGGTATGCAATTATATGTTCACTATATTAGTAGTATATACATTCTTAAGCAATAGTAATAATTCCAGAATGATAATTCAATAAACATGAGAGAAATTGCAAAACTCAGTAATTTCTTTAGATACACAGCAAACTGCAGGATAAGACATTTCAAAACACATGGACTATCCAGAGTAGTATATTAGTCAGGTACATCTGCTAGCAATAATATGTAATAGAATGTATGCAGCCGAACAGGCCAAGGCCCAGGTGGACAAGTCAGCAACCATTCCAATCATTCAGTCTAGTCTCGACCAGCTGAGTATAGATATAACACTGTTACACGAGCATGTGGGATTATTGTCTCTGAAGCAGATGGTAATAAGCTGTCCATGCAATTCCACATGTTAATGTACTTCCACAGTGCTATACAATTGGTCAATGTTGTCTTCAGTGCTTTGTCAGAACCATTTTCAGCCCATACAGCTCTGCATGATTTGCACTTCTGTTGTGGCCTGAGACACTCTGGCAAGTGGTTGGCTTCCGATAACATTTCCACCCTCAGAAAGGACTCCTACTCCAACTTTTCCTTCCTGGCATGCGCCATAACCTGGCTGTCACCCTTAGGGGTATGTTTACTAAAGTGCAAGTTTTTAGAAGTGGAGATGTTGCCCATAGCAACCAATCATATTCTAGCTATTCTCTTCTAGAAGGTACTAGATAAATGTTAAATAAAAACTGATTGGTTGCTGTGGGCAACATCTACACTTCTAAAAACCTGCACTTTAATAAATATACCCCTTACACAGGAGATACATCAAATACAGGTCGCATCGTTGATCATTCAGGACATACACACTGGACAATATGAACGATATATCATTGAATGATATCGTAATCATTCATATCGTTCACTTTTATTGTCCTGTGTGTAGACCATTAAGCTTGTAGAATTATCTTTAATGACATTCAAAAATCAAAGGGACTTTCAGAATGTGAAAATACAATGTTACAAAACAGTTAAATGTAAAATGTAATTTTATTTTCTTTAGCTCAGCACTGTAGACTCAACATTAAATATTTAAATACTAAATATATTTGTGGCCCAACATTCCCCAGGTTCCTCCATTAATAATAAGCCTGACACTTGTCAGCCTCTGTAAAGGCTGCTGGCAGAACGTAACAGATGGTTGAGTAAGAGTGAATATTTTGATTTTGTGGTTATATGGGTACTCATCTGTAACACACAAATTTGATAAAGATGTAGCACTTTTTTTCTGCTCGTACTCCACAGTATGCAGTATTGGTACCTTCTTGTTAGGGACCATTTATAATTCTTGTAACTACTGTAGTTACACAATTAGGCACAAATCATTAAAATAACTTTAGAAATGAATAATATAAAACAAGATGAAATAAAATAAGACTTGTCCAGAATACTGTATGAAAGCTATTATTATTTTTGTATCAACTTGTAACTTGTTATTATTTTTGTATCAACTTGTAACCTTAGGTGAGTACCGATACCTTATTTCTGAGTAATAGTAAGTTTTCTTTTATAGAAAAATAAGCATTATAAATATGTATAACATTTTATAAATAATTAAAATAAAGGTGACATAATTCATGTTCCACTGACTGATTGTCTGGGAGAAAAGTTTGTGACTAAGTATTTATTTATAAACATTAATATAGCACCTACATACTCTGCAGCGCTTTACAGAGAATATTTAATCAAAAATCAATAATTGCCCCCAGTGGAGCTTGCAATCTATTTTCCCTACATACACACCTTTTCATTTTTCAGAACATAAGTAACTTACAGTACCACTATGTTTTTGGAATGTTTGAGGATATTCGAGTACATGGAGGAAACCAATGCATAACATTGGGAGAATGTGCAAACTCCACACAAATAGGGCCTGTTTGGAATTAAACATATGAGGACAGTGCAGTGAAGTGGCAATGCTGACGACAGTCAAAGTAGAGTAAGGTTGTGTTCCTATAAAGTGGATCCAATGCCTGCCAAATGGATCTCTTTGGAATGTTTGTGTTTTAAAAACTTGATGCAGAACTGAACTTTTAGACTAATGGATTACATCTGTTGGTACAGGTGCTGATTAATTAAGGATGTGGACAGGTATAAAAGCAGCTACCTGTGCTCAAAGAGGATATGCTCTTTGATAAAGCTTCCAGCAGGGGAGCGGAACCGGTCAGAGGACTTGTACTACCACTAGATCTTCCATTTGAAAAGTGACCTTTGATTGTTACCATCATTCGCTTCCATTGTGGAATATATGCACGGAGTGATTGGAGGTCTCCGATTTAAGGGAACAAATCACAAGTACACCATCAGTTGGGGCCGTCACATGCTGACTTGACTTCTGCCCATGAAATTATTGGGACACCCAGCCGCCACTGCACACACTGCTTTATTATCAGCACAAGACGGTGCACTCTGTGACAGGTCTGGAGACCTGTGTACATAACTGCGGACTCTGGTGTCCATTTCCGGATGTATGTGGTGAGGTTCCTATGCGGACGCTAAATTTGCACTTATATATACAGAATTGTACTTTTCAATGCTGACTATCGATGGTTCAGGTCTGGACTCTAAGGATTTCTAATTATAGTGCATTAGATCCCAGTGGGCTGCTGCTAATATTCATGCTGCTATTACTAGATTATTAATTTGGGTGTATTGTTGTATTTTTATTTTTATATTATTGTTACTTTTATTCAGAATACATATATAAACACTATATGATATTAAAAGTGGCATCTTGATCTTTGTGTGGGTTCTTCCATATCCCTATTATACTTTAATATTTTTATATCTCTTAGATATATATTATCAATTAGCACAAAACACATATGTTCTATTGTGCTCCTGCCTGGAAGCATTGCTGCTTATCCTGGACAGTCCAGCTGAATCTCTTCCTGCACTACAGAATGGTGAGTTATTGTTTATTTATTACTTTCCATGCTTATTGTGTTCTCTCCATACTTCCTGTATAAGAACCATTTCTTAGAAGATTGCAGTTCTTATTTATCCACTAAATACTGTGTGAATACAATTGGATTGTGTTTAGCATTTGTGGTCTGACAGATAGTCTAAATAATCCTGATAAACTCTACAGGTAACATTGAGTATAAGTGAGGTTCATCTTAGTATATGTTTGCCAAAAATGTTTGGCCATCCACCACATCAAGGTGAACCCCATCAGATGGGTCTATAAAACTCCTTATACTAACACATAGGGTCAAATGTAATGGGGTGAGAGTTTAGAAAATGAGAGAGTGTAGCAGTAAACTTTCACACTTGTTAAGCTCGGTGAATGTTATAGAGTCCGAGAACATGCAAATTCACATGCTTTAAGACTAACTCACGATTTAAACGCTCATCCAGATGTTTTCCCATTTTCTAGATAAAGCTCGACCAATGTGAGAGGTTACTGCTAAACTCTCACATTTTCTAAACTCTCACCCTATTACCCATTCTAATATGTAGACAGCAATGTAGGAGCCTGTGGTGATTAAAAAGACCTAAGGACAGAAGGGACAGGTGCTAATACCAAGCAGAAGGAGTCTATACCTTCAAGTATACAATATATACACAAATGTAGAGGAAAGGGGGAGGGGCTGGAATGCACAACCTAATTTTAGGCATAAAGAGAGGTGCTACCATGCTGAGACTTGTGGTACAACATTCTGATGATATTCTGAATTTTTACATTTTGAATGTCGGCCTTTTCATTATAATACTCCTTTTTAATACATTTCTGGTTAACTTACTCATACTTTATAACATTTTATTTTTTCCATATGAACATCTATAATGATGACCTCTTTGCACTTCAATCTTAAAAATATCTTTAAAATAGTTGTTTGCTTTTTATAGAGTATGTTACATTCCTTTTTCATACTGATGTTTCTAAAGCTTCTTCTGTAATGACACTCAGTAAGCTCCTACTACTGTATCTATCTATCACTCTGGTTTTATTGCTAGCATTTCTCTGTAATTACGTTACAGTGTTTATCTGTAATGTATATTTATCACACTTGTGAGCAGGTTCATGTTGAATAAGCGAATAATGTTACTTGTGATTCATACCTTAAGCAATCAGGGATCGGCTAACAAGATAATCTAATATACTGAATATCCAAGCCATATATCTCAAAGGGTTTTATTTAATCAACAATTTTATGATATACATGTGAAGAACACATGGCTTTACAGTAAATAATGTTTTTACAGAATTATAACATACAGACATAAAACGTGATATTTTTAAATTAAGGCAGTGTAGTAAAAAAAACTAAATTGACCATAATCTGTCTATAGAGAAGGAAGGCGATACAGAAACGTATAATAAACCTGCAAGTATGCTATCAGAGATAGCACGCGAACCATAAGGATTCTGGTGATAAGATTTTAGAATCTTTCCGGGGCGACGGCACTGGGAACTTTAATAAAATTCCATATTACTCATCTGTCAAGTCGGAAAACTCTCTCACTCTGGAAGATATGTGTGAGAAAAGAAACACTTTTTACAAGTAGAAATATTCAAAGGACTCGAAGTAATCAAAACTGACAGTCAGAGATTACTGGCAAAAGTGCCTTTTCTGCTTTAGGCAAGAGATAAAAAAGTCATTTATCAGGCAAAGCTTGGACGGCAGACGTCAGTGACAATATTCCTAAGAAAAGCATATTACAGGGAGAGCGCATACATTTTTCCCATTATACAAGAAGAAGTACAGGTTGGAAGCGTCTCCTTGATAGTCTCTCCATTTGTTGATGACTAAATAAAATATATGACACATGCTACTCTGGACAGGGGATTTGTCCTGGATTTCAAATGCAGATTAAAGTCAACATTAAGTGGCTTGAATATGTAAAGTATCCTGTGAAATGTATTCTTATATTTGACAACTAAGGATGTTATATTTGACACATGACTCTGGAAATGTTGACCCTCATGTAAGATAAAAGGCCGCTAGATATGGAGTCATCTCATCAAACAACATTTGTTTTGTTTCCAAATAAAGGCTCTAGGGCTAATGACAGCTTCAGCCCAAATGCATAATAATATAACATTAGGACCTTAACACTCTAAATGTATATTCAGAGATAAAACATATAAGTTGCATCAAAATTGGTCAGCTTTATTATACCAAAAAAACGAGTAAAGTGGCAGAAGAAAGAACGGCCGGCTGATCAGTGAGTCCACTTGGGTCAGTTGCTTTTCAGAGCTTGTTACATTGCCCCTTAAGCTACAGTATGTAGTGAAGTGAATAGATAAATATATAGTGTAATGTTGAAACGAGTGGAGAGGATATAAATGGGAGATCTACTGTACTTACCCTCAGTACGACTTGGGTAGACTTTGGACAAACTTCACACTGCTGCCATGCAGATGTTGCTGGTGCAACGGTGTTTCCTCAGCTTGTCAAGATTTTTATGATAGAGTCTCAAATGCTCAGGAGAGGAGAGAGAAAGCAGACAACATAGTGTACATCTTTCAAAAAATATGGGTTAATAATATCTTTAATGCTGGGTACACACTGGCCGATATATAGGCCATACAATTGAACGGCCGATATTGTGAGAGCTTAGTGTCCACAGACAATATGTCTGTGAATTACATCATTCACAGACATATCGTGAAAGCTGTGCAGCACTGCCAAAGCCCAATATATCTGCAGATATTTTGGTGCATCGTACTGTGTGTACGGATGGTCAGTAAAGGCCGCGGATGACTGACAGCATAACTGGGCGGGCACATGTAAATGCCCGCCTAGTTGTGATGTCAGTCATGACACATCGAGCCGATGACTGGTAAGTGTGTATGCATTTACCAATCATCAGATAGGACGGCAGATTGGTCTGATGGCCAACCCGTCGTCCTGGTGTGTACACAGCTTTTGTGGTTGTACTCACCTATTGTTGGTGAAAATGGGCTTTGGACATATATTTATATCTACCGATGCCCGTCGCTCCCATTTATATCCTCTCCACAAATTTCAATAGTGTACATTATATATTTTCTCTTCTCTTCACAACATACGTTGAGAGGAGAACATACAACACTGTTATGAGTGAGAAAGCGCAAGGACTTTTCTTCATAACTACATCCACAGGATCTGAGGTTAAACAGTTCCATTGTCCGGCTGTACATCTCCAGTCTCTGCATGCCCAAGTATCTTTCGCACTAGTCATCCACAAACCAACATTGCCCCTTAACCCTATCCCCATGAAAAAACTATGACAATCACTGCTGTGATAGCTGCCAGTCAGAAAGCAGGAGATATCTCCTGCTGTCTATGATGTTACATACTGACAATACTCAATTCTGTCCTTGAACAACAATTTAAACATGTTATTATTATTTATAAATATGCCCTTGAATGAGAAGTATTGGTGAAGATCTTATTTTAAATCTTTACACAGATTTTTGATAATACAGGGTTATAAGCTTTTAATGGGACATTTTTTTTTTACTCACTCAATGTGGCATTTGCTGTATATTTTGTGGTTGTTGTCTCCCCAGTCCAAGGTCTCTGCAGGCTAGAGTGGGTTTTCCCCTTAGATATGTCCATAACTTGCTCCGTTCTACCCAAAAACTTCAATAATGGGTTCATCAAATGATACAATCTTCCTTCATTTGATATGTGGTTTCCCACATGCTTTCTAAATTAAAAAGAAGGGATGGGAATGCGCTGGTTAATAAAATACAATTGGACCTTATACAATTTGAATAAAATAAATCAGAATTTATTACAGAATAATATAAAAAAAATATCAGCAAACAGCCTTATAATGTCCCATATATAAAAAATATACAATATAAATAGATCAATATATATCTAGGGGTATATTTTTGAAAGGTCGAATTTAATCAATTTAAAATCGATCAAAATCGATTAAAAGCAATGTTGTGTTTCTAGGGCTAAATCACACATTAACTAATAGATAATTTTTAATTTAGTTTTTTAAGTATTAGTAAATGTGTGATTTAGCCCCAGAAACAAAACATCGATGTTGATCGATTTTGATCTATTTTAATTTGATTAAAATGGACCTTTAGTAAATATACCCACTAGAATGCAATAAAAACCAATATTGAAGGTATACTTTATATTGACTTCAACAATAGACTGAACAGGTTGTAGCAATTCTTAAAGGATTGTTTATCCACATGCTTTCTGGCAACTGCTTGGCAAGATTTTGTATGATTTTGTTTTTGCCACACTCCTATAAAGCACAGAATTGTGAAGGGTCTGGGTTTTGGCCCATAGACAATTTCTATTCCATGGAAATATTTCTCAGTCCTGCCATAGGCTTCTGGGTGACCTGTCTATTGTGGCCTTCTTGCACAAGTGATCAATTTTTGAGAAAGGTCTTTTCTACACAAATTCACAGTTGTATATTCTTTTCCACTTCTGATGCACTTGAAACTGCTTAAGGGGATTTTAAAAGTCTATGAAGTCTTCTTAAATGCTTTTCCTTATTGCTATTTTTTGAAGACCTTTCCACAGATTCCCTTTGAATGTCATACCCCTTTTACACCAGAACTAAAACCCGGGTTATTGCAGGGTTAACCCGGGTAGCTCCTTGGTGTAAAAGGGGAAAGGGTTGGATTGCCGGGTCGAGGGACCCGGCAATCCAACCCAGGTAACTTGCAGGGTTTAACACAGGAATAACCCATGAAACCCTGCAGTGTAAACTGTGCGAGCCGGGTTATGGTGACCTGGATCATGCCGCATGCCTGCTGATTGGCCAGCTTCAGTGGCGCTTGAAGATGACGTCATCTCCAAGTGTCGACTTCAACACCGGAAAAACTGGGTCTCTGCAGACCCGGCCCCGGTGTGAATGGCACTGGCTTGGGAATATCCTGGGTTGGCGCCGGGGAAATTCTGGGCCTGATCCGGATTGGAGCCCTGTTCCAACCTTCGGGTCAGACCTGAAATTCTGGTATAAAAGCAGTATCATTTGATCTTCATGGTGGACCTTGTTTGGAAATCCACTAATCAATTGTGGGACATCTTACAGACAGGTGTATTTAAGTTAAAAGTAAATGAAACACTTAAACTGCACACAGGTGGTTTCAACCAATTAATTAATTGACCTTTAAAGACAATTGAGTGTACAATGTACTATATTGCAAAATGTCTTGTGTTGATCAGTGATAAGAGTTCCAAAATACATACATTTAGACTCTGTGATGTAAGAGAAAATATTTGAAAATGACACCTGAGATGAAAACTTTTGCTTATCACTGTATATTGTTTATTGATATTGTGTAATATACATTGAATATGATTTTTTGGGGTGAAAAGGTGGAATTTACTTGCAAAAGTTTTGTGCTTTCCTATGGCACTGGTGGCTTAGAGAGAAGAGCACGGCCCAGTTTCACTTTAAAAAGTCTACAAGTAGAGTTATGTGGTTTGGTTCTCCAGATTCCAAGACCATTAGAATTTTGTGAATCTGAACAGATCGTGGTTCTGATCTCCTGAGGAGATCCAGACAGATCTAAATCTTGGTCTTGAATTTCGGGATTTGTATTGCAAAAATTACATGATTTTAGCTGTTGTTAACAACTTAACTAACAATTTTTTTTTCTAAAAACCACTCAAAATTGAGTGAATTAAGTGAGGAACATTTATTTAAACTTCTCCAAAATAATTTACATCAGAAACATCGCAACCTTTCATTTTGACACCGGTTTCAGGCACCAGGTACACTAAGTAGGTGAGAGGGGAGGTTCATTTATTTTTTCCCAGCGACTGCTAATCTCTGCAGCTGCTGAGTGGGGGGTCCTGCTTTGCTGACCGATCAGCAGTGATCTACAGCACACAAGAAACATTGCGGGTGGGTGCAGGCAAGTAAGAGTAGCAGCTGAGAGCAGCAGATTCTCTTCCTGCAGCTTCCATCACTGTTTATGTGACTGGTCAAAATTTTGCGACCAGATCAGATAAAGAAATGCCTGGTGTGGTTGCCAGGCAAGTGGTTGAAAGCTTTTTAATATATATATATATATATATATATTATATTTATTTTTATTTTTTTTTAAATCCAAAACCAAAAATCTTGAGGGTGATTTTGCATAACAAAAACAATAACACAAAGATGAATCCAGATCCAAAACCAAAACACGCAGGCCAGCACACATCTCTATTTATAATAAAGTTTATACTATAAGAGCTTCCATCAAAGATTATGCCCATGTAAAGGGACACAAAAGCTACCTAGAGCCCGACAGTCCTGAAATATATTAAAAACAAGACATCTTCACAGATAGGCATCAAGGGATGAATGCTAAATTAGCTCTTTCAAGTTTCACTGAATATCAAAATAACTGTTTTGCATATTAAAGGGTGGCCCATTGCTAGTGATAGATTTTTCTCTTTGCAAACCCATCTTATTTAGTTCGAATGTATTGAGAGTACTGAACAAAATTGGTTTTATTTATTATGTGTACTTGATTATAAAAATAATGTATCACACTTAATTTGATTCAAATGGATTCCAGTGGAGGTGATAATGATTATACATTTGCAACAATGTCACATCATTCTTCCCTACAATGTAATGGCTTAGGAACAGTATTAATCACGATGTACTCAAAGCCATACAGATAGAGTGAGATAATAAGATTTTAGCAGTAAATCATCACAATGATTCTTTTTTTTAAGATCTTTGAGCCTTGTTAATGACTAAATTTGCTTACAAAAAAGTGCTAGAAAACCTGTGAACTTTGCTGTAATGCATGTACTGTACAGGGAAGCGAAAGCAGATCTAAAGGGAAACTGCACCTATTAATATTACTTTTGATAAAGAAGATATTGATTTGAAGTTGAACTGATTTTTTTTTAAGCAACAGTATGCAAATGACTAATAAAAATAAAATAAAACTTGACATATGTAATAAGAGCTACTTATTACATTCATATATATATATATATATATATATATATATATAGATAGATATATAATATTATGTGTGTGTAAAGGCAGTAGCAGCCTTACAGAAAAGAATGTATTTGAAATAAGGTTATGATAATAACGGGAGGCATTGTAATATACATAGAATAATTCTTAGGACTGACTGCCTAACATTGTATACGGAGTATAATTTGTACTAAACTAATACTAGATGGCTTTACTGGCTTCTCCTCCATGAGATTTTGGAGGGGAGGTTTAAATGGGAAGTGTGGTGGGCATGGTGGCGTCATGCAGCATGAGTTGGTGGAAATTCATCATCAAACCCAAACCTGCCCACTTCATTTGAGAAGTGGCAGTGATGTGGAAGGGACCCCTAATCACCCAAGAGTCTGGGAGGACACTTTGACTTAGTCTCCCAGACATTCCAAGAGAGTAAGCAGGCATGACCCAACTATAGCAACTATCAGTTACTGCCATTTTTGAAACTCGCATTAGACATATAAACAGTGAAGAGCAGGGCTCTGTGCTACCCTGTGCAAGCCTCTGTCATGGCGATATGCTGAGGAGGTGGGACACCACCACCAGGAATATTGCACTGTCCAGAACATACTAAGGACTCTATCCAACTCTCCTGTTTCTCCACCCCCCTCCCTTATTATTCAGTTAATTCTTGCCAAGGTAATCATTAACTCTTTTCTCCTTATATTCTCTGCTGCCCCTCTCCCCCTCAGCCTGATTCTCTTTTCTGAAGTTGCAATGTAGCTGCTCCAGCCAATTACGGCATCCTCCAGGACAGGGAGCAATTTCATTGGCTGCTGGAAGTCATGCTCCTCATTAGTCCATGTCTACTACACTCTAACTGCAGCTGATGCTATTGGCCTAGAGCAGGGGTTCCCAACCACTGTCCTCAAGGCACACTAACAGTCCAGGTTTTAAGGATAACCATACTTGAGCACAGCTTACTTAATTAGTACTTCAGTTATTTTGGCTTAACCATCCATGCTTAACCATGGATATCACTAAAACCAGGACTGTTAGTGTGCCTTAAGGACCGAGGTTGGGAATTACTGGCCTAGAGCCTGATTCAGATCCGCACATAAATGTTGATGTTTACACAGATTGAGCAATTGATAGTCAATGTGCATGTGCAATAGCCGCACTGCACATGCACAGCGATTGTATTGTGATTGTGCTCACATAGAGGATTCACTCTCAAACTGATTGACAGATAGTCAGCATTTAAAGGAGGTAACGGGGGTGGCTAGAGAAACACAGGCGTGTTGTTACCGTTTTCAACACTGATTTGTGGGCATGCGTAAATTAGCCACTGCATCCTTACATACAGAAGGAGAGCCCTCTGCATGTCTAGAGACCCACAATGTCTTCAACAGCTTAGATCTACTCAGAAGGCTGATACTCACCTGAGCTGTGTTTGATGTTTCAGGTTTTGTGTGTGAGCGGCGGAATTGAGATGCTTTCAGTGGGTGTCTCTAAGCCCTGGGAGGCAAGTGAGTCATTAGCATATTTTCATAATTGTGATCCATGAGAAATCACAGCTCTGATGGCATTTGAATGTGGATCTGAATCATGCCCATAATCAGCTGCAGGTACTTAGCTGCCGTTTAGGGATGTGCTTGGCTGCGGCTGTCCCCTGTATGTTGGAGCCAGTCTGTGTGCATCTTGGCTATCCTGTCAAGCATATCCCCCCCCCCAAATCACTCGTTGTTTATAAAATGGGAAAAATTAAATTGAAACAAATGCACAGGGCTTCTGCAGCCTGCTCCGCATGTATAAAAGCGATACAGCATCGCCAGTTGTGAATCTTATGTACTGCCAAAGGGAGGATTTAAGTGAAAATGGAACCATATTCCCCAATAGGTGCATACCGGCAGGTTCAGAGAGTTGGGCTCAGGGAGCGTGCCCCCACCATTAATCTGGCTCTGACATGTATCAGAAGGCTTTATTATTATTATTATCCTTTAAATATATGGCACCACAAGGGGTCCGTGCAGTGCCGTACAGAGGGCCTGATTCAGAGCCGGATGCTCGCTCTGAATCAGGGCGGCATTTTTTTTTGAACCGGCCTCCTTGCCGCTCGCTAAGCTGTGGGTGGTCAGCGGCGGCCAGGTGATGGTCGCGACCATCGGGCTTGCGACGAGACCTTTGTGGTAGGGTCTCGTCCATCGCAAGCCCCAGTGAGCTTCCGGTTCTAATAGAGCCAGAAGCTCACTACTGAGGCTGCCCCCAAATGGCAGGTGTTCCTTCGGTAACGCCTCCGTTTGGCCAGCCACCCTCTCTGCCCACCTCCAAAAAGGGAGCAAGCTGTCAATGACAATCAAATGCCGCCACGTTTTGGTGCGAGACCCATAGTGACGGAGCGCCCGTCGCTGGCCGGGTCTCGTGCATGCCAGAGCCGGCTCCGGAGTGTGCATGTGCAGTGGGGGACCATCGACCCGCTTGCAAGCACTGTGCACTGGTCTGAATCAAGCCCAGAGTACAGAAACATTATGAATAAGCCGGAAAAAAGTCACTTACATTGCAGAACATGGACAAGGTTTATAAACATTGGTGTAGCAACAGACATAATACCAAATAAGCAGCATTGTGGCCGAACCCAAAGGTTTGGTGCTCTTGCATGTGTTGGATGACTGGTGCAACGAGACGCAATAATGATGATGATGATGATGATGATCAGAAACACCATCTAGTCACATCTTATTGTGAAATGAACCCTCTATCTGATAATATTTAATTGATTAGCATGGTTGAACATGTGGACATCTATCTGTATTACTTAATCAATATTTAAATTTGTACTAAAAAGAAGATTGCCAATCGGATTTTAAAAGGGAAAATAGATGTTTGAGTTGTATTAAACTTTATTGAAATTGTATTTGTATTAAATTTTTTTTATAATAAATCAACCCTCATATTTATTAAAAGCTATCAAGGCACTAGTCTTGCTTGTGTACATGATACTTAAGCTGGGTACACACTAGACGATATGTTGTCCAATCCTGCGGATCGGGCCAACATTTTGGGAACATCTTCTAGTATGTACCTAGTAAAGATGTGCGAGTCTGAAATTTGCACCCCCGCGAATTTAGGGGTTCCGAGTAGAACAGGGTCAAGGTTCAAATTAACTTTTGTGCCCCAGTTAAAACCGTGTCCCGGTTTGGATCTATTGGCACTTCAGAACTCATATTTAAAAGTAGAACTCAGGTTTTGGATTCGGATATTTAGTTGTTTTTATTGATTTTCATAAATTTTTTATCAATTTTGATCCAAATCCAAAACAAAACAAAAACACTTGAGGGTGGTTTTACAAAATTAGAACCAAAACACGGAGATGGATCCAGATCCAAACCCAAAACACGGGGGCCCGTGCACATCTCGCGTACCTAGAATTATGATTCTAAGTGCAAAGGACAGCTCTCCTGATATGAGCTGTCCTTTGTGATGGATGGACTTCTGGGTTTATGACCTAAACATCCCTCTGCACATGCGCAGTATGGCGCGCACTCCATCGGGGGGGCTGGTAGAGATCCAATTGGATCCCATTCGGAAGAAAATGTGAAGAGAAGAACAAAGGTTTTGTAATGACATCTAAAGATGGCGTTACCCATTGGGTCCAAGCTCCAGGAATTGTATCACATTCCGAAACTTGGTACATATGGAAATGCAGCCAAAACTCAGAAAATGCATTCTTAGATTTTTACCCCTAGTACATCTTGCCTATGTTCTGTAAAAGCAAATCCATGTTATTTAATTTTACAGTACAAGTAGCCTTATTCTTTTAATTTATTTTTCAAGTTACTGAGGAATCACAGCATTCCCCTACAATTACTTGGACACATAGCATTAGTAAACCTAACACCAGGAAGAACTGGGGTCACAGACATTACAGTGGACACTACATCATTTTGGTTCCTATCTGTGCTTCACCTGTTCTCCTTTCCTTTAAAGTGTAATTTGTTTGCAAATAAGTTTTGCTACTGTTGACTCTGTAGGACCTATTGGACCTCATTTTGATATTAATGAAGATCCTTAGTAAATTATGATAACAAAAATCAGGAAGAGATCCAACATACAGTATCTGTAAACATTTTGTTAATCCAGAGTTTGAAAACTGTGGGTTTGCTTAACAAGAAAACCATGACACTTAGGGCCTGATTCAGAGCCGGACGCTATTTGCGGACGCTCGTTCAGAAAAAGGGGCTGGCTATTTAAATTGAGCGCTCGCTCTTTGCGGTCTGTTGACGCCTCTATGTCTGAACGAGCGAACGAAACATGCGCTCGCTATTTGGAAAAAAACGCCCCCTGGCCGCTCGCATCATACGTCATCTCCGCTATTTATTAGATTAATCGAGTACATCGAATGGCGTATGAACTGCTCGCAATTCTTGTGGTAGTATTTTCCTACCGCAATCATACGAGCAGTTCAGGCTAAAAGACAACCAAGTGACGTGGTCGATGACGCTGCTTTGTTAATTATGCACACCCTTAAAATGCCCGTTTTGACCATTTGGCACGCCTGCGTTTGGATCTCCACTCCCCGTTTTCAAGCACCTTCCCCTGTTACCACCCACAAACGCCTCACTCTGTCACTCAAATTAGCAGGCATTCGTTATTTTGCGAGCACACGAATTCCGACCGCACTGACTCGTTCGCGCATGGGTATTACAACCCATATGCATGCGCAGATGTGCGAACATCGCTCAGAACGAATGAGCGGCCGCTTACAAGCGGCTCTGAATCAGGCCCACAGTCATGGTGGAACACTGCTGTTGTTAAAAGTGGTTTTCAAGCCATTATTCTGTGTATGAAAATAAGATTATTTGGCTCTATGTGTATGGTCGAACATAGGCTATGGATGTACAAAACGTACAGTATTTCTTTCATAGATAAAAATCCTGCCCTTGCTGGAGAGGCAAAAAACTCCCCCAGATAACTACTTTATCTATGTTCCTTAATCCATTATTATATTGTTATCTGGTTTGGATAGAGGGTAGGCTCAACAACATTGAGGATCAGACCCTGCAAACACAGGGCCTGATTCAGACCCGCTTGCGAGCGGGTCGATGGTGGCCCAGTGCGCATGCACACGACGGAGCCGGCTTCATCGCGCGCATGCGCGAGACCCAGATAGCGACGGGCAAACTGACGCTCCGGGCCTCATACCAAAGGGGGCGTGCTGTCGATGTTGAGTGACAGCACACCCCCTTTGGTGGGCAGGCCAGGGGGAGTGGCTGCCCAAACAGAGGCGTTCCCATGTGAATGCCTCCGTTTGGTGTGGCCCCACTGACATCACGAGTGATGTCAGTGGGAGAGATTTCGGCTCTGTGAGAGCCGAAATCTCTCTTGGGCTTGCAGCAAGGAGACCCTACCACAAGGGTCTCATCGCAAGCCCGATGGTCGTGATGGTCTTGACCATTGCGACCATCTTCCTGGCCGCTCACTATAGCTGTGGGTGGTCACCCACAGCTATGCGAGCTGCCAGGAGGCCGCTCTAAAAAACAAGAAAGCCGGCCCTGATTCAGAGCGAGCGCTCTGTCAGAGTGTCCGGCACTGAATCAGGGCCACTGGGCCTGTTTCTGACCCGCTCGCGAGCGCTGAATGCTCGCAAGCAGGTCGATGGTGCCCTAGTGTGCATGCGCACGACGGAGGCTGCTCCGTCGTGCGCATGCGCGAGACCCTGCGAGCGACGGGGAAGTCATCGCTCGCGGTCTCACACCAAAGGGGGCGTGCTGTCGATGGTGAGTGATGGCACACCCCCTTTGGTGGGTGTGCTGGGGGCGTGGCTGCCCAGACGGAGGCGTTCCCATGGGAGCGCCTACCATCTGGGTCCGGTCCCACTGACATCACTAGTGATGTCAGTGGGAGTGTTTTTGGCTCTGATAGACCCAAAAGCACTCCGGGCTTGCGGCAGACGAGACCCTACTGCAAGGGTCTCGTCGCAAGCCCAATGGTTGCGATGGTCTTGACCATCGCCACCATCTTTTTGGCTGCTCGCATAAGCTGTGGGTGGTCACCCACAGCTATGCGAGCGGCCAGGAGGCCGCTCCAATATTGGGTAGGAGGGCCCTGATTCAGAGCGAGCGCTCTGGTCAGAGCGTCCGGCTCTGAATCAGGCCCACAGTCTCCTGTTGTGTGAGATGGTAGAACTTCTGCTTGCTTTTTGTCAAATATAGATGAAATAAATTTAAGATGATGTGGACTTGACATCAACATGAACAGGACAGCAAAAAGTATCTTCTGCAAACACTGCTCATAGTGGTAATTAGATTTTTGCTCATGACAGAAACTGGATGTGGTTGACTGACATTGACTCCTTATGAAGCACTCATAGTCTGACCTTCATGGCAGCTGTTTTAGATTTGCTGAAAGTTGTAATTAAACTTTTACAGCATGAGAAACCTATTTGGAGACACATTCAGTCCCAGAATATAAGAAAAGTCCAAAGGAATGTCTGTGTTCTCATTATTCATCAGAAAAGCCTAGTAGGTCCTAGTTGCATAGCTTCATCATCAAAGGATGATGTGGCCATTACAACTAGGAAATTATGGTCCAAGAATATGTTACATGTTTTTCTACAACTATTCCTCAAGTGGGCTGGATCGGGAGACTGAACCAGTTCCGCCTCCTCCAGCCCACCTCAGCCCGGCACCACAGGGAAGCTCCATTTGCTGGGTGCCCACTGAGATTTTGTTACCAGCAGGTGCCCAGCTCCCTCCCCGCAGTGGCAGCTTCCGGCTCCCGCAGTGTGCACCTAGATGGCGTCTCTCCCATAGTTCAGAGGAGCAGACAGGTGGACTGGACGGCAGTGGATATGGGAGTGGGGCTTAAGGTTAGTATTAGTTTTTTTTTGTGCAAGCAGCTTCACTATAGGGGGTTTTACTGCTGGGGCACTATGACTGGGGTCATTTCTCAGGGGGCATTACTATTGAGGGCACTACTACTGGGGGCATTTCTATTGGGGGCACTAAATAGGGGGCACTACTACTGGGGTATTACTCAGGGGGCAATACTATTGGCGGCTCTACTTCTGGGGCATTACCTGTGGGGCACTACTACAGGGGACATTACTATTGTGGGCACAACTACAGGGGCATTACTACTGGGGCATTTATACAGGGGATACTACTAAAGCATGCATTACTACAGCGGGCATTACTATTGGGGGCACTACCACTGGTGGCACTACCACTGGGGTCACTACTACTGGAGGCACTGCATAAAGGGCACCACTACTGTGGGCTCTGCATAAGGGGCACTACCACTGTGGGCACTGACTCCCCAAATTCAATGAGTTTCTTCAATAAGGACGTAGTATATATAAACACTTTCAGATTCCGCACTCACATCCGTAAAACGCAAGTATCACAGGGTGCTCCACTAAGGAGAGGGCATATAGTTCTCCAAATTTATATCCAAAATACTGGCTATTTGAGCCAGAGAGAGGGCACTCACTGCTTATCAGTTAAAAAAAAATCATCCATATTTATTGATATATTTCAACATTACAAAATATAATCCTGTCGATGTTTTGTCCCCAAGAAGTCATTCTCAAGACAAGTCAGCACCACAGCAAGGCAGCATCCAGTACACTGGCAACAGAGATAAAGTGCTAACCAATGGGCTCTTAACTGTAATTTTTTGAACACAGCCTGTAATGTGACAGGAGCTGATTGGTTGGTTCTTTATCTTCATCCACTTTATCCCATTCCAAGGCTTAGTACATAGTGTGATATACCATTTCCATTAGGACAGTAAATTCTTGGTGAAGGGCTTAATAAGCCCTCATGTTGTTAGTGGCCCTATATCAATCACAGACTCGTACACACATTGGAATGGATTGAGCAGCAGTTAAAGGTCTTGTTTTCTATGATGAAAATTCCAAATTTCCGTCAATCTATGTATGAATCATTTACTTAACTTTTCTATTTCAAGTCAATAGTATGTAAAATAGAAAAAGAAGAATAACATTGCAAATGCCTATTTCATTTGTTAGTGCGACTTCCAAATCATCTCATTACAATTGTAAACTAGATATGTCATACTATATTCTAAGCATTAGGCTAAAATGCAATACCATGTATTATAGGGGCTGGGAAGCTGCGAGAAATTTTCATATAGATAGATTTGCAGTTGTTACGCAGAAACAAATCTTTGAAGTTTACATTGAAATAAATGTTAGACTCACACCGCAAACAACACTTAATATCACAGACAAAAAAAAAAACAATTTCCACCAATCTTTTTATTTCCTATTGGGGAGGCTGTTTTTTTCCCCCCAATGTTGACAGATTGAAAAAAATTAAGGAAAAGTTTTAAAAACAGGGAAACAAATTGTAATATTTTGCATTTGTAGCTGCAATTTAGTTTTCAGGTGTACTGTAAGTGTAAATTTTACAAACTTGAAGTCAACCACCGACTCAAGTTATTAAACTGGTCTGATGTGTTTGCTGAAGGCTTCTTAACAACTATAACATGTAAAGTAAATGGACAGTCTAGCGAGCATTGAGTCATGGGATTTTTATACAATTTAAAAAAAAAATTATGATATTGGCCAACAGTTAACATACGTGATTATGATGTTCCTCCAAGGAAGAAATAAATATAAATTTATCATCAAGATAGATGACTACAAATTGTCATTGACAAAACCCTGAATTATTGCTGAAGTTTTATTCATAATTCATTTATTCATTTTGTGGTTAGAGGCCATTTTACATTCAAGTTCATCTGTATCATATTATAATAGAGATGTGTACGCTGACAGCCGTGTTTTGGTTCTGGTTTTGAATCTGGATTTATCTTCATATTTTGGTTTTGGTTTTGCAAAACCACCCTCAAGTGTTTTGGTTTTGGATCTGTTTTTATTTTTTTTTTAATACAAAAAGGTGTTAAAAACAGCTAAAATCATGTAATTTTGCAATCCAAAACACTAAATACAAATTTAAAATCCGAATTCTGAAATGCCGGAAGATCCTAATCACAACTCAGATTTATCTGGATCTCCTCAGGAGATTAGAACCGTAATTCGGATCTATCCGGATTCATTAAATTTGTCTGGTTTTGGATTTATGGAGAATGAAGACGCACCTCTAGATTATATGGTACTCTTCAATCCAGATTAGTGCATATTTTTCAGATACATTATCTGCTTTTTAAAAATATGTATTACTGTTAATATATGCAGATCTCACTAGAAAAAGAAATAACCTGTTTATACAGGAGCAGCAGATGGACAACTTAAAACATTAGGATTGTTGTCTGTAGATTTAAGCATAGTCCTTCACCCAGGTTTGGGTATAACATAAATCTTTTGTGTAGAGATTGATGTTCAAAGTGACAGATTAATATGATGGTAATAACATCTTTTAAGTGGTTATAGTTCAGTAAAAAATGAATGAAACACATCAAGATTGCATTCTCATACCATATACATATCGGGCCTTATTCAGAGTCAGATGCACATGAACTAGCCAGATGCATCTGAAAAAAAAATCACATTCGATGACATTCGCTAGTCCCTCCCCTTCACATACCTGGGGCTGATGCAGCTGGCACATGACTGGAGCCGTGGTTTTACTGTGCGAACTGAAAGGGCTAAGAATCCCATGACACAGTGAAAACACTTTACAGTTAATGACTGGGTAGTACACATATTAAGTACCCAAGTAGATTGCAGCATCTGAAATGTGAAATGAAGATAATACTTAATATATATGTGTAGTCTTACCCTTCCCTAAATGAGTATGAAGCATTCTCTATTGCAGGAATGGGGAACCGCAGGCCCGGGTGCCATATAAGACCCCTGGAATCATTTGGTCTGGCCCTTGGAGCTTTTTTCTGCTAGCCTCATCTGTATAGCAGGGTGCTTAGAATGGCACACGGCAGCTAGAATCTATGCAGCAGTGCCGCCTGAAGCGTCCTTAGGACGCTTCAGACGATCACATCGCTGCCCTTACAGCTTCCCGGAGCATCCTGAGGATGCTCCAGGCACTGCTGTAATCACTGGTGATTCTGTCCCCATCCCCGTGTGACATCACACTGTGGAGGCGTGACCTGCACCGGGCCCGCAAATAATGTTATATTTATCAAAATGGTCCTTGGCAGAAAAAGGGTTCCACACCACTGCTCGATTGTAAAACAAGTGTGCAGTGCATGTAAAGTGACTTTTAAAACACTGTTGCTGTACTGTAAGTTTAGTGATTTTGCATAAATGGGCATGTTCACTGTGCAACATATACCAGGGTTATGGCTTCCACAAGGAAGACCCTTCTGGGCAACTTTGTTGTGACTTTTCACCACCCATATTAGTCACAGTTCATGCTACATGCCCATAGCACACTTTTCATACTTCTGCACTCCCGGAGGTATATTTACTAAAGTGTGGGTTTATAGAAGTAGAGGTGTTGCCCTTGGTGACCAATAAGATTCTGCTTATCATTTATCTAGCACCTTTTAGAAGATAAAAGCTATAGTCTGATTGGTTGCTATGGGCAATATCTCCACTTCTATAAACCCAAACTTTAGTAATATACCACCCACTGTCTATGCAAGCCAGCCCCAGTCCTGGCACCCTAGTCATATGCAGTCGCCGGCCTAGTGTGCCACTGACAAAAGATGCATATTGTAAAAACATGTGCATGCACACTAAAATGGGATATAACTTGCAGCTGAAAAAAAAAACACAAATTGTATTTACATCTCACTCTGAATAAAGACAAATATACACACATGAATGGTTTGTATTAATCCAGTCTTAGTATAGTCTACAAACTATACAATGTGGCTGGTAGTACTTTACAAATTTTGAACAATTATTCTTGATTTAGGTGACCTCAGACACACATCACCCTCAATAAACTTGCATGTGCTACTATATATCGAGATCACAGCTGGACTGGCCAACTGGCACTTCTGGCAAATGCCAGAAAGGCCAATGGCCTCAGGGCCAGTTTGAGGAGTGCAGCTGCCACTGCACAGGGTGGAAATCACCTTCTGGACTTCGGAGGTGTACTCACCTGCCACACTTCCCTCCCTCAGAGTTCATTGTATGAGCTCAGGGGGAGGGAAGGGGTGGCAGCAGTGTGGCCTCCGGTGCACATGATGAGCAGGTAATCCTTGCTAAGCAGGACCACCTCCCGGTGCTCTGCTAGGCTGGCTGTCACGGTTGCCAACACTTTAGACTCCTGGGAGGAGGCAGGCCTACTAGGCACAATAAACTGGGGTGGCTTTAGGAATAACCTTTTCATGAAATCTTGGTAGCATGGAATAAAAGTAAATAGAATTTATTCACAGGAGAAATATAATAGCCATGTCTCACATAAAGTCTCAACAACACAGAGGTTCACATAAGCAATAATGTGTATAGGAGAAAACCCCCCATATAAAGTCTTTAACACAGAAGAGCTAATATGGTAGGGATCCCCGAGTCCAGTATGAGGCTAACACCTCAGGATGGTATATAGGAGGTTGACCAGGGTGGAACCCTGTAGTGATGGAAATCTGAAGAAGAGTGACCCCTGTAATGTGGTGAAAGACGGAGCAGGGTTGAGCCCTGTGATGCTGTGAGGTTGAAGCAGGGTTGAGCCCTGTGATGCGGTGAGGTCAGAGCAGGGTTGAGCCCAGTGATGCAATAAAGTCGGAGCAGGGTTGAGCCCTATGATGCGATGAGGTCGGAGCAGGGTTGAGCCCTGTGATTCGATGAGGTCGAAGCAGGGTTGAGCCCTGTGATGCGGTGAGGTCAGAGCAGGGATGAGCCCTGTGATGTGGTGAGGTTCTGGAACAGGGTTGAGCCCTGCGGTGTGACTAGAATCTGGAACGGGGTTGAGCCCCGCAATGCGGTGATGATAACTGTAACGGTGCAGTTGACAACTGTGATAAAGATGGGTTCGATGTCCACAGGAGTAAGAGACAACAGGCAAAGTAAATAGTGCAGCAAAAGGTGAAACCACAGCAGTGGAGCAGAAAGCAATACTTAGGCAATGGCTATGCTGAGCTCTGTAGTGCGGCTGGTAACTGGCATCAGAAGTTTAGCTGGAACATGAGTGGAGATATAGCAAAGTCCACAGCAACCCACAGATACAGCAGGGATCTGGCAGGAGTCCAAGAAAGACCTGAAAGTAACATTGCACAGACACTGAGACACAGTTTGTAACAGGTTTTATACTAGAGGTCTGTGATCCATAGGAAGTTCAGAACATGTGACCCAAATGGAATCAGGTTTGAAATAATGAGCAATCTAGGAATCCCACAACCTGACAATACCTTGGAAACAGATGATCACTTTTACTCTCTATCCCCTGTATGTGAAGAACACCAGCAAGCAGGATAGCTCCTCCAATGACCACAAAGGAACTTTAGAAAAAGTAATCTATCTTTATGTACTGAAATAGTCGCAGTCCTGACAGTACCCTCTCTTTTTGGGTGGTCTCCGAACACCCACCAGGTTTTAAAGGGAAGTTAGCATGAAAATTATGTATCAACTTGGGAGCATGGACATCAGAGTCTTTAATCCAAGATCTCTCCTCCGGGCCGTAACCCTTCCAGTCTATAAGGTATTGTAATTGATTTTGATGCTTACATGAATCCAGAATCTTATCGATCTCAAACTCCACACCTCGAGCAGTTGTTATGGGAGGTACTTTAGGCAAGCTGTCATGAAATTGATTAAGAATCAATGGTCTAAGCAAGGAGACATTCCATTGGGTTGATAATTTTTATAATACGAAAAGGACCAATATACCGGGGAGCAAACTTCATAGTAGTTACTTTAAGTTTTAAGTCGAAGATTTCTAGTAGACAACCAAACACAATCCCAAACAGAATATTTAGGAACAGCCGAACGTTTTCTATCAGCAAAGACCTTATAATTATGAGAGGCTTTCCTAAGACACTTATGTACCTGTCTCCAAATTCCAGAAAAATGTTGGAGGGTAGCTTTGGATGCTGGAATGTCCACTGTAGGAATTGATTGAAGCTCAGGAACTTGAGGATTCTAACCAGAATTGATGGAAAAAGGACTTACACCTGTAGCAGATGTATAATGAAAGTTATGAGCATACTCAGCCCAAGGCAAAAAATCCATCCAATCATCTTGAGAAGAAGAAATATACATTCTCAAGAAGGTCTCCAACTAATGGTTCACTCTTTCGGTTTGTCCATTTGACTGAGGGTGATATGCAGAAGAAAACTGTAATTTAATTTGCAATGATGAACATAAAGCCCTCCAAAACAAAGCAACAAACTGGACACCCTGATCAGACACTATCTCAAAAGGAAGTCCATGAAGATGAAATATCTCTTTGACAAATATTTGTGCTAATTTGGGGGCTGATGGATTTCGAGCCAAAGGACAAAAATTAGCCATCTTGTTAAAACGATCCACCACTACCCAAATAACTGTACACCCCCTAGACTCCGGAAGATCTGTAATAAAATCCATGGAAAGATTGGTCAATGGTTGGGTGGGAATGGGTAGTGGATGGAGAGGATCAACTGGAGACTGCCGGGAGGACTTATGTTGTACACACTTAGAACAAGAATGTATAAACTCTTCGACATCTTTTTTCATGGAAGACCACCAATAGGAACGTTGCAAAAATGAGTAAATTTTACGAACCCCTGGATGTCCAGAGAAACGAGAATTATGAGTCCAGGAAAGAAGTTTACCTTGTAACTCTGGTGCCACAAATATCTTCCCAGGAGGTGGATCAGGAGAGATGAAAATTGAAGAAAAAGCCAGAGGGTCTATTATAGGGTACCTTTGATCTTCATTTTGTTCTTTCTCTTCCAGTATTGAGCGTGAAAGTGCATCTGCCTTTTTAATCAATGAACCTGGATTATACCTGAGGACAAAATCAAAATGAGAAAAAAAGAGTGCCCAACGAGCTTGTCGTGGGTTCAGACAATGGGCAGTTTTCAAATGCAACAAATTTTTATGGTCTGTAAAAATAGTAACAGGATGCTTTGCGCCTTCTAATAAATATCTCCATTCCTCCAAAGCTAACTTAATAGCTAACAACTCTTGGTCCCCGATGGAGTAATTACTCTCAGCAATAGAAAACTTTCATGAAAAGAATCCACAAAGACACTGTTCTCCCATCTGCAGCCACTTGAGACAAAATAGCTCCAACTCCATAAGTGGAGGCATCCACTTCTAGCATAAATGGCTTCTCAACAGCAGGTTGAACTAGAATGGGGGCTGCAAAAAATGCATCTTTGATAGTCTAAAAGGCATCCAATGCCTCTGGGGACCACACTTTGGGATTAGCCCCTTTTTTTGTCATTGCAGTAATTGGAGCTACAATCATCGGAAACGCTTTGATAAACTTTCTGTAATAATTGGCAAAGCCTAAAAATCTCTGAATAGATCTTAATGAAGGGGGCAAAACCCAATCTTGAATAGCCTTTAACTTCTCAGGGTCCATCTAAATTTCAGAACCGGAAATGATATACCCCAAAAAAGGTTTCACTGGGACTTCAAAAACACAATTGGAGATCTTACCATAAAGCTTATTAGCTCAAAGATGACTTAATACCTCTTTAACATGGGTACGATTATCAGAAAGATTCCTGGAAAAAATCAAAATATCATCAAGATAAACAATAACAAACTGGTAAAGTATATCTTTTTTCTTTACAAAAAAGAAGCCCACTCCAGCGGGAGATGAAGAAGGTCTGATAAACCCCTTCCGTAGGTTATCTTGCACATATTCTGACATGGCTTGAGTCTCAGGAACAGAGAGAGGGTATTCTCGACCTTTGGGTGGCATTTTACCAGGAATAAGTTCAATAGGACAATCCCAGGGATGATGCGGTAGAAGTTTGTCTGCCGCCTGCTCAGAAAAGACATCAGCAAATTCATAAGGCTGTAAGAGAGAAGGTGGAACATCTATTGTCACTTCAGCCAATTGTACCACAGGAATCAAACAATTAAATTTTTCATTTAGGAATCCAAGAAAGAATTTGAGAACAAGTCTAATCAATATGAGGGTTATGAAGAGTTAACCATGGTAAACCAAGAACTATATCATACATAGAAATGGGTAATACCAAAAACTCTAAACTTTCTTCATGCAAAGCTCCTACCCTCAACTTCATAGACTTTGTTTGATGCGTAACATATCCATTAGAAATTCTAGTCCCATTAACTGCAGAAAGGGAAAAAGAATGAGCTAATTTGACACGAATTTTTAATTTCTGAACCAAACACAATTAAATAAAATTGCCAGCTGCTCCAGAATCTAGCAATGCAGAAAACTCTTGACACGAAGAACCAAAATCAGGAATGCTCACAGAAATTAAACAATCCTTTTTGGGGGAAACTTTAGAAAGTATCCCTAGTTTGACTTCCCCTCCATCAACTAGGGATGATTTTTTCCCAGCCTTATTGGACATTTAGCCAAGAAATGTTCTGAGGATGCACAATACAAGCACAAATTAGAACGCCTCCTATGTTGCTTCGCAACTTCAGACAATTTAGATTTATTAATTTGCATAGACTCATCAGATGTACAATGAAAAGAGCGAGACTGGGGAAGAGAACTTTTAGAACACCCAGAGCAACTCCCCTGAAACCCTTGTTCTCGCATACGCAGATCAATTTTAATAGTCAATGAAATTAACTCATCCAAATTCTCTGGAAGATCTTGAGTCACCAACTCATCTTTAAGTCTCTCAGAGAGACCATTCGAATATGCTGCTCTTAATGCCTCATTATTCTATTTAAGTTCTGTGGCTATAGTTTGAAAACGAACCACATACTGACCAACTGGAGCTGTTCCTTGCTTTACTCGCAAAATATCCACAAATTTGGCCACTGATCTTCCAGGTTCGTCAAATATCCTTTTGAAAGTAGAAACAAAAGCTTGGTAATTAGACATTAAGGCATCATTTCTCTCCCATAAAGGAGAGGCCCACTCAAGAGCAGCACCAGACAATAATGACATAATTTAAGCTACTTTAACATGAGAGGTGGTAAAACTTTGAGGTAATAATTCAAAATGAATCTCACATTGGTTGAGAAATCCTCGTCATGCTTTTGGATTACCATCATAAGAGGTAGGAGTCGGTAAACGAAAATGAGAAGCAGAAACCCCTGATGTACTTGCAACAGGAATCTTAAGTTTGTCAAGACATATGGAAAGATCCTGTAGACATTGCAAAACTTGAACTCGAGTGTTTTCCTGTACTTCCAAATGAGCAGTCAAACCCTGAAGCATCTGTACCCCAGTAGCCTGTTCCAGATACGGATTCATTTTTAGGTCTATGCAAACTGTCACGGCTGCCAACACTTGAGAATCCAGGCCTACTAGGCACAATAAACTGGGGTGGCTTTAGGAATGACCTTTTCATAAAATCTCGGTAGCACGGAATAAAAGTAAATAGAATTTATTCACAGGAGAAATATAATAGCAACATCTCACATAAAGTCTCCACAGCAGAGAGGTTCACATAAGCAATAATGAGTATAGGAGAAAAACCCCCATATATAGTCTTTAAAACAGAAGAGCTAAAATGGTAGGGAACCCAGAGTCCAGAATGAGGCTAACACCTCAGGATGGTATAGAGGAGCTTCAACAGGGAGGAACCCTGTAGTGATGGAAATCCGAAGCAGAGTGAGCCCTGTGATGCTGTGAGGTTGAAGCAGGGTTGAGCCCTGTGATGTGGTGAGGTCAGAGCAGGGTTGAGCCCTGTGATGCGATGAGGTTGGACCAGGGTTGAGCTCTGTGATACGGTGAGGTCAGAGCAGGGTTGAGCTCTGTGATGTGGTGAGGTCAGAGCAGGGTTGAGCCCTGTGATGCAGTGAAGTCAGAGCAGGGTTGAGCCCTATGATGCAGTGAGGTCGGAGCAGGGTTGAGTCCTTGGATGCGGTGAGGTCGGAGCAGGAGCCCTGTGAAGCAGTTTGGTTCCGGAACAGGGTTGAGCCCTACGGTGTAACTACAATCCGGAGCGGGTTGAGCCCTGCGATGCAATGAAGGTTGAAGCAGGGTTGAGCCCTGCGGTGTGACTAGAATCTGGAACGGGGTTGAGCCCCACAATGCGGTGATGCTAACTGTAATGGTGCAGTTGACAACTGTAATGAAGATGGGTTCGATGTCCACAGGAGTAATAGACAACAGGCAAAGTAAATAGTGCAGCAAAAGGTGAAACCACAGCAGTGGAGCAGAAAGCAATACTTAGGCAATGGCTATGCTGAGCTCTGTAGTGCGGCTGGTAACTGGCATCAGAAGTTTAGCTGGAACATGAGCAGAGATATAGCAAAGTCCACAGCAACCCACAGGCACAGCAGGGATCTGGCAGGAGTCCAAGAAAGACCTGAAAGTAATGTTGCACAGACACTGAGACACAGTTAGTAACAGGCTCAGGATGGTATAGAGGAGCTTCACCAAGGTGGAACCCTGTAGTGATGGATTTCCGAAGCAGAGTGAGCCCTGTGATGCAGTGAGGTCGAAGCAGGGTTGAGCCCTGTGATGCGATGAGGTCGGAGCAGAGTTGAGCTCTGTGATACAGTGAGGTCAGAGCAGGGTTGAGCCCTGTGATGCGGTGAGGTTCCGGAACAGGGTTGAGCCCTGCGGTGTAACTAGAATACGGAGCAGGGTTGAGCCCCGCGATGCAATGAAGGTTGAAGCAGGGTTGAGCCCTGTGAAGCGGTGTGGTTCCGGAACAGGGTTGAGCCCTGTGGTGTGACTAGAATCTGGAACAGGGTTGAGCAATGTGGTGATGATAACTGTAACGGTGCAGTTGACAACTGTAACGAAGATGGGTTCAATGTCCACAGGAGTAAGAGTCAACAGGCAAAGTAAATAGTGCAGCAAAAGGTGAAACCACAGCAGTGGAGAAGAAAGCAATACTTAGGCAATGGCTATGCTGAGCTCTGTAGTGCGGCTGGTAACTGGCATCAGAAGTTTAGCTGGAACATGAGCGGAGATATAGCAAAGTCCACAGCAACCCACAGGTACAGCAGGGATCTGGCAGGAGTCCAAGAAAGACCTGAAAGTAACATTGCAAGGCACTGAGACACAGTTAGTAGCAGGCTTTATACTAGAGGTCTGTGATCCATAGGAAGTTCAGAACATGTGACTCAAATGGAATCAGGTTTGAAATAATGAGCAATCTAGGAATCCCACAACCTGACAATACCTTGGAAACAGATGATCACGTTAACTCTCTATCCACTGTATGTGAAGAACGCCAGCAAGCAGGATAGCTCCTCCAACGACCACAAAGGAACTTTAGAAAAAGTAATCTATCTTTATGTACTGAAATAGTCGCAGTCCTGACACTGGGATACTAAGAGACTTGGGCGTGCCACGAGGTCAGGCCCCCATGACTCATGGCACGCCTCCTTGAAATTAAACCAGTTCAATTTTGTGAGTGTGCGCCTATGCAAGCACACAGGGAGGACTTCCAGGGCTGATCTACAGCTCCAGTCCTTTTCTGATCTAGAGGGTAATTTCAGTTATGAAAGAGTCTAAAAATATAAATAATTAATTAAAACATATAATCTGTTACCTGTTACCTGTTAAACTATTGTACATTGATCTATGGACAGTTACCGTATATCCTCGAGTATAAATCAAGTTTTTCAGCACATTTCTTGTGCTGAAAAAGCCCCCCTCGGCTTATACTCGAGTCATGCCCGCATGGTACGCAGCTGAGTAGCGTACCATGCAGGCCACGGTGCAGACTGTCTCTGTGACACAGCTGCACCGCATGTGTAGCGCTGACCGGACGGAGTTCGGTCAGCACTACACACTGCCAAACACACAGCCGCCGGCAAAGGCAGCTGTCTGTTTGTTGTAATCAGCAGCCGATGAGAGTCTGTCAGACTCTCATTGGCTGCTGCTGCTCCCACTGCTGCTCCCATCTTCCGGCTCCCACAGTAGGTAATGGGTGAGACGTCGTCTCTCCCATAATACAAAGCGGCCGGAGGAGCCAGTAGCAGCATCGGGACCAGGAGCGGGGTTTCAGGTAAGTGTTTGTTGTTGGGTTTTTTTTATATGTTTTTTGTTTTTTTATTACATCTCTCTACTGGGGGGCTACTACTGGGGGCAGTACCAGGGGGGGGATTACTACTGGGGGCACTACCAGGGGGGGATTAATACTGGGGGCACTACCAGGGTGGGATATTGCTACTGGGAGCACTCCCAGGGGGGGTATTACTACTGGGGGCACTACAAGAGGGCGAATATTACTACTGGGGCAGTACCAGGGGGGGATTAATACTGGGGGCACTACCAGGGGGGGATATTGCTACTGGGGGCACTACCAGAGGAGGAATATTACTACTGGGGGCAGTACCAGGGGAGGGATTACTACCAGTAGTTTCTGCATTTCCCACCCTAGGCTTATACTCGAGTCAATAAGTTTTCCCAGTTTTTTGTGGTACAATTAGGTACCTCGGCTTATATTCGGGTCGACTTATACTCGAGTATATACGGTACTTTACTGTACCACCTGCCTAAGAAAACTGACAACAAACCTTAGGTAGCTGCTTCATTTTATGACAAATATTCAATTATTTTATGTTGTTCAACATCCTTAATAATTACCTCTTCAAGAGCATAGAATGGAAGCCTTTCACTCCTCAGCGTTGTAGTGGTTTAATGGTTGCAGAAGATGAGGAATGCAAATAGTGAGAGATGGCAATATTCATTCAAAGCAGAACTTCCAGCTACTAATGGTTTGTACCTTCTGGATATTTATCCCCAAACCAAAAGTAGTATGAAATGGTGCATTTATCTGGCTGTTTAACATTGATAATTGATACCGTCTGCTGATGAATAAAAGTTTTTTATTTTTTTACTATACAGTATGTGAAGAGGAGTTCAATCACATCATTTCTTTTTATGCCGATTCTTGAACTTGAAACTGATTCAAGGTTATTAAAATTAGATAAAAACCGTCAAGGAGTTTAAATATAAAAAGCCTTATAATTTTAGACTGCAGAACGTAAGTCTGCCTGATTGCTATTAATAATAATTTTCTTTGCCTTCATTTCTTTCAGAAATTCTACATCTCAGTGCTTGGCTTCAGGCTGAATAGATTTCAATATTCCCATCCAGTTATGCATTAATGCAGACTAACTCTGTGTAATTTGGTTAACACTGATGTCTCATATAAAAATGTATGATCTGATAATGTATTCAGTGTATTCTGTGGTAAATGTACTGCACAGGGGATTCATCTACCTATAGTAAAATACTCATTTTAAACATTACAGACTTTACAGGTTCTTCACCCCGGGCCTTAAGCTGGCCACACTAGATCAACTTACATCCAACCATCCAACTAGTTGATTGGTTGGAATGAAAACCTGGTAAGGTATGAAAGCAAATGACAATCAGCAATTTGCTCCCAAATGCTGGAATATGAACAAAAACTGTTGTTTGAACAAATAGTTTAGATCAAACATTTAACAAACTTTTCTGAACGACCATTTTCATCTGTTTTCTGGCATTTAGGAGCAAATTGCTGATCATCAGTTACTCCCATACGTTACCAGATTTTCTTTCCAACCAATCAACTAGTTGGCTGGTTGGACAGATAATCTTTAGAAGTGTGGCCATCTTAACTCAGCAAATGTTTTTTTTTTCATTCATTGTCATATGTCAATGTTTTCCCACTTCCTGGTTCCTCCTGTTTTCTGATTGGTCAGCTTTTTAAATAAGACAGAGACAGCTGGAATACAAATTTTGATGTATAGCAAACATCAACATCTATATAGGTCAATGACTGAGCTTGTATTGCCTTTCAAACGAGAGAGACTGATGTGTCAATGGCACTAATGATGTAACATTGTTAGGGCTTTGATGTCTCATTCATATGTGCAAGGCAGTATATTTGCTGCCCCAGAGGCCCCTGTGCCCAGCTTGTGGGGTGTTTGCTCTTGTCTCCTCTTCTCTCGGGCACATGTGACATCATGACAGCACATACACTATAGGTGGTGGGGATGCCTGGCCAGGGCACTAAAGTGTCCTGTAGCACTTACGACTTATGCATCTAGCCAGAGAAATAATATGGTAGAATTCAAATAAGGAATAGCAGGAATGTGTGGAAGCCAGAATTAGGGGTCTATTTACAAAGGAGCCTATTTACTAAGCATTTAATGGAGATAAAGTGAACAGAGATAAAGTACTGACCAATCAGCTCCTAAGTGTCATTTTTCAAACACAACCTGTGACATAGCAGCAGAGCTGATTTGGCTGGTACTTTATCATATTTCACTTTATCTCCATCCAAGGCTTAGTAAATAGACCCCTAAGCCTTGGAGAGAAATAAAGTGGATGGAGATAAAGTACCAACCAATCAGGTCCTAACTATCACTGTACAGGCTCTGTTGAAAAATGTCTGGAGCTGACTGGTTGGTAATTTATCTCCATTTTATGTCTCTTCAAGGCCTAGTACATTGACCCCATACTAACTTATGCTAATGCAAGAATCCGAGTGACTCCATGCAATAAGATGCTCCGCCCACTGTTTTTCTGTCCACTGTTGCAGTCGTCATCATTGGTATTGGAACTTGCACCAGGACCATACTGGTCTGTCAGCAACATGCTTCCCTTCTCCATACACATAGCTATACTTCTATGTGTCCACAATACTTCCCAAGATGGAACAGTTTAGTCTGATCACATGGTTGCTGCCAAGTTACCACCCAGAAACATCCATTTATGCAAAGAGAGATCCGGCTAAGATCTGGCCAACTCAAAATCGCCCAGAAATACGCAAATTGATTTTGCACAGGCAAAGTATACTAAAGGGGGATACGTCCGATTCAGAATCAGGAACTCTACAGTATGTTCTAATCTCCAAGTCATCTGGCACAAATGTGACCTACCCTCTTTATAGCTAAGATTGTCTTTATGTTCAAAGGTGACGTATGGCTCACCAATTAAAATATCATGTCCAAAGCGCCCTCTCTTACAAACAACAGTTCAGTGGGACATAAAAGATACTGGAAACTGATAATCCCGTTTTTTTTCTGCTTGCAGCTGTCTCACACTCTATGGGATGCATTTACAAAAGGGTGGGTTTTTAGAAGTGGAGATGTTAACCATAGCTACCAATCGAATCCTACTTAACATTTATCTAGTGCCTTCTAGAAGATAATATTTAGAATCTATTGGTTGCTATAGGCAACATCTCCACTTCTAAAAATCTGTATTTTAGTAAATATACCGCCATGTATTTTTATTATATTCATTGTCTCTTCTCAAACCTATTGTGATCAATCATTTTCCATTCAACAAAAGTTCCCCAAACTACTGCTGAATGATCTTCAATGGCAGTTTCATGTATAATAACTTGGGATTCTTGTCAAAAGCCCACCACACAGACATACACACAATATCATCAAGAGGTTCCATCTATTCTTTTTATCTTAAACCAAGCAGGTTATGTCTCAGTGGGCATCCCTAAGAAGGAAAAGTACTGTAGCAGGCATCTCTTGAACCCTGTCTTCTACATAAGCACAGACAGCATCCACAACTTCTCTTGATTCTTCTGTCCTCTGATATGTGCCAGAACTTCAGATTGATATCTGCTGGCAATTTCCAGATTCAGAGAGGAGGGGGCCCGTGTGCAGTCTCCGACATGGCCCTCTCCTCTCTGCCCAGCGGCTGGCAGTGCACTGAGCTGTGCGTGGCCAGCGCTGGAGTTATAGACTAAGGACACTAGAGTGCACCCAGAGTCTATAGAGTATGTGCAGGTCACCTGTACTGCGCATGCGCAACGATGGGAATATGGCCACAGCGGACATTTTCCAGTCGTTTTTACAGCGCCAGACCCCCGCTCTGACGTGGGACTCTGGAGAGGTAAGTAATACTATGGGTGCAGGGTGTGCGGTGCGGTGCCCCCCTGGACCCAGGGGCCCGTGTGCCCCACACATCCTGCACCCATTATAGATACGAGCAATAATGTTGGGCCTAGGGGTGGCCTGACACTTAAATCCACCCTTGTTGGGTCCAGAACATGGGGGTCTCTAGTGAAACAAAATTCCTAAAGTGTAAATAAAAAATTAACCAGTTATCCTTAGTTGCCAATACAAATGGATAGAAAATCAGCATAACTCCAGGTTGTGAAAATAGAGCATTCAATATGCAAAGGTTGTATTTTCATTTCATTCAGTACCCTTAACAAATCTTTTCTTAATATCTTGAAGTCTCAATTTATTTAACATGGAGAGTGTTATAAAATCCTGGGTAAATATTTGATGACTGCAGCTTATTTAATATTATTTCATCAATAGTAAGGCTGTAACATGAGACATAATGGTAGGACTCAGCTTTTGTATTCTCAGCCTGCAACTGACAGACAGAAATGTTACATTCTGCAAGATTTTTTTTTTTGCTCCATTACATATTCATCCCTGCGGCTATAGAAAAGGAGACACATATTATACCAGTTCTAATTCCTTTGGCTTGTGTAGCCATTTCAACCAGCGATCAAAAAATGGATCTACATAGCATCTAAATACAGGTGTAATGCAGTATTCCTCACTGTGTGCAATGAAATAAATAGTGAGGCTATTCTTCAACAATCATTTTTCTCCTGCAGTTACACAGTAGTAGAATTTATTCATCGGGAAGATTGTCACGTGGCATTTGTAAGACCATTTTTCTAACCTCCTAAATATGGATAAGATACAAATGTCTTAACTGAACCGATTTTGGATTATTTGAGAGTCTTCAATTCGTAAAATAAAAGACTGGTACATCAGTCATGAATGTAATAACTGAACATATGCTATAACAATGAACTAAACATTTTTGGAACCGTATCGTGAAACTTTCTGCAGATCCTCTTTTTACACACATTACGTTATGGAGATGTGTAGTGTAGATACAGTACTTGAAACTGGTATGATTAGCAGTGCTGAATTAACAACAGGGCAGCTTGGATAGTTGCCCAAGGGTCCCAACACATGGGGTGGCCACACATCTAGCTACATCACTAGCATTTGGAAGTCTGTGGATATGTAAGCTGGGGTTTCTCTTTAGCATAATGTGAACTGGTGCCATTACAGTGTGTTTAACACATTTGTGGTGCTGGGAGTGTTTACATTTAATACTTTTTAATAAAATCACCAGCATATCATATTAACAATGTTATTGGTAGTGTCCCCACAAGTTAATTGCCCTGGGGCCTCCACAATCCATAAGCCTACACTTTTGACTAGATGTTACGAGCTGCTATCGCGGCTCTCTACCATAGCAGGTGCTAGACGACCGGGACACCACATTGTGCAGGCTGCATTGTCTGGTGATCCCAGTGGTTGCTAGGCTACCAGGACTCTTTGCAGTCACAATACCTTCTGGTCCTGGATTTGTTGCTGCTACGTCGTGCAGCCAGCAGTTGCTATTCATCTATTTAATTAAAGTGCTGAATGGCTTTCAGTGCTGTTAAAAGGCAGTCAGTTCCACACTTCCATGCCAGTGATACTTCTACTTGGAGCCTTGTCAAACGGTCCCTGTTCTTAGTTACTGTTTCTGATATCCTGTCTTCCTGAAGGATTTACTCAGCTAAGTGTTTCATTACTGTGCATTACCTCTGCTGATATATACTTCTTGGTATACTGCTGTGTCCTGTGCATTAATTATCTGCTAAGCAATCCACCTGACTGTATATTATACACTTGCTACTACTGAATCCAGTGTACTGAACAAAACTAGTGTCAGTATTTCAGTATGCTTATACACCACTACTCCAGTTATTACCTACTGATCTCCTGTCGGCTGGATAAGCCCCTACTGTTCAGAGGTGTAAGACCTGGTGGCCACCTAAGTACCAGTGTGTGCATCTAACACTAAGGGAACAGCGGGTGGTTTTAATAGGCAGAAGACCTCCATAGAGGGGGTCTTATGTAATAGTGCAAGAGTTTCATAACACTAGGATACAAATTTACTAAAGGTTGATTTCAATCAATTTTAATTTGTTTCAATCAATGTGTTTCTGGGGCTACATTAAACATTAACTAACAGACAATTTTTTATTAGTTTTTATTAAGTGTTAGTAAATGTGTGATTTAGCCCCTGGAACACAATATTGATGTTAATTGATATAGAACAATTTTCAATCAACTGATTATTAACCTTTAGTAAATATATCCCATGGACGAGGGAATGTTTGAGCTTGTTTGAGAAATAGTGATGTAAAGTTACCCTTTTTTTGGGATGGAGGCCAGAACAATTAACAGAATAATGTTATGGCTGTTATGCCCTTCTAACCATATCCTTGCCCTATGGCTTTCTCCAGTCCTCTGTAGTCATGCTGGCTGGTCCCTCTTCATGCGCTCGGTTCCTAACTCTCTGTGCTGGGAACCAGAGGTGGCAGGTGGTCAAACTGTTGGGATTGCAGAGGCTGTTGGGGAGATTTATGAAAGCTTTGAGAGAGATAAAGTGGAGAGAGAAAAAGTACCATGTTCATGTTGAATTGCATCAAAAGCTGCTACATGTTGCAAAAAGATTCTGCAAGCTGTTATTATAAGATCCTGAGAGAGTCATGCAATTCGTTAAGTTATTGAGTTTTTTATTTAATATATATTTATTTTATATTTGATGTACTTTTATTGAGTAGTAAAATTATAATTATTACACCAAGAGTTTTGGGTGCTTTATCACAACATCCCGGAAAGGAATGTAAGTGATCCTTTTTCCATATTTCTGTTGTTTTTGTTCAGAATACAAATTAGCCTTTCCCAATAAAATCTTAGCATTTGTTCCTTTTTGAGGAATTGTGTGTTTGTGCCTATTATCTTTCTGGTCATTATTGAGCTTCTTTCACATTGAATTTATTGGCACACTAGTAAACTAAATGGAGTATTGACTGTAAAATGTCAATGAAATAAAATAAGTAAGTATGCATCTAAAATAATCTTTTATTCACATACAAAAAAGTTATAAATATAACGTACATACTTTATATTCTTTATCCTTCATTTTCTGCAGTCATTTTAACTAACAAATTAGTTTATATCACTCTCTAAAACATATTTTCATGCAAGACAAACTCAGCATTAAAGACATTTAATTAAAACCGCTGTTGAGATGCAGAGAGTTTATCCGGATTGTCGCAACAGCATGAAACACCTGTGTGCCGGAGACAGACATGAGCTTTGATGATGAAATTTGGCAGGAATGTAATGGAAAAACTCAGAAGCATTATTTCAAAGCTGAAACTAATGTACTACTAGGAAATGTATCCTTCTGTCCTGTCAGTGGTTGACTATAACTTATGATTTACAAAATCCAAATTATATAAATTGTTCTGACTCACAATCCAAGATTGGATTAAAAATATTTTCTATTCATATGAATACAGTATATGATTGTACTGTATGACCTTATGACGGTTGTCATCTTGTATTGTTGAAATGCTCTACTAAAACTTTTTCAGATGCAAATCTATAGGACTTGAGTGTCACATCTCTAGGACTTGACTGAGTTGAACACATCTGCAGGCGCTGTTCTCTTACTGCTTACTAATGTATTCTAATGCTCATATCCCCCTGTCTACAGATGTGCCCAGTTACATTGTGACTGATCGCGCCACAACCGTGCACAAGCATCGGGCCATGCAATTCCCCATGCCTGCATATGCTACAATATGCTATGGTGCGTGTATCTGCTCATGGGCAAGTGTCTCGCGCTATGCTTGTTTAACTTGTAATTTCTATTGTTATCTGCTGCCTTGTATCTCACACCTGTGTCCTGTGGCTTTGTGAATTCTGTCTAGTCCTTAGCCATTGTTTGGCATTAACCCTTGTTGTGTTACTGATTTGTCTGATTCTAGTTAGCAGGTCTGCATCCCATCCTTATTACACAGTAGTTCTATTTAGCTCTGTGTTTGTCTGACTTTTTCTGCTTTCTGTATTATTCTCTCTTACACCAGCTATCTCTATGCCTTTTTTGTTTTTTTATGGAAATATTGTATTCATTGCCTAAGTAGTTGTTTCTTTACTCCTGCTTGCCCTTTGGAGATTAAACAAAGTTGCCTATTTTCCACTTGAGGTTTTCGATGACAGGCATATACTAGTTCTATTTCTTCTGCTTATATTAATTGTGTGTTCTGTTGTTTTCCAGGCCTCCTCCCTAAATTTGCTTTATGATTATGTAATCTGGATGTGTGATCATTGCTTTCCATTGCTTTTTTGATTCTGTCTGAATGCCTATTCTGGGTGACTGCTCATGTCCGTTCCACACCCATTTCTTTAGCCAACATTTTAATTTCCTAACCCTTTGCCAGCTTTAAACTTCTCTCATTGGGTGACCATTCCTTATTACCTCTTTAGCCATTTTGTCCTGTTTTGTCCTTGTTGTTTTTGCCCATGTATTCCAAGCCCAGCATTATCCTGCTGGGAGTTACTACTGGGACTAGTTGTTCTGGTTACTTCTGATTAATCACATCTTTGAGAATGACAGTTATACTTACTAGTATATCTGTGATTATTCATGCTGTCTGTGAAGCTATTCATGAACATATGGAGTAGATTTTAGTGAGCAATTTTAGCATTTTCACAGGTACATCCATACATTTATTTATTGACAGGTATTTATATAGGGCAGACATATTATGCAGCACTTTACAGACAATTTTTCATTCGTTCACATCAGTCGCTGTCGCAGTGGAGCTTACAATCTATATTCCCTACCACATGTATACACACATAGACACTAGGATTAATTTTTGTTGGCAGATAATTAACCTACCATTATGAGCAATCCATGGGAAATTTCATGGGAATCCTATGCATCCCCCTTTTTCCACTGCAAGCCCAGGCTTAGGGGCCTAAGGCTTGTTAGCCATTTGTAAGAGACCCAACATATTTTCTTTTCTGTTTTTTCTGTTTTTCAACTAAAAGAACCTTCTGAAGGCTGCACAAATCCTAGGCATCTGTGCAGCACCTTACAAAAAAACACCTCTCAGAGGCAACTGATATTTAGGGGCATTCTGCGGGGTGGGTTCAAATTTGGCTGCTTAGTAAATCTATAGGTTCCTATTGGGATTTCAATTTCTGTTCTAATGTGTGAGTTCTCTGCCTTTTTGTGAAGGTTTTGAACTAAGTAAATCAGTGGGATCTGATCTTGCTGAGAAAACAATCATGCCAGGATTTCAAACCCACCGATTAGTAAATTTTCCCCACATTGTTTTTTTGTACAGTGTTGAAACAGCACCATACTGTATGTTCAATTTCAAAATGCATCTACAGTAAACATGCAGGGTTTTTATTGTGACACTTTCAAAACCTGGATTTTGCCATTTCACAAAACCATTTCCTAATGCATCCTATAAAGTTGCTTGCTGGATTCTAAAACAAAATAAGCCCCAAACTATTGGGTAGACTTTACTACAGATGTCATGAAAAAAAATCCATGATGCCAGTGTGGAACTAAACAACTGTACTTACTGGCATGCCTGGATGTTGAACTGCTATATACTAGCATCGACCATCAAAAGGGTACAGCAGTGGATAACTACTACTTAACTTTGGATGGCCTTAATGATGTTAAAGTGTTCATTCTTGAACTCTTACTTTTTGTTCTATACAAAAACGATTTTACATTTGCTGACATTTTACATACAAGTACCTGGCACAGTGATGGGCACTGCATGTGCCCCTACCTATGCAAATCTATTTCTGGGATGGTGAAAAAAGAGAAGGCTTTCAATGTGAACAATGAGATTTACATCAAAAGCATTGTAACATATATGCGATATACATACAATGTATTTGTGATTTGGGAAGATGAAGAGGAGCTCCTAAACCAATTTATTACAGTATTAAACCAAAATTACCTCAATTTGAAATGAATTCATGAATTCAGAAAAACCTATATATTTCCTGTAATTGAAGAATTCTAAAGACCAACATAGGATGTTGGCAACATAATTGTATAGGAAGAATTTGGATTCCAATAGTCTATGGCACCTCATTAGTTTGCACTTATCACCTACTGTTGAAAATATACCAAGAGGAAAATTTCTAAGATTAAGACACAATTGCACTGATGTAAAAGTATATAAAACAAAAGTAAGAGACTCTCTGCTAGATTGAGAAAAATAGGATACAGTGCAAGGTCTATAAAGAAAGCCAATTTTTCCCTACTGAAACCTTAAGAGAGAATACCTCAGTTTCCAAGAAGCAAAATCCACTGAACTCAGATTTGTAGGGGAATTTTGCCATGAGTGGAAAGAAATCAAAGACAAACTCAAAACATTGGCCAGTCCTACTAACTGATCTTGACTTCATACCAAGAACATATACCAAGATTTCTATGAGCTGAAGATGTTCTTCTAATTTATGGGACTATTTGGTACAAAGCAACTTCAATCATCTATCAACAAAGACAAGTAAAACCAAAGGAACCTTTCCATGTGGTGCTTGCAAAGCATGTGAAAAAATTACCAAACAAACTACAGTAACTGAAAGATATAGAGACAAGATTGATAATTATTTTATTAACTGTCATACCACCAATGTAGTATACTGCATTACCTGCTCTTGCTACTGTACATTAGATATGTTGGTAACGCTCCTCTTTCCTTCTTCTTCTGATATTATTCTTTTTCTTCCGCCCTCTTTTTTTTCTTCTCTCCTTTTTCTTCATCTCCTGCTTCTTTATCTTCTCCATGCTCTTCTTTTTCTTCATTGTATTCTTTTTTTTAATTTCTTCTTTTTCTCCTTCCTCTTTTACATTTTGATCACTTTTAGTGCAACCATAATATATAGTTATATAAACTATAATATTTATATTGCCGTATTTTCCTCCTACATTCACTTTTACTTTATATAGACAACTGATCACTGAATAATAATACACATAATACACATAATTAATTAATTAATTACATCTATTAAGTCATATTTTACCACTCTCAGTTAATGTTATTGCATACTCATTCACATTATTACAATAACACTGTTCTTTTTGTTTGATCATCATTTTTTCAGTATATTATACTATAGTATTTATCATTGTTAACATCTACAAGATTCATATTATTTAGTGATTATTACACTTATTCCAAAATAAATTAAGAAATTCTTACACTCAGATGATACCATCCTTTAACACAACAGCACTCTACCTTTTTTAGAATTACATATGTATTCAAATCTCTGGAGGAGGCTTACTGGAACTCAACCTTTTCATTAAGGAAGACACTAACTGTTTCAACTAATATTGTGTTCGAAAAAAAATAACAAATCACTCCAGTTTTTATGTATTCCAACAAGTTTTTTTCATTAGTTTTTTTATTAGCTTTTATCATTAATTTATTTTTTTCATTTTCTCACATTTGTTTTTTCCATTATGGGTTCTTTTATGTTATAATTATTAATTATTAATAATTAATATTATTATGTCGTAGCACTGTTGTTTTTATTTAAATTCCACATGGTATTGTCTCAATATATCTCTACATTTAACCAATAATGTGAGTTATCAACACAGCCCTCCAGAATTGTGTTGTGGACTGATGCATTATATTGCATTGAACATGTCACTATAGCCAATGCTGAGAGACATGTACAGTGCACTGTACACTGAAGTGGCATGGGATAGATGCCTTGTATCATGTAGGGTCCCCGTAAGTCCAGCATAGTGCAGCAACTTGGTGTGGCATCGATGCGATAAGTAGACAGAAGACCTCTGGATAAATGTTGACCCCTGCCATCTGGATATCTTTCCACCTATTTGTAGCAGCAGGATCTTGGGTGCGAATGGTCCTCTCCATCACATCCCATAAATGTTCGATTGGGGTGATGTCGGGTAAATGTGATGGCCACAGCATTCATTGGAATTCTCCAGAATGCTCCTCAAACCAATTCCGGACAACTTAGGACCAATGAGATGGTGCCTTATCCTGCTAGACTGTTCCATTGTTGTGGGAGTACATGAAGTCCATGAAGGGCTGCAAATCAAGCAATGCAATATAGTGGTAACTAGTCAATGACATGTTCAGGTGGGTCAGCGGACCCAACCCATGTCACATGGACACAGCCTACATCATTATGGAATCACCACCAGCCTGCATGGTGCTATATTGACAACTGGGGTCTGCGCTACACATGAACCTTACCATCAGACCAAAACAACTGGAACCATGACTTCTTAACCATGCCACATGTTGCCAGTTCTCCAGGCTCCAAATAGCGACATGAGGCCATGTGAGGTGATGTGTCCAGTGTTGTGGTTTTAACAGAGGTGCTCTGGTGGTTCTTCTGCTCCTTTATTCCATGGAAGCTAAAGAATTCTGCACTGACCTGCTGGATATGTGCCTGGTTCCTTCTACACTGAATGTGGATGTGATTTGAGTCAGTGTTGCTTGTCTGTTACCATGGACAAATGTGGCCAAACGCCGCTGGTCATGATCATTAAGCACGTGTGGTTAGCTACTGTGCTGTCTACAGTGGGTAGTAATGCCTGTCATGAGGTATTTCTGGTACACATGTAAATTGTAGATTAAGGAATGGAATGTACCATCCATTGGGCACTCACTATCATGCCCCATTTGAACTCTGATAATTTCACATTGCCATGAGCAGCCTAGACAGTGTTCAAACTGCCTCATGAGATGTCAGTTTACAACTGATGCAGGTCTGTGCATTTCTAAAATGTCACAGTATGATGATGCCACCTACCATTAGCTTTACATACTGCTATCCCATCACTTTTGACACTACAGTGTACATTACATTTTATATCTGATTGTTAATAATTGCAGTGTAATTATTTACATATAGTGAAAATGCCTAGCAATACCCCCTGCTAAACTAATTAAAACATATCATGACTGATGTTTTCCTAATTACAATGATACCAGGACTTAATTAACATATATCTGGCTCACCACCTCCTTATAAAGACCATAGTTAGATGTATATGCCTAACTGGGATGTTACCAATGCATTATATAATAACACAGCACTTCCACTTTCCCATGGAGAGATCACAAGACCCATCTGTAGATGCAGCTGCATGCAGTGACCTCTGAGTGGAGACACTTTACCTCTAAACCACTAGACAGGTATATTTTCAGCATGCTCTAGCTATGCCAATGGTCCTCCCTGTAATACAGGACTAAATCAGGAGTACCTCAACTTCCAGACAGCACAAGCATGCACTTTCTATCCTTCCATCCATGCTGGGTGATCTGCTCTCTCATTGGTCAGTTCACTGCAATCAGCACATGGACCAAAAGCAGAAGCATGTAACACCAAACATCAGGATTCTGTTTCTTAAGTACACCAATTACTTTTGATATCTTATTAGAACCTTAAACTTGAGTGGTGTAATAGGAGTTATGCTGAATGAGAAACTCTGCACTGATGTTTGTACATGCTTTATATGACACTTGTTGGAAGTGCTTAAAGAATGTTATTTGTCATGCTCATTATGTCTCCATGCCAAAACATGTTATGAAACTAAGAATCATCTATTGATGATTAAATTTGATATATTATGTATGCTTAATTGTGTTACTTATTTTTGGATGCTGTATCTAAAAGATTTAAAGATCATTAGGGTACAGTATATATTTTTACTTAACTCTCAGTGAGCTTTATTCACTTATGAATTCTCTTTTTCCTCATCTCTATTTATTTGGTAAGTTAACATTTTTATATAAATTTATTAAAAGTTATGTTTTAAAGATTATAAACTTCCTAATGGCTAATGCGTGTCTTGTATGTAAGTCACTTAACCTTAAATAGCCATAAATAAATGTAATGACACAGAGACAGGAAATGGCATTAAAAAAGGTTAGCTATGTATTGAAAAGATTAACATGTTAAAGACTGCATGGTGGCAAGAAAGGATGGTCAATAATCATCGCAGCCCGGCAATGCACCAACACAAACACACAACGTGCATTACGGGAAGAGTCCACCCTATGGGAGCTTACAACACAAAACTAAAGGGTTCCCAACTCATAACAAGTCACCAATTAGGATGCGGTGCTACCCCCTGTAGGGTGGCTCAGACTTCAGTCAAGATAAGCACACCCAAAAAAATTATCAACTGCACCTGAGCAGAATGATCTGCAGTTCTTTCTTGCCAAAGCAATACTCTGAGTACAGAGCCAATTCTCCACAACCATATATCTCCCTAAACTAACCAAACTAAAGGCCTAAAGATCACATCAAAGACATGCCATCTTCAGACAAATACACCCTATAGTATAAATGGGAATAATGATAACAAATCAACATACTGTATGCCACACGAATGGACCAATTTGGCCAAACAGCCAAGTGCCATAATATGCAATGTAGAAAACCCGGCAGATGCAGTGGACATAGCAGCCCTGATCCAAACTGTATGGGTTCCAATTGATGATAAACAATGCCTAAAACCCAGCCAAACTGGTATTTCATTAATGGTGTACTATCCTCATGTATCAACCACACCATAAACAGATGGTCAGACAGACAAATAGACATGTGCAAAAGACATTGGACAAATTCAAATGTCAGTAGCCATTGCCAGAGAAACCCAATGGCCCTTACCTAACTGACCTGTCAATTCCTGTGTAGCACTGAGCTCTCGCCTACAGTGACATCTGTCAGGAGCATATTGCATGTCATGGTCTTAGAGGGGGCAACAAACTCTGAAATTCTAAAAGCACCATGGCAACCTATGACCAATGCCAAATGGAACAACAACACCTCAAAATAAAGGGTACACAACATCCACAACTCCATCACTAACCTCCTGAGAAGGCTAAGGTTGATTAATCACCTCCTATCAACAGAAGAGGGGGCCAAATGAGCTCAATCTCTAAGAGCTTCATGATGAAAAACTCTTAGTCAGATCTGGGAGTCTATGACCACAGAAAAAAAGAGATATCAGAAATGGTTTGTGACACTGACACTCTAGACCAGCCAGCAACATGGAGTCCCCCCCAAATAAGACAGCATCACTAGATGTGTACTCATACCTCTGTTCATGGCATTAGGTAAACTCTTCCCATTCAGCCCATGAAGCATGATAGGATCTCAATGTACTGGGAGTGTGAGATTGTTGTGCTAAGCCCTTTATGATGGCTCGATCACCTTCCTAAGAAGGGCAGAGTTCAATGACCAGCATAGAAAGCATCATCTATGCTGTTCTCAGCAACTAGAACATGACAAGCTTTACAAACAATATTGCACTGCAAGCAAAGCAACACTAGCTAGGCAAGCAACTGCAGAGCATGCAACACCATGGCCCACTGATGATCAATAGTGTTCACCAAACCAAGGTTGTCACACCTAAGTATGATACTCTGGTTGTGGAGTCGATCGCCCCAAATCTCCAAACCTACAATAATAGGAAAGAGCTTCAAGAGAAGTAGATCCTTTATGAAACCCTCAAAGATTCAATCAACAGGCCAAGTGGCCATGCACTAGGACCAATCAAGGTAACAGCCAAAACCTGTGGATCCTGCTATATCTGTGAACAGTTGCAGCTCCATGTTTGGGACCACTGAGGCAATCCAGATAAGAATGCCTTTATAATCTGCTAAAAATGATGATCAGATATTCAAGTCTCCTTTTATTTTGGCTGACAGGTCAATAACATGATGGGGCCTAATAACCCCCAGCATTGCTTTCTCAAGCTTCTGACAGAAGGCACAACAAAGTTAAGAAAACTCATGAGGGACTGCTCTTGCCATAAAGTAAACTTTCCTTCCACCAATGCAATCTCTATGGCATCCTAAATCTTACCCAATCTGCAACAGAATTCAATGGTTTTAATTTAGATACTAAGATAAGACAACTGTGAAGTGGGACCCTCCATCTTATCCTTAGCTTCTGGGACTCCAAATAAATAAAACACTTCCTGAATGGAAAACAATAATTGAGAACATCTGAGGGAATCAACATGGCATATGCAAAAGAAGTCATCAAGGTAGTGAGAAACTCCAAAACTCCCTGTCCTGGCCTGAACACACCAATGCAGAAAGGTGATAAATCACTCAAAATAGGCACAGGACATTGTACATCCCATAGGAAAGCACTTGTCTATGTAATATCCAGCATCCAGGTGCAACCCCATAAACCTAAAATGTAAAGGAAGCAAACTGAAAGTCTACTCAACATCCACCTTACCCAGCAGGGCTCCCGGACTGTGATCTTTTATCATCAACAGTGTCAGATGTAGATATTTATAGTAATGAAATTTCAGCTGAGATCAGGCATGCAGCTGCTGTAGGAAAATATGCAAATATTTCAGATGCCAGGATATGTATTGAGAAGCCCAATGGAGTCATCGTACATCCAAGCAACTGAGTACACATATGCAGCCACCATCACAGATCATTTGATAATTGTCCTTCTAAGAAGCCCTATGGTCTTGTAGAAATGCCACCTGAATCGATACATCAGACCCACCTAATCTCCATATGGGATTGCAGTTGGAGCCTGAGCTACGCCCTGAAAACATACGTCACATCTCTGCATTTCTGATGCCACATCCCATCACTGCCCCCAAACTGTCCCTGAGTGTTCATGACCTTGCTAAGGTACCTTGGCATGTGTGTAGTGCGACTGAGACACATGTGCAGTTGGATGATAATTGCTCAACTGTGTAAATATCAGCATTGCATACATATCTGAATCAGGCCCATAATTTTAAAAATATAACTTTATGGTTTCATTAAGGTCATTCAGAAATAAAGTGCCCAGATTATAAAACCAAAAATCCTCCATTGGAGTGCAACCAATCTGATCAATCATGACTGCCTTAAGCAGCTCGGGATAAGTAGGCTGCACATCCGAGAATTGGCAAGATAAACTATGATTGAATACACATTTGATGATATTCCTATGATGTTTAAGACATCTCAATTTGAACTTCCTGTTAGTTTAACCTACATATTGCATATTGCAAGGACATATATAACAAAATCAGATTTGCAATTCCAAAACATTTTAATCAGAAATTGAGTTCTGAATGACAATGCAAAAAACTTTTAAGTCCTGTTTGCAATATATTTACATCTTATTTTAGTGATGTATGTCATTTGGGTTCATGAGACACCCATCACCTTTCAGAGGATGATGGATAGAAGTATAAGTCTCCATAGACACAATGCTGCTGCTTATCTCGGTACAAACAGTGTGGGGCTCCATCCGGGAGGTATGGTTGACAGCAACCCACAAAAGTGATTCTTAGGGAAGGAAGAGGTCAAGTATCTGGGATACACCATAGGCAGAGGTTTCATAAAGCCCAACCTTAATGCAGTTGACTAAATACAAAATTGGCTACAATCCCTAAATAAGAAGCAGGTGAGAGCTTTCCTAGGAATTACAGGGTATTATAGAAGATTTATACCCAATTTTGCCACCATTGCTGTCCCATTGACTGACCTAACCAAGGTTATGGTTTAGTTATGGTTAGTTATGGTTAAGCTGAATCCTGAGGCAGAAAATGCTTTTCAGGCATTGAACATAGCATTGTGCACCTAGCCAATTTTGATAACACCTGACTTTAAAAATGAATTTGTTGTGCAGACAGATGCATCAGATATAGGGATAGGTGCTGTGCTGTCTCAAAGCAAAGATAGTGAAGAGTATCTTCTTACATGAGAGAAACTATGCCACTGCATTTAAATTGGCATTAGAAACACTAAGGAACTATCGTTTGGGGATAACATATAGATGGATTATGGATCATGCTCCATTAAGTGGATGTCTGAGAATAAAGAGAGAAATGGGAGAACAACAAGATGGTTCGTGGCATTGCAAAATTTTTAATTCTCAGTAGAACATGGTCCAGGGAACTGCAGATGCTTTTTCCCATGTTTTTTGTTTGGAAACTGCAGGTGTTCCACCTCACAGGTCAAAAGGGGAGATATCTATGTCCCAGGTTCATAGCTTCTCTATGGTGGACAGTTAGCTAATTTTCAACTGTGATTGTCAGACCACCTGTGAGAGGCTGATAAAAGGTGGGTCAGTTTCTCTATTTTTTATCTTACTGCCTGGGGAGCAGGTTGATGCCTTCATAGAGAGAGAGAGAGAGAGAGAGAGAGAGAGAGACCAGTTTGTGATTGTAAGTACTGTACTATAATTGCTATTTTGCTGTGAGTTGGACATTAAGGGGTGTATTTACTAAAGTGTGGGTTTTCAGAATTGGAGATGTTGCCTATAGCAAACAATCAGATTCTATCTCTTTATCTATTTATCTTTCTATCTATCTATGTATCTATCTATTATCTTCTAGAGTGTGCTAGATGAATGCTAAGTAGAATCTGATTGGTTGCTATGGGCAACAACTCCACTTCTATAAACCCGCACTTTAGTAAATATACCCCTAAGTCCTTCCACCCAGAGAGAGGGAACTTTATGTTTGTTAGAGCAGTACAGGCTAGGATTTATTATGTTTGGTTTATTTTATGCTGCTACTGGTGTGCTATTGATTGTCTGCTGCATGAGAAGTGCTGCCGTTTACCCCAGGAGATGGCATCCCTAACCTCATTGTGCCAGTGGTGTCTCTCCCCGCGGTGTCACCCAGGACAGAGAGGGACACTGTGGGTGCGGCGTAGCCACGCGATGCCGAAAAGGGGACTGCCTTGTGGTTGCAGTGCCGGCTCCCTCACAATGTCAGGAGCCGAGTGCTGCACTTAATACTACAGTGCAGCCCCCGACATCTGTCACTGAGGGGGAGTCTGCACCTTGGTGTCACCCTTCGGCGGGTGACACCCGAGTGTGGCCCGCACCCCCCATGTGACGCCACTGCATCTTGCAACATATATGTAATTTTTCTGTTATGGCCTTAACTCCTCATTGTACATCACTAACTGCTATGTGTCTGGGTGCAAAAGTAAGTATGTGTATGCATGCACCTAACTGACACTCAGCAAGGAATAGTTCTGATCCAAATCTTCCATGCAGATACAGCCATATTGGCCAAAAAAATCCATGCACTTAAAAGTAAATGCATATTACCATTAAAAATCATGTGACAGCCTCAGTGGTGGTGGGGGGGTTCTCCTCTTTAAATAATTGTTTATTCACAATATTGATTTTTGCTTAATTTACCAAGAAAAGAAAAAGATCTAAGCTCATAGATCTTACAGCCTAATCATTGACTAATCAATGTTTTATGACATCATCTGTATTATATGGGCAGTTTAAGTTGATATGAAAAGAACATTAGTCTGACGATGATCAGTCATTGTAGAAAATGAAAATAATGGTCATGATGTCATGTCACATCCACTTATATTGTCGAAAGAGGACAAATTCTACTCTACAAGTCTCTCAGTAGTTCTGTGCAAGGCCAAAGTGGGAAATACAGAATAAGGGAACAGACGTCAGAGCTAGCACAAGTCCTTTGTGTTGGCTTAACTGTGGCTGTGTTTATGGCAGTTTGCTAAGCAGCTCCAGGCTGTAACTTTGATGTCTCTCTGAGTCACCAGGGCTCCTTATCAAGAAGAATATAAAGAAAAAGGAAACATGGTGACAGCGATCTTTCAAGCATACACATATATAAACCTAATGTATTTATATTCCCTCAGTCTGTACTTTGAAACCAGACAAACCTCAAAGCCGGCTACAAATTTAAACAAAGGTAAAAAGAAAACAGAGCACATGGTCATATGTAGAAGTTTAAAGTATACACACAGTGTAAAAATGATGAGCAGAGAATTGTGAAAATGACAAAGAAGAAACTGCTATTTTTATTTTCTATGAAACAGAGAAGGCATATGACAAAACAAACAGATATACTGATCACAGCACTTTAAAATGTCATTTGTTTTTCTCAATGATGCTACCCAGAAATGGGATGTCTACTTCCCTGGCAAGTACCTTGGAAGGCCAATCACATTGCAGTAAACAGTCGGAGAGGAGGTCATTCTGGAGCAAGTAATATGTTATTTCTCTATGTAATTATCTGTAATTTGCAGGTTGTTATTATGTAATATTGCATACATGTAAATTTGTCTGTGGCTATCTAATTTGGTCACCAATTTACTTATGCAACTTGTTATATGTTCTGTCACCTATGTGAAATGCTACAGACCCTTTGCAGCATCATATACTGTAAATCAAAGATTATAATATTAATGCTCACAGAAGCCCTAAGGGGTTTATTCCCTGAGGCTGAGATGAGTGGGCTTTGATGACATCATGTTGGTTTGGTGGTTATTGGTTATGTGGAAGCCAGAGAGTGGTTAGGTTTTAGGTTGCTTTATATTATCAGTTCCAGCAGTGTATCATACTCTTTTAGATTGATCTTCTTACCCTCCCTAAATTGTTTGGCTCATTGGTGTGTTTTAGTATTTTTGTGGATGGGTAAGAACATCTGGCCAGACGCATAATGTTGCATTAATTGGAACTAATGTCCTTCTAGGAAGAGCTTGGCATTATATTACCCTGCTGGGGATTAGTCACAACATCTGTCCAGATGGAATATCATTGGCATGATAAGTGTGGGGACCCTAATTATAATCATCTTTGGGTGTACTGCAGCTGTTGCCTCCCAATTAAACCCCTTCCCCCAATGCATGTGATAGCGGAATTAGCAAGCAATGGCTGTAGCTTTCCCATCATACAGTATGTGATAGTTGTGTTGGTATGCAACTGCAAAGCATGTGATAGTTGCATTGGCATTGCATTTGATTTCCCTTAGTCAGCTTCCCTTGGCCGCCCATTCTCTGCCCTCATACATAGGTTATTAATAAAGATGACCCTTTTTACTGCCATATTCTGCTGTCAGTCTCATTATTTTAAAGTTAGCAGTTAAGTTATTAAATGTTATATGGCTTAAATGTCATAAGCCAAAAGCCATCATCAGCCATTAAGGTGTTTACAATCCAGAGTGTGGAAATACCTCCAGAAATGACTTGTTGACAACTGCACCACTGGAGTGATTGTAAAGTGACATCTGAGCAAAAGACACAGCCATTTTTTTAAATCTCTAAGTATTTTAAAGATGTTGGACAATACATTGGGGTAACTTTACTAAAGTGAGAGTTTTTAGAAGTGAGTTTTAAAAGTGATGTTGCCCAGAGCAACCAATCAGATTCTATCTATTATCTTCTTGAAGGTGCTAGTTAAATGTTAAGTAGAATCTGATTGGTTGCTATGAGCAACATCACTTTTAAAACTCACTTCTAAAAACTCTCACTTTAGTAAATTTAGCCCATTGTCTTCTTAATGTAGTGAATGTCACTCTCCCGAAGACCTGACTTGTTACCTGTAGATGAAGCCACTAGAATCCATATTATCCTGATCTACCAGACATGGACATATCTATAATGGGTGTAGGGTGTGCAGTGCAAATGAGCCCCTCAATCCATGAAGGCCCACACCGCACACCTGCACCCATACATTATACTCTCTGGAGCCTGGCGCTGCAGAAATCACCGGGATATCATAGCAGTGGCCATTTTCCTGGAGATGTGCACATGTACAGTAGAGAAAACACTGACATTAAGTTCCCAAAGACCTGTGCAAGCACAGTAGCCTCTAACACAGAGCCAAAGTCTTATCTGCAACTGCAAGGGGGTGGGGATGCTCAGAGACTGCGTGCGGGCCCCTCCTCTGCCTTTGATAACAGCCTAGGTACTCAAACAATGTGGAGTAACAGTATGAGATCATAAAGTTACTACCCAGTAGCTCTTTGCTGTCCTACTTGTTTGCCAAAAAATAAAATGTACTATATTACTAAATCAAAATCCCATAATACTTGCTTATTCTTCAAATAGGTTTCAGGCTTATCACGCGTATGCTTTTTATTAATTTTCTACTTCACTGAACTCAACATTTTTTGTTACATTTTGCCAGGTGGAAAGATTATAATTCATAACCTTTGAGAGGAGATCATTAGATGTGTCTAGCCGCTTGTTGGTTAATTTTTCACAGTTATGTATATCACGTCTCCATTAGCATTTTATTTGTGAATTTATTTTGTTTGGGATAAATAAATACATGAATATTGGAAAGACGGTAGTCTTAATGTGTGAAGGAACCCAAGACATGTGTGAAAACTAAGTGCACAGAATTAAATTTACTTAAATCCACAAAGCGTAAAAGGTTTAGTCATCTGTATAATTAAAGCAAGGTGTTAATATTCTGCTATTGTGGCAGATAAACCACCTTACTTAGAAACCATAGCATGACCACAAAATATTCATCTAATGGTAAAATAAACAAGTCACTTTAGTTTAAAGCCATACTAGTGCCTCATCTAAAATATGAAATAAGTATCTTGTTTTTAAGGTGCATTTTACTGGGGTCTTAGCAACTTTTTGATTCATTACCTGCTCATCCAATATGAACAGGCACCAGAGAAGTAATAAAGAAAGGGGGACTTATGCCAGGGTGAAATCAACAAGCTAAAATTTGTAGATATTAAGGGGTATATTTACTAAAGTGCAGAAACCAATCAGAGTCTAGCTATTATCTTCTGGAAGGTGCTAGATAAATGATAAGTAGAATCTGATTGGTTGCTATGGGCTTGTAAAAACCCGCACTTTAGTAAAATAACCCTCAGTGTTTGATAAGAAACAAAACAAAAACATCCCAGAGCTTTAGGGTATGCAATACTAATAAAAGGGACAGAAGTTTGTAAAAGCTGTATGATGGAGTTTGGCAGAGAAATAATGGGGTAAATTTAATAAAATGTCTAAAAAGTAAAGGTGGAAGTGTTGCCCACAGCAACTACAGACCCCCGTGTTTTGGTTCTAAAACATTGTTGCTTTGGTTACATTTTGGTTTTGGATTTCTTGAAAAATTAATAAAAATTAAAAAATTGTTCCTATAGTATTATTAAAATCTCTAACATTAATTTCCAGTTGATCTTAACCACCTCACCACACATGAAATAATGAGGGAGGTACTTCAATGCAATCCAAAATATGAGAGATCCAGTTTTTAAATCTGAGTTTTGAACCTGTGAGAAGACCCAAGTCGGGACTTTGTTCTACTCGGATCCCCCAAAGTGATCCGAGCCGGGACTTTGTACATCTCTGAACCCCATTGTTTGGGTGTATTTAGTTTTCAGCAAAACCAAACTGCTCATCTCTAAGACACACCCACAATCTCTGATCACACGAGCAGGATACGACTAGTACCATCCAGCAGCCCCAGCTCCCGGCGTCACGTGACCAGGATTTCTGGATGCCTACCCGGAAGCGAAGGAGGAATGCAGGCCAGCGGTCCCCAGCACCACCAGCTAGAAGGAAGGAATGGTCCCCCCCCGCGACTAACCCACAGAAGGAAAGCCATGGCCAGACTGATACGACCAGCCGACATCCAGGCAGCCCAGTGTGCCCAACGATCCGGCCGCATCAGGCACGTCGTTTGCAGCCCACACTGCAGGGAAGCCGGCATACCACCACCGCTGACAATCATCCAGCACCCCATCCGAATAAGGCATACCGGAACTGAGGCTATCTGCAAAGGTACTTGATCCACTTCTGCCGAGACTGATTCACACTCTGTCCTCCCCCCTGTTCTGTTTCTACCTCACTCTCCAAGCTACCCAAATGATTGTGCATTAACAGCCACTACCATCATCTACAGTAACTATTCCTGGCCACGTTTCTTCAACCTTTTAACATTTTTTCTATATCCGATCTGTGCACTTTATTGGATCGTGCATATCCCTTGTTTTTCACCACTAACCACTGACTTCATTATTCTATACGCATGCCAACTAACTATAACAGCACTGCTGGACGCCGCACTCTGCCGTCTACTGCCGGTCAGGCATTTATATTCGTGTGTTAATACTTTATTCTGACCTACTGCAACTGTACCGTTCAGAATGTATTCACTTGTATGTTTGTATATTTGTGTGTAACACTGTGACTTTATTCTTTGACACATAAAAGTCCATATTGTATTGTATTAATAAATTGCATTATAACCTACATACCAGTTTGATCTATAGACACACAAGCATCAAATACACCATCCAGGGGTTGAGCTCGGTAACCACTCCCTTCTCATCTCTAATAGAAAACACTAAGATTCTAGCTATCATTTTTCTAGAAGTTAAATGCTACTGTTCTGTAGCTAGAATCTGATTATCTGCAAGTGAAAACTTTTCCATTTTTTCTTTTTAGAAACTTTAGTAAATTTACCCCAAAGAACAGAATGGGTGCACATTTATTCAAAAAACAATCCCGCTGTCTTATGACTCTAATAATATAATAGAAAAAAAGGAAAAAAAAATAGGGAGAATGCTGGACAGTGATGTTATATTTATTATCACTTATAAGGTTATATAACACACATACAATAAATATACATATAAAGTATACACATATAATATATGACACAATAATCAAAAAATAAATAAATAAAATAAAATTGTATGTATAAGAAAAGGGATATATGAAAATTCCCGGGTCAAGGATCAAACCAGACAAGTAATATATAACATCTAGGAGCTCCTAGTAAGTCAAAATAAATGATATTAATATAGTAATATAGACATGACACAGCGGTTGTTAGTGCATGCAAAGCTGTAGAGCAGAAATGTCTCGTATGTTAGTACATCCACAAATAGTGGGATAAACTCATAAAAACCGCTGCAAGTCACAGTAAGTAGAAATCCCGCACATGCAGTCACCCAGCAGGGAAAGAGTTAATGAGAGTTAGTCCTTAGACTTAATGGGACCTGCAGATAGGACCTACATATAGGTATGTACCAGCCAGTGGTGCCTCTAATGTAAATCACAGTGTCATCAGTGTGCAGTCCTGCTGAATACCGGCGTCCCGGTTAGTCAGCGCTTGAATAGATACCTGTATAGGCAGTGATCAGCGATGAGCATGGCTCTCTAAAGCTTAATAGCGGAGAGCCACGTGTAGAGGCAAAGGTTCCCAGATGGGATCTGTAGCACTGCACTTCTCGGGTGCAGGCTAAGGTGCAGGTGTCCACCGCGTGTGGGTCCCAGCGGCTAGATGAACAAGTCCGCGTCTCTCACTGGCAAGGTGAAGCAGGCTCGCTGTGTGGATGGGGGCGTGACCAATCGGAAGCTCTCTCAGTCCGGATCCTAGACTTGTCACATGTCGTGTTTCTCAGCCAATTAGGAAGGCCTTTTCATATTATAATAATATAATACAAATTATAAATGAGGTTTAATATAATAAAACAATTCAGATTATATTTTGGTCAAAGTATGGTTCTATATTTGTAGAATATTGAATGTGACATTTACAGATTGCACAGGCCACCTGTTCAGATTTTACAGATGCTTTCTATCCACTTAAGCATGGTTCCCCTGTTTTCAGACAAACCTTTGTACTATTTTGGAACAAGTGCCCCTTGATGCTGATAACTATTTAAGTGTGCACATAATTGTCAGATGCACTGTATAGATGTGTAAAACTCTCCATGGGGGTGAATATGCTCATTTATTTCCATGCACACAATGCAGGATCATCTAAAGCTGACTGCAACAGCCCCAAAATTCTAGTGTAACCCACAATTTGTTTTGGCCAATATGGAAGCAGACAATTATGTAACACTGCTGCATTGTTATAGATAGAGAAGTTTGGAAGTTCGAGAATCTCTCTTGTCGCTCCCCTTTCTCTCTCCCAGGACTGTAACTAGGCATGTGCAATCAGTGCCATCTCCTAGTGTGCAGGTCTCCGAGGGTGGCACTGTCGCTGCCCAACAGCCACTGCATCTGGCTAGCAGGGTGCCTGGAATGGCACCCTGCAACCAGTATCACCGCTGCAGTGCTGCCTGCAGCCTGTTCTGCTGCCGGTAATGTCTTCAGGATGGTCCAGGCAGTGCCATACTTCCCTGTACTGGCAGTCCTACACCACTATCAGTGCACATTTGCTGCTGCCATGTCCTTGGTGCAAGAGATCCATCTGAAATCAGCACAGTTATGAATGGTCCGCTATTCCATCTACATACCCATAACCAGAGCCACCGACAGCCACGCTGGGCTCAGGTGACAGGGGGCATGGCCTAATTGCGGTAGGCATGGCCACGCCCCCTTTAAACAAATCCTTTTTGGAGCGCCGCAAAGCGGCACTGCACGCTGTGGTGGGGGGTGCTGTGTGCCCCTCAGCCTGGTGCACAGCCAATGGGGGCACAATCAGCATGATCACTCCCCCCATAGGCATAGGAGACTGCTCCGGCTGCTGCTTTAGCAGCCGCGAGCAGTCTCCCAGTGCAGCCCAGCACACAGCAGCAGGTGCTGGGCTGCTGTGGTGTAAGAAGGAGGGGGAGCGGTTCCGGCTCCGGTCCCCCGCCTGGCCTCTCCAGCATGCCTGGGCCCGGGTAATTAGTACCCACCCCCTCCTCTCAGCACTCCTGCCCATGACACACACATGGAACACTTATTGCACATGCAATTGTCCAGCCAGCGCCTAGTTACACCCACTGAGCCGTAAGTGGAGAATCAGCTGAGATGTGTACAACACTGCCTGTGGTGGCACAAAGTTGCGTATACAGGCTCCGATACCTGCACACCTGCTAAAAATCATGAGATCTTTCAGCTAAGTGCAACTCAGGATCAGGCACAATGTATTTAGGGACAGTGCTTTGGGATATGTCCTGCCTGATATGTTACTCAACCTGCTTTACATACAGAAGAAATAGTTGGTGGAGATAGGTTTGGTTTTTCATTTTGCTGTGGAATAAATAAATATTGAATAATAATGATTGAAGAATTACAATTTGAGATTTATCCTCAGGTTCAACTAATTTGTTAATTTTGTTTTTATTTTTGAAGCTGATAGGTGATTTGTCAGGTCTTTTACGTTTCTCCCAGAAAACTCTATATAATGCCATTATATATGTTGCTGACTACTGAGCATTGTTCCCTGGTGATACTCATACTTTGCACTTGCCCATCACCTTATTAGCAATGTCTTTAAAAAAAAATCCCATCTGATGATTTGTGACTTACAATTAGAGATGTGCGCAGACCCTTGTGTTTTGGTTTCACAAAAAACAGTCTCAAAGATTTTTGGTTTTGGATTACTTTATTTTATAAAAACAGGTAAAATCATGTAACTTGGACCTGTTTTTGTTCCTATAGTATTATTAACATCAATCTCAGTTGTGAGAAGGCTTAAGTCAGGACTCAGTTCTACTCGCAACCCCAAAGTGATTCTGAACTGGGTTCAACACTTAAGTTTAGGTGTGATTGGTTTCCTCAAAAACCGAACCGCTCATCTCTACTTACAATAGCATATGGTCTTTTAGAATACTACATAGCCTTCATTTCATGTATTGAAAACTTTTTAGGCAATTGCTTATAAGATGCAGCTACTAGAGGATGAAGAACCATGATACTGTTTTGGAATTGCATTATTTGATTTCACTCAACCTATGATCAATGCCATTTTCTCTCACGTTATAATAACTTTTATAGGGATGAAGAACTGTGCTTCCTGTTTTTTTATGGAAATAATGCTGACTCATATCCATCAATTTTGTTTATGAGGTGATGTTGACTGGATGGACAAATGTTTTCCATCTATTAAATTTTTTTTAATTTGATATTCTCTTTTAAATTGGTTCAGGATTATTCTTCATCAGTACTGTACTTCTTGTCTTTGCTTCATTGCCACGTGCACCAGCATTGCTTGTACTTAGCAATAAGGCATAGGCAAACACAGAGGGGTTTCCAGCTGCTTGGAAATCTCACTACTCAGCTTAAAGTATGACCTTAATAACAGTGGTATATAATAAAATTTTACTAGAACTGCAGCCACAACATGCAGTTTTAGTGATAGAACAGGACTGCTGTGAAGGCCGCAGCTTCTCTTCACAAGTGTGTGTGAATCTCAGCACCAGACCAGAGAGCAGCTGACAGTAAGAAGAGACAGACTTCTTAACATTTTTCCAGCTGTCATTATATTTGTATTACATGTACAAAACAAAGATTGAAAGGTTGAAATAGTAAGCAGTGTATGGCCTGGGCATTTATAGACCCATGAGGTAACTGACAAGCAGAAAATAATGGTCTTTCCTTTACTACTATACTGAATTAAATTAAAAAGGGGGATACAGAGAAATTGACAATTTAAACTAGAAATAAAAAACCTGCACAAATGTATTGGGCTCCAATAGCTTCTGAATCCATATGTAGAACACAGAGCAGGATGGAAAATACAAATTGCATCAGGCAATGCTGCTGAAATGTTCAAACAGCTATGTGCCAAGCAGGGGCGTATCTACCCATTGGCCAGCACGGCACTCGCCAGGGGTGCCGACCAAAGGGGGGGGGTCGCCCGGCAGTGCCACCAGTAGCCAAGGGGTGGACAAGTCCCCCGGGTCCCACAAGTGTAGGGCAGACCGCAGTGAGAGAAGTCTGCCCTACACAGTTTGCAAACAGTCTGCCTGACTCTCATTAGCTGCTGCATCGTCCGTGGAGGGAGCCGGCTGGAGCTCACTCATGAGCTCCGTTTTCTGGCTCCCCCCGCAGCATGTGATGGGAGAGACATCATACGTCCTGACGTCTCTCCCATGCAGGAGAAGAGCGGGCCGGGACTCGGACAGTGGCGGTCGTGACAGGAGCGGGGACCAGGTAAGTTGAATTTTTTTTTTGTTCTTTGTGTGTGTGTAATCCTGGTACGGGGGGGCACTGAAATAGGGGGTGTCCACTACTGGCGGCACTTTATGGGGGATGCCCACTACTGTATTGGGGTGGCCACTACTGGGGGCATTTTAGGGGGGGTTGCCACTACTGGGGGCACTGTATAGGGGGGGTCTACAACTGGGAGTACTGTATAGGGGACTACTACTGGGGGCACTGTATAGGGGGGGCTACTACTGGGGGCAATGTATAGGGGGACTACTACTGTGGGCACTGTATGGGGGGGCTACTACTGGGGGCAATGTATAGGGGGAGACTACTACTGTGGGAACTGTATAGGGGGGTCTACTACTGGGTACTATTACTGGGGGCACTGTATAGGGGTGACTACTACTGGGTATTATTACTGGGGGCACTGTATAGGGGGACTACTACTGGGTACTATTACTGGGGGCACTGTATAGGGGGGCTACTACTGGGGGCAATGCAGCATAGGGGGGATTACTATTGGGGGATTACTACTGGGGGCACTGCATAAGGGGGGTAGGGGGGCACCAGTACATTACATTGCCAGGGACGCTTGGATCCCTAGATACATCCCTGGTACCAAGTACAATAGGGATGATTCAGAGTTAGGAGTAAAGCTGGCCACACAAATAAAGATTATCTTACCAACCAGTCAACTAGTTGGCTGGTTGGAACGTAACTCTGATAATGAATGACAGCAAACAACAATTGGCCTATTATTCCCAAACAGTGGGAAATGGAGGAAACAGTCACTTAGACAAGTTGGTTACATCAAATGTATTTAACCAACTTGTGTGAACAACAAGTTTAGGAGCAAACGACCGATTTTCATTTACTCACACATATTACCAGATTTTCATTCCAACCAGCCAACTGGTTGGCTGGTTGGAAAGATTATCTTTCCAACCAGCCAACTGGTTGGCTGGTTGGAAAGATAATCTTTTAGATGTGTGGCAAGCTTAAGAGGAAAAAATATAATTAAAAAATAAAAATCATCAGCATCCCTTGCATTGCAACATTGTTTGTTCCATGAGTAAATGGCTTATATTATTACTATTAATCCTAACTCTGAATCAGGCCAAGTGTGCACAAAGGGGAAGTTTAATCAGGGTCCAGGCCAGTAAAAGTTTAATCTAATGCCATGTTTCACAAGTCGCAATCACAGACTACGTCCCCTAGTGTTATAGAGAAAGAACGAGAGATTTTAGTTCCATTTATAAGGATACAGCCATGTGACATGTGTTCAATCTTAGACATTTGGTGAATTTTGGAAAAATCTCACAAATAAATTTGCAAATCCAACCAGGTTTTAGAAATGTTCAAATTAAATTGCCCATCTCTATTATTATTATTATTATTATTATTATTATTATTATTATTATTATTATCCACAATTGTTCCGCAGTGCCTTATAAAGTACATAGACAATTAAGTGAACAAGCAGCCAATGACTTATAATGCAGGACAAGGAAAGGGTTATATACAGTACATTGCTGCATTAGCGATCATAACACCCAAATAAGCAACAGTGTGTTAGCAACCAGGTGTATGGTGCCCGAGTGAGGAGTAGATCAAAGTATAAGGAGAAGCACAAGAGAGTTGAGGGCCCTGCTCATGAGAGCTTACATTCTAAAGTGCTGGGTAGACAAACAGATGTGACACAGATGGGGTAGACAGGAAGGAAGGAGCATGTAGTAGCGGATTAAAGCTAAAACCAAATGTTCAGCATTATCTGTGCATGTTAAGAGCAAACAAAACATTAAGATCACATAAAACAGGGGCAATGGGCCTGATTTAGAGTTGTTCGCTATTCTATATGCCTTTGGACGTAGCAGAGATACGAAAAATTGCTAATGCCCCAGAAGGCATCAGAAGGCAAAAGATGCCCACTCCCAGCATTGCAGATCACCATCAGGCAGCCATGGGCCATATGAGTAATCCTAAGCTTATTCAGAATGGAAGCCAGAGCTCATCTGCCAGGGCCAGGAAATCTGCATCGGAAGATGCATACCCTAGCCTCAGCACACCTACAAAACAGGGGTGACACTCCCTAATTTTGTAAAATGGTCACTATCGCTGGTCGAACCCAAATGGCTGCAGGCGGCACTGTGAGCGATCTCACAGATTGGCACATGCACAGTACAGATCCTGCGCATACGTCAATCGGCCACCATCAGAAATTAAACCATTGTGTTTGCGTACAATTCTAAATCAGGCCCAATGTCACAATGGAATTACTAATTAATGAAATTAACATTTATACAATGTCAACAATACAGTATGCAGGTAAAATAAATTAACCACTATTGAAGTTACCCCAATAATAAATATCTATCAATAATTAGTCTGAAAACTAGGATCTGTCAAAAACAAATAATTGTGTTTAGTGCTTTACTATAATGTCATATATAATGTCCTTGGCATCTTAATGTTTATTTTTTTCTAATCATTCACAGTTTGGCAGCCCTGATGCAAAATTCGTTACATAGAACAAATGCTGTTTTTAATGAAAACCCCAAGAAACACCTTGCAAGGGCTTTCCATTAATATGTAAAATGGTGACAATGTGGGAGTAGAGAGATTGATCCAGGAAAATAGAATTTGCACAATGGAGAAGTACTTCACAAAGCGCTCATTACTCTGTTGCTTGCCAAGTCTAATTTGAATCTACTGTGTTATGTGGCAAATTAATTATGTTACTGTTTATTAAAGTTTCATTGAAAATACTATAAAAGAGACGTAAATGAAAACTAGGACAAAAATTATCTAACTTTAGCCTAAGTTTCTTTTGTATTTCAGGGATTTATCCAATCTAACTTTCAGATTGCTATCGGGCATGCCATAAATATTGTGGGCAGAAGTTTGATGTCAGTTACTGTGAGGTGTCATCTTTCAATCACTCTAAAAGTCCTAAGTCTAAAGGCGGCCATACACTGTGCAATTATTGTCTATTGTGCTATTAATTTGAGAAGGCTGCAAAGGGAGACTGGATCTCCATGCAGAGGGCTGCAAAGGGAGGCACATAAAGGGGGTTGCAAAGGAAGACTGGAGACTAGAGGCATATCTATGGGTTATCGAGCAGAGCTCATGCCCTGAAGGCCATCGGACTGGTGGCACGGGGGTGCGCTGCCGGTTGCGGTTCAGGACACTGGTAAGAAAGTAGTGGATTAGGTCAGCACTACACAGTAAAAAGCCTTGCCGGCGGAGCTTCCCGGCAACAGTATGTTTGTTTTGGCAGCCAATGAGAGTCAGACTCTGATTAGCTGCTGCGCCCACTGCCAGAGCTGGGCTGGAGCACAATTATGAGCTCCACCTTCCAGCTCCAACAGTGGAAGATGGGAGAAATGTCATGACGTCTATCCCATAGTGCAGAGTGGACTGGGAGGACAGAGGAGCAGATGGTGGTGGGTGCAGGAGCAAGGATTCTGGTAAGTGGTTTCTTGTGTGAGTGTGTCTTTGTATATATATATATATATGTAAGGGGCACTGTATAAGGGGCACTGGCACTGCATAGGGTGGGCCACTACTGGGGGCACTACATAGGGTGGACTACTACTGGGGGAACTGCATAGGGGGGATTACTACTGGGGGCACTGCATAGGGAGAACCACAGTTAGGGCCAAGGTGGGAATCAAATCCAAGACCTCAGGCCATTTCTGTAGAATGCAGCACTAATAAAAGCTATTGCATTGCTACAGCCTAAGGCAGTGTGACAGCAATATCCAGATTCTTACAGAATGTTAAGGACACATTTTAGGGGACTCATACATCTCTAGTAATTTGTATTTCATTTTCTTTCTATACTACTATAATACATGCTGAATTGTTCTTCCCCTCTTATTTAACTCATATAACTGATGGATTTTTATGCCTGATAGTCCAAACATAAGCACCCAGGTTGGAGCAGAGGTTAGGTGTAGTCTGTTTAATGATGAATGTTGGATGTTATGTACCTTGGAAGATGGACAGGCTGTTGTTGAGGGGGTGGTGTATGCAATGCATAGGGGCAGGACTGTGGAGATGATAAATGGTTGGGTTGTGGGAGGTATTTTTCTCTTTACAGTTTGGATTCCCATCCACCCACCATTTTGTTATGTGTCTAATTAGCTTGTCATTGTTCACAACTGCTTTGCGATTATTTTCTGTCCATTGTTCTGTTTTCTTTTGAATTGTTCTAATGTATTTCTATCCCTTACAGAGAAGGCAGCATAGTGGGAAAGCATTGCTCGTCATCACCCACAGGTAAAGCTAGACGTGCTTGTGGGGCACTTCGCCTTTTAAGTGAGATAAGTTTAACAGTGCCTGTGAGGGGACCCGGAGGTATAGGCTGGTATTGTGCCATTCAAGGGGAATTAGGTTCTCCAAAACTAAAGTTACATCGGGGACAGACAGCCGGCCCATTTGTTAATATAGTGTTCCTGCTGGAGATTGGCCTGATTCAGAGATAGACATAATGCCGATGTTTGCTCAGTTGAGCGATTATCGGTGACCTATGCATGCATCTGAGTTGCACTGCACATACATCAAGTTTCATTACTGTAGTAATTTGCAGAGACGATTAATTTGTAAAGTGACAAGCTGGGGCCATTTGTGGGCGGCAATGAGGAGGTGGCAAATTAAATGCAGAAGTGTTGCAAACATTTTCTCAGCATGTCTCAGCCTGCAACCACAATCCCGTATGTAGTAAAAATGGCTCCAGCGTCCTAGTTCTGCCGTCCATTCTGAATCACCATTGGGTTATTCAGAACTCCGATAACTGATCTGCATCTGCGTCTTTGTACACAGTTGTTTGGATTTGCGAAGCCGCCAATTGGCTACTCAGCACAAATCCTGGCGGCTGCAACATTTGCATATTTTCGCACAGGCGCTGCCTACAATTTTGCAGCAGCGGTGGCATTAGCATACATCTCTAAATCAGGCCCAATAAGTCACTAAAATGATGACAGAAAACTTTTTATGTCAAAAGACTTGAGTACTAAAACCTCTGATATGTGATTAATATCGTATGTCTTTGTGCAGTAGTTCATTAGCAAAGTTTTACTGTGGTCTGTATGGATGTAACCTTTCAGGAGGAGAAAAAAATCATGTATGGTCACAATAAAAGTGCACAAAGCCATTTCCTAGACATCATAAAACTTCTCTAACTTTATTTACTGTAATTCAGTCACCGTTTCCACTGGTTTCTACTGAGAGATGGCAGTTATTTGTCACATTTCGTTACAGCTCTGGTCACTAAAGTAATGAGACCATCAATCACCCACATTTCCAGGGTGAGTAAAAATATAAGCAATTTGTATAATAGTCTTAAAGAGACTCAGCCAAAGTTTCAGCAGGAAGCAGCAGTCAAACAAATAAACTTTACATTGTTATATAAAGGGAAAAAACTTGAAAAGCAGAACAGAAAACTGAAGAACTCAATCTATTCAGCAAATCTATTATGGTTAAAAGGAACATGAACATTAAATTATGACCACAATAAACGTTAACGTCTGTTGTTGCTATTATTATTATTATTATTATTATTATTATTATTATTATTATTATTATATTTGGTTTGCTTGGATTTAACATGTTAAATTGTGGAATTTTATTAGCAATGGTCTCTTTGTCATTTTTACTTTTCCATATCTCTATAGTTTGCTGTCCTATAAAATAGCTTTATATTGTAATATATTATTATTAATAATTTAAAATTATAATTATTGTTTTTTTATAAGGCTCCACAGTGCTCCGTAGTACAGCACAGTGGGGCAAACTGGATATTCACATAGCAGAATCATCAAGGTAGACAAAATAAATGCAGATATGAGCACAAAGGGTAGGGATTGTCCTGCTCATGATAGAGCTTACATTCAGTTTGGATAGGGGCATTTGAAACGGAATGGGATTGAAATTCCAGTTGATAAACAGTCGCCGGTTCAAATCCCGACAGTGAAAACCTGATGGTAGGAGATCCCGACGGATAGTGGTAAGTATCCTAACTCTCCCCTCTCCCCCCCTAACCCTAATCCTCCTTTAGGAGTACCTAACCCAAACCTCCCCCTCTAGTGCCTAACCCTAACCTCCCCCCAGGGGTGCTTAAACCTAACCCCCCCTCCCCACACTCTAAACCTCGCGGGGGGTGCCTAACTCTAACCTCTCACTAGTGGCACCTAACCCTAACCCCCCTTTCCCTAGCCAAACCTAATCTTTCCAGGGGGAGTGCCTAACCGTATGTCCCCCTGGGGGTCCCTAAACCTAACCCCCTCATCCTCGGGCTAAGTGTTCTACTTACCAGTCAGATGACGTCTGGATTAACATAGTTATCAGCATCTCGACGCCTATGTTAAGTCTCATGTCGGGCAGGAAGTGTTGGTATTTAGACTGACAGCATTGCCTCCGCCGGTCTAATAACTACATCCTATTTGAAACAAGATAAAAAGTGTGGATCAGGGTGGAGATTGGAGCACCTGTGACATTGAACTAGTGTGAGTAGTATAGGTAGTATAGTATAGGTGGGGATAAGGTCTTAGGAGCATTTAATGATTCAAAGGCAGGTGGAAACTCTGATCAGATGTTTCATGACTATTGTAGGTTGGTAGCAATACAGGAGAATTCTTGTAAGCAGGAGTGAGAGGTTGTTATGAGAGGTGCAGGTCAGAGAAACATCCAAGGGGAGAATATTTTGAGATGAGACTTGAGATGTATGAAGTGCTGGTGCTGTTGTAAAGTAAGTCATTTGAAATGAATTCAGGATGACACTGGTTGACAGGGAATTTCCAAGTGGTGCAACAATTGTGGTGTGGTGCCATATACAGAATTTTTTTTTTGCATTTACTGTAAGATGAAAAGAATGATGGGGTTTGTGAATTTCAGATAGGTTGCAATAATCAAGGCAGGAGATGATGACAAATAAGAGTTTTGTCAGTATCTTGGGTAAGGGAAGTGTATATTCTGGCAATATTTCAAAGGTAGAAGCATCAGGAGATACTGAATGTGATGAATAAAGCAGATGGAAGAGTCAAATGTGACACCAAAGCAACTTAGGAAAATTAGATAATTGGGGGTGTTAATGTTGGAGAAGATCAGTGGCTAGATTGTGACTCTGGGAGAAGTCACCATGTGGAGTTTTAGGTGGCTTTGAAACACCCATGTGGATATAGCAGAGTAATAGTTGGTTACATGATGTAGAGTAGTAAGGTAGAGGTCAGCGGAGGATGAGAGAGAAAAAGTAGATTAGGATGTTACCAATATAGATGTGGCACTGGAGGCCAAATGAGCAAATTAGTTTATTAAGTGAAGTGTTCATTGAGAAAATGAGGGAGGGGGGGCAAGAACAAAACTTTGCAGAACCCCAGCAGATAGTGAGAGATGCAGTGTGGAGGTGCCAGAGGTAAAGATACTAAAGATGTGGTACAGTAGAATACTGTAGGTATGAAGTGAGTTCCAGTCAATAGATAGACTGTAAAACGTTCAACAATGTCTAAATAGACAACAGATGTTAGACAGGCAATAGGTTGACAGGGACAAAAGGTCGACACATAAAATGTTGACATGGATGAAGGTCATCATGGGCAAAATGTCGATACAAAAATGGTAAACACAATATAGTCTACACGTTTTTTAGGGTTAGGCACTTACCGGAGGGTTAGGGTTAGGCCCTAGAAGGGACAGTTAGGGTTAGGCACTTACACAAATGCTTAGGGTTAGGCAGCAGGAGATAGGGTTAAGGAAAGGCACCAAGGGGGGGTTTGAAAAATTTGAGGATTAAGAAAAAGGTGTTGACCATTTTTGTGTCGACCATGTTTGTTTTGACTTTTTGATCCTGTGAACCTTTCGTACCTGTCGACCTTCATCCATGTCATCCTTTTCTGTTGACCTTTTGTTCCTATCAATCTATTGCCTGTCTAACATCTGTTTTCTATCAACACATTGTCTATCTAATCACTGTCTATTTTATATACCAAACCCATATGAAGTGACCCAATAAAAATTATTCCAATGGAGTAAAGGTTGTGTAGGAGAAGAGTGTCAATGTTGTCAAAAGCAGCAGAGATGTCAAGAAGGTTAAGTATGGAGAAATAACCTTAGACTTTTATGTGAGTAGATCATTTATCACTTGTGTACAGTATTCTAAGTAGTGTTATTAGACTGTGATTATTATTAGCTAAACAAAGGGCCTGAATCATTTGTGCATACAGTTCTTGTGCAGCTACAATTTATCACAGATGCAAAAGCTGGTTTAAGTATTCCTCTTGTCTACTTCCTTGTGGCAGACTGGGCAAACCCAGTGACGCATATCTGAGCTATGCTCAAGTGCACAGATAGGTCTTATTTTGAAATTATTGATGCACAATCAGTTGTAGCATCAAATCCTTGAGTAACCTTTGCCTGCTACAGAGTCTACCTTTAAAGAGAATACAGCTGCTTGTCAAAACAGGCCCATGATACTTCCACAGTAAGCCCATGACACTTCTGCTTTTTGCATTGACTTTAGGTCACCTTCCAGTCACCACTGTGACCCTCCCATGGATCACAGATACCATGTTAAGTAGTAGCAATGTTGTACTCAAATTCGTGTGCCATCGCTCACATTTTCTAGACTTTTCATGAATGCGCTATAGCAAACAATTGCTCAGGTGTTCAAGCAGAAAAAAGAAGAAAAGAATCCCCATATAAGTGCACAAATTCTCGCAAGAGTGAACATGAGACTAAAAAATAACTTTTATTAATTGCTTCTAATAACCACCATAGTGGTAAGAATTAAAACACGACAAAATATACATAACAAATTAAAGAATAAAAAGTTTAAAATACTGATGAGTTCTCAGTCTGTATGTCTACAATAAATCACTAAATAGTGTGCTGTAATGTATGTGTGATACTTTCATTGCATCCAGGTATCACATGAATATATAGGTAATATGAGTTGGGTACAACAATATATCTCCATATACCCACATGCGTCCTTAAATCAAAGAATTAATAAGTGTATTAATACAGCCGTGTCTATATATCAAATAGAGCTTAAATGTTCTTATCCAGAATATTATCTCAGGAACCACGCTGTCCCCATTGGCTTATATCATCAAACTAGATAGCACATATATGGTGGGTAAATATATAATAGTTGTAACACTTATGTATCTGAAGTGTTACACTCTCAACCCCCTTGTAAGTGTCGGATAACCGCTCTAATATAAGCCGGCTACAGCCCTCTATAATCAAGATAGGTCTCCCGTTTATTAAATAGCGGCCGGCAGCTGTCAGCTATACACCGCACTGACTCTGCAGCATCGTGCGGCTCACAGCTCCCTTGGTAGCAGCGGCTAGGGATGATTAGCCAGACACGGTATATTATATCCACAACATTAACATACAGCTACATAAACAGACATTTAAGACTGGCACAACAAACACCTGACGCGTGTTTCGCAGTGCTTTTTCACAAGGCAAACCTGATTGCTCAGGTGTGCAAACATTGGTACTGTGTGCACCTCTGAACGATGCCCAAAGGCTCAAGCTTACAATTTTCCTCCACAAATGCTTTAGTAATTGATATGTTTATCTATTAGCATGAGGGGAGCTGCTATATAATTTTATAAAGGAGAACTGTAAATTACTAATAAGTCCCACTATCATTGCCATTTCACATTGCTAAAGAGCTCACATTTCTTCCCTAATTTCCCTTTAAGGAGCTGCTGTAACATATTTATTTATAGATTTCCAGATTGACAAAAAGTATAGTTGATAACTAATCAAGATCAGTCCAGGCAAAGTACTGTGCAGAATTGGGGTAAAAAGCTAAATTGTCAGGGCTGGTGACATATAGAGCAAGGTTGGGGGTCACAAGCCACATATTTGGTCCAGGAAGGAGTCAAGATCACGAGCTGAACAGAAGATACTGGAGCACAGGAACGCTGGTTTTTATATACTATAACCAGCAAGGTACTGTTGCCGATGGCTGCTATTTAGAGCATCTGGCACCAAATAAAGCCAGGCATTAGACCAGCTCCTAGATGACAATTCATAAGGCCTACTGAAAGTGTCTAGGGCAAATAGAAACAATAGAAATGCCAACCAGGAATAGCAACCAAAAGTCTGAACAGTGACATAGACAATGCAGTAACCCGCCATTCCTTGCAATTATTGACCAAATATTTTAATAAAAATATTGATGTAATAGATTCATTGACTTTTTTTTATATTGACTTTGCTCTTTTTTTTTACTAGATTTATGGGAAAGAATTGTATGTCACTTGGGTTTTTAGTGTGGTATTTGAGCAACTGGGAAGAATGTCTGTTCTTTTTTAAAACCTGACTGAATAATTATGATGTCTTTGTGTGGTTTGTTATTAAGGACCCTCTTCAGTCTCCCTACACACTTAGAATTTAATAAAATACATTAAAATTTTTAGTTTAACCTGCACATTATCCTTGCTTTAAAATGTTCTAATATGCTGCAGTAAAGATTTCTATTTATACGGTGGAAGCATGTCTAGTGTCTGAAATGATTTTGAAATACTGGGTAATCTTGGAAAGCAGGTAGAATGCTAGCAAAAGTTCCAGTTCTGTGTGGCAGAGCGGTGATAAACATTTTGAGCACTCTATAAACTGTCCACTTCTGCTTGGTTTTAGAACAAGCAGCAATCCTTTCAATTTCTGATTTTAACCTCAACTCTCTACTTTTTTTTTCTATTTATGATTATCTGAATAAATATACAATGGAGACCAGATGTAGTAACTGCATTTCAATCATTGAACTGGTTCAATAAATCAGTTCTAAAATGTAATAAATTACAAGAATTTCTCAATTGTTATAACCATTTTAAAAGTTGAACATTAAAAGATGGTTCACGAACAAGTTCAGATATTCTCAAACATGTCTGAATGGAATTTAAAATATCTTTATCTTTTTCTGTTTTTAACATGAACAGAATACCTTGAATGTTGAACTTTGAATAAAGTAGTGTTTGTAGTTCAGTTAAAAAAAAAAACTTGAATTATTCAAATTAATGTGTACTTTTTTCAAAGTAAAATATACATTTTAATGCAAACACTGAACACAAACTGTAAACAACGTACATTTAACACAGAAGGTGAATGTGAAACCTGAGAGGTATATGACAAAACTAGCATGTGAATGGTAAACTATAAACAGAAAATGTCACTTGCAATTTTCAAATCTACATTTTCAGTCAGGGTTTATTGTTGATTGTACCAAGAACAATTATTTTTGAATAGTTGAAATTCTATCGCATTTAAAATGGGTTTAACATTTTTGAACCTCTATAGTTGGGATTAAGGAGCTCATTCAGACCCTCTCGCTATGATGTGAACACTCGTAGCTGACCGATAGTTGTGATCTGTGTATGCATCACATTGTGCGTGCACGAACTACAGCAAGAGATTGGGAAGTGTACGCTCGCCCAGCAAAGACAGCCCAGCTGAATGAGTGACAGGTCAAGCCGTTTGTGGGTGGTGACAGGGGCAGGCCACTGGAAATGGGGGAGTGGACGTGCGAATGCAGGTGTGCTTGAGTGTCCCAACGCCATTACAGAGGCATGCATAAATTACAGGCAGCGTCATTGTACACATCACCTGGTTGAAATACACACTGAAGTGATCGCAGTACTTGCGGCAGGGTATGGGCAACCTTAAGTGCTGCGATCACATCCGATGGTGCTCGATGTACCAATGGTTTCAAGCACTTCCAGGAGATGACGTGCACAAGTGGGTGTCTTAAGAATAACTGGTGGGCGTCTGCATACACATAGTGATCGCACACCAAGACATAGTGGGCGTGCTAATGCCTTGCCGTGCGATCGCCTGCCTTGCTGGGAATGTACTGGATTTGCATACGCATCGGACGAGCGTCTGACTCTAGCGAGAGGGTCTGAATGAGCTCCTAAATTGTATACCGCATCTGCCTATTCTATTAAGACATCAGAATCAAATCTTTTATGTATATATTCTCAAGCCTCCATTTATTTTTTCAACAATCACAAGAGATTAACCCATTTTGCTGGCACAAATTTTTAAAATGATATAATTGTATGCAATTTCACAATTTTTTGCAAATTCTGATTTAAGTCTTTACCTGAACCTACTTACAGTATTTATAGTTTATTTTACTTTTGATTTTTTTTATTTACTTGAATAGTGGACTCTCCATTCAGACACATACTGTATCCCTGAAACATGTCTGCATATTCTGTAAAACATATTGTTTACCATTTCTATTTACTGCTATCAATCTCAGGATAAGCCCCGAGTCATCAGTAGGTTTTGTATGGCATTCGCATGAGATAATTTATGTCTGTATTTATAGTATTTATAAGGTGAAAAAAGAAGCATTTGCTAGGCTCATTTCTTATCTTTGCATGTTTCTAGTTTTCAATAGAGAAACTCTCCCTTATTGAGAACATGAAATTTGACTCACAAGCTGGTATCTAAACCTAGTTTACCTACTAGCATGTAATTACTAGCGGACATGGCATAGAAAGACTTAATGATAGAAGTATCCTTATATTGAAGTATATTATATATTACACCACTTTCAGATTATGACTTCAAAATTGTAAATACTATTGTAATACTTTAAAGTGCACCCATCACCTGCACACACTTGTGCTTTAGAATGTGCATGACTACTCTACGCTACCTGGCGGTGCAGGGTGTAGAAAATATGTATATGAAAGGTGATCACTGTGTTCACAAGTGTCCGGAAGCCATTTAGGGGAGCTTATAATGTACACTGCACGTAAAGACTGTAGGCGTTGTGAAGGGTTATAATTCACATGGAGGGAGCTCTTGTTCCTGGTATTCCGAAATATGTAAAACAAATAAAAAACTAATATCGTGTGATATTGTTAAATGGAATCTGTAATATTCAATGAAATAAAAATGCACTCACCATTTGTAGATGGTATATGAGCGTTGGACCAATTTCCACCGTGGTCCAACGGTGGTTGCGAGATACAACGTTGATGCAATGTGTTCTTGGATCACTCAGGAATGGAGTCAGTTATTAGGAGGAAACAAACGTAACATGCCTCCATAGTGTAAATCAGTAAACCCAAAAGAAGTCCTACAAAATTCTGTAGTGTACTCACCCTCTGTAGGATATGTTATAAGCCTTGGACATTTATGTTTAACAACCGATGTCCATCGGTTATATGGGATTTCTGGTCCTTGGATCCAAAAGACTGATTTATAAAAAATCAAATTGCTGTATATTTTATAAAAAATACTTTTATTGGTCCATAATTGATGTAACCTAATTTACATCAATAATCTAAAAGAACATATAAGATAACATGATAAAAAAAATTAATAAAATTTACTAAAAGAATAAATGAAGGAGTGAAGAGAACCAATGATTGGTTACCTAGCAATGCATTTCACATAGTTTCTGTCTGCTTCCTCAGGCTGGTAGTCAAGCCTTCCAGTATGGAGCATGGTCAGAACCCACAGTCTATATAATGGTCACATCTAGAAGTAAAGTAATGGTTCACAAAAATATAATCTATACAAAAATATGAATACGTGGGGGTGAATAAAATGTAAAGTCCCTATCTGCAGGGTTTAGCAATCTCCAGGTGTCAACTAATTGGAAATCTTATAGGATTGAACAAAATCTCCTGGCCTCTTTAATTGAAGTCCTAGAAGCCCCAGTGGAAGTGTCTAGGGGGGGTTCAAGTACCCAATTATAGTCTCCACCTACAATCAGGACCCCTTCTATATGAGTCTCTATTAATTCCAAAGATTTGCGAAGAAAATGGGATTGACTTTGGTTAGGTGTGCAATGATGGTCTTAATTAGCAACCCCCTACCATATCCAGTGGGCACCTCTGTGACATCTGTAAGTTTAAGGTGTTTAATATGGCAACTCCCCAAGCCTTAGCACCAGAGAAGTCATTAAAGTAGCCCTGAGGAGAGTGATGAGAGCAAAGACCTGGGGGGGAACCCTTTTTAAAATGTATCTCTTGCAGAAACACAACATCAAACCCATCAACATACACCAAATACAGTAAACTAGACCTCTTTTCTGGGATATTCATGCCTTTTACATTATTAGAAAACATTGTTAACTTAGCCATATAATGGTATTACCAGAAAGGTCTACAAGAAAACTAACTTCTGACCATCGATTATCGACATACAGTCACAGAAAACATTTTAGCAGATAAAATTATGCCATAAGAGAAGCAGTTTGAAACATGGGTACTGTACATCTAGGGTGGATGGGTCTGTGAAGTCTTCCAGTTGCCAATGGGGGAACATGCAGCAAAGCGGAACTTCTTGGTTGTACAGTAGCTGAAACTCTGAATAAGAGTGAAAATACACTTATTTTACTTTAGCTTTTTTAAGGGGTTAATTAAGATATTTATTTTTTTCCCCTTATATAGTACAAATATACTACACTTTTCTTTCTATTTGTATATAATAAGAGCATCATAATGATCTGCTACACTATTGAATAAAATTACTGTACAGTAGGTGTCCAATTAGTTTTTCTTATGGGAACTGAGAGTATCAAGAGTAAACATTGCACCATCCAAAACCTGATAGTTCTCTAATTGCAGATATTGGGATATATGTAATAGGTTGCATTTCTATGAAGTGGCATGACTTTGGTGACCTTGGCTGCAGATTTACAGCAACACTTATCAGTGCCATAACAGGGCTCTATGCTGCCCTGTGCTGGCTCCAGTAAGCAGAGCTCTGCCTGGAGCATCCTAATAAAGCTCAAGACACCACCACTGACTGCAGTTTGCTCAAGTCAACTGTGATGATATTTTGTCTTATTGTTTTATATTGATAATAGTGTTAGTGAGCTCGAGAAAAGGGTCATAGACTTGAAAGACAATGGAGGAAGAATAACTTGGTAGAAGATAAGCATATTGAAGAACACCAATCCACAATCACCCGTAAGAAAACAGAGTTCCTGTCAAGTGAAATCACGGCAGCAAACAATAGGCCAGGTCACTTTTCCACACAGTGGGGATGCTTTGCGAACCTGTATGACTGCAGTCCGATGAAACCTTCTACTAGTGAAAATGCAATGAGTTTGTAAACTTCTTTGCAAACAAAGTTTCCTCCAACTGGGCTGGAATCCCCGAAGCATCATCAAAGGAGTGCCAAGCTTCCGAGCCTCTGACTGTAAACCACTTCTTTATGGACCAGCTTTGATCCAATTGTTGTAAAAGATATTGCATAAATTATCCAAATGTTGCAACCCACCACCTGTGATTTGGACTCTGCCTCAACCAAGCTTCTAATAGGGTGTATGGCCCTGTGTTTGCAAAGATAGTTCTTACACTCCCCACAGGAATTTTTCTTGAACCAATAACCCGGAGCAATTGTTAGACCTCTTTTTAAAAAACATAATTTAGGGCCTGATTCAGCAAGGAGCGCAGTTTATAATGTGCATGCAATCGGCTGATAGTTGCATACTGCGCATGCGCGTTCATCATAGTGCGCGAACCAGCCATAGAGATCGGGAATGTGATCGCAGTGACTACACAGACACAGTGCCATTTGTGGAAGGTGATGTGGAATGGGCGGCCGAATACAGGCGTACAAGTGCATTTGAACGCCATTGCAGAGGCATGTATAAATGATCCACTGCGATGACATACGCAGCCTAAGGCCTGATAGCGTGTGTGGAAGTTAGCAATTCCTAAGGTCAGACCTTGTGCAAGTGTGCGTGAGACTGTAATGTTACTCGATTGCACCGATGTTTTTGCAGTCTTGCTCAACATTATGGACGTGTGTAAGGTAAGATGGGCATCCTTATGTAGTGCTGTGGCGGCATAGCTATCGCAGTGGATTAACATACTATCACAGTGAGACTGCTTGTGTAATTGCTATTGCAATCGCAGTTGCAATCCTTTACTGAATCAGGCCCTTAGATCACAACTGAATGACCAACTACAGACCACTATCAAACTTTCCTTTTCTAGGAAAGGTTATTTAGAAAGTGGTTGCAAATTAACTGCAAACCGGTTTGTCAACCCAAGATATTATGGTCTTCCAGTCAGGATTCAGAGGAAGACAGAGCACTGAAACAGCCCTGGTACGTGTGCTAAATTATTTTCTGATGGCAAGAGACAGAGGTGGCTGTTCAATCTTAATCCTTCTGGATCTCGCTGCAGCATTTGATACCATAGACCATTGGATTCTAATTGAGCACCTGAAAAAAATCTGAGGACTGGATGGCATAGTCTTTAGCTGGTTGAAATCATTTCTCATCTGCAGGTCACAGAGAGTGTCTTCTGGAGTATATTCATCATCACCAATGCCACTGCCATGCAGGTTCTATACTGCCTTCCATGATATTTGCAGTATACATGCTATCACTGGGTGAAATACTGTAATCAGACATCATGGCCTGGTCTATCATTGCTATGCATATGACACACAACTGTGCCTGTCCTTTGCTCTGGTACAGAGAACTAAATAACAACCCTAAATGGCTGTCTAGCTGAGCTCCAGGAGTGGATGAGTGCCAGTTGACTGTGATTGAATACTGATAAAACAGAGGTCCTTATGATAGGAGCTCACAATCAAAGGTCAAAACTGCAGCATAGCCAACCAACTGGACTAAGCCTGGCTATTCAGAATTACAAAACAGTGAACATGTGCAGAATCTTGGTGTTGTCCTACATGGTGGCTTGACATTTAAACATCAAAATCAGCCTCAATGAAATCCTCATTCTTTTATCTGAGAAACATAGCCAGAATCAAGCACTTACTGTAATTCCCTCAGGAGATCTGCCTAAACTCATACATGCATTTGTATCATCTCGCTTAGACTACTGCAATACCCTTTACTTGGGTCTCCCAGCAAAAGAATTACATAACTTGTAGCTGGTTGGCAAAATGCAGCTGCCAGGCTATTAACCAAACAGTCCTATTACATTCAAATAGCAGCCATTCTCTACACCCTCCACCGGCTGCCTGTAAGGAGGCACATCTATTTCAAAATTGGCTTACTGACTTTCAAACCCCTACATAACCATGGTCCAAGGTACCTGAAGTGGCCTCTTATTCCTTGCTGCCCACTTGATTACTGCAATCTGCAGGTGAAGGACTATTAGTAGTACCTAGAATCACCCTGAATTCAGCCTTTAACTTTGTAGCTTTGACTCTATGGAACTCGCTTCCTCACACAATTCGAGAAGCTTCCTCTCTAAAATCCTTCAAAAACAGACTCAAAACTTACAATATCTGTTTATTTAAATTTTTCACTAATGCAATACAGCCCAATGCTTAGTTCTCTTTTCTGCTAAGCTTATTTTGTATCTTATGTTCTTAAATGCAAATGTAAAGCACTTTGAGTCCTATTGGGGGAAAATTGCTATATAAATAACATTATTATTGTTCAGAAAAACAATATTCTTACAGTTTACTGTACATTGTTGTTATCCATTTAATTGATCTTGCTGTTACATTACTTTACAGCATTTACAATCACATATGAGATAAAATGTGCAGCACACAACTCACTACTTACCAGCTTTCAGGACATTAGGACACAACATGCCAAATGGTTTGTACACGTTGCCTGTGTGTGTATGTTTGTGTGCACGTGTGTGTGCGTGCGTATATGTGGTGGTGTGTATGTAGGACAATTTCTACAAAATAGGTTTAGGAAGCTATAGTATGTGGTGGTTTAATGTGTAGAGTGGAACTAAACTGCTTTTTCATTGCAGGCAGACATTTTGCTACAGCATGCCTTTAAGACGTCCATTGCAGGCAGACATTTTGTGGGCTGAGCCAATATTAATATTAATATCAAGGTACATTATTATCTGATCCAGCCATTTAAACATAGTGTTGACAGGCATTTTCGTGGATTGAACCAAAATTCATGAGATTCCACCCTGGCCATTTATTATGAACTAGAGACACCACTGAGGCATGAGGTACTGTGTGACACAGTAACACACTCTGGCCCTGAATCAGAGCCAGACGCTCTGATAGAGCGCTCGCTCTGAATCAGGGTGTCTTTTTTTTTTATGGAGCGGTCTCCTGGCCCACCCACAGCTAATGCAAGCGGCCAGGATGATGGTCACAATGGTCAAGACCATCGCGACCATCGGGCTTGCGACGAGAGCCTTGTGGTAGGGTTTCATGGCCGCAAGCCCCAGAGAGCTTTCGGCTCAAACAGAGCCGAAAGCTCTCCACTGACATAATTTGTGATGTCAGTGGGGCCACCCCCAGATGGTAGGCGTTCTCATGGGAACGCCTCCGTCTGGGCAGCCACCCCCCGGCCCACCCACCAAAGGGGGCGTGCTGTCACTCAACATCGACAGCACGCCCCCTTTGGTGCGAGACCCGGAGCGACGGAATGCCCGTCGCTATCCGGGTCTTGCACATGCGCACGACGGAGCCGGCTCCGTCGTGCGCATGCGCTCGGGGCCACCAACAACCTGGTTGCGAGCACTCAGCGCTTGAGACCGGGTCTGAATCAGGCCCTCTGTGCCTGATTCAGAGTGGGCACTATTTCCATTCTGTCGCAAATGACCAATGTTTTTTGTTCTGCGCAAGTTCCGGAGCCGAAGTGCACATGGTGTTGGGGCTCCAGTCTCAGTGCTTGATTGACAAGCTGCAGGCGTTTGACAGCGGTGACGGTTAGCATTTTGCAAAACAGAGGCATCAACACCATATTTTGGGTGTGCCAAAGCCAGCGACTGCTTTGTCAGAACCAGATTCACTGTCCCCAGCATCTTAGTTGCGGTGGACATTCTGCTCAAATATCTGCTAGTCTGCTCAATGGTCGCAATGTTTCTCCGATGCTGCATCTTCAGATGTATGCAGTGGATCTGAGAAGCGAGCAGTGGGTGTCTCATTTCAAAAGACTTTACCTGCTACATTTGTATAACTTTACAGATTCACTGCGACCAGTGGTGGATTTTAGTTAGGGGCTGCACTGACTACACTGTGACTGGAGATGGCTTCCCATTGGAAGCGCCACCTGCCAGTCACACACAGGGCAGGCAATCCCAGGGGGAGGAGTCTCCTTCCCCTGGGACTGCCAGTTTGAGCTGCAATCAGCAGATTGCGGCTGCTGCTCTGCCTCTCGGGAAGCCCTACATGGCTACCAGGGGCCGCAATCAATACAGTCCCTAGAAGCCGATGTTATGCACATGCGCTGTGCCACCGCCACTCATATGCATACGCTGGTACCGGTGCCTGACAGATCTATTTGCGCAGGTGCCAAGACCTAGCCAGCCAGAGCAATAGCAGCAGTAGCCCTCCTCAGGTAAGAGAGTAGGAGCCGCTGCTGACTGCAACCGAAGACGCAGCACTGATCTCTCTTGTGTCCACCTCTGAATCAGGCCCTCTATACCATTGTACTTTGTGACTAAGGGGCCTATGTATCAAAGCTTGATGAGGGATAAAATTGGGAGATATAAATCACCAAACAATCAGCTTCAAACTTACATTTTGTAGGCTGTGTTTGAAAAATGACAGTTAGGAGCTGATTGGTTAATACATTTTCTCTCACAATTTTATCTCTCATCAAGCTTTGATACATAGGCCCATAAGATTGAGCTCACATCATTTATAGGCTACTGTCAGGAAGACATTATATTGTACTAGATTTCCCTGATTTTTTCTTTGGTATATTAATAATTTATTTCATTTTCTGACATTTCAATTTTGCTATTTATTAACAAACTGTAGAAATGGAAAGTACAGTGTGTGCTTAATTAGAAACAAAAGATCAGACAGGTTTTTAATCACAAAATCAGTGGAAACATTGTCAAAATAAATTAGGCTTTGAAATTATGAAGTTATAATTATGCCAAAGATAATGAAGTTAGTATTGACAACACAGAGCCATTTTTTAAGAGGTGGACATTCATTCAGGCTTGATGTTAAACTACTGTGAGAACAGCTAAATAACTTATCTTTGCCAGATCTATCATACTGTAATTGCCCCAATCTATAAGATTTATTGCAAACACTGAGTTGTGAAATATGTATCAATGTTGCAGATATCAAGATGTTTATTAGGTTTGTGCCACGTCACCCCATTTTACATAGGTGCAACTCATACACCATATTACTCAAATTTAAGTATGTGGTTCTGTGCACATAAGATCAGTTGTCATAGGTGAGACTTGTGCATTATATAACTCGAGATGTGAACAAACCCCCGTATTTTGGTTTTGGTTCTAAATCATCATCATGGCAAATTCACCCTCAAAGGATTTGGTATTGGGTTTATTTAATAAACTAGTCCAGGGCCTTTGTACAAATATCCACAGCTAGCTTTATTAGTAGCACAAAACATAAAAGTACATTCTGGCCTGTCCGGCTCTACCTAAACAAGATGATTCCGTCTCTCTCAGAACGGAATTACCTAACATGCCTCTTACAAAACAGATGTCTTTAGCACAGCACCTAAAAGATACATATCTGTGCATGATGGTTGTTCATAATCACGGATCAACCATCATCTGCAGGCCCTTCAACATGACCCCTTCCATCAGGTACAAACTGCTCCTGGACTTCCTTCTTAATTGATGATTGCAGACACCTGTGGTGAAACACCTGTCTGATTTATTAACTAGTTCACCACAGGTGACTGCAATCATCAATTAAGAAAGAAGTCCAGGAGCAGAGCAATTTGTACCGAATGGAAGGGGTCATTTTGGAGGGTACGCATCTGTCATATGGCCGTGGGTCCCACTGGCCTGGAGTTGCATTGTGCACCCCTCCCCATAGCCTCTGCTGCAAGTGTAACACATGTAAATGTCACCCCTCCCCGCGGCATTTGCTGCAAGTGTTACACGCATTGCATAACACGTGCAAATGTCTGTGAACGGAACGACATCGTTCACAGACATATCGCTGGTACACACTGGCCGACGGGAACATGATATATTGGCAGATCCACACACGATTGAAATGACTGATCCACTTGGATACACTCTCAATGTGTCTTGCCCCAAACCCCATTGGTCATTAGTCCATTCTGCTAGACCAATATTCTTACACCTTTGTTAATAATTACAGTGTACCATGAACAATATTCTTTTCAGGATATTTGAGTAATTATTTTGCACGTTTTTGATACAAGGTGAAAAAGGAGACACAAAACTAAGTATGAGTTTCCCAAAGGCTGCTACTCGGCCCAAAGGTCACATCTAGCCGAGCGTCCCAGCCCTCAAGGCTGCTTCACAGCCCAGAGGCTACCAAAAACAGCTACTCAGCCCAAAGGCTGCATCTCGTTATTTGGCCCACAGGCCACTACTTCACAAACATCCCATGCTTTTAGGCTGTTGCTGGACTGAGTTTTTGGGTAACTATCCCTAGAAACCTTAACAAATATGAGGCATGAATGTGTTTTCTGTTTAGTCCAGTATACGAGTATTGTATACTATTCTAGGTAGTTTTTTTTAACAGACATTCACTCTGAACTTTATTTTGACTACAGTATATCTAACTAGTCCAAATATAATTTTTTTATATGATTAATGAAGTACAGAACTGTGATATTTAGTGCATGCTTTTCAATTATGAACAAATAACTATCTGATGAAAGAACAGCTCTGTCTAGCAAAGAGATGTCAAACAACTAAAAAGCCAACGTCTCTCATGGATAAACCATGAGATCAAAGTTTTGTTTTATGAAAAATATAAAACATGTCTTAAGCTCGGCATTGAAAGAGAAAATTTGCATTTAAATAGAAGGATTAATGGCTGAATGCAAGGAGTTTGGCTGGTACATATTTCTTAACAAATATACATATATATATATATTTTATATATATATATATATATATATATATATATATATAGTCAGGTGCATAAATATTGGGACATTGACAGAATTTTCATAATTTGGCCTCTATTCACCACCACAATGGCTTTGAAATGAAACAAACTAGATGTGCTTTAACTGCAGACTTTCAGATTTAATTTGAGGGTAATTACATCCAAATCATGTGAACGGTGTAGAAATTACAACGGTTTCTATATGTGCCTCCCACTTTTTAGGGGGCCAAAAGTAATGGGACAAACTAAACAATCCTAAATCTAACTTTCACTTTTTAATACTTTGTTGCAAATCCTTTGCAGGCAATTACAGCCTGAAGTCTGGAACACATAGACATCACCAGTCGCTGGGTTTCATCCCTGGTGATGCTCTGCCAGGCCTCTACTGCAAATGTCTTCAGTTCCTGCTTGTTCGTGGGGCATTTTCCCTTCAGTTTTGTCTTCATCAAGTGAAATGCATGCTCAAGCGGATTCAGGACAGGGGATTGACTTGGCCATTGCATAACATTCCACTTTTTAGCCTTAAAAAACTCTTTGGTTGCTTTTGCAGTATGCTTTGGGTCATTGTCCATCTGCACTGTGAAGCGCCGTCCAATGAGTTCTGAAGCATTTGACTGAATATAAGCATATAATATTGCCCGAAACACTTCAGAATTCATTCTGCTGCTTTTGTCAGCAGTCACATCATCAGTAAATACAAGGGAACCAGTTCCATTGGCAGCCATACATGCCCTCGCCATAACAATACCACCACCATGCTTCACTGATGAGGTGGTATGTTTTGGATCATGAGCAGTTCCTTTCCTTCTCCATACTCTTCTCTTCCCATCACTCTGGTACAAGTTGATCTTTGTATTATCTGTCCATAGGATGTTGTTATAGAACTGTAATGGCTTTTTTAGATGTTGTTTGGCAAACTATAATCTGGTCTTCCTGTTTTTGTGTCTCACCAATGGTTTACATCTTGTGGTGAACCCTCTATATTCACTCTTGTGAAGTCTTCTCTTGATTGTTGACTTTGACACATATACACCTACCTCCTGGAGAGTGTTCTTGATTTGGACAACTGTTGTGAAGGGGTTTTTCTTCACCAGGGAAATAATTCTTCTGTCGTCCACCACAGTTGTCTTCCGGGTCTTTTGGTGTTGCTGAGCTCTTCGGTGCGTTCTTTCTTTTTAAGAGTGTTCCAAACAGTTGATTTGGCCACACCTAATGTTTTTGCTATGTCTCTGATGGGTTTGTTTTGATTTATCAGCCTAATGATGGCTTGCTTCACTGATAGTGACAGCTCTTTGGATCTCATATTGAGAGTCGACAGCAACTGATTCCAAATGCAAATGTCACACCTAGAATCAACTCCAGACCTTTTACCTGCTTAATTGATAATGAAATAGCGAGGGAATAGCCCACACCTGTCCATGAAATAGCTTTTGAGTTGATAGTCCCATTACTTTTGGCCCCTTAAAAAGTGGGAGGCACATATAGAAACCGTTGTAATTCCTACACCGTTCACCTGATTTGGATGTAATTACCCTCAAATTAAATCTGAAAGACTGCAGTTAAAGCACATCTTGTTTGTTTCATTTCAAAGCCATTGTGGTGGTGAATAGAGGCCAAAATATGAAAATTCTGTCAATGGGCCTGATTCAGACCCACTCGCGAGCGGCTGTCCGCTCGCAAGTGGGTCGATGGTTTGCACTGCGCATGCGCATGACGGAGGGAGCTCCGTCATGCGCATGCATGAGATGCAACGAGCGAAGGACTTTCCTTCGCTCGTTGTGTCTGATCAAAGGGGGCGTGCTGTCGATGTTGATTGACAGCACGCCCCCTTTGGTGGGCGTGCTGGGGGCGTGCCTGCCAGACGGGGGCGTTCCCTACCATCAGAAGCCGGCCCCACTGACATCACTAGTGATGTCAGTGGGAGTGATTTTGGCTCTGATAAAGCCAAAATCACTCCGGGCCTTGCGGTTGAGAAACTCAACTGCAGGCTTCGGCTCGCAGTGGCGATGGTCGCGATGGTCAAGACCATCGCGACCATCAACCTGCATGCTCGTATAGGCTGTGGGTGGTGACCCACAGCTATACGAGCGTCCAGGAGGACGCTCCATAATTATGGAGGTGGGCCCTGATTCAGAGCGAGCGCTCTGGTCAGAGCGTCCGGCTCTGAATCAGGGCCAATGTCCCAATATTTATGCACCTGACTGTATATATATTCAGTATATTGTTTTAGGGTATTGTTTTAATATAAATAGTTATCAACTGAATAGCTTTTGTCTGGCCAATGATTTGACAGACATATACAGAATCCAACATAATGTGCTTCCCCTTAAAGTCTATATCTATACAATCCATAGATGCTTGAGGCCAAGAGAAACATCCACTTAAGCAGCCGTTGTTGAAGGCTCAGATAAGCCTGATGCAGCTTAAACCACATGGGTAAGTTCTGATCTACGTGCTAGTCACATGATTAATGTTTGGTCTATTTGTGATTAAGAGGTGTTTTCTAGTAGGTTTTTTTATGCCTCTGGCTTTAAGGCACAGTCCTCTTTTACAAGTGTAGTTTAACCAGCAGCCCTCTCCTCTGTTCTGGATTTTTAGTGGTGTTTTTGGGTTGTTGGTTATATTTGGTGGGAGAAAATGGTGGTTCAGCAGCCCAGGTGCACCAAACTTCATGGACTGGATGAATGGGCTACACCAACCTTATCGGGGCAGCAACACCACCCAAGCAGGTTGGGTTTTTCAAGTTTATTAGGGGAAGTTGCATACCCTACTTTGAGTTGATAAGGACACCCAGGGCTTTTTAAATAAATAGAGCTTTATAAATAATAAATGAGCTTCCAGTCTTCATTTATTATTTATGTGTAGTTAGTTTTGATAAATCATATATATATATATATATATATATATGGTTCACCCTTCAGATTTAAACATAGCAAAATACTTTAAAATAGGGATCATATATTAGTCAAATGGGAGCTCAATTGTATGCTTTCATATGATAACTGCATACTGCTAGGTTCCTATATTATATAATGAACAGAAAGGGTTGAATTATATGTAGATATTACATGCCTACTTTTTTTTTCTCCACTCTGGGTTGAATGAGTACATGCAGGGTAAAGAAGGTGGCCTCTATAGTGGTGGACATATTTTGGTTCTTACCCCATGGTGCAATAAATAGTGACATCATGTGAAGGGGTAGGCTATAATTACCTGATTTGATGAGAATTGTGCCATCGTGCTTTTGTCCCACCTATTTTACTAGGAAGTGAGTGGAATGCAGGATGGTGACCTGTTCTCTTAAGAAGACATGGGGACTCCCCAAATTTCGGGAGCCCCTGCACATTCTGGGAAAGTGTGGTACTAATCTATTATTATAATGATATACATTATAAATAAAATCAGTGCTCTTAGCACTGCTGCCTAATTTAAATTAGAGATGTGCGCAGACCCAAGTGTTTTGGTTTTGGTTCTAAATCATCATCGTGTTTTGGTTTTGGCAAAACCACCCTCAAGCGTGTTGGTTAGATTTTGGATTTTGATTTCTTTAAAAATGTATAAAAACAGCTAAAATCATGTAGCTTGGACCTGTTTTTATTCAGATAGTATTTTTGACACCAATAACATTAATTTGCAGCCATTTCTAGTCAATTTTGACCACCTACCAGCACCAGAAATCACAAGGGAGGGACTTAAATGCAAACCAAAATACGGGAGATTTGTTTTTTAAATCCAAGTTCAGAACCCCAAATTCGGCTGTGTTCAGGTTTCAGCAAAACCAAACTGCTAATTTCTAATATAAATATCACGATAGTGATGTATTGTATGATATTATGAGAAAACTCCTGCTAGGAGTGAGAGAGCATCATTGGACCTATAACCAGATGGACTACAACTTGAAACAGAACTTCACTTTTCATCTGGATCCCAGGAATCCTGTTGTTTATTGAGATATGCTTGATTTTACACATCTGACTGGTACTGTCTAAATAGTTGCATCCACTAATGTTACAAAGAATAAAAGGTTAAAAACATGTAAGTATAACCAACAAATTAATTTTCTCCTAATAATATACAATACGTCACCATTGTTATACTTTATTTCTTCCATAACCTTTGATACGTCGGGAATCCTGGAGTGAATTTTAATTGGTGACTAAAGGAGGGAAATATTGAAGATACCGTAATACAGTATGTCCATATTTATCATTTGAGCTAGTAAGAGTATCTAGTGAATACCAGTGTGGCTGATGATAGTGATATTACTTTCATCCTATTACTTAATTGTTTTGGTGGAAGAAACAAAAACATTTGATGTATTGTGAACTCAACGTGTGTTATAATTTATTGCATTGCACTCTCTTGTTATTGTTGGACGAGGAGAGCTCATACGCTGCCTCCATCCATGCTGCAAGTAGGTAACTGAGCCAGTGGTCTCTAGAACCGGCCATAGCTCAGCAGGAGACCTGACCTCCGACTAATGCTACAGCACATGTGGACCATGTTGGTGCATCTTTCCTCCATAGCGTTCATCGTGTAAGGAGTATTCACTCCTACTCCAGACTGAACCCTCCAAAATAAAGCCCTACATGCACCCCAAGTACCCTGTACCTATATGGCCAATAACAACCAGGGTGTATATCATACTACTTCCAGCTGCACAACTACACCCAGCAACACCCTTACTCTCCAGAATGCACCAGTGTCAGTATTATACTGTACCTGCTTATCCCTGTGACTCTATGCTACATGTTGTTTCTACTTGGTTAAACCTAAAACCTGGTTAAGCTGTGCCACGTGTGGCACAAACCACCAGCAGCAGCAACATACTACGCAACATGCTTAACACCATTATACATTCCCAACTGGACATATATTATAACACCCTGTGTTCTGCACCAGATATGTCTTCCTCTGTGACATACTACTAACAGGCTACAAAAGCAGTCCAGTAGCCACAAGTTAATAGGTTGAGGACTCCAGCATCTTACCTCTGCTGCACAATACTATGCTAATAGTTATCTTTTTCTATTTATATGTACATATACATTGAGAATTTGAATGGAAAATAACCCTTTGGTAACAAAAGGAACACAATGCCTGAATGTAAATATTGTACATTTTGTTTTTAATCTATTATTATCGACTTGCTATAAATGGATATGTCATATGTTCAAAACTGGGGCTACTACAGTATCTTGCATATGCCATGCATTTCTAACTTGAATATTGAACATTCTACAGGTTTAACACACAGTATTATAGAGTTACATATAGCTTTGCTATATTTGCTGCTTTAAACTATCTCTGTAACAATTAAAATACATTTTCAGTTTGGAACAAAGTGTGTGTTGAAAACTTTATGTAAATCAATATATTGCGCATGAATAAAAAATACTGTGAATAATTATTTGTGACATTTTGGGATGTCAACATGTTCATCATAAATCAGAAAACCATCAATTTGCAGAAATAAACATTCAAACTTCAAATGAGTTTGACAAATGGATGCATGAGTCAGCCACTGTAAACCCAAGTCTAATGTCAATTTACAGGTTATGCACCATGATTAGGTTTAATAAAGGGAAGCATCAACAAATATTCACAGCTTTATTTTGGTAAGTGTTTAAATCTAACTTTTACTCTATTAGTAGGCAGCATTAAGATATACCTAGTAAACCAAGGAGGGGGGTTGGGTATGACATGCCAGTACTCAGGATCCCGGTGGTCAGAATCCCGGTGATGGCAGCCTGACAGGAGTAAGTATCCTAACCCTACCCCTTGTACCTAACCCCAACCTCTAACCTTAACCCTACCACTAACCCTCCCTCCCCACAACCTAAACCTAACCTCCCCCCAGTACCTAACCCTTCCCTTCCAGTGCCTAACCCCAACCTCTAACCCTAGTACTTACCATTGGGATGCCGGTGCTGGGATTCTGACTGTTGTCGGGATTCTTGCACCGGCATTGAGAGTACCTGCATCCCGGCTTTCGGGATTTCAACTACCTCCCATATTACCAATGGGCGAAGAACCCCAATGCCAGCACCAAATGCACTCTATGGAGGAAGTGGGCAATCTCTGTCCGGCCCGCCCCTTCCACCATTGCAATAGCAAAGGTGCCAGAGTTTACTGCATATGCATATATCTTTGGGAAAATGCCACCATCACAGCCTTGTATAGCAGGATGTGTGGCCATGATGAAACAATCATGGCACCATGCCCCTTGCTCCTCCTGTCTGGCTGCCTCACATCTCCCACACCTCCCAGCTGAAATGCTGGAAAAAATGCCATGCACCCATTCCAAATACACCAGTGGCCAGCCCTATTGCATTAGTAATAGGCTCATTTTTGCATCACTCAATATATAAAAAGGATTACTGCCCATCTTCCCATGTGTGCTGGGATGACTATTTCTATTAGTCAAGCATCACAAAGATCTGGAGTACCTTAAAAAAAGTTCTCTGGGTAAAAAATATTCTTACAAAAATTAAAAAAAAGACTTTTTAAAGATACATTTTTAAAAAAGTTACTTTTAACACAAGTGAAATCTATTTTCAGACTTTCTTTCATTAGCTAAACAGAAGCTAAAAGAAAATCATCTACAAAGACTGGCCCTAGTGAAGCAGTAAGTTTACCCTTAATGGTCCAGGCCAGTATCACCGATGTAGGTAAGCAGCGATAAATAAAGATCAGACCTATTGCCGCAATGGGGCTTACCAAAGCCAATAGGCTTCTAGTTATCATACAGTATTACTCGTAAGATGGAAGGAAAGATTATCCTGTGGTGCAATAATAATTGTAAGATTAGATTGCAGAAATAATTTCAGACATTTACTGAAATTATTTTGTCCAATCATTTGTTCTCATCTTTTTTGGTTTGAACAGTTAAATCAATTAAATGCAAGACAAATATTTGCTGCCCATCCTTATTCATAACTATTTTTTTTGTATTTGTATAGGGCCAACTTATACTGCAGAACTGTTGCAAAAATCATAGTTGCCTACTTTTCCAGAATGTCAGGAGACTCTGTGAATTTCAGGGATCTCAACCGAATTCTTGAGAGAGTAAATGAGCCTCCCAAAATAGACCATTTCCTGAGTAAATTGTGCTTGGTGATGCTATTTGAGGTAGAGGGCCTTATATAGTGGTGGACACAGTAGCGATGTTGGGCGTAAGTGGCCAATGTTTTCAGTCCGAGTCACACTGTGCATGTGTCCCGCTGGTTACCATCGTAGGACGCAGGACAATTTTGGATGCAAAAGAGCTGTGGATTTCAATGGACATTCCTGAGAGGTAACATGGAGGTGGCTAGCCAGACTCGGCCGTGTCACTGACAGCGACTGTGGCTCAAGACCCAGTAGCACTGACCACAGAAAGCCATATCCAGATGATGATATTGCACATGCCATAGGTATGGGGCAGGCTTCAATGTTGCAATCAATGATGTTCCAATTGTGCATCTAAAAAGGAGATGAAATACCACCGCTGCCAGTGGTTATCTCAGCAGGCTCAGAATCGCTCAGAATCAGTTGCGCCATTAGCATAAAGTATGCGTCCACCTCTTAATCTGGCCTAGATTGCTTCACTGAGCAGCTGGAGATGCGATGACATGATTTTGCTGCATTACTCTTCCTGCACATTCCTTCTGCACTTTCCCTAATTTCTCTACCGCAGATTAACTAAACATGACAGAATTTTAGGTTGGAAGCCAATTAATCTACCAAAATGAAATGTATAACAAATCAGGTCGCAAATTCACAGAGTGAGCAGTCAACTGTGCAACAGCTCCAACGTGGATCGTCCAGCCCACCCCTCCAAAAAGAAGCAAGTTGAGGAGTACTCCCACATTCAGTATTCAGTCTCGTGTGCAAGCGCTCCTCAACTGGTAAATTTAATTAACATACCAGTGTATTTTTTGATTTAGCAAGAAAACCATAGCACCCAGAAAACATCACCCATACCTGTAGAAAGGGCAAATAGAGCCCTGATGATCAGGTTTGCAAACCTTACAAAATAGCAAGTCCTGTCCACAATATCGTTAATTAAAAACATTGGCACATTTTTGGACTCTTTTCACAGCACTAATATAAAATACAGGAACAGACTTTCTAATATGTGCATTAATACATGAATGTGTGTGTTTGTGTCTTAAATTAACTGTAGACTGGAGAAGGTTGAAACAGGTGAGAAGCTGCTATAAAGCTAAACATATTGTTTATTTTATATTATATAAAGCAATTCTTTGTCTCTTTTGACCTTTCACTCTAGCTTCCCATTTTAAATGACAAGAGAAAAGCAACTCAAGTTGTAATGTTTATGAAGGTCAGATACATCAACCTTGTCTATTGTAGGCTTTCTTACATCCAGCCACGGCTTTGTGCCATTAAAGACCATTTTCCCTAGCTACAAACACTGGAATTTTAATGAGTTGCATTCATGTTGAAGTTTCCTTTTCTGGCCTCTCACTGGCTCTGTGCTGACCTCAGAAACTTGTGCAATGTATTTATTTCATGTCCCAACGGTAAAGCTGCTGAACATTATTTTTCACAAGTTCCCTCCTGTATTTTTAGTATTGTGTCAGTGACATTTTGTACAAAGTCAGCAACAATTACACAGAAATGGATTGTACTACTATATTTGTACTGGGGAGAAAACAAAGGGGCATACAGTGGCATCTGTGTGCCAGCATCTATCCACCAATTCTCTTCCCAGAGCAGCTGTTTTAATAAAGTCATAGAGTACTGACTGCCCTGGAAAGCAGGTCTGTCTGACTTGCAGGACTTGGGCCAGATGCAGCCTGTCAAGACTTTATTCTGGTCCCTTTCGTCTCTTATAACCTTTATTGACTCCACTACACAACATAATTTTTTAATAGTAATTAGCCATAAAGCACATTGTTGTAACATATAGATGGCAATTTTTATGTAAATACATGGACATAGAAATGAGCAACATTTCCCGCAAAGTGAGTTTTACTGTAGAACAGGCCAACGTTTCGGTAATAAAAACCCCAAATTCCACTTTTGGTTCAACAACTTACAGAATGCCATTCACCACTGTATCTGTAAATTTGTGTATTGTTGACTTAATAATTTATGAATAAAGGCATGATGACAATGGACAGTTCTGCTCTGTGGTGTGGTTCTAGGAGAACAGGGAATACTTAATGTCAAATTATAATGTTGAAATATGCAATATTCTGCAGCCAAATGTGGAGCAGTTTTAAAAATTATACATCTTTGTCTTTGGACAACACTCACTAAAAGCATTATCTATCTTCTAAATATTGGGCCTAATTCAGAGATGTACGTTCAGCCGATGATGAACGTACATCTCTGATGTTGAGGGGTCTCCACATTTGCAGAATGGGTCCTGCTATCTCGCTTGCAAGCTACAGCATGATTGACATGCTGCCATGTTTGGGGAGCGGATTGGGGGCATGGCTGGTAACCATTCCTGGAAACTGAGGCATTGCATCCCCGTTTTCTGGGAGGTTTGAGGCCAGAGTCTGCGTTGGCAGATGCAGATTCCTGGCCTGTTACGTGACCAGCACCTGGTCAGGCTGCAGAAAGCTTCAACACCCACAGCCTGACCGAAGGAACAACCATTGCAACCATCAGTCGCCATGGCTGCAATGGTGATCCCAGCCTGCAATGTCGGTTTCAGTACTGGGATCACAAATGCAGCAAGGAGGTGTCTGACACTTCCTTCTGCATTTGCATCAGAGATGAACGGATTTGCACAGCTGCTTGTGTGCGACTCTGCAAATCCATCCTTCTCTGAAGCAGGTCCTTTGTCTCTTCTTCTTGACTACAAAATTGTGTCACAGGCCATTGTGCAGCAGCCAGCTTTGGTGCCTCGTTTGCCTCTATCACTTTGTTGTACCTTTTAATTAAATTACTTTTTTCCTATGTTGCATTGTTTTGGTGCAGAACTGCAATATGACTTTTTTTAATTTATTTGTTTAATATGTCATATTTCCATTGCTTTTATTAAATTGTAATAAAATTCTAATTAAGGGATGTATGTGGAACTGACTGAATTTCACACAACAAATGCTGTGTGTTGACCCCTTAAGACACATTGTACAACATGCAATTCAACATGGATTACCACAGTCCAAAAGATTTTTTTACAAAGGATACACAGAGTGCCACCAATACAATCCACATGCGCGGTTGGCACCAACACAAGGCTTCAATCCTTAACGCATTAACCTTAAACAGCCAGTGCAATACTATTTACTGTATAAGCTAACATTTAAATAGTTCTTTGGTAAAATGTCATTGGTTAAGGGTAAGGATCTACATATATTTCAATGTGGGATGGGTCAAGAATTTCTCCATTGTTCAGATGACTGGTACTTGATATAACATGAGGTTCCCACTGATAAGGGCTCCATGCTGTATTCTCTGTGTTCTTGTAGTATCATGGGTAATGAGATGAATAAGATTCAGGGCAGGGACAGTGAAACATTACATGGCTAACATTCAAAGGGAATATGAAATAGGGGTTTTGTATACAGCGCTCAACTTGGTTGAGTGCTGTGTACAAAATCCTTACAGGTTGAGTCTCCTATATCCAAATATTCCCAAATTCTGAATTTTTTGAGCGTGACAGAGATAGTGACACTTGCTTTCTGATGGTTCAATGTAAACAAACTTCGTTTAATGCACAAATTTATTAAAGATATAGTATAACATCATCTTCAGGCTGGGTGTATAAGGTGTATATGAACCAAATAAATTTTGTGTATACATGCAAACTTTGTTTGATGCATACAATTATTAAAAATATTGTATAAAATTACCTGCAGGCTATGTATGTAAGGTGTATATGAACCAAAAAGCATTCTATGTTTAGACGTTGGTCCCATCCCCAAGATATACTGTATTATTATGAATTTATGATAGCAGTTGACGTGGCTCCAGTGTCTCAGTTATGGTGGCCATTCTAAGCCACCATAGACTCACTCAAGGTGGTAAATTGACTAAAGTAAGAGTTTTTAGAAGTGGAGATGTTGCCCATAGCATCCAAACAGATTCTAGCTATTATGTTCTAGAAGGTGCTAGATAGATGTTAAGTAGAATCTGATTGGTTGCTATAGACAATATCACCACATCTAAAAACTCTCACTTTAGTAAATATATCCCAAGGAGTCGATGTTTGCATGATCTACATCCGATTTTGCGTATGTGGGTAGCTGCGATCGATAGTTGAGGTGGGTGTCTCAGTACATGTCCTGGACGCTGTTGCATTAGAATATTTTCGCACATCAACAGCTGTAGCAGCCATAGCCTACAACTCTGAATTAGGCTCTATGTGACATAATGCCAAGTAATGGAACTAGTAGTCACAGCATGGAATCCTAGAAAAAGATAGGTCTGATGTCAAATAGCAAATTATAAGCTGCTCCTTTATAGCTGTTTTTGAACTACAATGTTCATAATCTCTGGTCAGCCAGTACATGTAAACCCTGCTCTGCCTTTGCCCTTATCTGTAATGGTTGCTTGATATTGTGTCCAGTCTCCAAAAGTGAGAAGTTTATTGAAAATAAATCTCTCGGAATGAAAAGCAAAGTTCAGATTCCTATAAACAGGTGTGCAAATAATTCCAGCTAAAGGTCAGGCCGTGCTTTTCATTTCAAAGAGATAGTTTGGTATTGCAAGAAGCTGCTTTCATTGCCAAACCCTCTGATCGCAATGTACATCCAGCACCCTGACTCTGCTTTTTTTCATTTATTTAAGCTGTTATTTTTCATTTATTTTACAAGCTTAAATGGAATTGATGGCAGAGCCAAGTGAGATCTGTTTTTATTCAATTAAGCTCCCTGCAGAAATGGCTCAGTGGTCACCCAGAAGCATCTCACAATCAAACAATGAGAAGGAGATTGTAAGTGCTTGCCAAAAGCTATCCGTGGCCACAAGCTCCCACCTGAGTATAGTTAAATATGACAGAGTCAGCTCTGGATCACACTGTGTTCCAAAATTCCAAGGTTTACCCATAAAGCCCTGTCTGTTACAATGAACTGACGGACAAATATCAGATCAGAAAACATATAAATTTCAATGAATCTTCAGACTTTACATAGAATGTGTCTAGACATTGTATTTTAGTAAACATTCTAAACTTAAGGCACATGTACACCATTCAGCCAGAACAAGTGATGTGAATGACATTGATTATGGATATAATTGCCCCTGTGCGTATACGACCCCTCATACCACACCGTCAAGCCCCTTGGTTTGACAATAGTGTTAGTGAACTCAAGAAAAGGGGGCGTAGACTTGAAAGACGATGGAGGAAGATGAACCTGGTAGAGGATAAGTTAACACTAATCAAACATATAAGAGAATATCAATCAACAGTCACCTGTAAGAAAACAGAGTTCCTTTCAAATGAGATCAAGGCAGCAAACAATAGGCCGGCTCAGCTTTTCCGTACAGTGGAGATGCTTTGCAAACCAGCATGCCTGCAGCATGATGAAACCCTCTCCCAGTCAAGATGCAATGAGTTTGCAAAATTCTTTGCAGATAAAGTATCCTCCATCTGGGCTGAAATCCCCACAGTGCCATCAAAGGAGTGCCAAACTACCAAGCCTGCCAAGGTAAGCCACCTGTCTCCCTGGAACAGCTTTGACATAATGGATGCAAAAGACATTGCTAAAATTCTCAGAATGTTGCGACCCACCACCTTTGATCAGGACCCTGCCTCAACCAAGCTTCTCATAGGGTGTATAGACATTATTGGCCCTGTAATTGCAACAATAGTTCAATACTCTTTGCAAACAGCCATTTTTCCAGAACCACTAAAGGAAGCAATTGTTAGACCACTTCTTAAAAAACCTAATTTAGACCCCGACTGCATGACCAACTATAGACCAGTATCAAACCTTCCTTTTCTAGGAAAGGTCATTGAGAAAGTGGTGGCAATGCAACTAGAAACCCACCTGTCTACCCATGATATTTATGATCCATTCCAGTCAGGATTCAGGAGAAGACATAGCACTGAAACAGCCCTGGTATGTGTGCTTAATGATCTTCTGATGGCAAGAGACAGAGGTGAATGTTCAATCTTAATCCTTCTGGATCTCTCAGCAGCATTTGATACTGTGGACAATGGGATTCTAATTGAGCGCCTGAAAAATTTCTGTGGACTGGATGGCACAGTCCTTAGATGGTTCAAATAATTTCTCACTGGCAAGTCACAGAGAGTTTCTTCTGGAGTAAACTCTTCATCACCAGTGTCACTTCCATGCGGTGTCCCACAGGGTTCTATACTATCTCCCATGCTTTTTGCAGTATACATGCTGCCACTGGGTGAAATAATCAGACGTCATGGCCTGGTTTACCACTGCTATGCAGATGATACACAACTGTACCTGTCCTTTGCTCCAGGTACAAATGACCCAATAACAACCCTAAATGGCTGCCTATCTGAGCTTCAGGAGAGGATGAGTGCCAGTTGGCTGCGACTGAACCCTGACAAAACAGAGGTTCTTATGATAGGTCACAGGACAGGGCTACAGCATAGCCAACCAACAGGACTTACACTTGGGGGTTCAGAATTACAAAACACTAAATATTTGCGGAATCTTGATGTTGTCCTGGATAGTGGCTTGACACTTAAACATCAGGTATCAGCCACAATCAAATCCTCATTCTTTCATCTGAGGAACATAGCCAGAATCAAGCACTTAATTCCCTCAGAAGATCTGCCTAAAGTCATACATGCATTTATATCATCACGCCTAGACTACTGCAACGCCCTCTACCTCGGTCTCCCAGCAAAAGAAATACACCGCTTGCAGATGGCACAAAACGCAGCTGCCAGGCTTTTAACCAACCAGCCCCATTCTAGCCACATAACACCCATTCTCTACTCCCTTCACTGGCTGCCTGTCAGATGGCGAATTGTTTTCAAGATTAGATTAATAACTTACAAAGCCCTTCATGACCATAGCCCAGGGTACCTGAAGCAGCTTCTGATTCCCTACTGTCCCACTCGATTACTGTGATCCGTTGAGGAAGGACTACTAACAGTACCTAGAATCTCACGGAATTCATCTGGGGATCGAGCTTTCAGTTTTGTGGCTCCAACCTTATAGAACTCACTTCCCCGCACAGTTCGAGAGGCCTCCACTCTAGAATCCTTCAAAAATAGACTCAAGACTCACCTATTCACCGAAGCATTTCACTAATGTCCCCTTGTTTATGCTTGTTTTGTATTTTGTACTGTAAATGTAAAGCACTTTGAGTCCTTTAGGAGAAAAGCGCTATATAAATAAAATTACTATTATTTATTATTATTATTATCTCATTACAATGACATATATTAAGGGGTGGTATAAATGAGGCAGCAAGTGCACAGTCAGTTCTTGAAGTTGATGTGTTGGAAGCAGGAAAGATGAGCAAGTGGAAAGATCTGAGCGATTTTAACAAGGGTTTGATAAAAAGTTGTTAGAGCACACAGTGCATTTCAGCTTGCTGCGTAACTGCAAACCGGTCAGAGTGCCCATACTGATCCCTGTCCACCACTGAAAGTGCCTCCATGTGAACATGAGATCAGATCTGGTCATCTTTTTGCATCTCTTAAGATCTGTGTCAGATGGAAAAAAAAGACACTACATAAGACTTAAACCTAGGAGCATGCATGGTTTTCAAAATGTAGTGATCCAATTGCAAGATGTTGCAAACCATTTGGTCCTGGTGTAGTAAATAAAAAACTTGATCTACAAGTCCAAAATACTTAGCAAAACTGCTTTGTTTTATTTCCTCCTTCAGTTTCTCTAGCTGCTTTTCCAGTATCTTAATTAAGGGTATGACCTGACTCAGACTGGCAGTGTCTGAAGTCACTACATTGGTCACAATTTTAAATGGTTCCAGTAGTTTGCTTAAAACAGAGAGTGTTCTCCACTGTGCTGGACAAAGGTAACATGCCCCTCTCACTGTATGTCATGACTTGATGTGTATGTTTGGATAGTTTGTTGCTGTTCTTCCAGTTGCTGAACCATATAAAGGGAAGAATTCTACCTGGTTATTACCTATTGCTTCAGTTGGTGGGATGGCTAATTGAACTGTTGCAGCCACTGTAAACTTCTACACAGGGTTGCTGAATGCCAAAAATTTCCAAAATTGCTTTTGGGCTACAGTCAGCATCTCATGCTCTCACCTATCAGTTTTAAGACATTCTCAACCACTAAGTTTATTATTTGTGCAAAACATGGTATGTGTTCAAAATCACCCAGAAAGACAAATCCTGAGGGAGTCTTAGCAAGGTAAGCCATTTTTTTATTAGAGTGTAGCCTATCTGTGAATGTGTTGGCATTCTGTGTAGGATACTGCTGCTGCTGAAGATGATACACCCACCAAGTTGGTTCATGTAATCTATAGTTTGACCAGTACAACTTGTACACATATCTGTAGTTAAATTGATTGTCAATACAATGGCATTTTTTAGGCCAACAATATATATATATATATATATATATATATAATATATATATATATATATATATACATATACAAAGTCAATATAAGCTGGCACTCCACAGTGTAATAAGGCTATTTGCCCTGGTGCCATCCGAAGGTATGGAAACCCAATGTCTAGAAACAAGCAAACAGCAGCACTCAGGGGACTTTCAAAGGAAAAAGACTCCTGGACACAGCAGTGTAGTTCAACGTTTCAGTCTTGATAAAAGTCTGCCAAGACTGAAATGTTGAACTACACTGCTGTGTCCAGGAGTCTTTTTCCTTTGAAAGTCCTGTGAGTGCCACTGTCTGCTTGTTTCTATATATATATATATATATATATATATATCAATGAGACCGGCAGCACACACTTAAGCAGTACAGTCCAGAGTGCAAGGCACATAAAGGTAGAGGTATGTAAAGAAAGGAGCCAGCACATCCAACAGAGCATCACTGTCTCAGATGGAATTGGGTCTATGCCACCATGGATAAGTACTCCCTGGCTTGATGCTAATTATACAGACCTGTTCCTTATGCCTTCTTTTGAATATGCTTGTCAATTGGATGCACTAACTTACATGTGGATACATTTTTTCTACTTTTTCATATTATTGGATGTGCTGGCTCCTTTCTTTACATGTATATGTATTTATATATATATATATATATATTAGGGGTGAGCGGGTTCGGATTTCTGAAATCCGAACCCCCCCGAGCCCCCCCGATCCGAGTCCGAACCGAGTCAGGCTCGACTTTTCCCGCCTGACTCGGATCTGACATCGAGGCAAAACGTCATCATCCCGCCTTCCGAGTCTCGCGGGTTTTGGATCCTATATAAGGTACCCGCGTCGGCGCCATTTTCTCACTCGGCTGTGGACAGTGAAGAGGGAGGGTGGGAGTTAGTGCTGTGTAGTGTAGTGTAGTGTAGTGCTGCTGTTGTCCACTACTTCAAAGTCCATAGGGGCTGGCTGTGTTGTGCTGTGCTGCTGTTGTTAATAGGGGCTGTGTCCACTACTTCAAAGTCCATAGGGGCTGGCTGGACTGTGTTGTGCAGTCAGTTCTCCATAGGGGCTGTGTCCACTCCAAAGTCCTGTGCAGTGTCCCAGTCCTAAAGGGGTGCTGTAGTGTTGTCCAGGGGGTGCTCTGTCCATCAGGGGTGCTCCCCCCAAGTGCTAAAAAAATAATATATTTTCTGTGTTTGTGAATTGTGTGCGCAGTAGCCGCACGTGCATCAACAAAGTAGTGCCAAGCGTGCGCCTGTGTCATAAGTAAAGGGCCGGCTGGCTTGACCGTTAAGGGTGCTGTAACCCCCGAAAGTACACTCCAGTCCAAACCAAAAAAAAATTATTTTCTGTGTTTGTGAATTGTGTGCGCAGTAGCCGCACGTGCATCAACAAAGTAGTGCCAAGCGTGCGCCTGTGTCATAAGTAAAGGGCCGGCTGGCTTGACCGTTAAGGGTGCTGTAACCCCCGAAAGTACACTCCAGTCCAAACCAAAAAAAAATTATTTTCTGTGTTTGTGAATTGTGTGCGCAGTAGCCGCACGTGCATCAACAAAGTAGTGCCAAGCGTGCGCCTGTGTCATAAGTAAAGGGCCGGCTGGCTTGACCGTTAAAGGGTGCTGTAACCCCCAAAGTACACTCCAGTCCAAACCAAAAAAAAATTATTTTCTGTGTTTGTGAATTGTGTGCGCAGTAGCCGCACGTGCATCAACAAAGTAGTGCCAAGAGTGCGCCTGTGTCATAAGTAAAGGGCCGGCTGGCTTGACCGTTAAAGGGTGCTGTAACCCACAAAGTACACTCCAGTCCGAACCAAAAAAAAATTTATTTTCTGTGTTTAGCCGCACGTATATATCAAATCGATATAACATAAATGGAGGACCAAACTTTCTCCGATAAAAATAAAATAGAGAAAGATCAAGAACCACTTCCTCCTAGTGCTGAAGCTGCTGCCACTAGTCATGACATAGACGATAACATGCCATCAACGTCGTCTGCCAAGGCCGATGCCCAATGTCATAGTAGAGGGCACATACAATCCCAAATGGCAAAGTTCAGGAAAATGACCTTGAAAAAGACATTTAAATCAGCTGAAGAGAAACGTAAACTTGCCAATATGCCATTTACGACACGGAGTGGCAAGGAACGGCTAAGGTCGATCCCTAGTATGTTCATGACTAGTGGTTCAGCTTCACATGACGATGGAAGCACTCCTCCCACTAAAAAAATCAAAAGAGTTAAGCTGGCAAAAGCACAGCGAAGAACTGTGCTTTCTAAGAAGATATCACAAATCCCCAAAGAGAGTCCAAGTGTGGTGGTGGTTGCGATGCCTGACCTTCCCAGCACTGGACGGGAAGAGGTGGCTCTTTCCACCATTTGCACGCCCCCTGCAAGTGCTGAAAGGAGCACCCACAGTCCACTTGCTGATATGCAAATTGAAGATGTCACTGTTGAAGTACAACAGGATGAGGATACTGGTGTAGCTGGCGCTGAGGAGGAAGTTGGCGAGGAGGATTCTGATGGTGATGTGGTTTGTTTAAATCAGGCTCCGGGGGAGACAGTTGTTGTCCGTGGGATGAAAAAGCCCATCACGGTCATGCCTGGGCAGAAGACCAAACATTCCACCTCTTTGGTCTGGCAATATTTCTATCCAAATCCGGACAACAACTGTCTTGCCATATGTACCATATGTAAAGGTGAAATAAGTAGGGGTAGGGACGTCAACCACCTAGGAACATCCTCCCTTATACGGCACCTGCAGCGCGTTCATAAAAAGTTACTGTCAAGTTCAGAAACTTTGGCTCAGACCGTAAGCAGTCCAGGGACACCTAAATCCCGTTGTCCTGTTGTATCCAAGCGCCTGCAAACCACACCGTCAACTCCCTCCTCGTCAATTTCCTCCTTAGTCAGGATCGGAAGTAGTCCTGCAGGCCATATCACTGGCATGACTGACTCTCCTATCCGGGATTCCTCCGGAGGATCCTGCATTGCTACGCCTACTGCTGCCGCTGCTGCTGTTGCTGCTGCTGCTGGGAGTCGTTCATCATCCCAGAGAGGAAGTAGGAACACCACTACTTTTACTAAACAATTGACCCTCCAACAGTCCTTAGCGAGGAGGATGAAGTACGACAGCAGTCATCCTGAAGCAAAACGTATAACTGAGGCCTTGACTGCTATGTTGGTGTTAGACGTGCGTCCGGTATCCGCCATTAGTGCAGTGGGATTTAGACAATTGATGGAGGTAGTGTGTCCCCGGTTCCAAATCCCGTCTAGATTCCACTTCACTAGGCAGGCGATACCGAGACTGTACAGAAACGTCAGAAAAAGTGTCCTCAGTGTCCTGAAAAATGCCGTTGTACACAATGTCCACTTAACCACGGACATGTGGACATGTGGAACAGGGCAGACTAAGGACTATATGACTGTGACAGCCCACTGGGTAGATGTATCACCTTACGCAGCAACAGCAGCAGCGTCACCAGTAGCAGCATCTCAGAAACGCCAGCTCGTTACAAGGCAGGCTACGCTGTGTATCACCGGTTTCAGTAAGAGGCACACCGCCGACAACCTCTTAGAGAAACTGAGGGAAATCATCGCCCAGTGGCTTACCCCACTTAGACTCTCCTGGGGATTTGTGATATCTGACAACGCCACCAATATTGTGCGGGCATTACATCTGGGCAAATTCCAGCACGTCCCATGTTTTGCTCACACAATAAACTTGGTGGTGCAGAATTTTCTGAAAAGCGACAGGGGCGTGCAGGAGACGCTTTGGGTGGCCCGAAAAATTTCTGGCCACTTTCGCCATTCAGCGACTGCGTGCCGAAGACTGGAGCGCCAGCAAACACTCTTGAACCTGCCCCGCCATCACCTGAAGCAAGAGGTTGTGACGCGGTGGAACTCAACCCTCTATATGCTTCAGAGGATGGAGGAGCAGCAAAAGGCCATACAAGCCTATACATCCACCTATGACATAGGCAAAGGAGGGGGTATGCACCTGACTCAAGCGCAGTGGAGAATGATTTCCGTGTTGTGCAAGGTTCTTCAGCCCTTCGAACTTGCCACACGTGAAGTCAGTTCAGACACTGCCAGCTTGAGTCAGGTCATTCCCCTCATCAGGCTTTTGCAGAAGCAGCTGGAGAAAGTGAAGGAGGAGCTAAGACGGAGCGATTCCGCTCGGCATGTGGGACTTGTGGATGAAGCCCTTCATTCGCTTTGCCAGGATTCCAGGGTGGTCAATCTGTTGAAATCAGACCACTACATTTTGGCCACCGTGCTCGATCCTAGGTTTAAAGCCTATGTGGTGTCTCTCTTTCCGGCCGACACAAGCCTGCAGAGGTGCAAAGACCTGCTGGTGAACACACTGTCAGCTGAAGCGGAACGTGACACGTCAACGGCTCCTTCTTCATTTTCTCCCGCAACTGGGGCTGCCAGGAAAAAACTTAGGTATCCTAAGCAACCCGCTGGCGGTGATGCAGGGCAGGCAGGACCAAGTTTGGACATCTGGTCCGGACTGAAGGACCTGGCAACAATTTCTGACATGTCTACTGTCACTGCATATGATACTGTCACCATTGACAGAATGGTGGAGGATTACATCGGTGACAGCATCCAAGTAGGCATGGCAGACAGTCCATACCTGTACTGGCAGGAAAAAGAGGCAATTTGGAGGCCCCTGTACAAACTGGCTCTATTTTACCTGAGTTGCCCCCCCTCCAGTGTGTACTCCGAAAGAGTGTTTAGTGCAGCCGGGAACCTTGTCAGCGAAAGGCGTAGGAGGTTGCTTCCACAGAATGTGGAGAAGATGATGTTCATCAAAATGAATTATCAGCTCTTCCAGGGAGACCAGCCTCCAGAAGGTACAGAGGGACCTGTGGTGGTGGATTCAAGTGGGGACGAGTTAATACTTTGTGAGGATGAGGATGTACACACTGAAGAGGGTGAGGAATCGGTGGATGAGGAGGATGAGGATGACATCTTGCCTCCGTAGAGCCAGTTTGTGCAGGGACACATTAATTGCCAGCTTGTTTTGTGGGGGCCCAAACGAACCAATCATTTCAGCCACAGTTGTGTGGCAGACCCTGGCGCTGAAATGATTGATTTGTTAAAGTGTGCATGTCCTGTTTATACAACATAAGGGTGGGTGGGAGGGCCCAAGGACAATTCCATCTTGCACCTCTTTTTTTCTTTGCATTATGTACAGTTTGGGGCCTAGTTTTTCTAACTGCCATCCTGCCTGCCACTGCAGTGTCACTCCTAGATGGGTCACGTGTTTGTGCCGCCCACTCGTGTCGCTTAGCATAGTCATCCAGCTACCTCGGTGCAACCTTTTGGACATAAAAACACTATTGTGAGGTGTGAGGTGTTCAGAATAGACTGGAAATGAGTGGAAATTAAGGTTATTGAGGTTAATAATAGCATAGGAGCAGAAAAACCTACAAATTCTGTGATTTTAGCTGTTTTTATGCTTTTTTTCAAAAAAATACAGATCCAAAACACAAAACCCAGAACCCAAAACACGGAAGGGTGGTTTTGGCAAAACCAATCCAGATCCAAAACACGAAGAAAGATCCAGATCCAAAACCAAAACACAAAACACGAAAAGTGGCCGGTGCACACCCCTAATATATATATATATATATATATATATACATATATATAATTTTTTTTTATATATTTTTTTTATATCCTGGTACAGGTGAGCAATTGCTGTTCTGGTAAAATGGAATTGAGATGGAATTTGTTATCGTGGACACATAACCTCAGCTAAATGTCTAAAATCAGATGCATTGATTGCCTTTCCTTGCCCCTGTGTGTGGAGTATGTCATCTTGGCAATTTTACATTTTTCATAAGTAAATTTTCCCATCATAGTTACAGGTGATGCTTTCTTTATGATTGTGAAATTCTGTTTAGATGTGAGGTGCGCCTGCCCCTTGACCTTCCTTAGTATATGTTGATGAAGTACTATGACTGGTGGCACTAGCACTGGATTGCTCCAGCTCTTCTATCGACTGATCGATGATTGGTTTTATTTGTTATGCCATGACAGGAGTTACTGTTTTTGAACTTAACTGCCACAACACCCAGTGAACGTACAATGATATAGGGAGAGGAGGGACTGTTACCTTTACCAAGAAGTTTTATAAAAAAAAACAGAAGGTTTTTTTGACACTAGCAGAAAAAAAATGTAACTTATGATTTTTGGTGTTGAGCTGATGGTTGCATCTCAAAAATAAACTATGCAAATTTTAGTTAGTTTCTAAAAGACTGGCATTTTTTTCCACACACCAGGTACTGTACAGAACAGAAAAGTTCTCTTTGCAATAATTGTTTTGGGGTGCAGTTGAAAGGGATACTTCCATACACCGTAGCTGCTACTGAAAAATACACTATGCAATTTTTTTAATTTGTTTACAAAAGAATGTCAATTTGTTTTACACAACAGGAACATAAAAAGTCTCCTTTGCAACAATTGTTTTGGGTGTGCAGATTATGAGGATACCACCGCACACAGGGCCTGATTCAGCAGTGCTTGCAAGTGCAGATTCCTGATTACCGGGAATCTGCGCATGTGCAGGACCCATTCTGTGAGTGTGCTGAATGGGTCCTGCTAAGACGCATGCAAGCCCTCAAATGCCTCTGACTGATTGACAGACAGAGGCATTTAAGGGGTGGTGTGGGGCCGTCTGGCATTCTCGGTAATGGGTCGTGTCTGCCCAGGGACTGTGTGGATGTATGCAGTCTGTTGGGCTTGCAAGCCGACCAGCCTGAGTGAGCTGAAGCTTACTCAGGTGGCTGGCCGCCCGCCCAGCGCCATCCACCATTGCGGTCATCGACCACCGATGGTCACGATGGTGATCCCAGCCTGCAACCTACATCACAGTGCTGGGATCACAAATGCAGCAGGGAGTGTCATACACCTATAAATATACACAGTATATTTTAGACAAATAATCTTGAAACCAACACTGTATCTGTCCTCATACACAACGACAAACAATATATAAACTACAGTTTAGATTGATTTTCTTGTGAAAAAAAAGTGCAAGTTCACTTTTTACCAATCAAGAGATTTTCTTTGAAACACCGCACACAGTAGTCTGTTCGCAGTTAGCAGTGGGTGTCTAACAAAACAAACACAGATACACGCAGTGACAAAAATGCCTGCAGTCACCATTACCGCCCACTCAATTTTTCTACTATAATTCTCTCTTCCCTAATGGTGTCCTGATGGCGTTTTTTTACACACAGCCCACAGTCCCACACCCTCTCCCTACACTATCTTATTTGAAATGGCACCTGATCAAGATAGAGGGACTCATATGCAATCCAAAACATGCGAGATCTGACATTTCCGGGAAAATTAAGTTATTCCTCATTCTGAGTTCCGAACTTGGCGGGAAGACCCCAGATGGGACTCGGATTCACTCAGAACCCCAAAGTTCGTGTCTGTTTGGTTTTCAGAAAAACTGAACCGGTCATCTCTAGTATCATCATGCTTTTTTACAGCTGCAGAACAGGCTAATATTGTGACCAACCAATTTCGCTTCTAACTATCATGTTATAGTACAGTATGTACTACATAAATGATAACTGAAAGGTTGCTCTTGGCAACTTCTCCTCTTGTCCACTTCTCCACTTTTTAGAAGGCTTTATACATGTCCCCCTTAGTCTGGAATTTGCTGTGCAACAAGGTAATTAGAAGTATGGAGAACTGAACAGAGCTTCGAGAGCTAAGGAGGCCACAATTAGTGTAATTATGCTTCCATATGAATTGTTAATTATTCATGTTTAAAATATGTTCTGTGTTTAATGAAATATGGAATTAATTTAGTTTCCTTTTGAAATGAATTTTAAATACATTTAATTTTTTTTATATTTTTTAATGTGCGATTAGGACTGGATTGGAGATACAATTTCCTTTGGCCAGAAGCTCCCTACAGTACCATAGAGTAGTATATGAGGCAGCTGCAATGCATACAGTACCTCCCAAATGTTCCACTTTTAGCAGGACAGTCCTGCTTTTCAGGGACTGTCCCACGGGCCCACCCACAGGCCACAGAAGCACATTCATAAAACAAATTCACTGGTTCAGTTTCTAATAGTGGGTGCCTCTTTTACTATGCACTCTAAATCAAATATAGTTTATTTTGTGTTAAGATGAATAATTACTAATTTGTCCAATTAGATATATCTTGATTATTTACGTGTTTCAACACCGCAGTTGAGATTTCTGCAGTGCAGAGGTACAAAACAGTATAAAATAACATATATACTACAGCACACACTGTAAGATAGTATCAATGGCAGTTTAAATAATTTTATTAATACAGTACATGCCTTACCATGAGGTTTTTGTGATTATATTGATCATTTTTTCAATGAATCGCTGCAGACTTTGTGTAAATTATTTTTGGCAATACAAAAGCACTGGTTCCTTTTCTGGTGCAGCCCAAAATTTTCCCAAGTTACTCTTGTAACATGGAATCAGTAAGAATACAATTAACTAACATCTCTTTAGATAATTTCTACAAACCTGACAGTGAGTGCATATTGGAATACTGGGTACCATGGCTGCTCATTTTTAACACACTCCTGTAATGCCAACTCAATTCTGTGTCTCACCACTGTTCATTGGTCAGTTATTTGTGCTGAACATTTTAATATAACCAGTACTAATCTAATCAACATTTTTCTTTGTGACTTGATCATTGGTTTGGAGAGAGCAGAATCTTTTTGCATTGATCGCCCTCATTATCCCAATGCATACAGCTTAATGACTGTACTTGCAAACAAAGAAAGGGTAAAATGTTGTTAATGCCTCTGTCATTCCTGCTAATGAATTGGTCACCCCATGGAATGTCCTCCAACAGGTGACATTTCCTTGGGTGAAAAAAATTGTGACAATTTCCACAACTGTTGGCTGTTAAACAACTTAGTCATTGATGGATTTCTTTTCATGTGGTCTCTCATAAATAGCCCCAGTATACTTGTTCTGTCTTTGTAACAAGTAAAAGCATTTTTAGCCCACTGCAATCTCTCATAGTGGGCACAGAAAGTCATTCATATTGATAAAGTACTTTTGTTATCTTGGTTCTTGGTAAGTGTACAAGGTTCTCTGGTGGTCATTCAGACCCGCTCGCAAGGGAAGGTCGCTCGCAAGCGGGTCGATGTTGGGCGAATGCGCATGCGCACGACGGAGGGAGCTCCGTCGTGCGCATGCGCGAGACCCGGCGAGCGACGAGAAATACGTCGCTCGGGGTCTCACACCGAAGGGGGCATGCTGTCGATGGTGAGTGACAGCACGCCCCCTTTGGTGGGCGTACCGGGGGCGTGGCTGCCAGACGGAGGCATTCCCATGGGAACGCCTACCGTCTGGGTCCGGCCCCACTGACATCAGTAATGATGTCAGTGGGAGTGATTTTGGCTCTGATAAAGCCAAAATCACTCCAGGGCTTGCGGAAGCGAGACCCTACCGCAGGGTCTCGTTGCAAGCCCGATGGTCGCGATGGTCTTTGACCATCGCGACCATCATCATGGACGCTCGCATAAGCTGTGGGTGGTAACCCACAACTATGCGAGCATCCAAAAGGCCGCTCCACATTTAAATAGGACGGCCCTGATTCAGAGCGAGCGCTCTGGTCAGAGCGTCCGGCTCTGAATCAGGCCCTCTGTGCAATAAAGTTAACCACATCAACAAAACAAGAGATGTTACCCTTCCTATCAGTTATAACTAACTACTCCCCTTGACACTAAAGTAGTATAATGTTATAACAGAAGCAGTACATTTATACTTAATATCTATTAGAAATTATTATTATTATTATCAGTCCCTTTACACAGTTTGGATTATCAGAATCAAAATCAGCTTTATTGGCCAAGTATAAAAGCATGTAAATGGAGTTTAACTCCGGTAACCACTGGCCAAGTACTCAATTTACCCAACAATTACATATCACCATACAATGGGCAGTATTCAAATTGGCTAAAAGCCGTTATAGGCAATAATTTATCGCCGATTACATAATTTTCGCCTATGTTAATTATCCCCGTATTCAATTTCAAAGACTTTTCGTCGGTGCGAAAAGTCTTTGTTAAAAAATTGGGATAACTTTTTACCATGTTTTACATGGCGAAAAAAAAGTGCAGAATTTATGTTTAGGGGTGCAGGCTTAAAAAAAATAGCATGTACCCTGGGACATGACCCCTAAAATGAATGTGTGTTAAAAAAAAGTTTTAAAAAAAAAATCGGGAGACCCCAAAAAAATTAACTTGAATTTTGGGGTAAAAAAAAAAAATGGGGAACAAAATTCTAAAGTAGCAAAACAGATTCCACAGGGGTCCCCAAGTATGTGGCAGGTGTTTTCTTTATTGCGGGTAGTAGCGACAGGTGCATTTTTGAAGAATTTTTAAAACTAACTTTAGGTACTTAAAAATATGCTTGCACCCATTTTCATGTACCCCAAATTTGATGGAAATAGTTTTTAAAAAAAAAATAATTTCATTGCTATTCTTCACCCCTTCTTCTTCAGCCGCATTTATGCACCTGCCGCAGCTATTACAAAACCCCACCTTCCTTCAGCAGGCAAAAATAGGAGTACCCATAGTGATCCCCCATGTCTAGACATCTTTAGGGTTGTCCCAGGAACAATTGCCAAAAATTCCCTAATTTTTGGCAATACTTAGCTTTCCGCCAGCTCCCATTTTTGCTGATTCCTAATTGAATACGGGGATAGTAGGTGTTCCCCAAGGTTCTGTTCTTGGACCTCTCCTATTCTCCCTCTATACTTCCTCTCTAGATGAACTCATCAGCTCTTTTGACCTCCATTATCATCTCTATGCTGATGATACTCAAATCTACCTTTCCTCCCCTGATCTCTCCCCCTCTCTTCTCACTCGTATCTCCAACTGTCTCTCTGCTATCTCTTCCTGGATGTCCCAGCGATTTCTTAAACTTAATATGTCTAAGACAGAGCTGATTGTCTTCCCACCCTCCCACATAACCGCACTTCCCACTATTTCTTTATCAATTGATGGAATAACTATCTCATCTAGTCCCAAGGTGCCCTGTCTTGGTGTTATCCTGGACTCATCCCTCTCCTTCAAACCACATATACAGAATATTTCACAGTCCTGTTGTTTCCATCTCAAAAATATTTCTAAGATCAGACCCTATCTCACCCAGGATGCTACTAAAACTCTCATACACTCACTGGTCATCTCCAGATTGGACTACTGTAACCTCCTCCTATCTAGCCTCCCCAAATCCCATCTCTCTCCTCTCCAGTCTATCGTTAATGCTGCTGCAGCATGGCTTATCTTCCTCTCCAAATGCTCTACATCTGCCTCCCCTCTCCTACAAGCCCTCCACTGGCTTCCCTTCCCTTTCAGAACCCAATTTAAGGTTCTCACGCTCCCTTACAAAGCCCTCACCCAATCTTCTCCCATATACATCTCTTATCTCATCTCCCTTCACTTTCCTCTCCGCTCTCTTTGTTCAACGAATGCACCCCACCTTTCATGCCAGCTGCTTACTTTCTCCCAGTCCCACCTCCAAGATTTTGCCCGCACTGCTCCCCACCTCTGGAACTCTCTCCCAATCCCCATCAGACTCTCCACCTCTTTGCAATCCTTCAAACGGGCTCTCAAGACCCACTACTTCATCAAAGCCTTCCAGCTATCATTCTAACTCCCTGCTACATGCTCCTTCCTCCCCATCTACCCCATCTGTGTCGAACCTGTTTGTCTTCCCCTCCCTTTTATAATGTAAGCTCTTATGAGCAGGGCCCTCTACCCTCATGTGCTTCTCCCTACTTTAGTTTCATCTACTTCTTACTTACCTCTAGGGCACCTAACACTTGGTTGCTTATGCTCTGTTGCTTATCTGGGTGTTATGGTCGCTAATGTAGCAATATATATTATCAATGTCCTGGTCCTGTACTGTATTGTTCTGTAAGTCACTTGTCTACAATTTGTTTATGTACTCTGTAAGGCACTGCGGAGCACTTGTGGCGCCATATAAATAAATGATGATAATAATAATAATAAAGAGGGCACGCGCCCGATACTTTATCCCCGTCAAACCTCCGATGTGGAGCAAAAAGTCCAGCACAGACTTTTCGCATCCAATTGAATACCCCCCATAGTCGATATGTCTAAGCCTAGAAAAATGAAAATACAAATAACATACATATAGGTCTACCTTATCAAGCAGTTGTTAATTAATGATTTAGCTGCATAATTGCCTGCGGGAAAAAACTATTAGCATGTCTTGAGGTCCTAACCGGACAAGATCTATATCGTCTACCAGATGGGAGTAATTGGAACAAATCATGGCCAGGATGGGCCACATCTGCCGCAATATTCTTGAACCGTTTCCTGACTCTAGCCAAATAGAGGTCCTGAATCGAAGGTAGGGCAACTCCAATAATCTTTTCTGCAGACCTGACTACTTTCTGTAGCCTTGCCCTATCACGTACACTAGTCACGCCGTCTCACACAAGGAACATAAAACAGACTTGATTATCACGGAGTAGAAGAGCTGCATAAATTCCTTTGGGAGATCAAATTTTCCTGAGCTGCTGAAGGAAATATAACCTTTGATGAGCCCTCCTAACAATAGCACATGTGTTCTTCTCCCACTTCAGGTCTAGAGAGATTGTTGCACCCAAGAATTTTAATGAAACCACCACTGATACAGCAACATTGGCTAAGATCAAAGGAGAAGCTCTAGCAGGCTATTTCTTAAAATCAATAATCATCTCCGCTGTCTTAGATGGATCTAATTCTAAGTTGTTCCTGCCACACCATTGTGCCAGCCAATCCACCTCTCTTCTATAGGCATCCTCGTCCCTCTCTCTTTATCAGGCCTATGACCGTGGTGTCACCAGCAAACATCAAAAGTTTAACTGATGAGTCCCCAGTGTCACAACTCTTGGGCAGATAGTGGAAGCAACCCATATGGAGGGAATTAGCTAGACCTATTCCTGAGGCGCAGAGTCTAATGTGCCAGCTGTATTCACCAGGCACCCTCCAAGAAGGTATGGACTTGGCTGCATCCAACACACAGGTCATGGCCCTCAGGTTAGGTTTCCCTACACAGGTGCTGGTGTACTTTAGACATAGTGCAGGAGATTAGCGTAGTCGACAAGCCAGGTCAGAACCATTACAGATGAGATGTACCAGTGAGCAGGCATAAGCAGTTCACAGGGAATAGTGGAGGTCAGAACCAGATATCAATGCAGAACCAGGGATCAGACAGAATCGGGGTCACAAACAAAGCCAAGGTCAAATCGGTAATCAGGATATGTACGGAATGCTGAAGTATGGTAATGAGCCTATACTCTTGCACTGGAGTGTTCACAGAGTCCCCCTTATATAGGCAGCTATCCTAGTCACTTCCTGTGACATCACAAAAAGGGACATGCATGGCCCTTTAAATCCCTAGCAGGTAGGCGCGCGCCCATAGGGAGCTGCACCCGCCTGCATCAGAGAGAGGAACAAGCAGCGGGGACCAGTGGCAGATGCCAGGAACCCCCCACCCGCTGTCCCTGCGCAGACCAGTGCCACCGGACCTAGTAAGTGTGTGCCGGTGTCCGGCGCATTGTGACACCCAGAAGTACAGTCGTTCGTATACAAGGAAAATAGCAGAGGGGAAAGGACACAGCCCTGAAGAGCCCCAATACTAGTCCTCCAGGCATGTGAGATAAACTTCCCCGCTTCAACATACTGTTTCCTTCCCACTATGAAATCCACAATCCAATAACACATGTATGCAGAAAACCCCAAATTAGCCATGTTAGAAGACAAAATCTCAGGAATCATGGTGTTGAATGCAGAACTTAAGTCCATGAACAGCAGCTTAACATAGGTCCCTGGTAAATCAAGGTGCTGCAATATATAATGCAGCCCCATATTGACAGCATCTTCAACTGATCTGTTTGTCCTATAGGCAAACTGCATAGAGTCCAACAAGAAGCCTATCTACCAACCGTTCAATGGTTTTCATGACTACAGACGTCAGAGCAATAGGTCTGTAGTCATTTAAGCCCGTTAAAGAGGACTTCTTTGGAACCGGCACAATTTTTGAACTTTTAAAGCAGGAAGGAACTGCACACTCCTCTAAAGACCTATTAAAATACCTGTAAGAACAGGAGCCTGTTGACTAGCGCAGGTTTTTAGGACAGAAGCAGACACTCCATCTGGATCAGGGGCCTTCCTGGGCCTTAACCTATTAAACAACCTGGCCAACTTGTCCTCACTAACCCGCAGCCCTGGTAGACTACTCCCAGGACCAGGAGAGGCAGGGAGAGGAGGTTCTTCTAATTTAGGGGACGGGTTGGAACCAGTTCAGAGCAAGATCAGGCCTTTCAAACTGACAGTAAAAGGCATTCAGATCCTCGGCCAAATGTTGGCCTGTGACAGTGAGAGAAAGCACTGACCTGCATGCCCTTCCAAACTGATGCAGAGTCATTGGCTGAGAATTCCCTTGTCAGCTTACCTGAAAAGCCTTTTTATGCAGCTCTGATTTCTCTGGCTAACAAGTTTCTTGCCTGATTATACCACACCCTGTCACCACTTTTATATGCCTCTTCCTTGGCACAACTGAGCTGCCTAAGTCTCGCAATAAACCAAGGTTTGGCATTGTTATAGGATAGAAAAGTTTTTGTAGGCACACACAGTTCCTGACAGAAGCCAACATATGATGTCACAACATCAGTTAGACCATCTAGATCAGTTTCTGTGGCCTCAGAAACACCCCAGTCAGTACATTCAAAACAGGCCTAGAGATCTTATTTAGCCTCATTAGTCCATCTCCTCACGATCTTAACCCTAGGCTTAACCACCTTCAATTTCTGCCTGTATCTCGGGAGAAGATTGACCAAACAGTGATTGGAGAGCCCCAAAGCTGCACGTGGAAAAGAACGATAGGCATCCTTTAAGGTAGTATAACAATGGTCCAACGTGTGTCCCTCTCTAGTTGGGCAGTTGACTTGTGTCTGTACCTCGGAACTTCTTTGCACAAGTTTGCTCTATTGAAGTCACCTAACACAATAACAAATGAGTCAAGAAATTTGGACTTCAAATCATATACAGTATCTGAGATGCCAGGTGATACAAAGCTTCATTAACACATGCCAGGGGAGGAATATATACCCCAGCCAGGATAAATTATACAAACTCACGTGGGGAATAGAATGGCTTACAGTTAATAATAAACAACTCCAAGTTCGAACTGCAAGACCAAAGCAACACAGTAACGTCCTTGCACCAGCCTTCATAATGTAAAAACAAACACCCCCACCCTTTGATTTCCCTGAAAGCTCCAAGATCCGATTGGCTCTAAATAGGCAGAACCCTGGCAGAAATACTAAGTCATCAGGGATAGAGTCAGAAAGCCAAGTCTCGGTAAAGCACATAACGGATGAGCCAGAAATGCTAGAACTGGTTCTCCCAAGCAGAAATGGGAGCTCATCCATTTTGTTCACCAGGAAGCGGACATTTGATAACAACACTGCCAGGAGAGCTGACCTATGCCCCCTCCATCTCCATTTCATCAGGTCACTGGCTTGTCTCCCCCTCCGGTGCTTCCCTCCTGGCTAAATTAACCTGGGACGTAACCTCTGCATCTCTGGCCCCTGCTCCACCAGCAGGCACTGCCATGAGCTCCAGTGGTAGTCCCAAACTTCCAACCCTTGGCACCCTCTGCCTCTGCAGATGCCTCCGGGCACATCATCAGAGCACAGGTCACCTGTGGCAGCCACCAGCTGCCCTTCCGGATGGGAACTCCAGGCAGCACCTTCCTCTTCCACCCGACATCCACTTCGGCCAAAAGTATGGAGGAGCACAGTGCCTTCTGGTCCCCCAGCAGCACTTGCACCTCCAGGGCCAGCGCAACCTCCATAGGGGCCTCCACATACAGACAGAGCCGCCCACCAGCAACCACGCAAACTCTGTGTGCAGGTATTGGACAGTCACCACTGATATGCCCCACAGCTCATCCCTGCTATACATGACATGAGCAGGGACTGGGCATCCACACTGCACAGCACACACATGTACAAGGTGCAGCAGCACCGAGCCAGCCATCTGCTGCTCTGCACTGAGGACAGAAATGTTGTAATTTATGAAAGTTGTTGTTATTTTCCATAACTGTTACTAGAAACAGCATTAAGGTCAGAGTGTTTTCACTTATATTCAATAAAGATGTTTAACATAAGGTAACTGTTGTTAAGGGTGTCATTGTTGAGCCTGGCTACTAGGTATAGATATATTTAGCTTCTGTATAAAGATATACTTCACTTCAAATATATAACAATTTCCTAAGTTCAATTACTGTTTTAGGCCTCGGTGGTGCATTGAATTATCTCAGACACAAGCCCAGGCTTGATAATTAGCACAATTCCAGTTGTATATTGAAGATTATGGTGAGACTGGTATCACTGTGAAAGTATCTCAGTCTCTCCATCCATTTCTACTGTTTGTTAATGTGTGTTATATTGTTTCTTTAGAGTGATAAGTAGGAAAAGTACTGATGAAACTGTATAATATAACTTTCCCTGGAACTATGGGCCTGATTTACTATGGATCGCTATTGCGATTGCAGCTGCGATTACGCAACACAGACCTGCTGCAATAATATGTTAATGTTTGCAATCACAAAGCCAGCATAGAGATGCCCACCACTGCTTTCACACATCCATAATACCTTGCAGTCCTGCTTATCCATTGGGAACATCGAGTAACATCGACACCTCACGCACAATTACAACAGGTCTGACCTTACTGAGAAATTGCTAACCTCATCACATGCAGTGCATATACCGTTGCAGTGGTTAATTTATGCACGCCCATGCAACAGCATTCAAATGGACAGGCACGCCTGTGTTTCTCCTAAAAACTCCCCTGTCACCACCCCCAAATACTGACATTCTGCCCCCTGATCTGTGATGGCTTTGTATCTATGTAAGTGATTGCAGTGTGACCACAGTGCCAAAACACGCACGTGCACTGCGATGCATAAGCACATACAGTATGCAACATCGGCCAATCTGCGTACACTGTTGCAGTTGCGATCCATATTGAATCAGGCCCTCTATCAATATATCATGATATAGTTTCCACGGGTTGGATACTGGATCCTGGCAGTTGGGATGCTGGTGGTCAAAATACAGACAGCGGAAATCTGACACAACTAGGTAAGTACCCTAACCCTCTCCGCAGCCTAATCCTTAAGCTCCCCCCCTGCAGCCTAACCATAATGCTCCCACCACTGCCTAACCCTAACCCTCCCCCTAGTGCCTAACCCAAACCTCTAAACCTAACCCTCCCCCTAACCTTAATACATATCATCAGTATGCTGGCTAGTCAAGATTCTTGTGCCAGGATTCCAACTGCTGTCTGGATAGTAACTACATCCTGTTTCCACAAAAAGTAATCTCACAGTGCCGCTAATGGTGCAGACTGACAGAATAGCTATAATTACTATGTTCCTTTAAGATATACGATGACTGCAGTAAATAGATTAAATTAGATTAAATTAGTCTTTCAGCCACTCAAGTACATTTCCTATAATGCTGGGTATTGTATCTTTCTAGATTTTTAGTACATTTAATGTTACTGTTTCTCCATTAGTGATGTTCCCATATAGGTCATCGATCATTTATACAGTGTCTATGTATGCAAGCTAGTGTGCTGATAAACCTCTAGTGGCTGAGGGATAAGATTTTCTGCTTGGTTTTTCTTGTGTATAGTGGGGCTTACCTCTGGTTTATTGCCCATGTGTCTCTACCCCACAACTTCTTACTCTGTTCCCAAAGTGCCTCCTGCTTTGACTGGATAAGTGTCAGTCAGGTGGGTCTCTCAGGCAGTCCTCTCTTAAACTGGTCTTCCCTGGGCTGCTGCCTCTTATGCTGTGACCCTCCACTGAACTTCCCCTCAGCAGGTTGGTCCTTCTCATGTTAGTGCTGGGTCACTGTCAGTCTCCAAAGCTCCTTATTCCTTTACTGCATTGGGCTGCAGTCTCCAGCAGTTGCCCGGTTAAACTTCTCCCCATCTTAAATGGATCCCTCTCCTTTCTGCTGAGGTAACAGCCCCCTCAGACTCTGTCCAGTTCCTTCTGCATGACTATTCAGTCATGGGTCATTACTCTTTCCTCCGCTGGTTCTCCCTACCAGGGGGGATTGGCTCCGGCTTTAGCACAGCACTGCCTCTCCTCTCTCTCCTCCTCAGTTCCACTTCCATGCCTCAAGTAGTGCTCCTCAGGTAAGCATCTCTCTCCCTCTGTTTCAAGGGAGCAGGACTCTTCTCCCCACCCCAACTCAATTGCCGCCTCTCAATCAATCCAGTGGCCTACAATGAAACAGCTCACTGCTGTTAGACCCTTGATTCCACATATTAAAGAGCATGGGCTCTTTCTCTCTTGATCAGGTACCTGCTTCCAACTCACTGCTCAGCGCAACGGGCTCTCCTTTATATCTCTCAACCACGAGACTCCACTGTGCTTCCTCCCGAGGGTGTGTTGCACTCTAGCTTCCATTACCTTCTACAGCATATGGGTTACTTCTAATAATTTCACTCTATCCTGCTGCTACCACCGTCACTACACATATACAGTACAATGCCAACAACTAAACAAAACATATGTATATTACATCTTATCACATATCCATCATGATAACCCTGAGTATTTCTGCATTGGGTAATGTAGAGAATCTAGCAAAAGGAAATTTGCAAAACTACCATATAAAACTCAAAAAGTAATCTCATTGGTTTCAGACATATTTTCCTATTATCTGAATGTCCGACGCATTTAAATGGACACAAAAAGCCCATATAAATGTATTGTTCATTAAAATGAATCGAGAAATTGCTAATATGAAAATAATCTAACAAAAAAAAATCTTTGGAATAATAATGTGCTGGAACAATTCTACAATAAGATTGCATTGTTTGGGGCTGAAGGTGAGTACTGTCACAGCTAACAGAAATCTGTCAGCATGTAATGTGAGTTTTTCCATTCATTTTTATAGGAAATACATTTAAATTGGCTTTCTGCATTCATCAAAAATGCATAACCCATTCAATGGGAAAAGCTGCAAGTTTGATCAGCAATGTAAAAAAACCTACATTTAAAATATTCCAATTTTGAAATAACGGATAATTTGGTGAATGAATTAATGATAATTATGATATATTTATGTTGACTTTATATAATTTTAAACAAATTTTAAGCAAAAATGCGTATTCAAAGATGCATAGTTACCTATAATTTCATTAAATCTCTCCATTAAAGAAAAATAATAATAATGAAGCCGCAAATATATTATGAAGCATTATCGCTTTTGTAAGCCATCTGACGTTTCTGTACTATAATAAAATATATAAATAAATGGATCAGTGCTTGTATTAAACGTTATTAAAACGACACTTTCAAAATTCTGAAATGAATCTTCTAATGAGTAGAGGACGGAGTCGCACATTGCATGAAAACATGTTTGAGGCCCAGGCAATTAATCTAAACAAGATTGAGCAGACTTCTTGGTACCAGGTTCTTCGGGTCACACTTGTTGAGCACAGGACGCACATTAGCAGCCTGCTTATTCTCTCCAGCAAACACTGCTAATCTTCTAGATACAGACTGGCTGGCAGACTAGAAGCTCATCCACGCTCGGCTGTGCTTACTGCTACATTTAATACTATGCATATCTGGAATGCATTGAGAAAGCCTTGCTGAAGATAAATTGAGATTGTTTTCCAATGTCTTTACTTTATAACAAAAGTTGCAATAATCCAAAGGAAATGATCTCAGGGACTGCTGAATTATATTGCTGTGGGCTACCCAGGACCCTAAGAATGACTATTGAAATAACAAAATTCTGCTGCCAGTCTTTAAAATAATGTTTGCTGTCTTTATAGAACAAAATTGTTTGCAGACAAAGCAACCGAGAAAGCGATATTTGCATCTCAAGGTTTATCGGGAAAAATGTCAACATTTAATTGATTTATTTAGTGTTTTTGTAACTGGAGCAAAATTTTCATAATCCTTACGTTGGTAACTTGGAAGAAGTCCAGATACATCTAAGACAGCCTTTATATGGTCTGACCCAGGTATTGGAGGACTTTATGAAATATGGCATTTTCATGAAAATCAGTTAAGACCACAAAATGGAAATCTCAGATGTGTGTAGATGTACAGTAAATCAATCCGAAAATCACTGACCCAACTGTATATCATGTGTCCAAAATAAACCGATACAGGTTGAGTCTCCCATATCCAAATATTCCGAAATACGGAATATTCCGAAATACGGAATATTTTTAGCATGACTGAGATAGTGAAACCATTGATTTTTGATGGTCCAATGTACACAAACTTTGTTTAAGGCACAAACTATTAAAAATATTGTATAAAATGACCTATAGGCTGTGTGTATAAGGTGTATATGACATATAAATGAATTTCATGTATCTACACAAACTTTGTTTGAGCCACAAAATTATTGAAAATATTGTATAAAATTACCTTCTGGCTGTGTGTATAAGGTGTATATAACACATAAATGCATTCTGTGTTTATATTTGGTCTCTATTCCTAAGATATTTCAATATGGTATGCAATTATTCCAAAATACGGAATATTCCGATATCCAAAATACCCCTGGTCCCAAGCATTTTGGATATGGGAGACTCAACCTGTATAAATAACAGATTACAGACTAAATAAATACACAGCAGCCACTCATTTTGAGTTGGTCGTTATAAATAAAAAATAATCTTTATACTGTAGCTTTTTTTTTTTTCTCTATTTTACTAATTTCTTTCATATTCCTTTCTAGGGATTGCATTTCTAATAGTTCTTCTATTACAGACTACATGTTTGTAATCTAGCATTCCTGGCACCTGGTTATACTTGTATTATACTTGCACTTAGTATATTTACTTTAGATTAGAGAGACTCGTGGGCTGGAATAAAATGAAAAAGAATAATTACTAGATATGTGCGGTTTTCCTGAAATACGAATACATCCGAATTTATGGGTCCGAGTCAAATTGAGTCCCATTTTGGAATCACTTTGGGGCTCTGAGTGGAACAGGGGGCCTGATTCAGCAAGGATCGCTATTCTGTTTATACGCATGCAACTTGCAAGTTGCTAATATCAGTGGTGATATGCAAAGATTTGCATTCACATTGCGATCGCAGCCTAACACAAGGACGCCCACTTCCCCTTACTGAAATCCATATACTTTGGCAACATAGTGAAATAATCGTCAACATCGAGTAACATCGGACCCATATGCACAGTTAAGGCAGGTCAGACCTCACTCAGGATTTGCTTACTTCAGCGCACGCTATAAGGCCTCAGGCTGCGTGTGGTATCGCAGTGGATAATTTATGCACTTCCATGCAACGGCGTGAAATGCATTGGCACACCTGCGTTCGCCTGACCACCCCCCCGTTACCACCCACAAACACTTCCAGTCAATCACTCTGCGATTGGTCTGCGCGGTCACTGTGATCGCAGTCCCGATCACAGTGGCTGGTTCGAGCAAGCGCACTGTGATGCATATGCAAGTGCACTGTGATGCATATGCATGCGCAGTACGCAACAATTGGCTGATTGCGTGCATATAAGCAACTGCGATTCTTGCTGAATCAGGCTCAGAGGCTTGGCTTGGTTCTGCTGTCAGTTCGGAACTTGACTATAAAAACCGAACTCGGGTTTTGGATTGTATGTAAACAAGTGCAAATTATATGCTGTTAGCTGTTTTTATAAATGTTTTAATCAATTTTAATTGAATTTTAAGGAATCCAAAACCCAAATCCAAACCAAAACACTTGAGTGTGTTTTTTTTTGCCAACACGATGAGGAATTAGAACCAAAACCAATATACAGTGGTCTGCGCACATCTCTAATAAAAATGCGACCAGGCATTCTCATAAATATCAGAACAGGTTTGTTTGCTTGAAGAATGATTTGTTAGCTGCTCACAGCAATAATGCCCTATCCCAGTATTTATGGAATCGGTATGTAATGCCGCCTGATCTATTCCCGGCGGACCAAATACAGACACCGGAAGCCTGAACAGTGAAGATCCCGACTAGGGCTGATAAGTACCCTAACCCTCCCTTAGTGGTGCCTAACCCTAACCTACCCAGGGAGGTGGCTAACCCTAACCTCCCCCCAGTGGTGCCTAGGCTTGATGCATCTCCCTAATATCCATGGAACTTTACCAATAGACACATGAGTATTGTACAGTTGTTCTACAATCTGAAAATATGTAATAGTGGCCAAACTAGCTCAGGTGTTAATATATTCCCCCTTAAACCCCCACAGAAAATAATGGAAAGTTACTGTACTAATGTAAAACGTGATTGTCTGAAAGCAATGCTGGACTCTGCCAGTGATTACTGTACACCTTATGTCCCTATATGCAGTTATTTCCTAGTTACAACAAAAATCGTATAATGTACAAATAATTAAACTTCACTACTTCCAATTGTGACATCTATAAATACTAGTAATAGTGTAATAAGGAAATAACATTGTGTTATTTCACAGTGAGGCCATAACAGAGAAGAATATGAAACACACAGAGAGTTAAGAAGAGGACTTAAGAGGTATAAGAGTGCCAAAATCACGGAGTATGTAAAAATCATGGAGTACCTGTTGAAAGAGAACTTAAAAAAATGTTGAGTAAAATGTAGAGTGGGGAAGATGATAGAGAAAATAAAAAAATAGAATGAAGAGATGTAGATGAGAGATGAAAATAATAGATAGATAGATAGATAGATAGATAGATAGATAGATAGATAGAGAGATAGATAGATATGAGAAAGATAGATAGATAGATAGATAGAAAGATATGAGATAGATAGATAGATAGATAGATAGATAGATAGATAGAAAGATAGATGTGAGATAGATGTGAGATAGAAACATTGTCATTTTACTAAGTAATTTACAAGTTTAGTGATAATTTATCAGGAAGTTAAATATTGTCTGTTATTAAGTATCAGGGCCGTTCATTATAAAGGTAATGCAGGAGATATCACAGATATCTCCCGCTTACCTTTCAGCTACTTGCAGTAAGTTGGATACTTAATTGTGTGGTGCCATTTGGCCCCTGACATTGAATAGGCCCCTTGAAGTGATAAATGGTGCTGGCCAGGTGAAAAACATAAGAAAAAGAATAGAAAGTGAATACAAGCAACTTTCGCAGGAGGATCAACCATAATATACAGAAGTCCCAAAAATAGATTGTATCTGGACTCTGAGGACAAAGTTCTTCCATCAAGAAAACATTTACTAGTTACAAGAAACAATGATAATTACAAACTGAATTTTGGAGATACATAACACCATTTTGCTAATATTAAAATGCTACCAAATCAACACTACCAACACAGAAATTATAGGTTATGATTTTGACTGATTGCCCAATTACTACAATAGTGGTAACAATACTGCCTTTGAACTAGGGGTGTGCACCGGCCACTTTTCGTGTTTTGTGTTTTGGTTTTGGTTCTGGAACTTTCTTCGTGTTTTGGATCTTGATTGGTTTTGCCAAAACCACCCTTCCGTGTTTGTGGGTTTTTCTGCTCCTATGCTATTATTAACCTCAATAACCTTCATTTCCACTCATTCCAGTCTATTTTGAACACCTCACACCTCACAATATTGTTTTTATGGCCAAAAGGTTGCAGCAAGGTAACTGGATGACTATGCTAAGCGACACGAGTGGGCGGCACAAACACGTGGCCTATCTAGGAGTGACAGTGCAGTGGCAGACAGGATGGCAGTTTGAAAAACTAGGCCCCAAAAAGTACATACTGCAAAGAAAAAAAACTAGGTGCAAGATGGAATTGTCCTTGGGCCCTCCCACCCACCCTTATGTTGTATAAATAGAACATGCACACTTAACAAACCAATCATTTCAGCGCCAGGGTCTGCCACATGACTGTGGCTGAAATGATTGGTTCGTTTGGGCCCCCACAAAACAAGCTGGCAATTAATGTGTCCCTGCACAAACTGGTTCTACGGAGGCAAGATGTCGTCCTCATCCTCCTCATCCACCGATTCCTTGGATAAAACAGGAAAAAGGGATTTAGGTGTCCCTGGACTGCTTACGGTCTTAGCCAAAGCTTCTGAACTTGACAGTAACTTTTTATGAACACGCTGCAGGTGCCGTATAAGGGAGGATGTTCCTAGGTGGTTAACGTCCCTACCCCTACTTATTTCACCTTTACATATGGTACATATGGCAAGACAGTTGTTGTCCAGATTTGGATAGAAATATTGCCAGACCAAAGAGGTGGAATGTTTGGTCTTCTGCCCAGGCATGACCGTGATGGGCTTTTTCATCCCATGGACAACAACTGTCTCCCCTGGAGCCTGATTTAAACAAACCACATCACCATCAGGATCCTCCTCGCCAACTTCCTCCTCAGTGCCAGCTACACCAGTATCCTCATCCTGTTGTACTTCAACAGTGACATCTTCAATTTGCATATCAGCAAGTGGACTGTGGGTGCTCCTTTCAGCACTTGCAGGGGGCGTGCAAATGGTGGAAAGAGCCACCTCTTCCCGTCTAGTGCTGGGAAGGTCAGGCATCGCAACCGCCACCACACTTGGACTCTCCTTGGGGATTTGTGATATCTTCTTAGAACGCACAGTTCTTCGCTGTGCTTTTGCCAGCATAACTCGTTTGATTTTTTTAGCGGGAGGAGGGCTTCCATCATCATGTGAAGCTGAACCACTAGTCATGAACATAGGGAAAGACCTTCGCCGTTCCTTGCCACTCCGTGTCGTAAATGGCATATTGGCAAGTTTACGTTTCTCTTCAGATGATTTAAATGTTTTTTTCAAGGTAATTTTCCTGAACTTTGGCATTTGGGATTGTATGTGCCCTCTACTATGACATTGGGCATCGGCCTTGGCAGACGACGTTGATGGCATGTTATTGTCTATGTCATGACTAGTGGCAGCATCTTCAGCACTAGGAGGAAGTGGTTCTTGATCTTTCCCTATTTTATTTTTATCGGAGAAAGTTTGGTCCTCCATTTATGTTATATTGATATATACGTGCGGCTAAGGCACACACAAACACAGAAAATAATTTTTTATTTTTGTTGGAGACTAGTGCACTTTGTGGGTTACACCACCCTTTAAGAAATTAGCCAGCCGGCCCTTTACTTATGAAACACAGGCGCACGCTTGGCGCTGCTCCTTTGTTGATGCACGTGCAGCTACAGCCCACACAATTCACAAACACAGAAAATATTTTTTTATTTTGTTTGGAGTGCCCTTTGGGGGTTACAGCACCCTTTAACGGACAAGCCAGCTGGCCATTTATTTATGGGACACAGGCGCACGCTTGGCACGACTTTGTTGATGCACGTGCGGCTACTGCGCACACAATTCACAAACACAGAAAATATTTTTTTATTTTGTTTGGAGTGTACTTTGGGGGTTACAGCACCCTTTAACGGTCAAGCCAGCTGGCCCTTTACTTATGGGACACAGGCACACGCTTGGCACTGCTCCTTTGTTGATGCACGTGCAGCCACAGTGCACACAATTCACAAACACAGAAAATATTTTTTTATTTTGTTTGGAGTGCCCTTTGGGGTTACAGCACCCTTTAACAGACAAGCCAGCTGGCCATTTATTTATGGGACACAGGCGCACACTTGGCACTACTTTGTTGATGCACGTGCAGCTACTGCGCACACAATTCACAGACACAGAAAATATTTTTTTATTTTGATTGGAGTGTACTTTGGGGATTACAGCACCCTTTAACGGTCAAGCCAGCTGGCCCTTTACTTATGGGACACAGGCACACGCTTGGCGCTGCTCCTTTGTTGATGCACGTGCAGCCACAGTGCACACAATTCACAAACACAGAAAATATTTTTTTATTTTGTTTGGAGTGTACTTTGGTGGCTACAGCACCCTTTAACAAACAAGCCAGCTGGCCCTTTACTTATGGGACACAGGCGCTGCTCCTTTGTTGATGCACATGCAGCCACAGTGCACACAATTCACAACCACAGAAAATATATATTTTTTTTGTTTAAAGTGTATTTTTGTGGGTTTCATCACCCTTTAATGGACAAGCCAGCCGACCCTTTACTAATGGGACACAGGTGCATGCTTGGCGCTGCTCCTTTGTTGATGCACATGCAGCCACAGTGCACATAATTCACAAACACAGAAAAAATATATATTTTTTTGCACTTGGGGGGAGCACCCCTGATGGACAGAGCACCCCCTGGACAACACTACAGCACCCCTTTAGGACTGGGACACTGCACAGGACATTGGAGTGGACACAGCCCCTATGGACAACTGACTGCACAACACAGTCCCTATGGACTTTGAAGGAGTTGACACAGCCCCTATGGACAACAGCAGCACAGCACAGCACAACACTACACTGCACTACACTACACAGCCCAGCCAGCCCTAACTCCCACCCTCCCTCTTCACTGTCCACAGCCGAGTGAGAAAATGGCGCCGATGCGGGTACCTTATATAGGATCCAAAACCCGCGAGACCCAGAAGGCGGGATGATGATGTTTTGCCTTGATTTCAGATCCGAGTCAGGCGGGAAAAGTCGAGCCTGACTCGGATCGGCCTCGGATCGGGAGGCTCGGGGGGGTTCGGATTTCAGAAATCCGAACCCGCTCACCCCTACTTTGAACCTTTTGAATACCCCTGCCTATACCTTCTAATATCCTTCCTATAAACCTCTAAGGATGACGCTATTTTGTGTACGCAGTCTTACAGTAAATAAAGACTCCAGACCTAGAACCTGTGGTTCCAAAGCACAAAGTATTATTGAAGTAGAAAGTACAGCAGTTACACGCTATGATCCTCATATAATCTTAGCGCAAATAAATTATACAGACCCAAGTACAGTTATACATACGCAGCGCTCTCTGGTCCAGATGTAGGCATCAGCAAGAAACCCCTCATCAATCAGCATTCAGCACGAAGACTAGGAACCCAGGGTCAGAGCACACATATTTATAACCCCCAGAAATAAACAACACAATAGAGAAGTTTGTTGCTAATACCATTGGTCCTAAAGGAGAGGGCATATGTTACAAGGCATTTAACAGGTTGGTTCAAAAAGATACAATCCAGCCTCTAACAACGGGTGGTCTCTGGTTTCTCGCCTCATGCAAATCCTAACAGTTGTTCATATAATGTACATTTTGTTGCTTGAAGTCTCTGCAGTCCATAAGTTGAGAATGCATGTTGCGATCTCTCCATCGATATTACCGGAATACTGTTGAGAGAGTACATATCAGTACAATACCAAACATGGCTTACTTATCACGTATAAAACCTTAGTTATGAAATAATCTTTATTTCATAACAATTATAATAAATGTGCATACTTGAATCTTATACCTTAAAGCTTATGGAACCTTGTATGTGAATATGTAATGTGTGAGTATGTGGGGTTTGATGTAAAGACGCTAGTTAACTTGGGGCAGATGCGTGTGCATGAAGCTAATATTTGGTGTTTTCATACAGAATCTTATGCATTCGCTAATATGCGACTAGTTAACAGCGCTATTGTGCATATTAATGTGTGTATGAGAAATGGTGTAAGATGCAATCGCATTATGCTAATAGTAATATTGCCACATGTACTAAAGTGTGAGTTTATCTAAAATGGTGCTTAGGTGGCCATTCGCAAAATGGCGTCGCTGCGATCCAATTTTAAACTGATCTTGTCTCAGCCAATTATCCAGCTTTGACAGTGGACATGATAGTACCATTTAGTTATTTGTTGCACAAATTTATAATATGCTGATCTTTCAAGCATAATTTATATATACTACGGAAAATTGTATTAAAATTCAAAATTTGTAATTAGTGCTAAATTATCAAACCCCAAGTCGTTTCCCTATAATAAGTGTTCAGCTTATTTAGGAGTCTCTCTGAGTCAGGGTAAGCAAAAATGAAATTAGTACAGAGTGGACCACTGACCAAACTCTGACATATAGAACTTCAGAACCTTCATGTGTTTTAAATTGTGGTCATTAAACAGAAATGCTACCTGTACTTTATAGAGGTCTATAGTATGTTCTCTGGATTGTATATTAATTTTTAACATGAACTGTGCATGTTATAGAATATCTTACAAGGCTTTTTTTTATTAGGCCTACATATTAGTCTATAGGATTTCTCTGTATTGCATATTGGTTACAAGAATGCTCTCTGAACTGTACATAGGTTACTAGAATGTGTTATGTAGAGCATAAAGGTAATTAGAATGGTCTATTTATTGTTGAACTGAACAGGAATTAGTTTTAAGCATGTACAAAGTTGAAGCACAACAGAACTTGGCATGGGTAGAAAAATCCATGACCCCTGCATTGTAGCACTTTCTATACAGACTTAGGGGTACATTTACTAAAGTGAGAGTTTTTAGAAGTGAGTTTTAAAAGTGATGTTGCCCATAGCAACCAATCAGATTCTACTTAACGTTTAACTAGCACGTTCTAGAAGATAATAGCTAGAATCTGATTGGTTGCTATGGGCAACATCACTTTTAAAACTCACTTCTAAAAACTCTCACTTTAGTAAATTTACCGCTTAGACTCATTCGCACACAGATGTATAAATGTCGCAAATCAAAATGATATGTGCAATCCAGCAAAAAGTGGTTTTGTTGCTTTCTGTTGTTTTATTTCTGTGAATAAGATGTACATTTTGAGCAAAAAAGATGTTCGGTGGGTCTGAGTCACCTAGGAACTGTCTCGCAGTGAGAGGCTGTTTGGCAAAGTGTATGAGTTTTATCTTCTCCTGCTGGTTTTTCAGTATATTAATTAAGGGTAAGACCTGACTCAGGCTGGCAGATGTATGCTGGATAATTTTCTACTTAATTAAAACATTTCGTGAACCTATGCACTAGGTCCATTTTTACTATTTAAGGGATCGCAGTCACAGTCTGAGACATGCCCCAAAAACTGTCGCAACACACCTGCATTTGAGTCATCACCTCCCTGTTGCCTGCCTGTCAATCATCGTTAATGACACTAGATGCAGCAGTGCAGTGTGATTCAAATGCATGTGCAAATTACTGATATTCACTCAACTGTGTAAACATCAGCATTGTGTCCAGGGCAGTAACTAGGGCTGTGTGGCCGCCCGACCCAAAAGCTATATACCACCAGGTGCCTGCTGCTATGTATTAGTAACAGTATACCTGGGTACTTTACTGCAGTGGCAGCCCTGCCCATCACTCTCAAGCTGCTCTGGCTCCCAATCCATCTACAGGGACGGGAAAGACATCCTGACATCTCTCCTCAGCTCCCACAGTTCCCAGAGGAGCTGTGTGCTAAAACTTGGGCGCACAGGAAATGGCGGCTGTGGCAGCATGACAGGTCCGGTGGTGGAGGTGTCCATACATAGAAGGGTGCAGTGTAAGTATCAGTTAGACACACTGGACTCCAGTGCACAGCAGGTACACAGGTCTAAGCTTATATAAAAAAAACTGTAAAGTATTATGCAGCAGTTTCAGGAGCTCACTGGAACCACATATATTTACTATATTACTTTAGACCATGGGGATATTTTTCATCTACACAGCAGATTTCATGTCAGTAATCTAAGTTAAGGACACTGCTGCCAGCCTATATTATTAGAAAATTGTGTCCTACTGTACATAGATTAATACATTGAGTTCAACTGATTATTAAATGTAAATTTCAGTATCCATCAAGATATTCGATCTATGGGCCTGATTCAGAGCCACTAGTAAGTGGCAGCTCGTTCGCTCCGAGTGATGTTTGCCCAACTGCGCATGCGTACGGATCGTTATACGCATGTGCGAACCAGTCAGTGCGGCCGAAATTCATGTGCTCGCAAAATAGCGAATGCCTGCTAATTTGAGTGACAGGATGAGGCATATGTGGGTGGTAACAGGGGAAGGTGCTTGAAAACGGGGAGTGGAGATCCGATCGCAGGCGTGCTTAAAGGTCAAAGCGGGCGTTTTATGGGTGTGCATATTTAAAACAGCAGCGTCATTGACCACGTCACTGGGTTATTTTATAGCCAGAACTGCTCGCAAAATTGTGGTAGCAAAAAAACCCCACAAGAATAGCGAGCAGCTCATACCCTGTTCGATGTACTCGATTAATCTAATAAATAGCGGACAAGACGTAGGATGTGAGCGGACAGGGGGCGTAGTTTCCCAAAAAACGACCGCAAGTTTTGTTCCCTCATTCAGACCTAGAGGCGTGAACAGACCGCAAACAGTGAACGGCTCATTTGAGCAGCCACCCCTATTTTCTGGACGAGCGAGCGCAAATAGCGACCGGCTCTGAATCAGGCCCTATGTACATACCTTCCAGCATTTAAAAACACAAAATGGGGTCAAACAATATTAACTGCCAAGAGCCCCAGGACTAGACCTCCACAGCATCATTTGCCATGGCCCCTCCATTGTTGTAAAATATCAGAAATATCAAAATGTGACATTGGGGGTGGGGGGCACTGATGCTTTTTCTTGCACATGGTGGCAAAATGTCTAGTTACAGCTTTGATTGTGTCCATATCTGAATCAGGCCCCTCTATACATTATAAAACATTAAATAGTTAAAAAAAAAATTTTATTAATTTAATTGTGACATTTTATAAAGGCTCTGTGTAATGCATGTGTATTACTTTTACTTAAGGTTAGATAGGCACCTTTAAACCTTCTTTTCTTTACATTTGTTTATGCTTTGCATTTACAGATCACAGTCTCAATGACAGCTGCTAATCTTTTTACTATGATAAACAACTGAGAACTAGCTCCTAGGTTTCTCTGCATAACGTAGATTTTACAAAAATAGATCTTTTATTCAATACCCTTCATAACAACCTCTCTTACCTTTCCTTTCCACTTCTACTTATTACATTGCACCAAGGCAAACATGAATTTGAATTATAGGAGAGTGGCACATATTTTTTTATTAATAATAACATCAATAATAAATTTTTATTAATATTATTCAGTATGATAGTTGTTTTCCACTTATAGATAAGAGTTCCTGTCCTCTCTAATTCTCACAATTGTACCATTCACAAGTAAAATAATTAATTTGAAAGATATATAAGATCATCTTAATTGACTCTTTTAAAAAGGATGAGCAATCTAGATTTAAATGCCAAGGTTACACGTGTATAATGAATAAAGGATTTTTCTCTATGCTGCTATAACACAAAGGAAAAAAATATATGCATGCAGACTATTAACTATATAGCACAGTGGCCAGTATATTGGTTTTAGACTTGTGCCAGCTGCATTTTATTGCAAGTTTTATTGTTAATATAGGGATGTATCAGATGCCTCATTTGTCCTTGTATTTTAAATATTTCTGAAAAAAGCTCACTTCTTGTTTCATATCATAAAGTGAGGTATATTACATGCAAATTAAAATTTGATCAAATTTCCAATTGGTCATAATTTCTATATTTTTTTCTAAAATATTCCATTACATCATCTACATTGCTCAAGCTTCAGATTAGGGCCAAATGCCTTTAATTTTTTTGCCATTGCTTGGCCAGTCAGGATATTCAGAAAAGGCCTCATCCCCTGATATACCTTAGAGACTCGTCAAAGTCATATGACTTAAGGAAGAATTTAACTCTTGAGCGCAGGTTGAACAGGTGAATCTATGTTTAATACCAGTGTTCCAAATATCTCGCTCTATGTTAGAACCAATTGTCCAATAATGGTAAAAGTGAATGGTCTGACAAAGGTATATATCTTTCAAAAATATTCATATATTCTAAAATGGAGGTATTTTGAGTAGATGATGTCTCATAGGCTTGTGTCAATTCAAGTTTTCAAAGTATTACACGTTTCATGGGTCACTGCCAACTTCTTCAGATATGGAAAAGTGTTCATGATAAAAGTGACATACTTTGTTGTGTGTCAGTATTAGGTACTGTATCCAAAAGTTTTCTATTTAGTGCAGTGAAACAGCATGTGTTCTGCTCATTGTCCCACATGGGACTCCAAATCTGAAGAAGTGGGCAGCGACATGTGAAATGCATAATGCTTTGGAAACTAAAATTACCTCTATTGGACTATTAGTTCTAACATAGAGAGACTGATATCAGAATTTTTGGTATTCAACATAGATTCATCTAGCCAACCTGCAAACAAGAGTTAATTCCTTTTTTACAGTGTTACCCCAAGTGGATTCTGCGTTCCCCTTACAACTTACAGTGGGTGCAATATGGACTAAGTTACTACTGTTTGAGGGTGGGTTAGGGTTAGGTACCCCCGGGGGTAACTTAGGGTTAGGCACCCCCCGGGGGTAATTTAGGGTTAGGCAGCGGGGAAGGGGGGGTTAGGGTTAGGCACTTAGAGGGGGGATTAGGGTTAGGCACCCCTAAGGAGGGTTAGGGTTAGGTTAGGTTAGTTAGTACTTACCTATCCACGATCGGAATGTCCAGCGCTGTTGGGCTTCTGCTGCCGGGAACTCTGCTGGTGTCGGCCAGGCGCTATTTCATACCGATTCCCTATAGAATATGACTGAGCCGCATCACGTGTCCCACCACGCAACATTTACTGAATTTACACTGCCAAAAATTTGATAAAAGTACAAATTCTAAGCACCCACACTTAAACCTACTTATGTGTGGCTGTCATGTAAAAAAGTTGTTAAAGTGCAAAACTAGCTATCCGTGGCACAGGCTAAGGTGTAAAACTAGCTATCCGTGGCACAGGCTAAGGTATAAAACTAGCTATCCATGGCACAGGCTAAGGTGCAAAACTAGCTATCCATGGCACAGGCTAAGGTGCAAAACTAGCTATCCATGGCACAGGCTAAGGTATAAAACTAGCTATCCATGGCACAGGCTAAGGTGCAAAACTAGCTATCCATGGCACAGGCTAAGGTGCAAAACTAGCTATCCATGGCACAGGCTAAGGTGCAAAACTAGCTATCCATGGCACAGGCTAAGGTATAAAACTAGCTATCCATGGCACAGTGTCTAAGCTGCACCATATAGTGTAAAAAAGCTAGGTGAATAAGGATACATCTGTATGTGAAAGAAATACCTTTAATAATGCACAGTAAAAACACAAACTAGGGCATTTAAATATTAAGGTGTTGCATCAAGCATTTTCCTAATGCCTGCCATGAATCAGGGTCTTAGCATTCCTTACATCCCAGATACATCTCCCTGTGATTAACTAGTGCACCTGTGTGCTCACCTGGTTTAGCCAGGCAAATGGCTATTGGTTCCTGGGAGCAACCCATTGCTTGAACAATGTTTTTTGTCCCAGGATAATTCTAGGCTCCAGGCTTACTCCTGTATTCTGTGATCATGTCCTCTGTGACTCTATCTGCTACTTCGTGTATTCTCACTATCATCTGCCGCTGAGTATCGTCACCTGCCACCACCGCAGCTTCCATGCTGTACACAGACCTGCTTCTTCCACTTGGTCAGACAGCAGGTTTACAACTACCAGCATCTCCACCTGCCACTGTGTAGCATCACATGCATACAGACCTGCCTTGCCTTCCATCTGCCGCTGTGTTCAGTTACCTGTGCTTAGTGGTTGTCCAGGTTATCAGGTTATACTATTGTGCTGACCTTCAATTGGCTTCCCTGCACTATGTGCTATTGTCTTGGCCTGGTACAGAGAAGGGTGCTGGATCCAGGGCTTGGGTTCAGTGTGCAATATATACGGTCTGTACACTGAGGTGTCCCGTAAGCTCTATAACTTTTCCTGACTCTCAGTTTCTGAGATCCTCACTGGTTCCAGACCTTGCATCTGAGCAGTACCAGAGTTACAGCTTCCGCAAGTTATCCCCTGACTACATAAGACTCCAATTCCTAGCTTGAGTTCTGAGTTCCTATCTACTATACTGTTCTGAGTTCTGGGGGTCACCCTTGTCCCTGGAGGATATTCCTGGTCTTACTGGCCTTCACAGGTCACTAGACGAGTGGACCTGGACTGTTCACTTTGGTACCTGTCCAGTGTCCATGCATATCACAAGTCTGTGGTTCTTACACTATCACTAGTGTACCTGAGCTCCTGTTCATACCCATGAGCAAAAGTATCATTAAGCCACCTCATTACCTATACATGTCAGTCATACCTAAGGGTCCCGAGCCAGTTCTACATAATACACATACCAGGAGAATACCCCTACTGCTGTCCCAGTTGCCACAAATGCATTAGACTGCATATGTGTCCACATACATCTAGCCTCCTGGCATGGTTAACAGCCCTTCTAGCCATGCTGTTACGTGGCTCGGTAGCACCGAGCCTCTTTTTGTGCCACTATTTCCTTGCCTATGTTCTGAGAGCCTAATCGCTATTCTGCTTATACGCAAGCAATGCAGTTGCTAATATTATTGGGGATATGCAAATGCGATCTCAGCCTAACATAAGGACACCCACTACCCCTTACACACATACGTTTAGTTGGGCAACATAGCAAAATAATATCGAGTAACATCGGACCCATACGCACAGTTAAGACAGGTCAGACCTCACTCAGGATTTGCTAACTTCAATGCACGCTATGAGCCCTCATGCTGCTTATGGTATTGCAGTGGCTAATTTATTAACTCCCATGCAATGGCGATGCAACGCACTGGCACGCCTGCGTTCACCCGACCACCCCCCCATCACCACCCACAAATGGCACTTCCTATCAATCGTTGTATTCTGAGTCTGCGTAGCCTCTGCAAACACATTTCCCATGGCAATTGCTAGTCTGCACACACAGACTGCGATGCATTCGCATTCTCACAATTTGAAATGAAATTACTGATTCCGTGCGTCTTTGCTACTGCGATCCTTGCTGAATCAGGCCCTGTGTACCACTGCGGTTGTATCTGCATGCAAAATGTTACGGTACACTCACAGTTTAACGCAGCTTTTCTCATGCAGATACAGCCGAGTATCTTTTTGTGTGACTTTTTTTCTTTAAAATGCGTATGCCTTATTCACAAAGTGATGTGAATAGGACGCATAAACATCTTATGTTGATTGAAATTATATGTGGTGTGCCTATATTTTGCGGGTGTATCTGCATGCGAAATGCTACGTTACAGTTTTCCATAAATACTCCCTTATTGAGTGAGCATTTATGTAACTTTGGGCCTGATTCACTATGGATCGCTGCTCTGCTCATATGCACGCAACGCAGTTTCTAATATCAGCGGTGATATGTAAATGTTTGCATTCACAATGCGATCGCAGCCTGACATAAGGACACTCACTTCCCCTTACTCACATCTGTATACTTGGCCAACATAGAGAAACAATTGGTAACATCGAGTAACATCGGACAGTTAATGAAGCCCAGACCTTAATCAGGAATTGCTTACTTCAGTGCACGCTATGAGGCCTCAGACAGCCTCTGGTGTCACAGTGACTAATTTATGCATGCCCCTGCAATGGTGTTGAAACGCACTGGCATGCCTGCGTTCGCCCAACCACTCCCCATCACCACCCACAAACGGTACTTCCTGCCAATCACTCTGCCAGAGGTCTGTGTAGCCTTTGCGATCACAGTTTCAATTGCAGCGACTGGCTTGCACACTGAAATGCATACGCATGCGCAGTGTGAATTAATCGACAGCTTGCGTGACTATAAGCAACTGCGTTCCTTCTGAATCAGGCCCTGTGGCCTATACAGAGATCAGAGCCATAGCTAGGATAGTGAGGCCAGTGCCATTGCACAGGGCACCACAGGTCAGGGGGCACTGTTTGGGCCTGTCATATTTCTGTTTCTTATCATTCTTGCTTGTAGCTTCCTCTTATTTCATACCCAGCATCTCCTGGCCTCTCCTATCTCTTCCCTGGCCCTTCCCCATGAAGCCATGGCCCTTTTTTGGGTGCATTATGTCCCTTTGAAAAATGATGAGGGTGCCAATGCTCATTCTGGTACAGGATACCAAAAAGTCTAGTTACGGCTCTGCCAGAGATAGAACTACTGTAAGTGTATATATCCCTGTTTCCAAGTGTATAATTTTTACCAACTATACCATAGACTGGTGCAATTGCACACTGGTAATGACGACAAGTAGCAAACAAATGGCCTTATTCAGACCCGGTCGCAAGCGCTGAGCACTCGCAACCGGGTCGACGTTTGCCCACTGGGCATGCGCACGTCGGAGCCGGCTCCGCACCAAAGTGGGCGAGCTGTAGATGGGGATTAACAGCTCTCCCCATTTGGGAGGCTGGCAGGGGGGGTGGCCGGCCAAACGGAGGCATTCCCAACGGAATGCTTGCCGTTTGGGGGTGGCCCCACTGACATCAGCAATGATGTCAGTGGGGAGCATCCTGCTCGATCAGAGCAGGAAGCTCCCTGGGCTTGCGCTTGCCGAGACCCAACCTTAGGGTCTCTCCGCAAGCCCTGATGGTCGCGATGGTCCTGACCATCGCGACCATCAACCTGGTCGCTCGCTAGAGCTGTGGGTGGTGACCCACAGCTTAGCTAGCGACTAGGAGGCCGCACTTCACACCACAAGCGGCCGCCCTCATTCAGAGCGACCGCTTGTATCTAGCGATCAAGTCTGAATGAGGGCCAAAGTGCACAGATAGGGACGAGCTGACCATAAAGTACATACAACTCTGTATAAGTACAAAGGCATGCATTATTCCATGAATGCTATAGGGCCAGCTTGTGTTCAACTCAGCATTAGGCCGTCTATGCGTATTTGAAACATTCAAAGTCTTTTTTTTCTCAGGATAAATGCAGAATGCCAAGTCCGCCTAGCAGAGGTCATTTAATATTCATTTGTAAGTCTAAATCTCTTGCGCTTACCATAATTACCAATCAGTTTTACACGAAGACTAAAATTAAGACCCATTATTTTAATTTAGCACAGAATTAAATGGATTAATTAAACATGTAGAAGGGGCATCTTCAGCCGAACAGATCTAGCCGATAGCAAGGAAAACAAAAAACAATTAGGAAATCACAAATAACCTCGGAGCGTGGGTGCCACACATCATTGTGGACCTAGCAGAAACTAAAAACAATTATAGGCTTTTCATGTTCTAACGATCAAACTTTTCTGAGTTGATGATTACAATAAATTACTTTTTTTGTTCAACAAATCATAAAAAAATGTAATTGATTATTAAATGCAAAAAGCCTGGTCGCTAGGCCTATTCTATGAAGTTAGCGCATTTCTATTTTCATGTTAGTTGTAGAAGGTCATATGAGTTCCTCTGTATAGAATCGGATTAACTGAATATTTTATATACAGAAACTATCTTAAATAAAATATGTTTCAGAGGTCACGTTTCAATTCAAGTTATTGAAAAAAATGTTTCTCACAATCTTTGTACTTCGTTTCTAAGCAGCCTCACAGGTCAAGCGAACTTCCTGATGTGTTACCAAATTGACAATGAATGCCTAATCAAAGCCTTTGGCATTTATAACCAGCCTAAATTCTGAGAACTGTAGGGGTGGAGTAAGATGTTTTAAAAAGAAACCTGTTAGTTGTAACATTTTTATACATACAAACTGTTTAAAAAAAAAATAAAAATCAAGTCTCTTAATTAAACTTTATAATAATATATATTTCCAGGAAAGATTGAGTTTGTTTGAGGGGCAGTGGATATCTGCCAGCAAGCAGTAAAATAAAATAATAAGAGCTGAAAGAAGACATTTATTTCTGTTTTAAAAAATATCTATGGGTATATTTACTAAAGTGCAGGTTTTTAGAAGTGGAGATATTGCCCATAGCAACCAATCAGGTCTACTTTTCTTTTATATAGCACCTTCTAGAAGATAATAGTTAGAATCTGATAGGTTGCTATGGTCAACATCTCCACAAAAAACGCATTTTTGGGGCATATTGCATTAGCCTGCGAAAAATCAAGTACTTTTCTCATGCCGGACTATACGCCATCGTCGCTGGTTTTCCATGCGAAAAAGTATTGCGCACGTCCCCGCTTATCCTCGTATTCAATTAAAAATCAGCGAAAACGGAACCTGGCGAATACGGATTTTTGCAAAAAGCCCTGTCAAAAATTGGGAAAACAGTCTGTACCCCTCGAAAAGCTGCACTAACATAGGGGATCACTATAGGGGTGTTGTAGATAGTACCCCAATAAAGCTAATCTGGGTACTTAAGTTTTCTCAATAGCTTGCTATTAGCGTCTTTGCATAAGTGGTTAAGAATGGCATTAAGCAATATTTTTTCAGCAAAATAACTAGTCCCAGCAAATTTGGGGTACATGAAAATGGGTGCTAGCATATTTTGAACTCGCTACTCTGAAGTTTAAAAAAAAAAAAAAAAACACCTACCGAAAGCACCTACAATTCCAAAAACGCCTGCCCCATACTTGGGGAAACCCTGGAGTCCATTTCGCTTTGTTTTCTTTCCCCCCCAAAATTAAAATGTTTTTTTGGTGTGTTCGATTTTGTTTTTTTTTAAACACTATAGCTTTGGGGGACTAAGTTTGCACCCCAAAATCCCAATTCTGCACTTTTTTCCATCTGATTTCATAGGCAAATCTTTTTCGCCTATACCAATGCATTGACTTTCTGCGTAGGCGAAAAGTCTTTGGAATTGAATACGGGGATTAGTTTTCGCTTGGCGAAATGAGGCCATCGGCGAATCTTATTCTCAAAAATGGCTTATTGCGGCTAATTGAATATGCCCCTTAGTATCATATCTTTAGTGGAAGTCTCTGCACCAATCTCATCTGTGGACTTTCCAGTTCTCTGTGCACAGTTCTGCAACCAAGATCCACCTTCTACTAAAGTGTGCTAGTTCAAACACGATGTTATCCTGCTTCATAGCTAATTGCCACCTGTCTTACTCAGCTACATTGTGCTTCACAGACTCCAGCTATATTCCATCCTACCTGCAGATGGTGCATGTATTAGTGGGTCCCTATTCCATTAATATTGTTCTAAGCACCATCTATCCAAGTGTACTAGGAATAGCAAGTGTTGTGTCACTGCCAGGCAGACATCATTGCTACCTAGATTATATGCATTTTCTTATTACCATCCAGTACAGTATTAACTAATTTATAAAAGCATTATTTGTGCACCTTGGTTGTTTCACGCATTCCAGCTCTCGCCAGAATAGCCCAGTGGTCCCAGTCATGTGCTTACAGACTATACAGAACCTCACAGTGTGGAGGCATTAACAATATCAAGTACAGTAGCCTTACTCCTGCCCTGGTGTAAATCAGTCTAAAGAAGAACAGGAGCATACCAGACCCACTACTTCATCAATGCTTTCCAGCTCACATCCTAACTTGCTACTTCATGCTCCTCCTCCCTGTCTTCCCCATCTGTATCATGCCCGTCTGTCTGCCCCTCCCCTTGAGAATGTAAGCTCTTGCGAGCAGGGCCCTCTACCTTCTTGTGCTTCTCCTTACTTTATTTTCATCTACTTCTTACTTACCACTAGGACACCTAATACTTGATGCTTATGCTCTGTTGCTTAATTGGGTGTTATGGCCACCAATGTATCACTGTATATTATCCATGTCCTTGTCCTTCATTGTATTGTATTTTACTGTAAGTCACTTTTTTTGGTTATGTACCTTGTAAGGTTCTGCGGAACATTTGTGGCGCCACATAAATAAATGCTAATAATAATAATAATAATAATAATAATAGTACCAGTACTAGTTCTGGCAGTCATAGTACAGTACCTCTTTAACATCTAGTTTGTATAAAAGGTCAAGGGGTAAGAAGAGAGGGCACTCACTCCAAATCTAAACAATGTTTGGAAATCTTTAAGAAAACATCACCTCTAACTATGAAGGTAAAATTTACTGCCAAAAAATGTATAATTGCCAACACACAATCCACCACACACAGTATCAAGGAAAGGCTCAGACCATGGCCTTTATTTGCGAGTGGGGGTCCTGCTACTGCTGTTTCATGCACTAAGATGCCTATTGTGAAAGCCAGGGCCAAACACAGTCAGGCATCTTGTGTAGCCTCGTATGCACCTTCTCACTGTAGATGTGTCACCTTTAAAACAGGCAAATCATTGACACAATAAACACTCTACAGTTAGCGTTCACTGATTGGCTGCTGGCTCCTGACAGTCCACACTGAGCAGTCAGGAGCCGGTTAGCGGTGTAGGTGGTCACACACATACACCGCTAACATAAGTGTCTGGTCCGGGTTGCAGTTTGTTTTTTTTGCCAAGACCCGGGGATGCTATGGAGAGTGGTGCCAGGAAGGAGGTGAGCATTGTTTTTGTTTTCAGGTGCTCCCAGTGAATTCTGCGGGACAAGGGGACAGATCAGCTGGCAGCAGGTAAATATGTGTGAGGTTGGTAGGTAGGTATGTAATAAGGTTGTACTATTCATGGTGTGTGAGTGTTGTGATTATTTAACTATTTATTTTACAGTGGGAGTATGGGTGCCGGCCACCTGCTGTCACTTGTAGTTCCACAAGTGCCAAAGGGCAGGCATGCTGGCACCTGTAGTTCCACTACAAATACAATCGTTTAGAACTATTTCACACATTATTACCCCCGTACCCACAGCCCAGGGGTGCGGGGAAGAGCCCTGGGCTTCAGCCTAAGACTGGGGTTTTGGGAGAGGGGGACCGCTTCTTGGGAGGATCCCCAAGAAGGGGACAAATTGACCCCATGGTACTGTCAACGTAACTTGTTTCATGTTACCAGAGTAGGGTTAATATGTCCCCTAGTCACACTTCTGGGTTGATATGGACTAGTTGGACTATGTATGCCTGTTTGCTTTTGGAAAGTTATTACTGTTATGTATATCTGTTTTTGATTATTAATTCCAACCAGATTGGTTTATTTCATGTTTGGTAGCACATGCCTATATATAATAAAATTAAAATAAATCACCCACACATTGGATGATTAATGCATCTAGTCAGTCCCAGCCACATCAGACACAACTATATATAAAATAAAGATTTTTTTTTTAAAATCAGCTTTATCAGTCATGCAGAGCACAGAAAACCCCACATCTTCTTTAATGAGTATTTTATTGTCAGAGTAAATTTATCTTGATGGAAATTTTTGTCTTGGGAACCTTGAATTATGTCTAATCTAGATGTTTGGAGGAAGCCCGCAAGATTCCACACCGTTTTAGCTGTGAAAATGGCTCCTTCTGGCACACTGAGAGCAATTGAAGTTCATTTTAATTAGCTGCCTTCTGTAAATATGCCATTAGTCTTTTAGCTCAGTGCAGCAGTTATATTTGCAAGGAAACAGATAGCAATAATTACATGGGAATGTAGTTAGTTAGTCAGTATTAGTTAATGATGGATTGTAAACCGACAGAAAGCAAGACTAATGTTGTCTCTTACTGTGCACAGAAAATGTGTCCTTTTGAGATTCACATGTAACTTGTAAAAAAATAAAATATTGTCATATCTGAAAATTTTTGATAAAAAGTTGCATCGTTAAAATTTTACCAAAATATTCTATGGGCAATGTTAAATATATCTTTCAGTTAGACTTTTTGAAACATTTTAAAATTCTACTTGTTACTGTACATTTGGTGTTATCTTCAGTTGTGTTCTCCATGGGCACCGGATGTTACTTATTACAGGAAAGCTGCTGACCGCCTGCTGCTTCTATAATACTACCGATTCCAGGATTGTATGCAGCTATAGAAATTACACTATTTGTAGGTTATCCCCCTAAAAACGTTTCCTGATATCCTTTGGCCCATGGACTTGGTGGCAATTTGATTATAATCTTCTAAGGAATTATTCAAACCAGCTATATGAGCAATAACAGCAGTAGACTGTTGCAACAACCAATTATCAAATCATCTTCATAAATACATTACTGTATATCAGAGCGGTAACTAGACTTTTTGGTTCCCTTTGCCAGAGAGAGCATTGGCGCCCTCGCCCCCCCATTTTTTAAATAGGGACATAAGATAATGCACATGATAAAGGGCCATGGCCTCATGGGGAAGGGCCAGGGAAGAGATAGGGGAGGCCAGGAGATGCTGGGGATAAAAGAAGAGGAAGCTACAAGTGATAATGATAATAAACAGGAATATTGATAGTCCCAAACAGCGCCCCCTACTTTGCGGTGCCCTGTGCCATGGCACAGGTTGCACTACTCTAGTTACGGCCCTGCTGTACATATATTTTGAAAGAGATATTATGGATGTACAAAATAATTGTTTTACATGGTAAGAAGAAGCCTATTTGTGTTTTATCAAACCAACAGATAATTGTGTAACATATATTATACCTATTCAAGCACAGTCAGTTTGTCTTCATTTCTTGTGTTTACTAATACCCCTTTTACACTTGCATCAATAACCCAGGTTATTGCATGTGAATGTGCAGCAACCCATGTTATTGTGCAGTGTGAAAGGGCCAGGTTGAAATAAGCCGGATTTTCAACCCTGGTCACGAGAAGGGTTGAATGCGTTTTCAACCCGGCTCGTGATGCAGTGTGAACGGGTAACCCGGGTTGATGCGACCCGTTTCCCATTCACTGCATCGGAAGCGCTGCCGCTTGGAGATGATCTAATCTCCAAGTACTGGCTCATCATGTGATGCCAAGGACATCATAGACCTAGCATTAGTACACGGTCGGGCCGCCAGTCTGAAAGGGGTCTCAGCCAGGTCGCACCCGAGATAGGCACGTGAACAAAATCCCGGGTGCAACCCGGCATTCAAATGTAAAAGAGGTATTATTTGTGGTTGCTGGGAAAAATGGAAGCTGATGATACACCATTACAACCCATCTAAGGGTAGTGCACATGGTGGTTGTATTTAAGGTTTGGAAGGAGGGTCTTAAGCATCTTTCACCAAAACATTTTCTCTCCCCCCACCCCCTTTTTTCTGTTTCTGTGTCCGTGTGTCTTGTGACTGTTGGGGTGGTAAAGCAGATCACCCGCAATGGGTGATGAAAAGCAATAGATGATATTACTGTAACAGGAAGCACAATAGCGAACATACTGCTGGCTGCAATCCTTGCATTGGTGACATGGTCGCATCATATGTGACTGAGTCCTACCTGCAGATGCTGGAGGACAATCACCAATCAGCCACATTGCTCAGCACAAAGTGGCCATAAAAACGCATTCCCCTACATATTTGTATGAGGCCTGCCAATGCCAAAAACCACCCCTGACTGGTTACCTGGTGCAGATGGAGAGCATTACACAGGAGTAGCATCATGAATGTTGCATTATGGGAGAAAGGAGAAACGGGGGGGCAGAGTATATGTTTATTAAGTGAGGTTTTTTTTATTGTTTAAAAAAAATAGTCATCAAATATTATTTTCTTTAAAAAAAAAGAACTAAAATCACATGATAATAAGTAGAACAGACGGTTTGCTTGCCGTATAACGTAGAAGAGAAGGCGACTCATTTTAATACAACCAGCCAAACAAATTACACTTGATATACTGTGAGTCTAATGAAATTATTTCATTTCATATTCCATTAATTCACTGTGGAAAATGATGATGCTCCACAAGTACATAATTTGCTCCATTATATGCTATTTCAAAGTATAACAGAAGTGAGCATGAAATGAAGAACTTAGCCACATTCTGATAGCTCTATATGCAATCACTAGACCTGTACTTGTAATACTGCGCTAAACTAAAATAATGGATATCATGAAGAGAGACGACCACAAAGAGCTGTCACGTGTTTCTGAATGTAAGATGGTGCTAATGTGTATATTCTATGCTTAGATTTCTCCTTTTGGATTTACTGATCTGAAATGACCATGGAAGAAAATAAAGGTCTCAGTAAGTGATTTATTTTGCAGAGAATGTTAGATTGTTCAAGCATCAAAAACACAGGGGGACATTGAGAGAGAAACATTACTATGACCAGTACATGTAATACATTATAACTAGGGGTGCTGAGAGGGGGGGGGAGTGGGTACTATTTACCTGGGCCCGGGCTTCCTGAGGGGCCCGACGCCGCTCCCCCCTCCCTTCTCTCTCCATTACAGCAGCCAAGCACACAGCGTGTGCTGAGCTGCAGTGGGAGACTGTTCGTGGCTGCTGAGCAGCAGCCACAGCAGTCTCCTAAGCCTGTGGGGGGGGAGCGATCACACTGATCACGCCCCCTGGCTTTGCGCCAGACTGAGGGGTTCACAGCCCCCCTCCCCAGTGCACAGTGCCGCTTTGCAGCGCTGCAATGTTTTGGTTTTTTGTATTTCCTCAAGGGGGCGTGGCCATGTCTTCCACGATTAGGCCATGCCCCCCTCTGTACCTGAGCCCGGCAGAGCGCTCTACAGCCCTTATTATAACATGGAGGATTTACTAAAAAATATATAGAAAAGAGTACACTTTTACAAACAAACACTAAAGATGTGTGCAGATGAACGTATATTGGTTTTGGTTCTAAATCATTACTTGAGGGTAGTTTTGCCAAAACCAAAATATAACAATTAGAGATGAGCGGGTTCGGTTCTCAGAGAACCGAGCCCACCCGAATTTTGCAGATACGAGTCGGATCCAAGCAGGCTCGGAGTTTCCCGCCTGACTCGGATCTCGAAACCGAGGCAAAACCATAGAGTCGGAAATCTTGCGGTTCATGAGCTTACATCTCTATGATCAATGTAGTATATAGGGACCACGTGGTGGATGCCATTTCACTCCGACTGTGGAGACAGAACAGGGAGGGTGGGTAGTGTAGGGCTAGGAGAGTGGTGCTGTGTCCTGTGTCCTGGGCTGGTGCACTGCTGATCCATTCCGGGCTGGTGCTGCTGAATGCAAATCCATTCTGGGCTGATGCTCTGTTGTCTGCTGTGTCCTGGGGTGCTGCTGAGTACTGATCCATTCTGGGCTGGTGCTCTGCTGTCTCCTGTGTCCATCTGGGCTGGTACAGAATACATCTGGGCTGGTGCTGTGTCCATCTGGGCCCAAGTTCTGGACTCCCCAAAAAATATATATATATATTGTAAAAAAAAAAGTATCTTTTAGTGTAATATTTTTCTGTGTGTGTGTGTGCATTAGGCTTAACTGCACAAGATCCAGCCAGCAATGCAAGTTGCAACCTAGTGCTGCCCCACTCCAGTCGTGATCAACCGCTGCTCTGGGTCCAAATTTTGGAGCATAAAAAAAATAAAAATATATTGTCTTTTTTTTTATCTTTAACTTTAACTATCTGTGTGTGTGCATGTATCCAGCCAGCAGCGCAAGTTGCAACCTAGTGCTGCCCTACTCCAGTCGTGATCAATCGCTGTTCTGGGTCCAAATTCTGGAGCATAAATAAAATAAAAATAAATTGTCTTTTTTTTTATCTTTAGTTGTCTGTGTTTGTGCGTGTTAGGCTTAACCGCACAAGATCCAGCTAGCAACGCAAATTGAAACCTAGTGCTTCCCCACTCCAGTCATGATCAATCACTGCTCTGGGCCCAAGTTCTTGAGCAGAAAAAAAATTAAATATCAATTGTCTTTTTTTTGTCAAATTTTTTCTGTGTGCGCACGACTGCACGTGTGTGAATTTTGTAAACGCACCTTGGCTACACTATTGGTGCTTGTGACACTGCTTCAAGACTGCAGAAAATATGGAGGGCTGTCACATGACAGGAGAGCAAGGCCAAGAACCACATGTTGTAGCTGTCGCCAGCAGTGCAAGGCTGTCAACTTCCTCATCCTCTATGAAGGCCCATGCCCCAGGGCTTAAGTCACGCCATCAATATGGTAAAGCTACTTTTACTGAAGTTAAGAAAAAAAAATTTAAAGGAAATTTTCCTTCAGATAAACAAAAAATTGGCAATATGCCATTCACTACACGAAGTGGAAAGGAAAGGATAAGGCCTTGGCCTTTCTTTATGAAGACTGCTGATTCTGATAGCCCTTCTGCTTGTTGTAATAGTGGTGGTGGTACCATTAAAAAATTTAAAGTTGTTAAAATGAGTAAGCCAGCTCCGGAAAAAACAACTGTGTGCCCTGAGAAATTGAAATCACAAATCCCCGAGGAGAGTGCAAGTGTGCCCACCATTGCCATGTGTGAGCCAGATATAAATTCTAGTGTACTGGAGGATCCTTCAAGTGTACTGGAGGATCCTTCAAGTTCCAACATTTGTGTGCCCTCTGTAAATGTGGGGAAGGGCAGTCAACATCTTGCAGATGTAGTCATCGAGGATGCTTCTGTGGAATTGCACATGGAGGAGGAGGATATTTCAGTAGTTGAAGGTGCTCAGGATGATGAGGATGTTGATGATGAAGATGTCGGTGTCGGTGATGAGGATATTGATGCCGAGGATGTCCTTTGTGTAAATAAGGTAACAGCTGTTGCCCATGGATTGAAAAAGCCAAAGCTCATTGTTGTCATGCGGGGACAATAGACAAAAATATCCGCTTCTCATGTGTGGAATTATTTCCACCCTGATCCGGGCAGCAGTTGTTCAGCCATATGTGTCCGTTGCCAAGAAAGAGTGAGCAGAGGGAGGGATCTAAACCACCTAGGAACCTCCTCCTTGTTAAGTCACTTGGAGCGCATTCATCAAATATCAAAGTGTTTGTTGCCAAGTTTCAAAACTCAAAGAGTAACAGGTCCAGTGTCACCTACCTGCTCCCTCTCTGTGGGATCCCACCACCTTCGATCTCCAACTCCAACACCTGCATCATCAACATCTTCATTCGTCATCGGGAGTAGTCCTGCTGCATCCAATGTTGGTATTCGAAGCATGATTGACTCCTCTCCTATTCGTGATTCCTCAGAAGGGTCCTTGATGACTATGCCTGTTGCTGCTGCTGTTGCTGTGAGTGGATCTTCATCCCAGATGGGGACCAGGAGGATGACTACTTGTAGTGTAACCTCCAAAAAACAACTGTCAAACAATCGTTTGCAAGGGCAAACAAGTATGACAGCAATCACACAGTTGCACAGCGGATTACTGATGCCATAACAGCTATGCTGGTATTAGATGTGCATCCAGTATCCACCATTAACGCAGTGGGTTTTCAACAGTTAATTGAGGTCCTGTGTCCTTGCTACCAGGTCCCTTCTAGATTCCACTTCGCTAGAAGAGCAATTCCAAGTCTGTACAAGGACATTAAAAAAAACCTTATTAATGTGCTCAGAAATGCCGTTGTACCCACTGTCCACTTGTCCACTGATATGTGGACAAGTGGGACAGGGCAAACTAAGGATTACATGACTGCGATAGCCCACTGGGTAGGTGTATTGCCTACAACAGCAACAGCAGCAGCAACATCTACCAAAAGACAGCTGATACAGAGGCAGGCTACTCTTTGTATAACTGGTTTCACTAAGAGGCATACCACTGAGAACCTCTTAGAAAAACTCAGGGAAATCATTGCTAAATGGCTTACCCCACTTGGACTCTCCTCGGGATCTGTGATTTTGGACAATGCCAGCAATATTGTGACAGCATTACGGACCTCATTCAGAGTCGGTCGAAGCGGCCGCACGGTCATATGGGAAAAGGGGTCGGATATACAAATGATTCCCTCGCAAGTTGGGTCCCTAAGTTCGGATCGGTAGCTGGCCGACCAAGGGGAGGAAGCGGCCGGAAGACAAAAAAATATGCCCCCTTCTCGTACGCATTACAAGTCATCTCCGGGCATATAAGGATTGATCGAGACCATCGGGAACCATCAGAACTGGTCGTAGAGCTTAAGGTTGACCATACCCTCTCTTAAGCACTACGATCATGTCAGAGTAAAAACCTCCCATGTCACATTTGCCATGAAGGTACTTTGTTAATTATGCACTCCCATAAACCTTATGCATTCCCATAAAACGCCGTTCGCATAATTTGGCACGCCTGCGTTCAGATCTCCACTCCCCCGTTTTCAAGCACCTTCCCCTGTTACCACCCACAAACGCCTCAATCTGTCACTCAAACTACCGACCTGGCTGTGTTCAAGGAGAGAGAAATTTCTGATCGTAGCGGCTAGTTTGCGCACACGCATTGCGAACTTTACGCATGCGCAGTTTAGCAAACATCGGTGGCGCACGACCGTGTGGCCACAACGACCGACTCTGAATGAGGTCCTACATGTGGGCTAATTCCAACATGTCCCATGTTTTGCTCATACAATTAATTTGGTGGTGCAACATTTTTTTTTAAAATGACAGGAGCGTGCAGGAGATGCTCTCCGTGGTGTGCAAAATATCCGAACCTTACTCAAGTGAAGTGGAAAATAATTTCTGTGTTGTGCAAGGTTCTCAAACCCTTTGAACTTGCCACATGTGAAGTTAGTTCAGACACTGCCAGCTTGAATCAAGTCATTCCCCTCATCAGACTTTTGGAAAGACAGCTGGAGAAACTGAAGGAGGAGGTGAAATGGAGCGATTGCGCAAAGTATGTCAGACTGGAGGATCAAGCCCTTGATTCACTTCACCAGGGTCCAAGGGTCGTCAATCTATTGAAATCTGAAAACTATATTTTGGCGACCATCTGGATCCTAGGTTTAAGTCCTACCTTGTGAGTTTTTTTCCAACAGACCGAAATCTAAAACTGTGCAAAGAGATGTTGGTAAAAAAATTGTCAGGTGCAGCCACTCATGAAACGCCATCATCTCCTCCTTCAGTTTCTGCAGCTGCCAGGAAAAGACTAAATTTTCCTTACAGAATGCCTGCTGGTCATGCAGATCAGTCACCAAAAAATTAGTGACATGTCTTCTACCGTGACTATGTGTGATACAGTCTCCATTCACAAAATGGTGGAGGACTATTTCAGAGATAGCATCCTAAAAGGCATGTCAGACAGTCCCTTTCAGTACTGACAGGAAACAGAGGCAATTTGGAGTCCTATACACAAACTGGCTTTGCATTACTTAAGTTGCCCACTCTCCAGTGTGTACTCTGAAAGTGTTTTCAGTGCAGCTGGCAACATTGTCAGTGATCGGCATAGGAGGTTACTTCCTCAAAATGTGGAAAAGATGATGTTCATTGAAATGAATTACAAATTCCACAAGGAAGACCTCTACCAACAATTACATCAAAAAATTACATAGGCACCTATGGTGGATTCCAGCGGGGGATGAATTAATATTGTTTGAAGAAGAGGATGTACACACTGATGGGGATGACGAGGACAAGTACGACAACAACTAGTAATGTAAAGCCAGTTTGTGTATGGGATCATTTTCATTTCCATGTCCATATCACAATGGCAGCTTGTTTTATGGGGGTCCAAACAAACCAATAATTTCAGCCACAATTGGCAGTCCTTGTTGCTGAAATGATTGGCTTGTTAAACTGTGAATGTCCTGTACAACATAAGGGTGGCTGGGAGGGCCCAAGGACTTTTCCATCTTGCACCTTTTTCCTTTCCATTATGTGCTGGTTAGGACATTGCTGCCTGACATTTTAAATTAATGTTATGGTTGGTTTAGGAACCAATGATTTGTTTTTAAATCAATTTATTATCAATTTTACAGCCAGGGGCTGCACCAATGAATTTATTTTTATTATTAATTATTCAGCCAGGGGCTGCACCCAAGGAATTGTTTTTTACTTTTGTATTTAAATTATTATTAATTATTCAGCCTGGGGCTGCACCAATTAATTGTTTTTTAATTAATTTATTATCAATTTTACAGCTAGGGGCTGCACCAATGGATTTCTTTTATTATTAATTATTTAGCCCGGAGCTGCACCAATTAATTGTTTTTCAATTTATTTATTATCAATTTTACAGCCAGGGGCTGCACCAACTAGTATCAACTATCAATTTTTCAATTCTCAAGGGTATCCCAACCATCATCTTTGCACAGTCCTCAACTCTATTTTTAATTATATCAATCTGTTTTGAGCCAGCTCGCTGGATGCTACCTTTTGGCCCATTAACTTAAGGAAACTATATTTGAACCTCTATACACTCCTGCCTATACCTTCTAATGTCCTGCCTATACCTTCTAATATCCTGCCTATAAACCTCTAAGGATGACGCTAATTTTGCGTACGCAGTCATAGAGTAAATAAAGACTCCAGACCTAGAACCTGTGGTTCCAAAGTACAAATTCAAGTAAAAGTACAGTCAGTTACACGCTATGATCTAAGTTCAATTTAACGCAAAGAAATTATACAGACCCAAGTACAGTATACATACGCAGCGCTCTGGACCAGATGTAGGTATCAGCAAGAAACCCCTTGTCAATAAGCATTCAGCACGAAGACTAGAAACCCAGGGTCAGAGCACACATATTTATAACCCCCAGAAATAGACAACACAATAGAGAAGTTTGTTGCTAATACCATTGGTCCTAAAGGAGAGGGCATATGTTACAAGGCATCTAACAAGTTGGTTCAAATAGACACAGTCCAGCCTCTAACAACGGGTGGTCTCTGGTTTCCTGCCTCATGCAAATCCTAACAGTTGGTCATATAATGTACATTTTGTTGCTTGAAGTCTCTGCGGTCCATAAGTTGAGAATGCCTGTTGCGATCTCTACATTGATGTTACCGGAATACTGTTGAGAGAGTATGCATCAGTACAATACCAAACATGGCTTACTTTTCACGTATAAAACCTTAGTTACGAAATAATCTTTATTTCATAGCAATTATAATAAATGTGCATACTTGAATCTTATACCTTAAAGCTTATGAAACCTTTTATGTGAATATGTAATGTGTGAGTATGTGGGGTTTGATGTAAAGACGCTAGTTAACTTGGGGCAGATGCGTGTGCATGACCTAGGCATTCGCTAATATGCGACTAGTTAACAGCACAATTGTGCGTATTAATGTGTATGAGAAATGGTGAAAGATGCAATCGCATGATGCTAATAGTAATATTGCCACATGTACTAAAGTGTGAGTTTATCTAAAATGGCGCTTGGGCGCCCATTCACAAAATGGCGTCTTGCGATCTCATTTCCAAGATGGCATCTTGCGGCCATTCGCAAGATGGCGTCGCTGTGATTCAATTTTAAACTGATCTTGTCTCAGCCAATAATCCATCTTCGACAAACTAATAAAAAAATCAATATTGTGAGCTGTGAGGTGGTCAAAATTGACTGGAAATGAGTGGAAATAAATGTTATTGAGGTTATTAATACTGTAGGAACAAAAAAAGGTCAATTTTATGTGATATTAGCTGTTTTTTTTTATTTTTTAAGAAAAAATCCAGATCCAAAACCAAAACACGAAAACAAAACACAGAGGTGAGGTTTTGGCAAATCCAATCCAGATCCAAAACCTGGGGAGATCCAGATCCAAAACCAAAACACGGGGGTCAGCGCACATCTCTAGTTAATATATAGTATATAAATAATTAAAGTTGATAACAATAATTGTCAGATTCTTGTCCAAGTGTTAACATTAGGGATTCTTCTAATAACGATGTGTAAACCTCCAATACAAGCACAATGCACAAATTATGTTTTACTTTTAGGGAATGTGACTGACATGAGATAAAGAGGTTGAGAGGGTTCATACACACTGAATGGTCATCATCTGCTTGTGTCCTAGGGTCCGGGCGGCCGGTTTGGTTGGAACCTGTCAGCCGGTGGGCATGTTGGGGGCGTGTCCCACACTCCTCCTCGTGGCTGCCACTGTGTGTGTAAGGCGGTCTGCAGACCGCCCGTACACACTTGCCGATGGACAGGTATGTCTGCAGACATATCTGTCAATCGGCTGTGCAGCACAGCCAATGCGATATGTCGGTGAACGACGATGTTCACCGACATATAGCGGGTACACACTGGCCGACGGGCAGCAGATATGTTGGCCGATCAATTGATCGCCCAATGTATCTGTCAGTGTGTACCCAGCATAAGTGCCAGCCAACCAGCTCCTAACTGCCATGTCACATGCTGTGTTTGAAAAATGACAGTTAGGAGCTGATTGGCTGGTACTTTCTCTGTTCACTTTATCTCCATCCAAGGGTAAATAGTCCCCATAATCCCTTCATACAAACAGACTGTCCCCTTACCTGCAAACTTTCTAGCGTTCTCTAAACACTCACCTCTTTGTACTGTTTGTTTTTTATTTAGAAAAATAAAATTGTTATTAATCTAGCTAGAAAGGTATATATCCTCAACAGTATGAAACTCCAACAAGTTTATAAAGGCTGACAACATCAAATGAATATAATACACCGTTTTGTGGAATACAGTAGTCAAATCCCCAAATAATTTAAGATAATTTGTAAAATGTAGTAGAGTGAACCCCACATACTGTAGGTACTATCGTGACTAGTTTGATTATATTCTATACTTCAGAAAATACAGTAGATCTCCCAGGAACATTATCAAATTCAAATCTTGTGCATTGTTTCAGTTAAGCTAGGTACACACAGTGTACAGTTAGCAAACTCAATGAAAAAACTGCTGCAAAACTCCAGAAATACTGCCATTGCTATTTGACCAATCAACACATGAGGAGTCAAAATACACTTATTATGACAATCATTATTGATTAAGGAGGTAAAAATCATTACCAATTCTCTTATGGGAACAATATTATTTTATTAATTTATTAGGGAGTGCATTATATTTTATTTTTTAAGAGAGCAATATAATTTATTAATTATATTAAGCAAGCGATATTATTGTTAATAATGTCAATAAAAAAGTATTTATGTAATGGGTAACAATTTTTACTTTTGTATGTGGGTGCTATTTATAGAGCCATCAATAATAATTGTACCCCTATTTTTCCCATGACTCTCTTATACTTAACATTCTTGCTCATATTGTCTGCTTTTGAAATTATTTTTTGTGGGCTCTAGTTAAGATTGATAAAAAATAATGTTGACAATCAAATATGATTCCACCTTTAAATAATAAATAATACTGTTCTCTTAATAAAATTATACTGTACATTAACCTCCCTAAAATAATAACAAAATAATATTTCCATATGAAATAATTATTAATTATTTTTTTGGCGACTTACTCAAGTAATAGTAAATTTATTTTGCCCCCTCATATGCTGATTAGTCAAAAAGTTTAAACAGCATGTACTTTGAACTATCTTGCCTGTACCAACCACTGTTTTGCAAACTGTTGATTACTTCCTTTTGTGGTTTGTATTTTTCTTAACAAAAACATCAGGATTTTGAAAATGGCAATTTTGTGTTTAGCAGTTTTCCGGTGGTTTTGGATCTAGTAAATATGGGGCTTTTCAATTCAGGTCATGCCAATTTGTTGCATGTGAATGAAAGTAATACATTGGGGAACTCAGTAGTTCACTAAAATTGTAAGTAAAAAAACTCCATTCTTATATTTTTGTCCTTCACTGCTAGTTAGATTCAATTAACTAAAACATACAGTACTGTACTTTATAAATTCTAGATTACCATGGTTTTGGCTCTTAGTAATAGATTGATGAGAACTGTGTTCTTCAAACTCAAAAGCTGTTTTCCTAAATGGTAGATGTGTAGTTTGGTTCTCCAGAAATCTGAATCCACACGAATTTTGTGAATCTGGACAGATCGGAGTCGCGGTTTTGATCTTCTGATGAGATCCGTATAGTTGAGAGAGAGAGAGCATTGACTGAGTGGGCTTACTTTCATAGGTGGGTGTAATGGGGGAGTACTAGTGTCAGGGACTGCGTCAAAAGACACATTTCCACTGGCACCGGCAGTTAGGTACCATCGGACATTCTGAGCAACCATAGAGTTGCTCTAATGTCTGATGGTGTCGCCAATATCCGTTTGATGGTGAGACTTTCAGCGCACCACAGTGGGTTACAGTGGGCGTGTCAGTAGGAAGCCCATCTGCTGCGGAATCAGCAAAAATTTGCAGTAGCGGCTATGACAAAAGTCACAGCGTCTATTGCATATCTGTCCACCTCTGAATCAGGCTCTTGATGTGATTGTTTTGAAACTCAACTCATGAGTACTGTATGTTATTCCATCTAATAATACACCTTTAATGTTAGTTGATGTAAGTTATTGGTGTTGCTTTCCAGCTACAGTATCGGTTATCATACTTTTGATGTCATATGTAGTTATTACCAGTTAATTATATGCCACACAAATATTACACAGTGCTTTACAGAGAATATGTGACCACTCACATCAGTCCCTGTATATTCCCTACAACCTGTACACACACTAGAGTTAATGTTTGGTGTTTGGCAACAGGGATTACATCATTTGACAAAAGGCATTGGTAAATATAATTAGTATTTTATCTATCTATCTATCTATATACTGTATATATATATCCAAGCAAAAGCTCCTTATGTTTAATGAAACAATAGAGGGCACTCACCAAGCAGTAGTACACTTATTTCATTTAATGTAAACGTTAAGCTGTAGACAAGTTGTAGTCATAGCCTACATTTCAATCCCGGAGGACCTTTCTCAAGACTTGGAAATAACAACCATAGTATATGTATACCAACTGGCGTTACCGTCACCAACAGCATAAACTACATATGTGAACAAGAGCCCCTTTATACCATTCTTATCTGGTGAGAAAAACTGGTTTGTAGCACACCTCTGTGTTTACTCATACAAATATGCATCACCTGGAGCCACTGATGCTGCTCACCCGAGCACGATACCGGAAGTGATATAATCCGGGATGCGACAGCTCAACACCACCGGCGCACTTCCCACATCCTGTTGCTAGGTTACTACAATGTAACCTGTAGCCAAAGATCTCTAAGTATGTTATAAAAACACAACACAATCCACATCTATACACTTATATCTCACTGGAATATCAAATACCATAAAGGAACATAAGCCCTCAATGTAACAAGAATAGATATAATGAGAGAACATAGGCCATTAACAGGGAAGACACCTGGATATAAATGCGGGCTCTTGCAAATACAATACAAACATATATACACAATTACGCAAATAATAAATGAATTTGGCGCCAGAACCTAAACCAATATGTAAACTGCTGGTGTATTATGCAAATGCAGGTAAAAGCCAAGGCTTAGACCTAGGGCGTCTGCTCCTATGTCAATAGTTTGTAGTGTTGGTGAATACACTACTAATCAAATTAAGAAAGGGGGTTATTGACTGTGGGCGACCAACCTGCTAGTAATGCATAGTGATATAAATAAATATATACAAAGTGCTAAGTGCAAACGTGCTTAAAAATCAACCTGGGCAAATAATTAAAATCATAAAGTGCTTTGTGCTTCAAGCAGCCTAAACATATGAAGTGCTTAGTGCAATATAATTGATTTTAGCAGCATAAGCAAATACAGTGATAAGAGAAGGCTAATAGCATAAAAAAATATATTTAATAGAATTTGACAAAAATAAAATGTACACAATAAAAATAGACACTGTGGTTCCTAATCAGGAGTGACCACCAGAGGCAATAAATAAGCGATAAAAAATAAAATCAATTTCAGAGGTAAAAGAAGAGTTTAGCTTATCTGAAAAAATGGATTTGAGAGGGTCTGGATGTAAGTCTCAAGGGCAAATAATAAGGGCCCAACGCGTTTCGTCCATTGACTTAGTTAGGTTTCCAAGTGTCTCTGAGCAAACTCCCTGCCTGCTCTCCCAGGTGAGACGATTTTTAAGAACGTTTGCACTTAGCACTTTGTATATATTTATTTATATCACTATGCATTACTAGCAGGTTGGTCGCCCACAGTCAATAACCCCCTTTCTTAATATATACACAATTATTAAAAAAACATGAACATATAACACAGCACAATGATGACCCAAAAAAATGTCCATAGGACAGCCAAACAAAATGAATTGTTATCCTCTATTTCAAGATGATATTCATTGGGTCAGACTCGTTAAGTCCTTTAAGAGTCATCGTACCCAATCTATTGATCCAAAAATTTTCCAGTTTATGCAATTTTAGATTTCTGTCACCTCCCCTCATGGGTGGTAGTACCCAGGTAAATAGTCTACATTTCAATGTAGCAACTTGATGTCGCTTCTTCAATAAATGTAAGGCTACTGGTTTATCGGTATTACCAGTATTGAGGGCTTGGCGAATGGATAGTCTGTGATTTGCCATTCTCTCCCTGAAACAACGTGTAGTCGGGTGAGCAGCGTCAGTGGCTCCAGGTGATGCATCATTGTATGATTAAACACAGAGGTGTACTACAAGCCAGTGTTTGGTGCCAGATACAGGTAAGAACGGTATAATGGGGCTGTTGTTCACATATGTTGTTTATGCTGTTGGTGATGGTGACGCCAGTTGGTATACATATATACTATGGTTGTTATTTCCAAGTCTTGAGAAAGATCCTCCGGGATTGAAACATTGGCTATAACTACAACCTGTCTACAACTTACTGTTTACATTAAATGAAATACTCCTGCTTGGTGAGTGCCCTCTTTTGATTCCTTAAACATAAGGAGCTTTTGTTTGGATGTACAAGGATAACCTATGGTGCTCTTAGAGGTTACACCATGCTGTCGTGATAAATATGAGATGAGAGTGCGGGACATCTGCTTGTTTATATATATATTTGGTTTTGTTTGCTATCACATTGGGTTTGATAGTACAGATGTATGACTCAATCATGACCACTAGTAATTGCATTTATAATTATTACTGCTGGTGCTGATTTCTTTCCTGGATCATGCTGAAGCCCAGCCACTGTCTCTGTCTCATTATGGGAATTGGGCTCTTGTAGGAGACTGGTGCCCTTATCTACTGCCACAACTGATAAGTCAGCTTCCTTGCTGGAATCACCAGTCATATAACTGAAAGCATTTACTGTTTAATCATTTTTTTTGCAACCAGAGAGAGAGAACAAGAGCTTTATCATCCTCCTTCTCCTGGAAAAGACTATACTGCCTCTTTCAGTTCCATGGCTTCTTGACTTTATTCAGAGGTTAGTCACACTAGAAGTGAGCACTGGCTTCACTGCATCCATCCTTAATATTCCGCTGCTAGAGCAAAGAACAGACCATTGTCCAGTCTGAGTGATGTGTGATGCTTTGCTGTTTCTAGTCTAGGAGGCCTGCATCAACCAACATTTTCTTTGCAATAGAGCCATAACAGAGGCCATTGGGCATCCTTGAGCCATACATGTACAATATATCCTGGAGATATTTCTTCTGTACAGGATTTGTGAGGGGCTCAGGTACACAGGATTCTGGGTACTTTTAATACAACAAAAGGTATCAGGCATTGACCAAGACCCTTCATAACCAACCTTCTGCAGTTTGGTGAAATGTATCAAACCTTCTAGAGGGGAGAAGCTGACATGTGGAAAAGTTACAAATAGCACCACTCAGTTTCAAGCTAGCATTTATCAAACAGCACCAAACAGCTCTATCTTTGTAGCTCCCAGAATTCATCAGTCCTCCTCCCTATATACCCCACCTCCAGCCACAGGCATTCAGTGTTTTTGTTTTGTGCGCTGCAAGTATCCAGATGCACCTGTTATACTTTTTTATTTTATGATTTACTTGCTTTTCTTCAGACGGGATTAGACTTTGGTCTTCGCCTGGCTACCTTGAGAGTTCAGCTTTCTGTATTGTCAGTTTTGTTCCAATACAGAGTTGCCAATCTGCCGGATGTTAGAACATTCTTGCAAGGGGTTCTCCAACTGCAACCTCTATTTGTTCCTCTGGTGGCACCATGGGATTTTACTCTGGTTCTCAGGGCATTGCAGATGGCTCCCATTGAACCTCTGGATACAGTGGATGCTAGATGGTTGAGAGCGCCTTGGCTCATGGAGTTACTGACTTGGCAGCTCTGTCATGTTGCTCTCCATATTTGATTTTCTATCAAAATAGAGCTGTCCTTTATACTAAGGCGGGTTACCTTCCAAAGGTGGTTTCCCGTTTCCATATGAGTGAGGAGATTGTAGTTCCGGCCTTTCAGTCTTCAGATCTGTCTACAGGTGAAGCTTCCTTGGATGTGGTTTGAGCCCTTTGTATCTACGTGGATCGTACCAGCTCAATCAGGAAATCAGATTCGCTCTTTGTGTCATATGGGTTTCACAAACGAGGCTGGCCAGCAAACAAGCAGACTTTGGCTCGCTGGCAGCGTACAACTATTTCTCAGGTCTATACACAGGCTTGTCTCCCTGTCCCAAACAAGGTGACAGCACATTCTTCTTGGTCTGTGGGACCATCGTGGATGGTTAGACATGGCGCCTCTACTGAACAGCTTTGCAAGGCAGCCACTTGGTCTTCCGTCAATACTTTTAGCAAATTCTATGCATTTGATATGTTTGCCTCCCAGGATGCTTCCTTTGGGCGGCAAATTCTCCTCTCTGCTCAGGAACTGCTTTATGACATCCCCAAGGTACAGTAGATTCTGTAGACCCTATGGACCCTGAAGAAGAAAATCAGAGATATGGTATAACATACCTTATATAACTCCTTTTCTTTGAGGTCCATAGGGTCCACGGAGCACCCTCCCTAACACACCTGGCCTCAGTTGGGATCTGTTCTTTTGCTTTTTTTTGTATCACTTATTCCCTCTTCGTATATTGAGTGTTTCTGGTGTGCGATGTACTTTCTTCTCCACTTTCTGTCTCTTGTCTGTGGCTGGGGGTGGGGTATATAGAGAGGAGGCCCGATGCATGCTGGGAGCTTCAAAGCTAGAGCTGTTTGACGCAATGGATCATTTCCACTACATACCCCTAGGTAGATTCTGTGGGCCTATGGACCTCGAAGAAAAGGAGTTATCTAAGGTATGTTATACCATAACTCTGATTTTTATATGTCAAGATATATGATTATAGGGTAGTGTCTGGTGAGCAGTAAAATAAAATATGAAGATAATGTTTCCCTTTGTTTAGATTTTTCATTCCAACCCAAGCTTTTTACCAAATGTTAAACTTTAACTGGTGACCTTTCTTTTTTTTTTTCTCCATTAGTCTACTTCTAATAATAATAATTCCAACAACAGCAGCACTTATACAGTGTTATTGTCCCCTTGGAACTGTAAGCATTTTCCAATTTACAAACAACTTAAAAAATGTTAGATGGTTTCCTTGGAGTGCGGGTTTGGAGGCTTGTGAAAAAAAATATAAGAAGTTCTGTACAGTATGAAAGTTTTCTCTAAATGGGGCATATTTATTAATCAATTCTGCCCATAAAATATGCAGACACTGTGGTTTCCGTTTATTTAACCACTTAACTTTTTTCTAAAATCTGCTAAGAAATTGTTGTTTTTTTATGAGTGAATTAGGTGAAGTACATCTATTTCAACATATCCAAAATGATTTCATTAAAAAAATATATATCTATTTTTATAATATTTGTAAAAATTAGTTTTTTCAAACATCGGAAAATCTGATTGCCACCATCAGAACATCGGGAACATCGTGACTTTCCTTTTCCCACTGGATTCAGCCACAATATACACTCTAGGTGACTGAGGGGGGGGGTTAATTTACTTTTCCCCAGTGGCTGCTAATCTCTGCAGCCACTAGGTGGGGTGTCCTGCTGTACTGACCAATCAGCAGTGATCGGCAGCATGGAAGACACTGCGGGAGGGTGCAGGCAAGCAGAGGGACCACACTGTGCATCTGGCTGGTCGCATTGTTGGTGACCAGATCAGATATCGCCCATACCAGCAAGTGGTTAAGGACAAAATTAAGAATCCTTTAAATGTAACAACAATCCAGAAGCTGCTTTATGTCTGCCAGCCACCGCAGCAGCCATCCTCATAGTTTCTATGGGGGTCAGTATTTAACATTACCTGCAAAGCGTTCAGATGGTGTTAGCCGATTGACTGCAATGGGTCTGCCCTGCGGGGAGGGATCTCACAATCCTTCTCTGGTGGGATTTTTCTGCATTGCGCATGCAGAGCTAGAAAGCCACGCATGCATAGTAGCAGCAAGCAACAGCGCTGTGTACCACCTATAGTCTACATTAAAAATAAAAAATAAAAATGGAAAATAGATTGCAATACAAAAATTGTGCCAGAAATAAAAAAAATATTAATGTTAAATAATAAATCATGAAAGATACTTGAATAAAAATACAAATGTAATAATATGAAACAGACATCATTGGCCAATGTAACAAATGTACATATACATATCAAAAAATGTGTCTAAAAACACTAAACATCAAAAAAGAGCCAGTAAACACTGTAATAAATGATATCTAGTGACATATAAATCTGGATCACCATATACACCTAATGTAACAGCTGTGGTTATAGGTGCTGAATGTATGGGGCAGAGATTGTTATGGCTCCATGCATACAAGCCTGAAATCTGTTAAAGTTCCACAATAGAAAGTAAGGTGACTTTCAAAGAAATTGTCTTATCTGGGTAGATGATATAATAAATTTAAAGCATAATTCTCAGACTGTGTCCTGCTGACCACTGATGACCACTGTCCAGAAATGTGTTTTTAGGAATTTACAACAATTTTCCACTAGCAATATCAGTGCAGGTTTTATGGAGTTAATGCCCCACAGTGAGTAATGTGTGCAATGTGTCCTCACTCACCAACGCACCTCATGCTCCATCTGTCTCATAGCCAGGTCTGCGTTCATACCTCATAATAGAGACAACATAACATTCTGCAAACTCCGTCCGTCTCGTAACAAAAGACTTGCGCTTTTCTTGTGCTGATTTGCGGAAGATGACGCACTATTGCTCAGTCACCAGATGACAGTGTGGCTGTCTGTCGGCTCCGTCCGTCTCGTGGCAAAGGAACATGCACTTTCTTCGTGCTAGACTGCGGTTGCTGAAGCGCTAATGCTCAGCCGCCAATGGCGTCCTCTGAGCTGCCGTCTACACTAGACACCTATAAATAACATCAATCATTCTTAGTGTTCCACTTTTCAGCGCCATTGGTTATAGATTTCTGTTTTATAGTAGCAGCAAGGTCTACATAGGTAGAAGTAAAGTGATCACATACTGTACGTAATCACTTTACTTCTTCCTGATCACTGGGATGGTTTTCTTATCGGACCTTGTGTTTTGGCAATTTAAATTGATACATTTGGTCATAAAAATAATCCTTAATACCGTGATATGCAACAATAAGGAATTTAGGGCTCGATTCAGACCCGCTCGCTAGGCTGCGTTTGCACGAAGCTGCCGATGTTTAGCAATGTACATGTACATCGCAGTGCGTGAACTAGTCCATGCGATCGAGAAGCGTTTGCTCACTGCGCATAGCTAGCTCGCTAGTATGAGTGACAGGTCAAGCTGTTTATGGGAGGTGACAGGGGATGGTCGATGAAAACAGAGGTGTGGTGGTGTGAACGCAGTCGTGTATGAGCCTCTTAACGCCGTTTCAGAGGTGTGCATAATTAAGACGCAGCGTCGTTATACTCATTACATGGTTGAATTACACACTGAAGCACTCGCAGTGCTTGCGGTAGGGTATGGTTAACCACAAGTGCTGCGTTCACTTCCGATGGTACTCGATGTTACCAATTGTTGCATACACTTCCTGGAGGTGACGTGTGAAAGTGGGCGTCTTAAGACAGGTTGGTGGGTGACTAAATACACACCACAATCGCACGCCAAGACATAGTGGGCGTGCTAATGCCTTGCCTTGTGATCGCGGGATTTGCATACTTTGGAAGCGTGCAAACGCATCTAGCGAGCACGTCTGAATCGAGCCCTTAATGCCCCGATAAAAGCTAAATAAATGTTGACTTAGATGTTGCGTAACAAAGCTGTGTGCTTGCTGATACCTGTTATTAGTGAAATGTGGGAATCCATTGTGCTGGAAGGCAAGAAGTTACTCAGATAATAACTTCAACTCTATTGGATAAGTGACAGTATCTGTCTCCATTCCCCTCTCCTCTACAATGTACTCACATAAGCACTGCTGGAAGTACTGTAATTGATTGGCCAAATTTACCAACAACTCCAACAGATTAGTTTCAATTCAATTGGATCTGATTTTATGATGCTATAATAGGCAGATTTGACCAAATAGACATTTATATAAACAGTTTTAATTTGAGCATAGAATCTACATTTGATAATAATTTTGTGCGCAAACATCCGTTATTTAACTGTTTAATTTGTGCTGTAAATACCTCCATGCTTTGGTGCTGTAGAGGGTACTTGTAGCATTTTCCAATTGTAGTGTTTATTGAATTTTCACTGACCTGCAAATTAATAAACAGTTATCACCAATTACCTAATAGTGTTTTAACTAGCTCATAGATAGGCTGATGCAAAGTTGACCTGAAGCCGGGTGCAATTGCTTCCATATTCCATGCATGTGACTAATTGCATTTTTTTGCCCATACTATACAGTATTAAGAGTTGTATCAATTTCTGGGACCAGACCATCCCTATCCATATGGTTGGTGTCATAACCATCATAGCTGTCCTCATTATTAAGTGTACACTTGCACCAGCCCTCTCTTTGGAGGAAAATATGCAAATGAAAACAGCATATTTACTGTATATGTACACACAACTCTTGATAGCCTGCAACACTGTTGTTATGTACTCCCTGAACTTTGCCTACATCAAATGCTCTGTTACAACACAGTTACGCTGCTGTTTCCCAAGTGGAGATGTAACTGGATTACACATGACTTTGCATTGCCTGTAAATATATATGCTTGGCTCTGGAGCCTGCACGGTACCAAAATATGCAGGATGCTTTTCACAAACTGAGTTGCATTAAACTCTACATTGACTATACAGTGTATTACATTTTTGGAGTATAACAATAGCTAAAGGTTAAGTATTACTTGTGGAACTATACTGGAACCATATTAGGTTGTGCTGTATCTTAAGTTGTCTCAGTGTAGTCTCTTTTTGTTAGAGATGAGCGGTTCAGTTTTGCTGAGAACCAAACACAACTGAACTTTGGGGATCCGAGATGAACCAAGTCCTGGCTCTGATCACTTTGGGGTTCCAAGTAGAACCAAGTCCCGACTAAGGTCTTCACACCAAGTTTGGAACTTGGATCTAAAAACCGGATCTTGCGTATTTTGGATTGCATATAAGCCCCTCCTTAGTGATTTCAGGTACTGTGAGGTGGTTAAAATTAACTGGAAGTGACTGCAAATCAATGTTTTTGATGTTTCTAATAATATAGGAATCTAAACTGGTCAAACTTACATGGCTTTAGCTGTTTTTATCAATTTTGAAAGAAATCCAAAACCAAAACCGAACCAAAATACTAGATATGAGCGGGTTCGGATCTCAGAGATCCGAACCCACCCGAATTTAGGGGATCCGAGTCAGATCCGAGCCAGCTCAGTTTTTCCCGCCTGACTCGGATCTCAGAAATGAGGCAAAACATCATCATCCCACTGTCGGATTCTCGTGGGTTTTGGATTGTATAAAAGGTCCCGCGATCGCCGCCATTTTTCATTCCGTCTGTGGAGAGTGAAGATGGAGGAAGCTGGGAGCTGTGCTGTGCTGCTGTGCATAGAGGCTGGCTATAGTTGTGTAGTCACTCAGGAGCTGGTTGTTTAATGTCCATAGGGGCTGGCTGTTGTGAGGTTGTCTTGTCCATAGGTGCTGGCTGTTGTCCATAGGGGCTGGCTGTTGTCCATAATCCATATAGTGCTGGCTGGATGTAGTCCATAGGGGCTGGCTGGCTGTTCTGCTGTGTTGTCCAGGGGGTGCTCTGTCCATCAGGGGTGCTCTTCATCCCCAGTGTGAAAAAAATAAAAATATATTTTTTTATTTCTGTGTGTGCGTTAGCCACACTTATTATCAGAAAGGATATATAAATGTGCTCAGAAACCCCTATCTGTCTTTATGAAGAAAAACTAGAAGGATGTGAAATAAAAAAAAATTACTTGTTATTTCTAAATATCAAAAAGGTGAGTCTCCACTTCGTATATATAGGAATTGTTCACATGAATGTTAATAGTCACTTTGGGTATTAATTTGCTCCCCTTTGACAGGAGAGCCAAAATTTACAGGTAATTCTGGAATCTCTCAGTATATGGCACTGGAGATGAGTAGTTATGTTATATCAATCCAAAAATTAAGTATGTCATATGAGAATGTGGTCACACAAACATGCGACGTCCCTCTTGGTGACGTGTACCCAGAGTGATTAGGGGTTGGAAAAAATTGTTGCCTGGGAAGGTCTTCCTGGGAAAGAGAGTACTGCTCTGGAGTGAAGGGGCAGCATTCTCCCAACAGAGGGACCCACGGAGAGCACACATGCCAGCAGCCGCCTGGTTGAACAGACTGCTCCCATCAGCGCGCTCCGGTACAGGTCACTGTCATCCTAGGGGGAGAGGTGCCAGAGGAGCAACCACCATATTTTTTGTTTGTGGACCTTGCATTCCTTCCCAAATGCAGAGACTCACCTTGCCCTCACTGTCGCAGTGTGCCAATTCTGCCCCTCACCAGCCTGTGTTGCTCATGGTCATTTTGCTTTCCTTCTGGATATCCCGTGATCGAAGTCAGCTGGTGTCTGGGTGTGTATCAGCAAGTTGCGGTGGTATGATGTAAATTCTCTGGATTGGAAGTAAGTTATTTCTGGTGCTGCTGATGCTAACACGTTTTAACACACATGGGGTCTTCTCCTGAGCAGTAATGCATAGGTCATGTTTGGTTGGAGCGGCTGTATATAATGGAGAGGGAACACGCTAATGATTGGTCCTCACAGATCTCAGTGTGGTTGGCTGGATGCCTTTGCTGATTTCAGAGTGGATACTAAATGTGTCAATCACAGACCAAATGATCATGTTTGCATTGCACTGAGGTGGAATCAGGTGTCTTGAATTACATTAGTTTACATTATTCCGAGGGCCATGGCACTCTATGGCCCGTGTGGACTCCCCAGCCATTGACAATATGCACTGGTCACACAGGTACATTGGGCCTGGGGGAGATATGTAGCAATTTGACATAAAGTATTAAACAAGGACATTGGAGCTTGGGGAGATACTTCTATTCCAGCAGAGATACTATGCAGTATATACATATAATAAAGGTCACAATAAATTTCTGTAATCTAGTTAATTGAGCTTGCTAGAAAAAAAGAGCGACTGAGAAGTTTGTGATGAGCTAAAAAGTCCTATGTACCTGAAGATATTCACAAAATTAGCGAGTGAAAGGGATGTGGGAGTGTGATGGCCGTATGATTATAAAAAAGATCGTTAATTGTGTGTGGCTTCCAGGTTGTAGGTTAAAGTACCTATGATGGTATATGGTCAGTTTATTTAGCTAGTTAGTTGCACACAATGGATCTTATCTCATTGTCTAGGTTGAGACCTCTGGGGTGTAGGGTGCCCATATAAACCATGACACGTAGTTCTTCTTTGTTAATATGTTTTATGTAGTCCCCCCCTCCAGTTGTCTTTGACTGCCTTAATGGCGGTGAAGTCCAGCCCTGTCGGGTCTGATCAATGGAACTTTTTAAAATGTAATGAGATAGGGTGCTCCTCACACCCTTTCTTAATGTTGCGTAAATGCTCATTTAGCCTTGTTTTCAGGGGGCGGATGGTCCTGCCTATATATTGTTTGGGGCAGGGACACTGAAGTAAATAAACAACCCCTTTGCTGTTACATGTCATCTTGTCCTTTATTTTAAAGACAGATTTGTTACTTGTAGACCGTAGTGTCCTCCTGGGTTTGGTACTCCTCTTGTTTGTGGTGGTACAGGCTTGGCAGGTGTCGCAATAGAAAAAACCTCCTTCCCACTAATGTGCTGGTGCTGTTCCATGTTCCAGGTGTTCATTAGAGTGTTTTGTGTGGAATTTGCAGGTGCTAGATGGTTCTTGACAATATTGGTTCCTGTGTCTGGTGCTTTCCTGAACACTATTTTAGGTTTGGGGGGTAGCACCTTACTCCAAATCTCATCTCCTAGAAGTATGGGCCAGTGTTTGTTAACTATGTGTTTAACTTGTCTGGATTGATTACTATATTGGGTCACAAAATAGATGTAATTGTTTGCGTCTGTGTTAGCGGTCTGCTTGTTATATTTTAGGTGTGGGCTTCTGTTTGCTCCCCTAACAGATCGAAAGGCAGATTCGACTTTGTCAGTATTGTATTTTTTGTCCAATAACTTTGATTTCAATATTGCACCCTGTATGCTGTAATCGTCAAGTCTAGAACAGTTGCGTCTGACTCTTGTGAATTGGCCTGTGGGTATTCCATTCAACCAGCTGGGGTGGTGGCCAGAATGAAACTGTTGACATCTACTTGCTTCCGATAAGTATTGGTGTGAATCTGGTTCTTGTCTATAAAAATGTTTAAGTCAAGGAACTTAACAATCGCCTTGCTGTATTTTGTCATGAACTTTAGATTGTGGTTATTGTTATTCATGTACTCAATGAAGCTCTTTATCTTCACCACCTCGCTAGATGAAAAATATGTCACGTAAGTAGAGTGTCCATAGGACGAGGTTTGCGCCAAAGCTATGGTTGGACCAGATGTAGTTGCCTTCCAGAAGCTCATAAAGAGGTTCGTATAGCTTGGCACAAACCTCGTCCCCATCATTGTACAAGTTACCTGTAAGTAGAATTGGTCTTTGAACCATATGTAATTATGTGTTAAGATAAAGGAGATACTCTTGAGGATGAATTCACTCTGTGTGGTGGACATCTTAGGGTCAAGTTCTAAATAATGTTTGGTGCTGTCTAGCCCTTGATCATGTTTAATAATTGAGTAAAGTGATGAAACATCACTTGTGGTGAGCCAAAGGTTCTGGTCCTAGTATATATAAGTCACACTTATTATCAGCAATGTAGGTGCACTGGTGTGCTGCCTGTGTCATTAAGTGCCCCCCAAAAATTAAAAAATTTTTCCCTGTGTGTGTGCGTGTTAACAATCCACACTTATCTGCAACGTAGCTGCCCTAGGGGTGTTGCCTGTGTCATTTAACAAGGGGCTGCTGCCTCTTTCAGGGGTGCTTGTCACAGTGTACCGGACACCAGTCATCACTTACCGGGTCCAGCAGCACTGGCTTCCTGATGGCCAGCGGGCAGGGAGATCCTGGCACCTGGCCCTAATGACATCCTCCCCTGCTGCCTGTCTTGTCCTTCAGTGAGCAGGTAGATCCTGGAGCCTGCTGCCGCGGGCTTCTTCTGTAAAATGTGCAGATGGTCGTTGCTCCCCCTAGGGGCATGCGTGCCATACTGCAAGTAGTTTAAAGTAACAGGTAGGGTGATTGGGGCTGGCTTGAACCCTGACCTACTGTATATAAGGAAGTTCCTAGGAGCACCTCAGTGCCAGAGTATAGGCTCCATTACCATACTCCAGCATTCCTGTGTATATCCTGACTATTGGTTCTGACCTTGGCTTGCTCGTGACTCTGATTCTGCCTGATCCCTGGTTCTACGTTGATTATCTGGTTCTGACCTCGGCTTCTCCCTGTGACCCATTTATGCCTCATTGCTGGTACCGTCTCGTCTGTTTGGTTCTGATCCGGCTTGTCGACCATGCTAAAGTCTCCTGCACTCCTACTAGCTAACCAGCACCTGTATAGGGAAACCTAACCTCAGGGCCGTGACCTGTGTGTCGGATGCAGCCAAGTCCATACCTTCTTGCGAGGGTCCCTGGTGAATACTGTTGGCACATTAGACTCCGCACCTCAGCAATAGGTCTAGCCAATTCCCTGAATACGGGCTGCATCCACTATTCGCCCAAGAGTTTGTGACAGTGCTGTTCACCCCCAGTGTGAAAAAATAAATAAACATTTTTGTGTGTGCATGTTAGCCACATTAATCAGCAACATAGGTGCACAGGGGTGCTGCCTGTGTCTCATTTATCAAGGGGCTGCTGCCTCGTTCAGGGGTACTTCCCCCCAGTGTGAAAAAAGAAAAAAAAAATTTGTGTGTGCCTGTTAGCCACACTTATCAGTGTGAAAAAATAAAAACAATTTTTTGTGTGTGCGTGTTAGCCACACCCCCAGTGTGAGAAAAAAACATCTTTTGTGTGTGCATGTTAGCCACACCCCCAGTGTAAAAGAATAAAAACTATTTTTTGTGTGTGCATGTTAGCCACACTTATCAGCAACGTAGGTGTGCAGGGGTGCTGTGCTGCCTATGTCTCATTTATCAAGGGGCTGCTGCCTCTTTCAGGGGTGCTATTCACCGCCAGTGTGAAAATATACACAGTATATATTTTTTGTGTGTGTGGTTGTGTGTGTTATTAGCAACTTAGCTGTGCTATAATTGCTTGGTGACATTGCAATAAGACAGCAGTGAGTATGGATGACAGTCACATGAAAGGAGAGCAGGATCCACATACTAGTCTTTTAGCTGCTGGCAGCAGTCATGATGATGATGCAAGGCCGTCAACATCATCTATGAAGGCCGATGCACCAGTTCTTAAGTCAGGCCATGTAAAAAAATCAACTTTTACACTGTTAAAGAAAAAAAACCTAAAGCTAAGTTAGAGAAACAAAACATTGTCAATATATCACAAAGTGGCAAGGAAAGGATAAGGCTTTGGCCTTTATTTATGACTGGTGGTTCTAGTGATGATTTAAGCCCTTCTGCTTGTATGAGAGGTTCAAAAACAAACTTAAATTGTTAAGATGAGTAAGACACCGGAACCAACTGTGTGCTCTGAAAAATCACAAATCCCCAAGGAGAGTCCAAGTGTGTCTGCGGTTGCCATGTGTGAGCCTGACCTTTCTAATACTGTACTTGAAGAGGATCCTCCTTCCACCATTTGTGTGCCCTCTGCAAATGTGGGGATGAGCAGCACATGTTAACATGCTGATGTAGAAATTGAGGATGCTTCTATGGAATTGCACCAGGAGGATGAGGAGGATTTTACATTGTTGGCGATAACATCAAGGTTGATGAGTGTGTTGATGATGTTGATGAGGATGTTGCCGCGGAGGATGTTTGTGTAAAAACTATAAATCAGGCAACAGTTGTTGCCCATGGTGGGAAAAATCCCATTGTTGCCATGCCTGGGCAAAGGACCAAAAAATCCACTTCCATTGTGTGGAATTATTTCCACCCAAATCCGGACAACCTTTGCCAAGCCATTTGAAACCATTGCCAAGTAACAGTGAGTAGAGGTAAGGACCTTAACCATTTTGGAACCTCATCCCTGTTATATCACTTGCAGCACATTCATCAAATTGGAAAGGGTATTTCAAATTCTAAAACTTTGGGGAACAAAAAACTGAACAACAATCAGTCCAGTGACACCTGCATCATCATCAACATCCTCATTCGTGATCAGAAGTAGTCCTGCATCCAATTTCATAAGCATGACTATCTCCTCTCCTATCCATGATTCCTTAGAAGGATCCTTGAGTGCTACATCTATTGCTGCTGCTGCTGGGGGTGGATCTTCATCGCAGAAAGGGACCAAGAAGACTACTACTAGTAGTAATTTAAAAAAAACAATTGACTATTAAACAGTCCATTGATAGAGGGAGTAAGTAGAGCAGATGTCACCCAGTTTCACAGTGGATCACTGACGCCATGACGGCTGTGCTACTATTAGATGGTGAAATAATAAAAAATGAGGATGATAGTGTGGAGGAAGTGCAAAAGGAGGATGAGGGGGGAATTTGTGTCCTATCTGACGCTAATGAGGATGTTGATGATGAAGATGTAGTTTGCATAAATCAGCCACCAGTGGCAGCAGTTCTTTCTCATGATAAAAAGAAAGCCAGAAAAGCCACGTCTTGGGTGTGGAATTATTTTAATCTAAATTCTGATAACAGTTGTGAAGGCATCTGTTCCATTTGTAAAGCCAAAGTTAGCAGAGGAAGGGACATTAACTATCTAGGCACCTCCTCCCTGTTACTTCATTTGCAGTGAGTTCATGCAATTTGTTTAACAAAATTATAATCATTTGTAAATTAATAACAAGCAGTCCAGTATCAGTTACAAGCAGTTTGGACCAGCACATGCAATCTCCACCACTAAATGAAGGTAATCCTACCAAAAAATGTTTTGTGGGGGCCCAAACAAACCAAGGAGTTCAGCCACGAAACTGTCAGTCCTAGTTGCTAAAGTGCTTAGTTTGTTAAACTGTGCATGTCCTTTTTAATATCCCACATAAGAGTGGGTGGGGGGGACAAATCCATCTTGCACCTCTTTTCTTTAAATTTTGCACAATTTGGGGCATTGCCGACCGACATTATTATAGTTTATTAAACTGCCATCCAGTCTGCCACTGCTGTGTGGCAATGTTTCATAGATGTCCTATATTTTTTTAAACTGCCGTGCGTTTGTGCCGCTGCTCTGTTGCTTGCTTTAGCCAGCCAGCTCGCTGCAGCCTTTGGCCTCTATTGGTGAAGGATAATAATACTGTAGGAACAAAATATGTCCAAATTATGTGGTTTTAGCTGTTTATATCATTTTTTGGAGAAAATACAGATCCAAAACCAAACCCAAAAAAGAAAAAAGAAAAACACCAAGGAAAAAGATCCAAAAACAGATCCTGGCCCAAAACCAGGGGAGATACAGATCCAAAACCAAAACCCGGAGGTCGGCGCACATCTCTAATATTAACCCAAAAAATAATTTTTATGTGTTATATAAAAACTAGTGATGTGTGCAGACCCCCGTGTTTTGGTTTTGGATCTGCATTTCGTTGCCAAAACCACCCCTTGCGTGTTTTGGATCTGTATTTTTTCTAAAAAAAAATCATAAAACCAGCTAAAATCACATAATTTGGGTCTGTTTTGTTAATACAGTATTATTAACCTCAATAACATTTATTTCCAGTTATTTTCAGTCAATTTTGACCACCTCACAGCTCACAATATTGATTTCATCTAGTTTAGGTCCAAAAGGTTGCATCCAGCTAGCTGGCTGACTAAGCTAAGCAACAGCAGTGGGTGGCACTAACATGTGGCAGTTCAGCTTACAACATTGCATAGAATGGCACTGCAGTGGTAGACAGGATGGCAGTTTAATATACTATATGACCCCTAGGAAGTTTAAAAACCAAGAATGTTTTCCTTAACTAGGTCAGAAGCCGGACAAAGTTGGGATATGTTTATGGACTTAAGACAGGGAAAGGACGGAAGGATTGATTAGTTTTTAATTTACTCATTTTAATGTTTTGGTTCTTAAAATAATTTATGAGGGAAGATCAATCTAGGATCAAGTTCTTCAGTTCCAAAAAGACATCGTTGGGAGGTTTTTTTAATTTTTATACATCTATTAGAAATGAGGTGACCTTGCTGGTGGAGGTGACCTTGCTGGTGGACCTGCAGAGTCACAAATACATGGACAATAAACTGTGCGGTCTGGCCGGCAGTGTCACCAAACAATAATAGCGCAGCTAAATTGCTAACACATACACACACACAAAAAAAAGCACTTATATTTTTTTTTCACTGGGGAAGAGCACTCCTGAATGAGGTAGCAGCCCCTTGATGAACAACACAGACAGCACCCCTTTTTGATGGACAACAAAGCACCCCTGCCAAGTGCGGACAGACCATCTGCAGAGTCACAAAATATGTGGAGGATAAACTGCGACAGTGTCACCGTACAATAATAGCGCAGCTAAGTTGCTAACACACACACACAAAAGCACCCCTGAATGAGGCAGCAGCCCCTTGATGAGCAACACAGACAGCACCCTTTTCTTTGTGGACAACAAAGCACCCCTGCTGAGTTCAGACAGACCACCTGCAGAATCACAAGTGCGTGGACATCTGGCCGGCAGTGTCACCAAACAATAATAGCGCAGCTAAGTTGTTATTTTTACACTGGGGAAGAGCACTCCTGATTGACAGAGCACCCTCCTGGACAGCACAGCACCCCTTTGTGGACTGCAGCCTTAGCCCCTTGATGGACAGGACAACAACAGCAGCCCTTATGTATGAACACAGAAGCAGCCCCTTGATTGACAGGACAACTGACACAGCAGCTGCAGCACCCACTGTAGCCCCCCTCTATATATATTGCAGCCCCGGCCCCTTTATGAACAACACAGCAAAATCCTTCAACCCCAGACCACAACAGGACAAGTTGGTCAACACACTGACACAGACAGTGACAGCAACACATCTGTTCAGTTCACCATCCACACCCGGAGTGAGAATGGCGCCGATCACAGGGACCTTTATAGAATGCAAAACCCAGGAGAATTCGACAGTGGAAGGATGACGTTTTGCCTCGTTTTGAGATCCAAGTCATAAGGGAAAACCCGAGCCTAGCTCGGTTCTCACCTCGGATCTGGAAGTTCAGGTGGGTCCGGTTCTCTGAGAACTGGACCCGCTCTTCTCTAATAGAAACATATAATTTGACAGTAAATAAGAACCACTTGGCCCAACTAGTCTGCCCTTTTATATACTGTATGTTAAATTCTTACACAGAAATAATCACTAAATGTAAGCAGCTCATCCAAAGGGATCCAGTCAATATCCCGGCAAAGGGGATGCCAGCGCTTAGAATATTGGTGCCAGAATCCAAACTCCTGTCAGAATCCTGGCACTGGCATCCCGAAGGTAAGTAGCAAGGTTAGGGGGGACGGTTAGAAGTTAGGGTTAGGCACTAGGGGGAGGGTTAGGTTTAATGTCTTTTTAATTCCTTCAAATCCTGGAATTAGACCCTTCCACCCGAAAACACCCCAAAAATGGCCCACGCCACTTAATGTTTAGTATTTTTTAAATAATAAATATTGTAAAAGATGCTTACATAGCATGCATAATCAATGCAGTATGACCCCAATGCTGGTGCGATGTTACACGTCTTCCTATCCCACCCTTTTAGAATGCTTGAGCTCTTGACAGTGGCATCACCAAAGTTGCACCGAGATGGATTTGCACTGTTGAAAGACGTTGCAAGCGGGCGTCTAAGTATTCACAAAATTGGCAGCAGCATTAACATAAAGACTCCGCGTCTGTGGGTGACTCAGAATCCGGCCCTTTCAGTGGCGTTTTGTTGCATCTGCGATGTGAATAGGATGCACAACTTAGTGATTTATCTCTCAAGCTAGAGTAGACCGTAATACAGGGCCGTAGCTAGGGTAGTGCAGCCGGTGCCATCGCATAGGGCACCACAGGTCAGGGGGCGCTGTTTGGGCCTGTCAAATTTCTGTTTATTATCATTCTTGCTTGTAGCTTCCTCTTATTTCATCCTAGCATCTCCTGGCCTCTCCTATATCTTCCCTGGCCCTTCCCCATGAAGCCATGGCCCTTTTTTGGGTGCATTATGTCCCTTTGAAAAATGAGGGGGCGCCAATGCTCTTTCTGGCACAGGGCACCAAAAAGTCCAGTTACGGCTCTGCTTGTTATATGCAGGTCTCTCATAGCATACTGTATGCATTAAAATGAATAAAATCAATACATCACATTTCCCATCAAAATATCTTAGAACTAATCTCTAGAGATAGACAAATAAAGGCTCATTTCCAGTTTCAAAAATGTCTATGCACCAAAAATACGTATGTGGATTTATTTTTGGCTTTTCATTGAGTTGCATCTCCTAATGTCTGGAATGGTGTAACGGTGTGGGGAGGGACAGGCAAGAATAAATTGATTTACGGAGTGTTCACATAATTACAACACAATTAGATATACACACATACACAAAAACGTCTGTCGGGAGGTATATTTGTTGCAGGTGCTGGATGGCAAATACAATGGTATTTTATTTTTGTTTCATTTTATTACACTTGTATTTATATTTAATTACATTTTGTATTAAATTGCACACATACCTCCAAATCCATTAGAAGGAAGGAAATCACAGGCACTACAAGTCAAGTATTTGACCAGACTTAAAGGGTCCCGTGGAGGTACAGTAACCACAGGGGCAGGATACTGGGCAATCCCTATAGTGGAGTGTAACAACAGTGTGGAGGGTGATATCTATTAGAGATAACTAGAGACACATAGACAGAGGAAGTGCTTAGTTTTGGGTGCTCAGTGGGGCCTACTAGGGATTTTCAGGTTACCCCAGTCAGCTAGTCTGAGTTTATTGATACCACTTTACAATCAAAATTAAAGAACAGAGGCAGACAACATATAACTCGTTTAAAGCTACAAAGATACAAAGCAACAATAGAAAAATAAACTCTACTTGGAAAGTGGCAGCATTTGCCTGGTATTGAAACTAGGGGTGTGCACCGGCCACTTTTCGTGTTTTGTGTTTTGGTTTTGGATCTGGATCTTTCTTCGTGTTTTGGATCTGGATTGGTTTTGCCAAAACCACCCTTCCGTGTTTTGGGTTCTGGGTTTTGTGTTTTGGATCTGTATTTTTTTTTTAAAAAAAGCATAAAAACAGCTAAAATCACAGAATTTGTGGGTTTTTCTGCTCCTATGCTATTAACCTCAATAACCTTAATTTCCAGTCATTTCCAGTCTATTCAGAACACCTCACACCTCACAATAGTGTTTTTATGTCCAAAAGGTTGCACCAAGGTAGCTGGATGATTATGCTAAGCGACACGAGTGGGCGGCACAAACACGTTGTCCATTTAGGAGTGACACTGCAGTGGCAGACAGGATGGCAGTTTGAAAAACTGGGCCCCAAACAGTAAATAATGCAAAGAAAAAAAAGAGGTGCAAGATGGAATTGTCCTTGGGCCCTCCCACCCACCCTTATGTTGTATAACATGTGGGCGGCCAGGATCTTGCGCCTCTCGGTGATGAGGGCGCACTTGGGGCAGGTGCGGGTACCACAAACAGGACATGCACACTTTAACAAACCAATCATTTCAGCACCAGGGTCTGCCACACGACTGTGGCTGAAATGATTGGTTCGTTTGGGCCCCCACAAAACAAGCTGGCAATTAATCTGTCCCTGCACAAACTGGCTCTACGGAGGCAAGATGTCGTCCTCATCCTCCTCATCCACCGATTCCTCACCCTCTTCAGGGTTGTGTACATCCTCATCCTCACAGAGTATTAATTCGTCCCCACTGGAATCCACCACCACAGGACCCTCTGTACGTTCTGGAGGCTGGTCTCCCTGGAAGAGTTGATAATTCATTTTTATGAACATCATCTTCTCCACATTTTGTGGAAGCAACCTCCTACGCCTTTCGCTGACAAGGTTCCCGGCTGCACTAAACACTCTTTCGGAGTACACACTGGAGAGGGGGCAACTCAGGTAAAATAGAGCCAGTTTGTACAGGGGCCTCCAAATTGCCTCTTTTTCCTGCCAGTACAGGTACGGACTGTCTGACATGCCTACTTGGATGCTGTCACCGATGTAATCCTTTAACAGACAGACGCATGCTTGTCGCTGCTGCTTTGAGGATGCAGGTGCGGCTACAGCCCACACAATTCACAAAGACAGAAAAAAAAAGATTTTTTTTATTGTTTGTGGAGCGCATTTTGAGGGTTACACCACTCTTTAACAGACAGACGCACGCTTGTTGCTGCTGCTTTGAGGATGCAGGTGCGGCTACTGCGCATACATTTCACACACAAAGACAGAAAAAAAGATTATTTTATATTGGTTGGAGCGTACTTTGGGGGTTACACCACCCTTTAAAAGACAGACGCATGCTTGGCGCTGCTGCTTTGAGGATGCAGGTGCGGCTACTGCACATACAATTCACACACAAACACAGAAAAAAAGATTATTTTATTTTGTTTGAGCGCACTTTGGGGGTAACACCACCCTTTAACAGACAGACGCATGCTTGTCGCTGCTGCTTTGAGGACAGTATCATATGCAGAGACAGTAGACTTGTCAGAAAATGTTGGCACGTCCTTCAGTCCGGACCAGATGTCCAAACTGGCCCTTGACTTATGACACAGGCGCACGCTTGGTGCTGCTACTTTGTTGATGCACGTGTGGCTACATCGCACACAAGTCACAAACACAGAAAAAAAATTGTTTTTTATTTTTTGGAGCACTTTGGGGGTTACACCACCGTTTAACAGACTTATGGGACACAGGCGCACGCTTGGCGCTGCTCCTTTGTTGATGCACGTGCAGCTACAGTGCACACAATTCACAAAGACAGAAAAAAAATAATTTTTTATTTTTTGTGGAGCGCACTTTGAGGGTTACACCACCCTTTAACAGACAGATGCATGCTTGTCGCTCCTGTTTTGAGGATGCAGGTGCGGCTACAGCCCACACAATTCACAAAGACAGAAAAAAAAATAAGAATTTTTTTATTGTTTGGGGAGCGCACTTTGAGGGTTACACCACCCTTTAACAGACAGACGCATGCTTGGCGCTGCTGCTTTGAGGATGCAGGTGTGGCTACAGCCCACACATTTCACAAAGAAAGAAAAAAAAAGAAGAATTTTTTATTTTGTTTGGAGTGCACTTTGGGGGTTACAGCACCCTTTAACGGACAAGCCAGCCGGCCCTTTACTTATGACACAGGTGCACGCAGTCGCTGAATGACAAAAGTGGCCAGAAATTTTGTGGGCCACCCAGAGCGTCTCCTGCACGCCCCTGTAGCTTTTCAGAAAATTCTGCACCACCAAGTTTATTGTGTGAGCAAAACATGGGATGTGCTGGAATTTTCCCAGATGTAATGCCAGCACAATATTGGTGGCATTGTCAGATATCACACATCCCCAGGAGAGTCTAAGTGGGGTAAGCCACTGGGCGATGATTTCCCTCAGTTTCTCTAAGAGGTTGTCGGCGGTGTGCCTCTTACTGAAACCGGTGATACACAGCGTAGCCTGCCTTGGAACGAGCTGGCGTTTCTGAGATGCTGCTACTGGTGACGCTGCTGTTGTTGCTGCGTAAGGTGATACATTTACCCAGTTGGCTGTAACAGTCATATAGTCCTTAGTCTGCCCTGTTCCACTTGTCCACATGTCCGTGGTTAAGTGGACATTGGGTAAAACTGCATTTTTCAGTACACTGAGGACACTTTTTATGACGTTTCTGTACAGTCTCTGTATCGCCTGCCTAGTGAAGTGGAATCTAGATGGGATTTGGAACCGGGAACACACTACCTCCATCAATTGTCTAAATCCCACTGCACTAATGGTGGATACCGGACGCACGTCTAACACCAACATAGCAGTCAAGGCCCCAGTTATACGTTTTGCTTCAGGATGACTGCTGTCGTACTTCATCCTCCTTGCTAAGGACTGTTGGAGGGTCAATTGTTTAGTAAAAGTAGTGGTGTTCCTACTTCCTCTCTGGGATGATGAACAACTCCCAGCAGCAACAGCACTAGGAGGAAGTGGTTCTTGATCTTTCCCTAATTTATTTTTATCGGAGAAAGTTTGGTCCTCCATTTATGTTATATTGATATATACGTGCGGCTAAGGCGCACACAAACACAGAAAATAATTTTTTATTTTTGCTGGAGACTAGTGCACTTTGTTGGTTACACCACCCTTTAAGAAATGAGCCAGCCGGCTCTTTACTTATGGGACACAGGCGCACGCTTGGCGCTGCTCCTTTGTTGATGCATGTGCAGGTACAACCCACACAATTCACAAACACAGAAAATATTTTTTTATTTGGTTTGGAGTGCACTTTGGGGGTTACAGCACCCTTTAACGGTCAAGCCAGCCGGTTCTTTACTTATGACACAGGCGCACGCTTGGCGCTACTTTGTTGATACAAATACGGCTACTGCGCACACAATTCACAAACACAAAAATATATATATATTTTTTTTTTGGAGTGCAATTTGGGGGTTACAGCACCCTTTAATGGACAAGCCAGCTGGCCCTTTACTTTTGGGACACAGGCGCACTCTTGGCGCTGCTCCTTTGATGATGCACGTGCAGCCACAGTGCACACAATTCACAAACACAGAAAATATTTTTTTATTTGGTTTGGTGTGCACTTTGGGGGTTACAGCACCCTTTAACGGTCAAGCCAGCTGGCCCTTTACTTATGACACAGGTCACACTTGGCGCTACTTTGTTGATGCACGTGCGGCTACTGCGCACACAATTCACAAACACAAAAATATATATTTTGTAATTTTTTTGGAGTGCAATTTGAGGGTTACAGCACCCTTTAATGGACAAGCCAGCCGACCCTTTACTTATGGGACACAGGCGCACGCTTGGCGCTGCTCCTTTGTTGATGCACGTGCAGCCACAGTGCACACAATTCACAAACACAGAAAATATTTTTTTATTTGCTTTGGAGTGCGCTTTGGGGGTTAGAGCACCCTTTAATGGTCAAGCCAGCTTGCCCTTTACTTATTACACAGGCGCACACTTGGCACTACTTGTTGATGCACGTGCGGCTACTGTGCACACAATTCACAAACACAGAAAAAATATTTTTTTTGCACAGCACAACACAGCCAGCCCCTATGAATTTTTTTGGAGGAGTGGACACAGCCCCTATGGACAAATGCAGCACAGCACAACACAGCCAGCCCCTATGGACTTTGGAGGAGTGGACACAGCCCCTATGGACAACAGCAGCACAGCGCAGCACAGCACAGCACAACACTACACTGCACTACGCTACACTACACTACACAGCCCAGCCAGCCCTAACTCCCACCCTCCCTCTTCACTGTCCACAGCCGAGTGAGAAAATGGTGCCTACGCGGGTACCTTATATAGAATCCAAAACCCAAGAGACCCGGAAGGCGGGATGATGACATTTTGCCTCGATTTCAAATCCGAGTCAGGCGGGAAAAGTCGAGCCTGACTCGGATCAGCCTCGTATCGGGGGGGCTCAGGGGTGTTCGGATTTCAGAAATCCGAACCCGCTCACCCCTAATTGAAACCCTTGCACAGATTGACAGATTGAAGTGCTAAACCACTGATTTTACTATTCAGCAGTTTCTGATGGTATTTTGTAAACCGCCATCAACATCCAGCTGTTTTATAGTGGTTTTGTGATAGCTTTTGTAACTGGGGTAAAACTGATGTAAAACCAGTGCATCTGCTGTATCTGGTCAACCAGAAGGAGAGGACTCACAATACACTTACAATGAAGGCAATAATTATATATTGAATAGGGAGGCAGATAACATTGATAATTCTCTTATGGGGGAAATATTTTATGAATATACTATGCGTGAAAATTATAGTTTCATTGTATTAGGAGATTAATTTTATGTATTACCGTATATACTCGAGTATAAGCCGAGTTTTTCAGCACATTTTTTGTGCTGAAAAAGTACCCCCTCGGCTTATACTCGAGTCAAGTGTAGCGCTGACCGGACGGAGTTCGGTCAGTGCTACACACTGCCAAACACACAGCCGCTGGAGCCGGCAGCTGCGTGTTTGGTGTAATCAGCAGCCGCTGAGAGTCTGTCAGACTCTCAGCGGCGGCTGCTGCTCCCACTGCGGGAGCCATGTTCCGGCTCCTGCAGTGGGTAATGGGAGAGACGTCGTCATGACGACGTCTCTCCCATACAAAGTGGCTGGAGGAGCGGACAGCGGCGGGACCAGGAGCGGGAGTTTCAGGTAAGTGATTTTTTTTTTTTTAAATTCTTACTACTTTTCTCTCTACTGGGGGGGCGATTACTACAGGGGGCACTACCAGGGGGCAATTACTACAGGGGGAACTACAAGGGGGGGATTACTACAGGGGGCACTACCAGGGGGCAATTACTACAGGGGGAACTACAAGGGGGGGATTACTACAGGGGGCACTACCAGGGGGGGAGTACTACAGGGGGAACTACAAAGGGGGGATTACTACAGGGGGCACTACCAGGGGGGGATTACTACAGGGGGAACTACAAGGGGGGGATTACTACAGGGGGAACTACAAGGGGGGGATTACTACAGGGGGCACTACAAGGTGGGGATTACTACAGGGGGCACTACCAGGGGGTGATTACTACAGGGGGCACTACCAGGGGGGGATTACTACAGGGGATACTGAAAGGGGGGATTACCACTGGGAGCACTACCAGGAGGGATTACTACTGGGGGCACAACCAGGGGGAATTACTACTGGGGGCACTGCCAGCTGCTGCCATTTCCCACACTTGGCTTATACTCGAGTCAATAAATTTTCCCAGTTTTTTGGGATAAAAGTAGGTACCTCGGCTTATATTCTGGTCGACTTATACTCGAGTATATACGGTATGTGTATTAAAGGGGCAATATTAATTTTGTGTTAATTGGTGTTTAAAATGTGTTATGATGGGGGAAACGTTTAATATTTTATGGCTATATAAATGATGCACATATCATAAAATAATAAATGTTGCCCCATCATAGAAACATTTTTTATACTTCTATTGAAAAAAACATTAATGGTGCTTCGATGTTCTATTGTATTCTAAAGTATGGATTCACTCAGACACCTTGGACTGAGCAGAGGCTTCAGACTGTACAGTCATCTCATATACCTCAGATTGGGCAGTCATCTCAGGCACTTCAGACTAGGCCATTATCTCACACACCTACAGTAGGTCATTGCAGTCATCTAAGATACATTAGACTAGGAAATCAACTCAGATACTTTGGACTGGGCAGTCACCTCAAACACCTCAGACTGGGCCATCATTTAAGATTAAGAAAGCAACATATATACTTTGGACAGCTAGCCTAACGTCATCAGAGAGACTTTGACTCGGCAGTCATCATTATTATTTTTAGAATTATTATTATTATTATTATTATTATTATTATTATTATTATTATTTATTTAAATGGTGCCACATCTGATCTCAGACAACTTTGGACTGGGTTGTCATCTCAGACACCATATACAGGTCCATCATATAAAATACATCGGACTGGAAAATAAGTTCAGATACCTTGGATTAGGCTGTCATCTCAGACACCTCCAACTCAGAAGACATCTCAAACACCTTAGGAAAAGAGGTAATCTCCTTGTTAAACTGGAAATAAGAGCATTTTATGAAAAGGGGATATTTTTTTGTGTTTTAATTTTCTCTATTTTTGAACCAAAAATGTAAAATCTGGTGGGATGATGATGATGATGATAATGGATGATGGAATTTGTGTTAACACTGAAAAATCATTCTGAGCAGTGGTGGCTCCAGAGTTGGGGCTGCAGCGCAGTCCAAAATTCAAATAGGGGAACCACACCAACTGCCTTTTCAAACGCTGCCAAACAACACCAGCTGGGACTCACTGGCAGTTGGTGTGGCTCTCCTATTTGAATCTTGGACTGTGCTGCAGCCCCACCTCTGGAGCCTCCACTGAACCTGAGTAACACACAAAAGCACACACAGCAGCATCTATTGGGGGTCGCTCGTCTGCAAGTTTATGCAAATTATGCTACAAACTTCCTCACTTGTGTATATCCATGCAGTTAAATGACAGAGACATCCTTTTGATGCTTCCTTATACTGAAATTCATCATCAAAACTTACTCCATCTGATCATGGCTTAATATGCCTATAGCTGTGCGTCTGTGAACACAGCCAATTTGCATTGACATTTGGGCCACACTCCCATAATATGCCCACTGAGCGGACCATTTTTGCTTGAAAAAGTGTTACACATTATAAATTCCCTTATAGGGTGTAATTTTCCATTTATTTCAATCTCAGTTAATTTAGTTGTTTCATTCCCTTTGAACTAAACGAAAGTCTATATGTAGGAAAATCTCTTTGATTAGCACAATTTGGTAAGTAGTGCTTTACCCATAGTGAAATCTTATCAACCATTAAATCTAAGGGCTTCTATTGCTGTGGAACATGTGTGGGATGCCGTCAGATCAAAGGGAATGGAACAACTAAATTAGCTGAGATCAAAATAAATGGAAAACTACACCCTATAAGGGAATTTATAATGTGTAACACTAAAAGTGTCATTTTTACCATTGAATGTGAATGCGGGTTGGTTTTCATCGGCTGTACCTTCAGATCCTAGGGGAGCATCTGAGAAATATAAAATAATTGCTGGAGACGCATGTATTATCATCAAATCATTTTAAACAAAACCACAATCACTCAACCTCAGCTATAAAAAGGTTGCAGGGATACAATGGGTTAAGGGACATTGGCGACAGAGGGATGTGCCAAGCCATTTAACTAGAACAGAAATGAAGAAAATATATTAATTGGGCACTTTAAAATCAGTAGGTTTAAACCTCGATTTTGAGGTTAAGTGGTTTTTCTAAGAAATGTCCACTCTGCTTTTGGTTTGGGGTTATCGTCTATAACACCTGCACTAGATTGCTGCACCATCCATTTTCTAACCTAATTTTATGTATTTAATGTAATTGTTAATGTGTTATTATAATGTGTTTTATTCTTTTACATGTATTGATACAGTATTAGGCAAAATGGATATGTAACCTCAGGTTTATCGCCACCAACTTAAAGCTGTGGAAATAAAACACAGAATGGTATTTTGTACCTTCTAAACTGAGACCTGAACGCCAGGACTTTGAGAGCTTGAGCAAATTAACAATGCTCAGAGCTTAGGTAGCAAAAGCAACAGTAAACACAACAAGTAGGTGGACTGCGGACCCATCCGGTAGCTATGACAAAAGACAGGAAGTGAGGTTACGCTACTGATACTCTGAGAAAAAGTACAAGCATTCTGGCTACCTAGGTGATGACGAGGTAAGAGGAAACAGGTGCCTCATAGCTTGAGGAAAAGACTAGTTCCCCTTCAGATACTGTACCTGGAAGTGACATGACCTGAGGGCGGAAGTGCAGTTTCCTGTCCGCAAAGTCCAGCTAAAAAAAGAAACTTGGCCCCTCGCGGGTTTGCTTCGCTTGCCACGCTTTGGGCTCGGGTGGCTCTCAACGCTCGCCACGATTGTATTCCCCCTTTATACCCACTTGGATGGTAGGAAATGACGTTGGACACTGGCTGATGATGCCAGGGTCAATCTATGTAAGGGGATCTAGCTGCTTCCCATAGGCTTGATGGCAATTGGCCTAGCACAGCAAAGAGTCATAGAATTTGTAGTAGATTGATGTACAGTATAGAGACAAGCTGTGCTAGCACCGTGGACTATGAAGAACATTCTTGCTTTGTGCTACACCTTTAAGAGACCCTAGGAAAGGGTTAATATGCATAGGTTCTTGGACAGGGACCCCAGATTATGACGATAATAAAATCTATGGTGGTTTGAAACCTTTATCCGGCAGATGACCCGAGACTGACACTGGGATATGATATCCATACATGCTCTAAAGAAATGATCGCTGTCAGCTCGGGTCAACTAGCTGGTAATTGTTGTCTTTCAGCAATTTGGGGAGAGCACTGCAGTACTTAACAATGTTATATGTTTGAAGTTGTTTTTACTTATATTAAACTGGCTTACATTATGTTGGCTTTTCTCCCTCTAATTTGTATGGACATGTGATGATATGTAATTGAGGAGGAACTGCATGTAAGTAAAAAGCGTGTCATGACTTTGCCGTAGTGAATGCCGAATAAGAACGACTACTATAACCCTGTGGTTACAAGTCACACGGGTCTATTTACTAAGCAGTGTTAGGAGTCAGAGTGAAAAGTGATAAGAAAGTGATAAGGTGCCAGCCAACCAGCTCCCAACTGTCATTTTTCAAACACAGCCTGTGAGATGACAGTTGAAAGCTGATTGGCTGGTACCTTATTACTTTTCACTCTGCCTTCTAACACTGCTTAGTAAATAGACCCTTATTTTTATATCTTGTTAGCGCTGGGAGTGATGCGCTGTCAGGGTCTTCAACAATTTTCGAGTATGCGCAGATGCAATTAATTGCACCACTACGCGTTCATCGGTATTCGGTGCGGATTACGTGTGCTCCACAATCAGGCCCATTATGTAACCATACTATAGATTTTATTAAACCACAATATACAGTACTCTCAAATTATCACTACTTAAATCACTTTTACAGTTGGTGGCTACTTCAAGTTAAGGTTCTGACGGAGTATGTGTTTAAATGTAAAAGATGTCAATATTGTTTAAACATTCCTTTTTTATCTAATATGTAAAAAGTCAAAATGTTTGCATTCATTAGAGCTAGAATCTTAAAACAAGGACAATTTCCCAGGACAGTTGAAAGTTACAGCCACGTTGGTAAGGTCACAAAAGTGATTGAATAGCCATTTATGTGTTTTAAAATATGAAGTCATTTCATTATTATTTTTCTGCTAAAAGACTGTATTTACTATAGAAACAACTGATTGACATTTTTGACAGTTTCAACTAAACAATGATGAAATAACATAATTGAGTGTATGTTTTTAGCTTGTTCTCAAAAATCCCTTTTCTATACAAAATTCAGATTGCTATATTTAATGCATGGAAGCAGGAAGGAACATGCCGTTCCAATCCTTTGTTTCTTTTACCTTTTAAGTTTTCTTCATTCTGGCAAACGGCCTTTCTGATCATTATTTTCAGCTTACTTTATGGCAAAGCGGTGTTTTGTCTACTCCTCCACGTTTTTGCTTGTGAGGGGAACATTGTATTGACTGAAACAGGTGCAAGTGTTTACATTTTGTAATTTGTTTCTATTTTTCCTGCGCTAAATGTGGTCAAATCAAATGGTCAGACGCGAGCATGTTTTTTTTCTTGTGCTCACTCACCTTTGTATACAGTACGCATAGGCAAACACAGGGGGGGTTCCATCTGCCTGGAAACCCCCGCCCTAGCCCACACCATGACCACAATAGAAATAGTAAGGTAATTTTACTAGTGCTGCATGTTCTTCACAGTATCACAAATGAAATAATTAGCACCACCTGTGGATCTTTTAACATGTATCAGTCAGTAATAAATAACCTGTGCACCAACTAGGAGATCTGGAAACAAGGGATGTGCTGCTATAGAGCCCAATATGTACATTTATGTCCAGGGCAGTGCTAGGTTCTTCTGCTGCTCCCCCAGACTCCCAGACTTGCTCTAATTCTCTGGAATGGTGCCCACATCTAAAATAAAAACATTCAGCTAAGACAGGATGGACCTACTGCTGCATTTAATGACTTACTGTGATTGCTGGTCCTCTATATGCTGGAATTATGACACACAATATACTTTGTATGATGCATATTAAAGCTGGGTAAATGCTAATTCTACCCTCTTCATGCACTGGCTACACTCACTCTAAAATCAAGCATTTGGTAACCCTCCTCTAGAAATCCTACGAATGCCACTAGTACCTGCCTACAACATGTAAAATGTTGTAAAGAATAGTCTAAGAAGAGATTAAATTTCTTGGGGGATATAATAATGTTGAGTGTAAATTTTGTATGTAATATCCAGTTTTTTATATCTTTTAAAAAATGCAGCGATACTATTACAAAAACGTACCAGTACTCACCTGAACTGCTCAAGATCATGGTGCCAAGTGTCTCCTTGCTCCATAAAGCAGTTGGAATAGTGTAAATTGGTGGCACAAGTGGCAAACAGCGTGCCATCAATCACAGCATGCTCACCGAGGGGAGTCTTCTGCTTTCTGGGTTGGCAACTGTTGCTGTCCGTATGGCAGCTGAAATGCAAATGCCAAAGTTTGGGTGCAAGTGTAGTACAGCTGCTCTGTGGTGCTTGGAAATACACCATCGCCCACCTAAAGTGATTGGTCTTCCTTCTGGACACCTGTTGCTAACTCCTGTGTTTTACTGCTCTCAGGGCCTGATTCAAAAATGTACGCAGTGTTGATTTCTACTCAGAAGAAGCGATTTTTTTGCTATTGCACATGCATCAAAATCGTACTGCAAATGTGCATCGATTGTCTTGCGATTTGAGATGTACAGAGAACTCATTCTCAGAGTGAGTAATAGGTAGTCAGCATTTGGTTGAGGTAACCATGGGTGGTTAGAGAAATGCAGGTTTGTCTTACCGTTTAAACGCCGTTACATGAATTAGGCCATTGCTTTCTCCTACACAGAATGAGAGCTCTCTGCATGTCAGGAGAGCTGCTGTATCTGAGACAGGTCAGACATGCCATTAGGGCTGCATGGCTGTTTGATGCCCATCAGTGTTACCGATATTTACAGTGGTTTGAGATGTCAGACGCCGATGAGAAGGCAGCAGTGGGCGTTCCTATGTTTCGGTAAGCTTTGGAACTATTTGCATACTTATACAGCTATGATTGCATTATCGTTCATCTCCAAATCAGGCCCTCAGAGTGCACCTTGCTGGATACTTATAGCTTGACCTGTTTGGGCTGGATTTGTAGTGCTTTTGATTGTTCTCTTAAATCACCTTGCTGGATACTTAAGCTGGCCACACATCTAAAGATTATCTGTCCAACCATCCAACTAGTTGATTGGTTGGAATGAAAATCTGGTAAGGTATGAAAACAAATGACAATCAGCAATTTGCTCCCGAACGCTGGAAAATAGACAAAAACTGTTGTTTGAACAAATGGTTTAGATCAAACATTTAACAAACTTGTCTAAACGACCATTGTCACCTGTTTCTGGCATTTAGGAGCAAATTGCTGATCATCAGTTACTCCCATATGGTACCAGATTTTTATTCCAACCAATCAACTAGTTGGCTGGTTGGACAGATAATCTTTAGATGTGTGGCCAGCTTCAGAGCTTGACCTGTTTGGGCTGAATTTGTCCTGCTTTTGATTGTCCTCTTAAAACACCTTACTGGATACTTAAGTTCAGTCCAAAGGTCAAAATCTAACTAGTTTTTGCCTGTGCCCTTAAAACACCCTGCTGATATTTGCAACTTGACCTGTGAACTGAACCTGAACCTAAGGTTACCGGTTGCTATATGTGCACCAAGTCCTGGGCTGTATCAGCCATGTGTGGAAATCTGACTTGAAGTAATCTCCCAAGTGAGAAACATTTATTTTACATGGTTGCTCACGGTTGTTGCCATATTATGTAAGAAATTCAGCTAAAGGTATCCTATCTGAGGATATAGAGTTAAATAACTCATATACATTTGTGATAGAGGGCCTGATTCAGAGGTGAATCCCATTGTGGCTGTATCTTTGTATTCATGCTAATGCTGCAGGCACTGTAATTTGTACAGAGATGGCCACTGCCTGCATCTCTAACCCACCACTTGCATACAAAGACGCACCATCTGTTCCACATTGTTTACACCATAGAACTTCTGAGCAACCCTATAGCTTCTCAAAATTTCCTTTGGAAGTAAGCTGTCGGGGACAGTGAACTGTGTAAAAAGATGAATTTGCTGGCTGCGACATGCCCACAAAATGCTCGTTACATACCCGTGTTTGACTAGACACCCTTGTTACCTTCTATAGATGCACACTGGCTCAATCACTCTGCGTCCAAACACTCACAGCAGTCGTTGTTGGTAAACCATGGCAAAACGTGCAGTGCGATTCATGCACAGTACAAAAAAAACATTGGCCAAGTGCACAAATATCTGCATAACATCCACCCCTGAATTACACCCAGAATTACAACCCCAAAAATGGATCCCAAAGATCAGGTCTTTGGGTAACTTTATAAGAAATGTCTCCTTCATAAGTGTTCAATACTTTTAGTGGATAAAGGGGCTAGCATTCTTCTGGAAATTAGTTGGCTTTCCCATAATCTCTGAACCAGTCAAATAAGAGACAGAACGATTGCTCTTGGACACTATTCAGGGTTATTTAAAAAAAATGAACCTGGATGTGGTGCATACTTCAAAATTTCTGATCATTCTTGGCATGTCACGGTTGAAGAAAAACTATTTTATAATTATTTGGCAAACTCAAGAGTTGTGCTTCCCTAGGCAATGCTTCAATCAAACATTTGTGGGATCAGTCTATGGACCATTATATACTGAGTCTCCTACATCATTAACCTAATATTATCAAATCTTTAAAGATGCATTTGATAAATGTCAAGCTGAAAGTCCTCCACTGCACAGAATTTATGACTGTCCAATTGATATCAAGACTGGGGCTGAAATTCTTTTTGGACAAATGTATTACTTTGTTGAACCAGAGTTAGAGACTTTGAAAACGTATATAGATTATAAAATTTGGCCTGGGGCTTTATTTGCCCTTCCACTTTTCCTGATGGAGCTCTTATATTTTTGTGGGGAAAAAAGATAGATCAATAAGGTCCGGTATAGATTACAGAGCTTTGAATGTGGTGGCAGTCAGAAACCGCTATCCATTATAACTAATTTCTAAACTCTTTGAACATTTATGAAGAGCAAATTTTTTTTACTAAACTAGATTTTAGAGGGACCCATAATTTGGTCAGAATCCATGCAAGGGTGGTGGAATGGATGGAAGACAGCTTTCAATACCAGCTATGGACATTTTGAGTATCTGGTCATTCCTTTCTGTTTAGTGAATGCCTCAGCAACCTTTCAACACTTTTGTGAATTATGTTTTCAGGGATATACTAGATCGGTTCATCATCTACTTAGATTAAATTTTTATTTATTCCCAAAATTTGTAGTAACACCGGTCTCATCTCAAAAGGATGCTGACATGCCCTACATGACCTATATAAATAATTTTAAAAATGTGTTTTAGAAGTAAGCAATGTAAAATTCTTAGGACATATATAGTAACACACCTAAATTTAGATGGACAGGAATAAGAAGGGAAATCCAGGGCTGGTTAGAACCTTATGATGTCAAGGCTATCCTATGCTCTTTGAGCATTGCTAACTATTATCGATTTATTAGAAACATTTCTAAAATTGTACATCCTCTAACAGCCCTCCCCCTGAAAGAGCATGCCATTTGTGCGTGAATATCAAGCACTACATGCCTTTAATCAGCTCAAGAAATCTTTTCAGTCTGCACCAGTGTTGAGTTAACCTGATGAACAGGACCTGTTTATTTTGCAAGCCGATGCAGAGACTGCAGTAGGAGCTATCACTGCTCAACACAAAGGTCCTAAACAAGTCTTACACACTTGTGCATATTTCTTCAAGAAATTAACACCTCCTGAGCAAAATGACTGTACAGTATTGGAGACCGTGAACAACTTGCAATCATATTGGCTCTGAGAGTGGAGACATCTGTTAGAGGGAACTTAACATTCAGTGACCATCTTCACAGATCATTGTAACCTGAAGTATCAAAGATCAACCAAAAGATTTCATTCAAGATAAGCTTGTTGAGCTTTGTTCTTAAACCATTTTTCCATTTTGTAGTCACTTGTAGGCAGGGCTCAAAAACGCTAAAGGCAGATTCCTTTAACTGACAGTTGGAAAACATTTTTTATTGATCATGAGCTGACATGTGCAGAATGTTGTTTTTAAGTCCAAACAGAGTGAAGGCCATTGTCTTTTAACCTCAAGAAAGTAAATAACCTTACCTCTGAAACTTCTTGCATGTTGTGTAACTACAGTATGTAGATATTGAGTAAGATAATATATGGGGCAATTGTCTTTAGGCTGTGTATAAATGTTGTCTGTGTTATCTGATGTATGCAATGGCCTCATCATGGTATCTGATGAGTGATGACAGAGGTCTAAACCTAACCCTTTCTGACCCTTCATCCCCCTTGACTGACAGCTAACCCAGCCTGCTATACTTACGTTCGGGGTGCTGGCTGTCGGAATTCCGGCGTCGGCATCTCAACTGATGTCGGGATTCTGGTGCTGATGTTCTGGCCTTAGGTCAGGATTCCAGCGATGGGATTACAACTGCCGTCATCCCGTTCGGCGGTTACTTAACTATATCCCGTATTCACTTGTATAATGTATGCTACTGTGTAATTTAATTTGTGTAAAGTAAATTTATTGGCACACATCAGTGCTCATTCAATATTTATTTCTTTTCGGAGAGCTTTCTGCAAGACCTTGCAAAGCTAGTTCAAATTATCATCTGGTTATATCACCTACAAACCAAACGGTCAAACAGAGCATGTAAATCAATGTCTCAAACAGTACTTGTGCATTAGCAACAAATAACCAACAGATTGACTGTCCAGACTATGGGCTCTATTTACTACAATCCGCATATTGAATGCAGATTGTAGTGTGATATTATCGACTGAATTCGCATTGCGAATTCAGGCAATATCACAGGGATTTACTACAAATCCCTTGCAGGGACAGAGCTTGCGATAAAGCTCTGTCCCTGCGAATCCCCTCCGCACACTAGTCACAGTATTTTCGCAAAAAATACCGTGACAAAGTGCCCGCGCATGTGCCGACCAGCTGCCGCTGCTACCCCCCCGGTGCAAAGCCCTGCCTCCCAGCGCTAATCCCTGTCCCCCACAATCGCGGCCCCCCACGACACCCCCTTTTCCATGTGACCCCCCTCTTCCTAAATAGCACTTACCTGCATGATCTGGGCCTCCGGTGACGTCCTCAATGCCTCCAGTCAGGTGATCTCCCATACTGCACTGGGACCCGATCACCTGATGACCGGGCAGCAGTGCACTATGGGAGACCAGCTGACCGAAGGGAGGACATCACCTGGAGCCCCGATCACCGGTCCCTGGAGTCAGGTAAGTAATTTTTTTTTTTACTATTTTTTTTTTTTTTACAGTCATCAGCTTGCGGTCTGTTTAGACCACACAGCTGATTACTGGGACCGACTCCCGCCTCTACTCTCCCCATTATAGAGCAGGGCAGGAGTCTGGTAACCGGGGGAGACCCTGGATAACCTCCAGGTGGCGTTATTATCAGAGGGTTTTCCCCGATATTTTTTCACATTTTATTTTTAGTAACTTTGCTCGGATCACATTCCCCATTACAATTATGAGAAATGCAATCTGATTACTAAAAATAAGTGATACTTAGGGGTTGGAGTAGAATTTTACAAATTCTACTCCAATTGCCCTGTGATAACTATAGGTGATACTAAAATAATGTGAAAAGGGTGTGAAAACACCCTTTTTCACTTTATTTTTAGTCAAAATAATGTTAATAAATAGAGCCCTTAATACCTTTAGCAGATTTTGCATACAACAATGCTCAACATTTCTCAACATTATTTAGTCCATTGTTTGTCAATTATGAATAGCATACATATTCCAGAATTTAGCAAATGGTTCCAGCTGTCCAGGAGTTTTATGCCACTTTAAAAGCAGTTTGGAAAAGGTGAATGATAATATAATACAGGCAAAGGATAAATACAAATAAACAATCAGATGAAAAACACTATTAATCAAAACTTAATCAAACACTCTTATCATTAAGTGATAGAATTCAATGGAAAATATCCTGGCCTTGTCTAAGAATATTTAAAAAAAAATCTTTGCGAGACTGGATTACCCAGGAGTTGCTTAAGAAGGAGGTGTGTGCATATTTGTCCTCAAACACCAAACCTCAATATACCATGCAGCACGCAATACCCGGCACGAGTGAGCAGCACAGAGTGGTGTAGTTTACTGACTTCTAATTAAAATTGCGTGTTATTTGCAGATGCAACGAAACACCACTCAATTTGTAAAAGAGATGCCGTGCCGATTCTTTAACCGCACAGAGCTAACCAGAGTAAAACTGGTTAGGATAAAAGTAAATACAATTGTGCTGCCTTCTAAAAGTAATACTTTCATCTGATATTACTAATAAAAACTGTATTTATCAATTAGTGCCAAATTTAAAAATAAAATAGTTGCAACAATTAAAAAAATGCCTTCTTTTAGATAAATAAATATTGTGCCACCCTATTAATATAAATAAAATAATAATAATAATAATAATAATAACAACAATAACAATAAATTACTGCTAACAGTAACAAAGTTAATGATTTGACCTATTTATTGATTGAACATTTCTAAGAACAAATGATAATAAGGCAGTTTAAGAAAAACTAAACAAAAAAATCACCAAAATAATAGTGTTATGTGTTCACTATCTAGCTATGAAAGAAGAAAGGTATAAATGACCCTGTGTATTTGTTAGACAATTCATAGTGCATTTTTCAAAGCAGCCAGTCTGGTCTTAAAATAACCTAGAGTAGTGCTTTTTTTATACCACTTTGGCTTAAGGATCAGCATTAGAAGTATTTGATCAAATAGTCGCTGAAGAGTTTAGGAATATCTATGGCAATGTAGGTTATAAGAATCTGAGTAAAATTAAATAGAGACGACCCTGGAGAATATAATGACACAGCCTAAATCCATAATACAACCAGACGGGAGTCCGTCATTCTCTATGAGGATCAAAAGTATCTTTTTATGGAACATCCAAAACCATCCCCATTTCAATCACAATTTTAACCCTGACATACAAATAGGTTTAACTAAACCTCTACAGTAGGTAAACTCAATATTTTAGGTGTAGATTCCTTGACATCCAGGAAAGCTACATATTGTATACTGACATTTCTAATCCCAAATGTTCTTGCTACTACAATTTTATTTAAAAAATTCAAAAAATTATAAATATTCAGTTTGTTGGTATACAGAATCACTACACACCTCTATTTTTGAGGGCAGAGCGCTAGCATTAAGCCAGGTGGCTACTAAACTCCAAGGATGTCATATAGTTTTTTCAAAGGCTTCAGGGTACGTTGTCTACCTTTTTACTGGACGTGAATTACGGGAGTGAAAGGTTTGTTTGCCACTGTTGCGTCTTGATGTCATGGGGTGAGATTTGTGGAGATATTTAAGCTCCCCCTTCCCTTTAGTAGTATGAGCTGCTGGATAAGGAAAGTGGTTTTAATATTATTATTTATCTTTGCCAACAAGGTCACCAAGTGAATCCTCCCCTCACAATTGCGGACCCCCCATTTGCATAGTATTCGCAAACCCCACACATTAGCCACTCTTACTTGCACTAGACGAAATATGTATACTAATGGCCTCTGTTTGCTGTGCTTTACCGGCCCAGATGAAAAAAGGACAAGACAAGCTAACAACAGACACATACAAAGAGGGGTGTTTTAGGAGAGTAGAGGGTCCATGTGCAGGCTCTCTCCTCTCTGACAGTGCAGCAGACTATGGCTTGGTGCCAGAATCTACTGCCTATGTGTGGGTCTCCGGGAAAATTGTGCACGCAGCTTATTCGCGGGGTCATGTTTACTGCACATGTGCAAGTCACTGGGAAAATGGTCACCATAATTTTCCCTGTGATTCTTTGCTACTGCAGAGCAGCACTCTGGAATCTGCGGAGAGGTATGTGCACCTATTATACATACGCCATTGCATACAAACAAAAGAACAAAAAGGGGTTGGGAGGGAGGGAAAATCCACAAATAAAGAAATCTACATCCTGTCTCCTCAAATTTATGTAAACGTTCTTGCCCTTACTATCACCCATTGGTAATCTCTGTGCCAAACAAATCCCAATTTTGCCTAGTAACAAAGCCTTTAACCCAACACTCTCTGTCCATTTTTTGTGATCATCCAAAACCCTGCCTTGGGAGATTAAACATGGCACTGTATTTAAACATTTTTCCCTTGTCTTTAAGGGTTAAGTGTGCCAGGAAGGGCCTAACCCTACTCAAGATTGGGCTGTAGATGAAGGAACCCAATAATTTTGTTGCCACAAGCAATTATTAAGAAAAGCTCTTTAAACACCAATTTTTGATGAGGGAAACAATTTACGCATATATTTTTTATTGAGTATCACAAAGGCAATTTTACCTGGAATTTAATGTTAATTCATTTTATCTGCCTTCAACTCACTAATTAAAAGTGAGCAGATAAACAAAATTATTTTTGTAAAAATCCACTGTAGTATTTTCCTTCTTTTTTACACATAATGTAAGGCAGCATTTTCCCCAGAAAATTTTGCCAATAAGGTGGTATCGAGATGTAGCCAGTTGGGTGCCTTCGCTATAATGAAATATTAAAAAACCTGACCTTATATTGATTTAAACACAATATTAGCATTTTATATATTACATTTTCTCTTCTTCTTCTTAGAGGCCCAGTTGCCTGCAGATTTTTCATTATCAAAGTCTGTAGAATCTGGTCCCTCTAGTGAAATCAGCATTAGATTATTTAGTGTGCTCTACTTCATGTGATTTCTTGAACAGGGTTTAACACATTTTATTATAGAAAAACTTCTTTTACATTCAAATTTTAGACTACAGTATTTAAACACATGAGGCAGTACATCTAAAAGCATCATAAGTGAAGCTACTATTTTGCGTGTTCGCATATATTTGCTTAAACATTCAGCTGTGATGTAATTTCATTCAGTAGCCTCTCTTTTCAGGGCAGCAATGACATGCCCCAAGGATTTTGTTAAAGTCTGTACAGCAGGTATATAGCAAAACCTATGGGGGACCAATAGCAAAATTATGGTGGATTGCTTACCTTGTCACAGGCTTGGCCAGCTCCATCTCTCCACACTGATGCTGGGAGGAGGTGTGGCCACAGGTGCAACCATAGCACAAATTAAACATATGGGGCAGTATTGGATTATGGCCATGCTATATCATACACATAAGGATTAGGGAGACAATGTAATTATTCATTTTTTTGATATATTGTTTCACTTATAATACTATATGCTAATCACCATTCAATTAATCCTTTATGTGAACTAAGCAGGCAGATTGTAAATGATCTAATGCTTGCACTATCATAATGTATAAGCAGCAAAATGATCTGCTTTTATGCAAATTATTTTGGCACTTATCCATTACGCCACTGGTTACTAGTCATTTTAAGTTTAATATGAGGACTGTTCAGTATATTTTGGATTTCAGTTAAATCAACCATTTGATGAATGTGCTCACTCCTATAGGCTGCGGACTGAGTTCTTGGTGACTCTCAAGCCTCAGGACAGCAGCTACTTATGACTGGAGAGAACTACACACAACACAAGAGTTTGTGACTACAAGTATCTCTCTGCTCTATTTCTGCAATGGTTACAATATTTATTTTATCTCAAGTTGCTATACAGTCTGCCCAAGGCATATGTTAACCTTGAAACCAATCACAAAGAGTTTTGCTTTTTATAAATAACAGTAAACTGTTATTTTGTGGTCACAGCTTCCAAGAAGTTAAGCTAAAGCATTTGAATAACACTTTATGTCTTTATATGTAAATCTGTGTATCTGTGTGTTTTACTTGTCACAACTACATGTTTAAGACAAGATGGAGTCTGTTTGAACAAGATGGCTTCTTCACTTTCACATTTCCCTCCTTTTTTTTCAAATCTGACATACTAATTTCATCTTTCTTACCTAGCTCATGGTTCACCCCTTATGTACTGACCCCTACTTCACACATCTGTCTACCTAACATGTAGGATGCATGCGGTGGTACCCATTCAAGACCACATATGTGATGAGTCCCTCAGTCCCTACAGTTCTGTGTCCTCTTTTCCATCCTCATTCTTGAAAATTCTTTCTGTTATTGCCATGCATTGTTTGCACAGCTCTCTGCCTAGCAATGATTTTCTTGCCTTGCAGATTATAAAGATATTCTGGGTGTATTCATGTAGGAGGACCATAGCTGTCTTTTAAGTTTCTTTGGAGGCTTTAAACCTAGAAACACAATCAAGTATAAGCATTTTCTTTATTAGCCATTCAACAATTCTAATAACAAAATAAACGTTTACAAGTAATGCTAATCCTTTGGCTATTAAAATTAGGATAACAAAGAGGAACAAGTATTGATAAATCAAACTCAATTAAAAATGATTTTAATATCATACACTAAACAGATATTAATAGTACATATATAAATGACAATAAAATACAGCCGGAAGATATGTATAATACTGTAACCAGCATATATATATATAAAATTATGTCAGAGTCATAAAAAGGTCATAGCATAGAAGTAATCAATGGTTTAACAGCAGGGGATAAGTCCATATAAGCTGGAGTCCTTCAGTTCTGCCCTCCAAAAGAGGTCTCCTATAAGGCTTATCTGATGGTAGTAAATATCCCAATATGTTTGAGCTGGCATAATTGGCAAGTCAATGTACCATTTGCTGGGAGTCAATAAAGGTATGAACTATAAAAGCATAGTCAGCTCTCACTGTGTGAAAGTTGAAGTAATGCAAGTGGCAGTGTCTGATGCATTTGCCTGTGGGTCCTCCCACAACTTCGTCAGATCTTCCAATCTCCAGGCTGGAGCTTATGGGAACTGCAATCAGCATTAGGATCTGGAATAGATGAGAACACCTGATGGTGGATTTCAGTTATTCCGTAACCAGTCAGATCACCATCTAAATGTTGCAATTGCTGAGGAAAGTAACAACCAAGTTTGTATGAACTGCCAAATAATATCTCATATGGTGTAAGCTTGATTTTTTCAATAGGGTCATTTCTTATGAAGAATGTGAAGCCATTGGAGGCCATTCTACCCAAGTTTTATTTGTTTCCACCATTCATTTTTGTATCTTAAGTTTCAGGGCACCATTTAGACATTCCACACACCCAGAACTTAGGAGGTGGTAAGGTACATGGAGGATGGAGACTATCCCTAGGTCACTCTTTGTGTGTTGTGCAATTTCACCTGAAATGTGAGTGCCCCTATCACTTTTATTTATTTATTACCAGTTATTTCTATAGTGCACACACATTCTGCAGCGCTTTACAGAGAATATTTGTCCATTCACATCAGTCCCTGCCCCAGTGGAGCTTACAATCTATGTTCCCTACCACATGATCACATACACACACACACACACACACACACACACTAGGGTAAATGTTTGTGGGGAGCCAATTAACCTATCAGTATATTTTTGGAGTGTGGGAGGAAACCAGAGTACCCAGAGGAAACCCATGCAAGCACAGGGAGAATATACAAACTCCACACAATTAGGACCATGGTGGGAATCGAACCCACAACCTCAGTGCTGTGAGGCAGTAATGCTAACCATAACATCATCTGTGCTGCTTTCTTTCACTTCTGGTACCCCATATCTGCAAATGACTTTTTGGATTAGCTTTTTTGCTACTGTTTTAGCATTTGCTGCCCTGCAGGCCCAAGTCTCAAGCCAATGGCTAAAAAGGTCAGTTGCCACAAGGACATAGACATACCCACAGCAGGGAGGCAATTGGATGATGTCTATTTGGATTGTTTGAAAGGGATATAAAGTCTGAGGGGTGCTTTTGGGTGGTACCTTGATAGCTTTGCCAGGGTTGTGAAGTGCACATACTGTACAGATGTGTCCACATACACCTTTCCTAAAATCTAGTCATATGGCCAAATGTACCATACCTTTAAATCTGAGAATTAGCCACGCCTTGTGATTTTTCTTAACATTTGCTACTTTAATCTGATACTTAATACAAATACTTTTGAAGGAAAAAAAATTCTATCTAATCTATCTAATTGCTACTCGTCGTGGTGCATCTTAGCCGTGCTGGCATCGCGTGCCAAATGTAGTAAAAAAGGAAAGGTGTATGTGGACACAGTACCACACACTGGAACACAAAAGGCCAGCATGGCCTGGCCGAACCCTGGAGCATACCAAAATTTACCTACAGTGTTGATCATAGTGTCTCTAGACACATGCACCTTTCCATGTAGGAGTTGTGCCATTACTGGGTAGAGGCTAGTCACTTATATGACCTATCTCCTTGTATGCTTCTGCCAGGTCTTATGCTCCTCTGGAGGAGGAGCCTGTGCCTGGAACTGAAGGAGTAGGTTTTGACTTAGGGACTTCAGGTTCTACTCCTATAAGGGCAGGAGGGTCTAGTAACTGATGTAGGGGCTTAAGGGCTGCTTCCTTGACAGCTGCATCCACACATGCATTACCCTTAGCTTCTGGAGTCAGTTCCTTAGTGTGTGTTTTGACCTCAATCCCCGCTAGCTGCTCCAGAGCCTGAAAAGCCTCAAATAACTGTTTAATCAAGTTTGCATGTTTTATTGATTTGCCTGTGAACCCTACAATGTCCCTTCTTTTCCAGATTGCCCTGTAATCTTGGGCAGTACCATGCCCATATCTGGAATTAGTGTGAATATTTACAATTTGTCCCTCTGTATATAGTCATGTTGCTTTCAATGTCTCGAATTCAGCCTCTTGGGCTGACATGCTAGGAGGTAGTGGTTCTTGTATCAATACTTCATGTGTAGTTGTCCAATATTTATACATCTCAAGTTGCTATACAGTTTGCCCAAGGCATTTGTTAAACTTTAAACCAAGCACAAAGAGTTCTACTATTTATAAATAACAGTAAACTGTCATTTTGTGGTCACAACTTCCAAGAAGCTAAGCTAAAGCATTTGAATAACACCTTATGTCCTTATATGTATATCTGTGTAATTGTGAAACAAAGTTGCTAATGATGGCTTAGTGTAAAAATGTATTGATTGTCTCTACAACTCACAGCCTTTGAAAAAGTCCAGTCACATGGATGAAATGCATCAGTGAGCTCCTCCCTTTTAGCTGGCCTAGCACTCCAGACACCTGATGGTTCTGTTTGTGTAATGCAGGTGTTGGTCCTGGTGGCGGTTAGTCTACATGTGGTACAACTTAAGTTCTTAGCTTTATTGGAATCTGGTAGAACAGCAAGTAACAAATGATATCACAGGTGTAGCAGCAGTTGGCAATCTGTGTGGAATAGAGCAGCCTGGAGTTTAGAGTAATGCTGGGCATTGTCGACTGCCAGGAGTCAGCTGGGCAAATGCACCAGAGGATGGTAGGGTATGTGAAAGATTGGGCACCTTCTTACTGAGCTCTGCTGGGTCCTAGTGACTGCAGACTCAGTGTAATTAACGGGATGCAGGAGAGAGGAATCGCAGACGCACACTCCTTCCAACAATAAAAATATTGTTTGATTATTTAGCTAAATCAGAAGTTATGATTTGGTTTAGCAGTCCATTAAAAGCATTTGGAAACATGTGTTCTATAGATGAGCAAAATGTTCTAACATGCCTGGAACATATGCCCCATTCCACTTATGGCTACAGAATTTCACACTTTATTTGGTTGAATTTGGTGAGAGGATCCAGGGGGTCATTCAGACCCGGTCGTTAGCGCCGATGCGCTCGGACCGGGTCGATGACCCCCCACAGAGCATGCGCACGACGGCGCCGGCGTGCGCATGTGTGAGACCCGCTACGACCGACAGCATCGGTCATAGCGGGTTTCAATCCAAAGAGGGCGAGCTGTCGATGTTGATTGACAGCTCGCCCCGTTTGGAAGGCGGGCTGGGGGGGTGGCAGCCCAAATGGAGGCGATCCCATGGGAACGCCTACCGTTTGGGGGAGGCCCCACTGACATCACTAGTGATGTCAGTGGAGAGCTTCCGGCACAGACAGAGCCAGAAGCGCTCCGGGGCTTACGATAAGTGAGACCCTACCCTAGGGTCTCGTCGTAAGCCCCGATGGTCGCGATGGTCTCTTACCATCGCGGCCATCACCCGAGCGGTCGTTAGAGCTGTGGGTGTAAACCCACAGCCTAACGACCGCAACAGAGGTGGCCGGTCCTGATGCAAGTGGCCGCCCAGTTTCTGAGCGACCGCTTGCATCCTCCGTCCGCCTCTGAATGAGGTCCCAAGTCCCTGCCAGCCATTCTGCAGAGCTTGGCAGTAGTGCCAATTTGAAAAATGGTAACTCAGCGTAATTTTTTAAATTCATGAAGGCGGCTGTGGGCAAATCATGGCTTGTGACATCATTGCCCTACCCCCTTGGCTGGCTTATATAAGCCAGCACGAGGCAGTGGCTGGCAGTCCGCCTGCAGGGAAGGAGTGTGCAAAGAAAGAAGACTTCGGAAGCCCTGGGGAGACAGCAGCCATGCAAAAGACCTTAAGGGCCGCCTCCCCCAAGGTGAAGACGCTGGAAGCCCCTGGGGAGGTGGTGGCCAAGCAAAAGAGCTTACAGGCGACCACCCCCTAGTTGAAGATGCCAAAGCCCTGGGGAGACAGGACAGTGGTGGTCCCCGCAGGTGAAGAAGTCAGAAGCCCTGGGAAGGCAGCGGCCATACAAAAGAGCTGAAAGGCCTCTGCCCCCCAGGTGAAGATACTGTATAAAATATTAAAGTGTATTGTGTTTACTTTAATATTTTCTTTATAGGCAGACTATAGGTGTCAGCAGGCCCTTAATGCTGGGCATGTAGGCACTTGTGGTTCTCCAAGTGCCGGTATGCTAGGGTAGGCTTGCTGGGACCTGTAGGCTGCCTGTAAAGAATAATGTTATACCATGGACCCCGCACCCACCACTACCAGAGGTGCAGGGCATAGCACTGGGCTTTTAGCCCAGTGCTGGTTGTTGCTCAGGAGGGGGGACCCCATTTTATTTTTGGGGATCCTCACTTTCCAAGGAATTCCAGCCCTGGGCTGACTAGTTTAAGGGTAGTTAAGGTGATGGCAGGGGGGGTCCCCACACTGAGTGTACCCCCAGCTATCACATTATCCCTCTGGCTGGATCAGCTTGGTGTGGGTTACTATTATATAGGGAGGGCCCTAAGATTTTTTTTGGGGTGTTAATCAGCCAGTGCCTCCCCAGCCATTGATCTCACAGCACGTCACTGCAAAATACTATCCTACAGTTAATGTCACTGCACGCTAGTAACAAACAAGGTTTCATTTTAGCTACTAGAATTATTCAACTAACATAATATACTTTAACTTCATTCTGTTCTCATTTCTGCTCATGCAGCTGACTGTCTGCTGTTCCCTTAGAAGGATTTGTGAATTATATTATGCATGATTTGTCTTTGAAACCAGCTGCATAAGTTACTAAATTCACAAATAGGTTTCCCTTATGGACATATGGAGAAATTGACCACAGCAACCAAATGGCTTTTAGTTATCACTCATCTAGTACATTTCATAAAGTGATATCTTTTCCACCTGTCTTCCTTAGAAAATTTGACACATCTCCTCTAACATCCACAACACACAAAACATGCTTCTCAAGCTTTATGCATTTCTGTACAGATTTTGTAGCACAACTCAGGTAACCCTAATAAAAACTTTTTGCATTAACATGTTCCCTTTTAGCAAAGAACATATTATGTATATAGTTTATTTGCTCAGATAAACTAGTCCAGAGGTTTCCAAACTCGGGTTTCTAAGCTCCCTAAGGATCCAGGTTTTATGTATATCCATGATTGAGCACAGATGGTTAAACTAAATTAACTGAGGTATTTATTAAGTATCCTATGCCCAGACATGGGTATCCTTAAAAGCTGGACCGAGGACCAAGTGTGGGAACCTCTGAACTAGTCATTTGCCATGTGATTCATCACCCTCTGAATCAATACACCAATTTGATGATGTAGTTTTCTTGAATAAGTTTAAAACATCTATTGCACTGAGAAATCTTATTACATGGAAAACGTTGTTGTTTTTTTTTAAACAGTCTTTACAAGTTTATTTGCTGTAGCTACAGTATTGTTAAAATGGGTTCTAAAAGTGAAAGCACACTTAATACGCACTGTATGATGCCAAGGCTCTACGTCAGAGGTTCCCAAACGCGGTCCTCAAGGCACCCCAACAGTTCAGGTTTTAGAGATATCCATGGTTGAGCACAGGTGGTTAAATCAAATTGACTGAGGTACTAATTAACTCACCTGTGGTCAAGCATGGATATCCTTAAAACCGGGACTGTTAGGGTGCGTTGAGGACAGAGTTTGGGAACTTCTGCTCTACCCAGTACAATTTAAAACAGTGTTTCTCAAACTCTGCCATTACAGTCCAAGTTTTAATGATGTCCATGCTTGAGTTCAGGTTGTTAAATCAAATTGACTGATGTACTAATCAACTCAGTTGTGTTCAAGCATGGATATCCTTAAAACCTGGACCGTAATAGGGAAGCTCTGATTTACGTGCATATTTAGCTCATAAGAAACTACAGCTGTAGCAAGAATTTGAAATCTAATACCATCTGCCCTGTATGCTACACTTAGTTCCTTTTTGGATTAGTAGCTCTATCCATAGAAGAAATATCTAGAGCAGTGATTCCCAACCTCAGTCCTCAAGGCACACTAACAGTCCTAGTTTTAGTGATATCCATGCTTAAGCACAGATGGTTTAATCAAAATAACTGAGGTACTAATTAAGTCACATATGCTCAAGTATGCTATCCTTAAAACCTAGACTGTTAGTGTGCCTTGAGGATTGTGGTTGGGAATCCTTGATCTAGAGCAGTGCTTTGCAATTCCAGTCCCTGGGACACACTAAGTGACTAGAGCATGTTTTCCATATTTCCTTGCTGGAGCATAGGTGTATTCATTACAGACTGGCACACTGTAAAAGATCCACAGGTGGTTCCAAATATTTAACTTGTGATTCTGTGAGGAGACCTGGAAAACATGCACTGTTAGTGTTGTGTCACGAGGACTAGATATTAGCAGCACTGTCATTGAGATCTTGTGTTCCTTTGGGGTGTCCCTAGGTTGAAAACTATAAAAAAATGTAAAAACATAATCATTCTTTTACATTCATATCTGAAAATATACAATATGTGTAAGGGGTAATGTGGGCATCAATGTGAAAAACATATTTTTGTCAGTTTACAAATTTACAAATACATTGTAAAAAATAGCATCCAGTCATTAAGTCCACAAAACGGTTAAATGAGAACAATATTTTTTACCTGGAATGTAATAAATTATATATGTTTACCTTTCCAAGTACATTTAGCCATTAAATGATACAATAGAATAATAGGCTCCAGTTGTATTTATTGGAGAATAAAGAGGCCCTGTATCTCCTATATTCTGTTTAACCAACAAATGCATCATTTAGTTGGCTTGATTTATATTCAAAGCGTAAGGAGGGAATTAAAATGCCATAATTTATTAATAATCCAGTAATGCTGAAAAAATGTTTAGTTTACAAAAAAGTCTAGAAAAACATTGTTTCATTTAAGATGTCTTTATTCAACTAATGTATCTAATTTCATTGTAATGCATAGGGAGATACTTCACCCTCCACCCAAACAAAATGACATTCTATCAATACAGTACAGACAATTCAATAGTTTTTGTTTTTGTTTTTCTTCATCAAAAGTGGCACATTCTGTGTTCCCCCTGTGGGTCTATGGGTGTCCTGGGTATACTGGGAGGAGGTTTTATTAATTCACTGGGCCTGATAAAAGGTTGGACATATACTGGAAGTAAATTAGGCAACAAAAAAAGGCAGCACATAAAACAAGGGTATTTACGACCAGGGGCAGCTAGAGGCACGTTTGACCAGTGCAGTCGAACAGGGGCACTACCCCATAGATGGCTCACCCGTCCCAACCATACCCAATATCAGTGGGACAGTCCCGTTTCTCAGGCACCTCCCCGCTGTTACACCCACAGGGTGAAGTGTCCCGTGGTCGGGAGGTTGGGCTCCTCCACTGCCGCAGCTGTGCGGCGATGTCAGCCCGAGAGAAGACAAAGGGATGCCATGAACCATTCAGTGCAGGAAGAGGGCTGGGGGCAGCTACAGACTTGCCCCCTGCCTTATGTTAACTGGAGGGATGCCATATGGGCACGCCCCCAAATAACGCCATTTAGGGGGTGTGGCCTATGGTAATTAGGTCACACACCCATTTTTGGCCCCAAAGAAGAGGAATGGATTCTGCGCGCCATTCAGTGCAGGAAGAGGGCTAGGCACAGCCCAGCTACTGACGTAGTGCTACATTAACTGGAGGCAAACCATACAGGCACGCCCCCAAATAATGTCATTTAGCATGTGTGGCCTATGGTAATTAGGTCACACCTCCATTTTTGACCGTGCACAGGGCGTGGCTCCCCCTGGTGCCAGTCCTGTGTACTGGTGCCAGTCCTGTGTACTGGTGCCAGTCCTGGTGCCAGTCCTGTGTACAACTATTTACATGAATAACAAGATGTGTGCAGCCCTGGACCAGTAGCATTTGTCTGAGGTTCGTGTCTGGCTTATGTCAGATACTGCATAATACACATTAGCTATTGGGCTTGAATAAAATATTTTAAAAATAAATCTTGAACACAGCAAGTAGAACATTCTCATTTACAAAAAACAAATACCAAGGATACTGTATTTAGGATATGCACCCAGCATCGTACAGCGTGTTTCACGCATAGGAGGTCCAGAACCACAGCCCACCACAGACATATTATATAAACAAGATGTTTGCAGCTATGGGAGTGTCACACATTGAGACCCTGTTACCTGACCCGGCGCTGCTGCTTGGCCACCTTGGGAGCTCCTGTGAGTCCATGCAGGGACCCATGACATTTGTATCTACCAACCTTCACAGCGGTTGGTACCATTCTGGATTGTTCCCTGATCTCAGTGCAGCATGGGCATTGCCATATTGTTTACAGTCAGATGATTTTGGATTCTCCAACCAGAGGCTGCCTTTCATCCAGATGACTTGTGCAGCTTACAGGGAGCCTAGGCATCCTATTTAAACTCCTTTGGATGAACTTCCCATTGCCAGAGCAACCTCTTCTATGACCAGTTGCCTGGCTCCTGTCTTACAGCATTCCTGAGCCTTCATGCGTGCTTGGACCTGCTCTACACTCCCATCAGTGTTACCATCTTCACTGTGCCAATCCAGCAAGTGCCAGCATTCCACCTGCTGAGTACTTATATCAGCTATACCAAATCTGCTGTGCTACACCAACTATACCTACCTTTTGGTGCGCTCACCCTGCAGAGCCTACTCACCAGTTTATGTTGCAACCAGCAGTTCCAAGCAGACCTATCTGCAAAACCAGCAGATCTTATCATCTGCTATCCATCCCCTTCTTATCAATACTTCTATACCTCAACTTCATTATATCTGAGCACCTTCCTTCTAGGAAACTTCTGAATTAGGAGGAGCTTCATTAGATCACCTAACTTCACACACTCTGCTAGTAGTCAGACCAGCCCGACGGTTCCAGTACAGAGTTTACAAGAAAGCAGTCTTCTGACAGAGAGTACCAACATTGATAGACACATGTTTAAAAGCAACATGGCTCTGGCATGTCTCGTCTGTTTGCTGCCAACTTCAGACGTCACGTTCCCCACGCTTGTATATTGTGTCTGAGGTGGGTAATGACTTGGGGCCTCCTACGAGTGTAGAGTATAATAAATGCACAAACAATGCACAAAGCACCTGTTAGCTTCAGAGGGGAATCTGCAATCAGCCAATCAGAAGTGGTTAGTTACTGTTGGTGACCATGATCATCTACAATTTGTACAAAGTCTACAAAGGGGTTAAATGAGAACAATATTTTTTTCTTGGCATGCAATAAATCATATATGTTTACCTTTCCAAGTACATTTAGCCATTAAATAGTACAATAGAACAATTAATTACAGTTGCATGTATTGGAGAATAATGAGTCCCTGTATCTCTTATATTCTGTTTAATAAACAAAGACATCATTTAGCCGGCTTGATTTCTATGCAAGGGGAAAGGAGGGAATTGAAATGCCATAATCTATTAATAATCCAGTAGTGCTGCGAACATGTTGAGTTTATAAAAATACAGTATCTAGAAAAACATTGCTCAATTTGCAGGTTGAGATTATTTAATAAATATCCAAAGAGCAGAGAGCACCCTGGTTAGCGATGTGTTACGGAACATTTCCCTCTTTTCAGAAATTTATTGAATTTTACAGTTATATAGATTTTACACCTAAATTCCGGGTCTGACCCGGAGGTTCGAACACTGGGCCTAATTCAGACCCACTCGCGAACGCTAAGTGCTCGCAAGCGGGTTGATGTTGCCCAAGTGCGCATGCGCATGACAGAGCCGGCTCTGTCGTGCGCATGCGCGAGACCCGAATATCAACGGCCAAGCCGTCGTTATGGGTCTCGCACCAAAAGGGGCGTGCTGTCGATGGTGATTGACAGCACGCCCTCTCTGGTGGGCGTGCCGGGGGCGTGGCTGCCCAGACGGAGGCGTTCCTATGGGAACGTCTAGCATCTGGGGCCGCCCCACTGACATCACTCGTGATGTCAGTGGGAGTGCTTTTGGCTCTGATAGAGCCAAAAGCACTCCAGGGCTTGCGGAAGCAAGACCCTACCGCAGGGTCTCGTCGCAAGCCCGATGGTCGCGATGGTCTTTACCATCGCGAACATCATTTTGGCCGCTCGCTATAGCTGTGGGTGGTCACCCACAGCTATGCAAGTGGCCAGGAGGCCGCTCCAAAAAGGAGCAGGGATGGCCCTGATTCAGAGCGAGCGCTCTGTCAGAGCGTTCGGCTCTGAATCAGGGCCACTGTTCCAATCCTGATCAGACCTGGAAATTAGCAGGCTTGGGAAAATCCTGGGTCGGCGCCGTTCAGACCCGGCTTTTCCGGCGTGGAAGTGGATGCTTGGAAATGATGTAATCTCCAAGCACCACTGAAGCCGGCCAATCGGCAGGCAAGTGGCACGTTCCAGGTCACCGTGACCCGGATCGCGCCGTTTACACTGCAGGGTTTCACCGGTTATTCCCGTGTTAAACCCTGCAAGTTACCTGGGTTGGATTGCCGGGTCACTCAACCTGGAAATCCAACCCTTTCCCCTTTTACATCAAGGAGCTACCCGGGTTAACCCTGCAATAACCCGGGTTTTAGCTCTGGTGTAAAAGGGGTATTACTATGTAGGTGGTAGTAATTGTACACTTTCAGTGGGGCACCTTGTTCATCTTCCAGTTGCAATTTATACAGGTACAGATCTGACCAGTTACTTTGTGGCTGATCGTGCCACAAACGTGCACACGCATCGTGCCATGCGATTCCCCGCGACTGCATACACCACACTACGCTATGGCGTGCACTGTGACCGCACCATGCGTTCCTATGAAGGCGCAGTCGCTTACGCAGTGCACAAATACGTTTGCATACACGTGTCTCGTTCTATGTATGGCTCGATTCGCCTTGCCATTGACAACAATATAGCTTGGCATATCTGTAACTACATTATCAGGTGTATTTCTGCCAATATAATAAAACAATTAAAACGTGAAAACAAATAAAAAATACAGGGCGTGATTCAGTTGTGGATGTTATAGCGATCTCAGCTGCCATCCCATATGCAGCTGCTGTGCAAAAATGCTAATGCTGTGGCCGCCTGGAAATGTATTGCAACGCCCACCGGCGGCTTTTCAAATCCAAGCAAGTGTGTAAAAATTGCGCAGCACTGGTCGCAGATCCTTCGGTAATCAACCATCTAAGTAATACTATGGTTGCGCAGAATGGCCGAGAGAACGCTGGTACCATATTTTCTGCATATGGGATCACAGATGTAGGCCGATACATTACACTCCCCCCCCCCCTCCCTGGAAACGGGCATGACACGCCTGCGGTTTTGCTACCACTCCTTATAACCACCATGTCAATCATTTTTCAATTAAATTCTCACTGTGGGCAGCATCGCAATGGTAGCTTGGCGTATGCTCAGTGCGACGGATAGTCGCTCAACTGCATAAATACTGTATCAGCATTGTGTCCACATCTGAATTAGGCCCACAGTGTGATACCCGGTTATCGCTTAGTCTCTATCATCAGAGGTGCATGTGGAAGTTCAGCAAGCAGGGTCTCGGCACATGAAATTTGATGGCGGTAAAGTTTGCATAGTGTAGCTGCAACCAAGTGTAGGGGTGTATTGGTTCTACTTAGTGTAATGATATTCTCCAGACCATCTCTCACTTTGATGTAAGTCCGAGGCTATCACCCTTTTCCCTGCATGGTAAACTAACAAGGCTAAATTAATCTGGCCCTAAAGCTCCTTTCTGCAGGGAAAGTCCATTAAGTGTATGGAGATGGTGCCCGGCCAGTTGCCCAGCCCCCCATGCACACACACACTGGCACAGGGGTCCCCAGACATAGCTACATCACCAGTGTGTGTACCACATTTCTGGTGCTGAGACTGTTTACACAAACTTTTAATTAACATCACCAGCATTTCATACTGACAATTTTATTGATATGGGACCCCACGTTATTTGCCCCCTGGGCCCCAACAAACCTTAATTCAGTTCTGAAGTTAACTTCGCACTACTGTAAATGCTTGCAAAATATGATTTCAAATATGATTGGAATAAAGTACCACAATGTGTACACTATAGGGAGAAGGAGTGTCATCACTATGGATGGTGACACCCAGTATAGCAGGTATGCAGTCGGGTAGCCGGCGGACCTAATCCTGACAGCCAGCTTCCCGACTGCTTAGTCCCGGTGAGGGTTAAATGACAGGCGTCTAAATCTAAACGTCTGTCATTATACCGATGCTGGGAGACCGGCGCCATTCTGATCGAAGGGACGCCGGGCACTGAGCGTGGATAGCCGCGGGGGGGAGGGTTAGGTTTAGAGTTCCCGGAGGGGGGACTTAGGGTTAGGCACCCCCCCGGGAGGTTAGGTTTAGGCTAGGGGAAGGAGGGGTTAGCGTTAGGCACCCTCGGGGGGGACTTAGGGTTAGGCACCCCCCCGGGGGGACTTAGGTGTAGGCGGTCGGGGAAGGGGGGTTAGGTTTAGGCACTTAGAGGGGGGGATTAGGGTTAGGCACTGGGAGGGAAGGTTAGGGTTAGGCACCCCTAAGGGAGGGTTAGGGTTAGGGAGTAGAATTAGGTTAGAGAATACTTACCTTGGACTATCGGGATTTTTTCCCCTGCATGGATGCCGTAAATCATACCGATTCCGTGTAGCACATAGGGACTCCTCACGACCACGCCCCATGTGTGACGTTTTTGGGGTGTGACCAATTCGCTTCATGCTGGGAAGCCCGCAGCCTCTCCCAATACAGTGGGTGACATGTGCTACTATCCAAGGGGGTGACACCAAAATAGCTGAGCAGCCAGAGCTGGCCCTAGGTAATTTGGTGCCCTAGGCAAAATTTTGACTGGTGCCCCCTAGCAGATAATCCCACCAGCAATCTAAGTGTTTAAATGCGGATGTAGTTATATTGCTGGCGGATGGTATGCCAGCTGTCCATATACTGATGCAAGAACCCCTAACGTCCATACCTGGGTAAGTATGTTAAGTTTCCCCAGAATGGGGCGGGTTAGATTTAGGAGCTCCTGGGGGGTAGATTAGGGATAGGCACCTCCCAAAGTGTATTAGGGTTAGGCTACGGGGAGTGGGGGTTAGGCACCACTGGGGGGAGGTAATAGGCATATTTATCAAAGGATAACTGCCCGGTATTTACACATTATGCCACACATTAATGCCCTTTACACATTATGCCACACAGCAATGCCCAGCCTTCACACATGCCAATCATTAATGCCTGGTCTTTACACATTATGCCACACAGCAATGCCCAGCCTTTACACATTATGCCATGCAGTAATACCCCTTGCAAATGATGCTGCACATTAATGCCCTTTACACATGATGCCGCACATTAATGCCCTTTAGTCCCCCTATGCAGTGCCCCAGTAGTAGTCCCCCTCTGCAGTGCCCCAGTGGCAGCCCCCCTCTGCAGTGCCCCCAGTGGTAGTCCCCCCTCTGCAGTGCCCCCAGTAGTAGTCCCCCTTCTGCAGTGCCCTCAGTGATAGCCCCCTCTGCAGTGCCCCCAGTAGTAGTTCCCCTCTGCAGTGCCCCCAGGAGTCCCCCATAGCTGCCCCTCAAAAAGGATTGACCTGGGCATTAGGCCCAGATCACTAAAGGGCAAATTGATGGGTCAACTACTGGGGACCCACCTATTTGCTTTAGTGACCTGGGCCTAATGCCCAGGTCACACCTATTTGGGGGGAGGGGGCAGATTCCTTCAATACCTACAGGCCTATTGCCTGAATTTATGCCACGGGCCTAGTGGCCGACAACCCTGGTGGTCTAGGAGGGAGGGGTAAATAACGGTGGCCCAAGGCCGCCTACCCGCACGGTGGAAGAGGCTGCGGGGGGGAGCTTCGATAGCTCTTTTGCTTTCCTCCCCCACAGTCCTCTTCGGTCCTCAGCTTCAGTCTTCTGCCACTGGCCCGTCCAGGCCAGCGGTGCTGCCTCTTCCTTCTTGATCGCGCCGTCTTCTTGCCTCTTGCGCAGCTGCCGGAACTGTTGCTGCGCCGCTCTTCACTTATCTTCGGGAGGTCTTCACTCCTTCCCTCCGCCGACGGACTGAACGTTCCCACTCAGCAGCGTCTATTCAAGATGCCGCGAGTGGGCGGGGCTTTGACGCAACAAGCCGCGATTGGCTCATCGCGTCTGCCTCCTATTGGCTGCTGGACCACGAGCCAAAAGCTCGCGGCCAGTGCCAAACCACCGCCGCCACTACTTGCTTCTTGGCAGAGAGCTCCGCTCAGCTCACGCCCGGTGCCAAGCTTCTCCCGCCGCCACTGGTGGAAGGGACCAGGCGGTCCCTTCACCAGGTACCCGCCGCGGTTGCTTACCCAGCACTGAGAACAAACACTGTCCCAGTGCCGGGCACGGACGCTGTGCTGATGCTGGGATCATACACTTGATCCCAGCACGGCTTTCCACAGCAGCAGCCAATGAGAGTCTATCTGACTCTCATTGGCTGCTCTAACAGACAGCGTTATGTCTGTCTCTGCAGGGGGATGCGCTGTGCTGCAGCCAGCTGTCAGGGATTAGCCACAGCACAGCGCGTCCCCGGGGACCCGGTAACTGGTAAAATACGCGCTATAGCACGTATTTGCGAACACTGCGGAGGGCATCGGCAGAGCCCTGGAATGCCCCTAGGCATTTCAGTCGCCCCTAGGCATTTGCTTAGAATGCCTATGCCTGGGGCCGGCTCTGTGAGCAGCTCTGCTATATTAGCGTCACTGCCTTGGATGGTGTCACCAGGCGTGACCCCCACCCCCAGCACCTCTTAGTGATGCCACTTGGGAAAAGACAAGCAATATTTCAGTCAATATATAAACATAAAAGAACACAGGCTAGGCTCTGACACTCTGTAATATAACCAAAACTTCACTTGTGCTGGAACACACAGAAATTACTTTCTGGGACATTTTTGGGGGAGAGATCTCAAACATTTACAAGAGGACAGGTGGAGAAATGTAACAACTAATTAGCTTCTAATTATCAATGTATTGAATGTACTTGAAAATTATAGCTAATAGCTGATTGGTTGCTATGGGCAATTTCTCCACTGGTCCACTTCTCTATTTTCACTGCTTGATACATAACCCCCAGAATGTGACTCATGATAACAGATGTTCAATATTGTCACTTAAGTTAACCAAATGAATATAACAAAAAAAAGAGAATGTTTAGTGCTAGCTCACTAATACCCCTTTGGTACCAGAGCTAAAACCCGGGTTATTGCAGGGTTAACCCAGGTAGCTCCTTGGTGTAAAAGGGGACAGGGTTGGATTCCCGGGTCAAGTGACCCAGCAATCCAACCCAGGTAACTTGCAGGGTTTAACACAGGAAAGACCCGTGAAACCCTGCAGTGTAAACGGCGCAATCCGGGTCACGATGACATGGAGCGCGCCGCATGCCTGCTGATTGGCCGGCTTCAGTGGCGCTTAGAGATAACGGTATCTCCAAGCATCCACTTCCACGCCGGAAGAGCCGGGTCACTGCAGACCCGGCTCCAGTGTGAACGGTGCCGATTCGGGAATATCCAGGGTCGGCGCCAGTTAAATTCCGGGTCTGATCGGGATTGGAACCTTGTTCCAACCTCTGGGTCAGACCCGGAATTTAGGTATAAAGCGGTATTAATGAAACGCAACAAATCTTATGATCAGGGCTGTAGAAACACTCTGTATGGCACAACGGTTTCTTAGAATAAATTCCTGGATTATTCCAAACCAAATGGTGAATTGGTGCTGGGAGCAAATATTCTGCACAGGAATTTACAGAATATGATTAATATCCCTGAATTAAACTGATATAACTGCATATATATGGTTGACTGGCACAATAATGCTTGGTGCCCAAAGCAACATGTCTGCAAGGTCTACTTAAGATTGGCTTAAATAAATAAGTAACAGACATGGCTTTCATTTATTTATTTAAAGACATACAATTGGTACATATGACACTAATTGAATATACACAATCAGTATATTGGTGTTTGGAGATCACTGATTAAATCTGGCATCAGTTTTGCCTGACAGAGTCTTGTTTAGTACAAGAGAAAATAACAGGCTTCTGATCAGGGTAATTAAAATTACAGGTTACAAGTGGATATCATATGTTGCAGTATTTGCAAAAATTATGTCAACTGTGCAGCCACGGGAGGGGTGGTGTACGTTACATTCTATTGATTTTATATAAATAATTAATTAAAAACAAATAATTAATAACAATGATGTAAGCCACAGCTACTTTCAAATACTCTTATTCCCTAAAATATAAATAATGATTGAAAATGATTAATTGCTATGGAGTAGATTATTATTACCCCCCCCCCCTACACACACACCTCCTTATGTAGCTGGTATGTAACATAGTTATATACATTTAAATTTGATCACTCAATTAAATTGTTTATTTAGGAATATACCTGTATGGGTGAAAATCTATCCAAAATCCAATCGTATTAATTGAATATTTTTAATTCACATGGAGCACACCAACATGGAAGTAAGAGTGTGTATTGTAAGTACATGATTAAAATATTTCATTTTACACATCTTTACCACTTCTAAGTGGAGTTAGTTGGAGTTTATCAGTTTTATATATCTCCTTATGAATATAAAATTAAAAATTAAATGGACAATGGTACCACTACTTCCTAACTTTTACCAAACTTTTTGCAATCTGATAGACAGCCTTTTAAATGAACTGAAAAAAAAAAACATATGCTGGCGATATAACCTCTGATCAATCATATTTCAATGGTAATTAATTGTTAATATTTATTCCTCAAATAACCAAAAAACCGAAAATATGCTCTATTTTTCAAAGTTCATCAAGTGTTCAATAAATCAGTTATGCGTCTATATTATTACAATTTTACTACTTCCATGTGATAATAATATATCATTCTTCCATAGTAAGTGTTCCTCAACAGTTTATTCCAGATGAGAAGATTAAAAGAAAAAGCTACAAATATGATTTGGATGACAAACGTGTACAAGTCACCACTGCAATCAATGTGTCTGCCAACTTAAGCCATTGATGTGATTGTACAGAATGCAATAATTTGTCCATAAACAAAGTAAATGACACTTGTGGCCAGATTTAATGCTGACCCTTAGAGAAATTGCTGATAGCTGATTGCCCGTGTTTTTTTTCCCACAAAAAGAAAACTGCTCTTTAACTAATATGTGTTGCCTTTTTGGTGGATTCAAAAAATAAGATATATGAGGAGCAAATACATTTCAATGAAACATGAAGGGAGAACAGACAAGGGGCAGTAAAGAGAAATGAAAGGAGCAAGAACAAAAACAATTGGTCTATACAATCTTTTTAAATCTGATTTGTTTAAAAAAATAATAAAAATATCTACAGAGGAAAAATAAAAATGCCAGCAGTGATTTACATAAACTAGTAAAAAAAAAAATACATGCATACAAGAGTACATCAATAGCAGCCGTAAACCAACACATCATGGTATCCTAGATGGTATATCCACCATGTTATGATATCATATCAGTTACATATACAGTAAATAGGAAAAATAAAATCAATTAAATGGCACCCACCACATTTCCTGATACATCCTTAATAGTGACGGCAATACCATAAACCAGAGTTTTCCAAACCCACTATTATAGTCCAGGTTATAAGGATATCCATGCTTCAGTACAGATGGTTAAATCAAATTGACTGAGGTGCTACTTAAGTCACCTGTGTTCAAGCATAGATATCCTTAAAATGTATATACGCAGAACTGGGGTATAAGGAGAGAGAGCCCTGAGTTCCTCACAGTTTTTGAGAACTTCATTAGTATACATTGGGGGAGACATAAACCGCCAAAAATATAAAGAAGAAGAATTAAAAAAGGCCCATAGAAACACATAGCGACCAAGAGTTTCAGTCTAACGACAACAATGGTTGAATTCCCTAAGAGGTGTCCGGTCACCCAAGTGACAAGGACACGAGGCTCCAGCTGGACCCCTGCCCCACCCACCACTTATCGGTAAGTAATAAAGTCTAAGCGGGACGCCGCTCTAGCACTGGAACAATGCGAACTGTGCATCCATGGAGCCAGCCAGGCTACCCCCACCTTGGAACTATTCAACCACCCCCCACCAACAGGGTATGGACTTTTCCCATTGGACTGTAACGTAACGAGCTTCACACGGTTCTGAGCTCAGGAGGGACTTGCACAAGTACTTTGAGCACTGTGTCTCTTAATTGTACACTGCAATAAACACCTGTTCACCCTGTATTCACTGTCCAGTATTTATTCATGCCAGCATCACACACCACCCCACACCAGTATAGATTACCACACACAGCCACCCCACCTCACAGGCTTCCCCCATCTCCCCATCTGCTCGCCCCCCTCTCCCTCCCATACACCCTCATTCCCCCCTACCCCTCCTTTCCCCCAGTCACCACCATCCCCCACCTATACCTTTGCAGCGCTACCCTTCCAAACCTTCAGATACACATTTAACGATGTGTACCCAGCTGGCAGGGGTCCCGGTATTGGCAGGTGCATACACACTTGCCGATGTCGGGAGTGACATTGCAGCAGCGGGCACCAGGCATGCAAGTCCGACGGGTGATGTCGCTGACAATACACTGGAGTGCGCATCGTCAGTGACATTGAGGGTACACACTAGATGATGTGCCCTATAAGTCGTCCAATCTGGATGGGTCTGGGCTATGCAGTTTGAGGATGTACTGTTTCTCTGTGTGTCCTCTAGGACTGTGATTCTGCAATTGGGAATGCAGTCGCGAGTGCAGAAACACCCCTGGAACTTCCACAACACACCTACGGACCTGTCTCTTTTTGTGAACACTTTCGGGGCACCTGCCCGACTCCACCCAGGAATGCCCTTGGATCGCAGTGGTCTGGTCACACCCTTACGATCACAGAGACATTGGCAAATGTAAAACTCTGAATTAGGCCCACAGATGATGATATCAACAGAAGTGCATAAAGAGCCAGTTTAACATTTAAAGCTATTTTAATGAATCTACACTCATAAAAAAGCTACACATTCAAAAAACAATATAAAAATAATAATATTGAAGTAGGGAAAGGTCAATCTGGACTTCAGATATTTTACCAGTCACAGATTACTCAGAGGAGGCACAGTAATGGCTTGTAGCAGCTATTGCATAGGTATTTTTGAGTCACCAGCTATGCCCCGTGGCGCAGTAAGAGAGGGTGGCAGAGAAACAGAGTTAGAGGTTAAGGATCCCACAGTTTCCCTGGCACCTGAGCAGGAGAAACGCTCCAACTGGGCAGCCACTGTGGTATTATTCTCTTTGACCATAGTGACAAGCTGTCAGCACTACAGGAAGTCCCAATTTAGGGGGCTTGAATCCCAATGTATTTAGGGAAAGTATGTATACAAGTTCAAAGCCAATAGGAGATATGCTCATTGGGTAAAAGGACCCAGCACAGGTAAGTAGACTCAATATAACCCCCCTATGGGATGATATGTTAGTACAAGGGAGACACAAGGAGTTGCCGTATTGACCAATCAGCAGTGATGGACAGCACAGCAGTCACTGTGGGAGGGTGCAGGAATGCAGTGGGGTCAGGAGGTCCCTCTCTAGTGGCAGCTGCTGGAAGATTATCTTCAGACAGCCGCCCACTGTGCATTTCTGACAGGTCGCACCAGACAGTTAACACACTGCCTGGAGTGGTCGCAAACGATGCAACAACGCCAGGCAAGTGGTTACATCTGTGTCTGTATAATTTCCAGTTTAAAAGAATATAAAATATGGCTCCTCCTGTGTAATCTGACAGCTTCTCACGGTTTTAGTGGTGTGGCACCTCAGTGTCAACATAGCCCCTTAAATTAGGTTCCTTATCCTTCAGTCTTTGTTCATCCATTCTCCCATCAATCATAGGAAACCTTCATTTCCTGGAATAGGAAGCCCATCTATTCACATCGCTGCAACAGACTCCCACTAATCCAGGTACCTCAGTCCTCCTTTCACCAGCTGAACCAACTGTCACCATCCACCACTAAGTCTGAAACTTTTTGGTTCATGCCCAGTCTCCATGGTAATGTCACTATACTTCTCCCTGCAATGTAGGCTTAGCATTAACCCCTTCCCAGCCGCAATCATCAACTCAAAATGACAGAGTGGTTACAATTGTTTAATTTGAAGTCATACCCAAAGAAGTAGCAACTGCTGTTGAAACCAAAGGTTTGGTGCCATTGTTGGCATGGTGTGTGTGTGGGGAGGATGGATGAGTGAATAAGTGAGGGTGAGAAAAGCACATGACGGAAATGGCCCTGATAGCGAGAACTTAAAATCTAAATGGGGGTTGGAGGGGAGAGACTGTGAGTGAGAAGGATATTTATCAAATCTTCTAAAAAGTATAAGTGGATGTGTTTTCCAAAACAACCAATCGGATTCTAGTTATTTTAGAGAATGTAGTAGAAAAAAAATGATAGTCACATTCTGATTGGTTGCTATGGGCAACACCTACCCTTATCCTCTTTACAAGATTTGGTATCACTCCAACTGAGTGGGCGCACACCTAGCACAAAAACCTACAGGCTTCTGTAATTACTCAGTCAGTCCACAGAGGCCCGTAGTATGTGCTCAGTCTTCTTGTCATAGAACCCGCATAGAAAATCCAGGAATTTACAATCTAAATCAGAGATGGGCATAAGGAGCAAATTGCCAAGATAACCACAATGTAAACACCCAGAAAAGCTGAAGATATAAACAGATGAGTTTTTATCTACCAGCCTAACTCATTTATTTTCCCAAGATAATACTCTATTTCTGCTTTTATTCTAATTAGCGATGTGCACCTGCCTCCGTTTTTTGGTTTTGGATCTGTATCTCCTTCAAGGTTTTGGATCTGGATTTGGTTTTGCAAACCACCCTCAAGAGTTTTGGTTTTGGATCTGGATTTGTTTAATAAAAAATAGATAAAAAGTTTTAAAAACAGCTAAAATCATGTAATTTATGTAATCCAAAACCCGAAATTCGGATTTAAAATCCGAATTTCGAACCGCAAGAAGATCAGAACCGCGACCCAGATTTACCCGGATCTCCTCAGGAGACTAGAACCAGCGACTCGGATTTACCCTGATTAACGAAATTCATGTGGATTTGGATCTCTGGAGAACCGAACATCTCTAATTCTAATGTTTCAGTTGCAAAAACATGGGTTACATTTTTCATGTGTAATTTAAAAAAATGTCTCAGGTGATTAAAATTAAAAAAAAAACTGTGAAAAGTAGACGTGTTTCCTGATATAGAAATCACTGTACAGTTCTGTGTTTATTTTCCCATCAGCAGATTCAGGAAACTGCTACTATACCTCAAAGGGTTCCGACTGTACAATACAGGCCATTGAGTAATGAAAATGTATGCAGTCTATACCTTTCATTTGAATTGTATGCTCTTTTCACAAAACACTGAGGATAAGACCCTCTAGTTCCCATGTTGACATTTTCTTACAAGTTTGACAGCCAGTGATCTCATTATATGTGGTAATATGGAAAATAGACTCAAATGTCAGCTAAACTGACTATTGAGATTGGAGAGAGAATTGACAGGAAATTCACAATTCCAGTTATATAGACAGAGCCCATTTCCTACACAAAACACCTGATGGGCCTGTGTTCAGCCTCAGGGTATGCAACGATCTAACGGAATCTCAATTTCCTTGTGTATCTACCCTACGGTCAAAAGCTGCATTTTTTGTATTCTTCTTACAAATCTTCCAAGTTGGGTATTATCATATGAGCTTTAGAATATATTTTACAGTTCACTTATAGCTACATTGACATCTTGCTTCAGATTATAATAATTTATTAATGTATGTGTTGTGTTGAGTGTTTAATGTCTTACAAATTAAATTATACCTCTTAAAACATATATGTTAAATTATTAAACAAAGGGTGCTGAATAAACAGATTTATCTGTGGCCAAGGCATGTATTGTACTGACAGGGACAGATTAACAATGGGGTGGATGGGACTACAATAATTCCAGGCCTCACCATAAAAATAGGCCCATAATTATGACAGTATGATGATGGTTGGCCACCAGTTGGCCACATATTTGGGTATGAATCTTATATATTAAACTTGTATTTATATTTCTGCACAAAATGATGCAATTTTTATACTTTTACATATTTAGGGAAACATTGGGGCTAATAGTGTAGGGGTGTAGACCATAAATTACAATGGGCAACGGACTAACTCCATCTTCAGATAGTGCTAGCTACTGGGACCAAGCTCCACAATAAAACAGTAAAGAAATATGCTCGGTTTTTGCAACATGGTACATGGTACCGACTGCATGGCATTATATATCGTAGAGACGTGTGCTGACCCCCATGTTTTGGTTTTGGATCTGGATTCATCTTCGTGTTTTGGTTTTGGTTTTGCAAAACCACCCTCAAGTGTTTTGGTTTTGGATTTTTTTTTAAAAATAGATAAAAAGATATTCGGATTCAAAATCTAAATTCCAAACCACATGGGTCCATCCCAGGTGGTACCCGGGTGAGACCCCTTCACCAACACCGCTATCACGTGCTGAGTCGGTGCTGGGAGATGAGCTTATCTCCAAGATCTCCATGATCATCTCCAAGCACTGGCTCTTCAATTGACCCAGCTTACCTGTTCACACTGTACCGTGATCCGTGTTGAACCCGTGTTAAACCCTGCTCATTAACCGGGTTGAATTTACTGGGTTGCTCGACCCGGGTTTTCAACTTTCACACTACATAATAATCCAGGTTGCTGCACGTTCACATGAAATAACCTGGATTATTGCTGGCAGTGTGAAAAGGGTATAGCATATATGCACATCATTAATTTGCAGTTAAATGCACTCTCAGGTACAGAGGGTAACATCTAGAAAAGTGCTGGCTTGTGAGGGCCACCCAACTAGGCCTTTAATTGCCTTGATTGGAAGTAGCCATGATAGCACTAGGCAACATTTTTTAACAAAACAAAGAAGAAATGTGCCGACTCTTGGTTTTTCCCACTTTGTATTTGGTGCCAGCTGTGTTGTGGATATTTTTGTTTATTACAGTGATGCACCACTGAAAGACAGAGCAGACAATACGTGGTGGACAGCCTGAAGATATAGAGAAGGTAAGTGTGGGGGCTAGAGAGACACTGGAGTCTGGAAAGACACTATGGTGGCTGGCCAGATACCGTGGGGGCTGGAGAGACACTGTGGGGGCTGGAAAGACACTGCAAGGGCTTGAGAGACACTGTGGGGGCTGGAAGTACACTATGGGGGGCTGGAGGGACACTGTGGGAGCTGAATAGACACTGTGGGGCTGGAGAGACACTGCGAGGGCTTGAGAGACACTGTGGGGGCTGGAGGTACACTGTGGGAGCTGAATAGGCACTGTGGGTCTGGAAAGAAACTGTGGGGCTGGATACACACTGTGGGCTGGAGAGACAGAAGGTGTCTATGGATGGAGAGACAGAAATGGGCTAGGGCTGGGGAGACAGAAGGGTGAATGAGGCTGAAGAGAGCTGGGGGGAAGTGGCTGGAGATTATCCATATCTGGCAGGATTAGAAGGAAAAGGCTCGGGGACAGTAATCTTCATTCTAAAGAAACATTACTGATTCAAATTGTGCCAAAATAGCAAATACAGTTTAATAACATAAAATTGCTTCATGAAGGAAGTTCACATTTTGCCCTGCACCAAAACTTCTGTTTCTGTGTATTATCTGGTCCAAACTCTGCTATATGACAATGACATTGGTTATATTCTAATGCAAACAGGCGTTTTCTGGACCAAGTGATCTCCTACGTGAAAAGTGAATTCTGACTGAAATCACTAACTGCCCAGGGAGGAACAATTTCTTAAGAGGGTCCCAATTGCAGAGAAACTACATAGGTAAGGCAGACTATCTTGTAACTGGCTAAACAGGGATGGGGGGGCTAAAAAGTTGGGTATTGCTGGCCCTGAAAAGGAGAGCTATGCAGTTTTCTGGGACTGTCCTGATAATTATCTCAGCTTCTACCAATATAATGATCAACCTTTTACTCATGCAGTGAGCTATATTATAAAGTAAGAATGACCAATAGAGAGTGAACAAGTATACATGTAAATAAATAGTATATTTAAATTTATTAATGGCATAAAAAATACAACTACTGACCTGGATGAACGAATAACATAATAACATGTTAAATTGCAATACGTTTCGTGGCATCCAGGGGTTTCCACAGGCAGTTGAACATTAATTATTGTAAGCCATGAATCCCTTCAAGAGACTAATTACAATCCACTTAATTTTCAATGTGCACTTAGAGCAACCCAATGGAGATTTCTATTCTATAAACTACTGAAATAATGGTTTAAAACAACAACTGGCATCTAGTTGATTTGGGTCTTCAGTGCTTCCCCTCCTTTGGTTTCCATTCACTAAAGCAGCGGTTCCCAAACTTTCTTGAATTACGTCGCCCTAGAGCATTTTTTTCACAGCACCCTTAGGCCAAAAATTTCTTATTGAGAAATTCTGCACAAAAATATTAAATTAAATAAATTGTGCTTACTTGTCATCTTAGGTTCAGTTATTTGGTAGCGGACAAGGTTGTGCATCTATTTGTTCATGTTGTTCATATTTTATGATTTGCAGCCACCAGCACTGGTTTTGCCTATCACATTCACTATAAATAATTTGATTTGGTCCTGGACCACCAACCTGTGGCAACTCTGCAAGTGCCTCACTGCATCCAGGACATACAAGATGACATCATAGGCATTAGAACCGAGTACAGTGTAATCACCCCACAATGTTATTCTGGATTTAATATGGTAAATTGAGGCATTTTTCACTTCTCTCAGTGTTAAAGCAAAATTTTGTTTTGAAATAACGCATATATACTTTAATATAATGTGTCAAGGCAATATACAAATAAAACACTTTATTTTTAGACCCTGATATTTGCTATGAATGTAAATTGGTCCTGAAGCTTATGCAAATTGTATCCGTAAAATAGTAAATTACATATACTGTTTACTCTATAATGGGAATTGCTCAGATAGCATAGTAAAGAATCTAAATGGCCAGACAAAAGACCAATCGATTCCATTGATTAACAATGAGCAGCAGTAGAAAGCAGAGATCATATCCAGTGAAGTTTGATTACCTTTTAGTCTCCAGAGTGTATTTGTTTTACAGCTATTTATACAGCTAATCCTTTAAGATAACTTTTTGTAGATTTAGAACTTTCTCTAATATGTTTGTTTCCCCGCCCTCAACACCAGAATCAAAATCTAGCAATTCAGCTGCCCAAACCTACAGGGACGATTGATACACAAACTAGCATACACATCTACAGTACCTAAAAGGAGATGAATACCCTTTTTTAAATTGCATTATTTCTAGAGATGTATGGTTCAATTTTCCAGAAATCCAAATCCACCAGAATTTCTGGACAGATCCGAGTGGCGGTTCGGTTTTCCGATTTAAATCTGAATTTTAGGTTTTGGATTGCAAAAATGACATGATTTTAGCTGTTTTTTAAAACTTTTTTAATTAAAAAAAAATAAAATATAAACAGATCCAAAACCAAAACACTTGAGGGTGGTTTTGCAAAACCAAAACACAAAGATGAAACCAAAACCAAAACACGGGGGTCAGCACACATCAGGGCCGTAACTAGGGTTGTGCGAGCATTGCAGCTGCACAGAGCGCTGAGCTCTGTGGGTGGCACCGCTGCTCACCCATGGTCCCTGCATCTGGTTAACAGGGTGCCTGTAATGGAACCCTGCTGCCAGAATCTCTGCAGAAGTGCCTTAGGATGCTTCAGGCATGCCCACCACTGCCCTTACAGAGGATGCTCCGGGCATTGCTGTGATTACTAGTGATCGTGGCCCCGCCCTCTCTGTGTGACGCTATGCTGAGGCAGCGTAGTCTGCACCAGTAAATGTAGTTACGGCGCTGGCGCACATCTCTAATTATTTCACACAGGGGCTGATTAAGAGTTAAACCCGATGCTTTGCGTACTGCTCCGATGTATGAAGATCTGTGCATGAGCAGGTTCTGTACTGTGCATGAGCAACTCTCATCTTGCTCGCTCCCTTGCAGTGAACGGGCACTACAGCCTGATTGACTGGCTGAAGCTATTTGGGAGCAGAGCGGGGGCAGCGACAGGCAGCGTCCCAGAAAATGGGGGCATGTGGGCCCCAGTTTCTGGGTGTGTTGAAGCCAGTGACTGTGTCCTTTTTATGTAGCTTCACTGGCATTAGCTTTGTGACATCGGCATCCTGAATGACCTGAAGGTTACTCAGATGACCAATGTTCATGCAGAGTGATGCGATGCTACACTATGTCCTCAGAAACAACATCGGATCACAGAAGCTTCTATTAAACACAAGATGCCTCCTGCTGCATCAGCATATTTTACCACAGCAGATGCGTCCAAAGACCCACAGCTACAGCGAGCGGCCATGATGATGGTCACGATGGTCAAGACCATCGCGACCATCGGGCTTGCAATGAGACCCTTGTGGTAGGGTCTCGTGGCCGCAAGCCCCAGAGAGATTTCGGCTCTAACAGAGCCGGAATCTCAAAACTGACATCACTCGTGATGTCAGTGGGGCCACCCCCAAATGACAGGCGTTCTCATGGGAATGCCTCCATTTGGGCACTCACCCCCCCTGGCCCGCCCACCAAAGGGGATGAGCTGTCACTCAGCATCAACAGCTCATCCCCTTTGGTGCGAGACTCTGAGCGACGGAGTGCCCGTCGCTATCCGGGTCTCGCGCATGCACGCTGGGCCACCATTGACCCGGTTGCAAGCGCTCAGTGCTTGCAACTGGGTCTGAATCAGGCCCTCAGTTTCTAAATCTGGACAACGCAACTCCCAGGTCCCCAGGGACTTTTTTGAAAAGCCCAATTGATCACATATGTGACAGTTAAATTGTGTTTTAATGGGCAGAAATATTATAGAATAAAGCACACGCCCTTTGTGTGCTGTTCCTGAACCCACCTGGAACTATCTAGGACTGGGCTTATAGTTCCACCTGCAACAGCGTGCAATAAATGCCTCCAGGCCTAGAGCTAAGGATCCTACTTCTTGAAGGTGGTGGAGAACAGGGCAGAGACATGGCCTCCATATACATTTGACTTGGCAGTGGTTTGTGACTGAGCAATTACTGTAGCCCCATGAAAATGAACTGAGGCCCTAGCCATCTATCTGGATGCTGGAGGTCCTACACAGGGTAGAAGAGTGATATACAGTAGGACTAACAAATGTTCTCCAACTAGCAGGAATGTGGTGGCATGAGGGAGTGAAGTATAATTTTACATTTTCTTATGACATAGAACCGGAAAAGTGTTGACTTTGCCTCTCAGAGAAAGGTAGTATGTACAGTAATTTGTACAGTAATTTGTTTGTTAAATAAACAGACCACTGTCTTGTACTTGTCCAGTGTCTGAATAAGGCTTAAGATAATATTTTCCTGCCAACAGGTAGCCAGGAACACAATATAGTAGGTACAGTATAAAAGGAGCAGATCCTATTCATTGGATAACATCTTGTAACCATGGTGGACTAATGCTAATCTACCAAAGCATCACCAGTGATACAGATAGAATTTTATTTTATTAGGAGCTGAACAAATTGTGCAACTGGTGATGTTGCGCAGGGGGGAGACTGAGAGGGGACCATGCTGCCAATTATTTGTCACAATCATATATGGCTGGCTTAGTGGCACCTGTATCTGTGCTCCTTGTTCTTTCCAGTGCCATGAGAGAGACATTATGATGTCAACAGTGCAGAGGAGCCACAGATGAGAGGAACAGAACCCCAGAGGAACTATAAGGTACGTACTAAGATCTGAGGTGTTGGAGACAACCAAGAAGTGACCAGCCAGCACAGGTTAGTAAATATTCACGTACAGCCTAGTGATGAACAATGAATATTTCACATCAAAAATCTAAGCAAAGAAAGTGCTAAAATCCATTCATAGAAAATATAATGTTTAAATGTACAGGAGGATACTAAAATACATAAAGCATTGCAATAATAGTCTTGGTAAGAACAAACAGTTCACATGTATATCCCTTAATACTGTTTTACATTGTGATACTGTGCTGTTTAACAATCACAGCTAAGAAACATTGTTACCATAGAATGAATACATGCGGAAATGTATCAAACTTTATAAAGAGGGCAAATGGAGAAATTTCCTATTGAAACCAATCAGATTCTAGCTATCATTTATCAAGTACATTCTATAAAATTATAGCTAGAAGCTGATTGGTTACTACAGTATGGGCAACTTCTCCACTTGTCCTTTTTAGGAGAATTAATAAATATCCCCATATCATGCATATCATGAAATGATGAAGGCCTCTCAGTTGTCCAATATATCCTTCAACACCTCCTATTGTGTTGCCTGACATGTATAAGTTCTGCCCAACTATAAAGTGTGTATGAATCAGTCACAGCAGCGGTGCTCAAGTCAAAAGAGAAAACAGATATGTACTGTGCAAAGTTGTAATTTGTTACTAATACTGAAGAGCTTGTTCTCAACACATTATACAAATAACCAGATTCTTTGATCGGGTTGGGTACAGGATGCCGGTGCTCGGGATCCCGGTGGCCAAAATCCCGATGCCGGCATCCCGACAGGGTTAGTATAATGACACCTGTCAGTCGGTATCCTAATCCTCCCCCTCTCCCTACACCTAACCCTCCCTCCCCAGTATCGAAAACTAACCTCCCCCCTAGTGCCTAACCTCCCCCTCCCCAGTACCTACACCTAACCTCCCCCCTAGTGCCTAACCTCCCCCTCCCGGATCCTAAACCTAACCTCCCCCCTAGTGCCTAACCTCCCCCTCCCCAGTACCTAATCCTAACCTCACCCCTAGTGCCTTCCCTCCCCCTCCCTGGATCCTAAACCTAACCTCCCCCCTAGTGCCTAACCCTAACCCTCCCCCCTAGTGATTAACCTCCCTCTCCCCGCACCCTAAGCCTAACCTCTCACTTAGTGCCTAAACCTAACCTCCCCTCCCCGCACCCACCCCTGCCCCTTAGTGTCTAACCCTAACCCCCCCTTAGTGCCTAACCCTAACCCTCCCCCTTAGTGCCTAACCCTCCCACTAGTGTCTAACTCTAACCCCTAGCTCTAAGCCTAAGCCTCCCTCTTATCCCAATACTTACCTTCGGGATGCCAGCGTCGGAATGCCAGCACTGGGATTCTGACAGGTGCCGAGATTCTGGCACCAGTATGCTAAGCGCCGGCATCCTGTATGCCGGGAAGCTGCCCGCATCCCCTTTGAACATTGACGTTGGAATCACAATCCCCCAATGGAGATTCTCTTTCAAAGAAAACACCAAACAGGCAATAGTAAATATAAAATCGTTGTGCTTTAGCAAACCCTATTACACTGTAGGGAAGGGGGAGCATATACTGATGATTACTTGTCAGAAAATAGCCACTTACAGTATGCTGTCTATGCACAAGCAAAGGTGACTTGTGTGTATATTATGTGCAGAAATAGAAACATATTTCTCTTATATATTCCCGTATTGCCCCACAACATCTCCTATATATGTTTTTTTTTATCCTTTTTTCCTGAAAAAAGTGTAATTTTACTCATGAAGATATTGCTACTTTTAGAACATTCTATCAACTTATGTTGCTAATAACTTGCAGACTATTATTTCATAACTCTGCAGAGCAATGTTTTATTTGGATAATCCATTGTCAGAATAATTCCAAAGCTAGATTGATTTTAATCCTTTGCATCCTGACTTTCTGTGATCATTAAAGGAATAAAGGTCCTGCAAACAATTCCTTATTTCTTAGGTAGATTTTAGCTGCATTATTTGTTCAATAACATTAGGCTTCAGCTAATATGAGGTCCATTTTAGACAATTTATTTGGATGCTTAAACATCATATTATCCCTAGCTCCAAACCCATAACTGCAATCCCTGAACCAATTGCTATCTCTGCATTCCAAAAGACCATTTATCATTCTTTGACCCGAATCCTAGGGGTCTATTTACTAAGGTTCACTTTTACAAAAGTCCATAGCAATCAACAGGGGCATCTTAAGAGAGGAGGGGACCAGTGTGCATTCCCTGTGCTGGGCCCCCTCCACTCTCCCCGGTGGCGGGCAGCCGACTGATGCGGTTGGCCAACCACCGAACCATTAGTAGACTCCGGGATATAGAGTCTACTGTGCATGCGCAGAACGCCAGAAATATGGCCGTGGCGGCCATTTTCCAGCATTCTGTAGTCTCTGGGCACTAGGGTGTGCCCGGAGTTTACTGAGCAGGCACAGAACATCCGACGAGTGACCACGAACAGGTAAGTTTAAACTAATATGGAAGCAGGGTGTGCGGTGCGGGGCCCCCCTGGACCCGGGGGCCCATGTACCCCACACACACTGCACCCATTATAGATACGCCACTGGTAATCAATCAGATTCTACTTATCATTTATCTAGCACTTTCTAGAAAATGATAGCTAGAATCTGATTGGTTGCTATGGGCAACATCTATGCTTTTGTAAACCTGCCCTTTAGTAAATATACCCCTTAGTCCTTAATCGCTTATCCCTAAATGTTTTACCCAATCAACAAAACTTTAATCTTAAATCAATAGCACCTTTAACCCTAATCCCTAATTTGTAACCCATTGACTAATTCCAACTCCCAATCCTGAACTGCAATCATTAATTCCTTAATCAGGATCCCTAATTCTCCCCAGAATGAACAGCATGTCCTAAGGTTGTGCCACACAAACCTAAACACTCCATTGTATCTACTTCTGGTACTTCTTGCATCTAACTACAAGTGCTCAACGGCAATATTCATTTAAACAGTTTTATATCATCATTTAAAAAAAATGTGCAAATGGATAACGTAAAATAGAAAACTGTCCTCCTGTCAGATAACTTGCACTTTAAATAAACCAGCTGCCCAATTAAACCGGCACCAAAATGGTTAACTTCAAATGTCAGTGTCGGGGGAAAACTACTGCGGTGGATCTATTCATTTTATATTCAGGGAGGGTGGACTAAGGTCTGAGCTTCCCTAATGTATTGCTGCAAATATCTATTCCTGGTCTTTTTTTTTTTACTTTTCTTCGGAACCCAGCAAATATTTTTTTCCTCCTTAATATTTGTAAATATTATAATAAAATAATAAGTGAACCATTAAAATAAAATTACTTTAAATACAATTTCTCTATGCCCCAAAATCAATATGTTCTTTAAGCGTTAATCAACCATACCGCTGCAAAAATATACTTACTGTTACATGCTTCACTGTGTTCATTTTGCACACATAAAGGAAATTTCGCCAAGAGAACTCATTGCTTATTAGATAATAGTACAAATTAGATGCCCAGCTGCAATCTCCAGACCCCTATTTAATTTTACTCCTCTTGAAAATAATATATTCTATAAATAAATTATAATAATCATCACTACACATCCAGGGTCATTGAGCTTTTAGCTGCTATGTCATGTTCGCTGTGCAGCTTGCATTTAAATCCCAGTGAGTTTCATTATTTCATGGATGTAACCTATGACCTGAGCCGCGTATATACTGTAAACAATAGGTAGGGAACCATGCAGAAATACACATACACAAACCCTATTTCCATTCCTTCATACCCATAATTTTAAAGTCACATTCAGAAACAGTGAATTATAATATACGTATAATCATTCATTTCTTGTTTATGCGGAAATACAATTATTTTTTTCTGTTTCTTCATCCAAAACCATAATTGTGGCTGCAGGGGAATCAAATTCTATTGCAAAACTAACGTACCAGAGATGCAATAAAAACATGGGCATCGTTTTTAATCTAAAGTTATATTGCTTGAACAAGGGAGGGAAGTATAATTCAAAGGTGTAATAAATGCAATTATGCCATGGAAACATAATAACATTACTAGAGGTTATGAGAATAACGGTATAGATAGTTTGCATTATGATTTAAGACTTGTGCTATTATCTCAGACTGAGGACTGAAAAAGTTTACACTGATTATCAATATAGATTTATACTATTATCCTGCCATCATAGGGGAAAAATGTAATAAAAAAAATATGGATTATTTTACAATGAACTGTAAAACTGAAGTTTGACCTTCATCTAAATTCTGCTAACAGAAATACTGGGGACCCATTTAGAGTTGGACATATGTGAGTTGTTTTGTTGAGGAGGTGTTTGCATAAAATAGGCATTTCTATACTGTGCAAGTCTACAAAAATAGGTATGCTTGCGTCCATGTAGATAACTCCCCCCATGTGTGCACGCACACACACACAAAAGTGTCTGAGCTGGTTGGTGCAATTGCCAGGGGGCAAACAGCCTAGGTTCCTCGGTAAAAGTAGCAACCAGCATTAGGCTATAACAAAATACTGAGCAACTCACATTATAACAGGGAAACTTGGTACTTGGTGTCCCCGTGTCATAATGCAACACCACCACACCTATTCAGCATGGGTTGAATTCACAAAAGGGAATTGAGTCTACAAAGAAAAGCACCTCCTTCTCTAGAGAAAAACAGCCACGTGCTGGAAGGATGGGTACCCCTACCGGCACACCTAGTCATTTGGTTTTGGGGTAATAGTGTAAAACAGTAAAAATATATAGAATTTTTGTATATGGACACACAAACATATAAGGACATTTATTTCAGGTGCTAGTAAGCTCACAATGCATGGTATACATAAATGATAATTTACCACAGCTAATACATGCCCCTGGATTAGTGTTGTTGGCTTCATATAGAACTTCATATAGAAAAAAAGAGCAAAAAATGGAAACAGTGCTCAGATAATGTATGTGAATAGAACACAATAACAAACTGTGGGTACAAAACAAAAATGTATTTATACTAGAGATACATTTAAAACCTCTAAACAACAATAAAAAACGAATAAAAATAAAATATAACACTACAGTCACATATCATATTCATCAATAAATATGTAACCAGTCAGTATAAATATGTGGTATGCAGTCACCAAGTCATAATGTCAACACCACGATGTTGACACTTAAGATGTTGACATTGCTGAAATATCGACATATGCAACATGTCAATGTGTTCACAATGCTGACATCTGAAATGCCGACATTAGGGTTAGATTGTGGGAGGGTGGTTTAAAGCATACTTACCGACATTCTGGCAGCCCCCTCCGAGAGGGGTTTGCTAGGTAGGTGCAGCAGGAGACTCCTGACAGTCCCGGGAGAGTATGGTCCAGGGTTACAAAACCAAATATTTGAACTAGGTGCAAACAAATATAGAATTTAGCCAATTATAAATTCAAATCCCAGCAGCCTCCCAATAAGTAACTCTGAGTTACCATTTGTTGCTATAAAAAAAAGGATGCTAGACATGTAAACATGTCATAGCAATGGGGGCGCTTATAAATCATTAAATAGACATATGTATATAAAAACAAAGGATATTTTATTGCACAAAATTAATTCATAAAATATATATAGTAAAAAGCCAATTTGACCTTCAAAAAGGACACACCACCTGAATGTATCTAACTCCAATAGAGGAAATAACAAAGCAGATTATCAGCAAAAAATACTGTAGGCTCCGTTAGGGATACGGAGATGATAGTTCCCCTATATGTAGACATATAATTTGCTTGAGCTAAAATAAAAGGAGTTTTAGTTTTGCCTTTCGCATATAGGGCAGAGTCTGTGTGATTAGGACTAGAAGTATTAAACCCACATCCAAATGAGTTCAATTGCAGAGCGTGTTTATAATGAACTTTCCAATCCTGTATAGTGCCAATTAGCCAGCAGCATGATTCTGAGCAATCTAGACATTAGGAGAATCCACATAAGAAAACTGCAGACCATACAGTATGTAGGTGTGATTCCAAATGGCAATGGTAATAATGATAAACTAAATAGATTCAGAATAGCTCTTCAATTCATCATACAGCAGAGCAAAATCCACTGTACTAATAATAATGGAAACATTAGGGCAAAGCTCACCCACATGAAGATCTGCACCAATTAAGCGCCATAATAGAGGAATCAACTCTTGGTCTGCAATAGCTGGAAGTGGATCTCCAACTACAATAAAGTCTAGCTAATAGTTCAATTAGCCACGAAGTCAGTCCAGCCGCAGCTACAGTATTACCATGGATTTTTTTTCGGCCCTCAACAGGCTCCGAAAAAATTCTGCTATACTTAGACTGTTTTCGCGATCACGGCACTGAAAACACATATGTCCGTGAACTTATCACAGAAACAGATCATTTTTGGGTCACAAAAAATAGCTTCTAATTGAATTGCCGAAAGAAAAAAATCATTGCGAAAAAGTGCCGTTTTTTGTTCCTGAAAAATTATCGGGGTTAATTGAGTTCCCCCTAAAGAGTTCCAAACAGATTACTCAAAAGTAATATGTACTTCTTATTCATATTTATGACATATTGATATATCATTATTTAAAAATACTCTATAGTGATTAAAGAAACTAAACATATGATACTCATTAGTCAAACAATAAAGCGATAAAACTTAACATATGAAGGAGGATTACACAACTAAAAGGAGAGATGACTACAAATCATGAGAACAAACCTAACAACTAGTACTAAACATTCTAATAACCAATTGGCCTCTAAAAAGGGTGTGAGGGATGGGGTCATATAAAAAACTAATTCTAATTAATTCAAAATAAGCATAATGTAAAAAATTATATATTGGAAATACCATTACAGAATATAAGAAAATATAAATATTTTTTTATATTTCCCTAAAAGCCTTATAATTACTAAAAACAAAACCCTTAGCTCGGAATAAAAAAACAATTAAATGAGACAATTAACCACTATGAACTATCCACATTTTTTTTTTTTTGAATATATTAATTTCTATTTTTTTATTCAGTCCTACTACATTATGATACTGTTTAATTTAATTATATGCTTCAAAATAATTATGTTTTAAAAGCATGTGCATGCAGCAAAAATATTTAACATAGTACTGAGTACCGAAAATCTTAAGATATTAGTAATGCAGCCCATACAGCAAGAATCAATCTGCACAATTCCGCATTTGCTGGTAATTGTGTAAATGAATCGGCAAAATCCAACATTTTGGACATACTCAATTTGCCCATTCCGACCCAAAAATGGTTTTAATTGGTATGTAGATGATTTCTAACATGTTGGATTTGCCAATCAACGGAGAATCAGAAATTGGGGATAGGGGAGTTTGATCAGGGAATCTGACTTGTTGATGTGTGGGCCCCTTAATTCAGCATAAACATACATTTTACAGACTTAGGGCCTCATTCAGACCCACTCGCGAGCGACTGTCCGCTCACAAGTGGGTCGATGGTGTGCACTGCGCATGCGCACGACGGAGGGAGCTCCGTCGTGCGCATGCGCGAGACACGACGAGCAAAGGACTTTCCTTCGCTCGTTGTGTCTGATCAAAGGGGGCATGCTGTCGATGTTGATTGACAGCACGCCTCCTTTGGTGGGCGTGCCGGGGGCGTGTCTGCCAGATGGAGGCGTTCCCAAGGGAACGCCTACCGTCAGAAGCCGGCCCCACTGACATCACTACGGATTTCAGTGGGAGTGATTTCAGGGCCTTAATTTACATGTACATTGTGGGTACAAATACATTCAAATCTACATGTTGGCAAACCTGTAGAAGAACTGAAATGCATTATATGAAACACAAACAGTACATATACAATGCATACAGTAAGAGATTTTGATTAAGTATAATACAGTAGTCACATTCCTGTAGCTACACTATTTAACTTGATTGAGATCAGTAAAACTCTCATTAGATGATTTATTATATTATTTTTTAAGCACCTAACTGGCTAATATTTTTTCCAAAATCTGTTCTGAAATTGTCGGGTTTAGGTCAAGAGCATCTATTTAAAAATGATCCAACACATTTCTATTAAAAAAATATATATTTTTTTTAAACACACATACCATAAAAATAGCAATTTGCATGGTATACTGTGCAAGAACTTTGTCTTATTATTTAGGATAATTGGTGATCCGTAATTGGAGGTCCTGTATCAATATTGTTAATCGATACTGGATCAACTCAATTAAAAAAATCCTTGAAAGCAGGCTTCTTTTTGAAAGTGATATTTATTAATATCAGTATTTCTGATGTAGTGATAAATCCATATTTAATGATTATATGGAGTAAACTGTGGGGGCCAAGATATTTATATGTCCTCCTGCTGCTGCAGTGGAGCAGTCGCTGGGGGCATATAAACATGTTAGTCAGAGGACAAAGGCGCTACTGCCTTTACATTTCCATGGCAGCTGCTCCTCTCTGCAGCCCCTGGATATGCAAACTGGGGGCAGCGCTGGATTTACCAGCATCTTGCCCTATCTGCAGCCACCAGATATGTTCACTTGATACAGTGCAGGAATAACTGGTGTCTCCTCCTCTCTGCAGTTGCCAGGTATGCACACAGGAGGCAGTGCTGGATTTACCGGCAACAGTTCCTCTCTGCATCCACCGGGTGGGTGTGTTGCCAGGTGGCTAATTACAGTTTTGCTGATCAGGACACACTGGGAGATAAGCAATCGCTACCATGAGCCAAAACTTTACAGTGTGGCTGCTTTGTAGCAACCGATTGGGGTGTGCCACCAGGCTGCCCAAACACTGTGACCAGCAGTGATTGGGACACACTGGGGGAGGAGCCAAGGATTCGGAATAGCTGAGAGGTCCCTCTGTGATTGGTGGCTGCTGGATGATTATATTCCAGCAGCCACCCAGTGGACATTTCTAACTAGTTGCATCAAATGCGACCATATCAGGGAAAGCCCAGCCTGGTGTGGTCACACCTGATGCCACCACGATATGCAAGTCATTAATAAAGTGATTATGGCAAAATGTTTTAATCATTGACAACCAATGGCGGCTCCAGAGGTGGGGCTGCAGCGCAGTCCAAAATTCAAATAGGGAAGCCACACCAACTTTTCATTGAAAGCCAGGATGGGGGTAATCTTAATACAGTAGGTCAGTAGAATTTCCAAGTAAACCCCAATACCCAAAGGAGAATGAACTGGAAGTGATAGTACAAGCTGGCACCAGCACTGACAGGAGGTGAACTGAGCAGTAAGCAGAAAATAGGTGAGCTGATGGTGGCACAAGCATAATATTGGTGATCCTGATAACAAGGCTGAATACAATGCTGTTCACTTATTCAGGACCAATTATATTAATAGACAATGGGCATGCAAGGGAAAAGGCTGCAGACATGATATAAAATACAGGCCAGAAATGATAAGCTACTGTACAGGCAAATTGGTGCACAGGAAGAGGTAAGCAATATACAGTATGTAGTCTAATACACAGTCCAGGGTCTGATACAAACAATGGTGTAGTTGAGCTTAGCAGAAATGTAGTTAGGGCACTAAGCAGCAGGATCAGCACACAAAGATGCAGCCATAAATATACAGCATACTATACGTGAGGTACAGTCTATCTTCATAATCTATCCAGGTTTACAAGGAAAGAGCTTCATTTTATCCTCTGGAGTGAAAGATAACTAAGAGTAATAATAGAGCCAGGAACTGGTGTAAATACACAGATTGTATATGCGGATACCAAGACTTGGGCCTAGTAATTAACTCTCCATTTTATCATCTTGTTGATGACAGCAAAGTACTGTGAACAGACTACTGTGCACAGCAATTAAAGCAACAAGAGCGAAATGCATATGAGGGGCCACATGCTGTCTAGACTAGACCCTGTGACAATTGGTTACTGCAGTGATGGAATCTGTGTGTGTATGGGGGGAAGGCGTCATCTTGCAATTTGCAAACCATTACAGAGCCACACCTTCCAAACCATGTGACTGGTTGAGCGATTGAACGGGAGATAATTTTTTTAAGCGTTACATGAAATTTTCATCTAATTGCTTATTTGGCCATGACATTTTTGTAATTGTCATTAATTTGTTCTGAAGTGTTCCAGACCTACCCAAACCACAACACCCAATACAATGGATTGCCCGTTGGCATCTCAGTTCTGTTTCATAAGCATTAAATTGCTCAAAATGCTAAGCAAATTACTGAGAAATATAACAATAGTATTGAATTTTCTCAATTTGTCGTACTAATTTGTGAAATGTTTGGTGAGAGCTAAGGTATTTAGTATTTATTTTATAACGCTTTCCTACATGAGTAGACACAACTCTTTTTCTGAGCTTCTAGGAAACTTCTTCATTGGAACATGATACATTTCCATAAACCTATGTTTTGAAGCAGTGACTATGAAAGCATAATGGGAAAGTGGTTGTATTACTTATACTTGTAATATCATGGACTGGAAATTTCTTCTCAAGTAACCTCTTAAATAGAGATGATTAATCCAGGGGATCCCTACAGATTGTAAATTTGCGAGTAGGGCCCTTTTATGTCTGGCCCATACAACCCAGTCTTGTTCTATTAATGTTGTTTCAAATTATAAAGCACAATGGAATATGCTGCGCTATAAAAGTAACTGTTGATAAATAAATAAAGACAATGCTTGCTTATGCTGGCCATACACGCTACAATTATCGGGGCAATTCGCCTGATATCGACGGATCGCCCTGATAATTGTAGCGTGTGTGTGGGTGACCGAGGGTTAAATATTGCTCGGTTGGGCATGCCGGATTGTCCAGCATGCCCATCTGATGCGATATTTACCCGGTAAACTGTTGGCCGCATCGCGCAGTGTATGCCCAGCCGCTGCCGACAGACAGACATTTCCTGTGTTCCTTCCTACGGAAGGAACAGGGAAATGTCTCCTCCCCCGGGGGTGGAGCGCGGATGTCGGACTGATATACTGTGAGATTTCTCTCACAGTGTATGCCGGTGACATCTGCGGCTGGCAGGCTGCCAGATAAAATGTCTGTCAGTCTGACAGGCATTTTATCTGGCCGTGTATGCCCAGCAGTAATAATAATAATGATAATAATAAACACATGATGGTAATTCTTGTCACATTAAGAATTGAGTGAATCATTTAGGATGATGCTAAGATTCTACCAAATTTGCTGCTGGTAAAAAAAATTTGTGAATTAATTTTGATTTCCCAACGTAAAAAAAATATTCAATAAATAAAACCTACTGGAGAATAAGTAATGTAATTCCCAAGTGATTACTTGTATACCACTGCTTTAATAATATTTCCTATTGGGCCTGGTCCTGCAGGTAACTTTTGCTTGTCTTAGTTTAACAAAGAGAAAACACTGCTGCTGCAGTCATGCCAAACAGCCCCTCTCGTCGAGCTAGGTCCTGTGCGACTCTACCTGTAATGAGTGTATTTTATGCATCTTTTTCATCCGAAAGTGCGTTTAGTCGCATGTGATACTGACTCCCGGCTCCTTCTTACACTGTGTATGCTTCAGACACTTACGGATCCGAACTTTCACTCAGTTCACGTGATGATGGTAACAGCTTGGTAACCTCTCACCTCTGCCAGCATCATTAGGCCTTATACCAGTCTGTTACACTGCTGTGCCTGCACATCTGTATACTTATACAAAGAATCTAAGTCCACATCTATTTTATTTAATCAATTAGATAGATAGATAGATAGATAGATAGATAGATAGATAGATAGATGGATGGATATACAGGGTGGTCAATAAGTTTATAAACAACCTTATAAAAAGAAAACAAGTAAGCAAATGGAGTATGTCACAAATATGGTGGCCATCTTGAAGTCCGCCATCTTGGATGCAACTTTATTTTTTCATTGGGAAGGTAGTCATGTGACATCAAACAGATGCAGAATATCATAAGAAAAACAATGGTGTTCTTTGTTTTAACTTAGGAGCTCTCATTGAGAGGGAAACAGGACAGATTTAAAACCATAGAAGTGGAAGATCTAGCCGGCCACCAGGAACAGGGTAAGCATGGAAGGTAGGTTGCTGTATGGGAGAGAATGGTGTGGGAGAGAGGTGGGATTGGATAAGTAGCAGTGTCAGAAGGGGGTGGAGCAGGGGATAGAGTGGATTGGGCCTAACAGAGTGGAGGGCAGAGCAAGGTGATGGGGCAGCTGAGGAGCAACTGTTTAGTAAGGAAGCAGACTTTTGTATAACATACAACTGAAGCCATCCTACTTAATTGTGTATGATTACAAATCTTCTCTAATTGCATCTTATGAATATACAGCATACAGTATGATTGCATTCACCTATTTTCAGTGTCCAATCTAAGTGTATATACGGTGCGTTACCTATAGATAATTATGATGCTGATTAGTAACCACTTGATCAGGCAGGATCACTAGCAGAGTTTTTAATTATGTAATGTCTACTGTGTATTTATATTTTATCTTTTGTCTGGACATATTTCATGTGATTGATTATTCTGGTTTTTGTCTATAATTTACCATTTTATTTTGATAAGCAAAAGTTAAGTATTTATTGGTTAAAGCATAGAGTGCATCTACAGTAGTTACCTCCTTTGTATTTGTATATTGGTACAACTAGGGAGCACCTGCCACTTCATTATATGTGAATCATAGAAACCTGAACTTAGATATAGATAAGTTTCTGTATGAATAAATACATTCACATAAAACAGCTAGTCTTCCCTACACTTCTATATATAGTACCAATCATAAAAGGGGTTACATTAGCAGTGGTCCTGGTTTTCTAGTTTAGGTAAAACCAGCATTAAGTCCAGACACAACTTTGGGTTCCTGGCCCAATACCAAGTAGCGTTGAAACCCTCCTGGCATGCAGTACCTGGCCTGTGTGTTCGACGGGAAGAAAATAAATAAATACCTGTAGATATTATAATTATAAAGAGTGCCCACTCATTAATTTCTATCACTAACAATGCTCCTTTATTTGTTAAAAAAAAGTAAGTGTGCCCCTTATTTGGTAGAATAAGGAATTGGGACATCCTATTAATTAGAATAAGTCATTCTGATTCCTTATTAGAATATATAAAAAGATGTCTATGAGAAAAACATGAGATACCTTAAGAGGTAATTCCAAGACTGTGCTTTGATCTGTTAGCATGGAAACAACTCTAAACCACACTGTCCGTTAATCCCTATGACCCACATGCCAAAATAGGGACATATTAGGCCACACCCAAGGTTTACTAGAATACCCTACCTTTGTTTCTCATTAGGTTAAGTCCCCTTTGTGATAGACCACACAACTTCTAACCCCAGTATGGTATGACTATTTTCGTAAATTAAGTCACCTGTGATTTTATTCCAAAGGGAAGGAAACAATTGAACCTTTTTCTATACGCATGTATGAATGCATGTGGAAAGGGTCAGCCCTGGACATTGGCAAAATAGAAAAATGCCTAGGGTGCCATTGCTCAGCAGTCTTAGGGGCATATCCAATTAGCAGTGGGGTAGACCCACGCAGCTAATTGTCACGCTGGTGGTGTCCCTGAGACCCCGGGCGTGAATCCCCGCTGATTGACTTTACCTCGCACTTCATGTAGGTGCGAGGTAAAATCAGCGTGAGGCCGCCCTATTCGGCCTTGCGCGAGAGGGTATTACACACTGATTCTGCAGTTCTCGCAGAATCAGTGTGTTCTCGAGCGAGTGTCCCGGTCTAATGACGCGTGGAAATAGCTATATAATTGAATAGCTAAACCCTGCTTCGCGGGACTTTTGCCTGTCAATTAGCCGTGGGTGAAATCCTGTGGCTAATTGGATATGCCCTTAGTGGCCCATCCCCACATCGCACTAGTGAGATTGTGGGCCACATCCTATTTTATTTAATGTTAGTATTATGACTAGGGGTGTGCACCGGCCACTTTTCGTGTTTTGTGTTTTGGTTTTGGATCTGGATCTTTCTTCGTGTTTTGGATCTGGATTGGTTTTGCCAAAACCACCCTTCTGTGTTTTGGGTTCTGGGTTTTGTGTTTTGGATCTGTATTTTTTTGAAAAAAAGCATAAAAACAGCTAAAATCACAGAATTTGTAGGTTTTTCTGCTCCTATGCTATTATTAACCTCAATAACCTTAATTTCCACTCATTTCCAGTCTATTCTGAACACCTCACACCTCACAATAGTGTTTTTATGTCCAAAAGGTTGCACCGAGGTAGCTGGATGACTATGCTAAGCGACACGAGTGGGCGGCACAAACACGTGACCCATCTAGGCGTGATACTGCAGTGGCAGACGGATGGCAGTTTGAAAAACTAGGCCCCAAACTGTACATAATGTATAAACAGGACATGCACACTTTAACAAACCAATCATTTCAGCGCCATGGTCTGCCACACAACTGCGGCTTAAATGATTGGTTCGTTTGGGCCCCCACAAAACAAGCTGGCAATTAATGTGTCCCTGCACAAACTGGCTCTACGGAGGCAAGATGTCATCCTCATCCTCCTCATCCACCGATTCCTCACCCTCTTCAGTGTGTACATCCTCATCCTCACAGAGTATTAACTCGTCCCCACTGGAATCCACCACCACAGGTCCCTCTGTACGTTCTGGAGGCTGGTCTCCCTGGAAGAGCTGATAATTCATTTTGATGAACATCATCTTCTCCACATTCTGTAGAAGCAACCTCCTACGCCTTTCGCTGACAAGGTTCCCGGCTGCACTAAACACTCTATTGGAGTACACACTGGAAGGGGGGCAACTCAGGTAAAATAGAACCAGTGTACAGGGGCCTCCAAATTGCCTCTTTTTCCTGCCAGTACAGGTATGGACTGTCTGACATGCCTACTTGGATGCTGTCACCGATGTAATCCTCCACCATTCTGTCAATGGTGACAGTATCATATGCAGTGACAGTAGACATGTCAGAAATTGTTGCCAGGTCCTTCAGTCCGGACCAGATGTCCAAACTTGGTCCTGCCTGCCCTGCATCACCGCCAGCGGGTTGCTTAGGATACCTAAGTTTTTTCCTGGCAGCCCCAGTTGCGGGAGAAAATGAAGAAGGAGCTGTTGACGTGTCACGTTCCGCTTCAGCTGACAGTGTGTTCACCAGCAGGTCTTTGCACCTCTGCAGGCTTGTGTCGGCCGGAAAGAGAGACACCACATAGGCTTTAAACCTAGGATCGAGCACGGTGGCCAAAATGTAGTGGTCTGATTTCAACAGATTGACCACCCTGGAATCCTGGCAAAGCGAATGAAGGGCTTCATCCACAAGTCCCACATGCCGAGCGGAATCGCTCCGTCTTAGCTCCTCCTTCACTTTCTCCAGCTGCTTCTGCAAAAGCCTGATGAGGGGAATGACCTGACTCAAGCTGGCAGTGTCTGAACTGACTTCACGTGTGGCAAGTTCGAAGGGCTGGAGAACATTGCACAACACGGAAATCATTCTCCACTGTGCTTGAGTCAGGTGCATACCCCCTCCTTTGCCTATGTCATAGGTGGATGTATAGGCTTGTATGGCCTTTTGCTGCTCCTCCATTCTCTGAAGCATATAGAGGGTTGAGTTCCACCGCGTCACAACCTCTTGCTTCAGGTGATGGCGGGGCAGGTTCAAGAGTGTTTGCTGGCGCTCCAGTCTTCAGCACGCAGTCGCTGAATGGCGAAAGTGGCCAGAAATTTTTCGGGCCACCCAAAGCATCTCCTGCACGCCCCTGTCGCTTTTCAGAAAATTCTGCACCACCAAGTTTATTGTGTGAGCAAAACATGGGATGTGCTGGAATTTGCCCAGATGTAATGCCCGCACAATATTGGTGGCGCTGTCAGATATCACAAATCCCCAGGAGAGTCTAAGTGGGGTAAGCCACTAGGCAATGATTTCCCTCAGTTTCTCTAAGAGGTTGTCGGCGGTGTGCCTCTTACTGAAACCGGTGATACACAGCGTAGCCTGCCTTGGAACGAGCTGGCGTTTCTGAGATGCTGCTACTGGTGACGCTGCTGCTGTTGCTGTGTAAGGTGATACATCTACCCAGTGGGCTGTCACAGTCATATAGTCCTTAGTCTGCCCAGTTCCACTTGTCCACATGTCCGTGGTTAAGTGGATATAGTGTACAACGGCATTTTTCAGGACACTGAGGACACTTTTTCTGACGTTTCTGTACAGTCTCGGTATCGCCTGCCTAGTGAAGTGGATTCTAGATGGGATTTGGAACCGGGGACACACTACCTCCATCAATTGTCTAAATCCCACTGCACTAATGGCGGATACCGGATGCACGTCTAACACCAACATAGCAGTCAAGGCCTCAGTTATATGTTTTGCTTCAGGATGACTGCTGTCGTACTTCATCCTCCTCGCTAAGGACTGTTGGAGGGTCAATTGTTTAGTAAAAGTAGTGGTGTTCCTACTTCCTCTCTGGATGATGAACGACTCCCAGCAGCAGCAACAGCAGCAGCGGCAGCAGTAGGCGTAGCAATTCAGGATCCTCCGGAGGAATCCCGGATAGGAGAGTCAGTCATGCCAGTGACATGGCCTGCAGGACTACTTCCGATCCTGACTATGGAGGAAATTGACGAGGAGGGAGTTGACGGTGTGGTTTGCAGGTGCTTGGATACAACAGGACAACGGGATTTAGGTGTCCCTGGACTGCTTACGGTCTTAGCCAAAGTTTCTGAACTTGACAGTAACTTTTTATGAACGCGCTGCAGGTGCTGTATAAGGGAGGATGTTCCTTGGTAATTGACGTCCCTACCCCTACTTATTTCACCTTTTCATATGGTACTTATGGCAAGACAGTTGTTGTCCGGATTTGGATAGAAATATTGCCAGACCAAAGAGGTGGAATGTTTGGTCTTCTGCCCAGGCATGACCGTGATGGGCTTTTTCATCCCACGGATGACAACTGTCTCCCCCGGAGCCTGATTTAAACAAACCACATCACCATCAGAATCCTCCTCGCCAACTTCCTCCTCAGCGCCAGCTACACCAGTATCCTCATCCTGTTGTACTTCAACAGTGACATCTTCAATTTGCATATCAGCAAGTGGACTGTGGGTGCTCCATTCAGCACTTGCAGGGGGCGTGCAAATGGTGGAAAGAGCCATCTCTTCCCGTCCAGTGCTGGGAAGGTCAGGCATCGCAACCACCACCACACTTGGACTCTCCTTGGGGATTTGTGATATCTTCTTAGAAAGCACAGTTCTTCGCTGTGCTTTTGCCAGCTTAACTCTTTTGATTTTTTTAGTGGGAGGAGGGCTTCCATCGTCATGTGAAGCTGAACCACTAGTCATGAACATACTAGGGATCGACCTTAGCCGTTCCTTGCCACTCCGTGTCGTAAATGGCATATTGGCAAGTTTACGTTTCTCTTCAGCTGATTTAAATGTTTTTTTCAAGGTCATTTTCCTGAACTTTGTCATTTGGGATTGTATGTGCCCTCTATTATGACATTGGGCATCGGCCTTGGCAGACGACCTTGATGGCATGTTATCGTCTATGTCATGACTAGTGGCAGCAGCTTCAGCACTAGGAGGAAGTGGTTCTTGATCTATCTCAATTTTATTTTTATCGGAGAAAGTTTGGTCCTCCATTTATGTTATAACGATTTGATATATACGTGCGGCTAAACACAGAAAATATTTTTTTATTTTTGCTGGAGAGTAGTGCACTTTGTGGGTTACACCACCCTTTAAGAAATGAGCCAGCCTGCTCTTTACTTATGGGACACAGGCGCACGCTTGGCGCTGCTCCTTTGTTGATGCACGTGCGGCTACTGCGCACACAATTCACAAACACAGAAAAAATATTTTGTTATTTGGTTTGGAGTGTACTTTGGGGGTTACAGCACCCTTTAACGGTCAAGCCAGCCGGCCCTTTACTTATGACACAGGCGCACGCTTGGAACTACTTTGTTGATGCACGTGCGGCTACTGCGCACACAATTCACAAACACAGAAAATATTTATTTTTTTGGTTTGGACTGGAGTGTACTTTGGGGGTTACAGCACCCATTAGCGGTCAAGACAGCCAGCCCTTTACTTATGACACAGGCGCACGCTTGGCACTACTTTGTTGATGCACATGCGGCTACTGCGCACACAATTCACAAACACAGAAAAAATATTTTGTTATTTGATTTGGAGTGTACTTTGGGGGTTACAGCACCCTTTAACGGTCAAGCCTGCAGGCCCGTTACTTATGACACAGGCGCACGCTTGGCACTACTTTGATGATGCAATGAGGCTACTGCGCACACAATTCACAAACACAGAAAATATTTTTTTTTTTGGTTTGGAGTGTACTTTGGGGGTTACAGCACCATTTAATGGTCAAGCCAGCCGGCCCTTTACTTATGACACATGCGCACGCTTGGCACTACTTTGTTGATGCACGTGCGGCTACTGCGCACACAATTCACAAACACAGAAGATATTTTTTTTTTGGGTTTGGACAGGAGTGTACTTTGGGGGTTACAGCACCCTTAAACGGTCAAGCCAGCCGGCCCTTTACTTATGACACAGGCGCACGCTTGGCACTACTTTGATGATGCACGTGCGGCTGCTGCGCACACAATTCACAAACACAGAAAATATATATTTTTTTGGTTTGGAGTGTACTTTGGGGGTTACAGCACCCTTCAACGGTCAAGCCAGCCGGCCCTTTACTTATGACACAGGCGCACGCTTGGCACTACTTTGTTGATGCACATGCGGCTACTGCGCACACAATTCACAAACACAGAAAAAATATTTTGTTATTTGATTTGGAGTGTACTTTGGGGGTTACAGCACCCTTTAATGGTCAAGCCAGCCAGCCCTTTACTTATGACACAGGCGCACGCTTGGCACTACTTTGATGATGCAATGAGGCTAATGTGCACACAATTCACAAACACAGAAAATATTTTTTTTTTGGTTTGGAGTGTACTTTGGGGGTTACAGCACCCTTTATCGGTCAAGCCAGCCGGCCCTTTACTTATGACACATGCGCACGCTTGGCACTACTTTGTTGATGCACATGCGGCTACTGCGCACACAATTCACAAACACAGAAAAAATATTTTGTTATTTGGTTTGGAGTGTACTTTGGGGGTTACAGCACCCTTTAACAGTCAAGCCAGCTGGCCCTTTACTTATGACACAGGCGCACGCTTGGCACTACTTTGTTGATGCACGTGCGGCTACTGCGCACACAATTAGCAAACAATGAAAAAATATTTTGTTATTTGGTTTGGAGTTTACTTTGGGGGTTACAGCGCCTTTTAACGGTCAAGCCAGCTGGCCCTTTACTTATGACACAGGCGCACGCTTGGCACTACTTTGTTGATGCACGTGCGGCTACTGCGCACACAATTCACAAACACAGAAAATATTTTTTTTTGGTTTGGAGTTTACTTTGGGGGTTACAGCACCCTTTAACGGTCAAGCCAGCTGGCCCTTTACTTATGACACAGGCGCACGCTTGGCACTACTTTGTTGATGCACGTGCGGCTACTGCGCACACAATTCACAAACACAGAAGATATTTTTTTTTTTGGTTTGGACTGGAGTGTACTTTGGGGGTTACAGCACCCTTAAACGGTCAAGCCAGCCAGCCCATTACTTATGACACAGGCGCACGCTTGGCACAACTTTGATGATGCACGTGCGGCTGCTGCGCAGACAATTCACAAACACAGAAAATATATATTTTTTTGGTTTGGAGTGTACTTTGGGGGTTACGGCACCCTTTAATGGTCAAGCCAGCTGGCCCTTTACTTATGACACAGGCGCACGCTTGGCACTACTTTGTTGATGCACGTGCGGCTACTGCGCACACAATTCACAAACACAGAAAATATTTTTTTTTAGTTTGGACTGGAGTGTACTTTGGGGGTTACAGCACCCTTTAATGGTCAAGCCAGCCGGCCCTTTACTTATGACACAGGCTCACGCTTGGCACTACTTTGTTGATGCACGTGCTGCTACTGCGCACACAATTCACAAACACAGAAAATATATTTTTTTTGGTTTGGAGTGTACTTTGGGGTTACAGCACCCTTTAACGGTCAAGCCTGCAGGCCCGTTACTTATGACACAGGCGCACGCTTGGCACTACTTTGATGATGCAATGAGGCTACTGCGCACACAATTCACAAACACAGAAAATATTTTTTTTTTTGGTTTGGAGTGTACTTTGGGGGTTACAGCACCATTTAATGGTCAAGCCAGCCGGCCCTTTACTTATGACACATGCGCACGCTTGGCACTACTTTGTTGATGCACGTGCGGCTACTGCGCACACAATTCACAAACACAGAAGATATTTTTTTTTTGGGTTTGGACAGGAGTGTACTTTGGGGGTTACAGCACCCTTAAACGGTCAAGCCAGCCGGCCCTTTACTTATGACACAGGCGCACGCTTGGCACTACTTTGATGATGCACGTGCGGCTGCTGCGCACACAATTCACAAACACAGAAAATATATATTTTTTTGGTTTGGAGTGTACTTTGGGGGTTACAGCACCCTTCAACGGTCAAGCCAGCCGGCCCTTTACTTATGACACAGGCGCACGCTTGGCACTACTTTGTTGAAGCACGTGCGGCTACTGCGTACACAATTCACAAACACAGAAAATATTTTTTTTTAGTTTGGACTGGAGTGTACTTTGGGGGTTACAGCACCCTTTAACGGTCAAGCCAGCCGGCCCTTTACTTATGACACAGGCTCACGCTTGGCACTAATTTGTTGATGCACGTGCAGCTACGGCGCACACAATTCACAAACACAGAAAATGTTTTTTTTTTGGGTTTGGACAGGAGTGTACTTTGGGGGTTACAGCACCCTTAAACGGTCAAGCCAGCCGGCCCTTTACTTATGACACAGGCGCACGCTTGGCACTACTTTGATGATGCACGTGCGGCTGCTGCGCACACAATTCACAAACACAGAAAATATATTTTTTTTTGGTTTGGAGTGTACTTTGGGGGTTACAGCACCCTTTAATGGTCAAGCCAGCCGGCCCTTTACTTATGACACAGGCGCACGCTTGGCACTACTTTGTTGATGCACGTGCGGCTTCTGCGCACACAGTTCACAAACACAGAAAAAATATTTTGTTATTTGGTTTGGAGTGTACTTTGGGGGTTACAGCACCCTTTAACAGTCAAGCCAGCCTGCCCTTTACTTATGACACAGGCGCACGCTTGGCACTACTTTGTTGATGCACGTGCGGCTACTGCGCACACAATTCACAAACACAGAAAAAATATTTTGTTATTTGGTTTGGAGTGTACTTTGAGGGTTACAGCACCCTTTAACGGTCAAGCCAGCCGGCCCTTTACTTATGACACAGGCGCACGCTTGGCACTACTTTGTTGATGCACGTGCAGCTACTGCGCACACAATTGACAAACACAGAAAATATTTTTTTTTTGGTTTTGATTGGAGTGTACTGTGGAGGTTACAGCACCCTTTAACGGTCAAGCCAGCCGGCCCTTTACTTATGACACAGGCGCACGCTTGGCACTACTTTGTTGATGCACATGCGGCTACAGCGCAAACAATTCACAAACACAGAAAAAATATTTTGTTATTTGGTTTGGAGTGTATTTTGGGGGTTACAGCACCCTTTAACGGTCAAGCCAGCCAGCCCTTTACTTATGACACAGGCGCACGCTTGGCACTACTTTGTTGATGCACGTGCAGCTACTGCGCACACAATTCACAAACACAGAAAAAATATATTTTTTTGGTTTGGAGTTTACTTTGGGGGTTACAGCACCCTTTAACGGTCAAGCCAGCCAGCCCTTTACTTATGACACAGGCGCACGCTTGGCACTACTTTGTTGATGCACGTGCGGCTACTGCGCACACAATTCACAAACACAGAAAATATTTATTTTTTTGGTTTGGACTGGAGTGTACTTTGAGGGTTACAGCACCCATTAGCGGTCAAGCCAGCCGGCCCTTTTCTTATGACACAGGCGCACGCTTGGCACTACTTTGTTGATGCACGTGCGGCTACTGCGCACACAATTCACAAACACAGAAAAAATATTTTGTTATTTGATTTGGAGTGTACTTTGGTGGTTACAGCACCCTTTAACGGTCAAGCCAGCCAGCCCTTTACTTATGACACAGGCGCACGCTTGGCACTACTTTGATGATGCAATGAGGCTAATGTGCACACAATTCACAAACACAGAAAATATATTTTTTTTGGGTTTGGAGTGTACTTTGGGGGTTACAGTACCTTTTAACGGTCAAGCCAGCCGGCCTTTTACTTATGACACATGCGCACGCTTGGCACTACTTTGTTGATGCACGTGCGGCTACTGCGCACACAATTCACAAACACAGAAAAAATATTTTGTTATTTGGTTTGGAGTGTACTTTGGGGGTTACAGCACATTTTAACAGTCAAGCCAGCTGGCCCTTTACTTATGACACAGGCGCATGCTTGGCACTACTTTGTTGATGCATGTGCGGCTACTGCGCACACAAGTAGCAAACAAAGAAAAAATATTTTGTTATTTGGTTTGGAGTGTACTTTGGGGGTTACAGCACACTTTAACAGTCAAGCCAGCTGGCCCTTTACTTATGACACAGGCGCATGCTTGGCACTACTTTGTTGATGCATGTGCGGCTACTGCGCACACAATTAGCAAACAAAGAAAAAATATTTTGTTATTTGGTTTGGAGTGTACTTTGGGGGTTACAGCGCCCTTTAACGGTCAAGCCAGCCGGCCCTTTACTTATGACACAGGTGCACGCTTGGCACTACTTTGATGATGCAATGAGGCTACTGCGCACACAATTCACAAACACAGAAAATATTTTTTTTTTGGTTTGGAGTGTACTTTGGGGGTTACAGCACCCTTTAACGGTCAAGCCAGCCGGCCCTTTACTTATGACACATGCGCACGCTTGGCACTACTTTGTTGATGCACGTGCGGCTACTGCGCACACAATTCACAAACACAGAAAAAATATTTTGTTATTTGGTTTGGAGTGTACTTTGGGGGTTACTGCGCCCTTTAACGGTCAAGCCAGCTGGCCCTTTACTTATGACACAGGCGCACGCTTGGCACTACTTTGTTGATGCACGTGCGGCTACTGCGCACACAATTCACAAACACAGAAAATATTTTTTTTTTGGTTTGGAGTTTACTTTGGGGGTTACAGCACCCGTTAATGGTCAAGCCAGCTGCCCTTTGCTTATAACACAGGCGCACGCTTGGCACTACTTTGTTGATGCACGTGCGGCTACTGCGCACACAATTCACAAACACAGAAGATATTTTTTTTTTTGGTTTGGACTGGAGTGTACTTTGGGGGTTACAGCACCCTTAAATGGTCAAGCCAGCCGGCCCTTTACTTATGACACAGGCGCACGCTTGGCACTACTTTGATGATGCACGTGCGGCTGCTGCGCACACAATTCACAAACACAGAAAATATATATTTTTTTTGGTTTGGAGTGTACTTTGGGGGTTACAGCACCCTTTAACGGTCAAGCCAGCCGGCCCTTTACTTATGACACAGGCTCACGCTTGGCACTAATTTGTTGATGCACGTGCAGCTACTGCGCACACAATTCACAAACACAGAAAATATATTTTTTTTGGTTTGGAGTTTACTTTGGGGGTTACAGCACCCTTTAACGGTCAAGCCAGCTGGCCCTTTACTTATGACACAGGCGCACGCTTGGCACTACTTTGATGATGCAATGAGGCTACTGCGCACACAATTCACAAACACAGAAAAAATATTTTGTTATTTGGTTTGGAGTGTACTTTGGGGGTTACTGTGCCCTTTAACGGTCAAGCCAGCTGGCCCTTTACTTATGACACAGGCGCACGCTTGGCACTACTTTGTTGATGCACGTGCGGCTACTGCGCACACAATTCACAAACACAGAAAATATATTTTTTTTGGTTTGGAGTTTACTTTGGGGGTTACAGCACCCGTTAATGGTCAAGCCAGCTGGCCCTTTACTTATGACACAGGCGCACGCTTGGCACTACTTTGTTGATGCACGTGCGGCTACTGTGCACACAATTCACAAACACAGAAGATATTTTTTTTTTTGGTTTGGACTGGAGTGTACTTTGGGGGTTACAGCACCCTTAAATGGTCAAGCCAGCCGGCCCTTTACTTATGACACAGGCGCACGCTTGGCACTACTTTGATGATGCACGTGCGGCTGCTGCGCACACAATTCACAAACACAGAAAATATATATTTTTTTTGGTTTGGAGTGTACTTTGGGGGTTACAGCAACCTTTAACGGTCAAGCCAGCCGGCCCTTTACTTATGACACAGGCGCACGCTTGGCACTACTTTGTTGATGCACGTGCGGCTACTGCGCACACAATTCACAAACACAGAAAATATTTTTTTTTAGTTTGGACTGGAGTGTACTTTGGGGGTTACAGCACCCTTTAATGGTCAAGCCAGCCGGCCCTTTACTTATGACACAGGCTCACGCTTGGCACTAATTTGTTGATGCACGTGCAGCTACTGCGCACACAATTCACAAACACAGAAAATATTTTTTTTTTGGTTTGGAGTTTACTTTGGGGGTTACAGCACCCTTTAACGGTCAAGCCAGCTGGCCCTTTACTTATGACACAGGCGCACGCTTGGCACTACTTTGTTGATGCACGTGCGGCTACTGCGCACACAATTCACAAACACAGAAGATATTTTTTTTTTTGGTTTGGACTGGAGTGTACTTTGGGGGTTACAGCACTATTAAATGGTCAAGCCAGCCGGCCCTTTACTTATAACACAGGCGCACGCTTGGCACTACTTTGATGATGCACGTGCGGCTGCTGCGCACACAATTCACAAACACAGAAAATATATATTTTTTTGGTTTGGAGTGTACTTTGGGGGTTACAGCACCCTTTAATGGTCAAGCCAGCCGGCCCTTTACTTATGACACAGGCGCACGCTTGGCACTACTTTGTTGATGCACGTGCGGCTACTGCGCACACAATTCACAAACACAGAAAATATTTTTTTATTTAGTTTAGACTGTAGTGTACTTTGGGGGTTACAGCACCCATTAACGGTCAAGCCAGCCGGCCCTTTACTTATGACACAGGCGCACGCTTTGCACTACTTTGTTGATGCACGTGCGACTACTGCGCACACAATTCACAAACACAGAAAAAATATTTTGTTATTTGGTTTGGAGTGTACTTTGGGGGTTATAGCACCCTTTAACGGTCAAGCCAGCTGGCCCTTTACTTATGACACAGGCGCACGCTTGGCACTACTTTTTTGATGCATGTGCGGCTACTGCGCACACAATTCACAAACACAGAAAATATATATTTTTTTGGTTTGGAGTTTACTTTGGGGGTTACAGCACCCTTTAACGGTCAAGCCAGCTGGCCCTTTACTTATGACACAGGCGCACGCTTGGCACTACTTTGTTGATGCGCGTGCGGCTACTGCGCACACAATACACAAACACAGAAGATATTTTTTTTTTTGGTTTGGACTGGAGTGTACTTTGGGGGTTACAGCACCCTTTAATGGTCAAGCCAGCCAGCCCTTTACTTATGACACAGGCGCACGCTTGGCACTACTTTGTTGATGCACGTGCGGCCACAGCGCACACAATTCACAAACACAGAAAAAAAAATTGTTATTTGGTTTGGAGTGTACTTTGGGGGTTACAGCACCCTTTAACGGTCAAGCCAATCGGCCCTTTACTTATGACTCAGGCGCACGCTTGGCACTAATTTGTTGATGCACGTGCGGCTACTGCACACACAATTCACAAACACAGAAGAAATATTTTGTTAGTTGGTTTGTAGTGTACATTGGGGGTTACAGCACCCTTTAACGGTCAAGCCAGCTGGCCCTTTACTTATGACACAGGCGCACGCTTGGCACTAATTGGATGATGCACGTGCGGCTACTGCGCACACAATTCACAAACACAGAAAATATTTTTTTTTGGTTTGGAGTGTACTTTGGAGGTTACAGCACCCTTTAACGGTCAAGCCAGCCGGCCCTTTACTTATGACACAGGCGCACACTTTGCACTACTTTGTTGATGCACGTGCGGCTACTGCGCACACAATTCACAAACACAGAAAAAATATTTTGTTATTTGGTTTGGAGTGTACTTTGAGGGTTACAGCACCCTTTAACGGTCAAGCCAGCCGGCCCTTTACTTATGACACAGGCGCACGCTTGGCACTACTTTGTTGATGCACGTGCAGCTACTGCGCACACAATTCACAAACACAGAAAATATTTTTTTTTTGGTTTGGACTGGAGTGTACTGTGGAGGTTACAGCACCCATTAGTGGTCAAGCCAGCCAGCCCTTTACTTATGACACAGGCGCACGCTCAGCACTACTTTGTTGATGCACATGCGGCTACTGCGCACACAATTCACAAACACAGAAAAAATATTTAGTTATTTGATTTGGAGTGTACTTTGGGGGTTACAGCACCCTTTAATGGTCAAGCCAGCCGGCCCTTTACTTATGACACAGGCGCAGGCTTGGCACTACTTTGATGATGCAATGAGGCTACTGCGCACACAATTCACAAACACAGAAAATAGTTTTTTTTTTGGTTTGGAGTGTACTTTGGGGGTTACAGCACCCTTTAACGGTCAAGCCAGCCGGCCCTTTACTTATGACACATGCGCACGCTTGGCACTACTTTGTTGATGCACGTGCGGCTACTGCGCACACAATTCACAAACACAGAAAAAATATTTTGTTATTTGGTTTGGAGTGTACTTTGGGGGTTACTGCGCCCTTTAACGGTCAAGCCAGCTGGCCCTTTACTTATGACACAGGCGCACGCTTGGCACTACTTTGTTGATGCACGTGCGGCTACTGCGCACACAATTCACAAACACAGAAAATATTTTTTTTTTGGTTTGGAGTTTACTTTGGGGGTTACAGCACCCGTTAATGGTCAAGCCAGCTGGCCCTTTACTTATAACACAGGCGCACGCTTGGCACTACTTTGTTGATGCACGTGCGGCTACTGCGCACACAATTCACAAACACAGAAGATATTTTTTTTTTTGGTTTGGACTGGAGTGTACTTTGGGGGTTACAGCACCCTTAAATGGTCAAGCCAGCCGGCCCTTTACTTATGACACAGGCGCACGCTTGGCACTACTTTGATGATGCACGAGCGGCTGCTGCGCACACAATTCACAAACACAGAAAATATATATATTTTTTGGTTTGGAGTGTACTTTGGGGGTTACAGCACCCTTTAACGGTCAAGCCAGCCGGCCCTTTACTTATGACACAGGCGCACGCTTGGCACTACTTTGTTGATGCACGTGCGGCTACTGCGCACACAATTCACAAACACAGAAAATATTTTTTTTTAGTTTGGACTGGAGTGTACTTTGGGGGTTACAGCACCCTTTAACGGTCAAGCCAGCCGGCCCTTTACTTATGACACAGGCTCACGCTTGGCACTAATTTGTTGATGCACATGCAGCTTCTGCGCACACAATTCACAAACACAGAAAATATATTTTTTTTGGTTTGGAGTTTACTTTGGGGGTTACAGCACCCTTTAACGGTCAAGCCAGCTGGCCCTTTACTTATGACACAGGCGCACGCTTGGCACTACTTTGATGATGCAATGAGGCTACTGCGCACACAATTCACAAACACAGAAAAAATATTTTGTTATTTGGTTTGGAGTGTACTTTGGGGGTTACTGTGCCCTTTAACGGTCAAGCCAGCTGGCCCTTTACTTATGACACAGGCGCACGCTTGGCACTACTTTGTTGATGCACGTGCGGCTACTGCGCACACAATTCACAAACACAGAAAATATATTTTTTTTGGTTTGGAGTTTACTTTGGGGGTTACAGCACCCGTTAATGGTCAAGCCAGCTCCCCCTTTACTTATGACACAGGCGCACGCTTGGCACTACTTTGTTGATGCACGTGCGGCTACTGTGCACACAATTCACAAACACAGAAGATATATTTTTTTTTGGTTTGGACTGGAGTGTACTTTGGGGGTTACAGCACCCTTAAATGGTCAAGCCAGCCGGCCCTTTACTTATGACACAGGCGCACGCTTGGCACTACTTTGATGATGCACGTGCGGCTGCTGCGCACACAATTCACAAACACAGAAAATATATATTTTTTTTGGTTTGGAGTGTACTTTGGGGGTTACAGCAACCTTTAACGGTCAAGCCAGCCGGCCCTTTACTTATGACACAGGCGCACGCTTGGCACTACTTTGTTGATGCACGTGCGGCTACTGCGCACACAATTCACAAACACAGAAAATATTTTTTTTTAGTTTGGACTGGAGTGTACTTTGGGGGTTACAGCACCCTTTAATGGTCAAGCCAGCCGGCCCTTTACTTATGACACAGGCTCACGCTTGTCACTAATTTGTTGATGCACGTGCAGCTACTGCGCACACAATTCACAAACACAGAAAATATTTTTTTTTTGGTTTGGAGTTTACTTTGGGGGTTACAGCACCCTTTAACGGTCAAGCCAGCTGGCCCTTTACTTATGACACAGGCGCACGCTTGGCACTACTTTGTTGATGCACGTGCGGCTACTGCGCACACAATTCACAAACACAGAAGATATTTTTTTTTTTGGTTTGGACTGGAGTGTACTTTGGGGGTTACAGCACTATTAAATGGTCAAGCCAGCCGGCCCTTTACTTATAACACAGGCGCACGCTTGGCACTACTTTGATGATGCACGTGCGGCTGCTGCGCACACAATTCACAAACACAGAAAATATATATTTTTTTGGTTTGGAGTGTACTTTGGGGGTTACAGCACCCTTTAATGGTCAAGCCAGCCGGCCCTTTACTTATGACACAGGCGCACGCTTGGCACTACTTTGTTGATGCACGTGCGGCTACTGCGCACACAATTCACAAACACAGAAAATATTTTTTTATTTAGTTTAGACTGTAGTGTACTTTGGGGGTTACAGCACCCATTAACGGTCAAGCCAGCCGGCCCTTTACTTATGACACAGGCGCACGCTTTGCACTACTTTGTTGATGCACGTGCGACTACTGCGCACACAATTCACAAACACAGAAAAAATATTTTGTTATTTGGTTTGGAGTGTACTTTGGGGGTTATAGCACCCTTTAACGGTCAAGCCAGCTGGCCCTTTACTTATGACACAGGCGCACGCTTGGCACTACTTTTTTGATGCATGTGCTGCTACTGCGCACACAATTCACAAACACAGAAAATATATATTTTTTTGGTTTGGAGTTTACTTTGGGGGTTACAGCACCCTTTAACGGTCAAGCCAGCTGGCCCTTTACTTATGACACAGGCGCACGCTTGGCACTACTTTGTTGATGCGCGTGCGGCTACTGCGCACACAATTCACAAACACAGAAGATATTTTTTTTTTTGGTTTGGACTGGAGTGTACTTTGGGGGTTACAGCACCCTTTAATGGTCAAGCCAGCCAGCCCTTTACTTATGACACAGGCGCACGCTTGGCACTACTTTGTTGATGCACGTGCGGCTACAGCGCACACAATTCACAAACACAGAAAAAAAATTTGTTATTTGGTTTGGAGTGTACTTTGGGGGTTACAGCACCCTTTAACAGTCAAGCCAATTTGCCCTTTACTTATGACTCAGGCGCACGCTTGGCACTAATTTGTTGATGCACGTGCGGCTACTGCACACACAATTCACAAACACAGAAGAAATATTTTGTTAGTTGGTTTGTAGTGTACATTGGGGGTTACAGCACCCTTTAACGGTCAAGCCAGCTGGCCCTTTACTTATGACACAGGCGCACGCTTGGCACTAATTGGATGATGCACGTGCGGCTACTGCGCACACAATTCACAAACACAGAAAATATTTTTTTTTTGGTTTGGAGTGTACTTTGGAGGTTACAGCACCCTTTAACGGTCAAGCCAGCCGGCCCTTTACTTATGACACAGGCGCACGCTTTGCACTACTTTGTTGATGCACGTGCGGCTACTGCGCACACAATTCACAAACACAGAAAAAATATTTTGTTATTTGGTTTGGAGTGTACTTTGAGGGTTACAGCACCCTTTAACGGTCAAGCCAGCCGGCCCTTTACTTATGACACAGGCGCACGCTTGGCACTACTTTGTTGATGCACGTGCAGCTACTGCGCACACAATTCACAAACACAGAAAATATTTTTTTTTTGGTTTGGACTGGAGTGTACTGTGGAGGTTACAGCACCCATTAGCGGTCAAGCCAGCCAGCCCTTTACTTATGACACAGGCGCACGCTCAGCACTACTTTGTTGATGCACATGCGGCTACTGCGCACACAATTCACAAACACAGAAAAAATATTTAGTTATTTGATTTGGAGTGTACTTTGGGGGTTACAGCACCCTTTAATGGTCAAGCCAGCCGGCCCTTTACTTATGACACAGGCGCAGGCTTGGCACTACTTTGATGATGCAATGAGGCTACTGCGCACACAATTCACAAACACAGAAAATAGTTTTTTTTTTGGTTTGGAGTGTACTTTGGGGGTTACAGCACCCTTTAATGGTCAAGCCAGCCGGCCCTTTACTTATGACACATGCGCACGCTTGGCACTACTTTGTTGATGCACGTGCGGCTACTGCGCACACAATTCACAAAAACAGAAAAAATATTTTGTTATTTGGTTTGGAGTGTACTTTGGGGGTTACAGCACCCTTTAACAGTCAAGCCAGCTGGCCCTTTACTTATGACACAGGCGCACGCTTGGCACTACTTTGTTGATGCACGTGTGGCTACTGCGCACACAATTAGCAAACAAAGAAAAAATATTTTGTTATTTGGTTTGGAGTGTACTTTGGGGGTTACAGCGCCCTTTAACGGTCAAGCCAGCCAGCCCTTTACTTATGACACAGGCGCACGCTTGGCACTACTTTGTTGATGCACGTGCGGCTACTGCGCACACAATTCACAAACACAGAAGTTATTTTTTTTTTTGGTTTGGACTGGAGTGTACTTTGGGGGTTACAGCACCCTTAAACGGTCAAGCCAGCCGGCACTTTACTTATGACACAGGCGCACGCTTGGCACTAATTTGATGATGCACGTGCGGCTGCTGCGCACACAATTCACAAACATAGAAAATATATATTTTTTTGGTTTGGAGGGTACTTCGGGGGTTACAGCACCCTTCAACGGTCAAGCCAGCCAGCCCTTTACTTATGACACAGGCGCACGCTTGGCACTACTTTGTTGATGCACGTGCTGCTACTGCGCACACAATTCACAAACACAGAAAATATTTTTTTTTTGGTTTAGACTGTAGTGTACTTTGGGGGTTACAGCACCCTTTAACGGTCAAGCCAGCCGGCCCTTTACTTTTGACACAGGCACACGCTTGGCACTACTTTGTTGATGCACGTGCGGCTACTGCGCACACAATTCACAAACTCAGAAAATATATATTTTTTTGGTTTGGAGTGTACTTTGGGGGTTACAGCACCCTTTAACGGTCAAGCCAGCCGGCACTTTACTTATGACACAGGCGCACGCTTGGCACTACTTTGTTGATGCACGTGGGGCTACTGCGCACACAATTCACAAACACAGAAAATATTTTTTTTTTGGTTTGGAGTTTACTTTGGGGGTTACAGCACCCTTTAATGGTCAAGCCAGCTGGCCCTTTACTTATGACACAGGCGCACGCTTGGCACTACTTTGTTGATGCACGTGCGGCTACTGCGCACACAATTCACAAACACAGAAAATATTTTTTTTTAGTTTGGACTGGAGTGTACTTTGGGGGTTACAGCACCCTTTAACAGTCAAGCCAGCCGGCCCTTTACTTATGACACAGGCTCACGCTTGGCACTAATTTGTTGATGCACGTGCGGCTACTGCGCACACAATTCACAAACACAGAAAAAATATTTTGTTATTTGGTTTGGAGTGTACTTTGAGGGTTACAGCACCCTTTAACGGTCAAGCCAGCCGGCCCTTTACTTATGACACAGGCTCACGCTTGGCACTAATTTGTTGATGCACGTGCAGCTACTGCGCACACAATTCACAAACACAGAAAATGTTTTTTTTTTGGTTTGGAGTTTACTTTGGGGGTTACAGCACCCTTTAACGGTCTAGCCAGCTGGCCCTTTACTTATGACACAGGCGCACGCTTGGCACTACTTTGTTGATGCACGTGCGGCTACTGCGCACACAATTCACAAACACAGAAGATATTTTTTTTTTTGGTTTGGACTGGAGTGTACTTTGGGGGTTACAGCACCCTTAAACGGTCAAGCCAGCCGGCCCTTTACTTATGACACAGGCGCACGCTTGGCACTACTTTGATTATGCACGTGCGGCTGCTGCGCACACAATTCACAAACACAGAAAATATATATTTTTTTGGTTTGGAGTGTACTTTGGGGGTTACAGCACCCTTTAATGGTCAAGCCAGCCGGCCCTTTACTTATGACACAGGCGCACGCTTGGCACTACTTTGTTGATGCACGTGCGGCTTCTGCGCACACAGTTCACAAACACAGAAAAAATATTTTGTTATTTGGTTTGGAGTGTACTTTGGGGGTTACAGCACCCTTTAACAGTCAAGCCAGCCTGCCCTTTACTTATGACACAGGCGCACGCTTGGCACTACTTTGTTGATGCACGTGCGGCTACTGCGCACACAATTCACAAACACAGAAAAAATATTTTGTTATTTGGTTTGGAGTGTACTTTGAGGGTTACAGCACCCTTTAACGGTCAAGCCAGCCGGCCCTTTACTTATGACACAGGCGCATGCTTGGCACTACTTTGTTGATGCACGTGCAGCTACTGCGCATACAATTGACAAACACAGAAAATATTTTTTTTTTGGTTTTGACTGGAGTGTACTGTGGGGGTTACAGCACCCTTTAACGGTCAAGCCAGCCGGCCCTTTACTTATGACACAGGCGCACGCTTGGCACTACTTTGTTGATGCACGTGCGGCTACAGCGCAAACAATTCACAAACACAGAAAAAATATTTTGTTATTTGGTTTGGAGTGTACTTTGGGGGTTACAGCACCCTTTAATGGTCAAGCCAGCCGGCCCTTTACTTATGACACAGGCGCACGCTTGGCACTACTTTGTTGATGCACGTGCAGTTACTGCGCACCCAATTCACAAACACAGAAAAAATATATTTTTTTGGTTTGGAGTGTACTTTGGGGGTTATAGCACCCTTTAACGGTCAAGCCAGCTGGCCCTTTACTTATGACACAGGCGCACGCTTGTCACTACTTTTTTGATGCATGTGCGGCTACTGCGCACACAATTCGCAAACACAGAAAATATATATTTTTTTGGTTTGGAGTTTACTTTGGGGGTTACAGCACCCTTTAACGGTCAAGCCAGCTGGCCCTTTACTTATGACACAGGCGCACGCTTGGCACTACTTTGTTGATGCGCGTGCGGCTACTGCGCACACAATTCACAAACACAGAAAATATTTTTTTTTTGGTTTGGAGTGTACTTTGGAGGTTACAGCACCCTTTAACGGTCAAGCCAGCCGGCCCTTTACTTATGACACAGGCGCACGCTTTGAACTACTTTGTTGATGCACGTGCGGCTACTGCGCACACAATTCACAAACAGAGAAAAAATATTTTGTTATTTGGTTTGGAGTGTACTTTGAGGGTTACAGCACCCTTTAACGGTCAAGCCAGCCGGCCCTTTACTTATGACACAGGCGCACGCTTGGCACTACTTTGTTGATGCACGTGCAGCTACTGCGCACACAATTCACAAACACAGAAAATATTTTTTTTTTGGTTTGGACTGGAGTGTACTGTGGAGGTTACAGCACCCATTAGCGGTCAAGCCAGCCAGCCCTTTACTTATGACACAGGCGCACGCTCAGCACTACTTTGTTGATGCACATGCGGCTACTGCGCACACAATTCACAAACACAGAAAAAATATTTAGTTATTTGATTTGGAGTGTACTTTGGGGGTTACAGCACCCTTTAATGGTCAAGCCAGCCGGCCCTTTACTTATGACACAGGCGCAGGCTTGGCACTACTTTGATGATGCAATGAGGCTACTGCGCACACAATTCACAAACACAGAAAATAGTTTTTTTTTTGGTTTGGAGTGTACTTTGGGGGTTACAGCACCCTTTAATGGTCAAGCCAGCCGGCCCTTTACTTATGACACATGCGCACGCTTGGCACTACTTTGTTGATGCACGTGCGGCTACTGCGCACACAATTCACAAAAACAGAAAAAATATTTTGTTATTTGTTTTGGAGTGTACTTTGGGGGTTACAGCACCCTTTAACAGTCAAGCCAGCCGGCCCTTTACTTATGACACAGGCGCACGCTTGGCACTACTTTGTTGATGCACGTGTGGCTACTGCGCACACAATTCACAAACACAGAAAAAATATTTTGTTATTTGGTTTGGAGTGTACTTTGGGGGTTACAGCACACTTTAACGGTCAAGCCAGCTGGCCCTTTACTTATGACACAGGCGCATGCTTGGCACTACTTTGATGATGCATGTGCGGCTACTGCGCACACAATTAGCAAACAAAGAAAAAATATTTTGTTATTTGGTTTGGAGTGTACTTTGGGGGTTACAGCGCCCTTTAACGGTCAAGCCAGCCAGCCCTTTACTTATGACACAGGCGCACGCTTGGCACTACTTTGTTGATGCACGTGCGGCTACTGCGCACACAATTCACAAACACAGAAGTTATTTTTTTTTTTGGTTTGGACTGGAGTGTACTTTGGGGGTTACAGCACCCTTAAACGGTCAAGCCAACCGGCACTTTACTTATGACACAGGCGCACGCTTGGCACTAATTTGATGATGCACGTGCGGCTGCTGCGCACACAATTCACAAACATAGAAAATATATATTTTTTTGGTTTGGAGGGTACTTCGGGGGTTACAGCACCCTTCAACGGTCAAGCCAGCCGGCCCTTTACTTATGACACAGGCGCACGCTTGGCACTACTTTGTTGATGCACGTGCTGCTACTGCGCACACAATTCACAAACACAGAAAATATTTTTTTTTTGGTTTAGACTGTAGTGTACTTTGGGGGTTACAGCACCCTTTAACGGTCAAGCCAGCCGGCCCTTTACTTATGACACAGGCACACGCTTGGCACTACTTTGTTGATGCACGTGCGGCTACTGCGCACACAATTCACAAACTCAGAAAATATATATTTTTTTGGTTTGGAGTGTACTTTGGGGGTTACAGCACCCTTTAACGGTCAAGCCAGCCAGCCCTTTACTTATGACACAGGCGCACGCTTGGCACTACTTTGTTGATGCACGTGGGGCTACTGCGCACACAATTCACAAACACAGAAAATATTTTTTTTTTGGTTTGGAGTTTACTTTGGGGGTTACAGCACCCTTTAATGGTCAAGCCAGCTGGCCCTTTACTTATGACACAGGCGCACGCTTGGCACTACTTTGTTGATGCACGTGCGGCTACTGCGCACACAATTCACAAACACAGAAAATATTTTTTTTTAGTTTGGACTGGAGTGTACTTTGGGGGTTACAGCACCTTTAACGGTCAAGCCAGCCGGCCCTTTACTTATGACACAGGCTCACGCTTGGCACTAATTTGTTGATGCACGTGCGGCTACTGCGCACACAATTCACAAACACAGAAAAAATATTTTGTTATTTGGTTTGGAGTGTACTTTGAGGGTTACAGCACCCTTTAACGGTCAAGCCAGCCGGCCCTTTACTTATGACACAGGCTCACGCTTGGCACTAATTTGTTGATGCACGTGCAGCTACTGCGCACACAATTCACAAACACAGAAAATGTTTTTTTTTTGGTTTGGAGTTTACTTTGGGGGTTACAGCACCCTTTAACGGTCTAGCCAGCTGGCCCTTTACTTATGACACAGGCGCACGCTTGGCACTACTTTGTTGATGCACGTGCGGCTACTGCGCACACAATTCACAAACACAGAAGATATTTTTTTTTTTGGTTTGGACTGGAGTGTACTTTGGGGGTTACAGCACCCTTAAACGGTCAAGCCAGCCGGCCCTTTACTTATGACACAGGCGCACGCTTGGCACTACTTTGATGATGCACGTGCGGCTGCTGCGCACACAATTCACAAACACAGAAAATATATATTTTTTTGGTTTGGAGTGTACTTTTGGGGTTACAGCACCCTTTAATGGTCAAGCCAGCTGGCCCTTTACTTATGACACAGGCGCACGCTTGGCACTACTTTGTTGATGCACGTGCGGCTTCTGCGCACACAGTTCACAAACACAGAAAAAATATTTTGTTATTTGGTTTGGAGTGTACTTTGGGGGTTACAGCACCCTTTAACAGTCAAGCCAGCCTGCCCTTTACTTATGACACAGGCGCACGCTTGGCACTACTTTGTTGATGCACGTGCGGCTACTGCGCACACAATTCACAAACACAGAAAAAATATTTTGTTATTTGGTTTGGAGTGTACTTTGAGGGTTACAGCACCCTTTAACGGTCAAGCCAGCCGGCCCTTTACTTATGACACAGGCGCACGCTTGGCACTACTTTGTTGATGCACGTGCAGCTACTACGCACACAATTGACAAACACAGAAAATATTTTTTTTTTGGTTTTGACTGGAGTGTACTGTGGGGGTTACAGCACCCTTTAACGGTCAAGCCAGCCGGCCCTTTACTTATGACACAGGCGCACGCTTGGCACTACTTTGTTGATGCACGTGCAGCTACAGCGCAAACAATTCACAAACACAGAAAAAATATTTTGTTATTTGGTTTGGAGTGTACTTTGGGGGTTACAGCACCCTTTAGCGGTCAAGCCAGCCGGCCCTTTACTTATGACACAGGCGCACGCTTGGCACTACTTTGTTGATGCACGTGCAGCTACTGCGCACCCAATTCACAAACACAGAAAAAATATATTTTTTTGGTTTGGAGTGTACTTTGGGGGTTATAGCACCCTTTAACGGTCAAGCCAGCTGGCCCTTTACTTATGACACAGGCGCACGCTTGGCACTACTTTTTTGATGCATGTGCGGCTACTGCGCACACAATTCGCAAACACAGAAAATATATATTTTTTTGGTTTGGTGTTTACTTTGGGGGTTACAGCACCCTTTAACGGTCAAGCCAGCTGGCCCTTTACTTATGACACAGGCGCACGCTTGGCACTACTTTGTTGATGCGCGTGCGGCTACTGCGCACACAATTCACAAACACAGAAAATATTTTTTTTTTGGTTTGGAGTGTACTTTGGAGGTTACAGCACCCTTTAACGGTCAAGCCAGCCGGCCCTTTACTTATGACACAGGCGCACGCTTTGCACTACTTTGTTGATGCACGTGCTGCTACTGCGCACACAATTCACAAACACAGAAAAAATATTTTGTTATTTGGTTTGGAGTGTACTTTGAGGGTTACAGCACCCTTTAACGGTCAAGCCAGCCGGCCCTTTACTTATGACACAGGCGCACGCTTGGCACTACTTTGTTGATGCACGTGCAGCTATTGCGCACACAATTCACAAACACAGAAAATATTTTTTTTTTGGTTTGGACTGGAGTGTACTGTGGAGGTTACAGCACCCATTAGCGGTCAAGCCAGCCAGCCCTTTACTTATGACACAGGCGCACGCTCAGCACTACTTTGTTGATGCACATGCGGCTACTGCGCACACAATTCACAAACACAGAAAAAATATTTAGTTATTTGATTTGGAGTGTACTTTGGGGGTTACAGCACCCTTTAATGGTCAAGCCAGCCGGCCCTTTACTTATGACACAGGCGCAGGCTTGGCACTACTTTGATGATGCAATGAGGCTACTGCGCACACAATTCACAAACACAGAAAATAGTTTTTTTTTTGGTTTGGAGTGTACTTTGGGGGTTACAGCACCCTTTAATGGTCAAGCCAGCCGGCCCTTTACTTATGACACATGCGCACGCTTGGCACTACTTTGTTGATGCACGTGCGGCTACTGCGCACACAATTCACAAAAACAGAAAAAATATTTTGTTATTTGGTTTGGAGTGTACTTTGGGGGTTACAGCACCCTTTAACAGTCAAGCCAGCCGGCCCTTTACTTATGACACAGGCGCACGCTTGGCACTACTTTGTTGATGCACGTGTGGCTACTGCGCACACAATTAGCAAACAAAGAAAAAATATTTTGTTATTTGGTTTGGAGTGTACTTTGGGGGTTACAGCGCCCTTTAACGGTCAAGCCAGCCAGCCCTTTACTTATGACACAGGCGCACGCTTGGCACTACTTTGTTGATGCACGTGCGGCTACTGCGCACACAATTCACAAACACAGAAGTTATTTTTTTTTTTGGTTTGGACTGGAGTGTACTTTGGGGGTTACAGCACCCTTAAACGGTCAAGCCAGCCGGCACTTTACTTATGACACAGGCGCACGCTTGGCACTAATTTGATGATGCACGTGCGGCTGCTGCGCACACAATTCACAAACATAGAAAATATATATTTTTTTGGTTTGGAGGGTACTTTGGGGGTTACAGCACCCTTCAACGGTCAAGCCAGCCGGCCCTTTACTTATGACACAGGCGCACGCTTGGCACTACTTTGTTGATGCACGTGCTGCTACTGCGCACACAATTCACAAACACAGAAAATATTTTTTTTTTCGTTTAGACTGTAGTGTACTTTTGGGGTTACAGCACCCTTTAACGGTCAAGCCAGCCGGCCCTTTACTTATGACACAGGTGCACGCTTGGCACTACTTTGTTGATGCACGTGCGGCTACTGCGCACACAATTCACAAACTCAGAAAATATATATTTTTTTGGTTTGGAGTGTACTTTGGGGGTTACAGCACCCTTTAACGGTCAAGCCAGCCGGCCCTTTACTTATGACACAGGCGCACGCTTGGCACTACTTTGTTGATGCACGTGGGGCTACTGCGCACACAATTCACAAACTCAGAAAATATTTTTTTTTTGGTTTGGAGTTTACTTTGGGGGTTACAGCACCCTTTAATGGTCAAGCCAGCTGGCCCTTTACTTATGACACAGGCGCACGCTTGGCACTACTTTGTTGATGCACGTGCGGCTACTGCGCACACAATTCACAAACACAGAAAATATTTTTTTTTAGTTTGGACTGGAGTGTACTTTGGGGGTTACAGCACCCTTTAACGGTCAAGCCAGCCGGCCCTTTACTTATGACACAGGCTCACGCTTGGCACTAATTTGTTGATGCACGTGCGGCTACTGCGCACACAATTCACAAACACAGAAAAAATATTTTGTTATTTGGTTTGGAGTGTACTTTGAGGGTTACAGCACCCTTTAACGGTCAAGCCAGCTGGCCCTTTACTTATGACACAGGCTCACGCTTGGCACTAATTTGTTGATGCACGTGCAGCTACTGCGCACACAATTCACAAACACAGAAAATGTTTTTTTTTTGGTTTGGAGTTTACTTTGGGGGTTACAGCACCCTTTAACGGTCTAGCCAGCTGGCCCTTTACTTATGACACAGGCGCACGCTTGGCACTACTTTGTTGATGCACGTGCGACTACTGCGCACACAATTCACAAACACAGGAGATATTTTTTTTTTTGGTTTGGACTGGAGTGTACTTTGGGGGTTACAGCACCCTTAAACGGTCAAGCCAGCCGGCCCTTTACTTATGACACAGGCGCACGCTTGGCACTACTTTGATTATGCACGTGCGGCTGCTGCGCACACAATTCACAAACACAGAAAATATATATTTTTTTGGTTTGGAGTGTACTTTGGGGGTTACAGCACCCTTTAATGGTCAAGCCAGCCAGCCCTTTACTTATGACACAGGCGCACGCTTGGCACTACTTTGTTGATGCACGTGCGGCTTCTGCGCACACAGTTCACAAACACAGAAAAAATATTTTGTTATTTGGTTTGGAGTGTACTTTGGGGGTTACAGCACCCTTTAACAGTCAAGCCAGCCTGCCCTTTACTTATGACACAGGCGCACGCTTGGCACTACTTTGTTGATGCACGTGCGGCTACTGCGCACACAATTCACAAACACAGAAAAAATATTTGGTTATTTGGTTTGGAGTGTACTTTGAGGGTTACAGCACCCTTTAACGGTCAAGCCAGCCGGCCCTTTACTTATGACACAGGCGCACGCTTGGCACTACTTTGTTGATGCACGTGCAGCTACTGCGCACACAATTGACAAACACAGAAAATATTTTTTTTTTGGTTTTGACTGGAGTGTACTGTGGGGGTTACAGCACCCTTTAACGGTCAAGCCAGCCGGCCCTTTACTTATGACACAGGCGCACGCTTGGCACTACTTTGTTAATGCACGTGCGGCTACAGCGCAAACAATTCACAAACACAGAAAAAATATTTTGTTATTTGGTTTGGAGTGTACTTTGGGGGTTACAGCACCCTTTAACGGTCAAGCCAGCCGGCCCTTTACTTATGACACAGGCGCACGCTTGGCACTACTTTGTTGATGCACGTGCAGCTACTGCGCACCCAATTCACAAACACAGAAAAAATATATTTTTTTGGTTTGGAGTGTACTTTGGGGGTTATAGCACCCTTTAACGGTCAAGCCAGCTGGCCCTTTACTTATGACACAGGCGCACGCTTGGCACTACTTTTTTGATGCATGGGCGGCTACTGCGCACACAATTCGCAAACACAGAAAATATATATTTTTTTGGTTTGGAGTTTACTTTGGGGGTTACAGCACCCTTTAACGGTCAAGCCAGCCAGCCCTTTACTTATGACACAGGCGCATGCTTGGCACTACTTTGTTGATGCACGTGCAGCTACTGCGCACACAATTCACAAACACAGAAAATATTTTTTTTTTGGTTTGGACTGGAGTGTACTGTGGGGGTTACAGCACCCTTTAACGGTCAAGCCAGCCAGCCCTTTACTTATGACACAGGCGCACGCTTTGCACTACTTTGTTGATGCACGTGCGGCTTCAGCGCACACAATTCACAAACACAGAAAAAATATTTTGTTATTTGGTTTGGAGTGTACTTTGGGGGTTACAGCACCCTTTAACGGTCAAGCCAGCCAGCCCTTTACTTATGACACAGGCGCACGCTTGGCACTACTTTGTTGATGCACGTGCGGCTAGTGCGCACCCAATTCACAAACACAGAAAAAATATATTTTTTTGGTTTGGAGTTTACTTTGGGGGTTACAGCACCCTTTAATGGTCAAGCCAGCCAGCCCTTTACTTATGACACAGGCGCACGCTTGGCACTACTTTGTTGATGCACGTGCAGCTACTGCGCACACAATTCACAAACACAGAAAATATTTACTTTTTTTGTTTGGACTGGAGTGTACTTTGGGGGTTACAGCACCCATTAGCGGTCAAGCCAGCCAGCCCTTTACTTATGACACAGGCGCACGCTCAGCACTACTTTGTTGATGCACGTGCGGCTACTGCGCACACAATTCACAAACACAGAAAAAATATTTAGTTATTTGATTTGGAGTGTACTTTGGGGGTTACAGCACCCTTTAATGGTCAAGCCAGCCGGCCCTTTACTTATGACACAGGCGCAGGCTTGGCACTACTTTGATGATGCAATGAGGCTACTGCGCACACAATTCACAAACACAGAAAATAGTTTTTTTTTTGGTTTGGAGTGTACTTTGGGGGTTACAGCACCCTTTAATGGTCAAGCCAGCCGGCCCTTTACTTATGACACTTGCGCACGCTTGACACTACTTTGTTGATGCACGTGCGGCTACTGCGCACACAATTAGCAAACAAAGAAAAAATATTTTATTATTTGGTTTGGAGTGTACTTTGGGGGTTACAGCACCCTTTAACGGTCAAGCCAGCCAGCCCTTTACTTATGACACAGGCGCACGCTTGGCACTACTTTGTTGATGCACGTGCGGCTACTGCGCACACAATTCACAAACACAGAAGTTATTTTTTTTTTTGGTTTGGACTGGAGTGTACTTTGGGGGTTACAGCACCCTTAAACGGTCAAGCCAGCCGGCACTTTACTTATGACACAGGCGCACGCTTGGCACTAATTTGATGATGCACGTGCGGCTGCTGCGCACACAATTCACAAACATAGAAAATATATATTTTTTTGGTTTGGAGGGTACTTTGGGGGTTACAGCACCCTTCAACGGTCAAGCCAGCCGGCCCTTTACTTATGACACAGGCGCACGCTTGGCACTACTTTGTTGATGCACGTGCTGCTACTGCGCACACAATTCACAAACACAGAAAATATTTTTTTTTTGGTTTAGACTGTAGTGTACTTTGGGTGTTACAGCACCCTTTAACGGTCAAGCCAGCCGGCCCTTTACTTATGACACAGGCGCACGCTTGGCACTACTTTGTTGATGCACGTGCGGCTACTGCGCACACAATTCACAAACTCAGAAAATATATATTTTTTTGGTTTGGAGTGTACTTTGGGGGTTACAGCACCCTTTAACGGTCAAGCCAGCCGGCCCTTTACTTATGACACAGGCGCACGCTTGGCACTACTTTGTTGATGCACGTGGGGCTACTGCGCACACAATTCACAAACACAGAAAATATTTTTTTTTTGGTTTGGAGTTTACTTTGGGGGTTACAGCACCCTTTAATGGTCAAGCCAGCTGGCCCTTTACTTATGACACAGGCGCACGCTTGGCACTACTTTGTTGATGCACGTGCGGCTACTGCGCACACAATTCACAAACACAGAAAATATTTTTTTTTGGTTTGGACTGGAGTGTACTTTGGGGGTTACAGCACCCTTAAACGGTCAAGCCAGCCGGCACTTTACTTATGACACAGGCGCACGCTTGGCACTAATTTGATGATGCACGTGCGTCTGCTGCGCACACAATTCACAAACATAGAAAATATATATTTTTTTGGTTTGGAGGGTACTTTGGGGGTTACAGCACCCTTCAACGGTCAAGCCAGCCGGCCCTTTACTTATGACACAGGCGCACGCTTGGCACTACTTTGTTGATGCACGTGCTGCTACTGCGCACACAATTCACAAACACAGAAAATATTTTTTTTTTTGTTTAGACTGTAGTGTACTTTGGGGGTTACAGCACCCTTTAACGGTCAAGCCAGCCGGCCCTTTACTTATGACACAGGCGCACGCTTGGCACTACTTTGTTGATGCACGTGCGGCTACTGCGCACACAATTCACAAACTCAGAAAATATATATTTTTTTGGTTTAAAGTGTACTTTGGGGGTTACAGCACCCTTTAACGGTCAAGCCAGCCGGCCCTTTACTTATGACACAGGCGCACGCTTGGCACTACTTTGTTGATGCACGTGGGGCTACTGCGCACACAATTCACAAACACAGAAAATATTTTTTTTTTGGTTTGGAGTTTACTTTGGGGGTTACAGCACCCTTTAATGGTCAAGCCAGCTGGCCCTTTACTTATGACACAGGCGCACGCTTGGCACTACTTTGTTGATGCACGTGCGGCTACTGCGCACACAATTCACAAACACAGAAAATATTTTTTTTTAGTTTGGACTGGAGTGTACTTTGGGGGTTACAGCACCCTTTAACGGTCAAGCCAGCCGGCCCTTTACTTATGACACAGGCTCACGCTTGGCACTAATTTGTTGATGCACGTGCGGCTACTGCGCACACAATTCACAAACACAGAAAAAATATTTTGTTATTTGGTTTGGAGTGTACTTTGAGGGTTACAGCACCCTTTAACGGTCAAGCCAGCCGGCCCTTTACTTATGACACAGGCTCACGCTTGGCACTAATTTGTTGATGCACGTGCAGCTACTGCGCACACAATTCACAAACACAGAAAATGTTTTTTTTTTGGTTTGGAGTTTACTTTGGGGGTTACAGCACCCTTTAACGGTCTAGCCAGCTGGCCCTTTACTTATGACACAGGCGCACGCTTGGCACTACTTTGTTGATGCACGTGCGGCTACTGCGCACACAATTCACAAACACAGAAGATATTTTTTTTTTGGTTTGGACTGGAGTGTACTTTGGGGGTTACAGCACCCTTAAATGGTCAAGCCAGCCGGCCCTTTACTTATGACACAGGCGCACGCTTGGCACTACTTTGATGATGCACGTGCGGCTGCTGCGCACACAATTCACAAACACAGAAAATATATATTTTTTTGGTTTGGAGTGTACTTTGGGGGTTACAGCACCCTTTAATGGTCAAGCCAGCCGGCCCTTTACTTATGACACAGGCGCACGCTTGGCACTACTTTGTTGATGCACGTGCGGCTTCTGCGCACACAGTTCACAAACACAGAAAAAATATTTTGTTATTTGGTTTGGAGTGTACTTTGGGGGTTACAGCACCCTTTAACAGTCAAGCCAGCCTGCCCTTTACTTATGACACAGGCGCACGCTTGGCACTACTTTGTTGATGCACGTGCGGCTACTGCGCACACAATTCACAAACACAGAAAAAATATTTGGTTATTTGGTTTGGAGTGTACTTTGAGGGTTACAGCACCCTTTAACGGTCAAGCCAGCCGGCCCTTTACTTATGACACAGGCGCACGCTTGGCACTACTTTGTTGATGCACGTGCAGCTACTGCGCACACAATTGACAAACACAGAAAATATTTTTTTTTTGGTTTTGACTGGAGTGTACTGTGGGGGTTACAGCACCCTTTAACGGTCAAGCCAGCCGGCCCTTTACTTATGACACAGGCGCACGCTTGGCACTACTTTGTTAATGCACGTGCGGCTACAGCGCAAACAAATCACAAACACAGAAAAAATATTTTGTTATTTGGTTTGGAGTGTACTTTGGGGGTTACAGCACCCTTTAACGGTCAAGCCAGCCGGCCCTTTACTTATGACACAGGCGCACGCTTGGCACTACTTTGTTGATGCACGTGCGGCTACAGCGCACACAATTCACAAACACAGAAAAAAAAATTGTTATTTGGTTTGGAGTGTACTTTGGGGGTTACAGCACCCTTTAACGGTCAAGCCAGCCAGCCCTTTACTTATGACACAGGCGCACGCTTGGCACTACTTTGTTGATGCACGTGCGGCTAGTGCGCACCCAATTCACAAACACAGAAAAAATATATTTTTTTGGTTTGGAGTTTACTTTGGGGGTTAAAGCACCCTTTAATGGTCAAGCCAGCCGGCCCTTTACTTATGACACAGGCGCAGGCTTGGCACTACTTTGATGACGCAATGAGGCTACTGCGCACACAATTCACAAACACAGAAAATAGTTTTTTTTTTGGTTTGGAGTGTACTTTGGGGGTTACAGCACCCTTTAATGGTCAAGCCAGCCGGCCCTTTACTTATGACACTTGCGCACGCTTGGCACTACTTTGTTGATGCACGTGCGGCTACTGCGCACACAATTAGCAAACAAAGAAAAAATATTTTGTTATTTGGTTTGGAGTGTACTTTGGGGGTTACAGCACCCTTTAACGGTCAAGCCAGCCAGCCCTTTACTTATGACACAGGCGCACGCTTGGCACTACTTTGTTGATGCACGTGCGGCTACTGCGCACACAATTCACAAACACAGAAGTTATTTTTTTTTTTGGTTTGGACTGGAGTGTACTTTGGGGGTTACAGCACCCTTAAACGGTCAAGCCAGCCAGCACTTTACTTATGACACAGGCGCACGCTTGGCACTACTTTGATGATGCACGTGCGGCTGCTGCGCACACAATTCACAAACACAGAAAATATTTATTTTTTTGGTTTGGAGGGTACTTTGGGGGTTACAGCACCCTTCAACGGTCAAGCCAGCCAGCCCTTTACTTATGACACAGGCGCACGCTTGGCACTACTTTGTTGATGCACGTGCTGCTACTGCGCACACAATTCACAAACACAGAAAATATTTTTTTTTTGGTTTAGACTGTAGTGTACTTTGGGGGTTACAGCACCCTTTAATGGTCAAGCCAGCCGGCCCTTTACTTATGACACAGGCGCACGCTTGGCACTACTTTGTTGATGCACGTGCGGCTACTGCGCACACAATTCACAAACTCAGAAAATATATATTTTTTTGGTTTGGAGTGTACTTTGTGGGTTACAGCACCCTTTAACGGTCAAGCCAGCCGGCCCTTTACTTATGACACAGGCTCACGCTTGGCACTACTTTGTTGATGCACGTGGGGCTACTGCGCACACAATTCACAAACACAGAAAATATTTTTTTTTTGGTTTGGAGTTTACTTTGGGGGTTACAGCACCCTTTAATGGTCAAGCCAGCTGGCCCATAACTTATGACACAGGCGCACGCTTGGCACTACTTTGTTGATGCAAGTGCCGCTACTGCGCACACAATTCACAAACACAGAAAATATTTTTTTTTAGTTTGGACTGGAGTGTACTTTGGGGGTTACAGCACCCTTTAACGGTCAAGCCAGCCGGCCCTTTACTTATGACACAGGCTCACGCTTGGCACTACTTTGTTGATGCACGTGCGGCTTCTGCGCACACAGTTCACAAACACAGAAAAAATATTTTGTTATTTGGTTTGGAGTGTACTTTGGGGGTTACAGCACCCTTTAACAGTCAAGCCAGCCTGCCCTTTACTTATGACACAGGCGCACGCTTGGCACTACTTTGTTGATGCACGTGCGGCTACTGCGCACACAATTCACAAACACAGAAAAAATATTTTGTTATTTGGATTGGAGTGTACTTTGAGGGTTACAGCACCCTTTAACAGTCAAGCCAGCCGGCCCTTTACTTATGACACAGGCGCACGCTTGGCACTACTTTGTTGATGCACGTGCAGCTACTGCACACACAATTGACAAACACAGAAAATATTTTTTTTTTGGTTTTGACTGGAGTGTACTGTGGGGGTTACAGCACCCTTTAACGGTCAAGCCAGCCGGCCCTTTTCTTATGACACAGGCGCACGCTTGGCACTAATTTGTTGATGCACGTGCGGCTACTGCGCACACAATTCACAAACACAGAAAAAATATTTTGTTATTTGGTTTGGAGTGTACTTTGGGGGTTACAGCACCCTTTAATGGTCAAGCCAGCCGGCCCTTTACTTATGACACAGGCGCACGCTTGGCACTACTTTGTTGATGCACGTGCAGCTACTGCGCACCCAATTCACAAACACAGAAAAAATATATTTTTTTGGTTTGGAGTTTACTTTGGGGGTTACAGCACCCTTTAAACGGTCAAGCCAGCCGGCCCTTTACTTATGACACAGGCGCACGCTTGGCACTACTTTGTTGATGCACGTGCGGCTACTGCGCACACAATTCACAAACACAGAAAATATTTATTTTTTTGGTTTGGACTGGAGTGTACTTTGGGGGTTACAGCACCCATTAGCGGTCAAGCCAGCCGGCCCTTTTCTTATGACACAGGCGCACGCTTGGCACTAATTTGTTGATGCACGTGCGGCTACTGCGCACACAATTCACAAACACAGAAAAAATATTTTGTTATTTGATTTGGAGTGTACATTGGGGGTTACAGCACCCTTTAACGGTCAAGCCAGCCAGCCCTTTACTTATGACACAGGCGCACGCTTGGCACTACTTTGATGATGCAATGAGGCTAATGTGCACACAATTCACAAACACAGAAAATATTTTTTTTTTTGGTTTGGAGTGTACTTTGGGGGTTACAGCACCTTTTAACGGTCAAGCCAGCCGGCCCTTTACTTATGACACATGCGCACGCTTGGCACTACTTTGTTGATGCACGTGCGGCTACTGCGCACACAATTCACAAACACAGAAAAAATATTTTGTTATTTGGTTTGGAGTGTACTTTGGGGGTTACAGCACATTTTAACAGTCAAGCCAGCTGGCCCTTTACTTATGACACAGGCGCATGCTTGGCACTACTTTGTTGATGCATGTGCGGCTACTGCGCACACAATTAGCAAACAAAGAAAAAATATTTTGTTATTTGGTTTGGAGTGTACTTTGGGGGTTACAGCACACTTTAACAGTCAAGCCAGCTGGCCCTTTACTTATGACACAGGCGCATGCTTGGCACTACTTTGTTGATGCATGTGCGGCTACTGCGCACACAATTAGCAAACAAAGAAAAAATATTTTGTTATTTGGTTTGGAGTGTACTTTGGGGGTTACAGCGCCCTTTAACGGTCAAGCCAGCCGGCCCTTTACTTATGACACAGGCGCACGCTTGGCACTACTTTGATGATGCAATGAGGCTACTGCGCACACAATTCACAAACACAGAAAATATTTTTTTTTTTGGTTTGGAGTGTACTTTGGGGGTTACAGCACCCTTTAACGGTCAAGCCAGCCGGCCCTTTACTTATGACACATGCGCACGCTTGGCACTACTTTGTTGATGCACGTGCGGCTACTGCGCACACAATTCACAAACACAGAAAAAATATTTTGTTATTTGGTTTGGAGTGTACTTTGGGGGTTACTGCGCCCTTTAACGGTCAAGCCAGCTGGCCCTTTACTTATGACACAGGCACACGCTTGGCACTACTTTGTTGATGCACGTGCGGCTACTGCGCACACAATTCACAAACACAGAAAATATTTTTTTTTTGGTTTGGAGTTTACTTTGGGGGTTACAGCACCCGTTAATGGTCAAGCCAGCTGGCCCTTTACTTATAACACAGGCGCACGCTTGGCACTACTTTGTTGATGCACGTGCGGCTACTGCGCACACAATTCACAAACACAGAAGATATTTTTTTTTTTGGTTTGGACTGGAGTGTACTTTGGGGGTTACAGCACCCTTAAATGGTCAAGCCAGCCGGCCCTTTACTTATGACACAGGCGCACGCTTGGCACTACTTTGATGATGCACGAGCGGCTGCTGCGCACACAATTCACAAACACAGAAAATATATATTTTTTTTGGTTTGGAGTGTACTTTGGGGGTTACAGCACCCTTTAACGGTCAAGCCAGCCGGCCCTTTACTTATGACACAGGCGCACGCTTGGCACTACTTTGTTGATGCACGTGCGGCTACTGCGCACACAATTCACAAACACAGAAAATATTTTTTTTTAGTTTGGACTGGAGTGTACTTTGGGGGTTACAGCACCCTTTAACGGTCAAGCCAGCCGGCCCTTTACTTATGACACAGGCTCACGCTTGGCACTAATTTGTTGATGCACGTGCAGCTACTGCGCACACAATTCACAAACACAGAAAATATATTTTTTTTGGTTTGGAGTTTACTTTGGGGGTTACAGCACCCTTTAACGGTCAAGCCAGCTGGCCCTTTACTTATGACACAGGCGCACGCTTGGCACTACTTTGATGATGCAATGAGGCTACTGTGCACACAATTCACAAACACAGAAAAAATATTTTGTTATTTGGTTTGGAGTGTACTTTGGGGGTTACTGTGCCCTTTAACGGTCAAGCCAGCTGGCCCTTTACTTATGACACAGGCGCACGCTTGGCACTACTTTGTTGATGCACGTGCGGCTACTGCGCACACAATTCACAAACACAGAAAATATTTTTTTTTTGGTTTGGAGTTTACTTTGGGCGTTACAGCACCCGTTAATGGTCAAGCCAGCTGGCCCTTTACTTATGACACAGGCGCACGCTTGGCACTACTTTGTTGATGCACGTGCGGCTACTGCGCACACAATTCACAAACACAGAAGATATTTTTTTTTTTGGTTTGGACTGGAGTGTACTTTGGGGGTTACAGCACCCTAAAAATGGTCAAGCCAGCCGGCCCTTTACTTATGACACAGGCGCACGCTTGGCACTACTTTGATGATGCACGTGCGGCTGCTACGCACACAATTCACAAACACAGAAAATATATATTTTTTTTGGTTTGGAGTGTACTTTGGGGGTTACAGCACCCTTTAACGGTCAAGCCAGCCGGCCCTTTACTTATGACACAGGCGCACGCTTGGCACTACTTTGTTGATGCACGTGCGGCTACTGCGCACACAATTCACAAACACAGAAAATATTTTTTTTTAGTTTGGACTGGAGTGTACTTTGGGGGTTACAGCACCCTTTAACGGTCAAGCCAGCCGGCCCTTTACTTATGACACAGGCTCACGCTTGGCACTAATTTGTTGATGCACGTGCAGCTACTGCGCACACAATTCACAAACACAGAAAATTTTTTTTTTTTGGTTTGGAGTTTACTTTGGGGGTTACAGCACCCTTTAACGGTCTAGCCAGCTGGCCCTTTACTTATGACACAGGCGCACGCTTGGCACTACTTTGTTGATGCACGTGCGGCTACTGCGCACACAATTCACAAACACAGAAGATATTTTTTTTTTTGGTTTGGACTGGAGTGTACTTTGGGGGTTACAGCACCCTTAAATGGTCAAGCCAGCCGGCCCTTTACTTATGACACAGGCGCACGCTTGGCACTACTTTGATGATGCACGTGCGGCTGCTGCGCACACAATTCACAAACACAGAAAATATATATTTTTTTGGTTTGGAGTGTACTTTGGGGGTTACAGCACCCTTTAACGGTCAAGCCAATTGGCCCTTTACTTATGACTCAGGCACACGCTTGGCACTAATTTGTTGATGCACGTGCGGCTACTGCACACACAATTCACAAACACAGAAAATATTTTTTTTTAGTTTGGACTGGAGTGTACTTTGGGGGTTACAGCACCCTTTAACGGTCAAGCCAGCCGGCCCTTTACTTATGACACAGGCTCACGCTTGGCACTAATTTGTTGATGCACGTGCAGCTACTGCGCACACAATTCACAAACACAGAAAATATATTTTTTTTGGTTTGGAGTTTACTTTGGGGGTTACAGCACCCTTTAACGGTCAAGCCAGCTGGCCCTTTACTTATGACACAGGCGCACGCTTGGCACTACTTTGATGATGCAATGAGGCTACTGTGCACACAATTCACAAACACAGAAAAAATATTTTGTTATTTGGTTTGGAGTGTACTTTGGGGGTTACTGTGCCCTATAACGGTCAAGCCAGCTGGCCCTTTACTTATGACACAGGCGCACGCTTGGCACTACTTTGTTGATGCACGTGCGGCTACTGCGCACACAATTCACAAACACAGAAAATATTTTTTTTTTGGTTTGGAGTTTACTTTGGGCGTTACAGCACCCGTTAATGGTCAAGCCAGCTGGCCCTTTACTTATGACACAGGCGCACGCTTGGCACTACTTTGTTGATGCACGTGCGGCTACTGCGCACACAATTCACAAACACAGAAGATATTTTTTTTTTTGGTTTGGACTGGAGTGTACTTTGGGGGTTACAGCACCCTAAAAATGGTCAAGCCAGCCGGCCCTTTACTTATGACACAGGCGCACGCTTGGCACTACTTTGATGATGCACGTGCGGCTGCTACGCACACAATTCACAAACACAGAAAATATATATTTTTTTTGGTTTGGAGTGTACTTTGGGGGTTACAGCACCCTTTAACGGTCAAGCCAGCCGGCCCTTTACTTATGACACAGGCGCACGCTTGGCACTACTTTGTTGATGCACGTGCGGCTACTGCGCACACAATTCACAAACACAGAAAATATTTTTTTTTAGTTTGGACTGGAGTGTACTTTGGGGGTTACAGCACCCTTTAACGGTCAAGCCAGCCGGCCCTTTACTTATGACACAGGCTCACGCTTGGCACTAATTTGTTGATGCACGTGCAGCTACTGCGCACACAATTCACAAACACAGAAAATTTTTTTTTTTTGGTTTGGAGTTTACTTTGGGGGTTACAGCACCCTTTAACGGTCTAGCCAGCTGGCCCTTTACTTATGACACAGGCGCACGCTTGGCACTACTTTGTTGATGCACGTGCGGCTACTGCGCACACAATTCACAAACACAGAAGATATTTTTTTTTTTGGTTTGGACTGGAGTGTACTTTGGGGGTTACAGCACCCTTAAATGGTCAAGCCAGCCGGCCCTTTACTTATGACACAGGCGCACGCTTGGCACTACTTTGATGATGCACGTGCGGCTGCTGCGCACACAATTCACAAACACAGAAAATATATATTTTTTTGGTTTGGAGTGTACTTTGGGGGTTACAGCACCCTTTAACGGTCAAGCCAATCGGCCCTTTACTTATGACTCAGGCACACGCTTGGCACTAATTTGTTGATGCACGTGCGGCTACTGCACACACAATTCACAAACACAGAAGAAATATTTTGTTAGTTGGTTTGTAGTGTACATTGGTGGTTACAGCACCCTTTAACGGTCAAGCCAGCTGGCCCTTTACTTATGACACAGGCGCACGCTTGGCACTAATTGGATGATGCACGTGCAGCTACTGCGCACACAATTCACAAACACAGAAAATATTTTTTTTTTGGTTTGGAGTGTACTTTGGAGGTTACAGCACCCTTTAACGGTCAAGCCAGCCGGCCCTTTACTTATGACACAGGCGCACGCTTGGCACTACTTTGTTGATGCACGTGCGGCTACTGCGCACACAATTCACAAACACAGAAAAAATATTTTGTTATTTGGTTTGGAGTGTACTTTGAGGGTTACAGCACCCTTTAACGGTCAAGCCAGCTGGCCCTTTACTTATGACACAGGCGCACGCTTGGCACTACTTTGTTGATGCACGTGCAGCTACTGCGCACACAATTCACAAACACAGAAAATATTTTTTTTTTGGTTTGGACTGGAGTGTACTGTGGGGGTTACAGCACCCTTTAACGGTCAAGCCAGCCAGCCCTTTACTTATGACACAGGCGCACGCTTTGCACTACCTTGTTGATGCACGTGCGGCTACAGCGCACACAATTCACAAACACAGAAAAAATATTTTGTTATTTGGTTTGGAGTGTACTTTGGGGGTTACAGCACCCTTTAACGGTCAAGCCAGCCAGCCCTTTACTTATGACACAGGCGCACGCTTGGCACTACTTTGTTGATGCAAGTGCGGCTAGTGCGCACCCAATTCACAAACACAGAAAAAATATATTTTTTTGGTTTGGAGTTTACTTTGGGGGTTACAGCACCCTTTAATGGTCAAGCCAGCAGGCCCTTTACTTATGACACAGGCGCACGCTTGGCACTACTTTGTTGATGCACGTGCAGCTACTGCGCACACAATTCACAAACACAGAAAATATTTACTTTTTTGGTTTGGACTGGAGTGTACTTTGGGCGTTACAGCACCCATTAGCGGTCAAGCCAGCCAGCCCTTTACTTATGACACAGGCGCACGCTCAGCACTACTTTGTTGATGCACGTGCGGCTACTGCGCACACAATTCACAAACACAGAAAAAATATTTAGTTATTTGATTTGGAGTGTACTTTGGGGGTTACAGCACCCTTTAATGGTCAAGCCAGCTGGCCCTTTACTTATGACACAGGCGCAGGCTTGGCACTACTTTGATGATGCAATGAGGCTACTGCGCACACAATTCACAAACACAGAAAATAGTTTTTTTTTTGGTTTGGAGAGTACTTTGGGGGTTACAGCACCCTTTAATGGTCAAGCCAGCCGGCACTTTACTTATGACACAGGCGCACGCTTGGCACTACTTTGATGATGCACGTGCGGCTGCTGCGCAAACAATTCACAAACACAGAAAAAATATTTTGTTATTTGGTTTGGAGTGTACTTTGGGGGTTACAGCACCCTTTAACAGTCAAGCCAGCCGGCCCTTTACTTATGACACAGGCGCACGCTTGGCACTACTTTGTTGATGCACGTGCAGCTACTGCGCACCCAATTCACAAACACAGAAAAAATATATTTTTTTGGTTTGGAGTTTACTTTGGGGGTTACAGCACCCTTTAAACGGTCAAGCCAGCCGGCCCTTTACTTATGACACAGGCGCACGCTTGGCACTACTTTGTTGATGCACGTGCGGCTACTGCGCACACAATTCACAAACACAGAAAATATTTATTTTTTTGGTTTGGACTGGAGTGTACTTTGGGGGTTACAGCACCCATTAGCGGTCAAGCCAGCCGGCCCTTTTCTTATGACACAGGCGCACGCTTGGCACTAATTTGTTGATGCACGTGCGGCTACTGCGCACACAATTCACAAACACAGAAAAAATATTTTGTTATTTGATTTGGAGTGTACTTTGGGGGTTACAGCACCCTTTAACGGTCAAGCCAGCCAGCCCTTTACTTATGACACAGGCGCACGCTTGGCACTACTTTGATGATGCAATGAGGCTAATGTGCACACAATTCACAAACACAGAAAATATATTTTTTTTTGGTTTGGAGTGTACTTTGGGGGTTACAGCACCTTTTAACGGTCAAGCCAGCCGGCCCTTTACTTATGACACATGCGCACGCTTGGCACTACTTTGTTGATGCACGTGCGTCTACTGCGCATACAATTCACAAACACAGAAAAAATATTTTGTTATTTGGTTTGGAGTGTACTTTGGGGGTTACAGCACATTTTAACAGTCAAGCCAGCTGGCCCTTTACTTATGACACAGGCGCATGCTTGGCACTACTTTGTTGATGCATGTGCGGCTACTGCGCACACAATTAGCAAACAAAGAAAAAATATTTTGTTATTTGGTTTGGAGTGTACTTTGGGGGTTACAGCACACTTTAACAGTCAAGCCAGCTGGCCCTTTACTTATGACACAGGCGCATGCTTGGCACTACTTTGTTGATGCATGTGCGGCTACTGCGCACACAATTAGCAAACAAAGAAAAAATATTTTGTTATTTGGTTTGGAGTGTACTTTGGGGGTTACAGCGCCCTTTAACGGTCAAGCCAGCCGGCCCTTTACTTATGACACAGGCGCACGCTTGGCACTACTTTGATGATGCAATGAGGCTACTGCGCACACAATTCACAAACACAGAAAATATTTTTTTTTTTGGTTTGGAGTGTACTTTGGGGATTACAGCACCCTTTAACGGTCAAGCCAGCCGGCCCTTTACTTATGACACATGCGCACGCTTGGCACTACTTTGTTGATGCACGTGCGGCTACTGCGCACACAATTCACAAACACAGAAAAAATATTTTGTTATTTGGTTTGGAGTGTACTTTGGGGGTTACTGCGCCCTTTAACGGTCAAGCCAGCTGGCCCTTTACTTATGACACAGGCGCACGCTTGGCACTACTTTGCTGATGCACGTGCGGCTACTGCGCACACAATTCACAAACACAGAAAATATTTTTTTTTTGGTTTGGAGTTTACTTTGGGGGTTACAGCACCCGTTAATGGTCAAGCCAGCTGGCCCTTTACTTATAACACAGGCGCACGCTTGGCACTACTTTGTTGATGCACATGCGGCTACTGCGCACACAATTCACAAACACAGAAGATATTTTTTTTTTTGGTTTGGACTGGAGTGTACTTTGGGGGTTACAGCACCCTTAAATGGTCAAGCCAGCCGGCCCTTTACTTATGACACAGGCGCACGCTTGGCACTACTTTGATGATGCACGAGCGGCTGCTGCGCACACAATTCACAAACACAGAAAATATATATTTTTTTTGGTTTGGAGTGTACTTTGGGGGTTACAGCACCCTTTAACGGTCAAGCCAGCCGGCCCTTTACTTATGACACAGGCGCACGCTTGGCACTACTTTGTTGATGCACGTGCGGCTACTGCGCACACAATTCACAAACACAGAAAATATTTTTTTTTAGTTTGGACTGGAGTGTACTTTGGGGGTTACAGCACCCTTTAACGGTCAAGCCAGCCGGCCCTTTACTTATGACACAGGCTCACGCTTGGCACTAATTTGTTGATGCACGTGCAGCTACTGCGCACACAATTCACAAACACAGAAAATATATTTTTTTTGGTTTGGAGTTTACTTTGGGGGTTACAGCACCCTTTAACGGTCAAGCCAGCTGGCCCTTTACTTATGACACAGGCGCAAGCTTGGCACTACTTTGATGATGCAATGAGGCTACTGTGCACACAATTCACAAACACAGAAAAAATATTTTGTTATTTGGTTTGGAGTGTACTTTGGGGGTTACTGTGCCCTTTAACGGTCAAGCCAGCTGGCCCTTTACTTATGACACAGGTGCACGCTTGGCACTACTTTGTTGATGCACGTGCGGCTACTGCGCACACAATTCACAAACACAGAAAATATTTTTTTTTTGGTTTGGAGTTTACTTTGGGCGTTACAGCACCCGATAATGGTCAAGCCAGCTGGCCCTTTACTTATGACACAGGCGCACGCTTGGCACTACTTTGTTGATGCGCGTGCGGCTACTGCGCACACAATTCACAAACACAGAAGATATTTTTTTTTTTGGTTTGGACTGGAGTGTACGTTGGGGGTTACAGCACCCTTAAATGGTCAAGCCAGCCGGCCCTTTACTTATGACACAGGCGCACGCTTGGCACTACTTTGATGATGCACGTGCGGCTGCTGCGCACACAATTCACAAACACAGAAAATATATATTTTTTTTGGTTTGGAGTGTACTTTGGGGGTTACAGCACCCTTTAACGGTCAAGCCAGCCGGCCCTTTACTTATGACACAGGCGCACGCTTGGCACTACTTTGTTGATGCACGTGCGGCTACTGCGCACACAATTCACAAACACAGAAAATATTTTTTTTTAGTTTGGACTGGAGTGTACTTTGGGGGTTACAGCACCCTTTAACGGTCATGCCAGCCGGCCCTTTACTTATGACACAGGCTCACGCTTGGCACTAATTTGTTGATGCACGTGCAGCTACTGCGCACACAATTCACAAACACAGAAAATTTTTTTTTTTTGGTTTGGAGTTTACTTTGGGGGTTACAGCACCCTTTAACGGTCTAGCCAGCTGGCCCTTTACTTATGACACAGGCGCACGCTTGGCACTACTTTGTTGATGCACGTGCGGCTACTGCGCACACAATTCACAAACACAGAAGATATTTTTTTTTTTGGTTTGGACTGGAGTGTACTTTGGGGGTTACAGCACCCTTAAATGGTCAAGCCAGCCGGCCCTTTACTTATGACACAGGCGCACGCTTGGCACTACTTTGATGATGCACGTGCGGCTGCTGCGCACACAATTCACAAACACAGAAAATATATATTTTTTTGGTTTGGAGTGTACTTTGGGGGTTACAGCACCCTTTAATGGTCAAGCCAGCCGGCCCTTTACTTATGACACAGGCGCACGCTTGGCACTACTTTGTTGATGCACGTGCGGCTACTGCGCACACAATTCACAAACACAGAAAATATTTTTTTATTTAGTTTAGACTGTAGTGTACTTTGGGGGTTACAGCACCCATTAACGGTCAAGCCAGCCGGCCCTTTACTTATGACACAGGCGCACGCTTTGCACTACTTTGTTGATGCACGTGCGACTACTGCGCACACAATTCACAAACTCAGAAAATATTTATTTTTTTGGTTTGCAGTGTACTTTGGGGGTTACAGCACCCTTTAACGGTCAAGCCAGCTGGCCCTTTACTTATGACACAGGCGCACGCTTGGCACTACTTTGTTGATGCACGTGCGGCTACTGCGCACACAATTCACAAACAAAGAAAAAATATTTTGTTATTTGGTTTGGAGTGTACTTTGGGGGTTACAGCACCCTTTAACGGTCAAGCCAGCTGGCCCTTTACTTATGACACAGGCGCACGCTTGGCACTACTTTTTTGATGCATGTGCGGCTACTGCGCACACAATTCACAAACACAGAAAATATATATTTTTTTGGTTTGGAGTTTACTTTGGGGGTTACAGCACCCTTTAACGGTCAAGCCAGCTGGCCCTTTACTTATGACACAGGCGCACGCTTGGCACTACTTTGTTGATGCGCGTGCGGCTACTGCGCACACAATTCACAAACACAGAAGATATTTTTTTTTTTGGTTTGGACTGGAGTGTACTTTGGGGGTTACAGCACCCTTTAATGGTCAAGCCAGCCAGCCCTTTACTTATGACACAGGCGCACGCTTGGCACTACTTTGTTGATGCACGTGCGGCTACAGCGCACACAATTCACAAACACAGAAAAAAAAATTGTTATTTGGTTTGGAGTGTACTTTGGGGGTTACAGCACCCTTTAACGGTCAAGCCAATCGGCCCTTTACTTATGACTCAGGCGCACGCTTGGCACTAATTTGTTGATGCACGTGCGGCTACTGCACACACAATTCACAAACACAGAAGAAATATTTTGTTAGTTGGTTTGTAGTGTACATTGGTGGTTACAGCACCCTTTAACGGTCAAGCCAGCTGGCCCTTTACTTATGACACAGGCGCACGCTTTGCACTACCTTGTTGATGCACGTGCGGCTACAGCGCACACAATTCACAAACACAGAAAAAATATTTTGTTATTTGGTTTGGAGTGTACTTTGGGGGTTACAGCACCCTTTAACGGTCAAGCCAGCCAGCCCTTTACTTATGACACAGGCGCACGCTTGGCACTACTTTGTTGATGCAAGTGCGGCTAGTGCGCACCCAATTCACAAACACAGAAAAAATATATTTTTTTGGTTTGGAGTTTACTTTGGGGGTTACAGCACCCTTTACTGGTCAAGCCAGCAGGCCCTTTACTTATGACACAGGCGCACGCTTGGCACTACTTTGTTGATGCACGTGCAGCTACTGCGCACACAATTCACAAACACAGAAAATATTTACTTTTTTGGTTTGGACTGGAGTGTACTTTGGGGGTTACAGCACCCATTAGCGGTCAAGCCAGCCAGCCCTTTACTTATGACACAGGCGCACGCTCAGCACTACTTTGTTGATGCACGTGCGGCTACTGCGCACACAATTCACAAACACAGAAAAAATATTTAGTTATTTGATTTGGAGTGTACTTTGGGGGTTACAGCACCCTTTAATGGTCAAGCCAGCTGGCCCTTTACTTATGACACAGGCGCAGGCTTGGCACTACTTTGATGATGCAATGAGGCTACTGCGCACACAATTCACAAACACAGAAAATAGTTTTTTTTTTGGTTTGGAGTGTACTTTGGGGGTTACAGCACCCTTTAATGGTCAAGCCAGCCGGCCCTTTACTTATGACCCTTGCGCACGCTTGGCACTACTTTGTTGATGCACGTGCGGCTACTGCGCACACAATTCACAAACACAGAAAAAATATTTTGTTATTTGGTTTGGAGTGTACTTTGGGGGTTACAGCACCCTTTAACAGTCAAGCCAGCCGGCCCTTTACTTATGACACAGGCGCACGCTTGGCACTACTTTGTTGATGCACGTGTGGCTACTGCGCACACAATTCACAAACACAGAAAAAATATTTTGTTATTTGGTTTGGAGAGTACTTTGGGGGTTACAGCACACTTTAACGGTCAAGCCAGCTGGCCCTTTACTTATGACACAGGCGCATGCTTGGCACTACTTTGATGATGCATGTGCGGCTACTGCGCACACAATTAGCAAACAAAGAAAAAATATTTTGTTATTTGGTTTGGAGTGTACTTTGGGGGTTACAGCGCCCTTTAACGGTCAAGCCAGCCAGCACTTTACTTATGACACAGGCGCACGCTTGGCACTACTTTGTTGATGCACGTGCGGCTACTGCGCACACAATTCACAAACACAGAAGTTATTTTTTTTTTTGGTTTGGACTGGAGTGTACCTTTGGGGGTTACAGCACCCTTAAACGGTCAAGCCAGCCGGCACTTTACTTATGACACAGGCGCACGCTTGGCACTACTTTGATGATGCACGTGCGGCTGCTGCGCACACAATTCACAAACACAGAAAATATATATTTTTTTGGTTTGGAGGGTACTTTGGGGGTTACAGCACCCTTCAACGGTCAAGCCAGCCGGCCCCTTTACTTATGACACAGGCGCACGCTTTGGCACTACTTTGTTGATGCACGTGCTGCTACTTCGCACACAATTCACAAACACAGAAAATATTTTTTTTTGGTTTAGACTGTAGTGTACTTTGGGGGTTACAGCACCCTTTAACGGTCAAGCCAGCCGGCCCTTTACTTATGACACAGGCGCACGCTTGGCACTACTTTGTTGATGCACGTGCGGCTACTGCGCACACAATTCACAAACTCAGAAAATATATATTTTTTTGGTTTGGAGTGTACTTTGGGGGGTTACAGCACCCTTTAACGGTCAAGCCAGCCGGCCCTTTACTTATGACACAGGCTCACGCTTGGCACTAATTTTGTTGATGCACGTGCGGCTACTGCGCACACAATTCACAAACACAGAAAAAAATATTTTGTTATTTGGTTTGGAGTGTACTTTGAGGGTTTACAGCACCCTTTAACGGTACAAGCCAGCCCGGCCCTTTACTTATGACACAGGCGCACGCTTGGCACTACTTTGTTGATGCACGTGCAGCTACTGCGCACACAATTCACAAACACAGAAAATATTTTTTTTTTGGTTTTGACTGGAGTGTACTGTGGGGGTTACAGCACCCTTTAATGGTCAAGCCAGCCAGCCCTTTACTTATGACACAGGCGCACGCTTGGCACTACTTTGTTGATGCACGTGCGGCTACAGCACACACAATTCACAAACACAGAAAAAATATTTTGTTATTTGGTTTGGAGTGTACTTTGGGGGTTACAGCACCCTTTAACGGTCAAGCCAGCTGGCCCTTTACTTATGACACAGGCGCACGCTTGGCACTACTTTTTTGATGCATGTGCGGCTACTGCGCACACAATTCACAAACACAGAAAATATATATTTTTTTGGTTTGGAGTTTACTTTGGGGGTTACAGCACCCTTTAACGGTCAAGCCAGCTGGCCCTTTACTTATGACACAGGCGCACGCTTGGCACTACTTTGTTGATGCGCGTGCGGCTACTGCGCACACAATTCACAAACACAGAAGATATTTTTTTTTTTGGTTTGGACTGGAGTGTACTTTGGGGGTTACAGCACCCTTTAATGGTCAAGCCAGCCAGCCCTTTACTTATGACACAGGCGCACGCTTGGCACTACTTTGTTGATGCACGTGCGGCTACAGCGCACACAATTCACAAACACAGAAAAAAAAATTGTTATTTGGTTTGGAGTGTACTTTGGGGGTTACAGCACCCTTTAACGGTCAAGCCAATCGGCCCTTTACTTATGACTCAGGCGCACGCTTGGCACTAATTTGTTGATGCACGTGCGGCTACTGCACACACAATTCACAAACACAGAAGAAATATTTTGTTAGTTGGTTTGTAGTGTACATTGGTGGTTACAGCACCCTTTAACGGTCAAGCCAGCTGGCCCTTTACTTATGACACAGGCGCACGCTTTGCACTACCTTGTTGATGCACGTGCGGCTACAGCGCACACAATTCACAAACACAGAAAAAATATTTTGTTATTTGGTTTGGAGTGTACTTTGGGGGTTACAGCACCCTTTAACGGTCAAGCCAGCCAGCCCTTTACTTATGACACAGGCGCACGCTTGGCACTACTTTGTTGATGCAAGTGCGGCTAGTGCGCACCCAATTCACAAACACAGAAAAAATATATTTTTTTGGTTTGGAGTTTACTTTGGGGGTTACAGCACCCTTTACTGGTCAAGCCAGCAGGCCCTTTACTTATGACACAGGCGCACGCTTGGCACTACTTTGTTGATGCACGTGCAGCTACTGCGCACACAATTCACAAACACAGAAAATATTTACTTTTTTGGTTTGGACTGGAGTGTACTTTGGGGGTTACAGCACCCATTAGCGGTCAAGCCAGCCAGCCCTTTACTTATGACACAGGCGCACGCTCAGCACTACTTTGTTGATGCACGTGCGGCTACTGCGCACACAATTCACAAACACAGAAAAAATATTTAGTTATTTGATTTGGAGTGTACTTTGGGGGTTACAGCACCCTTTAATGGTCAAGCCAGCTGGCCCTTTACTTATGACACAGGCGCAGGCTTGGCACTACTTTGATGATGCAATGAGGCTACTGCGCACACAATTCACAAACACAGAAAATAGTTTTTTTTTTTGGTTTGGAGTGTACTTTGGGGGTTACAGCACCCTTTAATGGTCAAGCCAGCCGGCCCTTTACTTATGACCCTTGCGCACGCTTGGCACTACTTTGTTGATGCACGTGCGGCTACTGCGCACACAATTCACAAACACAGAAAAAATATTTTGTTATTTGGTTTGGAGTGTACTTTGGGGGTTACAGCACCCTTTAACAGTCAAGCCAGCCGGCCCTTTACTTATGACACAGGCGCACGCTTGGCACTACTTTGTTGATGCACGTGTGGCTACTGCGCACACAATTCACAAACACAGAAAAAATATTTTGTTATTTGGTTTGGAGAGTACTTTGGGGGTTACAGCACACTTTAACGGTCAAGCCAGCTGGCCCTTTACTTATGACACAGGCGCATGCTTGGCACTACTTTGATGATGCATGTGCGGCTACTGCGCACACAATTAGCAAACAAAGAAAAAATATTTTGTTATTTGGTTTGGAGTGTACTTTGGGGGTTACAGCGCCCTTTAACGGTCAAGCCAGCCAGCACTTTACTTATGACACAGGCGCACGCTTGGCACTACTTTGTTGATGCACGTGCGGCTACTGCGCACACAATTCACAAACACAGAAGTTATTTTTTTTTTTGGTTTGGACTGGAGTGTACTTTGGGGGTTACAGCACCCTTAAACGGTCAAGCCAGCCGGCACTTTACTTATGACACAGGCGCACGCTTGGCACTACTTTGATGATGCACGTGCGGCTACTGCACACACAATTCACAAACACAGAAGAAATATTTTGTTAGTTGGTTTGTAGTGTACATTGGTGGTTACAGCACCCTTTAACGGTCAAGCCAGCTGGCCCTTTACTTATGACACAGGCGCACGCTTTGCACTACCTTGTTGATGCACGTGCGGCTACAGCGCACACAATTCACAAACACAGAAAAAATATTTTGTTATTTGGTTTGGAGTGTACTTTGGGGGTTACAGCACCCTTTAACGGTCAAGCCAGCCAGCCCTTTACTTATGACACAGGCGCACGCTTGGCACTACTTTGTTGATGCAAGTGCGGCTAGTGCGCACCCAATTCACAAACACAGAAAAAATATATTTTTTTGGTTTGGAGTTTACTTTGGGGGTTACAGCACCCTTTACTGGTCAAGCCAGCAGGCCCTTTACTTATGACACAGGCGCACGCTTGGCACTACTTTGTTGATGCACGTGCAGCTACTGCGCACACAATTCACAAACACAGAAAATATTTACTTTTTTGGTTTGGACTGGAGTGTACTTTGGGGGTTACAGCACCCATTAGCGGTCAAGCCAGCCAGCCCTTTACTTATGACACAGGCGCACGCTCAGCACTACTTTGTTGATGCACGTGCGGCTACTGCGCACACAATTCACAAACACAGAAAAAATATTTAGTTATTTGATTTGGAGTGTACTTTGGGGGTTACAGCACCCTTTAATGGTCAAGCCAGCTGGCCCTTTACTTATGACACAGGCGCAGGCTTGGCACTACTTTGATGATGCAATGAGGCTACTGCGCACACAATTCACAAACACAGAAAATAGTTTTTTTTTTGGTTTGGAGTGTACTTTGGGGGTTACAGCACCCTTTAATGGTCAAGCCAGCCGGCCCTTTACTTATGACCCTTGCGCACGCTTGGCACTACTTTGTTGATGCACGTGCGGCTACTGCGCACACAATTCACAAACACAGAAAAAATATTTTGTTATTTGGTTTGGAGTGTACTTTGGGGGTTACAGCACCCTTTAACAGTCAAGCCAGCCGGCCCTTTACTTATGACACAGGCGCACGCTTGGCACTACTTTGTTGATGCACGTGTGGCTACTGCGCACACAATTCACAAACACAGAAAAAATATTTTGTTATTTGGTTTGGAGAGTACTTTGGGGGTTACAGCACACTTTAACGGTCAAGCCAGCTGGCCCTTTACTTATGACACAGGCGCATGCTTGGCACTACTTTGATGATGCATGTGCGGCTACTGCGCACACAATTAGCAAACAAAGAAAAAATATTTTGTTATTTGGTTTGGAGTGTACTTTGGGGGTTACAGCGCCCTTTAACGGTCAAGCCAGCCAGCACTTTACTTATGACACAGGCGCACGCTTGGCACTACTTTGTTGATGCACGTGCGGCTACTGCGCACACAATTCACAAACACAGAAGTTATTTTTTTTTTTGGTTTGGACTGGAGTGTACTTTGGGGGTTACAGCACCCTTAAACGGTCAAGCCAGCCGGCACTTTACTTATGACACAGGCGCACGCTTGGCACTACTTTGATGATGCACGTGCGGCTGCTGCGCACACAATTCACAAACACAGAAAATATATATTTTTTTGGTTTGGAGGGTACTTTGGGGGTTACAGCACCCTTCAACGGTCAAGCCAGCCGGCCCTTTACTTATGACACAGGCGCACGCTTGGCACTACTTTGTTGATGCACGTGCTGCTACTTCGCACACAATTCACAAACACAGAAAATATTTTTTTTTGGTTTAGACTGTAGTGTACTTTGGGGGTTACAGCACCCTTTAACGGTCAAGCCAGCCGGCCCTTTACTTATGACACAGGCGCACGCTTGGCACTACTTTGTTGATGCACGTGCGGCTACTGCGCACACAATTCACAAACTCAGAAAATATATATTTTTTTGGTTTGGAGTGTACTTTGGGGGTTACAGCACCCTTTAACGGTCAAGCCAGCCGGCCCTTTACTTATGACACAGGCTCACGCTTGGCACTAATTTTGTTGATGCACGTGCGGCTACTGCGCACACAATTCACAAACACAGAAAAAATATTTTGTTATTTGGTTTGGAGTGTACTTTGAGGGTTACAGCACCCTTTAACGGTCAAGCCAGCCGGCCCTTTACTTATGACACAGGCGCACGCTTGGCACTACTTTGTTGATGCACGTGCAGCTACTGCGCACACAATTCACAAACACAGAAAATATTTTTTTTTTGGTTTTGACTGGAGTGTACTGTGGGGGTTACAGCACCCTTTAATGGTCAAGCCAGCCAGCCCTTTACTTATGACACAGGCGCACGCTTGGCACTACTTTGTTGATGCACGTGCGGCTACAGCACACACAATTCACAAACACAGAAAAAATATTTTGTTATTTGGTTTGGAGTGTACTTTGGGGGTTACAGCACCCTTTAACGGTCAAGCCAGCCGGCCCTTTACTTATGACACAGGCGCACGCTTGGCACTACTTTGTTGATGCACGTGCAGCTACTGCGCACCCAATTCACAAACACAGAAAAAATATATTTTTTTGGTTTGGAGTTTACTTTGAGGGTAACAGCACCCTTCAACGGTCAATCCAGCCGGCCCTTTACTTATGACACAGGCGCACGCTTGGCACTACTTTGTTGATGCACGTGCGGCTAATGCGCACACAATTCACAAACACAGAAAATATTTATTTTTTTGGTTTGGACTGGAGTGTACTTTGGGGGTTACAGCACCCATTAGCGGTCAAGCCAGCCGGCCCTTTTCTTATGACACAGGCGCACGCTTGGCACTACTTTGTTGATGCACGTGCGGCTACTGCGCACACAATTCACAAACACAGAAAAAATATTTTGTTATTTGATTTGGAGTGTACTTTGGGGGTTACAGCACCCTTTAACGGTCAAGCCAGCCAGCCTTTACTTATGACACAGGCGCACGCTTGCCACTACTTTGATGATGCAATGAGGCTAATGTGCACACAATTCACAAACACAGAAAATATTTTTTTTTTTGGTTTGGAGTGTACTTTGGGGGTTACAGCACCCTTTAACGGTCAAGCCAGCCGGCCCTTTACTTATGACACATGCGCACGCTTGGCACTACTTTGTTGATGCACGTGCGGCTACTGCGCACACAATTCACAAACACAGAAAAAATATTTTGTTATTTGGTTTGGGGTGTACTCTGGGGGTTACAGCACACTTTAACAGTCAAGCCAGCTGGCCCTTTACTTTTGACAGAGGCGCATGCTTGGCACTACTTTGTTGATGCATGTGCGGCTACTGCGCACACAATTAGCAAACAAAGAAAAAATATTTTGTTATTTGGTTTGGAGTGTACTTTGGGGGTTACAGCACCCTTTAACGGTCAAGCCAGCCGGCCCTTTACTTATGACACAGGCGCACGCTTGGCACTACTTTGTTGATGCACGTGCAGCTACTGCGCACACAATTCACAAACACAGAAAAAATATTTTGTTATTTGGTTTGGAGTGTACTTTGAGGGTTACAGCACCCTTTAACGGTCAAGCCAGCTGGCCCTTTACTTATGACACAGGCGCACGCTTGGCACTACTTTGTTGATGCACGTGCAGCTACTGCGCACACAATTCACAAACACAGAAAATATTTTTTTTTTGGTTTGGACTGGAGTGTACTGTGGGGGTTACAGCACCCTTTAACGGTCAAGCCAGCCAGCCCTTTACTTATGACACAGGCGCACGCTTTGCACTACCTTGTTGATGCACGTGCGGCTACAGCGCACACAATTTACAAACACAGAAAAAATATTTTGTTATTTGGTTTGGAGTGTACTTTGGGGGTTACAGCACCCTTTAATGGTCAAGCCAGCCAGCCCTTTACTTATGACACAGGCGCACGCTTGGCACTACTTTGTTGATGCACGTGCTGCTAGTGCGCACACAATTCACAAACACAGAAAAAATATATTTTTTTGGTTTGGAGTTTACTTTGGGGGTTACAGCACCCTTTAATGGTCAAGCCAGCCGGCCCTTTACTTATGACACAGGTGCATGCTTGGCACTACTTTGTTGATGCACGTGCTGCTACTTCGCACACATTTCACAAACACAGAAAATATATTTTTTTTTGGTTTAGACTGTAGTGTACTTTGGGGGTTACAGCACCCTTTAACGGTCAAGCCAGCCGGCCCTTTACTTATGACACAGGCGCACGCTTGGCACTACTTTGTTGATGCACGTGCGGCTACTGCGCACACAATTCACTAACTCAGAAAATATATATTTTTTTGGTTTGGAGTGTACTTTGGGGGTTACAGCACCCTTTAACGGTCAAGCCAGCCGGCCCTTTACTTATGACACAGGCTCACGCTTGGCACTACTTTGTTGATGCACGTGGGGCTACTGCGCACACAATTCACAAACACAGAAAATATTTTTTTTTTGGTTTGAAGTTTACTTTGGGGGTTACAGCACCCTTTAATGGTCAAGCCAGCTGGCCCTTTACTTATGACACAGGCGCACGCTTGGCACTACTTTGGTGATGCACGTGCGGCTACTGCGCACACAATTCACAAACACAGAAAATATTTTTTTTTAGTTTGGACTGGAGTGTACTTTGGGGGTTACAGCACCCTTTAACGGTCAAGCCAGCCGGCCCTTTACTTATGACACAGGCGCACGCTTGGCACTACTTTGTTGATGCACGTGCAGCTACTGCGCACACAATTCACAAACACAGAAAATATTTTTTTTTTGGTTTTGACTGGAGTGTACTGTGGGGGTTACAGCACCCTTTAACGGTCAAGCCAGCCGGCCCTTTACTTATGACACAGGCGCACGCTTGGCACTACTTTGTTGATGCACGTGACGCTACAGCACACACAATTCACAAACACAGAAAAAATATTTTGTTATTTGGTTTGGAGTGTACTTTGGGGGTTACAGCACCCTTTAATGGTCAAGCCAGCCGGCCCTTTACTTATGACACAGGCGCACGCTTGGCACTACTTTGTTGATGCACGTGCAGCTACTGCGCACCCAATTCACAAACACAGAAAAAATATATTTTTTTGGTTTGGAGTTTACTTTGAGGGTAACAGCACCCTTTAACAGTCAATCCAGCCGGCCCTTTACTTATGACACAGGCGCACGCTTGGCACTACTTTGTTGATGCACGTGCGGCTACTGCGCACACAATTCACAAACACAGAAAATATTTATTTTTTTGGTTTGGACTGGAGTGTACTTTGGGGGTTACAGCACCCATTAGCGGTCAAGCCAGCCGGCCCTTTTCTTATGACACAGGCGCACGCTTGGCACTACTTTGTTGATGCACTTGCGGCTACTGCGCACACAATTCACAAACACAGAAAAAATATTTTGTTATTTGATTTGGAGTGTACTTTGGGGGTTACAGCACCCTTTAACGGTCAAGCCAGCCAGCCTTTACTTATGACACAGGCGCACGCTTGCCACTACTTTGATGATGCAATGAGGCTAATGTGCACACAATTCTCAAACACAGAAAATATTTTTTTTTTTGGTTTGGAGTGTACTTTGGGGGTTACAGCACCCTTTAACGGTCAAGCCAGCTGGCCCTTTACTTATGACACATGCGCATGCTTGGCACTACTTTGTTGATGCACGTGCGGCTACTGCGCACACAATTCACAAACACAGAAAAAATATTTTGTTATTTGGTTTGGAGTGTACTTTGGGGGTTACAGCACACTTTAACAGTCAAGCCAGCTGGCCCTTTACTTATGACACAGGCGCATGCTTGGCACTACTTTGTTGATGCATGTGCGGCTACTGCGCACACAATTAGCAAACAAAGAAAAAATATTTTGTTATTTGGTTTGGAGTGTACTTTGGGGGTTACAGCACCCTTTAATGGTCAAGCCAGCCGGCCCTTTACTTATGACACAGGCGCACGCTTGGCACTACTTTGTTGATGCACGTGCGGCTACTGCGCACACAATTCACAAACACAGAAAAAAAATTTTGTTATTTGGTTTGGAGTGTACTTTGAGGGTTACAGCACCCTTTAACGGTCAAGCCAGCTGGCCCTTTACTTATGACACAGGCGCACGCTTGGCACTACTTTGTTGATGCACGTGCAGCTACTGCGCACACAATTCACAAACACAGATAATATTTTTTTTTTGGTTTGGACTGGAGTGTACTGTGGGGGTTACAGCACCCTTTAACGGTCAAGCCAGCCAGCCCTTTACTTATGACACAGGCGCACGCTTTGCACTAACTTGTTGATGCACGTGCGGCTACAGCGCACACAATTTACAAACACAGAAAAAATATTTTGTTATTTGGTTTGGAGTGTACTTTGGGGGTTACAGCACCCTTTAACGGTCAAGCCAGCCAGCCCTTTACTTATGACACAGGCGCACGCTTGGCACTACTTTGTTGATGCACGTGCGGCTAGTGCGCACCCAATTCACAAACACAGAAAAAATATATTTTTTTGGTTTGGAGTTTACTTTGGGGGTTACAGCACCCTTTAATGGTCAAGCCAGCCGGCCCTTTACTTATGACACAGGCGCACGCTTGGCACTACTTTGTTGATGCACGTGTAGCTACTGCGCACACAATTCACAAACACAGAAAATATTTACTTTTTTGGTTTGGACTGGAGTGTACTTTGGGGGTTAGAGCACCCATTAGCGGTCAAGCCAGCCAGCCCTTTACTTATGACACAGGCGCACGCTCAGCACTACTTTGTTGATGCACGTGCGGCTACTGCGCACACAATTCACAAACACAGAAAAAATATTTAGTTATTTGATTTGGAGTGTACTTTGGGGGTTACAGCACCCTTTAACGGTCAAGCCAGCCGGCCCTTTACTTATGACACAGGCGCAGGCTTGGCACTACTTTGATGATGCAATGAGGCTACTGCGCACACAATTCACAAACACAGAAAATAGTTTTTTTTTTGGTTTGGAGTGTACTTTGGGGGTTACAGCACCCTTTAATGGTCAAGCCAGCCGGCCCTTTACTTATGACACTTGCGCACGCTTGGCACTACTTTGTTGATGCACGTGCGGCTACTGCGCACACAATTCACAAACACAGAAAAAATATTTTGTTATTTGGTTTGGAGTGTACTTTGGGGGTTACAGCACCCATTAACAGTCAAGCCAGCCGGCCCATTACTTATGACACAGGTGCACGCTTGGCACTGCTTTGTTGATGCACGTGTGGCTACTGCGCACACAATTCACAAACACAGAAAAAATATTTTGTTATTTGGTTTGGAGTGTACTTTGGGGGTTACAGCACACTTTAACGGTCAAGCCAGCTGGCCCTTTACTTATGACACAGGCGCATGCTTGGCACTACTTTGATGATGCATGTGCGGCTACTGCGCACACAATTAGCAAACAAAGAAAAAATATTTTGTTATTTGGTTTGGAGTGTACTTTGGGGGTTACAGCGCCCTTTAACGGTCAAGCCAGCCAGCCCTTTACTTATGACACAGGCGCACGCTTGGCACTACTTTGTTGATGCACGTGCGGCTACTGCGCACACAATTCACAAACACAGAAGTTATTTTTTTTTTTGGTTTGGACTGGAGTGTACTTTGGGGGTTACAGCACCCTTAAACGGTCAAGCCAGCCGGCACTTTACTTATGACACAGGCGCACGCTTGGCACTACTTTGTTGATGCACGTGCTGCTACTGCGCACACAATTCACAAACACAGAAAATATATATTTTTTTGGTTTGGAGGGTACTTTGGGGGTTACAGCACCCTTCAACGGTCAAGCCAGCCGGCCCTTTACTTATGACACAGGCGCACGCTTGGCACTACTTTGTTGATGCACGTGCTGCTACTGCGCACACAATTCACAAACACAGAAAATATTTTTTTTTTGGTTTAGACTGTAGTGTACTTTGGGGGTTACAGCACCCTTTAACGGTCAAGCCAGCCGGCCCTTTACTTATGACACAGGCTCACGCTTGGCACTACTTTGTTGATGCACGTGGGGCTACTGCGCACACAATTCACAAACACAGAAAATATTTTTTTGGTTTGGAGTTTACTTTGGGGGTTACAGCACCCTTTAATGGTCAAGCCAGCTGGCCCTTTACTTATGATACAGGCGCACGCTTGGCACTACTTTGTTGATGCACATGCGGCTACTGCGCACACAATTCACAAACACAGAAAATATTTTTTTTTAGTTTGGACTGGAGTGTACTTTGGGGGTTACAGCACCCTTTAACGGTCAAGCCAGCTGGCCCTTTACTTATGACACAGGCTCACGCTTGGCACTAATTTGTTGATGCACGTGCGGCTACTGCGCACACAATTCACAAACACAGAAAAAATATTTTGTTATTTGGTTTGGAGTGTACTTTGAGGGTTACAGCACCCTTTAACGGTCAAGCCAGCCGGCCCTTTACTTATGACACAGGCGCACGCTTGGCACTACTTTGTTGATGCACGTGCAGCTACTGCGCACACAATTCACAAACACAGAAAATATTTTTTTTTTGGTTTTGACTGGAGTGTACTGTGGGGGTTACAGCACCCTTTAACGGTCAAGCCAGCCGGCCCTTTACTTATGACACAGGCGCACGCTTGCCACTACTTTGTTGATGCACGTGCGGCTACAGCGCACACAATTCACAAACACAGAAAAAATATTTTGTTATTTGGTTTGGAGTGTACTTTGGGGGTTACAGCACCCTTTAACGGTCAAGCCAGCCGGCCCTTTACTTATGACACAGGCGCACGCTTGGCACTACTTTGTTGATGCACGTGCGGCTACTGCGCACCCAATTCACAAACACAGAAAAAATATATTTTTTTGGTTTGGAGTTTACTTTGGGGGTAACAGCACCCTTAAACGGTCAATCCAGCCGGCCCTTTACTTATGACACAGGCGCACGCTTGGCACGACTTTGTTGATGCACGTGCGGCTACTGCGCACACAATTCACAAACACAGAAAATATTTTTTTTTAGTTTGGACTGGAGTGTACTTTGGGGGTTACAGCACCCTTTAACGGTCAAGCCAGCTGGCCCTTTACTTATGACACAGGCTCACGCTTGGCACTAATTTGTTGATGCACGTGCGGCTACTGCGCACACAATTCACAAACACAGAAAAAATATTTTGTTATTTGGTTTGGAGTGTACTTTGAGGGTTACAGCACCCTTTAACGGTCAAGCCAGCCGGCCCTTTACTTATGACACAGGCGCACGCTTGGCACTACTTTGTTGATGCACGTGCAGCTACTGCGCACACAATTCACAAACACAGAAAATATTTTTTTTTTGGTTTTGACTGGAGTGTACTGTGGGGGTTACAGCACCCTTTAACGGTCAAGCCAGCCGGCCCTTTACTTATGACACAGGCGCACGCTTGCCACTACTTTGTTGATGCACGTGCGGCTACAGCGCACACAATTCACAAACACAGAAAAAATATTTTGTTATTTGGTTTGGAGTGTACTTTGGGGGTTACAGCACCCTTTAACGGTCAAGCCAGCCGGCCCTTTACTTATGACACAGGCGCACGCTTGGCACTACTTTGTTGATGCACGTGCGGCTACTGCGCACCCAATTCACAAACACAGAAAAAATATATTTTTTTGGTTTGGAGTTTACTTTGGGGGTAACAGCACCCTTAAACGGTCAATCCAGCCGGCCCTTTACTTATGACACAGGCGCACGCTTGGCACGACTTTGTTGATGCACGTGCGGCTACTGCGCACACAATTCACAAACACAGAAAATATTTATTTTTTTGGTTTGGACTGGAGTGTACTTTGGGGGTTACAGCACCCATTAGTGGTCAAGCCAGCCGGCCCTTTTCTTATGACACAGGCACACGCTTGGCACTACTTTGTTGATGCACGTGCGGCTACTGCGCACACAATTCACAAACACAGAAAAAATATTTTGTTATTTGATTTGGAGTGTACTTTGGGGGTTACAGCACCCTTTAACGGTCAAGCCAGCCAGCCTTTACATATGACACAGGCGCACGCTTGCCACTACTTTGATGATGCAATGAGGCTAATGTGCACACAATTCACAAACACAGAAAATATTTTTTTTTTTGGTTTGGAGTGTACTTTGGGGGCTACAGCACCCTTTAACGGTCAAGCCAGCCGGCCCTTTACTTATGACACATGCGCACGCTTGGCACTACTTTGTTGATGCACGTGAGGCTACTGCGCACACAATTCACAAACACAGAAAAAATATTTTGTTATTTGGTTTGGAGTGTACTTTGGGGGTTACAGCACACTTTAACAGTTAAGCCAGCTGGCCCTTTACTTATGACACAGGCGCATGCTTGGCACTACTTTGTTGATGCATGTGCGGCTACTGCGCACACAATTAGCAAACAAAGAAAAAATATTTGTTATTTGGTTTGGAGTGTACTTTGGGGGTTACAGCACACTTTAACAGTCAAGCCAGCTGGCCCTTTACTTATGACACAGGCGCATGCTTGGCACTACTTTGTTGATGCATGTGCGGCTACTGCGCACACAATTAGCAAACAAAGAAAAAATATTTTGTTATTTGGTTTGGAGTGTACTTTGGGGGTTACAGTACCCTTTATCGGTCAAGCCAGCCGGCCCTTTACTTATGACACAGGCGCACACTTGGCACTACTTTGTTGATGCACGTGCGTCTACTGCGCACTACAATTCACAAACACAGAAAAATTTTTTTTTTTGGTTTGGAGTTTACTTTGGGGGTTAAAGCACCCTTTAATTGTCAAGCCAGCTGGCCCTTTACTTATGACACAGGCGCACGCTTGGCACTACTTTGTTGATGCACGTGCGGCTACTGCGCACACAATTCACAAACACAGAAAATATTTTTTTTTAGTTTGGACTGGAGTGTACTTTGGGGGATACAGCACCCTTTAACGGTCAAGCCAGCCGGCCCTTTACTTATGACACAGGCTCACGCTTGGCACTACTTTGTTGATGCACGTGCGGCTAGCGCACACAATTCACAAACACAGAAAATATTTTGTTATTTGGTTTGGAGTGTACTTTGGGGGTTACAGCACACTTTAACAGTCAAGCCAGCTGGCCCTTTACTTATGACACAGGCGCATGCTTGGCACTACTTTGTTGATGCATGTGCGGCTACTGCGCACACAATTAGCAAACAAAGAAAAAATATTTTGTTATTTGGTTTGGAGTGTACTTTGGGGGTTACAGCACACTTTAACAGTCAAGCCAGCTGGCCCTTTACTTATGACACAGGCGCATGCTTGGCACTACTTTGTTGATGCATGTGCGGCTACTGCGCACACAATTAGCAAACAAAGAAAAAATATTTTGTTATTTGGTTTGGAGTGTACTTTGGGGGTTACAGTACCCTTTATCGGTCAAGCCAGCCGGCCCTTTACTTATGACACAGGCGCACACTTGGCACTACTTTGTTGATGCACGTGCGGCTACTGCGCACACAATTTACAAACACAGAAAATATTTTTTTTTTGGTTTGGAGTTTACTTTGGGGGTTACAGCACCCTTTAATTGTCAAGCCAGCTGGCCCTTTACTTATGACACAGGCGCACGCTTGGCACTACTTTGTTGATGCACGTGCGGCTACTGCGCACACAATTCACAAACACAGAAGATATTTATTTTTTTTGGTTTGGACAGGAGTGTTCTTTGGGGGTTACAGCACCCTTAAACGGTCAAGCCAGCCGGTCCTTTACTTATGACACAGGCGCACGCTTGGCACTACTTTGATGATGCACGTGCGGCTACTGCGCACACAATTCACAAACACAGAAAATATATATTTTTTTGGTTTGGAGTGTACTTTGGGGGTTACGGCACCCTTTAACGGTCAAGCCAGCTGGCCCTTTACTTATGACACAGGCGCACGCTTGGCACTACTTTGTTGATGCACGTGCGGCTACTGCACACACAATTCACAAACACAGAAAATATTTTTTTTTAGTTTGGACTGGAGTGTACTTTGGGGGATACAGCACCCTTTAACGGTCAAGCCAGCCGGCCCTTTACTTATGACACAGGCTCACGCTTGGCACTACTTTGTTGATGCACGTGCGGCTAGCGCACACAATTCACAAACACAGAAAATATTTTTTTTTAAGTTTGGAGTGTACTTTGGGGGTTACAGCACCCTTTAACGGTGAAGCCAGCTGGCCCATTACTTATGACACAGGCGCACTCTTGGCACTACTTTGATGATGCAATGAGGCTACTGCGCACACAATTCACAAACACAGAAAATATTTATTTTTTTGGTTTGGAGTGTACTTTGGGGGTTACAGCACCCTTTAACGGTCAAGCCAGCCAGCCCTTTACTTATGACACATGCGCACGCTTGGCACTACTTTGTTGATGCACGTGCGGCTACTGCGCACACAATTCACAAACAGAGAAAAAATATTTTGTTATTTGGTTTGGAGTGTACTTTGGGGGTTACAGCGCCCTTTAACGGTCAAGCCAGCTGGCCCTTTACTTATGACACAGGCGCACGCTTGGCACTACTTTGTTGATGCACGTGCGGCTACTGCGCACACAATTCACAAACACAGAAAATATTTTTTTTTTGTTTTGGAGTTTACTTTGGGGGTTACAGCACCCGTTAACGGTCAAGCCAGCTGGCCCTTTATTTATGACACAGGCGCACGCTTGGCACTACTTTGTTGATGCACGTGCGGCTACTGCGCACACAATACACAAACACAGAAGATATTTTTTTTTTTGGTTTGGACTGGAGTGTACTTTGGGGGTTACAGCACCCTTAAACGGTCAAGCCAGCCGGCCCTTTACTTATGACACAGGCGCACGCTTGGCACTACTTTGATGATGCACGTGCGGCTGCTGCGCACACAATTCACAAACACAGAAAATATATATTTTTTTGGTTTGGAGTGTACTTTGGGGGTTACAGCACCCTTTAACGGTCAAGCCAGCCAGCCCTTTACTTATGACACAGGCGCACGCTTGGCACTACTTTGTTGATGCACGTGCGGCTACTGCGCACACAATTCACAAACACAGAAAAAAAATTTTGTTATTTGGTTTGGAGTGTACTTTGGGGGTTACAGCACCCTTTAACGGTCAAGCCAGCCGGCCCTTTACTTATGACACAGGCGCACGCTTGGCACTACTTTGTTGATGCATGTGCGGCTACTGCGCACACAATTCACAAACACAGAAAATATATATTTTTTTGGTTTGGAGTTTACTTTGGGGATTACAGCACCCTTTAACGGTCAAGCCAGCTGGCCCTTTACTTATGACACAGGTGCACGCTTGGCACTACTTTGTTGATGCGCGTGCGGCTACTGCGCACACAATTCACAAACACAGAAGATATTTTTCTTTTTGGTTTGGACTGGAGTGTACTTTGGGGGTTACAGCACCCTTTAACGGTCAAGCCAGCCAGCCCTTTACTTATGACACAGGCGCACGCTTGGCACTACTTTGTTGATGCACGTGCGGCTACAGCGCACACAATTCACAAACACAGAAAAAAAAATTGTAATTTGGTTTGGAGTGTACTTTGGGGGTTACAGCACCCCTTAATGGTCAAGCCAATCGGCCCTTTAGTTTTGACACAGGCGCACGCTTGGCACTAATTTGTTGATGCACGTGCGGCTACTGCACACACAATTCACAAACACAGAAGAAATATTTTGTTAGTTGGTTTGTAGTGTACTTTGAGGGTTACAGCACCCTTTAACGGTCAAGCCAGCCGGCCCTTTACTTATGACACAGGCGCACGCTTTGCACTACCTTGTTGATGCACGTGCGGCTACAGCGCACACAATTCACAAACACAGAAAAAATATTTTGTTATTTGGTTTGGAGTGTACTTTGGGGGTTACAGCACCCTTTAACGGTCAAGCCAGCCAGCCATTTACTTATGACACAGGCGCACGCTTGGCACTACTTTGTTGATGCACGTGCGGCTAGTGCGCACCCAATTCACAAACACAGAAAAAATATATTTTTTTGGTTTGGAGTTTACTTTGGGGGTTACAGCACCCTTTAATGGTCAAGCCAGCTCGCCCTTTACTTATGACACAGGCGCACGCTTGGCACTACTTTGTTGATGCACGTGCAGCTACTGCGCACACAATTCACAAACACAGAAAAAATATTTTGTTATTTGGTTTGGAGTGTACTTTGGGGGTTACAGCACACTTTAACAGTTAAGCCAGCTGGCCCTTTACTTATGACACGGGCGCATGCTTGGCACTACTTTGTTGATGCATGTGCGGCTACTGCGCACACAATTAGCAAACAAAGAAAAAATATTTGTTATTTGGTTTGGAGTGTACTTTGGGGGTTACAGCACACTTTAACAGTCAAGCCAGCTGGCCCTTTACTTATGACACAGGCGCATGCTTGGCACTACTTTGTTGATGCATGTGCGGCTACTGCGCACACAATTAGCAAACAAAGAAAAAATATTTTGTTATTTGGTTTGGAGTGTACTTTGGGGGTTACAGTACCCTTTATCGGTCAAGCCAGCCGGCCCTTTACTTATGACACAGGCGCACACTTGGCACTACTTTGTTGATGCACGTGCGGCTACTGCGCACACAATTCACAAACACAGAAAATTTTTTTTTTTTGGTTTGGAGTTTACTTTGGGGGTTACAGCACCCTTTAATTGTCAAGCCAGCTGGCCCTTTACTTATGACACAGGCGCACGCTTGGCACTACTTTGTTGATGCACGTGCGGCTACTGCGCACACAATTCACAAACACAGAAAATATTTTTTTTTAGTTTGGACTGGAGTGTACTTTGGGGGATACAGCACCCTTTAACGGTCAAGCCAGCCGGCCCTTTACTTATGACACAGGCTCACGCTTGGCACTACTTTGTTGATGCACGTGCGGCTAGCGCACACAATTCACAAACACAGAAAATATTTTGTTATTTGGTTTGGAGTGTACTTTGGGGGTTACAGCACACTTTAACAGTCAAGCCAGCTGGCCCTTTACTTATGACACAGGCGCATGCTTGGCACTACTTTGTTGATGCATGTGCGGCTACTGCGCACACAATTAGCAAACAAAGAAAAAATATTTTGTTATTTGGTTTGGAGTGTACTTTGGGGGTTACAGCACACTTTAACAGTCAAGCCAGCTGGCCCTTTACTTATGACACAGGCGCATGCTTGGCACTACTTTGTTGATGCATGTGCGGCTACTGCGCACACAATTAGCAAACAAATAAAAAATATTTTGTTATTTGGTTTGGAGTGTACTTTGGGGGTTACAGTACCCTTTATCGGTCAAGCCAGCCGGCCCTTTACTTATGACACAGGCGCACACTTGGCACTACTTTGTTGATGCACGTGCGGCTACTGCGCACACAATTTACAAACACAGAAAATATTTTTTTTTTGGTTTGGAGTTTACTTTGGGGGTTACAGCACCCTTTAATTGTCAAGCCAGCTGGCCCTTTACTTATGACACAGGCGCACGCTTGGCACTACTTTGTTGATGCACGTGCGGCTACTGCGCACACAATTCACAAACACAGAAGATATTTTTTTTTTAAGTTTGGACAGGAGTGTTCTTTGGGGGTTACAGCACCCTTAAACGGTCAAGCCAGCCGGTCCTTTACTTATGACACAGGCGCACGCTTGGCACTACTTTGATGATGCACGTGCGGCTACTGCGCACACAATTCACAAACACAGAAAATATATATTTTTTTGGTTTGGAGTGTACTTTGGGGGTTACGGCACCCTTTAACGGTCAAGCCAGCCGGCCCTTTACTTATGACACAGGCGCACGCTTGGCACTACTTTGTTGATGCACGTGCGGCTACTGCACACACAATTCACAAACACAGAAAATATTTTTTTTTAGTTTGGACTGGAGTGTACTTTGGGGGATACAGCACCCTTTAACGGTCAAGCCAGCCGGCCCTTTACTTATGACACAGGCTCACGCTTGGCACTACTTTGTTGATGCACGTGCGGCTAGCGCACACAATTCACAAACACAGAAAATATTTTTTTTTAAGTTTGGAGTGTACTTTGGGGGTTACAGCACCCTTTAACGGTGAAGCCAGCTGGCCCATTACTTATGACACAGGCGCACGCTTGGCACTACTTTGATGATGCAATGAGGCTACTGCGCACACAATTCACAAACACAGAAAATATTTATTTTTTTGGTTTGGAGTGTACTTTGGGGGTTACAGCACCCTTTAACGGTCAAGCCAGCCGGCCCTTTACTTATGACACATGCGCACGCTTGGCACTACTTTGTTGATGCACGTGCGGCTACTGCGCACACAATTCACAAACAGAGAAAAAATATTTTGTTATTTGGTTTGGAGTGTACTTTGGGGGTTACAGCGCCCTTTAACGGTCAAGCCAGCTGGCCCTTTACTTATGACACAGGCGCACGCTTGGCACTACTTTGTTGATGCACGTGCGGCTACTGCGCACACAATTCACAAACACAGAAAATATTTTTTTTTTGTTTTGGAGTTTACTTTGGGGGTTACAGCACCCGTTAACGGTCAAGCCAGCTGGCCCTTTATTTATGACACAGGCGCACGCTTGGCACTACTTTGTTGATGCACGTGCGGCTACTGCGCACACAATTCACAAACACAGAAGATATTTTTTTTTTTGGTTTGGACTGGAGTGTACTTTGGGGGTTACAGCACCCTTAAACGGTCAAGCCAGCCGGCCCTTTACTTATGACACAGGCGCACGCTTGGCACTACTTTGATGATGCACGTGCGGCTGCTGCGCACACAATTCACAAACACAGAAAATATATATTTTTTTGGTTTGGAGTGTACTTTGGGGGTTACAGCACCCTTTAACGGTCAAGCCAGCCGGCCCTTTACTTATGACACAGGCGCACGCTTGGCACTACTTTGTTGATGCACGTGCGGCTACTGCGCACACAATTCACAAACACAGAAAATATATATTTTTTTGGTTTGGAGTGTACTTTGGGGGTTACAGCACCCTTTAACGGTCAAGCCAGCTAGCCCTTTACTTATGACACAGGCGCACGCTTGGCACTACTTTGTTGATGCACGTGCGGCTACTGCGCACACAATTCACAAACACAGAAAAAAAAATTTGTTATTTGGTTTGGAGTGTACTTTGGGGGTTACAGCACCCTTTAACGGTCAAGCCAGCCGGCCCTTTACTTATGACACAGGCGCACGCTTGGCACTACATTGTTGATGCATGTGCGGCTACTGCGCACACAATTCACAAACACAGAAAATATATATTTTTTTGGTTTGGAGTTTACTTTGGGGATTACAGCACCCTTTAACGGTCAAGCCAGCTGGCCCTTTACTTATGACACAGGTGCACGCTTGGCACTACTTTGTTGATGCGCGTGCGGCTACTGCGCACACAATTCACAAACACAGAAGATATTTTTCTTTTTGGTTTGGACTGGAGTGTACTTTGGGGGTTACAGCACCCTTTAACGGTCAAGCCAGCCAGCCCTTTACTTATGACACAGGCGCACGCTTGGCACTACTTTGTTGATGCACGTGCGGCTACAGCGCACACAATTCACAAACACAGAAAAAAAAATTGTAATTTGGTTTGGAGTGTACTTTGGGGGTTACAGCACCCCTTAATGGTCAAGCCAATCGGCCCTTTAGTTTTGACACAGGCGCACGCTTGGCTCTAATTTGTTGATGCACGTGCGGCTACTGCACACACAATTCACAAACACAGAAGAAATATTTTGTTAGTTGGTTTGTAGTGTACTTTGAGGGTTACAGCACCCTTTAACGGTCAAGCCAGCCGGCCCTTTACTTATGACACAGGCGCACGCTTTGCACTACCTTGTTGATGCACGTGCGGCTACAGCGCACACAATTCACAAACACAGAAAAAATATTTTGTTATTTGGTTTGGAGTGTACTTTGGGGGTTACAGCACCCTTTAACGGTCAAGCCAGCCAGCCATTTACTTATGACACAGGCGCACGCTTGGCACTACTTTGTTGATGCACGTGCGGCTAGTGCGCACCCAATTCACAAACACAGAAAAAATATATTTTTTTGGTTTGGAGTTTACTTTGGGGGTTACAGCACCCTTTAATGGTCAAGCCAGCTCGCCCTTTACTTATGACACAGGCGCACGCTTGGCACTACTTTGTTGATGCACGTGCAGCTACTGCGCACACAATTCACAAACACAGAAAATATTTATTTTTTTGGTTTGGACTGGAGTGTACTTTGGGGGTTACAGCACCCATTAGCGGTCAAGCCAGCCAGCCCTTTACTTATGACACAGGCGCACGCTTAGCACTACTTTGTTGATGCACGTGCGGCTACAGCGCACACAATTCACAAACACAGAAAAAATATTTTGTTATTTGGTTTGGAGTGTACTTTGGGGGTTACAGCACCCTTTAACGGTCAAGCCAGCCAGCCATTTACTTATGACACAGGCGCACGCTTGGCACTACTTTGTTGATGCACGTGCGGCTAGTGCGCACCCAATTCACAAACACAGAAAAAATATATTTTTTTGGTTTGGAGTTTACTTTGGGGGTTACAGCACCCTTTAATGGTCAAGCCAGCTCGCCCTTTACTTATGACACAGGCGCACGCTTGGCACTACTTTGTTGATGCACGTGCAGCTACTGCGCACACAATTCACAAACACAGAAAATATTTATTTTTTTGGTTTGGACTGGAGTGTACTTTGGGGGTTACAGCACCCATTAGCGGTCAAGCCAGCCAGCCCTTTACTTATGACACAGGCACACGCTTAGCACTACTTTGTTGATGCACTTGCGGTTACTGCGCACACAATTCACAAACACAGAAAAAATATTTAGTTATTTGATTTGGAGAGTACTTTGGGGGTTACAGCACCCTTTAACGGTCAAGCCAGCCGGCCCTTTACTTATGACACAGGCGCAGGCTTGGCACTACTTTGATGATGCAATGAGACTACTGCGCACACAATTCACAAACACAGAAAATAGTTTTTTTTTTGGTTTGGAGTGTACTTTGGGGGTTACAGCACCCTTTAACGGTCAAGCCAGCCGGCCCTTTACTTATGACACTTGCGCACGCTTGGCACTACTTTGTTGATGCACGTGCGGCTACTGCGCACACAATTCACAAACACAGAAAAAATATTTTGTTATTTGGTTTGGAGTGTACTTTGGGGGTTACAGCACCCTTTAACAGTCAAGCCAGCCGTCCCTTTACTTATGACACAGGCGCACGCTTGGCACTACTTTGTTGATGCACGTGTGGCTACTGCGCACACAATTCACAAACACAGAAAAAATATTTTGTTATTTGGTTTGGAGTGTACTTTGAGGGTTACAGCACACTTTAACGGTCAAGCCAGCTGGCCCTTTACTTATGACACAGGCGCATGCTTGGCACTACTTTGTTGATGCATGTGCGGCTACTGCGCACACAATTAGCAAACAAAGAAAAAATATTTTGTTATTTGGTTTGGAGTGTACTTTGGGGTTACAGCGCCCCTTAACGGTCAAGCCAGCCAGCCCTTTACTTATGACACAGGCGCACGCTTGGCACTACTTTGTTGATGCACGTGCGTCTACTGCACACACAATTCACAAACACAGAAGTTATTTTTTTTTTTGGTTTGGACTGGAGTGTACTTTGGGGGTTACAGCACCCTTAAACGGTAAAGCCAGCCGGCCCTTTACTTATGACACAGGCGCACGCTTGGCACTACTTTGATGATGCACGTGCGGCTGCTGCGCACACAATTCAAAAACACAGAAAATATATATTTTTTTGGTTTGGAGTGTACTTTGGGGGTTACAGCACCCTTCAACGGTCAAGCCAGCCGGCCCTTTACTTATGACACAGGCGCACGCTTGGCACTACTTTGTTGATGCACGTGCGGCTAGTGCGCACCCAATTCACAAACACAGAAAAAATATATTTTTTTGGTTTGGAGTTTACTTTGGGAGTTACAGCACCCTTTAATGGTCAAGCCAGCCGGCCCTTTACTTATGACACAGGCGCACGCTTGGCACTACTTTGTTGATGCACGTGCAGCTACTGCGCACACAATTCACAAACACAGAAAATATTTACTTTTTTGGTTTGGACTGGAGTGTACTTTGGGGGTTACAGCACCCATTAGCGGTCAAGCCAGCCAGCCCTTTACTTATGACACAGGCACACGCTCAGCACTACTTTGTTGATGCACGTGCGGCTACTGCGCACACAATTCACAAACACAGAAAAAATATTTTGTTATTTGGTTTGGAGTGTACTTTGAGGGTTACAGCACCCTTTAACAGTCAAGCCAGCCGGCCCTTTACTTATTACACAGGCGCACGCTTGGCACTACTTTGTTGATGCACGTGCAGCTACTGCGCACACAATTCACAAACACAGAAAATATTTTTTTTTTGGTTTTGGCTGGAGTGTACTGTGAGGGTTACAGCACCCTTTAATGGTCAAGCCAGCCGGCCCTTTACTTATGACACAGGCGCAAGCTTGGCACTACTTTGTTGATGCACGTGCGGCTACAGCGCACACAATTCACAAACACAGAAAAAATATTTTGTTATTTGGTTTGGAGTGTACTTTGGGGGTTACAGCACCCTTTAACGGTCAAGCCAGCCGGCCCTTTACTTATGACACAGGCGCACGCTTGGCACTACTTTGTTGATGCACGTGCGACTACAGCGCACACAATTCACAAACACAGAAAAAATAATTTGTTATTTGGTTTGGAGTGTACTTTGGGGGTTACAGCACCCTTTAACGGTCAAGCCAGCCGGCCCATTACTTATGACACAGGCGCACGCTTGGCACTAATTGGATGATGCACGTGCAGCTACTGCGCACACAATTCACAAACACAGAAAATATTTTTTTTTTGGTTTGGAGTGTACTTTGGAGGTTACAGCACCCTTTAACGGTCAAGCCAGCCGGCCATTTACTTATGACACAGGTGCACGCTTGGCACTGCTTTGTTAATGCACGTGCGGCTACTGCGCACACAATTCACAAACTCAGAAAATATTTATTTTTTTGGTTTGGAGTGTACTTAGGGGGTTACAGCACCCTTTAACGGTCAAGCCAGCTGGCCCTTTACTTATGACACAGGTGCACGCTTGGCACTACTTTGTTGATGCACGTGCTGCCACTGCGCACACAATTCACAAACACAGAAAAAATATTTTGTTATTTGGTTTGGAGTGTACTTTTGGGGTTACAGCACCCTTTAACGGTCAAGCCAGCCGGCCCTTTACTTATGACACAGGCGCACGCTTGGCACTACTTTGTTGATGCATGTGCGGCTACTGCGCACACAATTCACAAACACAGAAAATATATATTTTTTTGGTTTGGAGTTTACTTTGGGGGTTACAGCACCCTTTAATGGTCAAGCCAGCTGGCCCTTTACTTATGACACAGGCGCACGCTTGGCACTACTTTGTTGATGCGTATGCGGCTACTGCGCACACAATTCACAAACACAGAAGATATTTTTTTTTTTGGTTTGGACTGGAGTGTACTTTGGGGGTTACAGCACCCTTTAACGGTCAAGCCAGCCAGCCCTTTACTTATGACACAGGCGCACGCTTGGCACTACTTTGTTGATGCACGTGCGGCTACAGCGCACACAATTCACAAACACAGAAAAAATATTTTGTTATTTGGTTTGGAGTGTACTTTGGGGGTTACAGCACCCTTTAACGGTCAAGCCAGCCGGCCCTTTACTTATGACACAGGCGCACGCTTGGCACTACTTTGATGATGCACGTGCGGCTACTGCGCACACAATTCACAAACACAGAAAATATTTTTTTTTTGGTTTGGAGTGTACTTTGGGGGTTACAGCACCCTTTAACGGTCAAGCCAGCTGGCCCTTTTCTTATGACACAGGCGCACGCTTGGCACTACTTTGTTGATGCGCGTGCGGCTACTGCGCACACAATTCACAAACACAGAAGATATTTTTTTTTTTGATTTGGACTGGAGAGTACTTTGGGGGTTACAGCACCCTTTAACGGTCAAGACAGCCAGCCCTTTACTTATGACACAGGCGCACGCTTGGCACTACTTTGTTGATGCACGTGCTGCTACTGCGCACACAATTCACAAACACAGAAATAATATTTTGTTATTTGGTTTGGAGTGTACTTTGGGGGTTACAGCACCATTTAACGGTCAAGCCAGCTGGCACTTTACTTATGACACAGGCGCACGCTTGGCACTACTTTGATGATGCACGTGCAGCTACTGAGCACACAATTCACAAACACAGAAAATATATTTTTTTTTGGTTTGGAGTGTACTTTGGGGGTTACAGCACCCTTTAACGGTCAAGCCAGCCGGCCCTTTACTTATGACACAGGCGCACGTTTGGCACTACTTTGTTGATGCACGTGCGGCTACTGCGCACACAATTCACAAACAGAGAAAAAATATTTTGTTATTTGGTTTGGAGTGTACGTTGGGGGTTACAGCACCCTTTAACAGTCAAGCCAGCTGGCCCTTTTCTTATGACACAGACGCACGCTTGGCACTACTTTTTTGATGTACTTGCGGCTACGGCGCACACAATTCACAAACACAGAAAAAATATTTTGTTATTTGGTTTGGACTGTACTTTGGGGGTTACAGCACCCTTTAACGGTCAAGCCAGCCGGCCCTTTACTTATGACGCAGGCGCACGCTTGGCACTACTTTGATGATGCACGTGCGGCTACAGCGCACACAATTCACAAACACAGAAAATATTTTTTTTTTGGTTTGGAGTGTACTTTGGGGGTTACAGCACCCTTTAACGGTCAAGCCAGCCGGCCCTTTACTTATGACACAGGCGCACGCTTGGCACTGCTTTGTTGATGCATGTGCGGCTACTGCGCACACAATTCACAAACACAGAAAATATATATATTGTTGGTTTGGAGTTTACTTTGGGGATTACAGCACCCTTTAACGGTCAAGCCAGCTGGCCCTTTTCTTATGACACAGGCGCACGCTTGGCACTACTTTGTTGATGCACGTGCGGCTACTGCGCACACAATTCACAAACACAGAAGATATATATTTTTTGGGTTTGGAGTGTACTTTGGGGGTTACAGCACCCTTTAACGGTCAAGCCAGCCGGCCCTTTACTTATGACACAGGCGCACGCTTGGCACTACTTTGTTGATGCACGTGCGGCTACTGCGCACACAATTCAAAAACACAGAAAAAATATTTTGTTATTTGGTTTGGAGTGTACGTTGGGGGTTACAGCACCCTTTAACGGTCAAGCCAGCTGGCCCTTTTCTTATGACACAGGCGCACGCTTGGCACTACTTTTTTGATGTACTTGCGGATACTGCGCACACAATTCACAAACACAGAAAAAATATTTTGTTATTTGGTTTGGAGTGTACTTTGGGGGTTACAGCACCCTTTAACGGTCAAGCCAGCTGGCCCTTTACTTATGACACAGGCGCACGCTTGGCACTACTTTGTTGATGCATGTGCGGCTACTGCGCACACAATTCACAAACACAGAAAAAATATTTTGTTATTTGGTTTGGAGTGTATTTTGGGGGTTTCAGCACCCTTTAACGGTTAAGCCAGCCGGCCCTTTACTTATGACACAGGCGCACGCTTGGCACTACTTTGTTGATGCAACGTGCGGCTACTGCGCACACAATTCACAAACACAGGAAAAATATTTTGTTATTTGGTTTGGTGTGTACTTTGGGGGTTACAGCACCCTTTAACGGTCAAGCCAGCCGGCCCTTTACTTATGACACAGGCGCACGCTTGGCACTACTTTGTTGATGCACTTGCGGCTACTGCGCACACAATTCACAAACACAGAAAATATATATTTTTTTGGTTTGGAGTTTATTTTGGGTGTTTCAGCACCCTTTAACGGTCAAGCCAGCCGGCCCTTTACTTATGACACAGGCGCACGCTTGGCACTACTTTGTTGATGCACGTGCGGCTACTGCGCACACAATTCACAAACACAGAAAAAATTTTTTTTTTTGGTTTAGACTGTACTGTACTTTGGGGGTTACAGCACCCTTTAACGGTCAAGCCAGCCGGCCCTTTATTTATGACACAGGCGCACGCTTGGCACTACTTTGTTGATGCACGTGCGGCTACTGCGCACACAATTCACAAACTCAGAAAATATTTATTTTTTTGGTTTGGAGTGTACTTTGGGGGTTACAGCACCCTTTAACGGTCAAGCCAGCTGGCCCTTTACTTATGACACAGGCGCACGCTTGGCACTATTTTGTTGATGCACGTGCGGCTACTGCGCACACAATTCACAAACACAGAAAAAATATTTTGTTGTTTGGTTTGGAGTGTACTTTGGGGGTTACAGCACCCTTTAACGGTCAAGCCAGCCGGCCCTTTACTTATGACACAGGCGCACGCTTGGCACTACTTTGTTGATGCACGTGCTGCTACTGCGCACACAATTCACAAACACAGAAATAATATTTTGTTATTTGGTTTGGATTTTACTTTGGGGGTTACAGCACCCTTTAACGGTCAAGCCAGCTGGCCCTTTACTTATGACACAGGCGCACGCTTGGCACTTCTTTGTTGATGCACGTGCAGCTACTGCGCACACAATTCACAAACACAGAAAATATTTTTTTTTTGGTTTGGAGTGTACTTTGGGGGTTACAGCACCCTTTAACTGTCAAGCCAGACGGCCCTTTACTTATGACACAGACGCACGCTTGGCACTACTTTGTTGATGCATGTGCGGCTACTGCGCACACAATTCACAAACACAGAAAATATATATTTTTTTGGTTTGGAGTTTACTTTGGGGGTTACAGCACCCTTTTAACGGACAAGCCACCTGGACCTTTTCTTATGACACAGGCGCACGCTTGGCACTACTTTGATGATGCACGTGCGGCTACTGCGCACCACAATTCACAAACACAGAAAATATATTTTTTTTTGGTTTGGAGTGTACTTTGGGGGTTACAGCACCCTTTAACGGTCAAGCCAGCCGGCCCTTTACTTATGACACAGGCGCACGCTTGGCACTACTTTGTTGATGCGCGTGCGGCTACTGCGCACACAATTCACAAACACAGAAGATATTTTTTTTTTTGATTTGGACTGGAGAGTACTTTGGGGGTTACAGTACCCTTTAACGGTCAAGACAGCCAGCCCTTTACTTATGACACAGGCGCACGCTTGGCACTACTTTGTTGATGCACGTGCTGCTACTGCGCACACAATTCACAAACACAGAAATAATATTTTGTTATTTGGTTTGGAGTGTACTTTGGGGGTTACAGCACCATTTAACGGTCAAGCCAGCTGGCCCTTTACTTATGACACAGGCGCACGCTTGGCACTACTTTGTTGATGCATGTGCGGCTACTGCGCACACAATTCACAAACACAGAAAAAATATTTTGTTATTTGGTTTGGAGTGTATTTTGGGGGTTTCAGCACCCTTTAACGGTTAAGCCAGCCGGCCCTTTACTTATGACACAGGCGCACGCTTGGCACTACTTTGTTGATGCACGTGCGGCTACTGCGCACACAATTCACAAACACAGGAAAAATATTTTGTTATTTGGTTTGGTGTGTACTTTGGGGGTTACAGCACCCTTTAACGGTCAAGCCAGCCGGCCCTTTACTTATGACACAGGCGCACGCTTGGCACTACTTTGTTGATGCACTTGCGGCTACTGCGCACACAATTCACAAACACAGAAAATATATATTTTTTTGGTTTGGAGTTTATTTTGGGTGTTTCAGCACCCTTTAACGGTCAAGCCAGCCGGCCCTTTACTTATGACACAGGCGCACGCTTGGCACTACTTTGTTGATGCACGTGCGGCTACTGCGCACACAATTCACAAACACAGAAAACATTTTTTTTTTTGGTTTAGACTGTACTGTACTTTGGGGGTTACAGCACCCTTTAACGGTCAAGCCAGCCGGCCCTTTATTTATGACACAGGCGCACGCTTGGCACTACTTTGTTGATGCACGTGCGGCTAATGCGCACACAATTCACAAACTCAGAAAATATTTATTTTTTTGGTTTGGAGTGTACTTTGGGGGTTACAGCACCCTTTAACGGTCAAGCCAGCTGGCCCTTTACTTATGACACAGGCGCACGCTTGGCACTATTTTGTTGATGCACGTGCGGCTACTGCGCACACAATTCACAAACACAGAAAAAATATTTTGTTGTTTGGTTTGGAGTGTACTTTGGGGGTTACAGCACCCTTTAACGGTCAAGCCAGCCGGCCCTTTACTTATGACACAGGCGCACGCTTGGCACTAATTTGTTGATGTATGTGCGGCTACTGCGCATACAATTCACAAACACAGAAAATATATATTTTTTTGGTTTGGATTTTACTTTGGGGGTTACAGCACCCTTTAACGGTCAAGCCAGCTGGCCCTTTACTTATGACACAGGCGCACGCTTGGCACTTCTTTGTTGATGCACGTGCAGCTACTGCGCACACAATTCACCGCACACAATTCACAAACACAGAAAATATTTTTTTTTTGGTTTGGAGTGTACTTTGGGGGTTACAGCACCCTTTAACTGTCAAGCCAGACGGCCCTTTACTTATGACACAGACGCACGCTTGGCACTACTTTGTTGATGCATGTGCGGCTACTGCGCACACAATTCACAAACACAGAAAATATATATTTTTTTGGTTTGGAGTTTACTTTGGGGGTTACAGCACCCTTTTAACGGACAAGCCACCTGGACCTTTTCTTATGACACAGGCGCACGCTTGGCACTACTTTGATGATGCACGTGCGGCTACTGCGCACTACAATTCACAAACACAGAAAATATATTTTTTTTTGGTTTGGAGTGTACTTTGGGGGTTACAGCACCCTTTAACGGTCAAGCCAGCCGGCCCTTTACTTATGACACAGGCGCACGCTTGGCACTACTTTGTTGATGCACGTGCGGCTACTGCGCACACAATTCACAAACACAGAAAAAATATTTTGTTATTTGGTTTGGAGTGTACGTTGGGGGTTACAGCACCCTTTAACAGTCAAGCCAGCCGACCCTTTTCTTATGACACAGGCGCACACTTGGCACTACTTTTTTGATGTACTTGCGGCTACTGCGCACAAAATTCACAAACACAGAAAAAATATTTTGTTATTTGGTTTGGAGTGTACTTTGGGGGTTACAGCACCCTTTAATGGTCAAGCCAGCCGGCCCTTTAATTATGACACAGGCGCACGCTTGGCACTACTTTGTTGATGCACGTGCTGCCTACTGCGCACGCAATTCACAAACACAGAAAATATATTTTTTTTTGGTTTGGACAGGATTGTACTTTGGGGGTTACAGCACCCTTTAACGGTCAAGACAGCCAGCCCTTTACTTATGACACAGGCGCACGCTTGGCACTACTTTGTTGATGCACGTGCGGCTACTGCGCACACAATTCACAAACACAGAAAATATTTTTTTGGGGGTTTCGAGTGTACTTTGGGGGTTACAGCACCCTTTATCGATCAAGCCAGCCGGGCCTTTACTTATGATACAGGCGCACGCTTGGCACTACTTTGATGATGCACGTGCGGCTACTGCGCACACAATTCACAAACACAGAAAATATATATTTTTTGGTTTGGAGTGTACTTTGGGGGTTACAGCACCCTTTAACGGTCAAGCCAGCCGGCCCTTTACTTATCACACAGGCGCACGCTTGGCACTACTTTGTTGATGCACATGCGGCTACTGCGCACACAATTCACAAACACAGAAAAAATATTTTGTTATTTGGTTTGGAGTGTACTTTGGGGGTTACAGCACCCTTTAATGGTCAAGCCAGCTGGCCCTTTACTTATGACACAGGCGCAAGCTTGGCACTACTTTGTTGATGCACGTGCGGCTACTGCGCATACAATTCACAAACACAGAAAAAAATTTCTTTTGGTTTGGACTGGAGTGTACTTTGGGGGTTACAGCACCCTTTAACAGTCAAGCCAGCCGGCCCTTTACTTATGACACAGGCGCACGCTTTGCACTACTTTCTTGATGCACGTTCGGCTACTGCGCACACAATTCACAAACACAGAAAATATTTTTTTTTTTGGTATGGAGTGTACTTTGGGGGTTACAGCACCCTTTAACTGTCAAGCCAGCCAGCCCTTTACTTATGACACAGGCGCACGCTTGGCACTACTTTGTTGATGCACGTGCTGCTATTGCGCACACAATTCACAAACACAGAAAATATTTTTTTGGGGGTTTGGAGTTTACTTTGGGGTTACAGCACCTTTAACAGTCAAGCCAGCTGGCCCTTTACTTATGACACAGGCGCACGCTTGGCACTACTTTGTTGATGCATGTGCGGCTACTGCGCACACAATTCACAAACACAGAAAATATATATTTTTTGGTTTGGAGTTTACTATGGGGGTTACAGCACCCTTTAATGGTCAAGCCAGCTGGCCCTTTACTTATGACACTGGCGCACGCTTGGCACTACTTTGTTGATGCGTGTGCGGCTACTGCGCACACAATTCACAAACACAGAAGATATTTTTTTTTTGGTTTGGACTGGAGTGTACTTTGGGGTTACAGCACCCTTTAACGGTCAAGCCAGCCAGCCTTTACTTATGACACAGGCGCATGCTTGGCACTACTTTGTTGATGCACGTGCGGCTACAGCGCACACAATTCACAAACACAGAAAAAATATTTTTTTATTGGTTTGGAGTGTACTTTGGGGGTTACAGCACCCTTTAACGGTCAAGCCAGCGGCCCTTTACTTATAACACAGGCGCACGTTTGGCACTTCTTGTTGATGCATGTGCAGCTACTGCGCACACAATTCACAAACACAGAAGATATTTTTTTTTTGGTTTGGACTGGAGAGTACTTTGGGGGTTACAGCACCCTTTAACGGTCAAGACAGCCAGCCCTTTACTTATAACACAGGCGCACGCTTGCACTACTTTGTTGATGCACGTGCGGCTACTGCGCACACAATTCACAAACACAGAAATAATATTTTGTTATTTTGTTTGGAGTGTACTTTGGGGGTTACAGCACCCTTTAACGGTCAAGCCAGCTGGCCTTTACTTATGACACAGGCGCACGCTTGGCACTACTTTGATGATGCACGTGCAGCTTCTGAGCACACAATTCACAAACACAGAAAATATATATTTTTTTGGTTTGGAGTGTACTTTGGGGGTTACTGCACCCTTTAACGGTCAAGACAGCCGGCCCTTTACTTATGACACAGGCGCACGTTTGGCACTACTTTGTTGATGCACGTGCGGCTACTGCGCACACAATTCACAAACACAGAAAAAATATTTTGTTATTTGGTTTGGAGTGTACGTTGGGGGTTACAGCACCCTTTAACAGTCAAGCCAGCTGGCCCTTTTCTTATGACACAGGCGCACGCTTGGCACTACTTTGATGATGCACGTGCGGCTACAGCGCACACAATTCACAAACACAGAAAATATTTTTTTTTTGGTTGTAGTGTACTTTGGGGGTTACAGCACCCTTTAACGGTCAAGCCAGCCGGCCCTTTACTTATGACACAGGCGCACGCTTGGCACTGCTTTGTTGATGCATGTGCGGCTACTGCGCACACAATTCACAAACACAGAAAATATATATATTGTTGGTTTGGAGTTTACTTTGGGGGTTACAGCACCCTTTAATGGTCAAGCCAGCTGGCCCTTTTCTTATGACACAGGCGCACGCTTGGCACTACTTTGTTGATGCGCGTGCGGCTACTGCGCACACAATTCACAAACACAGAAGATATTTTTTTTTGGGTTTGGAGTGTACTTTGGGGTTACAGCACCCGTTAACGGTCAAGCAAGCCGGCCCTTTACTTATGACACAGGCGCACGCTTGGCACTACTTTGTTGATGCACTTGCGGCTACTGCGCACACAATTCACAAACACAGAAAAAATATTTTGTTATTTGGTTTGGAGTGTACTTTGGGGGTTACAGCACCCTTTAACGGTCAAGCCAGCTGGCCCTTTACTTATGACACAGGCACACGCTTGGCACTACTTTGTTGATGCATGTGCGGCTACTGCGCACACAATTCACAAACACAGAAAAAATATTTTGTTATTTGGTTTGGAGTGTATTTTGGGGGTTTCAGCACCCTTTAACGGTTAAGCCAGCCGGCCCTTTACTTATGACACAGGCGCACGCTTGGCACTACTTTGTTGATGCACGTGCTGCTACTGCGCACACAATTCACAAACACAGAAAATATATTTTTTTTGGTTTGGAGTGTACTTTGAGGGTTACAGCACCCTTTAACAGTCAATCCAGCCGGCCCTTTACTTATGACACAGGCGCACGCTTGGCACTTCTTTGTTGATGCATGTGCGGCTACTGCGCACACAATTCACAAACACAGAAAATATATATTTTTTTGGTTTGGAGTTTACTTTGGGGGTTACAGCACCCTTTAACGGTCAAGCCAGCTGGCCCTTTTCTTATGACACAGGCGCACGCTTGGCACTACTTTGTTGATGCGCGTGCGGCTACTGCGCACACAATTCACAAACACAGAAGATATTTTTTTTTTTGGTTTGGACTGGAGAGTACTTTGGGGGTTACAGCACCCTTTAACGGTCAAGACAGCCAGCCCTTTACTTATGACACAGGCGCACGCTTTGCACTACTTTGTTGATGCACGTGCGGCTGCTGCGCACACAATTCACAAACACAGAAATAATATTTTGTTATTTGGTTTGGAGTGTACTTTGGGGGTTACAGCACCCTTTAACGGTCAAGCCAGCTGGCCCTTTACTTATGACACAGGCGCACGCTTGGCACTACTTTGATGATGCACGTGCAGCTACTGAGCACACAATTCACAAACACAGAAAATATATATTTTTTTGGTTTGGAGTGTACTTTGGGGGTTACAGCACCCTTTACCGGTCAAGCCAGCCGGCCCTTTACTTATGACACAGGCGCACGTTTGGCACTACTTTGTTGATGCACGTGCGGCTACTGCGCACACAATTCACAAACAGAGAAAAAATATTTTGTTATTTGGTTTGGAGTGTACGTTGGGGGTTACAGCACCCTTTAACAGTCAAGCCAGCTGGCCCTTTTCTTATGACACAGACGCACGCTTGGCACTACTTTTTTGATGTACTTGCGGCTACGGCGCACACAATTCACAAACACAGAAAAAATATTTTGTTATTTGGTTTGGACTGTACTTTGGGGGTTACAGCACCCTTTAACGGTCAAGCCAGCCGGCCCTTTACTTATGATGCAGGCGCACGCTTGGCACTACTTTGATGATGCACGTGCGGCTACATCGCACACAATTCACAAACACAGAAAATATTTTTTTTTTGGTTTGGAGTGTACTTTGGGGGTTACAGCACCCTTTAACGGTCAAGCCAGCCGGCCCTTTACTTATGACACAGGCGCACGCTTGGCACTGCTTTGTTGATGCATGTGCGGCTACTGCGCACACAATTCACAAACACAGAAAATATATATATTGTTGGTTTGGAGTTTACTTTGGGGGTTACAGCACCCTTTAACGGTCAAGCCAGCTGGCCCTTTTCTTATGACACAGGCGCACGCTTGGCACTACTTTGTTGATGCGCGTGCGGCTACTGCGCACACAATTCACAAACACAGAAGATATATTTTTTTTTGGTTTGGAGTGTACTTTGGGGGTTACAGCACCCTTTAACGGTCAAGCCAGCCGGCCCTTTACTTATGACACAGGCGCACGCTTGGCACTACTTTGTTGATGCACGTGCGGCTACTGCGCTCACAATTCAAAAACACAGAAAAAATATTTTGTTATTTGGTTTGGAGTGTACGTTGGTGGTTACAGCACCCTTTAACGGTCAAGCCAGCTGGCCCTTTTCTTATGACACAGGCGCACGCTTGGCACTACTTTTTTGATGTTCTTGCGGCTACTGCGCACACAATTCACAAACACAGAAAAAATATTTTGTTATTTGGTTTGGAGTGTACTTTGGGGGTTACAGCACCCTTTAACGGTCAAGCCAGCTGGCCCTTTACATATGACACAGGCGCACGCTTGGCACTACTTTGTTGATGCATGTGCGGCTACTGCGCACACAATTCACAAACACAGAAAAAATATTTTGTTATTTGGTTTGGAGTGTATTTTGGGGGTTTCAGCACCCTTTAACGGTTAAGCCAGCCGGCCCTTTACTTATGACACAGGCGCACGCTTGGCACTACTTTGTTGATGCACGTGCGGCTACTGCGCACACAATTCACAAACACAGAAAATATATATTTTTTTGGTTTGGAGTTTATTTTGGGTGTTTCAGCACCCTTTAACGGTCAAGCCAGCCGGCCCTTTACTTATGACACAGGCGCACGCTTGGCACTACTTTGTTGATGCACGTGCGGCTACTGCGCACACAATTCACAAACACAGAAAATATTTTTTTTTTTGGTTTAGACTGTACTGTACTTTGGGGGTTACAGCACCCTTTAACGGTCAAGCCAGCCGGCCCTTTACTTATGACACAGGCGCACGCTTGGCACTACTTTGTTGATGCACGTGCGGCTACTGCGCACACAATTCACAAACTCAGAAAATATTTATTTTTTTGGTTTGGAGTGTACTTTGGGGGTTACAGCACCCTTTAACGGTCAAGCCAGCTGGCCCTTTACTTATGACACAGGCGCACGCTTGGCACTATTTTGTTGATGCACGTGCGGCTACTGCGCACACAATTCACAAACACAGAAAAAATATTTTGTTGTTTGGTTTGGAGTGTACTTTGGGGGTTACAGCACCCTTTAACGGTCAAGCCAACCGGCCCTTTACTTATGACACAGGCGCACGCTTGGCACTACTTTGTTGATGTATGTGCGGCTACTGCGCATACAATTCACAAACACAGAAAATATATATTTTTTTGGTTTGGAGTGTACTTTGGGGGTTACAGCACCCTTTAACGGTCAAGCCAGCTGGCCCTTTACTTATGACACAGGGGCACGCTTGGCACTACTTTGTTGATGCGCGTGCAGCTACTGCGCACACAATTCACAAACACAGAAAATATTTTTTTTTTGGTTTGGAGTGTACTTTGGGGGTTACAGCACCCTTTAACGGTCAAGCCAGCCGGCCCTTTACTTATGACACAGACGCACGCTTGGCACTACTTTGTTGATGCATGTGCGGCTACTGCGCACACAATTCACAAATACAGAAAATATATATTTTTTTGGTTTGGAGTTTACTTTGGGGGTTACAGCACCCTTTAACGGACAATCCAGCTGGACCTTTTCTTATGACACAGGCGCACGCTTGGCACTACTTTGATGATGCACATGCGGCTACTGCGCACACAATTCACAAACACAGAAAATATTTTTATTTTTGGTTTGGAGTGTACTTTGGGGGTTACAGCACCCTTTAACGGTCAAGCCAGCTGGCCCTTTACTTATGACACAGGCGCACGCTTGGCACTACTTTGTTGATGCACGTGCGGCTACTGCGCACACAATTCACAAACACAGAAAATATTTTTTTTTTGGTTTGGAGTGTACTTTGGGGGTTACAGCACACTTTAACGGTCAAGCCAGACGGCCCTTTACTTATGACACAGGCGCACGCTTGGCACTACTTTGTTGATGCACGTGCGGCTACTGCGCACACAATTCACAAACACAGAAAAAATATTTTGTTATTTGGTTTGGAGTGTACGTTGGGGGTTACAGCACCCTTTAACAGTCAAGCCAGCCGACCCTTTTCTTATGACACAGTCGCACGCTTGGCACTACTTTTTTGATGTACTTGCGGCTACTGCGCACATAATTCACAAACAAAGAAAAAATATTTTGTTATTTGGTTTGGAGTGTACTTTGGGGGTTACAGCACCCTTTAACGGTCAAGCCAGCCGGCCCTTTACTTATGACACAGGCGCACGCTTGGCACTACTTTGTTGATGCATGTGCGGCTACTGCGCACAAAATTCACAAACACAGAAAAAATATTTTGTTATTTGGTTTGGAGTGTACTTTGGGGGTTACAGCACCATTTAATGGTCAAGCCAGCCGGCCCTTTAATTATGACACAGGCACACGCTTGGCACTACTTTGTTGATGCACGTGCTGCTACTGCGCACGCAATTCACAAACACAGAAAATATATATTTTTTTGGTTTGGACAGGATTGTACTTTGGGGGTTACAGCACCCTTTAACGGTCAAGCCAGCCAGCCCTTTACTTATGACACAGGCACACGCTTGGCACTACTTTGTTGATGCACGTGCGGCTACTGCGCACACAATTCACAAACACAGAAAATATTTTTTTGGGGGTTTCGAGTGTACTTTGGGGGTTACAGCACCCTTTATCGATCAAGCCAGCCGGGCCTTTACTTATGATACAGGCGCACGCTTGGCACTACTTTGATGATGCACGTGCGGCTACTGCGCACACAATTCACAAACACAGAAAATATATTTTTTTTGGTTTGGAGTGTACTTTGGGGGTTACAGCACCCTTTAACGGTCAAGCCAGCCGGCCCTTTACTTATCACACAGGCGCACGCTTGGCACTACTTTGTTGATGCACATGCGGCTACTGCGCACACAATTCACAAACACAGAAAAAATATTTTGTTATTTGGTTTGGAGTGTACTTTGGGGGTTACAGCACCCTTTAACGGTCAAGCCAGCTGGCCCTTTACTTATGACACAGGCGCAAGCTTGGCACTACTTTGTTGATGCACGTGCGGCTACTGCGCACACAATTCACAAACACAGAAAAAAAATTTCTTTTGGTTTGGACTGGAGTGTACTTTGGGGGTTACAGCACCCTTTACCAGTCAAGCCAGCCGGCCCTTTACTTATGACACAGGCGCACGCTTTGCACTACTTTCTTGATGCACGTTCGGCTACTGCGCACACAATTCACAAACACAGAAAATATTTTTTTTTTTGGTATGGAGTGTACATTGGGGGTTACAGCACCCTTTAACTGTCAAGCCAGCCAGCCCTTTACTTATGACACAGGCGCACGCTTGGCACTACTTTGTTGATGCACGTGCGGCTATTGCGCACACAATTCACAAACACAGAAAATATTTTTTTGGGGGTTTGGAGTTTACTTTGGGGGTTACAGCACCCTTTAACAGTCAAGCCAGCTGGCCCTTTACTTATGACACAGGCGCACGCTTGGCACTACTTTGTTGATGCATGTGCGGCTACTGCGCACACAATTCACAAACACAGAAAATATATATTTTTTTGGTTTGGAGTTTACTTTGGGGGTTACAGCACCCTTTAATGGTCAAGCCAGCTGGCCCTTTACTTATGACACTGGCGCACGCTTGGCACTACTTTGTTGATGCGTGTGCGGCTACTGCGCACACAATTCACAAACACAGAAGATATTTTTTTTTTGGTTTGGACTGGAGTGTACTTTGGGGGTTTCAGCACCCTTTAATGGTCAAGCCAGCCAGCCCTTTACTTATGACAAGGGCGCACGCTTGGCACTACTTTGTTGATGCACGTGCGGCTACAGCGCACACAATTCACAAACACAGAAAAAATATTTTGTTATTTGGTTTGGAGTGTACTTTGGGGGTTACAGCACCCTTTAACGGTCAAGCCAGCCGGCCCTTTACTTATGACACAGGCGCACGCTTGGCACTACTTTGATGATGCACGTGCGGCTACTGCGCACACAATTCACAAACACAGAAAATATTTTTTTTTTGGTTTGGAGTGTACTTTGGGAGTTACAGCACACTTTAACGGTCAAGCCAGCCGGCCCTTTACTTATAACACAGGCGCACGCTTGGCACTTCTTTGTTGATGCATGTGCAGCTACTGCGCACACAATTCACAAACACAGAAAATATATATTTTTTTGGTTTGGAGTTTACTTTGGGGGTTACAGCACCCTTTAACGGTCAAGCCAGCAGGCCCTTTACTTATAACACAGGCGCACGCTTGGCACTTCTTTGTTGATGCATGTGCAGCTACTGCGCACACAATTCACAAACTCAGAAAATATTTATTTTTTTGGTTTGGAGTGTACTTTGGGGGTTACAGCACCCTTTAACGGTCAAGCCAGCAGGCCCTTTACTTATGACACAGGCGCACGCTTGGCACTACTTTGTTGATGCACGTGCGGCCACTGCGCACACAATTCACAAACACAGAAAAAATATTTTGTTATTTGGTTTGGAGCGTACTTTGGGGGTTACAGCACCCTTTAACGGTAAAGCCAGCCGGCCCTTTACTTATGACACAGGCGCACGCTTGGCACTACTTTGCTGATGCATGTGCGGCTACTGCGCACACAATTCACAAACACAGAAAATATATATTTTTTTGGTTTGGAGTTTACTTTGGGGGTTACAGCACCCTTTAACGGTCAAGCCAGCTGGCCCTTTACTTATGACACAGGCGCACGCTTGGCACTACTTTGTTGATGTATGTGCGGCTACTGCGCACACAATTCACAAACACAGAAGATATTTTTTTTTTTGGTTTAGACTGGAGTGTACTTTGGGGGTTACAGCACCCTTTAACGGTCAAGCCAGCCAGCCCTTTACTTATGACACAGGCGCACGCTTGGCACTACTTTGTTGATGCACGTGCTGCTACAGCGCACACAATTCACAAACACAGAAAAAATATTTTGTTATTTGGTTTGGAGTGTACTTTGGGGGTTACAGCACCCTTTAACGGTCAAGCCAGCCGGCCCTTTACTTATGACACAGGCGCACGCTTGGCACTACTTTGATGATGCACGTGCGGCTAATTCGCACACAATTCACAAACACAGAAAATATTTTTTTTTTGGTTTGGAGTGTACTTTGGGGGTTACAGCACCCTTTAACGGTCAAGCCAGCCGGCCCTTTACTTATGACACAGGCGCACGCTTGGCACTTCTTTGTTGATGCATGTGCGGCTACTGCGCACACAATTCACAAACACAGAAAATATATATTTATTTGGTTTGGAGTTTACTTTGGGGGTTACAGCACCCTTTAACGGTCAAGCCAGCTGGCCCTTTTCTTATGACACAGGCGCACGCTTGGCACTACTTTGTTGATGCGCGTGCGGCTACTGCGCACACAATTCACAAACACAGAAGATATTTTTTTTTTTGGTTTGGACTGGAGAGTACTTTGGGGGTTACAGCACCCTTTAACGGTCAAGACAGCCAGCCCTTTACTTATAACACAGGCGCACGCTTGGCACTACTTTGTTGATGCACGTGCGGCTACTGCGCACACAATTCACAAACACAGAAATAATATTTTGTTATTTTGGAGTTTACTTTGGGGGTTACAGCACCCTTTAACGGTCAAGCCAGCTGGCCCTTTTCTTATGACACAGGCGCACGCTTGGCACTACTTTGTTGATGCGCGTGCGGCTACTGCGCACACAATTCACAAACACAGAAGATATTTTTTTTGGGGGTTTGGAGTGTACTTTGGGGGTTACAGCACCCTTTAATGGTCAAGCAAGCCGGCCCTTTACTTATGACACAGTCGCACGCTTGGCACTACTTTGTTGATGCACGTGCGGCTACTGCGCACACAATTCACAAACACAGAAAAAATATTTTGTTATTTGGTTTGGAGTGTACGTTGGGGGTTACAGCACCCTTTAACGGTCAAGCCAGCTGGCCCTTTTCTTATGACACAGGCTCACGCTTGGCACTACTTTTTTGATGTACTTGCGGCTACTGCGCACACAATTCACAAACACAGAAAAAATATTTTGTTATTTGGTTTGGAGTGTACTTTGGGGGTTACAGCACCCTTTAATGGTCAAGCCAGCTGGCCCTTTACTTATGACACAGGCACACGCTTGGCACTACTTTGTTGATGCATGTGCGGCTACTGCGCACAAAATTCACAAACACAGAAAAAATATTTTGTTATTTGGTTTGGAGTGTTCTTTGGGGGTTACAGCACCCTTTAACGGACAAGCCAGCCGGCCCTTTAATTATGACACAGGCGCACGCTTGGCACTACTTTGTTGATGCACGTGCTGCTACTGCGCACGCAATTCACAAACACAGAAAATATTTCTTTTTTTGGTTTGGACAGGAGTGTACTTTGGGGGTTACAGCACCCTTTAAAGGTCAAGCCAGCCAGCCCTTTACTTATGACACAGGCGCACGCTTGGCACTACTTTGTTGATGCGCGTGCGGCTACTGCGCACACAATTCACAAACACAGAAGATATTTTTTTTTTTGGTTTGGACTGGAGAGTACTTTGGGGGTTACAGCACCCTTTAACGGTCAAGACAGCCAGCCCTTTACTTATAACACAGGCGCACGCTTGGCACTACTTTGTTGATGCACGTGCGGCTACTGCGCACACAATTCACAAACACAGAAATAATATTTTGTTATTTTGGAGTTTACTTTGGGGGTTACAGCACCCTTTAACGGTCAAGCCAGCTGGCCCTTTTCTTAAGACACAGGCGCACGCTTGGCACTACTTTGTTGATGCGCGTGCGGCTACTGCGCACACAATTCACAAACACAGAAGATATTTTTTTTGGGGGTTTGGAGTGTACTTTGGGGGTTACAGCACCCTTTAATGGTCAAGCAAGCCGGCCCTTTACTTATGACACAGGCGCACGCTTGGCACTACTTTGTTGATGCACGTGCGGCTACTGCGCACACAATTCACAAACACAGAAAAAATATTTTGTTATTTGGTTTGGAGTGTACGTTGGGGGTTACAGCACCCTTTAACGGTCAAGCCAGCTGGCCCTTTTCTTATGACACAGGCGCATGCTTGGCACTACTTTTTTGATGTACTTGCGGCTACTGCGCACACAATTCACAAACACAGAAAAAATATTTTGTTATTTGGTTTGGAGTGTACTTTGGGGGTTACAGCACCCTTTAATGGTCAAGCCAGCTGGCCCTTTACTTATGACACAGGCACACGCTTGGCACTACTTTGTTGATGCATGTGCGGCTACTGCGCACACAATTCACAAACACAGAAAAAATATTTTGTTATTTGGTTTGGAGTGTATTTTGGGGGTTTCAGCACCCTTTAACGGTTAAGCCAGCCGGCCCTTTACTTATGACACAGGCGCACGCTTGGCACTACTTTGTTGATGCACGTGCGGCTACTGCGCACACAATTCACAAACACAGGAAAAATATTTTGTTATTTGGTTTGTTGTGTACTTTGGGGGTTACAGCACCCTTTAACGGTCAAGCCAGCCGGCCCTTTACTTATGACACAGGCGCACACTTGGCACTACTTTGTTGATGCACGTGCGGCTACTGCGCACACAATTCACAAACTCAGAAAATATTTTTTTTTTTGGTTTGGAGTGTACTTTGGGGGTTACAGCACCCTTTAACGGTCAAGCCTGCTGGCCCTTTACTTATGACACAGGCGCACGCTTGGCACTATTTTGTTGATGCACGTGCGGCTACTGCGCACACAATTCACAAACACAGAAAAAATATTTTTTTTTTTGGTTTGGAGTGTACTTTGGGGGTTACAGCACCCTTTAACGGTCAAGCCAGCCGGCCCTTTACTTATGACACAGACGCACGCTTGGCACTACTTTGTTGATGCATGTGCGGCTACTGCGCACACAATTCACAAACACAGAAAATATATATTTTTTTGGTTTGGAGTTTACTTTGGGGGTTACAGCACCCTTTAACGGACAAGCCAGCTGGACCTTTTCTTATGACACAGGCGCACGCTTGGCACTACTTTGTTGATGCACGTGCGGCTACTGCGCACACAATTCACAAACACAGAAGATATTTTTTTTTTTCGTTTGGACTGGAGTGTACTTTGGGGGTTACAGCACCCTTTAACGGTCAAGACAGCCAGCCCTTTACTTATGACACAGGTGCACGCTTGGCACTACTTTGTTGATGCACGTGCGACTACTGCGCACACAATTCACAAACACAGAAAAAATATTTTGTTATTTGGTTTGTAGTGTACTTTGGGGGTTACAGCACCTGTTAACAGTCAAGCCAGCCGGCCCTTTACTTATGACACAGGCACACGCTTGGCACTACTTTGATGATGCACGTGCGGCTACTGCGCACACAATTCACAAACACAGAAAATATATATTTTTTTGGTTTGGAGTGTACGTTGGGGGTTACAGCACCCTTTAACGGTCAAGCCAGCCGGCCCTTTACTTATTACACAGGCGCACGCTTGGCACTACTTTGTTGATGCACGTGCGGCTACTGCGCACACAATTCACAAACACAGAAAAAATATTTTGTTATTTGGTTTGGAGTGTACGTTGGGGGTTACAGCACCCTTTAACAGTCAAGCCAGCCGACCCTTTTCTTATGACACAGGCGCACGCTTGGCACTACTTTTTTGATGTACTTGCGGCTACTGCGCACATAATTCACAAACAAAGAAAAAATATTTCGTTATTTGGTTTGAAGTATACTTTGGGGGTTCCAGCACCCTTTAACGGTCAAGCCAGCCGGCCCTTTACTTATGACACAGGCGCACGCTTGGCACTACTTTGTTGATGCATGTGCGGCTACTGCGCACAAAATTCACAAACACAGAAAAAATATTTTGTTATTTGGTTTGGAGTGTTCTTTGGGGGTTACAGCACCCTTTAACGGACAAGCCAGCCGGCCCTTTAATTATGACACAGGCGCACGCTTGGCACTACTTTGTTGATGCACGTGCTGCTACTGCGCACGCAATTCACAAACACAGAAAATATTTTTTTTGGGGTTTCGAGTGTACTTTGGGGGTTACAGCACCCTTTAACGATCAAGCCAGCCGGCCCTTTACTTATGATACAGGCGCACGCTTGGCACTACATTGATGATGCACGTGCGGCTACTGCGCACACAATTCACAAACACAGAAAATATATTTTTTTTGGTTTGAAGTGTACATTGGGGGTTACAGTACCCTTTAATGGTCAAGCCAGCCGGCCCTTTACTTATCACACAGGCGCACGCTTGGCACTACTTTGTTGATGCGCGTGCAGCTACTGCGCACACAATTCACAAACACAGAAAATATTTTTTTTTGGTTTGGAGTGTACTTTGGGGGTTACAGCACCCTTTAACAGTCAAGCCAGCCGGCCCTTTACTTATGATACAGACGCACGCTTGGCACTACTTTGTTGATGCATGTGCGGCTACTGCGCACACAATTGACAAACACAGAAAATATATATTTTTTTGGTTTGGAGTTTACTTTGGGGGTTTCAGCACCCTTTAACGGACAAGCCAGCTGGACCTTTTCTTATGACACAGGCGCACGCTTGGCACTACTTTGTTGATGCACGTGCGGCTACTGCGCACACAATTCACAAACACAGAAGATATTTTTTTTTTGGTTTGGACAGGAGTGTACTTTGGGGGTTACAGCACCCTATAATGGTCAAGACAGCCAGCCCTTTACTTATGACACAGGTGCACGCTTGGCACTACTTTGTTGATGCACGTGCGACTACTGCGCACACAATTCACAAACACAGAAAAAATATTTTGTTATTTGGTTTGGAGTGTACTTTCGGGGTTACAGCACCTGTTAACGGTCAAGCCAGCCGGCCCTTTACTTATGACACAGGCACACGCTTGGCACTACTTTGATGATGCACGTGCGGCTACTGCGCACACAATTCACAAACACAGAAAAAATATTTTGTTATTTGGTTTGGAGTGTACGTTGGGGGTTACAGCACCCTTTAACAGTCAAGCCAGCCGACCCTTTTCTTATGACACAGGCGCACGCTTGGCACTACTTTTTTGATGTACTTGCGGCTACTGCGCACATAATTCACAAACAAAGAAAAAATATTTTGTTATTTGGTTTGGAGTGTACTTTGGGGGTTACAGCACCCTTTAACGGTCAAGCCAGCCCTTTACTTATGACACAGGCGCACGCTTGGCACTACTTTGTTGATGCATGTGCGGCTACTGCGCACAAAATTCACAAACACAGAAAAAATATTTTGTTATTTGGTTTGGAGTGTACTTTGGGGGTTACAGCACCCTTTAATGGTCAAGCCAGCCGGCCCTTTAATTATGACACAGGCGCACGCTTGGCACTACTTTGTTGATGCACGTGCTGCTACTGCGCACGCAATTCACAAACACAGAAAATATTTTTTTTTTTGGTTTGGACAGGAGTGTACTTTGGGGGTTACAGCACCCTTTAACGGTCAAGCCAGCCAGCCCTTTACTTATGACACAGGCGCACGCTTGGCACTACTTTGATGATGCACGTGCGGCTACTGCGCACACAATTCACAAACACAGAAAATATTTTTTTGGGGGTTTTGAGTGTATTTTTGGGGTTACAGCACCCTTTAACAATCAAGCCAGCCGGCCCTTTACTTATGATACAGGCGCACGCTTGGCACTACTTTGATGATGCACGTGCGGCTACTGCGCACACAATTCACAAACACAGAAAATATATTTTTTTTGGTTTGAAGTGTACTTTGGGGGTTACAGCACCCTTTATCGGTCAAGCGAGCCGGCCCTTTACTTATCACACAGGCGCACGCTTGGCACTACTTTGTTGATGCACATGCGGCTACTGCGCACACAATTCACAAACACAGAAAAAATATTTTGTTATTTGGTTTGGAGTGTACTTTGGGGGTTACAGCACCCTTTAACGGTCAAGCCAGCTGACCCGTTACTTATGACACAGGCGCAAGCTTGGCACTACTTTGTTGATGCACGTGCGGCTACTGCGCACACAATTCACAAACACAGAAAAAAAATTTCTTTTGGTTTGGACTGGAGTGTACTTTGGGGGTTACAGCACCCTTTAATGGTCAAGCCAGCCGGCCCTTTACTTATGACACAGGCGCACGCTTTGCACTACTTTGTTGATGCACGTTCGGCTACTGCGCACACAATTCACAAACACAGAAAATATTTTTTGGGGGGTTTGGAGTTTACTTTGGGGGTTACAGCACCCTTTAACGGTCAAGCCAGCTGGCCCTTTACTTATGACACAGGCGCACGCTTGGCACTACTTTGTTGGTGCACGTGCGGCTACTGCGCACACAATTCACAAACACAGAAAAAATTTTTTTTTTGGTTTGGACTGGAGTGTACTTTGGGGGTTACAGCACCCTTTAACGGTCAAGCCAGCCAGCCCTTTACTTATGACACAGGCGCACGCTTGGCACTACTTTGTTGATGCACGTGGTGCTACTGCGCACACAATTCACAAACACAGAAAAAATATTTTGTTGTTTGGTTTGGAGTGTACTTTGGGGGTTACAGCACCCTTTAACGGTCAAGCCAGCCGGCCCTTTACTTATGACACAGGCGCACGCTTGGCACTACTTTGTTGATGTATGTTGCGGCTACTGCGCACACAATTCACAAACACAGAAAATATTTTTTTGGGGGGTGTGGAGTGTACTTTGGGGGATACAGCACCCTTTAATGGTCAAGCCAGCCGGCCCTTTACTTATGACACAGGTGCACGCTTGGCACTACTTTGATGATGCACGTGCGGCTACTGCGCACACAATTCACAAACACAGAAAATATATATATTTTTTTGGTTTGGAGTGTACTTTGGGGGTTACAGCACCCTTTAATGGTCAAGCCAGCCGGCTCTTTACTTATGACACAGGCGCACGCTTGGCACTACTTTGTTGATGCACGTGCGGCTACTGCGCACACAATTCACAAACACAGAAAATATATATATTTTTTTGGTTTGGAGTGTACTTTGGGGGTTACAGCACCCTTTAACGGTCAAGCCAGCCGGCTCTTTACTTAAGACACAGGCGCACGCTTGGCACTACTTTGTTGATGCACGTGCAGCTACTGCGCACACAATTCACAAACACAGAAAAAATATTTTGTTAATTGGTTTGGAGTGTACTTTGGGGGTTACAGCACCCTTTAACGGTAAAGCCAGCCGGCCCTTTTCTTATGACACAGGCGCACGCTTGGCACTACTTTGTTGATGCACGTGCTGCTACTGCGCACACAATTCACAAACACAGGAAAAATATTTTGTTATTTGGTTTGGAGTGTACTTTGGGGGTTACAGCACCCTTTAACGGTCAAGCCAGCCGGCCCTTTACTTATGACACAGGCGCACGCTTGGCACTACTTTGTTGATGCACGTGGTGCTACTGCGCACACAATTCACAAACACAGAAAAAATATTTTGTTGTTTGGTTTGGAGTGTACTTTGGGGGTTACAGCACCCTTTAACGGTCAAGCCAGCCGGCCCTTTACTTATGACACAGGCACACGCTTGGCACTACTTTGTTGATGTATGTTGCGGCTACTGCGCACACAATTCACAAACACAGAAAATATATATTTTTTTGGTTTGGAGTTTACTTTGGGGGTTACAGCACCCTTTAATGGTCAAGCCAGCGGCCCTTTACTTATGACACAGGCGCACGCTTGGCACTACTTTGCTGATGCGCGTGCAGCTACTGCGCACACAATTCAAAAACACAGAAAATATTTTTTTTTTGGTTTGGAGTGTACTTTGGGGGTTACAGCACCCTTTAACGGTCAAGCCAGCTGGCCCTTTAATTATGACACAGACGCATGCTTGGCACTACTTTGTTGATGCATGTGCGGCTATTCCGCACACAATTCACAAACACAGAAAATATATATTTTTTTGGTTTGGAGTTTACTTTGGAGGTTACAGCACCCTTTAACGGACAAGCCAGCTGGACCTTTTCTTATGACACAGGCGCACGCTTGGCACTACTTTGTTGATGCACGTGCGGCTACTGCGCACACAATTCACAAACACAGAAAAAATATTTTGTTATTTGGTTTGGAGTGTACGTTGGGGGTTACAGCACCCTTTAACAGTCAAGCCAGCCGACCCTTTTCTTATGACACAGGCGCACGCTTGGCACTACTTTTTTGATGTACTTGCGGCTACTGCGCACATAATTCACAAACAAAGAAAAAATATTTTGTTATTTGGTTTGGAGTGTACTTTGGGGGTTACAGCACCATTTAACGGTCAAGCCAGCCGGCCCTTTACTTATGACACAGGCGCACGCTTGGCACTACTTTGTTGATGCATGTGCGGCTACTGCGCACAAAATTCACAAACACAGAAAAAATATTTTGTTATTTGGTTTGGAGTGTACTTTGGGGGTTACAGCACCCTTTAACGGTCAAGCCAGCCGGCCCTTTAATTATGACACAGGCGCACGCTTGGCACTACTTTGTTGATGCACGTGCTGCTACTGCGCACGCAATTCACAAACACAGAAAATATTTTTTTTTTTGGTTTGGACATGAGTGTACTTTGGGGGTTACAGCACCCTTTAACGGTCAAGCCAGCCAGCCCTTTACTTATGACACAGGCGCACGCTTGGCACTACTTTGTTGATGCACGTGCGGCTACTGCGCACACAATTCACAAACACAGAAAATATTTTTTTGGGGGTTTGGAGTTTACTGTGGGGGTTACAGCACCCTTTAACGGTCAAGCAAGCTGGCCCTTTACTTATGACACAGGCGCACGCTTGGCACTACTTTGTTGGTGCACGTGCGGCTACTGCGCACACAATTCACAAACACAGAAAAAAAAATTTTTTGGTTTGGACTGGAGTGTACTTTGGGGGTTACAGCACCCTTTAACGGTCAAGCCAGCCAGCCCTTTACTTATGACACAGGCGCACGCTTGGCACTACTTTGTTGATGCATGTGCGGCTACTGCGCACACAATTCACAAACACAGAAAATATTTTTTTGGGGGGTGTGGAGTGTACTTTGGGGGATACAGCACCCTTTAACGGTCAAGCCAGCTGGCCCTTTACTTATGACACAGGTGCACGCTTGGCACTACTTTGATGATGCACGTGCGGCTACTGCGCACACAATTCACAAACACAGAAAATATATATATTTTTTTGGTTTGGAGTGTATTTTGGGGGTTACAGCACCCTTTAACGGTCAAGCCAGCCAGCTCTTTACTTATGACACAGGCGCACGCTTGGCACTACTTTGTTGATGCACGTGCGGCTACTGCGCACACCATTCACAAACACAGAAAAAATATTTTGTTAATTGGTTTGGAGTGTACTTTGGGGGTTACAGCACCCTATAACGGTAAAGCCAGCCGGCCCTTTACTTATGACACAGGCGCACGCTTGGCACTACTTTGTTGATGCACGTGCGGCTACTGCGCACACAATTCACAAACACAGGAAAAATATTTTGTTATTTGGTTTGGAGTGTACTTTGGGGGTTACAGCACCTTTTAACGGTCAAGCCAGCCGGCCCTTTACTTATGACACAGGCGCACGCTTGGCACTACTTTGTTGATGCACGTGGTGCTACTGCGCACACAATTCAAAAACACAGAAAATATATATTTTTTTGGTTTGGAGTTTACTTTGGGGGTTACAGCACCCTTTAATGGTCAAGCCAGCTGGCCCTTTACTTATGACACAGGCGCACGCTTGGCACTACTTTGTTGATGCACGTGCGGCTACTGCACACACAATTCACAAACACAGAAAATATTTTTTTTTTGGTTTAGACTGTACTGTACTTTGGGGGTTACAGCACCCTTTAAAGATCAAGCCAGCTGGCCCTTTACTTATGACACAGGCGCACGCTTGGCACTGCTTTGTTGATGCATGTGCGGCTACTGCGCACACAATTCACAAACACAAAAAAAATATATATTTTTTTGGTTTGGAGTTTACTTTGGGGGTTACAGCACCCTTTAACGGTCAAGCCAGCTGGCCCTTTTCTTATGACACAGGCGCACGCTTGGCACTACTTTGTTGATGCGCGTGCGGCTACTGCGCACACAATTCACAAACACAGAAAAAATATTTTGTTATTTGGTTTGGAGAGTACTTTGGGGGTTACAGCACCCTTTAACGGTCAAGCCAGCCGGCCCTTTACTTATGACACAGGCGCACGCTTGGCACTACTTTGATGATGCACGTGCGGCTATTGAGCACACAATTCACAAACACAGAAAATATTTTTTTTTGGGGTTTGGAGTGTACTTTGGGGGTTACAGCACCCTTTAACGGTTAAGCCAGCCGGCCCTTTTCTTATGACACAGGCACACGCCTGGCACTACTTTGTTGATGCACGTGCGGCTACTGCGCACACAATTCACAAACACAGAAAAAATATTTTGTTCTTTGGTTTGAAGTGTACATTGGGGGTTACAGCACCCTTTAACAGTCAAGCCAGTTGGCCCTTTTCTTATGACATAGGCGCACGCTTGGCACTACTTTTTTGATGTACTTGCGGCTACTGCGCACACAATTCACAAACACAGAAAAAATATTTTGATGTTTGGTTTGGAGTGTATTTTGGGGGTTACAGCACCCTTTAACGGTCAAGCCAGCCGGCCCTTTACTCATGACACAGGCGCACGCTTGGCACTACTTTGTTGATGCACGTGCGGCTACTGCGCACACAATTCACAAACACAGAAAATATATATTTTTTTGGTTTGGAGTTTACTTTGGGGGTTACAGCACCCTTTAATTGTCAAGCCAGCCGGCCCTTTACTTATGACACAGGCGCACGCTTGGCACTACTTTGTTGATGCACGTGCTGCTACTGCGCACACAATTCACAAACACAGAAAAAATATTTTGTTATTTGGTTTGGAGTGTACGTTGGGGGTTACAGCACCCTTTAACGGTCAAGCCAGCTGGCCCTTTTCTTATGACACAGGCGCACGCTTGGCACTACTTTTTTGATGTACTTGCGGCTACTGCGCACACAAGTCACAAACACAGAAAAAATATTTTGTTATTTGGTTTGGAGTGTACTTTGGGGGTTACAGCACCCTTTAATGGTCAAGCCAGCTGGCAATTTACTTATGACACAGGCACACGCTTGGCACTACTTTGTTGATGCATGTGCGGCTACTGCGCACACAATTCACAAACACAGAAAAAATATTTTGTTATTTGGTTTGGAGTGTATTTTGGGGGTTTCAGCACCCTTTAACGGATAAGCCAGCCGGCCCTTTACTTATGACACAGGCGCACGCTTGGCACTACTTTGTTGATGCACGTGCGGCTACTGCGCACACAATTCACAAACACAGGAAAAATATTTTGTTATTTGGTTTGGTGTGTACTTTGGGGGTTACAGCACCCTTTAACGGTCAAGCCAGCCGGCCCTTTACTTATGACACAGGCGCACGCTTGGCACTACTTTGTTGATGCACGTGCGGCTACTGCGCACACAATTCACAAACTCAGAAAATATTTTTTTTTTGGTTTGGAGTGTACTTTGGGGGTTACAGCACCCTTTAACGGTCAAGCCTGCTGGCCCTTTACTTATGACACAGGCGCACGCTTGGCACTATTTTGTTGATGCACGTGCGGCTACTGCGCACACAATTCACAAACACAGAAAAAATATTTTTTTTTTTGGTTTGGAGTGTACTTTGGGGGTTACAGCACCCTTTAACGGTCAAGCCAGCCGGCCCTTTACTTATGACACAGATGCACGCTTGGCACTACTTTGTTGATGCATGTGCGGCTACTGCGCACACAATTCACAAACACAGAAAATATATATTTTTTTGGTTTGGAGTTTACTTTGGGGGTTACAGCACCCTTTAACGGACAAGCCAGCTGGACCTTTTCTTATGACACAGGCGCACGCTTGGCACTACTTTGTTGATGCACGTGCTGCTACTGCGCACACAATTCACAAACACAGAAGATATTTTTTTTTTTCGTTTGGACTGGAGTGTACTTTGGGGGTTACAGCACCCTTTAACGGTCAAGACAGCCAGCCCTTTACTTATGACACAGGTGCACGCTTGGCACTACTTTGTTGATGCACGTGCGATTACTGCGCACACAATTCACAAACACAGAAAAAATATTTTGTTATTTGGTTTGTAGTGTACTTTGGGGGTTACAGCACCTGTTAACAGTCAAGCCAGCCGGCCCTTTACTTATGACACAGGCACACGCTTGGCACTACTTTGATGATGCACGTGCGGCTACTGCGCACACAATTCACAAACACAGAAAATATATATTTTTTTGGTTTGGAGTTTACTTTGGGGGTTACAGCACCCTTTAATTGTCAAGCCAGCCGGCCCTTTACTTATGACACAGGCGCACGCTTGGCACTACTTTGTTGATGCACGTGCTGCTACTGCGCACACAATTCACAAACACAGAAAAAATATTTTGTTATTTGGTTTGGAGTGTACGTTGGGGGTTACAGCACCCTTTAACGGTCAAGCCAGCTGGCCCTTTTCTTATGACACAGGCGCACGCTTGGCACTACTTTTTTGATGTACTTGCGGCTACTGCGCACACAAGTCACAAACACAGAAAAAATATTTTGTTATTTGGTTTGGAGTGTACTTTGGGGGTTACAGCACCCTTTAATGGTCAAGCCAGCTGGCAATTTACTTATGACACAGGCACACGCTTGGCACTACTTTGTTGATGCATGTGCGGCTACTGCGCACACAATTCACAAACACAGAAAAAATATTTTGTTATTTGGTTTGGAGTGTATTTTGGGGGTTTCAGCACCCTTTAACGGATAAGCCAGCCGGCCCTTTACTTATGACACAGGCGCACGCTTGGCACTACTTTGTTGATGCACGTGCGGCTACTGCGCACACAATTCACAAACACAGGAAAAATATTTTGTTATTTGGTTTGGTGTGTACTTTGGGGGTTACAGCACCCTTTAACGGTCAAGCCAGCCGGCCCTTTACTTATGACACAGGCGCACGCTTGGCACTACTTTGTTGATGCACGTGCGGCTACTGCGCACACAATTCACAAACTCAGAAAATATTTTTTTTTTGGTTTGGAGTGTACTTTGGGGGTTACAGCACCCTTTAACGGTCAAGCCTGCTGGCCCTTTACTTATGACACAGGCGCACGCTTGGCACTATTTTGTTGATGCACGTGCGGCTACTGCGCACACAATTCACAAACACAGAAAAAATATTTTTTTTTTTGGTTTGGAGTGTACTTTGGGGGTTACAGCACCCTTTAACGGTCAAGCCAGCCGGCCCTTTACTTATGACACAGATGCACGCTTGGCACTACTTTGTTGATGCATGTGCGGCTACTGCGCACACAATTCACAAACACAGAAAATATATATTTTTTTGGTTTGGAGTTTACTTTGGGGGTTACAGCACCCTTTAACGGACAAGCCAGCTGGACCTTTTCTTATGACACAGGCGCACGCTTGGCACTACTTTGTTGATGCACGTGCTGCTACTGCGCACACAATTCACAAACACAGAAGATATTTTTTTTTTTCGTTTGGACTGGAGTGTACTTTGGGGGTTACAGCACCCTTTAACGGTCAAGACAGCCAGCCCTTTACTTATGACACAGGTGCACGCTTGGCACTACTTTGTTGATGCACGTGCGATTACTGCGCACACAATTCACAAACACAGAAAAAATATTTTGTTATTTGGTTTGTAGTGTACTTTGGGGGTTACAGCACCTGTTAACAGTCAAGCCAGCCGGCCCTTTACTTATGACACAGGCACACGCTTGGCACTACTTTGATGATGCACGTGCGGCTACTGCGCACACAATTCACAAACACAGAAAATATATATTTTTTTGGTTTGGAGTGTACGTTGGGGGTTACAGCACCCTTTAACGGTCAAGCCAGCCAGCCCTTTACTTATGACACAGGCGCACGCTTGGCACTACTTTGTTGATGCACGTGCTGCTACTGCGCACACAATTCACAAACACAGGAAAAATATTTTGTTATTTGGTTTGGAGTGTACTTTGGGGGTTACAGCACCCTTTAACGGTCAAGCCAGCCGGCCCTTTACTTATGACACAGGCGCACGCTTGGCACTACTTTGTTGATGCACGTGGTGCTACTGCGCACACAATTCACAAACACAGAAAAAATATTTTGTTGTTTGGTTTGGAGTGTACTTTGGGGGTTACAGCACCCTTTAACGGTCAAGCCAGCCGGCCCTTTACTTATGACACAGGCGCACGCTTGGCACTACTTTGTTGATGTATGTTGCGGCTACTGCGCACACAATTCACAAACACAGAAAATATATATTTTTTTGGTTTGGAGTTTACTTTGGGGGTTACAGCACCCTTTAATGGTCAAGCCAGCGGCCCTTTACTTATGACACAGGCGCACGCTTGGCACTACTTTGCTGATGCGCGTGCAGCTACTGCGCACACAATTCAAAAACACAGAAAATATTTTTTTTTTGGTTTGGAGTGTACTTTGGGGGTTACAGCACCCTTTAACGGTCAAGCCAGCTGGCCCTTTAATTATGACACAGATGCATGCTTGGCACTACTTTGTTGATGCATGTGCGGCTATTCCGCACACAATTCACAAACACAGAAAATATATATTTTTTTGGTTTGGAGTTTACTTTGGAGGTTACAGCACCCTTTAACGGACAAGCCAGCTGGACCTTTTCTTATGACACAGGCGCACGCTTGGCACTACTTTGTTGATGCACGTGCGGCTACTGCGCACACAATTCACAAACACAGAAAAAATATTTTGTTATTTGGTTTGGAGTGTACGTTGGGGGTTACAGCACCCTTTAACAGTCAAGCCAGCCGACCCTTTTCTTATGACACAGGCGCACGCTTGGCACTACTTTTTTGATGTACTTGCGGCTACTGCGCACATAATTCACAAACAAAGAAAAAATATTTTGTTATTTGGTTTGGAGTGTACTTTGGGGGTTACAGCACCCTTTAACGGTCAAGCCAGCCGGCCCTTTACTTATGACACAGGCGCACGCTTGGCACTACTTTGTTGATGCATGTGCGGCTACTGCGCACAAAATTCACAAACACAGAAAAAATATTTTGTTATTTGGTTTGGAGTGTACTTTGGGGGTTACAGCACCCTTTAACGGTCAAGCCAGCCGGCCCTTTAATTATGACACAGGCGCACGCTTGGCACTACTTTGTTGATGCACGTGCTGCTACTGCGCACGCAATTCACAAACACAGAAAATATTTTTTTTTTTGGTTTGGACATGAGTGTACTTTGGGGGTTACAGCACCCTTTAACGGTCAAGCCAGCCAGCCCTTTACTTATGACACAGGCGCACGCTTGGCACTACTTTGTTGATGCACGTGCGGCTACTGCGCACACAATTCACAAACACAGAAAATATTTTTTTGGGGGTTTGGAGTTTACTGTGGGGGTTACAGCACCCTTTAACGGTCAAGCAAGCTGGCCCTTTACTTATGACACAGGCGCACGCTTGGCACTACTTTGTTGGTGCACGTGCGGCTACTGCGCACACAATTCACAAACACAGAAAAAAAAATTTTTTGGTTTGGACTGGAGTGTACTTTGGGGGTTACAGCACCCTTTAACGGTCAAGCCAGCCAGCCCTTTACTTATGACACAGGCGCACGCTTGGCACTACTTTGTTGATGCATGTGCGGCTACTGCGCACACAATTCACAAACACAGAAAATATTTTTTTGGGGGGTGTGGAGTGTACTTTGGGGGATACAGCACCCTTTAACGGTCAAGCCAGCTGGCCCTTTACTTATGACACAGGTGCACGCTTGGCACTACTTTGATGATGCACGTGCGGCTACTGCGCACACAATTCACAAACACAGAAAATATATATATTTTTTTGGTTTGGAGTGTACTTTGGGGGTTACAGCACCCTTTAACGGTCAAGCCAGCCAGCTCTTTACTTATGACACAGGCGCACGCTTGGCACTACTTTGTTGATGCACGTGCGGCTACTGCGCACACCATTCACAAACACAGAAAAAATATTTTGTTAATTGGTTTGGAGTGTACTTTGGGGGTTACAGCACCCTATAACGGTAAAGCCAGCCGGCCCTTTACTTATGACACAGGCGCACGCTTGGCACTACTTTGTTGATGCACGTGCGGCTACTGCGCACACAATTCACAAACACAGGAAAAATATTTTGTTATTTGGTTTGGAGTGTACTTTGGGGGTTACAGCACCTTTTAACGGTCAAGCCAGCCGGCCCTTTACTTATGACACAGGCGCACGCTTGGCACTACTTTGTTGATGCACGTGGTGCTACTGCGCACACAATTCAAAAACACAGAAAATATATATTTTTTTGGTTTGGAGTTTACTTTGGGGGTTACAGCACCCTTTAATGGTCAAGCCAGCTGGCCCTTTACTTATGACACAGGCGCACGCTTGGCACTACTTTGTTGATGCACGTGCGGCTACTGCACACACAATTCACAAACACAGAAAATATTTTTTTTTGGTTTAGACTGTACTGTACTTTGGGGGTTACAGCACCCTTTAAAGATCAAGCCAGCTGGCCCTTTACTTATGACACAGGCGCACGCTTGGCACTGCTTTGTTGATGCATGTGCGGCTACTGCGCACACAATTCACAAACACAAAAAAAATATATATTTTTTTGGTTTGGAGTTTACTTTGGGGGTTACAGCACCCTTTAACGGTCAAGCCAGCTGGCCCTTTTCTTATGACACAGGCGCACGCTTGGCACTACTTTGTTGATGCGCGTGCGGCTACTGCGCACACAATTCACAAACACAGAAAAAATATTTTGTTATTTGGTTTGGAGAGTACTTTGGGGGTTACAGCACCCTTTAACGGTCAAGCCAGCCGGCCCTTTACTTATGACACAGGCGCACGCTTGGCACTACTTTGATGATGCACGTGCGGCTATTGAGCACACAATTCACAAACACAGAAAATATTTTTTTTTGGGGTTTGGAGTGTACTTTGGGGGTTACAGCACCCTTTAACGGTTAAGCCAGCCGGCCCTTTTCTTATGACACAGGCACACGCCTGGCACTACTTTGTTGATGCACGTGCGGCTACTGCGCACACAATTCACAAACACAGAAAAAATATTTTGTTCTTTGGTTTGAAGTGTACATTGGGGGTTACAGCACCCTTTAACAGTCAAGCCAGTTGGCCCTTTTCTTATGACATAGGCGCACGCTTGGCACTACTTTTTTGATGTACTTGCGGCTACTGCGCACACAATTCACAAACACAGAAAAAATATTTTGATGTTTGGTTTGGAGTGTATTTTGGGGGTTACAGCACCCTTTAACGGTCAAGCCAGCCGGCCCTTTACTCATGACACAGGCGCACGCTTGGCACTACTTTGTTGATGCACGTGCGGCTACTGCGCACACAATTCACAAACACAGAAAATATATATTTTTTTGGTTTGGAGTTTACTTTGGGGGTTACAGCACCCTTTAATGGTCAAGCCAGCCGGCCCTTTACTTATGACACAGGCGCACGCTTGGCACTACTTTGTTGATGCACGTGCTGCTACTGCGCACACAATTCACAAACACAGAAAAAATATTTTGTTATTTGGTTTGGAGTGTACGTTGGGGGTTACAGCACCCTTTAACGGTCAAGCCAGCTGGCCCTTCTCTTATGACACAGGCGCACGCTTGGCACTACTTTTTTGATGTACTTGCGGCTACTGCGCACACAATTCACAAACACAGAAAAAATATTTTGTTATTTGGTTTGGAGTGTACTTTGGGGGTTACAGCACCCTTTAATGGTCAAGCCAGCTGGCCCTTTACTTATGACACAGGCACACGCTTGGCACTACTTTGTTGATGCATGTGCGGCTACTGCGCACACAATTCACAAACACAGAAAAAATATTTTGTTATTTGGTTTGGAGTGTATTTTGGGGGTTTCAGCACCCTTTAACGGATAAGCCAGCCGGCCCTTTGCTTATGACACAGGCGCACGCTTGGCACTACTTTGTTGATGCACGTGCGGCTACTGCGCACACAATTCACAAACACAGGAAAAATATTTTGTTATTTGGTTTGGTGTGTACTTTGGGGGTTACAGCACCCTTTAACGGTCAAGCCAGCCGGCCCTTTACTTATGACACAGGCGCACGCTTGGCACTACTTTGTTGATGCACGTGCGGCTACTGCGCACACAATTCACAAACTCAGAAAATATTTTTTTTTTGGTTTGGAGTGTACTTTGGGGGTTACAGCACCCTTTAACGGTCAAGCCTGCTGGCCCTTTACTTATGACACAGGCGCACGCTTGGCACTATTTTGTTGATGCACGTGCGGCTACTGCGCACACAATTCACAAACACAGAAAAAATATTTTTTTTTTTGGTTTGGAGTGTACTTTGGGGGTTACAGCACCCTTTAACGGTCAAGCCAGCCGGCCCTTTACTTATGACACAGACGCACGCTTGGCACTACTTTGTTGATGCATGTGCGGCTACTGCGCACACAATTCACAAACACAGAAAATATATATTTTTTTGGTTTGGAGTTTACTTTGGGGGTTACAGCACCCTTTAACGGACAAGCCAGCTGGACCTTTTCTTATGACACAGGCGCACGCTTGGCACTACTTTGTTGATGCACGTGCTGCTACTGCGCACACAATTCACAAACACAGAAGATATTTTTTTTTTTCGTTTGGACTGGAGTGTACTTTGGGGGTTACAGCACCCTTTAACGGTCAAGACAGCCAGCCCTTTACTTATGACACAGGTGCACGCTTGGCACTACTTTGTTGATGCACGTGCGATTACTGCGCACACAATTCACAAACACAGAAAAAATATTTTGTTATTTGGTTTGTAGTGTACTTTGGGGGTTACAGCACCTGTTAACAGTCAAGCCAGCCGGCCCTTTACTTATGACACAGGCACACGCTTGGCACTACTTTGATGATGCACGTGCGGCTACTGCGCACACAATTCACAAACACAGAAAATATATATTTTTTTGGTTTGGAGTGTACGTTGGGGGTTACAGCACCCTTTAACGGTCAAGCCAGCCAGCCCTTTACTTATGACACAGGCGCACGCTTGGCACTACTTTTTTGATGTACTTGCGGCTACTGCGCACACAATTCACAAACACAGAAAAAATATTTTGTTATTTGGTTTGGAGTGTACTTTGGGGGTTACAGCACCCTTTAATGGTCAAGCCAGCTGGCCCTTTACTTATGACACAGGCACACGCTTGGCACTACTTTGTTGATGCATGTGCGGCTACTGCGCACACAATTCACAAACACAGAAAAAATATTTTGTTATTTGGTTTGGAGTGTATTTTGGGGGTTTCAGCACCCTTTAACGGTTAAGCCAGCCGGCCCTTTACTTATGACACAGGCGCACGCTTGGCACTACTTTGTTGATGCACGTGCGGCTACTGCGCACACAATTCACAAACACAGGAAAAATATTTTGTTATTTGGTTTGGTGTGTACTTTGGGGGTTACAGCACCCTTTAACGGTCAAGCCAGCAGGCCCTTTACTTATGACACAGGCGCACGCTTGGCACTACTTTGTTGATGCACGTGCGGCTACTGCGCACACAATTCACAAACTCAGAAAATATATTTTTTTTTGGTTTGGAGTGTACTTTGGGGGTTACAGCACCCTTTAACGGTCAAGCCTGCTGGCCCTTTACTTATGACACAGGCGCACGCTTGGCACTATTTTGTTGATGCACGTGCGGCTACTGCGCACACAATTCACAAACACAGAAAAAATATTTTTTTTTTTGGTTTGGAGTGTACTTTGGGGGTTACAGCACCCTTTAACGGTCAAGCCAGCCGGCCCTTTACTTATGACACAGACGCACGCTTGGCACTACTTTGTTGATGCATGTGCGGCTACTGCGCACACAATTCACAAACACAGAAAATATATATTTTTTTGGTTTGGAGTTTACTTTGGGGGTTACAGCACCCTTTAACGGACAAGCCAGCTGGACCTTTTCTTATGACACAGGCGCACGCTTGGCACTACTTTGTTGATGCACGTGCGGCTACTGCGCACACAATTCACAAACACAGAAAAAATATTTTGTTATTTGGTTTGGAGTGTACGTTGGGGGTTACAGCACCCTTTAACAGTCAAGCCAGCCGACCCTTTTCTTATGACACAGGCGCACGCTTGGCACTACTTTTTTGATGTACTTGCGGCTACTGCGCACACAATTCACAAACAAAGAAAAAATATTTTGTTATTTGGTTTGGAGTGTACTTTGGGGGTTACAGCACCCTTTAACGGTCAAGCCAGCCCTTTACTTATGACACAGGCGCACGCTTGGCACTACTTTGTTGATGCATGTGCGGCTACTGCGCACAAAATTCACAAACACAGAAAAAATATTTTGTTATTTGGTTTGGAGTGTACTTTGGGGGTTACAGCACCCTTTAACGGTCAAGCCAGCCGGCCCTTTAATTATGACACAGGCGCACGCTTGGCACTACTTTGTTGATGCACGTGCTGCTACTGCGCACGCAATTCACAAACACAGAAAATATTTTTTTTTTTGGTTTGGACAGGAGTGTACTTTGGGGGTTACAGCACCCTTTAACGGTCAAGCCAGCCAGCCCTTTACTTATGACACAGGCGCACGCTTTTCACTACTTTGATGATGCACGTGCGGCTACTGCGCACACAATTCACAAACACAGAAAATATTTTTTTGGGGGTTTTGAGTGTATTTTTGGGGTTACAGCACCCTTTAACGATCAAGCCAGCCGGCCCTTTACTTATGATACAGGCGCACGCTTGGCACTACTTTGATGATGCACGTGCGTCTACTGCGCACACAATTCACAAACACAGAAAATATATTTTTTTTGGTTTGAAGTGTACTTTGGGGGTTACAGCACCCTTTATCGGTCAAGCGAGCCGGCCCTTTACTTATCACACAGGCGCACGCTTGGCACTACTTTGTTGATGCACATGAGGCTACTGCGCACACAATTCACAAACACAGAAAAAATATTTTGTTATTTGGTTTGGAGTGTACTTTGGGGGTTACAGCACCCTTTAACGGTCAAGCCAGCTGACCCGTTACTTATGACACAGGCGCAAGCTTGGCACTACTTTGTTGATGCACGTGCGGCTACTGCGCACACAATTCACAAACACAGAAAAAAAATTTCTTTTGGTTTGGACTGGAGTGTACTTTGGGGGTTACAGCACCCTTTAATGGTCAAGCCAGCCGGCCCTTTACTTATGACACAGGCGCACGCTTTGCACTACTTTGTTGATGCACGTTCGGCTACTGCGCACACAATTCACAAACACAGAAAATATTTTTGGGGGGGTTTGGAGTTTACTTTGGGGGTTACAGCACCCTTTAACGGTCATGCCAGCTGGCCCTTTACTTATGACACAGGCGCACGCTTGGCACTACTTTGTTGGTGCACGTGCGGCTACTGCGCACACAATTCACAAACACAGAAAAAAATTTTTTTTTGGTTTGGACTGGAGTGTACTTTGGGGGTTACAGCACCCTTTAACGGTCAAGCCAGCCAGCCCTTTACTTATGACACAGGCGCACGCTTGGCACTACTTTGTTGATGCACGTGGTGCTACTGCGCACACAATTCACAAACACAGAAAAAATATTTTGTTGTTTGGTTTGGAGTGTACTTTGGGGGTTACAGCACCCTTTAACGGTCAAGCCAGCCGGCCCTTTACTTATGACACAGGCGCACGCTTGGCACTACTTTGTTGATGTATGTTGCGGCTACTGCGCACACAATTCACAAACACAGAAAATATTTTTTGGGGGGTGTGGAGTGTACTTTGGGGGATACAGCACCCTTTAATGGTCAAGCCAGCCGGCCCTTTACTTATGACACAGGTGCACGCTTGGCACTACTTTGATGATGCACGTGCGGCTACTGCGCACACAATTCACAAACACAGAAAATATATATTTTTTTTTGGTTTGGAGTGTACTTTGGGGGTTACAGCACCCTTTAATGGTCAAGCCAGCCGGCTCTTTACTTATGACACAGGCGCACGCTTGGCACTACTTTGTTGATGCACGTGCGGCTACTGCGCACACAATTCACAAACACAGAAAATATATATATTTTTTTGGTTTGGAGTGTACTTTGGGGGTTACAGCACCCTTTAACGGTCAAGCCAGCCGGCTCTTTACTTATGACACAGGCGCACGCTTGGCACTACTTTGTTGATGCACGTGCAGCTACTGCGCACACAATTCACAAACACAGAAAAAATATTTTGTTAATTGGTTTGGAGTGTACTTTGGGGGTTACAGCACCCTTTAACGGTAAAGCCAGCAGGCCCTTTACTTATGACACAGGCGCACGCTTGGCACTACTTTGTTGATGCACGTGCTGCTACTGCGCACACAATTCACAAACACAGGAAAAATATTTTGTTATTTGGTTTGGAGTGTACTTTGGGGGTTACAGCACCCTTTAACGGTCAAGCCAGCTGGCCCTTTACTTATGACACAGGCGCACGCTTGGCACTACTTTGTTGATGCACGTGGTGCTACTGCGCACACAATTCACAAACACAGAAAAAATATTTTGTTGTTTGGTTTGTAGTGTACTTTGGGGGTTACAGCACCCTTTAACGGTCAAGACAGCCGGCCCTTTACTTATGACACAGGCGCACGCTTGGCACTACTTTGTTGATGTATGTTGCGGCTACTGCGCACACAATTCACAAACACAGAAAATATATATTTTTTTGGTTTGGAGTTTACTTTGGGGGTTACAGCACCCTTTAATGGTCAAGCCAGCTGGCCCTTTACTTATGACACAGGCGCACGCTTGGCACTACTTTGCTGATGCGCGTGCAGCTACTGCGCACACAATTCAAAAACACAGAAAATATTTTTTTTTTGGTTTGGAGTGTACTTTGGGGGTTACAGCACCCTTTAACGGTCAAGCCAGCTGGCCCTTTAATTATGACACAGACGCATGCTTGGCACTACTTTGTTGATGCATGTGCGGCTACTGCGCACACAATTCACAAACACAGAAAATATATATTTTTTTGGTTTGGAGTTTACTTTGGAGGTTACAGCACCCTTTAACGGACAAGCCAGCTGGACCTTTTCTTATGACACAGGCGCACGCTTGGCACTACTTTGTTGATGCACGTGCGGCTACTGCGCACACAATTCACAAACACAGAAAAAATATTTTGTCATTTGGTTTGGAGTGTACGTTGGGGGTTACAGCACCCTTTAACAGTCAAGCCAGCCGACCCTTTTCTTATGACACAGGCGCACGCTTGGCACTACTTTTTTGATGTACTTGCAGCTACTGCGCACATAATTCACAAACAAAGAAAAAATATTTTGTTATTTGGTTTGGAGTGTACTTTGGGGGTTACAGCACCCTTTAACGGTCAAGCCAGCTGGCCCTTTACTTATGACACAGGCGCACGCTTGGCACTACTTTGTTGATGCATGTGCGGCTACTGCGCACAAAATTCACAAACACAGAAAAAATATTTTGTTATTTGGTTTGGAGTGTACTTTGGGGGTTACAGCACCCTTTAACCGTCAAGCCAGCCGGCCCTTTAATTATGACACAGGCGCACGCTTGGCACTACTTTGTTGATGCACGTGCTGCTACTGCGCACGCCATTCACAAACACAGAAAATATTTTTTTTTTTGGTTTGGACATGAGTGTACTTTGGGGGTTACAGCACCCTTTAACGGTCAAGCCAGCCAGCCCTTTACTTATGACACAGGCGCACGCTTGGCACTACTTTGTTGATGCACGTGCGGCTACTGCGCACACAATTCACAAACACAGAAAATATTTTTTTGGGGGTTTGGAGTTTACTGTGGGGGTTACAGCACCCTTTAACGGTCAAGCAAGCTGGCCCTTTACTTATGACACAGGCGCACGCTTGGCACTACTTTGTTGGTGCACGTGCGGCTACTGCGCACACAATTCACAAACACAGAAAAAAAAATTTTTTGGTTTGGACTGGAGTGTACTTTGGGGGTTACAGCACCCTTTAACGGTCAAGCCAGCCAGCCCTTTACTTATGACACAGGCGCACGCTTGGCACTACTTTGTTGATGCACGTGCGGCTACTGCGCACACAATTCACAAACACAGAAAATATTTTTTTTTGGGGGTGTGGAGTGTACTTTGGGGGATACAGCACCCTTTAACGGTCAAGCCAGCTGGCCCTTTACTTATGACACAGGTGCACGCTTGGCACTACTTTGATGATGCACGTGCGGCTACTGCGCACACAATTCACAAACACAGAAAAAATATTTTGTTATTTGGTTTGGAGTGTACTTTGGGGGTTACAGCACCCTTTAACGGTCAAGCCAGCTGGCCCTTTACTTATGACACAGGCGCAAGCTTGGCACTACTTTGTTGATGCACGTGCGGCTACTGCGCACACAATTCACAAACACAGAAAAAAAATTTCTTTTGGTTTGGACTGGAGTGTACTTTGGGGGTTACAGCACCCTTTAACGGTCAAGCCAGCCGGCCCTTTACTTATGACACAGGCGCACGCTTTGCACTACTTTGTTGATGCATGTGCGGCTACTGCGCACACAATTCACAAACACAGAAAATATTTTTTTTTTTGGTATGGAGTGTACTTTGGGGGTTACAGCACCCTTTAACTGTCAAGCCAGCCAGCCCTTTACTTATGACACAGGCGCACGCTTGGCACTACTTTGTTGATGCACGTGCGGCTACTGCGCACACAATTGACAAACACAGAAAAAAAAAATTTTTTGGTTTGGACTGGAGTGTACTTTAGGGGTTACAGCACCCTTTAACGGTCAAGCTAGCCAGCCCTTTACTTATGACACAGGCGCACGCTTGGCACTACTTTGTTGATGCACGTGCGGCTACTGCGCACACAAATCACAAACACAGAAAATATTTTTTTGGGGGGTTTGGAGTGTACTTTTGGGGATACAGCACCCTTTAACGGTCAAGCCAGCTGGCCCTTTACTTATGACACAGGTGCACGCTTGGCACCACTTTGATGATGCACGTGCGGCTACTGCGCACACAATTCACAAACACAGAAAATATATATATTTTTTTGGTTTGGAGTGTACTTTGGGGGATACAGCACCCTTTAACGGTCAAGCCAGCCGGCTCTTTACTTATGACACAGGCGCACGCTTGGCACTACTTTGTTGATGCACGTGCGGCTACTGCGCACACAATTCACAAACACAGAAAAAATATTTTGTTATTTGGTTTGCAGTGTACTTTGGGGGTTACAGCACCCTTTAATGGTCAAGCCAGCTGGCCCTTTACTTATGACACAGGCGCACGCTTGGCACTACTTTGTTGATGCACGTGCGGCTACTGCGCACACAATTCACAAACACAGAATAAATATTTTGTTAATTGGTTTGGAGTGTACGTTGGGGGTTACAGCACCCTTTAACGGTCAAGCCAGCTGGCCCTTTACTTATGACACAGGCGCACGCTTGGCACTACTTTGTTGATGCACGTGCGGCTACTGCGCACACAATTCACAAACACAGGAAAAATATTTTGTTATTTGGTTTGGAGTGTACTTTGGGGGATACAGCACCCTTTAACGGTCAAGCCCGCCGGCCCTTTACTTATGACACAGGCGCACGCTTGGCACTACTTTGATGATGCACGTGCGGCTACTGCGCACACAATTCACAAACACAGAAAATATTTTTTTTTTGGTTTGGAGTGTACTTTTGGGGTTACAGCACCCTTTAACGGTCAAGCCATCCGGCCCTTTACTTATGACACAGGCGCACGCTTGGCACTGCTTTGTTGATGCATGAGAGGCTACTGCGCACACAATTCACAAACACAGAAAATATATATTTTTTTGGTTTGGAGTTTACTTTGGGGGTTACAGCACCCTTTAACGGTCAAGCCAGCTGACCCTTTTCTTATGACACAGGCGCACGCTTGGCACTGCTTTGTTCATGCGCGTGCAGCTACTGCGCACAAAATTCACAAACACAGAAGATATTTTTTTTTGGGGTTTGGACCGGAGTGTACTTTGGGGGTTACAGCACCCTTTAATGGTCAAGACAGCCAGCCCTTTACTTATGACACAGGCGCACGCTTGGCACTACTTTGTTGATGCACGTGCGTCTACTGCGCACACAATTCACAAACACAGAAAAAATATTTTGTTATTTGGTTTGGAGTGTACTTTGGGGGTTACAGCACCCTTTAACGGTCAAGCCAGCCGGCCCTTTACTTATGACACAGGCGCACGCTTGGCACTACTTTGATGATGCACGTGCGGCTATTGAGCACACAATTCACAAACACAGAAAATATATATTTTTTTGGTTTGGAGTGTACGTTGGGGGTTACAGCACCCTTTAACAGTCAAGCCAGCTGGCCCTTTTCTTATGACATAGGCGCACGCTTGGCACTACTTTTTTGATGTACTTGCGGCTACTGCGCACACAATTCACAAACACAGAAAATATTTTTTGTTATTTGGTTTGGAGTGTACTTTGGGGGTTACAGCACCCTTTAACGGTCAAGCCAGCCGGCCCTTTACTTATGACACAGGCGCACGCTTGGCACTACTTTGTTGATGCATGTGCGGCTACAGCGCACACAATTCACAAACACAGAAAATATTTTTTTTTGGGGTTTGGAGTGTACTTTGGGGGTTACAGCACCCTTTAACAATCAAGCCAGCCAGCCCTTTACTTATGACACAGGCGCACGCTTGGCACTAAATTGTTGATGCACGTGCGGCTACTGCGCACACAATTCACAAACACAGAAGATATTTTTTTTTTTGGTTTGGACTGGAGTGTACTTTGGGGGTTACAGCACCCTTAAACTGTCAAGCCAGCCGGCCCTTTACTTATGACACAGGCGCTCGCTTGGCACTACTTTGATGATGCACGTGCGGCTGCTGCGCACACAATTCACAAACACAGAAAATATATATTTTTTTGGTTTGGAGTGTACTTTGGGGGTTACAGCACCCTTTAACGGTCAAGCCAGCCGGCCCTTTACTTATGACACAGGCGCACGCTTGGCACTACTTTGTTGATGCACGAGCGGCTTCTGTGCACACAATTCACAAACACAGAAAAATTTTTTTTTTTGGTTTAGACTGTAGTGTACTTTGGGGGTTACAGCACCCATTAACGGTCAAGCCAGCCGGCACTTCACTTATGACACAGGCGCAAGCTTGGCACTACTTTGTTGATGCACGTGCGGCTACTGCGCAGACAATTCACAAACTCAGAAAATATTTATTTTTTTGGTTTGGAGTGTACTTTGGGGGTTACAGCACCCTTTAATGGTCAAGCCAGCTAGCCCTTTACTTATGACACAGGCGCACGCTTGGCACTACTTTGTTGATGCACGAGCGGCTACTGCGCCCACAATTCACAAACACAGAAAAAATATTTTGTTATTTGGTTTGGAGTGTACTTTGGGGGATACAGCACCCTTTACCGGTCAAGCAAGCCGGCCCTTTACTTATGACACAGGCACACGCTTGGCACTACTTTGTTGATGCATGTGCGGCTACTGCGCACACAATTCACAAACACAGAAAATATATATTTTTTTGGTTTGGAGTTTACTTTGGGGGTTACAGCACCCTTTATCGGTCAAGCCAGCTGGCCCTTTACTTATGACACAGGCGCACGCTTGGCACTACTTTGTTGATGCGCGTGCGGCTACTGCGCACACAATTCACAAACACAGAAGATATTTTTTTTTTTGGTTTGGACTGGAGTGTACTTTGAGGGTTACAGCACCCTTTAACGGTAAAGCCAGCCAGCCCTTTACTTATGACACAGGTGCACGCTTGGCACTACTTTGATGATGCACGTGCGGCTACATTGCACACAATTCACAAACACAGAAAAAATATTTTGTTATTTGGTTTGGAGTGTACTTTGGAGGTTACAGCACCCTTTAACGGTCAAGCCAGCCGGCCCTTTACTTATGACACAGGCGCACGCTTGGCACTAATTGGATGATGCACGTGCGGCTACTGCGCACACAATTCACAAACACAGAAAATATATTTTTTTGGGTTTGGAGTGTACTTTGTAGGTTACAGCACCCTTTAACGGTCAAGCCAGCCGGCCCTTTACTTATGACACATGCGCACGCTTGGCACTACTTTGTTAATGCACGTGCGGCTACTACGCACACACTTCACAAACTCAGAAAATATTTATTTTTTTGGTTTGGAGTGTACTTTGGGGGTTACAGCACCCTTTAACGGTCAAGCCAGCTGGCCCTTTACTTATGACACAGGCGCACGCTTGGCACTACTTTGTTGATGCACGTGTGGCTACTGCGCACACAATTCACAAACACAGAAAATATATTTTGTTATTTGGTTTGGAGTGTACTTTGGGGGTTACAGCACCCTTTAACGGTCAAGCCAGCTGGCCCTTTACTTATGACACAGGCGCACACTTGGCACTACTTTGTTGATGAATGTGCGGCTACTGCGCACACAATTCACAAACACAGAAAATATATATTTTTTTGGTTTGGAGTTTACTTTGGGGGTTACAGCACCCTTTAACGGTCAAGCCAGCCGGCCCTTTACTCATGACACAGGCGCACGCTTGGCACTACTTTGTTGATGCGCGTGCGTCTACTGCGCACACAATTCACAAACACAGAAGATATTTTTTTTTTGGTTTGAAGTGTACTTTGGGGGTTACAGCACCCTTTAACGGTCAAGCCAGCCAGCCCTTTACTTATGACACGGGCGCAGGCTTGGCACTGCTTTGTTGATGCATGTGCGGCTACTGCGCACACAATTCACAAACACAGAAAATATATTTTTTATTGGTTTGGAGTTTACTTTGGGGGTTACAGCACCCTTTAACGGTCAAGCCAGCTGGCCCTTTTCTTATGACACAGGCGCACGCTTGGCACTACTTTGTTGATGCGCGTGCGGCTACTGCGCACACAATTCACAAACACAGAAGATATATTTTTTTTTGGTTTGGACTGGAGAGTACTTTGGGGGTTACAGCACCCTTTAACGGTCAAGACAGCCAGCCCTTTACTTATGACACAGGCGCACGCTTGGCACTAATTTGTTGATGCAAGTGCGGCTACTGCGCACACAATTCACAAACACAGAAAAAATATTTTGTTATTTGGTTTGGAGTGTACTTTGGGGGTTACAGCACCCTTTAACGGTCAAGCCAGCCGGCCCTTTACTTATGACACAGGCGCACGCTTGGCACTACTTTGATGATGCACGTGCGGCTACTGCGCACACAATTCACAAACACAGAACAAATATTTTGTTATTTGGTTTGGAGTGTACGTTGGGGTTACAGCACCCTTTAACAGTCAAGCCAGCTGGCCCTTGTCTTATGACACAGGCGCACGCTTGGCACTACTTTGATGATGCACGTGCGGCTACATTGCACACAATTCACAAACACAGAAAAAATATTTTGTTATTTGGTTTGGAGTGTACTTTGGAGGTTACAGCACCCTTTAACGGTCAAGCCAGCCGGCCCTTTACTTATGACACAGGCGCACGCTTGGCACTAATTGGATGATGCACGTGCGGCTACTGCGCACACAATTCACAAACACAGAAAATATATTTTTTTTGGTTTGGAGTGTACTTTGTAGGTTACAGCACCCTTTAACGGTCAAGCCAGCCGGCCCTTTACTTATGACACAGGCGCACGCTTGGCACTACTTTGTTAATGCACGTGCGTCTACTACGCACACAATTCACAAACACAGAAAATATATTTTGTTATTTGGTTTGGAGTGTACTTTGGGGGTTACAGCACCCTTTAACGGTCAAGCCAGCTAGCCCTTTACTTATGACACAGGCGCACACTTGGCACTACTTTGTTGATGCATGTGCGGCTACTGCGCACACAATTCACAAACACAGAAAATATATATTTTTTTGGTTTGGAGTTTACTTTGGGGGTTACAGCACCCTTTAACGGTCAAGCCAGCCGGCCCTTTACTCATGACACAGGCGCACGCTTGGCACTACTTTGTTGATGCGAGTGCGTCTACTGCGCACACAATTCACAAACACAGAAGATATTTTTTTTTTGGTTTGAAGTGTACTTTGGGGGTTACAGCACCCTTTAACGGTCAAGCCAGCCAGCCCTTTACTTATGACACGGGCGCACGCTTGGCACTGCTTTGTTGATGCATGTGCGGCTACTGCGCACACAATTCACAAACACAGAAAATATATTTTTTATTGGTTTGGAGTTTACTTTGGGGGTTACAGCACCCTTTAACGGTCAAGCCAGCTGGCCCTTTTCTTATGACACAGGCGCACGCTTGGCACTACTTTGTTGATGCGCGTGCGGCTACTGCGCACACAATTCACAAACACAGAAGATATATTTTTTTTTGGTTTGGACTGGAGAGTACTTTGGGGGTTACAGCACCCTTTAACGGTCAAGACAGCCAGCCCTTTACTTATGACACAGGCGCACGCTTGGCACTAATTTGTTGATGCAAGTGCGGCTACTGCGCACACAATTCACAAACACAGAAAAAATATTTTGTTATTTGGTTTGGAGTGTACTTTGGGGGTTACAGCACCCTTTAACGGTCAAGCCAGCCGGCCCTTTACTTATGACACAGGCGCACGCTTGGCACTACTTTGATGATGCACGTGCGGCTACTGCGCACACAATTCACAAACACAGAACAAATATTTTGTTATTTGGTTTGGAGTGTACGTTGGGGTTACAGCACCCTTTAACAGTCAAGCCAGCTGGCCCTTGTCTTATGACACAGGCGCACGCTTGGCACTACTTTGATGATGCACGTGCGGCTACATTGCACACAATTCACAAACACAGAAAAAATATTTTGTTATTTGGTTTGGAGTGTACTTTGGAGGTTACAGCACCCTTTAACGGTCAAGCCAGCCGGCCCTTTACTTATGACACAGGCGCACGCTTGGCACTAATTGGATGATGCACGTGTGGCTACTGCGCACACAATTCACAAACACAGAAAATATATTTTTTTTGGTTTGGAGTGTACTTTGTAGGTTACAGCACCCTTTAACGGTCAAGCCAGCCGGCCCTTTACTTATGACACAGGCGCACGCTTGGCACTACTTTGTTAATGCACGTGCGTCTACTACGCACACACTTCACAAACTCAGAAAATATTTATTTTTTTGGTTTGGAGTGTACTTTGGGGGTTACAGCACCCTTTAACGGTCAAGCCAGCTGGCACTTTACTTATGACACAGGCGCACGCTTGGCACTACTTTGTTGATGCACGTGTGGCTACTGCGCACACAATTCACAAACACAGAAAATATATTTTGTTATTTGGTTTGGAGTGTACTTTGGGGGTTACAGCACCCTTTAACGGTCAAGCCAGCTAGCCCTTTACTTATGACACAGGCACACACTTGGCACTACTTTGTTGATGCATGTGCGGCTACTGCGCACACAATTCACAAACACAGAAAATATATATTTTTTTGGTTTGGAGTTTACTTTGGGGGTTACAGCACCCTTTAACGGTCAAGCCAGCCAGCCCTTTACTCATGACACAGGCCCACGCTTAGCACTACTTTGTTGATGCGCGTGCGGCTACTGCGCACACAATTCACAAACATAGAAGATATTTTTTTTTTGGTTTGAAGTGTACTTTGGGGGTTACAGCACCCTTTAATGGTCAAGCCAGCCAGCCCTTTACTTATGACACGGGCGCACGCTTGGCACTGCTTTGTTGATGCATGTGCGGCTACTGCGCACACAATTCACAAACACAGAAAATATATATTTTTTTGGTTTGGAGTTTACTTTGGGGGTTACAGCACCCTTTAACGGTCAAGCCAGCTGGCCCTTTTCTTATGACACAGGCGCACACTTGGCACTATTTTGTTGATGCGCGTGCGGCTACTGCGCACACAAATCACAAACACAGAAGATATATTTTTTTTTGGTTTGGACTGGAGAGTACTTTGGGGGTTACAGCACCCTTTAACGGTCAAGACAGCCAGCCCTTTACTTATGACACAGGCGCACGCTTGGCACTAATTTGTTGATGCACGTGCGGCTACTGCGCACACAATTCACAAACACAGAAAAAATATTTTGTTATTTGGTTTGCAGTGTACTTTGGGGGTTACAGCACCCTTTAACGGTCAAGCCAGCTGGCCCTTTACTTATGACACAGGCGCACGCTTGGCACTACTTTGTTGATGCACGTGCGGCTACTGCGCACACAATTCACAAACACAGAATAAATATTTTGTTAATTGGTTTGGAGTGTACTTTGGGGGTTACAGCACCCTTTAACGGTCAAGCCAGCTGGCCCTTTACTTATGACACAGGCGCACGCTTGGCACTACTTTGTTGATGCACGTGCGGCTACTGCGCACACAATTCACAAACACAGGAAAAATATTTTGTTATTTGGTTTGGAGTGTAATTTGGGGGATACAGCACCCTTTAACGGTCAAGCCCACCGGCCCTTTACTTATGACACAGGCGCACGCTTGGCACTACTTTGATGATGCACGTGCGGCTACTGCGCACACAATTCACAAACACAGAAAATATTTTTTTTTTGGTTTGGAGTGTACTTTTGGGGTTACAGCACCCTTTAACAGTCAAGCCATCCGGCCCTTTACTTATGACACAGGCGCACGCTTGGCACTGCTTTGTTGATGCATGAGAGGCTACTGCGCACACAATTCACAAACACAGAAAATATATATTTTTTTGGTTTGGAGTTTACTTTGGGGGTTACAGCAACCTTTAACGGTCAAGCCAGCTGACCCTTTTCTTATGACAGAGGCGCACGCTTGGCACTGCTTTGTTCATGCGCGTGCGGCTACTGCGCACAAAATTCACAAACACAGAAGATATTTTTTTTTGGGGTTTGGACCGGAGTGTACTTTGGGGGTTACAGCACCCTTTAACGGTCAAGACAGCCAGCCCTTTACTTATGACACAGGCGCACGCTTGGCACTGCTTTGTAGATGCATGAGAGGCTACTGCGCACACAATTCACAAACACAGAAAAAATATTTTGTTATTTGGTTTGGAGTGTACTTTGGGGGTTACAGCACCCTTTAACGGTCAAGCCAGCCGGCCCTTTACTTATGACACAGGCGCACGCTTGGCACTACTTTGATGATGCACGTGCGGCTATTGAGCACACAATTCACAAACACAGAAAATATATATTTTTTTGGTTTGGAGTGTACGTTGGGGGTTACAGCACCCTTTAACAGTCAAGCCAGCTGGCCCTTTTCTTATGACATAGGCGCACGCTTGGCACTACTTTTTTGATGTACTTGCGGCTACTGCGCACACAATTCACAAACACAGAAAATATTTTTTGTTATTTGGTTTGGAGTGTACTTTGGGGGTTACAGCACCCTTTAACGGTCAAGCCAGCCGGCCCTTTACTTATGACACAGGCGCGCGCTTGGCACTACTTTGTTGATGCATGTGCGGCTACAGCGCACACAATTCACAAACACAGAAAATATTTTTTTGGGGGGTTTGGAGTGTACTTTGGGGGTTACAGCACCCTTTAACAATCAAGCCAGCCAGCCCTTTACTTATGACACAGGCGCACGCTTGGCACTAAATTGTTGATGCACGTGCGGCTACTGCGCACACAATTCACAAACACAGAAGATATTTTTTTTTTTGGTTTGGACTGGAGTGTACTTTGGGGGTTACAGCACCCTTAAACTGTCAAGCCAGCCGGCCCTTTACTTATGACACAGGCGCTCGCTTGGCACTACTTTGAATATGCACGTGCGGCTGCTGCGCACACAATTCACAAACACAGAAAATATATATTTTTTTGGTTTGGAGTGTACTTTGGGGGTTACAGCACCCTTTAATGGTCAAGCCAGCCGGCCCTTTACTTATGACACAGGCGCACGCTTGGCACTACTTTGTTGATGCACGAGCGGCTTCTGCGCACACAATTCACAAACACAGAAAATATTTTTTTTTTTGGTTTAGACTGTAGTGTACTTTGGGGGTTACAGCACCCTTTAACGGTCAAGCCAGCCGGCACTTCACTTATGACAGAGGCGCACGCTTGGCACTACTTTGTTGATGCACGTGCGGCTACTGCGCAGACAATTCACAAACTCAGAAAATATTTATTTTTTTGGTTTGGAGTGTACTTTGGGGGTTACAGCACCCTTTAATGGTCAAGCCAGCTAGCCCTTTACTTATGACACAGGCGCACGCTGGGCACTACTTTGTTGATGCACGAGCGGCTACTGCGCCCACAATTCACAAACACAGAAAAAATATTTTGTTATTTGGTTTGGAGTGTACTTTGGGGGATACAGCACCCTTTACCGGTCAAGCAAGCCGGCCCTTTACTTATGACACAGGCGCACGCTTGGCACTACTTTGTTGATGCATGTGCGACTACTGCGCACACAATTCACAAACACAGAAAATATATATTTTTTTGGTTTGGAGTTTACTTTGGGGGTTACAGCACCCTTTATCGGTCAAGCCAGCTGGCCCTTTACTTATGACACAGGTGCACGCTTGGCACTACTTTGTTGATGCGCGTGCGGCTACTGCGCACACAATTCACAAACACAGAATAAATATTTTGTTTAATTGGTTTGGAGTGGTACTTTGGGGGTTACAGCACCCTTTAACGGGTCAAGCCAGCTGGCCCTTTACTTATGACACAGGCGCACGCTTGGCACTACTTTGTTGATGCACGTGGGGCTACTGCGCACACAATTCACAAACACAGGAAAAATATTTTGTTATTTGGTTTGGAGTGTACTTTGGGGGATACAGCACCCTTTAACGGTCAAGCCCGCCGGCCCTTTACTTATGACACAGGCGCACGCTTGGCACTACTTTGATGATGCACGTGCGGCTACTGCGCACACAATTCACAAACACAGAAAATATTTTTTTTTTGGTTTGGAGTGTACTTTTGGGGTTACAGCACCCTTTAACGGTCAAGCCATCCGGCCCTTTACTTATGACATAGGCGCACGCTTGGCACTGCTTTGTTGATGCATGAGAGGCTACTGCGCACACAATTCACAAACACAGAAAATATATATTTTTTTGGTTTGGAGTGTACTTTCGGGGTTACAGCACCCTTTAACGGTCAAGCCAGCTGGCCCTTTACTTATGACACAGGCGCACGCTTGGCACTACTTTGTTGATGCACGTGTGGCTACTGCGCACACAATTCACAAACACAGAAAATATATTTTGTTATTTGGTTTGGAGTGTACTTTGGGGGTTACAGCACCCTTTAACGGTCAAGCCAGCTGGCCCTTTACTTATGACACAGGCGCACACTTGGCACTACTTTGTTGATGCATGTGCGGCTACTGCGCACACAATTCACAAACACAGAAAATATATATTTTTTTGGTTTGGAGTTTACTTTGGGGGTTACAGCACCCTTTAACGGTCAAGCCAGCCGGCCCTTTACTCATGACACAGGCGCACGCTTGGCACTACTTTGTTGATGCGCGTGCGTCTACTGCGCACACAATTCACAAACACAGAAGATATTTTTTTTTTGGTTTGAAGTGTACTTTGGGGGTTACAGCACCCTTTAACGGTCAAGTCAGCCAGCCCTTTACTTATGACACGGGCGCACGCTTGGCACTGCTTTGTTGATGCATGTGCGGCTACTGCGCACACAATTCACAAACACAGAAAATATATTTTTTATTGGTTTGGAGTTTACTTTGGGGGTTACAGCACCCTTTAACGGTCAAGCCAGCTGGCCCTTTTCTTATGACACAGGCGCACGCTTGGCACTACTTTGTTGATGCGCGTGCGGCTACTGCGCACAGAATTCACAAACACAGAAGATATATTTTTTTTTGGTTTGGACTGGAGAGTACTTTGGGGGTTACAGCACCCTTTAACGGTCAAGACAGCCAGCCCTTTACTTATGACACAGGCGCACGCTTGGCACTAATTTGTTGATGCAAGTGCGGCTACTGCGCACACAATTCACAAACACAGAAAAAATATTTTGTTATTTGGTTTGGAGTGTACTTTGGGGGTTACAGCACCCTTTAACGGTCAAGCCAGCCGGCCCTTTACTTATGACACAGGCGCACGCTTGGCACTACTTTGATGATGCACGTGCGGCTACTGCGCACACAATTCACAAACACAGAACAAATATTTTGTTATTTGGTTTGGAGTGTATGTTGGGGTTACAGCACCCTTTAACAGTCAAGCCAGCTGGCCCTTGTCTTATGACACAGGCGCACGCTTGGCACTACTTTGATGATGCACGTGCGGCTACATTGCACACAATTCACAAACACAGAAAAAATATTTTGTTATTTGGTTTGGAGTGTACTTTGGAGGTTACAGCACCCTTTAACGGTCAAGCCAGCCGGCCCTTTACTTATGACACAGGCGCACGCTTGGCACTAATTGGATGATGCACGTGCGGCTACTGCGCACACAATTCACAAACACAGAAAATATTTTTTTTTTGGTTTGGAGTGTACTTTGTAGGTTACAGCACCCTTTAACGGTCAAGCCAGCCGGCCCTTTTCTTATGACACAGGCGCACGCTTGGCACTACTTTGTTAATGCACGTGCGTCTACTACGCACACACTTCACAAACTCAGAAAATATTTATTTTTTTGGTTTGGAGTGTACTTTGGGGGTTACAGCACCCTTTAACGGTCAAGCCAGCTGGCACTTTACTTATGACACAGGCGCACGCTTGGCACTACTTTGTTGATGCACGTGTGGCTACTGCGCACACAATTCACAAACACAGAAAATATATTTTGTTATTTGGTTTGGAGTGTACTTTGGGGGTTACAGCACCCTTTAACGGTCAAGCCAGCTAGCCCTTTACTTATGACACAGGCGCACACTTGGCACTACTTTGTTGATGCATGTGCGGCTACTGCGCACACAATTCACAAACACAGAAAATATATATTTTTTTGGTTTGGAGTTTACTTTGGGGGTTACAGCACCCTTTAACGGTCAAGCCAGCCGGCCCTTTACTCATGACACAGGCGCACGCTTGGCACTACTTTGTTGATGCGCGTGCGGCTACTGCGCACACAATTCACAAACACAGAAGATATTTTTTTTTTGGTTTGAAGTGTACTTTGGGGGTTACAGCACCCTTTAACGGTCAAGCCAGCCAGCCCTATACTTATGACACGGGCGCACGCTTGGCACTGCTTTGTTGATGCATGTGCGGCTACTGCGCACACAATTCACAAACACAGAAAATATATATTTTTTTGGTTTGGAGTTTACTTTGGGGGTTACAGCACCCTTTAACGGTCAAGCCAGCTGGCCCTTTTCTTATGACACAGGCGCACGCTTGGCACTATTTTGTTGATGCGCGTGAGGCTACTGCGCACACAAATCACAAACACAGAAGATATATTTTTTTTTGGTTTGGACTGGAGAGTACTTTGGGGGTTACAGCACCCTTTAACGGTCAAGACAGCCAGCCCTTTACTTATGACACAGGCGCACGCTTGGCTCTTATTTGTTGATGCACGTGCGGCTACTGCGCACACAATTCACAAACACAGAAAAAATATTTTGTTATTTGGTTTGGAGTGTACTTTGGGGGTTACAGCACCCTTTAACGGTCAAGCCAGCCGGCCCTTTACTTATGACACAGGCGCACGCTTGGCACTACTTTGATGATGCACGTGCGGCTACTGCGCACACAATTCACAAACACAGAAAAAATATTTTGTTATTTGGATTGGAGTGTACGATGGGGGTTACAGCACCCTTTAACAGTCAAGCCAGCTGGCCCTTGTCTTATGACACAGGCGCACGCTTGGCACTACTTTTTTGATGTACTTGCGGCTACTGCGCACACAATTCACAAACACAGAAAAATTATTTTGTTATTTGGTTTGGAGTGTACTTTGGGGGTTACAGCACCCTTTAATGGTCAAGCCAGCTGGCCCTTTACTTATGACACAGGCGCACGCTTGGCACTACTTTGTTGATGCGCGTGCGGCTACTGCGCACACAATTCACAAACACAGAAGATGTTTTTTTTTTTGGTTTGGACTGTAGTGTACTTTGAGGGTTACAGCACCCTTTAACGGTCAAGCCAGCCAGCCCTTTACTTATGACACAGGCACACGCTTGGCACTACTTTGATGATGCACGTGCGGCTACATTGCACACAATTCACAAACACAGAAAAAATATTTTGTTATTTGGTTTGGAGTGTACTTTGGAGGTTACAGCACCCTTTAATGGTCAAGCCAGCCGGCCCTTTACTTATGACACAGGCGCACGCTTGGCACTAATTGGATGATGCACGTGCGGCTACTGCGCACACAATTCACAAACACAGAAAATATATTTTTTTTGGTTTGGAGTGTACTTTGTAGGTTACAGCACCCTTTAACGGTCAAGCCAGCCGGCCCTTTACTTATGACACAGGCGCACGCTTGGCACTACTTTGTTAATGCACGTGCGTCTACTACGCACACACTTCACAAACTCAGAAAATATTTATTTTTTTGGTTTGGAGTGTACTTTGGGGGTTACAGCACCCTTTAACGGTCAAACCAGCTGGCCCTTTACTTATGTCACAGGCGCACGCTTGGCACTACTTTGTTGATGCACGTGTGGCTACTGCGCACACAATTCACAAACACAGAAAATATATTTTGTTATTTGGTTTGTAGTGTACTTTGGGGGTTACAGCACCCTTTAACGGTCAAGCCAGCTAGCCCTTTACTTATGACACAGGCGCACACTTGGCACTACTTTGTTGATGCATGTGCGGCTACTGCGCACACAATTCACAAACACAGAAAATATATATTTTTTTGGTTTGGAGTTTACTTTGGGGTTTACAGCACCCTTTAATGGTCAAGCCAGCTGGCCCTTTACTTATGACACAGGCGCACGCTTTGCACTACTTTGTTGATGCATGTGCGGCTACTGCGCACACAATTCACAAACACAGAAAATATTTTTTTTTTTGGTATGGAGTGTACTTTGGGGGATACAGCACCCTTTAACTGTCAAGCCAGCCAGCCCTTTACTTATGACACAGGCGCACGCTTGGCACTACTTTGTTGATGCACGTGCGGCTACTGCGCACACAATTCACAAACACAGAAAAAAAAAAATTTTTGGTTTGGACTGGAGTGTACTTTAGGGGTTACAGCACCCTTTAACGGTCAAGCCAGCCAGCCCTTTACTTATGACACAGGCGCACGCTTGGCACTACTTTGTTGATGCACGTGCGGCTACTGCGCACACAAATCACAAACACAGAAAATATTTTTTTGGGGGGTTTGGAGTGTATTTTTGGGGATACAGCACCCTTTAACGGTCAAGCCAGCTGGCCCTTTACTTATGACACAGGTGCACGCTTGGCACCACTTTGATGATGCACGTGCGGCTACTGCGCACACAATTCACAAACACAGAAAATATATATATTTTTTTGGTTTGGAGTGTACTTTGGGGGATACAGCACCCTTCAACGGTCAAGCCAGCCGGCTCTTTACTTATGACACAGGCGCACGCTTGGCACTACTTTGTTGATGCACGTGCGGCTACTGCGCACACAATTCACAAACACAGAAAAAATATTTTGTTATTTGGTTTGCAGTGTACTTTGGGGGTTACAGCACCCTTTAATGGTCAAGCCAGCTGGCCCTTTACTTATGACACAGGCGCACGCTTGGCACTACTTTGTTGATGCACGTGCGGCTACTGCGCACACAATTCACAAACACAGAATAAATATTTTGTTAATTGGTTTGGAGTGTACTTTGGGGGTTACAGCACCCTTTAACGGTCAAGCCAGCTGGCCCTTTACTTATGACACAGGCGCACGCTTGGCACTACTTTGTTGATGCACGTGGGGCTACTGCGCACACAATTCACAAACACAGGAAAAATATTTTGTTATTTGGTTTGGAGTGTACTTTGGGGGATACAGCACCCTTTAACGGTCAAGCCCGCCGGCCCTTTACTTATGACACAGGCGCACGCTTGGCACTACTTTGATGATGCACGTGCGGCTACTGCGCACACAATTCACAAACACAGAAAATATTTTTTTTTTGGTTTGGAGTGTACTTTTGGGGTTACAGCACCCTTTAACGGTCAAGCCATCCGGCCCTTTACTTATGACATAGGCGCACGCTTGGCACTGCTTTGTTGATGCATGAGAGGCTACTGCGCACACAATTCACAAACACAGAAAATATATATTTTTTTGGTTTGGAGTTTACTTTGGGGGTTACAGCACCCTTTAACGGTCAAGCCAGCTGACCCTTTTCTTATGACACAGGCGCACGCTTGGCACTGCTTTGTTCATGCGCGTGCGGCTACTGCGCACAAAATTCACAAACACAGAAGATATTTTTTTTGGGGGTTTGGACCGGAGTGTACTTTGGGGGTTACAGCACCCTTTAACGGTCAAGACAGCCAGCCCTTTACTTATGACACAGGCGCACGCTTGGCACTACTTTGTTGATGCACGTGCGTCTACTGCGCACACAATTCACAAACACAGAAAAAATATTTTGTTATTTGGTTTGGAGTGTACTTTGGGGGTACAGCACCCTTTAACGGTCAAGCCAGCCGGCCCTTTACTTATGACACAGGCGCACGCTTGGCACTACTTTGATGATGCACGTGCGGCTATTGAGCACACAATTCACAAACACAGAAAATATATTTTTTTTTGGTTTGGAGTGTACGTTGGGGGTTACAGCACCCTTTAACAGTCAAGCCAGCTGGCCCTTTTCTTATGACATAGGCGCACGCTTGGCACTACTTTTTTGATGTACTTGCGGCTACTGCGCACACAATTCACAAACACAGAAAATATTTTTTGTTATTTGGTTTGGAGTGTACTTTGGGGGTTACAGCACCCTTTAACGGTCAAGCCAGCCGGCCCTTTACTTATGACACAGGCGCACGCTTGGCACTACTTTGTTGATGCATGTGCGGCTACAGCGCACACAATTCACAAACACAGAAAATATTTTTTTTTGGGGTTTGGAGTGTACTTTGGGGGTTACAGCACCCTTTAACAATCAAGCCAGCCAGCCCTTTACTTTTGACACAGGCGCACGCTTGGCACTAAATTGTTGATGCACGTGCGGCTACTGCGCACACAATTCACAAACACAGAAGATATTTTTTTTTTTGGTTTGGACTGGAGTGTACTTTGGGGGTTACAGCACCCTTAAACTGTCAAGCCAGCCGGCCCTTTACTTATGACACAGGCGCTCGCTTGGCACTACTTTGATGATGCACGTGCGGCTGCTGCGCACACAATTCACAAACACAGAAAATATATATTTTTTTGGTTTGGAGTGTACTTTGGGGGTTACAGCACCCTTTAACGGTCAAGCCAGCCGGCCCTTTTACTTATGACACAGGCGCACGCTTGGCACTACTTTGTTGATGCACGAGCGGCTTCTGCGCACACAATTCACAAACACAGAAAATATTTTTTTTTTTGGTTTAGACTGTAGTGTACTTTGGGGGTTACAGCACCCTTTAATGGTCAAGCCAGCCGGCACTTCACTTATGACACAGGCGCACGCTTGGCACTACTTTGTTGATGCACGTGCGGCTACTGCGCAGACAATTCACAAACTCAGAAAATATTTATTTTTTTGGTTTGGAGTGTACTTTGGGGGTTACAGCACCCTTTAGTGGTCAAGCCAGCTAGCCCTTTAATTATGACACAGGCGCACGCTTGGCACTACTTTGTTGATGCACGAGCGGCTACTGCGCCCACAATTCACAAACACAGAAAAAATATTTTGTTATTTGGTTTGGAGTGTACTTTGGGGGATACAGCACCCTTTACATGTCAAGCAAGCCGGCCCTTTACTTATGACACAGGCGCACGCTTGGCACTACTTTGTTGATGCATGTGCGGCTACTGCGCACACAATTCACAAACACAGAAAATATATATTTTTTTGGTTTGCAGTTTACTTTGGGGGTTACAGCACCCTTTATCGGTCAAGCCAGCTGGCCCTTTACTTATGACACAGGCGCACGCTTGGCACTACTTTGTTGATGCGCGTGCGGCTACTGCGCACACAATTCACAAACACAGAAGATATTTTTTTTTTTGGTTTGGACTGGAGTGTACTTTGAGGGTTACAGCACCCTTTAACGGTCAAGCCAGCCAGCCCTTTACTTATGACACAGGCGCACGCTTGGCACTACTTTGATGATGCACGTGCGGCTACATTGCACACAATTCACAAACACAGAAAAAATATTTTGTTATTTGGTTTGGAGTGTACTTTGGAGGTTACAGCACCCTTTAACGGTCAAGCCAGCCGGCCCTTTACTTATGACACAGGCGCACGCTTGGCACTAATTGGATGATGCACGTGCGGCTACTACGCACACACTTCACAAACTCAGAAAATATTTATTTTTTTGGTTTGGAGTGTACTTTGGGGGTTACAGCACCCTTTAACGGTCAAGCCAGCTGGCCCTTTACTTATGACACAGGCGCACGCTTGGCACTACTTTGTTGATGCACGTGTGGCTACTGCGCACACAATTCACAAACACAGAAAATATATTTTGTTATTTGGTTTGGAGTGTACTTTGGGGGTTACAGCACCCTTTAACGGTCAAGCCAGCTGGCCCTTTACTTATGACACAGGCGCACACTTGGCACTACTTTGTTGATGCATGTGCGGCTACTGCGCACACAATTCACAAACACAGAAAATATATATTTTTTTGGTTTGGAGTTTACTTTGGGGGTTACAGCACCCTTTAACGGTCAAGCCAGCTGGCCCTTTACTCATGACACAGGCGCACGCTTGGCACTACTTTGTTGATGCGCGTGCGTCTACTGCGCACACAATTCACAAACACAGAAGATATTTTTTTTTTGTTTGAAGTGTACTTTGGGGGTTACAGCACCCTTTAACGGTCAAGCCAGCCAGCCCTTTACTTATGACACGGGCGCACGCTTGGCACTGCTTTGTTGATGCATGTGCGGCTACTGCGCACACAATTCACAAACACAGAAAATATATTTTTTATTGGTTTGGAGTTTACTTTGGGGGTTACAGCACCCTTTAACGGTCAAGCCAGCTGGCCCTTTTCTTATGACACAGGCGCACGCTTGGCACTACTTTGTTGATGCGCGTGCGGCTACTGCGCACACAATTCACAAACACAGAAGATATATTTTTTTTTGGTTTGGACTGGAGAGTACTTTGGGGGTTACAGCACCCTTTAACGGTCAAGACAGCCAGCCCTTTACTTATGACACAGGCGCACGCTTGGCACTAATTTGTTGATGCAAGTGCGGCTACTGCGCACACAATTCACAAACACAGAAAAAATATTTTGTTATTTGGTTTGGAGTGTACTTTGGGGGTTACAGCACGCTTTAACGGTCAAGCCAGCCGGCCCTTTACTTATGACACAGGCGCACGCTTGGCACTACTTTGATGATGCACGTGCAGCTACTGCGCACACAATTCACAAACACAGAACAAATATTTTGTTATTTGGTTTGGAGTGTACGTTGGGGTTACAGCACCCTTTAACAGTCAAGCCAGCTGGCCCTTGTCTTATGACACAGGCGCACCCTTGGCACTACTTTGATGATGCACGTGCGGCTACATTGCACACAATTCACAAACACAGAAAAAATATTTTGTTATTTGGTTTGGAGTGTACTTTGGAGGTTACAGCACCCTTTAACGGTCAAGCCAGCCGGCCCTTTACTTATGACACAGGCGCACGCTTGGCACTAATTGGATGATGCACGTGCGGCTACTGCGCACACAATTCACAAACACAGAAAATATATTTTTTTTGGTTTGGAGTGTACTTTGTAGGTTACAGCACCCTTTAACGGTCAAGCCAGCTGGCCCTTTACTTATGACACAGGCGCACGCTTGGCACTACTTTGTTGATGCACGTGTGGCTACTGCGCACACAATTCACAAACACAGAAAATATATTTTGTTATTTGGTTTGGAGTGTACTTTGGGGGTTACAGCACCCTTTAACGGTCAAGCCAGCTAGCCCTTTACTTATGACACAGGCGCACACTTGGCACTACTTTGTTGATGCATGTGCGGCTACTGCGCACACAATTCACAAACACAGAAAATATATATTTTTTTGGTTTGGAGTTTACTTTGGGGGTTACAGCACCCTTTAACGGTCAAGCCAGCCGGCCCTTTACTCATGACACAGGCGCACGCTTAGCACTACTTTGTTGATGCGCATGCGGCTACTGCGCACACAATTCACAAACACAGAAGATATTTTTTTTTTGGTTTGAAGTGTACTTTGGGGGTTACAGCACCCTTTAACGGTCAAGCCAGCCAGCCCTTTACTTATGACATGTTCGCACGCTTGGCACTGCTTTGTTGATGCATGTGCGGCTACTGCGCACACAATTCACAAACACAGAAAATATATAAATTTTTTTGGTTTGGAGTTTACTTTGGGGGTTACAGCACCCTTTAACGGTCAAGCCAGCTGGCCCTTTTCTTATGACACAGGCGCACGCTTGGCACTATTTTGTTGATGCGCGTGCGGCTACTGCGCACACAAATCACAAACACAGAAGATATATTTTTTTTTGGTTTGGACTGGAGAGTACTTTGGGGGTTACAGCACCCTTTAACGGTCAAGACAGCCAGCCCTTTACTTATGACACAGGCGCACGCTTGGCACTAATTTGTTGATGCACGTGCGGCTACTGCGCACACAATTCACAAACACAGAAAAAATATTTTGTTATTTGGTTTGCAGTGTACTTTGGGGGTTACAGCACCCTTTAACGGTCAAGCCAGCTGGCCCTTTACTTATGACACAGGCGCACGCTTGGCACTACTTTGTTGATGCACGTGCGGCTACTGCGCACACAATTCACAAACACAGAATAAATATTTTGTTAATTGGTTTGGAGTGTACTTTGGGGGTTACAGCACCCTTTAACGGTCAAGCCAGCTGGCCCTTTACTTATGACACAGGCGCACGCTTGGCACTACTTTGTTGATGCACGTGCGGCTACTGCGCACACAATTCACAAACACAGGAAAAATATTTTGTTATTTGGTTTGGAGTGTAATTTGGGGGATACAGCACCCTTTAACGGTCAAGCCCACCGGCCCTTTACTTATGACACAGGCGCACGCTTGGCACTACTTTGATGATGCACGTGCGGCTACTGCGCACACAATTCACAAACACAGAAAATATTTTTTTTTTGGTTTGGAGTGTACTTTTGGGGTTACAGCACCCTTTAACGGTCAAGCCATCCGGCCCTTTACTTATGACACAGGCGCACGCTTGGCACTGCTTTGTTGATGCATGAGAGGCTACTGCGCACACAATTCACAAACACAGAAAATATATATTTTTTTGGTTTGGAGTTTACTTTGGGGGTTACAGCACCCTTTAACGGTCAAGCCAGCTGACCCTTTTCTTATGACACAGGCGCACGCTTGGCACTGCTTTGTTCATGCGCGTGCGGCTACTGCGCACAAAATCACAAACACAGAAGATATTTTTTTGGGGGGTTTGGACCGGAGTGTACTTTGGGGGTTACAGCACCCTTTAACGGTCAAGACAGCCAGCCCTTTACTTATGACACAGGCGCACGCTTGGCACTACTTTGTTGATGCACGTGCGTCTACTGCGCACACAATTCACAAACACAGAAAAAATATTTTGTTATTTGGTTTGGAGTGTACTTTGGGGGTTACAGCACCCTTTAACGGTCAAGCCAGCCGGCCCTTTACTTATGACACAGGCGCACGCTTGGCACTACTTTGATGATGCACGTGCGGCTATTGAGCACACAATTCACAAACACAGAAAATATATATTTTTTTGGTTTGGAGTGTACGTTGGGGGATACAGCACCCTTTAACAGTCAAGCCAGCTGGCCCTTTTCTTATGACATAGGCGCACGCTTGGCACTACTTTTTTGATGTACTTGCGGCTACTGCGCACACAATTCACAAACACAGAAAATATTTTTTGTTATTTGGTTTGGAGTGTACTTTGGGGGTTACAGCACCCTTTAACTGTCAAGCCAGCCGGCCCTTTACTTATGACACAGGCGCACGCTTGGCACTACTTTGTTGATGCATGTGCGGCTACAGCGCACACAATTCACAAACACAGAAAATATTTTTTTTGGGGGTTTGGAGTGTACTTTGGGGGTTACAGCACCCTTTAACAATCAAGCCAGCCAGCCCTTTACTTATGACACAGGCGCACGCTTGGCACTAAATTGTTGATGCACGTGCGGCTACTGCGCACACAATTCACAAACACAGAAGATATTTTTTTTTTTGGTTTGGACTGGAGTGTACTTTGGGGGTTACAGCACCCTTAAACTGTCAAGCCAGCCGGCCCTTTACTTATGACACAGGCGCTCACTTGGCACTACTTTGATGATGCACGTGCGGCTGCTGCGCACACAATTCACAAACACAGAAAATATATATTTTTTTGGTTTGGAGTGTACTTTGGGGGTTACAGCACCCTTTAACGGTCAAGCCAGCCGGCCCTTTACTTATGACACAGGCGCACGCTTGGCACTACTTTGTTGATGCACGAGCGGCTTCTGCGCACACAATTCACAAACACAGAAAATATTTTTTTTTTTGGTTTAGACTGTAGTGTACTTTGGGGGTTACAGCACCCTTTAACGGTCAAGCCTGCCGGCACTTCACTTATGACACAGGCGCACACTTGGCACTACTTTGTTGATGCACGTGCGGCTACTGCGCAGACAATTCACAAACTCAGAAAATATTTATTTTTTTGGTTTGGAGTGTACTTTGGGGGTTACAGCACCCTTTAATGGTCAAGCCAGCTAGCCCTTTACTTATGACACAGGCGAACGCTTGGCACTACTTTGTTGATGCACGAGCGGCTACTGCGCCCACAATTCACAAACACAGAAAAAATATTTTGTTATTTGGTTTGGAGTGTACTTTGGGGGATACAGCACCCTTTACCGGTCAAGCAAGCCGGCCCTTTACTTATGACACAGGCGCACGCTTGGCACTACTTTGTTGATGCATGTGCGGCTACTGCGCACACAATTCACAAACACAGAAAATATATATTTTTTTGGTTTGGAGTTTACTTTGGGGGTTACAGCACCCTTTATCGGTCAAGCCAGCTGGCCCTTTACTTATGACACAGGCGCACGCTTGGCACTACTTTGTTGATGCATGTGCGGCTACTGCGCACACAATTCACAAACACAGAAAATATATATTTTTTTGGTTTGGAGTTTACTTTGGGGGTTACAGCACCCTTTATCGGTCAAGCCAGCTGGCCCTTTACTTATGACACAGGCGCACGCTTGGCACTACTTTGTTGATGCGCGTGCGGCTACTGCGCACACAATTCACAAACACAGAAGATATTTTTTTTTTTGGTTTGGACTGGAGTGTACTTTGAGGGTTACAGCACCCTTTAACGGTCAAGCCAGCCAGCCCTTTACTTATGACACAGGCGCACGCTTGGCACTACTTTGATGATGCACTTGCGGCTACATTGCACACAATTCACAAACACAGAAAAAATATTTTGTTATTTGGTTTGGAGTGTACTTTGGAGGTTACAGCACCCTTTAACGGTCAAGCCAGCCGGCCCTTTACTTATGACACAGGCGCACGCTTGGCACTAATTGGATGATGCACGTGCGGCTACTGCGCACACAATTCACAAACACAGAAAATATATTTTTTTTGGTTTGGAGTGTACTTTGTAGGATACAGCACCCTTTAACGGTCAAGCCAGCCGGCCCTTTACTTATGACACAGGCGCACGCTTGGCACTACTTTGTTAATGCACGTGCGGCTACTACGCACACACTTCACAAACTCAGAAAATATTTATTTTTTTGGTTTGGAGTGTACTTTGGGGGTTACAGCACCCTTTAACGGTCAAGCCAGCTGGCCCTTTACTTATGACACAGGCGCACACTTGGCACTACTTTGTTGATGCATGTGCGGCTACTGCGCACACAATTCACAAACACAGAAAATATATATTTTTTTGGTTTGGAGTTTACTTTGGGGGTTACAGCACCCTTTAACGGTCAAGCCAGCCGGCCCTTTACTCATGACACAGGCGCACGCTTGGCACTACTTTGTTGATGCGCGTGCGTCTACTGCGCACACAATTCACAAACACAGAAGATATTTTTTTTTTGGTTTGAAGTGTACTTTGGGGGTTACAGCACCCTTTAACGGTCAAGCCAGCCAGCCCTTTACTTATGACACGGGCGCACGCTTGGCACTGCTTTGTTGATGCATGTGCGGCTACTGCGCACACAATTCACAAACACAGAAAAAAAATGTTTTATTGGTTTGGAGTTTACTTTGGGGGTTACAGCACCCTTTAACGGTCAAGCCAGCTGGCCCTTTGCTTATGACACAGGCGCACGCTTGGCACTACTTTGTTGATGCGCGTGCGGCTACTGCGCACACAATTCACAAACACAGAAGATATTTTTTTTTTGGTTTGAAGTGTACTTTGGGGGTTACAGCACCCTTTAACGGTCAAGTAAGCCAGCCCTTTACTTATGACACGGGTGCACGCTTGGCACTGCTTTGTTGATGCATGTGCGGCTACTGCGCACACAATTCACAAACACAGAAAATATATTTTTTATTGGTTTGGAGTTTACTTTGGGGGTTACAGCACCCTTTAACGGTCAAGCCAGCTGGCCCTTTTCTTATGACACAGGCGCACGCTTGGCACTACTTTGTTGATGCGCGTGCGGCTACTGCGCACACAATTCACAAACACAGAAGATATATTTTGTTATTTGGTTTGGAGTGTACTTTGGGGGTTACAGCACCCTTTAACGGTCAAGCCAGCCGGCCCTTTACTTATGACACAGGCGCACGCTTGGCACTACTTTGATGATGCACGTGCGGCTACTGCGCACACAATTCACAAACACAGAACAAATATTTTGTTATTTGGTTTGGAGTGTACGTTGGGGTTACAGCACCCTTTAACAGTCAAGCCAGCTGGCCCTTGTCTTATGACACAGGCGCACGCTTGGCACTACTTTGATGATGCATGTGCGGCTACATTGCACACAATTCACAAACACAGAAAAAATATTTTGTTATTTGGTTTGGAGTGTACTTTGGAGGTTACAGCACCCTTTAACGGTCAAGCCAGCCGGCCCTTTACTTATGACACAGGCGCACGCTTGGCACTAATTGGATGATGCACGTGCGGCTACTGCGCACACAATTCACAAACACAGAAAATATATTTTTTTTGGTTTGGAGTGTACTTTGTAGGTTACAGCACCCTTTAATGGTCAAGCCAGCCGGCCCTTTACTTATGACACAGGCGCACGCTTGGCACTACTTTGTTAATGCACGTGCGTCTACTACGCACACACTTCACAAACTCAGAAAATATTTATTTTTTTGGTTTGGAGTGTACTTTGGGGGTTACAGCACCCTTTAACGGTCAAGCCAGCTGGCCCTTTACTTATGACACAGGCGCACGCTTGGCACTACTTTGTTGATGCACGTGTGGCTACTGAGCACACAATTCACAAACACAGAAAATATATTTTGTTATTTGGTTTGGAGTGTACTTTAGGGGTTACAGCACCCTTTAACGGTCAAGCCAGCTAGCCCTTTACTTATGACACAGGCGCACACTTGGCACTACTTTGTTGATGCATGTGCGGCTACTGCGCACACAATTCACAAACACAGAAAATATATATTTTTTTGGTTTGGAGTTTACTTTGGGGGTTACAGCACCCTTTAACGGTCAAGCCAGCCGGCCCTTTACTCATGACACAGGCGCACGCTTGGCACTACTTTGTTGATGCGCGTGCGGCTACTGCGCACACAATTCACAAACACAGAAGATATTTTTTTTTTGGTTTGAAGTGTACTTTGGGGGTTACAGCACCCTTTAACGGTCAAGCCAGCTGGCCCTTTACTCATGACACAGGCGCACGCTTGGCACTACTTTGTTGATGCGCGTGCGGCTACTGCGCACACAATTCACAAACACAGAAGATATTTTTTTTTTGGTTTGAAGTGTACTTTGGGGGTTACAGCACCCTTTAACGGTCAAGCCAGCTGGCCCTTTTCTTATGACACAGGCGCACGCTTGGCACTATTTTGTTGATGCGCGTGCGGCTACTGCGCACACAAATCACAAACACAGAAGATATATTTTTTTTTGGTTTGGACTGGAGAGTACTTTGGGGGTTACAGCACCCTTTAACGGTCAAGACAGCCAGCCCTTTACTTATGACACAGGCGCACGCTTGGCACTAATTTGTTGATGCACGTGCGGTTACTGCGCACACAATTCACAAACACAGAAAAAATATTTTGTTATTTGGTTTGGAGTGTACTTTGGGGGTTACAGCACCCTTTATTGGTCAAGCCAGCTGGCCCTTTACTTATGACACAGGCGCACGCTTGGCACTACTTTGTTGATGCGCGTGCGGCTACTGCGCACACAATTCACAAACACAGAAGATATTTTTTTTTTTGGTTTGGACTGGAGTGTACTTTGAGGGTTACAGCACCCTTTAACGGTCAAGCCAGCCAGCCCTTTACTTATGACACAGGCGCACGCTTGGCACTACTTTGATGATGCACGTGCGGCTACATTGCACACAATTCACAAACACAGAAAAAATATTTTGTTATTTGGTTTGGAGTGTACTTTGGAGGTTACAGCACCCTTTAACGGTCAAGCCAGCCGGCCCTTTACTTATGACACAGGCGCACGCTTGGCACTAATTGGATGATGCACGTGCGGCTACTGCGCACGACAATTCACAAACACAGAAAATATATTTTTTTTGGTTTGGAGTGTACTTTGTAGGTTACAGCACCCTTTAACGGTCAAGCCAGCCGGCCCTTTACTTATGACACAGGCGCACGCTTGGCACTACTTTGTTAATGCACGTGCGGCTACTACGCACACACATCACAAACTCAGAAAATATTTATTTTTTTGGTTTGGAGTGTACTTTGGGGGTTACAGCACCCTTTAACGGTCAAGCCAGCTGGCCCTTTACTTATGACACAGGCGCACGCTTGGCACTACTTTGTTGATGCACGTGTGGCTACTGCGCACACAATTCACAAACACAGAAAATATATTTTGTTATTTGGTTTGGAGTGTACTTTGGGGGTTACAGCACCCTTTAACGGTCAAGCCAGCTGGCCCTTTACTTATGACACAGGCGCACACTTGGCACTACTTTGTTGATGCATGTGCGGCTACTGCGCACACAATTCACAAACACAGAAAATATATTTTTTTTTGGTTTGGAGTTTACTTTGGGGGTTACAGCACCCTTTAACGGTCAAGCCAGCTGGCCCTTTACTCATGACACAGGCGCACGCTTGGCACTACTTTGTTGATGCGCGTGCGTCTACTGCGCACACAATTCACAAACACAGAAGATATTTTTTTTTTTGTTTGAAGTGTACTTTGGGGGTTACAGCACCCTTTAACGGTCAAGCCAGCCAGCCCTTTACTTATGACACGGGCGCACGCTTGGCACTGCTTTGTTGATGCATGTGCGGCTACTGCGCACACAATTCACAAACACAGAAAATATATTTTTTATTGGTTTGGAGTTTACTTTGGGGGTTACAGCACCCTTTAACGGTCAAGCCAGCTGGCCCTTTTCTTATGACACAGGCGCACGCTTGGCACTACTTTGTTGATGCGCGTGCGGCTACTGCGCACACAATTCACAAACACAGAAGATATATTTTTTTTTGGTTTGGACTGGAGAGTACTTTGGGGGTTACAGCACCCTTTAACGGTCAAGACAGCCAGCCCTTTACTTATGACACAGGCGCACGCTTGGCACTAATTTGTTGATGCAAGTGCGGCTACTGCGCACACAATTCACAAACACAGAAAAAATATTTTGTTATTTGGTTTGGAGTGTACTTTGGGGGTTACAGCACCCTTTAACGGTCAAGCCAGCCGGCCCTTTACTTATGACACAGGCGCACGCTTGGCACTACTTTGATGATGCACGTGCGGCTACTGCGCACACAATTCACAAACACAGAACAAATATTTTGTTATTTGGTTTGGAGTGTACGTTGGGGTTACAGCACCCTTTAACAGTCAAGCCAGCTGGCCCTTGTCTTATGACACAGGCGCACGCTTGGCACTACTTTGATGATGCACGTGCGGCTACATTGCACACAATTCACAAACACAGAAAAAATATTTTGTTATTTGGTTTGGAGTGTACTTTGGAGGTTACAGCACCCTTTAACGGTCAAGCCAGCCGGCCCTTTACTTATGACAAAAGCGCACGCTTGGCACTAATTGGATGATGCACGTGCGGCTACTGCGCACACAATTCACAAACACAGAAAATATATTTTTTTTGGTTTGGAGTGTACTTTGTAGGTTACAGCACCCTTTAACGGTCAAGCCAGCCGGCCCTTTACTTATGACACAGGCGCACGCTTGGCACTACTTTGTTAATGCACGTGCGTCTACTACGCACACACTTCACAAACTCAGAAAATATTTATTTTTTTGGTTTGGAGTGTACTTTGGGGGTTACAGCACCCTTTAACGGTCAAGCCCGCTGGCCCTTTACTTATGACACAGGCGCACGCTTGGCACTACTTTGTTGATGCACGTGTGGCTACTGCGCACACAATTCACAAACACAGAAAATATATTTTGTTATTTGGTTTGGAGTGTACTTTGGGGGTTACAGCACCCTTTAACGGTCAAGCCAGCTAGCCCTTTACTTATGACACAGGCGCACACTTGGCACTACTTTGTTGATGCATGTGCGGCTACTGCGCACACAATTCACAAACACAGAAAATATATATTTTTTTGGTTTGGAGTTTACTTTGGGGGTTACAGCACCCTTTAATGGTCAAGCCAGCCGGCCCTTTACTCATGACACAGGCGCACGCTTAGCACTACTTTGTTGATGCGCATGCGGCTACTGCGCACACAATTCACAAACACAGAAGATATTTTTTTTTTGGTTTGAAGTGTACTTTGGGGGTTACAGCACCCTTTAACGGTCAAGCCAGCCAGCCCTTTACTTATGACATGGGCGCACGCTTGGCACTGCTTTGTTGATGCATGTGCGGCTACTGCGCACACAATTCACAAACACAGAAAATATATATTTTTTTGGTTTGGAGTTTACTTTGGGGGTTACAGCACCCTTTAACGGTCAAGCCAGCTGGCCCTTTTCTTATGACACAGGCGCACGCTTGGCACTATTTTGTTGATGCGCGTGCGGCTACTGCGCACACAAATCACAAACACAGAAGATATATTTTTTTTTGGTTTGGACTGGAGAGTACTTTGGGGGTTACAGCACCCTTTAACGGTCAAGACAGCCAGCCCTTTACTTATGACACAGGCGCACGCTTGGCACTAATTTGTTGATGCACGTGCGGCTACTGCGCACACAATTCACAAACACAGAAAAAATATTTTGTTATTTGGTTTGCAGTGTACTTTGGGGGTTACAGCACCCTTTAACGGTCAAGCCAGCTGGCCCTTTACTTATGACACAGGCGCACGCTTGGCACTACTTTGTTGATGCACGTGCGGCTACTGCGCACACAATTCACAAACACAGAATAAATATTTTGTTAATTGGTTTGGAGTGTACTTTGGGGGTTACAGCACCCTTTAACGGTCAAGCCAGCTGGCCCTTTACTTATGACACAGGCGCACGCTTGGCACTACTTTGTTGATGCACGTGCGGCTACTGCGCACACAATTCACAAACACAGGAAAAATATTTTGTTATTTGGTTTGGAGTGTAATTTGGGGGATACAGCACCCTTTAACGGTCAAGCCCACCGGCCCTTTACTTATGACACAGGCGCACGCTTGGCACTACTTTGATGATGCACGTGCGGCTACTGCGCACACAATTCACAAACACAGAAAATATTTTTTTTTTGGTTTGGAGTGTACTTTTGGGGTTACAGCACCCTTTAACGGTCAAGCCATCCGGCCCTTTACTTATGACACAGGCGCACGCTTGGCACTGCTTTGTTGATGCATGAGAGGCTACTGCGCACACAATTCACAAACACAGAAAATATATATTTTTTTGGTTTGGAGTTTACTTTGGGGTTTACAGCACCCTTTAACGGTCAAGCCAGCTGACCCTTTTCTTATGACACAGGCGCACGCTTGGCACTGCTTTGTTCATGCGCGTGCGGCTACTGCGCACAAAATTCACAAACACAGAAGATATTTTTTTGGGGGGTTTGGACCGGAGTGTACTTTGGGGGTTACAGCACCCTTTAACGGTCAAGACAGCCAGCCCTTTACTTATGACACAGGCGCACGCTTGGCACTACTTTGTTGATGCACGTGCGTCTACTGCGCACACAATTCACAAACACAGAAAAAATATTTTGTTATTTGGTTTGGAGTGTACTTTGGGGGTTACAGCACCCTTTAACGGTCAAGCCAGCCGGCCCTTTACTTATGACACAGGCGCACGCTTGGCACAACTTTGATGATGCACGTGTGGCTATTGAGCACACAATTCACAAACACAGAAAATATATATTTTTTTGGTTTGGAGTGTACGTTGGGGGATACAGCACCCTTTAACAGTCAAGCCAGCTGGCCCTTTTCTTATGACATAGGCGCACGCTTGGCACTACTTTTTTGATGTACTTGCGGCTACTGCGCACACAATTCACAAACACAGAAAATATTTTTTGTTATTTGGTTTGGAGTGTACTTTGGGGGTTACAGCACCCTTTAACGGTCAAGCCAGCCGGCCCTTTACTTATGACACAGGCGCACGCTTGGCACTACTTTGTTGATGCATGTGCGGCTACAGCGCACACAATTCACAAACACAGAAAATATTTTTTTTTGGGGTTTGGAGTGTACTTTGGGGGTTACAGCACCCTTTAACAATCAAGCCAGCCAGCCCTTTACTTATGACACAGGCGCACGCTTGGCACTAAATTGTTGATGCACGTGCGGCTACTGCGCACACAATTCACAAACACAGAAGATATTTTTTTTTTTGGTTTGGACTGGAGTGTACTTTGGGGGTTATAGCACCCTTAAACTGTCAAGCCAGCCGGCCCTTTACTTATGACACAGGCGCTCGCTTGGCACTACTTTGATGATGCACGTGCGGCTGCTGCGCACACAATTCACAAACACAGAAAATATATATTTTTTTGGTTTGGAGTGTACTTTGGGGGTTACAGCACCCTTTAACGGTCAAGCCAGCCGGCCCTTTACTTATGACACAGGCGCACGCTTGGCACTACTTTGTTGATGCACGAGCGGCTTCTGCGCACACAATTCACAAACACAGAAAATATTTTTTTTTTTGGTTTAGACTGTAGTGTACTTTGGGGGTTACAGCACCCTTTAACGGTCAAGCCAGCCGGCACTTCACTTATGACACAGGCGCACGCTTGGCACTACTTTGTTGATGCACGTGCGGCTACTGCGCAGACAATTCACAAACTCAGAAAATATTTGTTTTTTTGGTTTGGAGTGTACTTTGGGGGTTACAGCACCCTTTAATGGTCAAGCCAGCTAGCCCTTTACTTATGACACAGGCGCACGCTTGGCACTACTTTGTTGATGCACGAGTGGCTACTGCGCCCACAATTCACAAACACAGAAAAAATATTTTGTTATTTGGTTTGGAGTGTACTTTGGGGGATACAGCACCCTTTACCGGTCAAGCAAGCCGGCCCTTTACTTATGACACAGGCGCACGCTTGGCACTACTTTGTTGATGCATGTGCTGCTACTGCGCACACAATTCACAAACACAGAAAATATATATTTTTTTGGTTTGGAGTTTACTTTGGGGGTTACAGCACCCTTTATCGGTCAAGCCAGCTGGCCCTTTACTTATGACACAGGCGCACGCTTGGCACTACTTTGTTGATGCGCGTGCGGCTACTGCGCACACAATTCACAAACACAGAAGATATTTTTTTTTTTGGTTTGGACTGGAGTGTACTTTGAGTGTTACAGCACCCTTTAACGGTCAAGCCAGCCAGCCCTTTACTTATGACACAGGCGCACGCTTGGCACTACTTTGATGATGCACGTGCGGCTACATTGCACACAATTCACAAACACAGAAAAAATATTTTGTTATTTGGTTTGGAGTGTACTTTGGAGGTTACAGCACCCTTTAACGGTCAAGCCAGCCGGCCCTTTACTTATGACACAGGCGCACGCTTGGCACTAATTGGATGATGCACGTGCGGCTACTGCGCACACAATTCACAAACACAGAAAATATATTTTTTTTGGTTTGGAGTGTACTTTGTAGGTTACAGCACCCTTTAACGGTCAAGTCAGCCGGCCCTTTACTTATGACACAGGCGCACGCTTGGCACTACTTTGTTAATGCACGTGCGGCTACTACGCACACACTTCACAAACTCAGAAAATATTTATTTTTTTGGTTTGGAGTGTACTTTGGGGGTTACAGCACCCTTTAACGGTCAAGCCAGCTGGCCCTTTACTTATGACACAGGCGCACGCTTGGCACTACTTTGTTGATGCACGTGTGGCTACTGCGCACACAATTCACAAACACAGAAAATATATTTTGTTATTTGGTTTGGAGTGTAATTTGGGGGTTACAGCACCCTTTAACGGTCAAGCCAGCTGGCCCTTTACTTATGACACAGGCGCACACTTGGCACTACTTTGTTGATGCATGTGCGGCTACTGCGCACACAATTCACAAACACAGAAAATATATATTTTTTTGGTTTGGAGTTTACTTTGGGGGTTACAGCACCCTTTAACGGTCAAGCCAGCCGGCCCTTTACTCATGACACAGGCGCACGCTTGGCACTACTTTGTTGATGCGCGTGCGTCTACTGCGCACACAATTCACAAACACAGAAGATATTTTTTTTTTGGTTTGAAGTGTACTTTGGGGGTTACAGCACCCTTTAACGGTCAAGCCAGCCAGCCCTTTACTTATGACACGGGCGCACGCTTGGCACTGCTTTGTTGATGCATGTGCGGCTACTGCACACACAATTCACAAACACAGAAAATATATTTTTTATTGGTTTGGAGTTTACTTTGGGGGTTACAGCACCCTTTAACGGTCAAGCCAGCTGGCCCTTTTCTTATGACACAGGCGCACACTTGGCACTACTTTGTTGATGCGCGTGCGGCTACTGCGCACACAATTCACAAACACAGAAGATATATATTTTTTTGGTTTGGACTGGAGAGTACTTTGGGGGTTACAGCACCCTTTAACGGTCAAGACAGCCAGCCCTTTACTTATGACACAGGCGCACGCTTGGCACTAATTTGTTGATGCAAGTGCGGCTACTGCGCACACAATTCACAAACACAGAAAAAATATTTTGTTATTTGGTTTGGAGTGTACTTTGGGGGTTACAGCACCCTTTAACGGTCAAGCCAGCCGGCCCTTTACTTATGACACAGGCGCACGCTTGGCACTACTTTGATGATGCACGTGCGGCTACTGCGCACACAATTCACAAACACAGAACAAATATTTTGTTATTTGGTTTGGAGTGTACGTTGGGGTTACAGCACCCTTTAACAGTCAAGCCAGCTGGCCCTTGTCTTATGACACAGGCGCACGCTTGGCACTACTTTGATGATGCACGTGCGGCTACATTGCACACAATTCACAAACACAGAAAAAATATTTTGTTATTTGGTTTGGAGTGTACTTTGGAGGTTACAGCACCCTTTAACAGTCAAGCCAGCCGGCCCTTTACTTATGACACAGGCGCACGCTTGGCACTAATTGGATGATGCACGTGCGGCTACTGCGCACACAATTCACAAACACAGAAAATATATTTTTTTTGGTTTGGAGTGTACTTTGTAGGTTACAGCACCCTTTAATGGTCAAGCCAGCCGGCCCTTTACTTATGACACAGGCGCACGCTTGGCACTACTTTGTTAATGCACGTGCGTCTACTACGCACACACTTCACAAACTCAGAAAATATTTATTTTTTTGGTTTGGAGTGTACTTTGGGGGTTACAGCACCCTTTAACGGTCAAGCCAGCTGGCCCTTTACTTATGACACAGGCGCACGCTTGGCACTACTTTGTTGATGCACGTGTGGCTACTGAGCACACAATTCACAAACACAGAAAATATATTTTGTTATTTGGTTTGGAGTGTACTTTAGGGGTTACAGCACCCTTTAACGGTCAAGCCAGCTAGCCCTTTACTTATGACACAGGCGCACACTTGGCACTACTTTGTTGATGCATGTGCGGCTACTGCGCACACAATTCACAAACACAGAAAATATATATTTTTTTGGTTTGGAGTTTACTTTGGGGGTTACAGCACCCTTTAACGGTCAAGCCAGCCGGCCCTTTACTCATGACACAGGCGCACGCTTGGCACTACTTTGTTGATGCGCTTGCGGCTACTGCGCACACAATTCACAAACACAGAAGATATTTTTTTTTTGGTTTGAAGTGTACTTTGGGGGTTACAGCACCCTTTAACGGTCAAGCCAGCCAGCCCTTTACTTATGACACGGGCGCACGCTTGGCACTGCTTTGTTGATACATGTGCGGCTACTGCGCACACAATTCACAAACACAGAAAATATATATTTTTTTGTTTTGGAGTTTACTTTGGGGGTTACAGCACCCTTTAACGGTCAAGCCAGCTGGCCCTTTTCTTATGACACAGGCGCACGCTTGGCACTATTTTGTTGATGCGCGTGCGGCTACTGCGCACACAAATCACAAACACAGAAGATATATTTTTTTTTGGTTTGGACTGGAGAGTACTTTGGGGGTTACAGCACCCTTTAACGGTCAAGACAGCCAGCCCTTTACTTATGACACAGGCGCACGCTTGGCACTAATTTGTTGATGCACGTGCGGCTACTGCGCACACAATTCACAAACACAGAAAAAATATTTTGTTATTTGGTTTGGAGTGTACTTTGGGGGTTACAGCACCCTTTAACGGTCAAGCCAGCCGGCCCTTTACTTATGACACAGGCGCACGCTTGGCACTACTTTGATGATGCACGTGCGGCTAATGCGCACACAATTCACAAACACAGAAAAAATATTTTGTTATTTGGTTTGGAGTGTACATTGGGGGTTACAGCACCCTTTAACAGTCAAGCCAGCTGGCCCTTGTCTTATGACACAGGCGCACGCTTGGCACTACTTTTTTGATGTACTTGCGGCTACTGCGCACACAATTCACAAACACAGAAAAATTATTTTGTTATTTGGTTTGGAGTGTACTTTGGGGGTTACAGCACCCTTTAATGGTCAAGCCAGCTGGCCCTTTACTTATGACACAGGCGCACGCTTGGCACTACTTTGTTGATGCGCGTGCGGCTACTGCGCACACAATTCACAAACACAGAAGATATTTTTTTTTTTGGTTTGGACTGTAGTGTACTTTGAGGGTTACAGCACCCTTTAACGGTCAAGCCAGCCAGCCCTTTACTTATGACACAGGCACACGCTTGGCACTACTTTGATGATGCACGTGCGGCTACATTGCACACAATTCACAAACACAGAAAAAATATTTTGTTATTTGGTTTGGAGTGTACTTTGGAGGTTACAGCACCCTTTAACGGTCAAGCCAGCCGGCCCTTTACTTATGACACAGGCGCACGCTTGGCACTAATTGGATGATGCACGTGCGGCTACTGCGCACACAATTCACAAACACAGAAAATATATTTTTTTTGGTTTGGAGTGTACTTTGTAGGTTACAACACCCTTTAACGGTCAAGCCAGCCGGCCCTTTACTTATGACACAGGCGCACGCTTGGCACTACTTTGTTAATGCACGTGCGTCTACTACGCACACACTTCACAAACTCAGAAAATATTTATTTTTTTGGTTTGGAGTGTACTTTGGGGGTTACAGCACCCTTTAACGGTCATTCCAGCTGGCCCTTTACTTATGACACAGGCGCACGCTTGGCACTACTTTGTTGATGCACGTGTGGCTACTGCGCACACAATTCACAAACACAGAAAATATATTTTGTTATTTGGTTTGGAGTGTACTTTGGGGGTTACAGCACCCTTTAACGGTCAAGCCAGCTAGCCCTTTACTTATGACACAGGCGCACACTTGGCACTACTTTGTTGATGCATGTGCGGCTACTGCGCACACAATTCACAAACACAGAAAATATATATTTTTTTGGTTTGGAGTTTACTTTGGGGTTTACAGCACCCTTTAACGGTCAAGCCAGCCGGCCCTTTACTCATGACACAGGCGCACGCTTGGCACTACTTTGTTGATGCGCGTGCGGCTACTGCGCACACAATTCACAAACACAGAAGTTATTTTTTTTTTGGTTTGAAGTGTACTTTGGGGGTTACAGCACCCTTTAACGGTCAAGCCAGCCAGCCCTTTACTTATGACACGGGCGCACGCTTGGCACTGCTTTGTTGATGCATGTGCGGCTACTGCGCACACAATTCACAAACACAGAAAATATATATTTTTATGGTTTGGAGTTTACTTTGGGGGTTACAGCACCCTTTAATGGTCAAGCCAGCTGGCCCTTTTCTTATGACACAGGCGCACGCTTGGCACTATTTTGTTGATGCGCGTGCGGCTACTGCGCACACAAATCACAAACACAGAAGATATATTTTTTTTTGGTTTGGACTGGAGAGTACTTTGGGGGTTACAGCACCCTTTAACGGTCAAGACAGCCAGCCCTTTACTTATGACACAGGCGCACGCTTGGCACTAATTTGTTGATGCACGTGCGGCTACTGCGCACACAATTCACAAACACAGAAAAAATATTTTGTTATTTGGTTTGGAGTGTACTTTGGGGGTTACAGCACCCTTTAACGGTCAAGCCAGCCGGCCCTTTACTTATGACACAGGCGCACGCTTGGCACTACTTTGATGATGCACGTGCGGCTACTGCGCACACAATTCACAAACACAGAAAAAATATTTTTTTATTTGGTTTGGAGTGTACGTTGGGGGTTACAGCACCCTTTAACAGTCAAGCCAGCTGGCCCTTGTCTTATGACACAGGCGCACGCTTGGCACTACTTTTTTGATGTACTTGCGGCTACTGCGCACACAATTCACAAACACAGAAAAATTATTTTGTTATTTGGTTTGGAGTGTACTTTGGGGGTTACAGCACCCTTTAATGGTCAAGCCAGCTGGCCCTTTACTTATGACACAGGCGCACGCTTGGCACTACTTTGTTGATGCATGTGCGGCTACTGCGCACACAATTCACAAACACAGAGAAAATATTTTGTTATTTGGTTTGGAGTGTATTTTGTGGGTTTCAGCACCCTTTAACGGTTAAGTCAGCCGGCCCTTTACTTATGACACAGGCGAAGCACGCTTGGCACTACTTTGTTGATGCACGTGCGGCTACTGCGCACACAATTCACAAACACAGAAAATATATATTTTTTTGGTTTGGAGTTTACTTTGGGGGTTACAGCACACTTTAACGGTCAAGCCAGCCGGCCCTTTACTTATGACACAGGCGCACGCTTGGCACTACTTTGTTGATGCACGTGCGGCTACTGCGCACACAATTCACAAACACAGAAAATATATATATTTTTTATTTAGACTGTACTGTACTTTGGGGGTTACAGCACCCTTTAATGGTCAAGCCAGCCGGCCCTTTACTTATGACACAGGTGCACGCTTGGCACTACTTTGTTGATGCACGTGCGGCTACTGCGCACACAATTCACAAACACAGAAAATATATTTTTTTTTGGTTTGGAGTTTACTTTGGGGGTTACAGCACACTTTAACGGTCAAGCCAGCCGGCCCTTTACTTATGACACAGGCGCACGCTTGGCACTACTTTGTTGATGCACGTGCGGCTACTGCGCACACAATTCACAAACACAGAAAATATATATTTTTTTGGTTTAGACTGTACTGTACTATGGGGGTTACAGCACCCTTTAACGGTCAAGCCAGCCGGCCCTTTACTTATGACACAGGCGCACGCTTGGCACTACTTTGTTGATGCACGTGCGGCTACTGCGCACACAATTCACAAACTCAGAAAATATTTATTTTTTTGGTTTGGAGTGTACTTTGGGGGTTATAGCACCCTCCAATGGTCAAGCCAGCTTGACCTTTACTTATGACACAGGCGCACGCTTGGCACTACTTTGTTGATGCACGTGCGGCTACTGCGCACACAATTCACAAACACAGAAAAAATATTTTGTTGTTTGGTTTGGAGTGTACTTTGGGGGTTACAGTGCCCTTTAACGGTCAAGCCAGCCGGCCCTTTAGTTATGACACAGGCGCACGCTTGGCACTACTTTGTTGATGTATGTGCGGCTACTGCGCACACAATTCACAAACACAGAAAATATATATTTTTTTGGTTTGGAGTTTACTTTGGGGGTTACAGCACCCTTTAACGGTCAAGCCAGCTGTCCCTTTACTTATGACACAGGCGCACGCTTGGCACTACTTTGTTGATGCACGTGCGGCTACTGCGCACACAATTCACAAACACAGAAGATTTTTTTTTTTTTGGTTTGGACTGGAGTGTACTTTGGGGGTTACAGCACCCTTTAACTGTCAAGACAGCCAGCCCTTTTCTTATGACACAGGCGCACGCTTGGCACTACTTTGTTGATCCACGTGCGGCTACTGCGCACACAATTCACAAACACAGAAAATATTTTTTTTTTTGATTTGGAGTGTACTTTGGGGGTTACAGCACCCTTTAACGGTCAAGACAGCCGGCCCTTTACTTATGACACAGGCGCACGCTTGGCACTACTTTGTTGATGCATGTGCGGCTACTGCGCACACAATTCACAAACACAGAAAATATTTTTTTTTTGGTTTGGACTGTAGTGTACTTTGGGGGTTACAGCACCCTTTAACGGTCAAGCCAGCCGGCCCTTTACTTATGAAACAGGCGCACGCTTGGCACTACTTTGTTGATGCACGTGCTGCTACTGCGCACACAATTCACAAACACAGAAAAATTTATTTTTTTTGGTTTGGAGTGTACTTTGGGATTTACAGCACCCTTTAATGGTCAAGCCAGCCGGCCCTTTACTTATGACACAGGCGCACGCTTGGCACTACTTTGTTGATGCACGTGCGGCTACTGCGCACACATTTCACAAACACAGGAAAAATATTTTGTTATTTGGTTTGGAGTGTACTTTGGGGGTTACAGCACCCTTTAACGGTCAAGCCAGCCGGCCCTTTACTTATGACACAGGCGCACGCTTGGCACTACTTTGTTGATGCACGTGCGGCTACTGCGCACACAATTCACAAACACAGAAAATATTTTTTTTTTGGTTTGGACTGTAGTGTACTTTGGGGGTTACAGCACCCTTTAACGGTCAAGCCAGCCGGCCCTTTACTTATGAAACAGGTGCACGCTTGGCACTACTTTGTTGATGCACGTGCTGCTACTGCGCACACAATTCACAAACACAGAAAAATTTATTTTTTTTGGTTTGGAGTGTACTTTGGGGTTTACAGCACCCTTTAACGGTCAAGCCAGCCGGCCCTTTACTTATGACACAGGCGCACGCTTGGCACTACTTTGTTGATGCACGTGCGGCTACTGCGCACACATTTCACAAACACAGGAAAAATATTTTGTTATTTGGTTTGGAGTGTACTTTGGGGGTTACAGCACCCTTTAACGGTCAAGCCAGCCGGCCCTTTACTTATGACACAGGCGCACGCTTGGCACTACTTTGATGATGCACGTGCGGCTACTGCGCACACAATTCACAAACACAGAAAAAATATTTTGTTATTTGGTTTGGAGTGTACGTTGGGGGTTACAGCACCCTTTAACAGTCAAGCCAGCTGGCCCTTGTCTTATGACACAGGCGCACGCTTGGCACTACTTTTTTGATGTACTTGCGGCTACTGCGCACACAATTCACAAACACAGAAAAATTATTTTGTTATTTGGTTTGGAGTGTACTTTGGGGGTTACAGCACCCTTTAATGGTCAAGCCAGCTGGCCCTTTACTTATGACACAGGCGCACGCTTGGCACTACTTTGTTGATGCATGTGCGGCTACTGCGCACACAATTCACAAACACAGAGAAAATATTTTGTTATTTGGTTTGGAGTGTATTTTGTGGGTTTCAGCACCCTTTAACGGTTAAGTCAGCCGGCCCTTTACTTATGACACAGGCGAACGCTTGGCACTACTTTGTTGATGCACGTGCAGCTACTGCGCACACAATTCACAAACACAGAAAATATTTTTTTTTTTGGTTTGGACTGTAGTGTACTTTGGGGGTTACAGCACCCTTTAACGGTCAAGCCAGCTGGCCCTTTACTTATGACACAGGCGCACGCTTGGCACTACTTTGTTGATGCACGTGCGGCTACTGCGCACACAATTCACAAACACAGGAAAAAAATTTTGTTATTTGGTTTGGAGTGTACTTTGGGGGTTACAGCACCCTTTAATGGTCAAGCCAGCCGTCCCTTTACTTATGACACAGGCGCACGCTTGGCACTACTTTGTTGATGCACGTGCGGCTACAGCGCACACAATTCACAAACACAGAAAAAATATATTTTTTTGGTTTGGAGTTTACTTTGGGGGTTACAGCACCCTTTAACGGTCAAGCCAGCTGGCCCATTACTTATGACACAGGCGCACGCTTGGCACTACTTTGTTGATGCACGTGCGGCTACTGCGCACACAATTCACAAACACAGAAAATATATATATTTTTTATTTAGACTGTACTGTACTTTGGGGGTTACAGCACCCTTTAATGGTCAAGCCAGCCGGCCCTTTACTTATGACACAGGTGCACGCTTGGCACTACTTTGTTGATGCACGTGCGGCTACTGCGCACACAATTCACAAACACAGAAAATATATATTTTTTTGGTTTGGAGTTTACTTTGGGGGTTACAGCACACTTTAACGGTCAAGCCAGCCGGCCCTTTACTTATGACACAGGCGCACGCTTGGCACTACTTTGTTGATGCACGTGCGGCTACTGCGCACACAATTCACAAACACAGAAAATATATATTTTTTTGGTTTAGACTGTACTGTACTATGGGGGTTACAGCACCCTTTAACGGTCAAGCCAGCCGGCCCTTTACTTATGACACAGGCGCACGCTTGGCACTACTTTGTTGATGCACGTGCGGCTACTGCGCACACAATTCACAAACTCAGAAAATATTTTTTTTTTTGGTTTGGAGTGTACTTTGGGGGTTATAGCACCCTCTAATGGTCAAGCCAGCTGGACCTTTACTTATGACACAGGCGCACGCTTGGCACTACTTTGTTGATGCACGTGCGGCTACTGTGCACACAATTCACAAACACAGAAAAAATATTTTGTTGTTTGGTTTGGAGTGTACTTTGGGGGTTACAGTGCCCTTTAACGGTCAAGCCAGCCGGCCCTTTAGTTATGACACAGACGCACGCTTGGCACTACTTTGTTGATGTATGTGCGGCTACTGCGCACACAATTCACAAACACAGAAAATATATATTTTTTTGGTTTGGAGTTTACTTTGGGGGTTACAGCACCCTTTAACGGTCAAGCCAGCTGTCCCTTTACTTATGACACAGGCGCACGCTTGGCACTACTTTGTTGATGCACGTGCGGCTACTGCGCACACAATTCACAAACACAGAAGATTTTTTTTTTTTTGGTTTGGACTGGAGTGTACTTTGGGGGTTACAGCACCCTTTAACTGTCAAGACAGCCAGCCCTTTTCTTATGACACAGGCGCACGCTTGGCACTACTTTGTTGATCCACGTGCGGCTACTGCGCACACAATTCACAAACACAGAAAATATTTTTTTTTTTGATTTGGAGTGTAGTTTGGGGGTTACAGCACCCTTTAACGGTCAAGACAGCCGGCCCTTTACTTATGACACAGGCGCACGCTTGGCACTACTTTGTTGATGCACGTGCGGCTACTGCGCACACAATTCACAAACACAAGAAAAATAATTTGTTATTTGGTTTGGAGTGTACTTTGGGGGTTACAGCACCCTTTAACAGTCAAGCCAGCCGGCCCTTTACTTATGACACAGGCGCACGCTTGGCACTACTTTGTTGATGCATGTGCGGCTACTGCGCACACAATTCACAAACACAGAAAATATTTTTTTTTTGGTTTGGACTGTAGTGTACTTTGGGGGTTACAGCACCCTTTAATGGTCAAGCCAGCCGGCCCTTTACTTATGAAACAGGCGCACGCTTGGCACTACTTTGTTGATGCACGTGCTGCTACTGCGCACACAATTCACAAACACAGAAAAATTTATTTTTTTTGGTTTGGAGTGTACTTTGGGATTTACAGCACCCTTTAACGGTCAAGCCAGCCGGCCCTTTACTTATGACACAGGCGCACGCTTGGCACTACTTTGTTGATGCACGTGCGGCTACTGCGCACACATTTCACAAACACAGGAAAAATATTTTGTTATTTGGTTTGGAGTGTACTTTGGGGGTTACAGCACCCTTTAACGGTCAAGCCAGCCGGCCCTTTACTTATGACACAGGCGCACGCTTGGCACTACTTTGTTGATGCACGTGCGGCTACTGCGCACACAATTCACAAACACAGAAAATATATATTTTTCTGGTTTGGAGTTTAGTTTGGGGGTTACAGCACCCTTTAATGGTCAAGCCAGCCGGCCCTTTACTTATGACACAGGCGCACGCTTGGCACTACTTTGTTGATGCACGTGCGGCTACTGCACACACAATTCACAAACACAGAAAATATTTTTTTTTTTGGTTTAGACTGTAGTGTACTTTGGGGGTTACAGCACCCTTTAACGGTCAAGCCAGCCGGCACTTCACTTATGACACAGGCGCACGCTTGGCACTACTTTGTTGATGCACGTGCGGCTACTGCGCAGACAATTCACAAACTCAGAAAATATTTATTTTTTTGGTTTGGAGTGTACTTTGGGGGTTACAGCACCCTTTAATGGTCAAGCCAGCTAGCCCTTTACTTATGACACAGGCGCACGCTTGGCACTACTTTGTTGATGTACGAGCGGCTACTGCGCCCACAATTCACAAACACAGAAAAAATATTTTGTTATTTGGTTTGGAGTGTACTTTGGGGGATACAGCACCCTTTACCGGTCAAGCAAGCCGGCCCTTTACTTATGACACAGGCGCACGCTTGGCACTACTTTGTTGATGCATGTGCGGCTACTGCGCACACAATTCACAAACACAGAAAATATATATTTTTTTGGTTTGCAGTTTACTTTGGGGGTTACAGCACCCTTTATCGGTCAAGCCAGCTGGCCCTTTACTTATGACACAGGCGCACGCTTGGCACTACTTTGTTGATGCGCGTGCGGCTACTGCGCACACAATTCACAAACACAGAAGATATTATTTTTTTTGGTTTGGACTGGAGTGTACTTTGAGGGTTACAGCACCCTTTAACGGTCAAGCCAGCCAGCCCTTTACTTATGACACAGGCGCACGCTTGGCACTACTTTGATGATGCACGTGCGGCTACATTGCACACAATTCACAAACACAGAAAAAATATTTTGTTATTTGGTTTGGAGTGTACTTTGGAGGTTACAGCACCCTTTAACGGTCAAGCCAGCCGGCCCTTTACTTATGACACAGGCGCACGCTTGGCACTAATTGGATGATGCACGTGCGGCTACTGCGCACACAATTCACAAACACAGAAAATATATATTTTTTGGTTTGGAGTGTACTTTGTAGGTTACAGCACCCTTTAACGGTCAAGCCAGCCGGCCCTTTACTTATGACACAGGCGCACGCTTGGCACTACTTTGTTAATGCACGTGCGGCTACTACGCACACACTTCACAAACTCAGAAAATATTTATTTTTTTGGTTTGGAGTGTACTTTGGGGGTTACAGCACCCTTTAACGGTCAAGCCAGCTGGCCCTTTACTTATGACACAGGCGCACGCTTGGCACTACTTTGTTGATGCACGTGTGGCTACTGCGCACACAATTCACAAACACAGAAAATATATTTTGTTATTTGGTTTGGAGTGTACTTTGGGGGTTACAGCACCCTTTAACGGTCAAGCCAGCTGGCCCTTTACTTATGACACAGGCGCACACTTGGCACTACTTTGTTGATGCATGTGCGGCTACTGCGCACACAATTCACAAACACAGAAAATATATATTTTTTTGGTTTGGAGTTTACTTTGGGGGTTACAGCACCCTTTAACGGTCAAGCCAGCCGGCCCTTTACTCATGACACAGGCGCACGCTTGGCACTACTTTGTTGATGCGCGTGCGTCTACTGCGCACACAATTCACAAACACAGAAGATATTTTTTTTTTTGTTTGAAGTGTACTTTGGGGGTTACAGCACCCTTTAACGGTCAAGCCAGCCAGCCCTTTACTTATGACACGGGCGCACGCTTGGCACTGCTTTGTTGATGCATGTGCGGCTACTGCGCACACAATTCACAAACACAGAAAATATATTTTTTATTGGTTTGGAGTTTACTTTGGGGGTTACAGCACCCTTTAACGGTCAAGCCAGCTGGCCCTTTTCTTATGACACAGGCGCACGCTTGGCACTACTTTGTTGATGCGCGTGCGGCTACTGCGCACACAATTCACAAACACAGAAGATATATTTTTTTTTGGTTTGGACTGGAGAGTACTTTGGGGGTTACAGCACCCTTTAACGGTCAAGACAGCCAGCCCTTTACTTATGACACAGGCGCACGCTTGGCACTAATTTGTTGATGCAAGTGCGGCTACTGCGCACACAATTCACAAACACAGAAAAAATATTTTGTTATTTGGTTTGGAGTGTACTTTGGGGGTTACAGCACCCTTTAACGGTCAAGCCAGCCGGCCCTTTACTTATGACACAGGCGCACGCTTGGCACTACTTTGATGATGCACGTGCAGCTACTGCGCACACAATTCACAAACACAGAACAAATATTTTGTTATTTGGTTTGGAGTGTACGTTGGGGTTACAGCACCCTTTAACAGTCAAGCCAGCTGGCCCTTGTCTTATGACACAGGCGCACGCTTGGCACTACTTTGATGATGCACGTGCGGCTACATTGCACACAATTCACAAACACAGAAAAAATATTTTGTTATTTGGTTTGGAGTGTACTTTGGAGGTTACAGCACCCTTTAACGGTCAAGCCAGCCGGCCCTTTACTTATGACACAGGCGCACGCTTGGCACTAATTGGATGATGCACGTGCGGCTACTGCGCACACAATTCACAAACACAGAAAATATATTTTTTTTGGTTTGGAGTGTACTTTGTAGGTTACAGCACCCTTTAACGGTCAAGCCAGCCGGCCCTTTACTTATGACACAGGCGCACGCTTGGCACTACTTTGTTAATGCACGTTCGTCTACTACGCACACACTTCACAAACTCAGAAAATATTTATTTTTTTGGTTTGGAGTGTACTTTGGGGGTTACAGCACCCTTTAACGGTCAAGCCAGCTGGTGCTTTACTTATGACACAGGCGCACGCTTGGCACTACTTTGTTGATGCACGTGTGGCTACTGCGCACACAATTCACAAACACAGAAAATATATTTTGTTATTTGGTTTGGAGTGTACTTTGGGGGTTACAGCACCCTTTAACGGTCAAGCCAGCTAGCCCTTTACTTATGACACAGGCGCACACTTGGCACTACTTTGTTGATGCATGTGCGGCTACTGCGCACACAATTCACAAACACAGAAAATATATATTTTTTTGGTTTGGAGTTTACTTTGGGGGTTACAGCACCCTTTAACGGTCAAGCCAGCTGGCCCTTTACTCATGACACAGGCGCACGCTTAGCACTACTTTGTTGATGCGCATGCGGCTACTGCGCACACAATTCACAAACACAGAAGATATTTTTTTTTTGGTTTGAAGTGTACTTTGGGGGTTACAGCACCCTTTAACGGTCAAGCCAGCCAGCCCTTTACTTATGACATGGGCGCACGCTTGGCACTGCTTTGTTGATGCATGTGCGGCTACTGCGCACACAATTCACAAACACAGAAAATATATATTTTTTTGGTTTGGAGTTTACTTTGGGGGTTACAGCACCCTTTAACGGTCAAGCCAGCTGGCCCTTTTCTTATGACACAGGCGCACGCTTGGCACTATTTTGTTGATGCGCGTGCGGCTACTGCGCACACAAATCACAAACACAGAAGATATATTTTTTTTTGGTTTGGACTGGAGAGTACTTTGGGGGTTACAGCACCCTTTAACGGTCAAGACAGCCAGCCCTTTACTTATGACACAGGCGCACGCTTGGCACTAATTTGTTGATGCACGTGCGGCTACTGCGCACACAATTCACAAACACAGAAAAAATATTTTGTTATTTGGTTTGCAGTGTACTTTGGGGGTTACAGCACCCTTTAACAGTCAAGCCAGCTGGCCCTTTACTTATGACACAGGCGCACGCTTGGCACTACTTTGTTGATGCACGTGCGGCTACTGCGCACACAATTCACAAACACAGAATAAATATTTTGTTAATTGGTTTGGAGTGTACTTTGGGGGTTACAGCACCCTTTAACGGTCAAGCCAGCTGGCCCTTTACTTATGACACAGGCGCACGCTTGGCACTACTTTGTTGATGCACGTGCGGCTACTGCGCACACAATTCACAAACACAGGAAAAATATTTTGTTATTTGGTTTGGAGTGTAATTTGGGGGATACAGCACCCTTTAACGGTCAAGCCCACCGGCCCTTTACTTATGACACAGGCGCACGCTTGGCACTACTTTGATGTTGCACGTGCGGCTACTGCGCACACAATTCACAAACACAGAAAATATTTTTTTTTTGGTTTGGAGTGTACTTTTGGGGTTACAGCACCCTTTAACGGTCAAGCCATCCGGCCCTTTACTTATGACACAGGCGCACGCTTGGCACTGCTTTGTTGATGCATGAGAGGCTACTGCGCACACAATTCACAAACACAGAAAATATATATTTTTTTGGTTTGGAGTTTACTTTGGGGGTTACAGCACCCTTTAACGGTCAAGCCAGCTGACCCTTTTCTTATGACACAGGCGCACGCTTGGCACTGCTTTGTTCATGCGCGTGCGGCTACTGCGCACAAAATTCACAAACACAGAAGATATTTTTTTGGGGGGTTTGGACCGGAGTGTACTTTGGGGGTTACAGCACCCTTTAACGGTCAAGACAGCCAGCCCTTTACTTATGACACAGGCGCACGCTTGGCACTACTTTGTTGATGCACGTGCGTCTACTGCGCACACAATTCACAAACACAGAAAAAATATTTTGTTATTTGGTTTGGAGTGTACTTTGGGGGTTACAGCACCCTTTAACGGTCAAGCCAGCCGGCCCTTTACTTATGACACAGGCGCACGCTTGGCACTACTTTGATGATGCACGTGCGGCTATTGAGCACACAATTCACAAACACAGAAAATATATTTTTTTTTGGTTTGGAGTGTACGTTGGGGGATACAGCACCCTTTAACAGTCAAGCCAGCTGGCCCTTTTCTTATGACATAGGCGCACGCTTGGCACTACTTTTTTGATGTACTTGCGGCTACTGCGCACACAATTCACAAACACAGAAAATATTTTTTGTTATTTGGTTTGGAGTGTACTTTGGGGGTTACAGCACCTTTTAATGGTCAAGCCAGCCGGCCCTTTACTTATGACACAGGCGCACGCTTGGCACTACTTTGTTGATGCATGTGCGGCTACAGCGCACACAATTCACAAACACAGAAAATATTTTTTTTTGGGGTTTGGAGTGTACTTTGGGGGTTACAGCACCCTTTAACAATCAAGCCAGCCAGCCCTTTACTTATGACACAGGCGCACGCTTGGCACTAAATTGTTGATGCACGTGCGGCTACTGCGCACACAATTCACAAACACAGAAGATATTTTTTTTTTTGGTTTGGACTGGAGTGTACTTTGGGGGTTACAGCACCCTTAAACTGTCAAGCCAGCCGGCCCTTTACTTATGACACAGGCGCTCGCTTGGCACTACTTTGATGATGCACGTGCGGCTGCTGCGCACACAATTCACAAACACAGAAAATATATATTTTTTTGGTTTGGAGTGTACTTTGGGGGTTACAGCACCCTTTAACGGTCAAGCCAGCCGGCCCTTTACTTATGACACAGGCGCACGCTTGGCACTACTTTGTTGATGCACGAGCGGCTTCTGCGCACACAATTCACAAACACAGAAAATATATATTTTTTTGGTTTAGACTGTAGTGTACTTTGGGGGTTACAGCACCCTTTAACGGTCAAGCCAGCCGGCACTTCACTTATGACACAGGCGCACGCTTGGCACTACTTTGTTGATGCACGTGCGGCTACTGCGCAGACAATTCACAAACTCAGAAAATATTTATTTTTTTGGTTTGGAGTGTACTTTGGGGGTTACAGCACCCTTTAATGGTCAAGCCAGCTAGCCCTTTACTTATGACACAGGCGCACGCTTGGCACTACTTTGTTGATGCACGAGCGGCTACTGCGCCCACAATTCACAAACACAGAAAAAATATTTTGTTATTTGGTTTGGAGTGTACTTTGGGGGATACAGCACCCTTTACCGGTCAAGCAAGCCGGCCCTTTACTTATGACACAGGCGCACGCTTGGCACTACTTTGTTGATGCATGTGCGGCTACTGCGCACACAATTCACAAACACAGAAAATATATATTTTATTGGTTTGGAGTTTACTTTGGGGGTTACAGCACCCTTTATCGGTCAAGCCAGCTGGCCCTTTACTTATGACACAGGCGCACGCTTGGCACTACTTTGTTGATGCGCGTGCGGCTACTGCGCACACAATTCACAAACACAGAAGATATTTTTTTTTTTGGTTTGGACTGGAGTGTACTTTGAGGGTTACAGCACCCTTTAACGGTCAAGCCAGCCAGCCCTTTACTTATGACACAGGCGCACGCTTGGCACTACTTTGATGATGCACGTGCGGCTACATTGCACACAATTCACAAACACAGAAAAAATATTTTGTTATTTGGTTTGGAGTGTACTTTGGAGGTTACAGCACCCTTTAACGGTCAAGCCAGCCGGCCCTTTACTTATGACACAGGCGCACGCTTGGCACTAATTGGATGATGCACGTGCGGCTACTGCGCACACAATTCACAAACACAGAAAATATATTTTTTTTGGTTTGGAGTGTACTTTGTAGGTTACAGCACCCTTTAACGGTCAAACCAGCCGGCCCTTTACTTATGACACAGGCGCACGCTTGGCACTACTTTGTTAATGCACGTGCGGCTACTACGCACACACTTCACAAACTCAGAAAATATTTATTTTTTTGGTTTGGAGTGTACTTTGGGGGTTACAGCACCCTTTAACGGTCAAGCCAGCTGGCCCTTTACTTATGACACAGGCGCACGCTTGGCACTACTTTGTTGATGCACGTGTGGCTACTGCGCACACAATTCACAAACACAGAAAATATATTTTGTTATTTGGTTTGGAGTGTACTTTGGGGGTTACAGCACCCTTTAACGGTCAAGCCAGCTGGCCCTTTACTTATGACACAGGCGCACACTTGGCACTACTTTGTTGATGCATGTGCGGCTACTGCGCACACAATTCACAAACACAGAAAATATATATTTTTTTGGTTTGGAGTTTACTTTGGGGGTTACAGCACCCTTTAACGGTCAAGCCAGCCGGCCCTTTACTCATGACACAGGCGCACGCTTGGCACTACTTTGTTGATGCGCGTGCGTCTACTGCGCACACAATTCACAAACACAGAAGATATTTTTTTTTTGGTTTGAAGTGTACTTTGGGGGTTACAGCACCCTTTAACGGTCAAGCCAGCTGGCCCTTTTCTTATGACACAGGCGCACGCTTGGCACTACTTTGTTGATGCGCGTGCGGCTACTGCGCACACAATTCACAAACACAGAAGATATATTTTTTTTTGGTTTGGACTGGAGAGTACTTTGGGGGTTACAGCACCCTTTAACGGTCAAGACAGCCAGCCCTTTACTTATGACACAGGCGCACGCTTGGCACTAATTTGTTGATGCAAGTGCGGCTACTGCGCACACAATTCACAAACACAGAAAAAATATTTTGTTATTTGGTTTGGAGTGTACTTTGGGGGTTACAGCACCCTTTAACGGTCAAGCCAGCCGGCCCTTTACTTATGACACAGGCGCACGCTTGGCACTACTTTGATGATGCACGTGCGGCTACTGCGCACACAATTCACAAACACAGAACAAATATTTTGTTATTTGGTTTGGAGTGTACGTTGGGGTTACAGCACCCTTTAACAGTCAAGCCAGCTGGCCCTTGTCTTATGACACAGGCGCACGCTTGGCACTACTTTGATGATGCACGTGCGGCTACATTGCACACAATTCACAAACACAGAAAAAATATTTTGTTATTTGGTTTGGAGTGTACTTTGGAGGTTACAGCACCAGCAAGCCAGCCGGCCCTCTACTTATGACACAGGCGCACGCTTGGCACTAATTGGATGATGCACGTGCGGCTACTGCGCACACAATTCACAAACACAGAAAATATATTTTTTTGGGTTTGGAGTGTACTTTGTAGGTTACAGCACCCTTTAACGGTCAAGCCAGCCGGCCCTTTACTTATGACACAGGCGCACGCTTGGCACTACTTTGTTAATGCACGTGCGTCTACTACGCACACACTTCACAAACTCAGAAAATATTTATTTTTTTGGTTTGGAGTGTACTTTGGGGGTTACAGCACCCTTTAACGGTCAAGCCAGCTGGCCCTTTACTTATGACACAGGCGCACGCTTGGCACTACTTTGTTGATGCACGTGTGGCTACTGAGCACACAATTCACAAACACAGAAAATATATTTTGTTATTTGGTTTGGAGTGTACTTTAGGGGTTACAGCACCCTTTAACGGTCAAGCCAGCTAGCCCTTTACTTATGACACAGGCGCACACTTGGCACTACTTTGTTGATGCATGTGCGGCTACTGCGCACACAATTCACAAACACAGAAAATATATATTTTTTTGGTTTGGAGTTTACTTTGGGGGTTACAGCACCCTTTAACGGTCAAGCCAGCCGGCCCTTTACTCATGACACAGGCGCACGCTTGGCACTACTTTGTTGATGCGCGTGCGGCTACTGCGCACACAATTCACAAACACAGAAGATATTTTTTTTTTGGTTTGAAGTGTACTTTGGGGGTTACAGCACCCTTTAACGGTCAAGCCAGCCAGCCCTTTACTTATGACACGGGTGCACGCTTGGCACTGCTTTGTTGATGCATGTGCGGCTACTGCGCACACAATTCACAAACACAGAAAATATATATTTTTTTGGTTTGGAGTTTACTTTGGGGGTTACAGCACCCTTTAACGGTCAAGCCAGCTGGCCCTTTTCTTATGACACAGGCGCACGCTTGGCACTATTTTGTTGATGCGCGTGCGGCTACTGCGCACACAAATCACAAACACAGAAGATATATTTTTTTTTGGTTTGGACTGGAGAGTACTTTGGGGGTTACAGCACCCTTTAACGGTCAAGACAGCCAGCCCTTTACTTATGACACAGGCGCACGCTTGGCACTAATTTGTTGATGCACGTGCGGCTACTGCGCACACAATTCACAAACACAGAAAAAATATTTTGTTATTTGGTTTGGAGTGTACTTTGGGGGTTACAGCACCCTTTAACGGTCAAGCCAGCCGGCCCTTTACTTATGACACAGGCGCACGCTTGGCACTACTTTGATGATGCACGTGCGGCTACTGCGCACACAATTCACAAACACAGAAAAAATATTTTGTTATTTGGTTTGGAGTGTACATTGGGGGTTACAGCACCCTTTAACAGTCAAGCCAGCTGGCCCTTGTCTTATGACACAGGCGCACGCTTGGCACTACTTTTTTGATGTACTTGCGGCTACTGCGCACACAATTCACAAACACAGAAAAATTATTTTGTTATTTGGTTTGGAGTGTACTTTGGGGGTTACAGCACCCTTTAATGGTCAAGCCAGCTGGCCCTTTACTTATGACACAGGCGCACGCTTGGCACTACTTTGTTGATGCGCGTGCGGCTACTGCGCACACAATTCACAAACACAGAAGATATTTTTTTTTTTGGTTTGGACTGTAGTGTACTTTGAGGGTTACAGCACCCTTTAACGGTCAAGCCAGCCAGCCCTTTACTTATGACACAGGCACACGCTTGGCACTACTTTGATGATGCACGTGCGGCTACTGCGCACACAATTCACAAACACAGAAAAATTATTTTGTTATTTGGTTTGGAGTGTACTTTGTAGGTTACAGCACCCTTTAATGGTCAAGCCAGCCGGCCCTTTACTTATGACACAGGCGCACGCTTGGCACTACTTTGTTAATGCACGTGCGTCTACTACGCACACACTTCACAAACTCAGAAAATATTTATTTTTTTGGTTTGGAGTGTACTTTGGGGGTTACAGCACCCTTTAATGGTCAAGCCAGCTGGCCCTTTACTTATGACACAGGCGCACGCTTGGCACTACTTTGTTGATGCACGTGTGGCTACTGCGCACACAATTCACAAACACAGAAAATATATTTTGTTATTTGGTTTGGAGTGTACTTTGGGGGTTACAGCACCCTTTAACGGTCAAGCCAGCTAGCCCTTTACTTATGACACAGGCGCACACTTGGCACTACTTTGTTGATGCATGTGCGGCTACTGCGCACACAATTCACAAACACAGAAAATATATATTTTTTTGGTTTGGAGTTTACTTTGGGGCTTACAGCACCCTTTAACGGTCAAGCCAGCCGGCCCTTTACTCATGACACAGGCGCACGCTTGGCACTACTTTGTTGATGCGCGTGCGGCTACTGCGCACACAATTCACAAACACAGAAGATATTTTTTTTTTGGTTTGAAGTGTACTTTGGGGGTAACAGCACCCTTTAACGGTCAAGCCAGCCAGCCCTTTACTTATGACACGGGCGCACGCTTGGCACTGCTTTGTTGATGCATGTGCGGCTACTGCGCACACAATTCACAAACACAGAAAATATATATTTTTTTGGTTTGGAGTTTACTTTGGGGGTTACAGCACCCTTTAACGGTCAAGCCAGCTGGCCCTTTTCTTATGACACAGGCGCACGCTTGGCACTATTTTGTTGATGCGCGTGCGGCTACTGCGCACACAAATCACAAACACAGAAGATATATTTTTTTTTGGTTTGGACTGGAGAGTACTTTGGGGGTTACAGCACCCTTTAACGGTCAAGACAGCCAGCCCTTTACTTATGACACAGGCGCACGCTTGGCACTAATTTGTTGATGCACGTGCGGCTACTGCGCACACAATTCACAAACACAGAAAAAATATTTTGTTATTTGGTTTGGAGTGTACTTTGGGGGTTACAGCACCCTTTAAGGGTCAAGCCAGCTGGCCCTTTACTTATGACACAGGCGCACGCTTGGCACTACTTTGATGATGCACGTGCGGCTACTGCGCACACAATTCACAAACACAGAAAAAATATTTTGTTATTTGGTTTGGAGTGTACGTTGGGGGTTACAGCACCCTTTAACAGTCAAGCCAGCTGGCCCTTGTCTTATGACACAGGCGCACGCTTGGCACTACTTTTTTGATGTACTTGCGGCTACTGCGCACACAATTCACAAACACAGAAAAATTATTTTGTTATTTGGTTTGGAGTGTACTTTGGGGGTTACAGCACCCTTTAATGGTCAAGCCAGCTGGCCCTTTACTTATGACACAGGCGCACGCTTGGCACTACTTTGTTGATGCATGTGCGGCTACTGCGCACACAATTCACAAACACAGAGAAAATATTTTGTTATTTGGTTTGGAGTGTATTTTGTGGGTTTCAGCACCCTTTAACGGTTAAGTCAGCCGGCCCTTTACTTATGACACAGGCGAACGCTTGGCACTACTTTGTTGATGCACGTGCAGCTACTGCGCACACAATTCACAAACACAGAAAATATTTTTTTTTTGGTTTGGACTGTAGTGTACTTTGGGGGTTACAGCACCCTTTAACGGTCAAGCCAGCTGGCCCTTTACTTATGACACAGGCGCACGCTTGGCACTACTTTGTTGATGCACGTGCGGCTACTGCGCACACAATTCACAAACACAGGAAAAAAATTTTGTTATTTGGTTTGGAGTGTACTTTAGGGGTTACAGCACCCTTTAATGGTCAAGCCAGCCGTCCCTTTACTTATGACACAGGCGCATGCTTGGCACTACTTTGTTGATGCACGTGCGGCTACAGCGCACACAATTCACAAACACAGAAAAAATATATTTTTTTGGTTTGGAGTTTACTTTGGGGGTTACAGCACCCTTTAACGGTCAAGCCAGCCGGCCCTTTACTTATGACACAGGCGCACGCTTGGCACTACTTTGTTGATGCACGTGCGGCTACTGCGCACACAATTCACAAACACAGAAAATATATATTTTTTTTATTTAGACTGTACTGTACTTTGGGGGTTACAGCACCCTTTAATGGTCAAGCCAGCTGGCCCTTTACTTATGACACAGGTGCACGCTTGGCACTACTTTGTTGATGCACGTGCGGCTACTGCGCACACAATTCACAAACACAGAAAATATATATTTTTTTGGTTTGGAGTTTACTTTGGGGGTTACAGCACACTTTAACGGTCAAGCCAGCCGGCCCTTTACTTATGACACAGGCGCACGCTTGGCACTACTTTGTTGATGCACGTGCGGCTACTGCGCACACAATTCACAAACACAGAAAATATATATTTTTTTGGTTTAGACTGTACTGTACTATGGGGGTTACAGCACCCTTTAACGGTCAAGCCAGCCGGCCCTTTACTTATGACACAGGCGCACGCTTGGCACTACTTTGTTGATGCACGTGCGGCTACTGCGCACACAATTCACAAACTCAGAAAATATTTATTTTTTTGGTTTGGAGTGTACTTTGGGGGTTATAGCACCCTCTAATGGTCAAGCCAGCTGGACCTTTACTTATGACACAGGCGCACGCTTGGCACTACTTTGTTGATGCACGTGCGGCTACTGCGCACACAATTCACAAACACAGAAAAAATATTTTGTTGTTTGGTTTGGAGTGTACTTTGGGGGTTACAGTGCCCTTTAACGGTCAAGCCAGCCGGCCCTTTAGTTATGACACAGGCGCACGCTTGGCACTACTTTGTTGATGTATGTGCGGCTACTGCGCACACAATTCACAAACACAGAAAATATATATTTTTTTGGTTTGGAGTTTACTTTGGGGGTTACAGCACCCTTTAACGGTCAAGCCAGCTGTCCCTTTACTTATGACACAGGCGCACGCTTGGCACTACTTTGTTGATGCACGTGCGGCTACTGCGCACACAATTCACAAACACAGAAGATTTTTTTTTTTTTGGTTTGGACTGGAGTGTACTTTGGGGGTTACAGCACCCTTTAACTGTCAAGACAGCCAGCCCTTTTCTTATGACACAGGCGCACGCTTGGCACTACTTTGTTGATGCACGTGCGGCTACTGCGCACACAATTCACAAACACAGAAAATATTTTTTTTTTTTATATGGAGTGTACTTTGGGGGTTACAGCACCCTTTAACGGTCAAGACAGCCGGCCCTTTACTTATGACACAGGCGCACGCTTGGCACTACTTTGTTGATGCACGTGCGGCTACTGCGCACACAATTCACAAACACAGAAGATTTTTTTTTTTTTGGTTTGGACTGGAGTGTACTTTGGGGGTTACAGCACCCTTTAACTGTCAAGACAGCCAGCCCTTTTCTTATGACACAGGCGCACGCTTGGCACTACTTTGTTGATGCACGTGCGGCTACTGCGCACACAATTCACAAACACAGAAAATATTTTTTTTTTTGATTTGGAGTGTACTTTGGGGGTTACAGCACCCTTTAACGGTCAAGACAGCCGGCCCTTTACTTATGACACAGGCGCACGCTTGGCACTACTTTGTTGATGCACGTGCGGCTACTGCGCACACAATTCACAAACACAAGAAAAATAATTTGTTATTTGGTTTGGAGTGTTCTTTGGGGGTTACAGCACCCTTTAACAGTCAAGCCAGCCGGCCCTTTACTTATGACACAGGCGCACGCTTGGCACTACTTTGTTGATGCACGTGCGGCTACTGCGCACACATTTCACAAACACAGGAAAAATATTTTGTTATTTGGTTTGGAGTGTACTTTGGGGGTTACAGCACCCTTTAACGGTCAAGCCAGCCGGCCCTTTACTTATGACACAGGCGCACGCTTGGCACTACTTTGTTGATGCACGTGCGGCTACTGCGCACACAATTCACAAACACAGAAAATATATATTTTTCTGGTTTGGAGTTTACTTTGGGGGTTACAGCACCCTTTAATGGTCAAGCCAGCCGGCCCTTTACTTATGACACAGGCGCACGCTTGGCACTACTTTGTTGATGCACGTGCGGCTACTGCACACACAATTCACAAACACAGAAAATATTTTTTTTTAATTTTAGACTGTACTGTACTTTGGGGGTTACAGCACCCTTTAACGGTCAAGCCATCTGGCCCTTTACTTATGACACAGGCGCACGCTTGGCACTACTTTGTTGATGCACGTGCGGCTACTGCGCACACAATTCACAAACTCAGATAATATTTATTTTTTTGGTTTGGAGTGTACTTTGGGGATTACAGCACCCTTTAACGGTCAATCCAGCTGGCCCTTTACTTATGACACAGGCGCACGCTTGGCACTACTTTGTTAATGCACGTGCGGCTACTACGCACACAATTCACAAACTCAGAAAATATTTATTTTTTTGGTTTGGAGTTTACTTTGGGGTTTACAGCACCCTTTAACGGTCAAGCCAGCCGGCCCTTTACTCATGACACAGGCGCACGCTTGCCACTACTTTGTTGATGCGCGTGCGGCTACTGCGCACACAATTCACAAACACAGAAGATATTTTTTTTTTGGTTTGGACTGGAGTGTACTTTGGGGGTTACAGCACCCTTTAATGGTCAAGCCAGCCAGCCCTTTACTTATGACACAGGCGCACGCTTGGCACTACTTTGTTGATGCACGTGTGGCTTCTGCGCACACAATTCACAAACACAGAAAATATATATTTTTTTGGTTTGGAGTTTACTTTGGGGTTTACAGCACCCTTTAACGGTCAAGCCAGCCGGCCCTTTACTCATGACACAGGCGCACGCTTGCCACTACTTTGTTGATGCGCGTGCGGCTACTGCGCACACAATTCACAAACACAGAAGATATTTTTTTTTTGGTTTGGACTGGAGTGTACTTTGGGGGTTACAGCACCCTTTAATGGTCAAGCCAGCCAGCCCTTTACTTATGACACAGGCGCACGCTTGGCACTACTTTGTTGATGCACGTGCGGCTACAGCGCACACAATTCACAAACACAGAAAAAATATTTTGTTATTTTGTTTGGAGTGTACTTTGGCGGTTACAGCACCCTTTAATGGTCAAGCCAGCTGGCCCTTTACTTATGACACAGGCGCACGCTTGGCACTACTTTGATGATGCACTTGCGGCTACTGCGCACACAATTCACAAACACAGAAAATATATATTTTTTTGGTTTGGAGTTTACTTTGGGGGTTACAGCACCCTTTAACTGTCAAGCCAGCAGGCCCTTTTCTTATGACACAGGCGCACGCTTGGCACTACTTTGTTGATGCGCGTACGGCTACTGCGCACACAATTAACAAACACAGAAGATTTTTTTTTTTTTGGTTTGGACTGGAGTGTACTTTGGGGGTTACAGCACCCTTTAACTGTCAAGACAGCCAGCCCTTTTCTTATGACACAGGCGCACGCTTGGCACTACTTTGTTGATGCACGTGCGGCTACTGCGCACACAATTCACAAACACAAGAAAAATAATTTGTTATTTGGTTTGGAGTGTACTTTGGGGGTTACAGCACCCTCTAACGGTCAAGCCAGCTGGCCCTTTACTTATGACACAGGCGCACGCTTGGCACTACTTTGTTGATGCATGTGCGGCTACTGCGCACACAATTCACAAACACAGAAAATATTTTTTTTTTGGTTTGGAGTGTACTTTGGGGATTACAGCAACCTTTAATGGTCAAGCCAGCTGGCCCTTTACTTATGACACAGGCGCACGCTTGGCACTACTTTGTTAATGCACGTGCGGCTACTACGCACACAATTCACAAACTCAGAAAATATTTATTTTTTTGGTTTGGAGTGTACTTTGGGGGTTACAGCACCCTATAACGGTCAAGCCAGCTGGCCCTTTACTTATGACACAGGCGCACGCTTGGCACTACTTTGTTGATGCACGTGTGGCTTCTGCGCACACAATTCACAAACACAGAAAATATATATTTTTTTGGTTTGGAGTTTACTTTGGGGTTTACAGCACCCTTTAACGGTCAAGCCAGCCGGCCCTTTACTCATGACACAGGCGCACGCTTGGCACTACTTTGTTGATGCGCGTGCGGCTACTGCGCACACAATTCACAAACACAGAAGATATTTTTTTTTTGGTTTGGACTGGAGTGTACTTTGGGGGTTACAGCACCCTTTAATTTTGTTATTTGGTTTGGAGTGTACTTTGGCGGTTACAGCACCCTTTAACGGTCAAGCCAGCTGGCCCTTTACTTATGACACAGGCGCACGCTTGGCACTACTTTGATGATGCACTTGCGGCTACTGCGCACACAATTCACAAACACAGAAAATATTTTTTTTTTGGTTTGGAGTGTACTTTGGGGGTTACAGCACCCTTTAACAGTCAAGCCAGCCGGCCCTTTACTTATGACACGGGCGCACGCTTGGCACTGCTTTGTTGATGCATGTGTGGCTACTGCGCACACAATTCACAAACACAGAAAATATATATTTTTTTGGTTTGGAGTTTACTTTGGGGGTTACAGCACCCTTTAACTGTCAAGCCAGCAGGCCCTTTTCTTCTGACACAGGCGCACGCTTGGCACTACTTTGTTGATGCACGTGCGGCTACTGCGCACACAATTCACAAACACAGAAGATATATATTTTTTTGGTTTGGACTGGAGAGTACTTTGGGGGTTACAGCACCCTTTAACGGTCAAGACAGCCAGCCCTTTACTTATGACACAGGCGCACGCTTGGCACTAATTTGTTGATGCACGTGCCGCTACTGCGCACACAATTCACAAACACAGAAAAAATATTTTGTTATTTGGTTTGGAGTGTACTTTGGGGGTTACAGCACCCTTTAACGGTCAAGCCAGCCGGCCCTTTACTTATGACACAGGCGCACGCTTGGCACTACTTTGTTGATGCACGTGCGGCTACTGCGCACACAATTCACAAACACAGAAAATATTTTTTTTTTTGGTTTGGAGTGTACTTTGGGGGTTACAGCACCCTTTAACGGTCAAGCCAGCCAGCCCTTTACTTATGACACAGACGCACGCTTGGCACTACTTTGTTGATGCACGTGCGGCTACTGCGCACACAATTCACAAACACAGAAAAAATATTTTGTTATTTGGTTTGGAGTGTACGTTGGGGGTTACAGCACCCTTTAACAGTCAAGCCAGCTGGCCCTTGTCTTATGACACAGGCGCACGCTTGGCACTACTTTTTTGATGTACTTACGGCTACTGCGCACACAATTCACAAACACAGAAAAAATATTTTGTTATTTGGTTTGGAGTGTACTTTGGGGGTTACAGCACCCTTTAACGGTCAAGCCAGCCGGCCCTTTACTTATGACACAGGCGCACGCTTGGCACTAATTTGTTGATGCATGTGCGGCTACTTCGCACACAATTCACAAACACAGAAAAAATGTTTTGTTATTTGGTTTGGAGTGTATTTTGTGGGTTTCAGGACCCTTTAACGGTTAAGTCAGCTGGCCCATTACTTATGACACAGGCGAACGCTTGGCACTACTTTGTTGATGCACGTGCGGCTACTGCGCACACAATTCACAAACACAGAAAATATTTTTTTTTTTGGTTTGGACTGTAGTGTACTTTGGGGGTTACAGCACCCTTTAACGGTCAAGCCAGCCGGCCCTTTACTTATGTCACAGGCGCACGCTTGGCACTACTTTGTCGATGCACGTGCTGCTACTGCGCACACAATTCACAAACACAGAAAAAAAATTTTTTTTTGGTTTGGAGTGTACTTTGGGGGTTACAGCACCCTTTAACGGTCAAGCCAGCCGGCCCTTTACTTATGACACAGGCGCACGCTTGGCACTACTTTGTTGATGGACGTGCGGCTACTGCGCACACAATTCACAAACACAGGAAAAAAATTTTGTTATTTGGTTTGGAGTGTACTTTGGGGGTTACAGCACCCTTTAATGGTCAAGCCAGCCGGCCCTTTACTTATGACACAGGCGCACGCTTGGCACTACTTTGTTGATGCACGTGCGGCTACTGCGCACACAATTCACAAACACAGAAAATATATATTTTTTTGATTTAGACTGTACTGTACTTTTGGGGCTACAGCACCCTTTAACGGTCAAGCCAGCCGGCCCTTTACTTATGACACAGGCGCACGCTTTGCACTACTTTGTTGATGCACGTGCGGCTACTGCGCACACAATTCACAAACTCAGAAAATATTTTGTTATTTGGTTTGGAGTGTACTTTGGGGGTTACAGCACCCTTTAACGGTCAAGCCAGCCGGCCCTTTACTTATGACACAGGCGCACGCTTGGCACTACTTTGTTGATGCACGTGCGGCTACTGCGCACACAATTCACAAACACAGAAAAAATATTTTGTTATTTGGTTTGGAGTGTACGTTGGGGGTTACAGCACCCTTTAACAGTCAAGCCAGCTGGCCCTTGTCTTATGACACAGGCGCACGCTTGGCACTACTTTTTTGATGTACTTACGGCTACTGCGCACACAATTCACAAACACAGAAAAAATATTTTGTTATTTGGTTTGGAGTGTACTTTGGGGGTTACAGCACCCTTTAACGGTCAAGCCAGCCGGCCCTTTACTTATGACACAGGCGCACGCTTGGCACTAATTTGTTGATGCATGTGCGGCTACTTCGCACACAATTCACAAACACAGAAAAAATGTTTTGTTATTTGGTTTGGAGTGTATTTTGTGGGTTTCAGGACCCTTTAACGGTTAAGTCAGCTGGCCCATTACTTATGACACAGGCGAACGCTTGGCACTACTTTGTTGATGCACGTGCGGCTACTGCGCACACAATTCACAAACACAGAAAATATTTTTTTTTTTGGTTTGGACTGTAGTGTACTTTGGGGGTTACAGCACCCTTTAACGGTCAAGCCAGCCGGCCCTTTACTTATGTCACAGGCGCACGCTTGGCACTACTTTGTCGATGCACGTGCTGCTACTGCGCACACAATTCACAAACACAGAAAAAAAATTTTTTTTTGGTTTGGAGTGTACTTTGGGGGTTACAGCACCCTTTAACGGTCAAGCCAGCCGGCCCTTTACTTATGACACAGGCGCACGCTTGGCACTACTTTGTTGATGGACGTGCGGCTACTGCGCACACAATTCACAAACACAGGAAAAAAATTTTGTTATTTGGTTTGGAGTGTACTTTGGGGGTTACAGCACCCTTTAATGGTCAAGCCAGCCGGCCCTTTACTTATGACACAGGCGCACGCTTGGCACTACTTTGTTGATGCACGTGCGGCTACTGCGCACACAATTCACAAACACAGAAAATATATATTTTTTTGATTTAGACTGTACTGTACTTTTGGGGCTACAGCACCCTTTAACGGTCAAGCCAGCCGGCCCTTTACTTATGACACAGGCGCACGCTTTGCACTACTTTGTTGATGCACGTGCGGCTACTGCGCACACAATTCACAAACTCAGAAAATATTTTGTTATTTGGTTTGGAGTGTACTTTGGGGGTTACAGCACCCTTTAACGGTCAAGCCAGCCGGCCCTTTACTTATGACACAGGCGCACGCTTGGCACTACTTTGTTGATGCACGTGCGGCTACTGCGCACACAATTCACAAACACAGAAAATATATATTTTTTTGGTTTGGAGTTTACTTTGGGGGTTACAGCACACTTTAACGGTCAAGCCAGCTGGCCCTTTACTTATGACACAGGCGCACGCTTGGCACTACTTTGTTGATGCACGTGCGGCTACTGCGCACACAATTCACAAACACAGAAAATATATATTTTTTTGGTTTAGACTGTACTGTACTTTGGGGGTTACAGCACCCTTTAACGGTCAAGCCAGCCGGCCCTTTACTTATGACACAGGCGCACGCTTGGCACTACTTTGTTGATGCACGTGCGGCTACTGCGCACACAATTCACAAACTCAGAAAATATTTATTTTTTTGGTTTGGAGTGTACTTTGGGGGTTACAGCACCCTCTAATGGTCAAGCCAGCTGGCCCTTTACTTATGACACAGGCGCACGCTTGGCACTACTTTGTTGATGCACGTGCGGCTACTGCGCACACAATTCACAAACACAGAAAAAATATTTTGTTGTTTGGTTTGGAGTGTACTTTGGGGGTTACAGTCCCCTTTAACGGTCAAGCCAGCCGGCCCTTTACTTATGACACAGGCGCACGCTTGGCACTACTTTGTTGATGTATGTGCGGCTACTGCGCACACAATTCACAAACACAGAAAATATATATTTTTTTGGTTTGGAGTTTACTTTGGGGGTTACAGCACCCTTTAATGGTCAAGCCAGCTTGCCCTTTACTTATGACACAGGCGCATGCTTGGCACTACTTTGTTGATGCACGTGCGGCTTCTGCGCACACAATTCACAAACACAGAAGATATTTTTTTTTTTGGTTTGGACTGGAGTGTACGTTGGTGCTTACAGCACCCTATAATGGTCAAGCCAGCCAGCCCTTTACTTATGACACAGGCGCACGCTTGGCACTACTTTGTTGATGCACGTGCGGCTACAGCGCACACAATTCACAAACACAGAAAAAATATTTTATTATTTGGTTTGTAGTGTACTTTGGGGGTTACAGCACCCTTTAACGGTCAAGCCAGCCGGCCCTTTACTTATGACACAGGCGCACGCTTGGCACTACTTTGATGATGCACGTGCGGCTACTGCGCACACAATTCACAAACACAGAAAATATTTTTTTTTTTGTTTGGAGTGTACTTTGGGGGTTACAGCACCCTTTAACGGTCAAGCCAGCCGGCCCTTTCCTTATGACACAGGCGCACGCTTGGCACTACTTTGTTGATGCATGTGCGTCTACTGCGCACACAATTCACAAACACAGAAAATATATATTTTTTGGTTTGGAGTTTACTTTGGGGGTTACAGCACCCTTTAACGGTCAAGCCAGCTGGCCCTTTACTTATGATACAGGCGCACGCTTGGCACTACTTTGTTGATGCGCGTGCGGCTACTGCGCACACAATTCACAAACACATAAGATATTTTTTTTTTTGTTTGGACTGGAGTGTACTTTGGTGCTTACAGCACCCTTTAACGGTCAAGCCAGCCAACCCTTTACTTATGACACAGGCGCACGCTTGGCACTACTTTGTTGATGCACGTGCGGCTACAGCGCACACAATTCACAAACACAGAAAAAATATTTTGATATTTGGTTTGTAGTGTACTTTGGGGGTTACAGCACCCTTTAAAGGTCAAGCCAGCCAGCCCTTTACTTATGACACAGGCGCATGCTTGGCACTACTTTGTTGATGCATGTGCGTCTACTGCGCACACAATTCACAAACACAGAAAATATATATTTTTTTGGTTTGGAGTTTACTTTGGGGGTTACAGCACCCTTTAACAGTCAAGCCAGCTGGACCTTTTCTTATGACACAGGCGCACGCTTGGCACTACTTTGTTGATGCACGTGCGGCTACTGCGCACACAATTCACAAACACAGAAGATATTTTTTTTTTTGGTTTGGACTGGAGTGTACTTTGGGTGTTACAGCACCCTTTAACTGTCAAGACAGCCAGCCCTTTTCTTATGACACAGGCGCACGCTTGGCACTACTTTTGTTGATGCACGTGCGGCTACTGCGCACACAATTCACAAACACAGAAAAAATATTTTGTTATTTGGTTTGGAGTCTACTTTTGGGGTTACAGCACCCTTTAACGGTCAAGCCAGCCGGCCCTTTACTTATGACACAGGCGCACGCTTGGCACTACTTTGATGATGCACGTGCGGCTACTGCGCACACAATTCACAAACACAGAAATTTTTTTTTTTTTTTGGTTTGGAGTGTACTTTGGGGGTTACAGCACCCTTTAACGGTCAAGCCAGCCGGCCCTTTACTTATGACACAGGCGCACGCTTGGCACTACTTTGTTGATGGAAGTGCGGCTACTGCGCACACAATTCACAAACACAGGAAAAATATTTTGTTATTTGGTTTGGAGTGTACTTTGGGGGTTACAGCACCCTTTAATGGACAAGCCAGCCGGCCCTTTACTTATGACACAGGCGCATGCTTGGCACTACTTTGTTGATGCATGTGCGGCTACTGCGCACACAATTCACAAACACAGAAAATATTTTTTTTTTGGTTTGTACTGTAGTGTACTTTGGGGGTTACAGCACCCTTTAACAGTCAAGCCAGCCAGCCCTTTACTTATGACACAGGCGCACGCTTGGCACTACTTTGTTGATGCACGTGCTGCTACTGCGCACACAATTCACAAACACAGAAATTATTTTTTTTTTTGATTTGGAGTGTACTTTGGGGTTTACAGCACCCTTTAACGGTCAAGCCAGCCGGCCCTTTACTTATGACACAGGCGCACCCTTGGCACTACTTTGTTGATGCACGTGCGGCTACTGCGCACACAATTCACAAACACAGGAAAAATATTTTGTTATTTGGTTTGGAGTGTACTTTGGGGGTTACAGCACCCTTTAACGGTCAAGCCAGCGGGCCCTTTACTTATGACACAGGCGCACGCTTGGCACTACTTTGTTGATGCACGTGCAGCTACTGCACACACAATTCACAAACACAGAAGATATTTTTTTTTTTGTTTTGGACTGGAGTGTACTTTGGGGGTTACAGCACCCTTTAACAGTCAAGACAGCAAGCCCTTTACTTATGACACAGGCGCACGCTTGGCACTACTTTGTTGATGCACGTGCAGCCACTGCGCACACAATTCACAAACACAGAAAAAATATTTTGTTATTTGGTTTGGAGTGTACTTTGGGGGTTACAGCACCCTTTAACGGTCAAGCCAGCCGGCCCTTTACTTATGACACAGGCACACGCTTGGCACTACTTTGATGATGCACGTGCAGCTACTGCGCACACAATTCACAAACACAGAAAATATTTTTTTTTTTGGTTTGGAGTGTACTTTGGGGGTTACAGCACACTTTAACGGTCAAGCCAACCAGCCCTTTACTTATGACACAGGCGCACGCTTGGCACTACTTTGTTGATGCACGTGCGGCTACTGCGCACACAATTCACAAACACAGAAAAAATATTTTGTTATTTGATTTGGAGAGTACGTTGGGGTTACAGCACCCTTTAACAGTCAAGCCAGCCGACCCTTTTCTTATGACACAGGCGCACGCTTGACACTACTTTTATGATGTACTTGCGGCTACTGCGCACACAATTCACAAACACAGAAAAAATATTTTGTTATTTGGTTTGGAGTGTACTTTGGGGGTTACAGCACCCTTTAACGGTCAAGCCAGCCGGCCCTTTACTTATGACACAGGCGCACGCTTGGCACTAATTTGTTGATGCATGTGCGGCTACTTCGCACACAATTCACAAACACAGAAAAAATGTTTTGTTATTTGGTTTGGAGTGTATTTTGTGGGTTTCAGGACCCTTTAACGGTTAAGTCAGCTGGCCCATTACTTATGACACAGGCGAACGCTTGGCACAACTTTGTTGATGCACGTGCGGCTACTGCGCACACAATTCACAAACACAGAAAATATTTTTTTTTTGGTTTGGACTGTAGTGTACTTTGGGGGTTACAGCACCCTTTAACGGTCAAGCCAGCCGGCCCTTTACTTATGTCACAGGCGCACGCTTGGCACTACTTTGTCGATGCACGTGCTGCTACTGCGCACACAATTCACAAACACAGAAAAAAAATTTTTTTTTGGTTTGGAGTGTACTTTGGGGGTTACAGCACCCTTTAACGGTCAAGCCAGCCGGCCCTTTACTTATGACACAGGCGCACGCTTGGCACTACTTTGTTGATGGACGTGCGGCTACTGCGCACACAATTCACAAACACAGGAAAAAAATTTTGTTATTTGGTTTGGAGTGTACTTTGGGGGTTACAGCACCCTTTAATGGTCAAGCCAGCCGGCCCTTTACTTATGACACAGGCGCACGCTTGGCACTACTTTGTTGATGCACGTGCGGCTACTGCGCACACAATTCACAAACACAGAAAATATATATTTTTTTGATTTAGACTGTACTGTACTTTTGGGGCTACAGCACCCTTTAACGGTCAAGCCAGCCGGCCCTTTACTTATGACACAGGCGCACGCTTTGCACTACTTTGTTGATGCACGTGCGGCTACTGCGCACACAATTCACAAACTCAGAAAATATTTTGTTATTTGGTTTGGAGTGTACTTTGGGGGTTACAGCACCCTTTAACGGTCAAGCCAGCCGGCCCTTTACTTATGACACAGGCGCACGCTTGGCACTACTTTGTTGATGCACGTGCGGCTACTGCGCACACAATTCACAAACACAGAAAATATATATTTTTTTGGTTTGGAGTTTACTTTGGGGGTTACAGCACACTTTAACGGTCAAGCCAGCTGGCCCTTTACTTATGACACAGGCGCACGCTTGGCACTACTTTGTTGATGCACGTGCGGCTACTGCGCACACAATTCACAAACACAGAAAATATATATTTTTTTGGTTTAGACTGTACTGTACTTTGGGGGTTACAGCACCCTTTAACGGTCAAGCCAGCCGGCCCTTTACTTATGACACAGGCGCACGCTTGGCACTACTTTGTTGATGCACGTGCGGCTACTGCGCACACAATTCACAAACTCAGAAAATATTTATTTTTTTGGTTTGGAGTGTACTTTGGGGGTTACAGCACCCTCTAATGGTCAAGCCAGCTGGCCCTTTACTTATGACACAGGCGCACGCTTGGCACTACTTTGTTGATGCACGTGCGGCTACTGCGCACACAATTCACAAACACAGAAAAAATATTTTGTTGTTTGGTTTGGAGTGTACTTTGGGGGTTACAGTCCCCTTTAACGGTCAAGCCAGCCGGCCCTTTACTTATGACACAGGCGCACGCTTGGCACTACTTTGTTGATGTATGTGCGGCTACTGCGCACACAATTCACAAACACAGAAAATATATATTTTTTTGGTTTGGAGTTTACTTTGGGGGTTACAGCACCCTTTAATGGTCAAGCCAGCTTGCCCTTTACTTATGACACAGGCGCATGCTTGGCACTACTTTGTTGATGCACGTGCGGCTTCTGCGCACACAATTCACAAACACAGAAGATATTTTTTTTTTTGGTTTGGACTGGAGTGTACGTTGGTGCTTACAGCACCCTATAATGGTCAAGCCAGCCAGCCCTTTACTTATGACACAGGCGCACGCTTGGCACTACTTTGTTGATGCACGTGCGGCTACAGCGCACACAATTCACAAACACAGAAAAAATATTTTATTATTTGGTTTGTAGTGTACTTTGGGGGTTACAGCACCCTTTAACGGTCAAGCCAGCCGGCCCTTTACTTATGACACAGGCGCACGCTTGGCACTACTTTGATGATGCACGTGCGGCTACTGCGCACACAATTCACAAACACAGAAAATATTTTTTTTTTTGTTTGGAGTGTACTTTGGGAGTTACAGCACCCTTTAACGGTCAAGCCAGCCGGCCCTTTCCTTATGACACAGGCGCACGCTTGGCACTACTTTGTTGATGCATGTGCGTCTACTGCGCACACAATTCACAAACACAGAAAATATATATTTTTTGGTTTGGAGTTTACTTTGGGGGTTACAGCACCCTTTAACGGTCAAGCCAGCTGGCCCTTTACTTATGATACAGGCGCACGCTTGGCACTACTTTGTTGATGCGCGTGCGGCTACTGCGCACACAATTCACAAACACATAAGATATTTTTTTTTTTGTTTGGACTGGAGTGTACTTTGGTGCTTACAGCACCCTTTAACGGTCAAGCCAGCCAACCCTTTACTTATGACACAGGCGCACGCTTGGCACTACTTTGTTGATGCACGTGCGGCTACAGCGCACACAATTCACAAACACAGAAAAAATATTTTGATATTTGGTTTGTAGTGTACTTTGGGGGTTACAGCACCCTTTAAAGGTCAAGCCAGCCAGCCCTTTACTTATGACACAGGCGCATGCTTGGCACTACTTTGTTGATGCATGTGCGTCTACTGCGCACACAATTCACAAACACAGAAAATATATATTTTTTTGGTTTGGAGTTTACTTTGGGGGTTACAGCACCCTTTAACAGTCAAGCCAGCTGGACCTTTTCTTATGACACAGGCGCACGCTTGGCACTACTTTGTTGATGCACGTGCGGCTACTGCGCACACAATTCACAAACACAGAAGATATTTTTTTTTTTGGTTTGGACTGGAGTGTACTTTGGGTGTTACAGCACCCTTTAACTGTCAAGACAGCCAGCCCTTTTCTTATGACACAGGCGCACGCTTGGCACTACTTTTGTTGATGCACGTGCGGCTACTGCGCACACAATTCACAAACACAGAAAAAATATTTTGTTATTTGGTTTGGAGTCTACTTTGGGGGTTACAGCACCCTTTAACGGTCAAGCCAGCCGGCCCTTTACTTATGACACAGGCGCACGCTTGGCACTACTTTGATGATGCACGTGCGGCTACTGCGCACACAATTCACAAACACAGAAATTTTTTTTTTTTTTGGTTTGGAGTGTACTTTGGGGGTTACAGCACCCTTTAACGGTCAAGCCAGCCGGCCCTTTACTTATGACACAGGCGCACGCTTGGCACTACTTTGTTGATGGAAGTGCGGCTACTGCGCACACAATTCACAAACACAGGAAAAATATTTTGTTATTTGGTTTGGAGTGTACTTTGGGGGTTACAGCACCCTTTAATGGACAAGCCAGCCGGCCCTTTACTTATGACACAGGCGCATGCTTGGCACTACTTTGTTGATGCATGTGCGGCTACTGCGCACACAATTCACAAACACAGAAAATATTTTTTTTTTGGTTTGTACTGTAGTGTACTTTGGGGGTTACAGCACCCTTTAACAGTCAAGCCAGCCAGCCCTTTACTTATGACACAGGCGCACGCTTGGCACTACTTTGTTGATGCACGTGCTGCTACTGCGCACACAATTCACAAACACAGAAATTATTTTTTTTTTTGATTTGGAGTGTACTTTGGGGTTTACAGCACCCTTTAACGGTCAAGCCAGCCGGCCCTTTACTTATGACACAGGCGCACCCTTGGCACTACTTTGTTGATGCACGTGCGGCTACTGCGCACACAATTCACAAACACAGGAAAAATATTTTGTTATTTGGTTTGGAGTGTACTTTGGGGGTTACAGCACCCTTTAACGGTCAAGCCAGCGGGCCCTTTACTTATGACACAGGCGCACGCTTGGCACTACTTTGTTGATGCACGTGCAGCTACTGCACACACAATTCACAAACACAGAAGATATTTTTTTTTTTGTTTTGGACTGGAGTGTACTTTGGGGGTTACAGCACCCTTTAACGGTCAAGACAGCAAGCCCTTTACTTATGACACAGGCGCACGCTTGGCACTACTTTGTTGATGCACGTGCAGCCACTGCGCACACAATTCACAAACACAGAAAAAATATTTTGTTATTTGGTTTGGAGTGTACTTTGGGGGTTACAGCACCCTTTAACGGTCAAGCCAGCCGGCCCTTTACTTATGACACAGGCACACGCTTGGCACTACTTTGATGATGCACGTGCAGCTACTGCGCACACAATTCACAAACACAGAAAATATTTTTTTTTTTGGTTTGGAGTGTACTTTGGGGGTTACAGCACACTTTAACGGTCAAGCCAACCAGCCCTTTACTTATGACACAGGCGCACGCTTGGCACTACTTTGTTGATGCACGTGCGGCTACTGCGCACACAATTCACAAACACAGAAAAAATATTTTGTTATTTGATTTGGAGAGTACGTTGGGGTTACAGCACCCTTTAACAGTCAAGCCAGCCGACCCTTTTCTTATGACACAGGCGCACGCTTGACACTACTTTTATGATGTACTTGCGGCTACTGCGCACACAATTCACAAACACAGAAAAAATATTTTGTTATTTGGTTTGGAGTGTACTTTGGGGGTTACAGCACCCTTTAACGGTCAAGCCAGCCGGCCCTTTACTTATGACACAGGCGCACGCTTGGCACTAATTTGTTGATGCATGTGCGGCTACTTCGCACACAATTCACAAACACAGAAAAAATGTTTTGTTATTTGGTTTGGAGTGTATTTTGTGGGTTTCAGGACCCTTTAACGGTTAAGTCAGCTGGCCCATTACTTATGACACAGGCGAACGCTTGGCACTACTTTGTTGATGCACGTGCGGCTACTGCGCACACAATTCACAAACACAGAAAATATTTTTTTTTTTGGTTTGGACTGTAGTGTACTTTGGGGGTTACAGCACCCTTTAACGGTCAAGCCAGCCGGCCCTTTACTTATGTCACAGGCGCACGCTTGGCACTACTTTGTCGATGCACGTGCTGCTACTGCGCACACAATTCACAAACACAGAAAAAAAATTTTTTTTTGGTTTGGAGTGTACTTTGGGGGTTACAGCACCCTTTAACGGTCAAGCCAGCCGGCCCTTTACTTATGACACAGGCGCACGCTTGGCACTACTTTGTTGATGGACGTGCGGCTACTGCGCACACAATTCACAAACACAGGGAAAAAAATTTTGTTATTTGGTTTGGAGTGTACTTTGGGGGTTACAGCACCCTTTAATGGTCAAGCCAGCCGGCCCTTTACTTATGACACAGGCGCACGCTTGGCACTACTTTGTTGATGCACGTGCGGCTACTGCGCACACAATTCACAAACACAGAAAATATATATTTTTTTGATTTAGACTGTACTGTACTTTTGGGGCTACAGCACCCTTTAACGGTCAAGCCAGCCGGCCCTTTACTTATGACACAGGCGCACGCTTTGCACTACTTTGTTGATGCACGTGCGGCTACTGCGCACACAATTCACAAACTCAGAAAATATTTTGTTATTTGGTTTGGAGTGTACTTTGGGGGTTACAGCACCCTTTAACGGTCAAGCCAGCCGGCCCTTTACTTATGACACAGGCGCACGCTTGGCACTACTTGTTGATGCACGTGCGGCTACTGCGCACACAATTCACAAACACAGAAAATATATATTTTTTTGGTTTGGAGTTTACTTTGGGGGTTACAGCACACTTTAACGGTCAAGCCAGCTGGCCCTTTACTTATGACACAGGCGCACGCTTGGCACTACTTTGTTGATGCACGTGCGGCTACTGCGCACACAATTCACAAACACAGAAAATATATATTTTTTTGGTTTAGACTGTACTGTACTTTGGGGGTTACAGCACCCTTTAACGGTCAAGCCAGCCGGCCCTTTACTTATGACACAGGCGCACGCTTGGCACTACTTTGTTGATGCACGTGCGGCTACTGCGCACACAATTCACAAACTCAGAAAATATTTATTTTTTTGGTTTGGAGTGTACTTTGGGGGTTACAGCACCCTCTAATGGTCAAGCCAGCTGGCCCTTTACTTATGACACAGGCGCACGCTTGGCACTACTTTGTTGATGCACGTGCGGCTACTGCGCACACAATTCACAAACACAGAAAAAATATTTTGTTGTTTGGTTTGGAGTGTACTTTGGGGGTTACAGTCCCCTTTAACGGTCAAGCCAGCCGGCCCTTTACTTATGACACAGGTGCACGCTTGGCACTACTTTGTTGATGTATGTGCGGCTACTGCGCACACAATTCACAAACACAGAAAATATATATTTTTTTGGTTTGGAGTTTACTTTGGGGGTTACAGCACCCTTTAATGGTCAAGCCAGCTTGCCCTTTACTTATGACACAGGCGCATGCTTGGCACTACTTTGTTGATGCACGTGCGGCTTCTGCGCACACAATTCACAAACACAGAAGATATTTTTTTTTTTGGTTTGGACTGGAGTGTACGTTGGTGCTTACAGCACCCTATAATGGTCAAGCCAGCCAGCCCTTTACTTATGACACAGGCGCACGCTTATCACTACTTTGTTGATGCACGTGCGGCTACAGCGCACACAATTCACAAACACAGAAAAAATATTTTATTATTTGGTTTGTAGTGTACTTTGGGGGTTACAGCACCCTTTAACGGTCAAGCCAGCCGGCCCTTTACTTATGACACAGGCGCACGCTTGGCACTACTTTGATGATGCACGTGCGGCTACTGCGCACACAATTCACAAACACAGAAAATATTTTTTTTTTTGTTTGGAGTGTACTTTGGGGGTTACAGCACCCTTTAACGGTCAAGCCAGCCGGCCCTTTCCTTATGACACAGGCGCACGCTTGGCACTACTTTGTTGATGCATGTGCGTCTACTGCGCACACAATTCACAAACACAGAAAATATATATTTTTTGGTTTGGAGTTTACTTTGGGGGTTACAGCACCCTTTAACGGTCAAGCCAGCTGGCCCTTTACTTATGATACAGGCGCACGCTTGGCACTACTTTGTTGATGCGCGTGCGGCTACTGCGCACACAATTCACAAACACATAAGATATTTTTTTTTTTGTTTGGACTGGAGTGTACTTTGGTGCTTACAGCACCCCTTTAACGGTCAAGCCAGCCAACCCTTTACTTATGACACAGGCGCACGCTTGGCACTACTTTGTTGATGCACGTGCGGCTACAGCGCACACAATTCACAAACACAGAAAAAATATTTTGATATTTGGTTTGTAGTGTACTTTGGGGGTTACAGCACCCTTTAAAGGTCAAGCCAGCCAGCCCTTTACTTATGACACAGGCGCATGCTTGGCACTACTTTGTTGATGCATGTGCGTCTACTGCGCACACAATTCACAAACACAGAAAATATATATTTTTTTGGTTTGGAGTTTACTTTGGGGGTTACAGCACCCTTTAACAGTCAAGCCAGCTGGACCTTTTCTTATGACACAGGCGCACGCTTGGCACTACTTTGTTGATGCACGTGCGGCTACTGCGCACACAATTCACAAACACAGAAGATATTTTTTTTTTTTGGTTTGGACTGGAGTGTACTTTGGGTGTTACAGCACCCTTTAACTGTCAAGACAGCCAGCCCTTTTCTTATGACACAGGCGCACGCTTGGCACTACTTTTGTTGATGCACGTGCGGCTACTGCGCACACAATTCACAAACACAGAAAAAATATTTTGTTATTTGGTTTGGAGTCTACTTTGGGGGTTACAGCACCCTTTAACGGTCAAGCCAGCCGGCCCTTTACTTATGACACAGGCGCACGCTTGGCACTACTTTGATGATGCACGTGCGGCTACTGCGCACACAATTCACAAACACAGAAATTTTTTTTTTTTTGGTTTGGAGTGTACTTTGGGGGTTACAGCACCCTTTAACGGTCAAGCCAGCCGGCCCTTTACTTATGACACAGGCGCACGCTTGGCACTACTTTGTTGATGGAAGTGCGGCTACTGCGCACAACAATTCACAAACACAGGAAAAATATTTTGTTATTTGGTTTGGAGTGTACTTTGGGGGTTACAGCACCCTTTAATGGACAAGCCAGCCGGCCCTTTACTTATGACACAGGCGCATGCTTGGCACTACTTTGTTGATGCATGTGCGGCTACTGCGCACACAATTCACAAACACAGAAAATATTTTTTTTTTGGTTTGTACTGTAGTGTACTTTGGGGGTTACAGCACCCTTTAACAGTCAAGCCAGCCAGCCCTTTACTTATGACACAGGCGCACGCTTGGCACTACTTTGTTGATGCACGTGCTGCTACTGCGCACACAATTCACAAACACAGAAATTATTTTTTTTTTTGATTTGGAGTGTACTTTGGGGTTTACAGCACCCTTTAACGGTCAAGCCAGCCGGCCCTTTACTTATGACACAGGCGCACCCTTGGCACTACTTTGTTGATGCACGTGCGGCTACTGCGCACACAATTCACAAACACAGGAAAAATATTTTGTTATTTGGTTTGGAGTGTACTTTGGGGGGTTACAGCACCCTTTAACGGTCAAGCCAGCGGGCCCTTTACTTATGACACAGGCGCACGCTTGGCACTACTTTGTTGATGCACGTGCAGCTACTGCACACACAATTCACAAACACAGAAGATATTTTTTTTTTTGTTTTGGACTGGAGTGTACTTTGGGGGTTACAGCACCCTTTAACGGTCAAGACAGCAAGCCCTTTACTTATGACACAGGCGCACGCTTGGCACTACTTTGTTGATGCACGTGCAGCCACTGCGCACACAATTCACAAACACAGAAAAAATATTTTGTTATTTGGTTTGGAGTGTACTTTGGGGGTTACAGCACCCTTTAACGGTCAAGCCAGCCGGCCCTTTACTTATGACACAGGCACACGCTTGGCACTACTTTGATGATGCACGTGCAGCTACTGCGCACACAATTCACAAACACAGAAAATATTTTTTTTTTTGGTTTGGAGTGTACTTTGGGGGTTACAGCACACTTTAACGGTCAAGCCAACCAGCCCTTTACTTATGACACAGGCGCACGCTTGGCACTACTTTGTTGATGCACGTGCGGCTACTGCGCACACAATTCACAAACACAGAAAAAATATTTTGTTATTTGATTTGGAGAGTACGTTGGGGTTACAGCACCCTTTAACAGTCAAGCCAGCCGACCCTTTTCTTATGACACAGGCGCACGCTTGACACTACTTTTATGATGTACTTGCGGCTACTGCGCACACAATTCACAAACAAAGAAAAAATATTTTGTTATTTGGTTTGGAGTGTACTTTGGGGGTTACAGCACCCTTTAACAGTCAAGCCAGCCGGCCCTTTACTTATGACACAGGTGCACGCTTGGCACTACTTTGTTGATGCATGTGCGGCTACTGCGCACAAAATTCACAAACACAGAAAAAATATTTTGTTATTTGGTTTGGAGTGTACTTTGGGGGTTACAGCACCCTTTAACGGTCAAGCCAGCCGGCCCTTTACTTATGACACAGGCGCACGCTTGGCACTACTTTGTTGATGCACGTTCTGCTACTGCGCACGCAATTCACAAACACAGAAAAAATTTTTTTTTTGGTTTGAACTGGAGTGTACTTTGGGGGTTACAGCACCCTTTAACGGTCATGCCAGCCAGCCCTTTACTTATGACACAGGCGCACGCTTGGCACTACTTTGTTAATGCACGTGCGGCTACTGCGCACACAATTCACAAACACAGAAAATATTTTTTTGGGGGGTTTCGAGTGTACTTTGGGGGTTACAGCACCCTTTAACGATCAAGCCAGCCGGCCCTTTACTTATGATACAGGCACACGCTTGGCACTACTTTGATGATGCACGTGCGGCTACTGCGCACACAATTCACAAACACAAAAAATATATTTTTTTTGGTTTGGAGTGTACTTTGGGGGTTACAGCACCCTTTAACGGTCAAGCCAGCCGGCCCTTTACTTATCACACAGGCGCACGCTTGGCACTACTTTGTTGATGCACATGCGGCTACTGCGCACACAATTCACAAACACTGAAAAAATATTTTGTTATTTGGTTTGGAGTGTACTTTGGGGGTTACAGCACCCTTTAACGGTCAAGCCAGCTGGCCCTTTACTTATGACACAGGCGCACGCTTGGCACTACTTTGTTGATGCACGTGCGGCTTCTGCGCACACAATTCACAAACACAGAAAAAAAATTTCTTTTGGTTTGGACTGGAGTGTACTTTGGGGTTTACAGCACCCTTTAACGGTCAAGCCAGCTGGCCCTTTACTTATGACACAGGCGCACGCTTTGCACTACTTTGTTGATGCACGTGCGGCTACTGCGCACACAATTCACAAACACAGAAAATATATATTTTTTTGGTTTGGACTGTACTTTGGGGGTTACAGCACCCATTAACTGTCAAGCCAGCCGGCCCTTTACTTATGACACAGGCGCACGCTTGGCACTACTTTGTTGATGCACGTGCGGCTACTGCGCACACAATTCACAAACACAGAAAATATTTTTTTGGGGGTTTGGAGTTTACTTTGGGGGTTACAGCACCCTTTAATGGTCAAGCCAGCTGGCCCTTTACTTATGACACAGGCGCACGCTTGGCACTACTTTGTTGTTGCACGTGCGGCTACTGCGCACACAATTCACAACACCGAAAATATTTTTTTGGGGGTTTGGAGTGTACTTTGGGGGATACAGCACCCTTTAAATGTCAAGCCAGCTGGCCCTTTACTTATGACACATGTGCACGCTTGGCACTACTTTGATGATGCACGTGCGGCTTCTGCGCACACAATTCACAAACACAGAAAATATATATATTTTTTTGGTTTGGAGTGTACTTAGGGGGTTACAGCACCCTTTAATGGTCAAGCCAGCCGGGTCTTTACTTATGACACAGGCGCACGCTTGGCACTACTTTGTTGATGCACGTGCGGCTACTGCGCACACAATTCACAAACACTGAAAAAATATTTTGTTATTTGGTTTGGAGTGTACTTTGGGGGTTACAGCACCCTTTAATGGTCAAGCCAGCCGGCCCTTTACTTATGACACAGGAGCACGCTTGGCACTACTTTGTTGATGCACGTGCGGCTATTGCGCACACAATTCACAAACACAGGAAAAATATTTTGTTATTTGGTTTGGAGTGTACTTTGGGGGTTACAGCACCCTTTAACGGTCAAGCCAGCCGGCCCTTTACTTATGACACAGGTGCACGCTTGGCACTACTTTGTTGATGCACGTGCGGCTACTGCGCACACAATTCACAAACACAGAAATTTTTTTTTTTAGTTTTGACTGGAGTGTACTTTGGGGGTTACAGCACCCTTTAACGGTCAAGCCAGCCGGCCCTTTACATATGACACAGGCTCATGATTGGCACTACTTTGTTGATGCACGTGCGGCTACTGCGCACACAATTCACAAACACAGAAAATCTATTTTTTTTTGTTTGGAATTTACTTTGGGGGTTACAGCACCCTTTAACGGTCAAGCCAGCTGGCCCTTTACTTATGACACAGGCGCACGCTTGGCACTACTTTGTTGATGCACGTGCGGCTACTGCGCACACAATTCACAAACACAGAAAATATATATTTTTTTGATTTAGACTGTACTGTACTTTGGGGGTTACAGCACCCTTTAACGGTCAAGCCAGCCGGCCCTTTTCTTATGACACAGGCGCACGCTTGGCACTACTTTGTTGATGCACGTGCGGCTACTGCGCACACAATTCACAAACTCAGAAAATATTTTGTTATTTGGTTTGGAGTGTACTTTGGGGGTTACAGCACCCTTTAACGGTCAAGCCAGCCGGCCCTTTACTTATGACACAGGCGCACGCTTGGCACTACTTTGATGATGCACGTGCGGCTACTGCGCACACAATTCACAAACACAGAAAATATTTTTTTTTTGGTTTGGAGTGTACTTTGGGGGTTACAGCACCCTTTAACGGTCAAGCCAGCTGGCCCTTTACTTATGACACAGGCGCACGCTTGGCACTACTTTGTTGATGCATGTGCGTCTACTGCGCACACAATTCACAAACACAGAAAATATAAATTTTTTTGGTTTGGAGTTTACTTTGGGGTTTTACAGCACCCTTTAATGGTCAAGCCAGCTGGACCTTTTCTTATGAGACAGGCGCACGCTTGGCACTACTTCGTTGATGCACGTGCGGCTACTGCGCACACAATTCACAAACACAGAAGATATTTTTTTTTTTGGTTTGGACTGGAGTGTACTTTGGGGGTTACAGCACCCTTTAACTGTCAAGACAGCCAGCCCTTTTCTTATGACACAGGCGCACGCTTGGCACTACTTTTGTTGATGCACGTGCGGCTACTGCGCACACAATTCACAAACACAGAAAAAATATTTTGTTATTTGGTTTGGAGTCTACTTTGGGGGTTACAGCACCCTTTAACGGTCAAGCCAGCCGGCCCTTTACTTATGACACAGGCGCACGCTTGGCACTACTTTGATGATGCACGTGCGGCTACTGCGCACACAATTCACAAACACAGAATTTTTTTTTTTTTTTGGTTTGGAGTGTACTTTGGGGGTTACAGCACCCTTTAATGGTCAAGCCAGCCGGCCCTTTACTTATGACACAGGCGCACGCTTGGCACTACTTTGTTGATGGAAGTACGGCTACTGCGCACACAATTCACAAACACAGGAAAAATATTTTGTTATTTGGTTTGGAGTGTACTTTGGGGGTTACAGCACCCTTTAACGGACAAGCCAGCCAGCCCTTTACTTATGACACAGGCGCACGCTTGGCACTACTTTTGTTGATGCATGTGCGGCTACTGCGCACACAATTCACAAACACAGAAAATATTTTTTTTTTGGTTTGTACTGTAGTGTACTTTGGGGGTTACAGCACCCTTTAACAGTCAAGCCAGCCAGCCCTTTACTTATGACACAGGCGCACGCTTGGCACTACTTTGTTGATGCACGTGCTGCTACTGCGCACACAATTCACAAACACAGAAATTTTTTTTTTTTTTGGTTTGGAGTGTACTTTGGGGTTTACAGCACCCTTTAACGGTCAAGCCAGCCGGCCCTTTACTTATGACACAGGCGCACGCTTGGCACTACTTTGTTGATGCACGTGCGGCTACTGCGCACACAATTCACAAACACAGGAAAAATATTTTGTTATTTGGTATGGAGTGTACTTTGGGGGTTACAGCACCCTTTAACGGTCAAGCCAGCGGGCCCTTTACTTATGACACAGGCGCACGCTTGGCACTACTTTGTTGATGCACGTGCGGCTACTGCACACACAATTCACAAACACAGAAGATATTTTTTTTTTGTTTTGGACTGGAGTGTACTTTGGGGGTTACAGCACCCTTTAACGGTCAAGACAGCAAGCCCTTTACTTATGAAACAGGCGCACGCTTGGCACTACTTTGTTGATGCACGTGCAGCCACTGCGCACACAATTCACAAGCACAGAAAAAATATTTTGTTATTTGGTTTGGAGTGTACTTTGGGGGTTACAGCACCCTTTAACGGTCAAGCCAGCCGGCCCTTTACTTATGACACAGGCACACGCTTGGCACTACTTTGATGATGCACGTGCAGCTACTGCGCACACAATTCACAAACACAGAAAATATTTTTTTTTTTGGTTTGGAGTGTACTTTGGGGGTTACAGCACACTTTAACGGTCAAGCCAACCAGCCCTTTACTTATGACACAGGCGCACGCTTGGCACTACTTTGTTGATGCACGTGCGGCTACTGCGCACACAATTCACAAACACAGAAAAAATATTTTGTTATTTGGTTTGGAGAGTACGTTGGGGGTTACAGCACCCTATAACAGTCAAGCCAGCCGACCCTTTTCTTATGACACAGGCGCACGCTTGACACTACTTTTATGATGTACTTGCGGCTACTGCGCACACAATTCACAAACACAGAAAAAATATTTTGTTATTTGGTTTGGAGTGTACTTTGGGGGTTACAGCACCCTTTAACGGTCAAGCCAGCCGGCCCTTTACTTATGACACAGGTGCACGCTTGGCACTACTTTGTTGATGCATGTGCGGCTACTGCGCACAAAATTCACAAACACAGAAAAAATATTTTGTTATTTGGTTTGGAGTGTACTTTGGGGGTTACAGCACCCTTTAATGGTCAAGCCAGCCGGCCCTTTTACTTATGACACAGGCGCACGCTTGGCACTACTTTGTTGATGCACGTTCTGCTACTGCGCACGCAATTCACAAACACAGAAAATATTTTTTTTTTGGTTTGAACTGGAGTGTACTTTGGGGGTTACAGCACCCTTTAACGGTCAAGCCAGCCAGCCCTTTACTTATGACACAGGCGCACGCTTGGCACTACTTTGTTAATTCACGTGCGGCTACTGCGCACACAATTCACAAACACAGAAAATATTTTTTGGGGGGGTTTCGAGTGTACTTTGGGGGTTACAGCACACTTTAACGATCAAGCCAGCCGGCACTTTACTAATGATACAGGCGCACGCTTGGCACTACTTTGATGATGCACGTGCGGCTACTGCGCACACAATTCACAAACACAGAAAATATATTTTTTTTGGTTTGGAGTGTACTTTGGGGGTTACAGCACCCTTTAACGGTCAAGCCAGCCGGCCCTTTACTTATCACACAGGCGCACGCTTGGCACTACTTTGTTGATGCACATGCGGCTACTGCGCACAGAATTCACAAACACTGAAAAAATATTTTGTTATTTGGTTTGGAGTGTACTTTGGGGGTTACAGCACCCTTTTACGGTCAAGCCAGCTGGCCCTTTACTTATGACACAGGCGCACGCTTGGCACTACTTTGTTGATGCACGTGCGGCTACTGCGCACACAATTCACAAACACAGAAAAAAAATTTCTTTTGGTTTGGACTGGAGTGTACTTTGGGGGTTACAGCACCCTTTAACGGTCAAGCCAGCTGGCCCTTTACTTATGACACAGGCGCACGCTTTGCACTACTTTGTTGATGCACGTGCGGCTACTTCGCACACAATTCACAAACACAGAAAATATTTTTTTTTTTGGTTTGGAGTGTACTTTGGGGGTTACAGCACCCATAAACTGTCAAGCCAGCCGGCCCTTTACTTATGACACAGGCGCACGCTTGGCACTACTTTGTTGATGCACGTGCGGCTACTGCGCACACAATTCACAAACACAGAAAATATTTTTTGGGGGGTTTGGAGTTTACTTTGGGGGTTACAGCACCCTTTAATGGTCAAGCCAGCTGGCCCTTTACTTATGACACAGGCACACGCTTGGCACTACTTTGTTGTTGCACGTGCGGCTACTGCGCACACAATTCACAAACACAGAAAAAAAATTTTTTTTGGTTTGGACTGGAGTGTACTTTGGGGGTTACAGCACCCTTTAACGGTCAAGCCAGCCAGCCCTTTACTTATGACACAGGCGCACGCATGGCACTACTTTGATGAAGCACGTGCGGCTACTGCGCACACAATTCACAAACACAGAAAAAATATATATTTTTTTGGTTTGGAGTGTACTTTGGGGGTTACAGCACCCTTTAACGGTCAAGCCAGCCGGCTCTTTACTTATGACACAGGCGCACGCTTATCACTACTTTGTTGATGCACGTGCAGCTACTGCGCACACAATTCACAAACACCGAAAATATTTTTTTGGGGGGTTTGGAGTGTACTTTGGGGGATACAGCACCCTTTAAATGTCAAGCCAGCCGGCCCTTTACTTATGACACATGTGCACGCTTGGCACTACTTTGATGATGCACGTGCGGCTTCTGCGCACACAATTCACAAACACAGAAAATATATATATTTTTTTGGTTTGGAGTGTACTTTGGGGGTTACAGCACCCTTTAACGTTCAAGCCAGCCAGCTCTTTACTTATGACACAGGCGCACGCTTGGCAATACTTTGTTGATGCACGTGCGGCTACTGCGCACACAATTCACAAACACTGAAAAAATATTTTGTTATTTGGTTTGGAGTGTACTTTGGGGGTTACAGCACCCTTTAACGGTCAAGCCAGCTGGCCCTTTACTTATGACACAGGCGCACGCTTGGCACTACTTTGTTGATGCACGTGCGGCTACTGCACACACAATTCACAAACACAGAAAAAATATTTTGTTAATTGGTTTGGAGTGTACTTTGGGGGTTACAGCACCCTTTAACGGTCAAGCCAGCCGGCCCTTTACTTATGACACAGGAGCACGCTTGGCACTACTTTGTTGATGCACGTGCGGCTATTGCGCACACAATTCACAAACACAGGAAAAATATTTTGTTATTTGGTTTGGAGTGTACTTTGTGAGTTACAGCACCCTTTAACGGTCAAGCCAGCCGGCCCTTTACTTATGACACAGGTGCACGCTTGGCACTACTTTGTTGATGCACGTGCGGCTACTGCGCACACAATTCACAAACACAGAAAATTTTTTTTTTTTAGTTTTGACTGGAGTGTACTTTGGGGGTTACAGCACCCTTTAACGGTCAAGCCAGCCGGCCCTTTACATATGACACAGGCTCACGATTGGCACTACTTTGTTGATGCACGTGCGGCTACTGCGCACACAATTCACAAACACAGAAAATATTTTTTTTTTTGTTTGGAATTTACTTTGGGGGTTACAGCACCCTTTAACGGTCAAGCCAGCTGGCCCTTTACTTATGACACAGGCGCACGCTTGGCACTACTTTGTTGATGCACGTGCGGCTACTGCGCACACAATTCACAAACACAGAAAATATATATTTTTTTGATTTAGACTGTACTGTACTTTGGGGGTTACAGCACCCTTTAACGGTCAAGCCAGCCGGCCCTTTTCTTATGACACAGGCGCACGCTTGGCACTACTTTGTTGATGCACGTGCGGCTACTGCGCACACAATTCACAAACTCAGAAAATATTTTGTTATTTGGTTTGGAGTGTACTTTGGGGGTTACAGCACCCTTTAACGGTCAAGCCAGCCGGCCCTTTACTTATGACACAGGCGCACGCTTGGCACTACTTTGTTGATGCACGTGCGGCTACTGCGCACACAATTCACAAACACAGAAAATATATATTTTTTTGGTTTGGAGTTTACTTTGGGGGTTACAGCACACTTTAATGGTCAAGCCAGCTGGCCCTTTACTTATGACACAGGCGCACGCTTGGCACTACTTTGTTGATGCACGTGCGGCTACTGCGCACACAATTCACAAACACAGAAAATATATATTTTTTTGGTTTAGACTGTACTGTACTTTGGGGGTTACAGCACCCTTTAACGGTCAAGCCAGCCGGCCCTTTACTTATGACACAGGTGCACGCTTGGCACTACTTTGTTGATGCACGTGCGGCTACTGCGCACACAATTCACAAACTCAGAAAATATTTATTTTTTTGGTTTGGAGTGTACTTTGGGGGTTACAGCACCCTCTAATGGTCAAGCCAGCTGGCCCTTTACTTATGACACAGGCGCACGCTTGGCACTACTTTGTTGATGCACGTGCGGCTACTGCGCACACAATTCACAAACACAGAAAAAATATTTTGTTGTTTGGTTTGGAGTGTACTTTGGGGGTTACAGCGCCCTTTAACGGTCAAGCCAGCCAGCCCATTACTTATGACACAGGCGCACGCTTGGCACTACTTTGTTGATGTATGTGCGGCTACTGCGCACACAATTCACAAACACAGAAAATATATATTTTTTTGGTTTGGAGTTTACTTTGGGGGTTACAGCACCCTTTAATGGTCATGCCAGCTGGCCCTTTACTTATGACTCAGGCGCATGCTTGGCACTACTTTGTTGATGCACGTGCGGCTACTGCGCACACAATTCACAAACACAGAAGATATTTTTTTTTTGGTTTGGACTGGAGTGTACTTTGGTGCTTACAGCACCCTTTAATGGTCAAGCCAGCCAGCCCTTTACTTATGACACAGGCGCACGCTTGGCACTACTTTGTTGATGCACGTGCGGCTACTGCGCACACAATTCACAAACACAGAAAATATATATTTTTTTGGTTTGGAGTTTACTTTGGGGGTTACAGCACACTTTAACGGTCAAGCCAGCTGGCCCTTTACTTATGACACAGGCGCACGCTTGGCACTACTTTGTTGATGCACGTGCGGCTACTGCGCACACAATTCACAAACACAGAAAATATATATTTTTTTGGTTTAGACTGTACTGTACTTTGGGGGTTACAGCACCCTTTAACGGTCAAGCCAGCCGGCCCTTTACTTATGACACAGGTGCACGCTTGGCACTACTTTGTTGATGCACGTGCGGCTACTGCGCACACAATTCACAAACTCAGAAAATATTTATTTTTTTGGTTTGGAGTGTACTTTGGGGGTTACAGCACCCTCTAATGATCAAGCCAGCTGGCCCTTTACTTATGACACAGGCGCACGCTTGGCACTACTTTGTTGATGCACGTGCGGCTACTGCGCACACAATTCACAAACACAGAAAAAATATTTTGTTGTTTGGTTTGGAGTGTACTTTGGGGGTTACAGCGCCCTTTAACGGTCAAGCCAGCCAGCCCATTACTTATGACACAGGCGCACGCTTGGCACTACTTTGTTGATGTATGTGCGGCTACTGCGCACACAATTCACAAACACAGAAAATATATATTTTTTTGGTTTGGAGTTTACTTTGGGGGTTACAGCACCCTTTAATGGTCAAGCCAGCTGGCCCTTTACTTATGACACAGGCGCATGCTTGGCACTACTTTGTTGATGCGCGTGCGGCTACTGCGCACACAATTCACAAACACAGAAAATATTTTTTTTTTTGGTTTGGAGTGTACTTTGGGGGTTACAGCACCCTTTAACCGTCAAGCCAGCCGGCCCTTTACTTATGACACAGACGCACGCTTGGCACTACTTTGTTGATGCACGTGCGGCTACTGCGCACACAATTCACAAACACAGAAAAAATATTTTCTTATTTGGTTTGGAGTGTACGTTGGGGGTTACAGCACCCTTTAACAGTCAAGCCAGCTGGCCCTTGTCTTATGACACAGGCGCACGCTTGGCACTACTTTTTTGATGTACTTGCGGCTACTGCGCACACAATTCACAAACACAGAAAAAATATTTTGTTATTTGGTTTGGAGTGTACTTTGGGGGTTACAGCACCCTTTAACGGTCAAGCCAGCAGGCTCTTTACTTATGACACAGGCGCACGCTTGGCACTACTTTGTTGATGCATGTGCGGCTACTGCGCACACAATTCACAAACACAGAAAAAATATTTTGTTATTTGGTTTGGAGTGTACTTTTGGGGTTACAGCACCCTTTAACGGTCAAGCCAGCTGGCCCTTTACTTATGACACAGGCGCACGCTTGGCACTACTTTGATGATGCACGTGCGGCTACTGCGCACACAATTCACAAACACAGAAAATATTTTTTTTTTGTTTGGAGTGTACTTTGGGGGTTAAAGCACCCTTTAACGGTCAAGCCAGCCGGCCCTTTACTTATGACACAGACGCACGCTTGGCACTACTTTGTTGATGCACGTGCGGCTACTGCGCACACAATTCACAAACACAGAAAAAATATTTTCTTATTTGGTTTGGAGTGTACGTTGGGGGTTACAGCACCCTTTAACAGTCAAGCCAGCTGGCCCTTGTCTTATGACACAGGCGCACGCTTGGCACTACTTTTTTGATGTACTTGCGGCTACTGCGCACACAATTCACAAACACAGAAAAAATATTTTGTTATTTGGTTTGGAGTGTACTTTGGGGGTTACAGCACCCTTTAACGGTCAAGCCAGCAGGCTCTTTACTTATGACACAGGCGCACGCTTGGCACTACTTTGTTGATGCATGTGCGGCTACTGCGCACACAATTCACAAACACAGAAAAAATATTTTGTTATTTGGTTTGGAGTGTATTTTGTGGGTTTCAGCACCCTTTAATGGTTAAGTCAGCCAGCCCTTTACTTATGACACAGGCGAACTCTTGGCACTACTTTGTTGATGCAATGTGCGGTAGTGCACACACAGTTCACAAACACAGAAAATATTTTTTTTTTTGGTTTGGACTGTAGTGTACTTTGGGGGTTACAGCACCCTTTAACGGTCAAGCCAGCCGGCCCTTTACTTATGACACAGGCGCACGCTTGGCACTACTTTGTTGATGCACGTGCGGCTACTGCGCACACAATTCACAAACACAGAAAAAAAATGTTGTTATTTGGTTTGGAGTGTACTTTGGGGGTTACAGCACCCTTTAATGGTCAAGCCAGCCGGCCCTTTACTTATGACACAGGCGCACGCTTAGCACTACTTTGTTGATGCACGTGCGGCTTCTGCGCACACAATTCACAAACACAGAAAATATATATTTTTTTGGTTTGGAGTTTACTTTGGGGGTTACAGCACCCTTTAACGGTCAAGCCAGCTGGCCCATTACTTATGACACAGGCGCACGCTTGGCGCTACTTTGTTGATGCACGTGCGGCTACTGCGCACACAATTCACAAACACAGAAAATATATTTTTTTTTTATTTAGACTGTACTGTACGTTGGGGGTTACAGCACCCTTTAACAGTAAAGCCAGCCGGCCCTTTACTTATGACACAGGCGCACGCTTGGCACTACTTTGATGATGCACGTGCGGCTACTGCGCACACAATTCACAAACTCAGAAAATATTTTGTTATTTGGTTTGGAGTGTACTTTGGGGGTTACAGCACCCTTTAACGGTCAAGCCAGCTGGCAATTTACTTATGACACAGGCGCACGCTTGGCACTACTTTGTTGATGTATGTTTGCGGCTACTGCGCACACAATTCACAAACACAGAAAATATATATTTTTTTGGTTTGGAGTTTACTTTGGGGGTTACAGCACCCTTTAACGGTCAAGCCAGCTGGCCCTTTACTTATGACACAGGCGCACGCTTGGCACTACTTTGTTGATGCGCGTGCGGCTACTGCGCACACAATTCACAAACACAGAAGATATTTTTTTTTTTTGGTTTGGACTGGAGTGTACTTTGGTGCTTACAGCACCCTTTAACGGTCAAGCCAGCCAGCCCTTTACTTATGACACAGGCGCACGCCTGGCACTACTTTGTTGATGCACGTGTGGCTACAGCGCACACAATTCACAAACACAGAAAAAATATTTTGTTATTTGGTTTGTAGTGTACTTTGGGGGTTACAGCACCCTTTAACGGTCAAGCCAGCTGGCCCTTTACTTACGACACAGGCGCACGCTTGGCACTACTTTGATGATGCACGTGCGGCTACTGCGCACACAATTCACATACACAGAAAATATTTTTTTTTTGGTTTGGAGTGTACTTTGGGGGTTACAGCACCCTTTAACGGTCAAGCCAGCCGGCCCTTTACTTATGACACAGGCGCATGCTTGGCACTACTTTGTTGATGCATGTGCTTCTACTGCGCACACAATTCACAAACACAGAAAATATATATTTTTTTGGTTTAGAGTTTACTTTGGGGGTTACAGCACCCTTTAACGGTCAAGCCAGCTGGACCTTTTCTTATGACACAGGCGCACGCTTGGCACTACTTTGTTGATGCACGTGCGGCTACTGCGCACACAATTCACAAACACAGAAAAAATATTTTGTTATTTGGTTTGGAGTGTACTTTGGGGGTTACAGCACCCTTTAACAGTCAAGCCAGCCGGCCCTTTACTTATGACACAGGCGCACGCTTGGCACTACTTTGATGATGCACGTGCGGCTACTGCGCACACAATTCACAAACAAAGAAAATATATATTTTTTTGGTTTGGAGTGTACTTTGGGGGTTACAGCACCCTTTAACGGTCAAGCCAGCCGCCCCTTTACTTATGACACAGGCGCACGCTTGGCACTACTTTGTTGATGCACGTGCGGCTACTGCGCACACAATTCACAAACACAGGAAAAATATTTTGTTATTTGGTTTGGAGTGTACTTTGGGGGTTACAGCACCCTTTAATGGTCAAGCCAGCTGGCCCTTTACTTAAGACACAGGCTCACGCTTGGCACTACTTTGTTGATGCACGTGCGGCTACTGCGCACACAATTCACAAACACAGAAAATATATCTTTTTTTGGTTTGGAGTTTACTTTGGGGGTTACAGCACCCTTTAACGGTCAAACCAGCCGGCCCTTTACTTATGACACAGGCGCACGCTTGGCACTACTTTGTTGATGCACGTGCGGCTACTGCGCACACAATTCACAAACACAGAAAATATATTTTTTTTTGGTTTGGACTGGAGTGTACTTTGGGGGTTACAGCACCCTTTAACGGTCAAGCCAGCCAGCCCTTTACTTATGACACAGGCGCACGCTTGGCACTACTTTGTTGATGCACGTGCGGCTACTGCGCACACAATTCACAAACACAGAAAAAAAAAATTTTTTAGTTTTGACTGGAGTGTACTTTGGGGGTTACAGCACCCTTTAACGGTCAAGCCAGCTGGCCCTTTTCTTAAGACACAGGCTCACGCTTGGCACTACTTTGTTGATGCACGTGCGGCTACTGCGCACACAATTCACAAACACAGAAAATAAATATTTTTTTGGTTTGGAGTTTACTTTGGGGGTTACAGCACCCTTTAACGGTCAAACCAGCCGGCCCTTTACTTATGACACAGGCGCAAGCTTGGCACTACTTTGTTGATGCACGTGCGGCTACTTCGCACACAATTCACAAACACAGAAAATATTTTTTTTTTTGGTTTGGACTGGAGTGTACTTTGGGGGTTACAGCACCCTTTAACGGTCAAGCCAGCCAGCCCTTTACTTATGACACAGGCGCACGCTTGGCACTACTTTGTTGATGCACGTGCGGCTACTGCGCACACAATTCACAAACACAGAAAATATTTTTTTGGGGGGTTTGGAGTGTACTTTGGGGGTTACAGCACCCTTTAACGGTCAAGCCAGCAGGCTCTTTACTTATGACACAGGCGCACGCTTGGCACTACTTTGTTGATGCATGTGCGGCTACTGCGCACACAATTCACAAACACAGAAAAAATATTTTGTTATTTGGTTTGGAGTGTATTTTGTGGGTTTCAGCACCCTTTAATGGTTAAGTCAGCCAGCCCTTTACTTATGACACAGGCGAACTCTTGGCACTACTTTGTTGATGCAATGTGCGGTAGTGCACACACAGTTCACAAACACAGAAAATATTTTTTTTTTTGGTTTGGACTGTAGTGTACTTTGGGGGTTACAGCACCCTTTAACGGTCAAGCCAGCCGGCCCTTTACTTATGACACAGGCGCACGCTTGGCACTACTTTGTTGATGCACGTGCGGCTACTGCGCACACAATTCACAAACACAGAAAAAAAATGTTGTTATTTGGTTTGGAGTGTACTTTGGGGGTTACAGCACCCTTTAATGGTCAAGCCAGCCGGCCCTTTACTTATGACACAGGCGCACGCTTAGCACTACTTTGTTGATGCACGTGCGGCTTCTGCGCACACAATTCACAAACACAGAAAATATATATTTTTTTGGTTTGGAGTTTACTTTGGGGGTTACAGCACCCTTTAACGGTCAAGCCAGCTGGCCCATTACTTATGACACAGGCGCACGCTTGGCGCTACTTTGTTGATGCACGTGCGGCTACTGCGCACACAATTCACAAACACAGAAAATATATTTTTTTTTTATTTAGACTGTACTGTACGTTGGGGGTTACAGCACCCTTTAACAGTAAAGCCAGCCGGCCCTTTACTTATGACACAGGCGCACGCTTGGCACTACTTTGATGATGCACGTGCGGCTACTGCGCACACAATTCACAAACTCAGAAAATATTTTGTTATTTGGTTTGGAGTGTACTTTGGGGGTTACAGCACCCTTTAACGGTCAAGCCAGCTGGCAATTTACTTATGACACAGGCGCACGCTTGGCACTACTTTGTTGATGTATGTTTGCGGCTACTGCGCACACAATTCACAAACACAGAAAATATATATTTTTTTGGTTTGGAGTTTACTTTGGGGGTTACAGCACCCTTTAACGGTCAAGCCAGCTGGCCCTTTACTTATGACACAGGCGCACGCTTGGCACTACTTTGTTGATGCGCGTGCGGCTACTGCGCACACAATTCACAAACACAGAAGATATTTTTTTTTTTTGGTTTGGACTGGAGTGTACTTTGGTGCTTACAGCACCCTTTAACGGTCAAGCCAGCCAGCCCTTTACTTATGACACAGGCGCACGCCTGGCACTACTTTGTTGATGCACGTGCGGCTACAGCGCACACAATTCACAAACACAGAAAAAATATTTTGTTATTTGGTTTGTAGTGTACTTTGGGGGTTACAGCACCCTTTAACGGTCAAGCCAGCTGGCCCTTTACTTACGACACAGGCGCACGCTTGGCACTACTTTGATGATGCACGTGCGGCTACTGCGCACACAATTCACATACACAGAAAATATTTTTTTTTTGGTTTGGAGTGTACTTTGGGGGTTACAGCACCCTTTAACGGTCAAGCCAGCCGGCCCTTTACTTATGACACAGGCGCATGCTTGGCACTACTTTGTTGATGCATGTGCTTCTACTGCGCACACAATTCACAAACACAGAAAATATATATTTTTTTGGTTTAGAGTTTACTTTGGGGGTTACAGCACCCTTTAACGGTCAAGCCAGCTGGACCTTTTCTTATGACACAGGCGCACGCTTGGCACTACTTTGTTGATGCACGTGCGGCTACTGCGCACACAATTCACAAACACAGAAAAAATATTTTGTTATTTGGTTTGGAGTGTACTTTGGGGGTTACAGCACCCTTTAACAGTCAAGCCAGCCGGCCCTTTACTTATGACACAGGCGCACGCTTGGCACTACTTTGATGATGCACGTGCGGCTACTGCGCACACAATTCACAAACAAAGAAAATATATATTTTTTTGGTTTGGAGTGTACTTTGGGGGTTACAGCACCCTTTAACGGTCAAGCCAGCCGCCCCTTTACTTATGACACAGGCGCACGCTTGGCACTACTTTGTTGATGCACGTGCGGCTACTGCGCACACAATTCACAAACACAGGAAAAATATTTTGTTATTTGGTTTGGAGTGTACTTTGGGGGTTACAGCACCCTTTAATGGTCAAGCCAGCTGGCCCTTTACTTAAGACACAGGCTCACGCTTGGCACTACTTTGTTGATGCACGTGCGGCTACTGCGCACACAATTCACAAACACAGAAAATATATCTTTTTTTGGTTTGGAGTTTACTTTGGGGGTTACAGCACCCTTTAACGGTCAAACCAGCCGGCCCTTTACTTATGACACAGGCGCACGCTTGGCACTACTTTGTTGATGCACGTGCGGCTACTGCGCACACAATTCACAAACACAGAAAATATATTTTTTTTTGGTTTGGACTGGAGTGTACTTTGGGGGTTACAGCACCCTTTAACGGTCAAGCCAGCCAGCCCTTTACTTATGACACAGGCGCACGCTTGGCACTACTTTGTTGATGCACGTGCGGCTACTGCGCACACAATTCACAAACACAGAAAAAAAAAATTTTTTAGTTTTGACTGGAGTGTACTTTGGGGGTTACAGCACCCTTTAACGGTCAAGCCAGCTGGCCCTTTTCTTAAGACACAGGCTCACGCTTGGCACTACTTTGTTGATGCACGTGCGGCTACTGCGCACACAATTCACAAACACAGAAAATAAATATTTTTTTGGTTTGGAGTTTACTTTGGGGGTTACAGCACCCTTTAACGGTCAAACCAGCCGGCCCTTTACTTATGACACAGGCGCAAGCTTGGCACTACTTTGTTGATGCACGTGCGTCTACTTCGCACACAATTCACAAACACAGAAAATATTTTTTTTTTTGGTTTGGACTGGAGTGTACTTTGGGGGTTACAGCACCCTTTAACGGTCAAGCCAGCCAGCCCTTTACTTATGACACAGGCGCACGCTTGGCACTACTTTGTTGATGCACGTGCGGCTACTGCGCACACAATTCACAAACACAGAAAATATTTTTTTGGGGGGTTTGGAGTGTACTTTTGGGGGTTACAGCACCCTTTAACGATCAAGCCAGCTGGCCCTTTACTTATGACACAGGCACACGCTTGGCACTACTTTGTTGATGCACGTGCGGCTACTGCGCACACAATTCACAAACACAGAAAAAAAAAAATTTTTAGTTTTGACTGGAGTGTACTTTGGGGGTTACAGCACCCTTTAACGGTCAAGCCAGCTGGCCCTTTACTTAAGACACAGGCTCACGCTTGGCACTACTTTGTTGATGCACGTGAGGCTACTGCGCACACAATTCATAAACACAGAAAATATATATTTTTTTGGTTTGGAGTTTACTTTGGGGGTTACAGCACCCTTTAACGGTCAAGCCAGCCGGCCCCTTTACTTATGACACAGGCGCACGCTTGGCACTACTTTGTTGATGCGCGTGCGGCTACTGCGCACACAATTCACAAACACAGAAGATATTTTTATTTTTGGTTTGGACTGCAGTGTAATTTGGTGCTTACAGCACCCTATAACGGTCAAGCCAGCCAGCCCTTTACTTATGACACAGGCGCACGCCTGGCACTACTTTGTTGATGCACGTGCGGCTACAGCGCACACAATTCACAAACACAGAAAAAATATTTTGTTATTTGGTTTGTAGTGTACTTTGGGGGTTACAGCACCCTTTAACGGTCAAGTCAGCTGGCCCTTTACTTACGACACAGGCGCACGCTTGGCACTACTTTGATGATGCACGTGCGGCTACTGCGCACACAATTCACAAACACAGAAAATGTTTTTTTTTTGGTTTGAAGTGTACTTTGGGGGTTACAGCACCCTTTAACGGTCAAGCCAGCTGGCCCTTTACTTATGACACAGGCGCACGCTTGGCACTACTTTGTTGATGCATGTGCTGCTACTGCGCACACAATTCACAAACAGAGAAAATATATATTTTTTTGGTTTAGAGTTTACTTTGGGGGTTACAGCACCCTTTAACGGTCAAGCCAGCTGGACATTTTCTTATGACACAGGCGCACGCTTGGCACTACTTTGTTGATGCACGTGCGGCTACTGCGCACACAATTCACAAACACAGAAGATATTTTTTTTTTGGTTTGGACTGGAGTGTACTTTGGGGGTTACAGCACCCTTTAACTGTCAAGACAGCCAGCCCTTTTCTTATGACACAGGCGCACACTTGGCACTACTTTGTTGATGCACGTGCGGCTACTGCGCACACAATTCACAAACACAGAAAAATTATTTTGTTATTTGGTTTGGAGTGTACTTTGGGGGTTACAGCACCCTTTAACGGTCAAGCCAGCCGGCCCTTTACTTATGACACAGGCGCACGCTTGGCACTACTTTGATGATGCACGTGCGGCTACTGCGCACACAATTCACAAACACAGGAAAATATTTTGTTATTTGGTTTGGAGTGTACTTTGGGGGTTACAGCACCCTTTAACGGTCAAGCCAGCCGGCCCTTTACTTATGACACAGGCGCAGGCTTGGCACTACTTTGTTGATGCACGTGCGGCTACTGCGCACACAATTCACAAACACAGAAAATATATATTTTTTTGGTTTGGAGTTTACTTTGGGGGTTACAGCACCCTTTAACGGTCAAACCAGCCGGCCCTTTACTTATGACACAGGCGCACGCTTGGCACTACTTTGTTGATGCACGTGCGGCTACTGCGCACACAATTCACAAACACAGAAAATATTTTTTTTTTTGGTTTGGACTGGAGTGTACTTTGGGGGTTACAGCACCCTTTAACGGTCAAGCCAGCCAGCCCATTACTTATGACACAGGCGCACGCTTGGCACTACTTTGTTGATGCACGTGCGGCTACTGCGCACACAATTCACAAACACAGAAAATATTTTTTTTGGGGGTTTGGAGTGTACTTTGGGGGTTACAGCACCCTTTAACGATCAAGCCAGCTGGCCCTTTACTTATGACACAGGCGCACGCTTGGCACTACTTTGTTGATGCACGTGCGGCTACTGCGCACACAATTCACAAACACAGAAAAATTTTTTTTTTAGTTTTGACTGGAGTGTACTTTGGGGGTTACAGCACCCTTTAACGGTCAAGCCAGCTGGCCCTTTACTTAAGACACAGGCTCACGCTTGGCACTACTTTGTTGATGCACGTGCGGCTACTGCGCACACAATTCACAAACACAGAAAATATTTAATTTTTTGGTTTGGAGTGTACTTTGGGGGTTACAGCACCCTTAAACTGTCAAGCCAGCCGGCCCTTTACTTATGACACAGGCGCACGCTTGGCACTACTTTGTTGATGCACGTGCGGCTACTGCGCACACAGTTCACAAACACAGAAAATATTATTTTTTTTGGTTTGGACTGGAGTGTACTTTGGGGGTTACAGCACCCTTTAACGGTCAAGCCAGCCAGCCCATTACTTATGACACAGGCGCACGCTTGGCACTACTTTGTTGATGCACGTGCGGCTACTGCGCACACAATTCACAAACACAGAAAATATTTTTTTTTGGGGTTTGGAGTGTACTTTGGGGGTTACAGCACCCTTTAACGATCAAGCCAGCTGGCCCTTTACTTATGACACAGGCGCACGCTTGGCACTACTTTGTTGATGCACGTGCGGCTACTGCGCACACAATTCACAAACACAGAAAAAAATTTTTTTTTAGTTTTGACTGGAGTGTACTTTGGGGGTTACAGCACCCTTTAACGGTCAAGCCAGCTGGCCCTTTACTTAAGACACAGGCTCACGCTTGGCACTACTTTGTTGATGCACGTGCGGCTACTGCGCACACAATTCACAAACACAGAAAATATTAAATTTTTTGGTTTGGAGTGTACTTTGGGGGTTACAGCACCCTTAAACTGTCAAGCCAGCCGGCCCTTTACTTATGACACAGGCGCTCGCATGGCACTACTTTGATGATGCACGTGCGGCTGCTGCGCACACAAATCACAAACACAGAAAATATTTAATTTTTTGGTTTGGAGTGTACTTTGGGGGTTACAGCACCCTTAAGCCAGCCAGCCCTTTACTTATGACACAGGCGCACGCTTGGCACTACTTTGTTGATGCACGTGCAGCTACTGCGCACACAATTCACAAACACAGAAAATATTTTTTTTTTTGGTTTAGACTGTAGTGTACTTTGGGGGTTACAGCACCCTTTAACGGTCAAGCCAGCCGGCACTTTACTTATGACACAGGCGCACGCTTGGCACTACTTTGTTGATGCACGTGCGGCTACTGCGCACACAATTCACAAACTCAGAAAATATTTATTTTTTTGGTTTGGAGTGTACTTTGGGGGTTACAGCACCCTTTAACGGTCAAGCCAGCTGGCCCTTTACTTATGACACAGGCGCACGCTTGGCACTACTTTGTTGATGCACGTGCGGCTACTGCGCCCACAATTCACAAACACAGAAAAAATATTTTGTTATTTGGTTTGGAGTGTACTTTGGGGGTTACAGCACCCTTTAACGGTCAAGCCAGCTGGCCCTTTACTTATGACACAGGCGCACGCTTGGCACTACTTTGTTGATGCGCGTGCGGCTACTGCGCACACAATTCACAAACACAGAAGATATTTTTTTTTTTGGTTTGGACTGGAGTGTACTTTGGGGGTTACAGCACCCTTTAACGGTCAAGCCAGCCAGCCCTTTACTTATGACACAGGCGCACGCTTGGCACTACTTTGATGATGCACATGCGGCTACAGCGCACACAATTCACAAACACAGAAAAAATATTTTGTTATTTGGTTTGGAGTTTACTTTGGGGGTTACAGCACCCTTTAATGGTCAAGCCAGCTGGCCCTTTACTTATGACACAGGCGCACGCTTGGCACTACTTTGTTGATGCACGTTAGGCTACTGCGCACACAATTCACAAACACAGAAAATAAATTTTGTTATTTGGTTTGGAGTGTACTTTGGGGGTTACAGCACCCTTTAATGGTCAAGCCAGCTGGCCCTTTACTTATGACACAGGCGCACGCTTGGCACTACTTTGTTGATGCAATTGCGGCTACAGCTCACACAATTCGCAAACACAGAAAATATATATTTTTTGGTTTGGAGTGTAGTGTACTTTGGGGGTTACAGCACCCTTTAACGGTCAAGCCATCTGGCCCTTGTCTTATGACACAGGCGCACGCTTGGCACTACTTTTTTGATGTACTTGCGGCTACTGCGAACACAATTCACAAACACAGAAAAAATATTTTGTTATTTGGTTTGGAGTGTACTTTGGGGGTTACAGCACCCTTTAACGGTCAAGCCAGCCAGCCCTTTACTTATGATACAGGCGCACGCTTGGCACTACTTTGTTGATGCATGTGCGGCTACTGCGCACACAATTCACAAACACAGAAAATATTTTTTTTTTTGGTTTGGACTGTAGTGTACTTTGGGGGTTACAGCACCCTTTAACGGTCAAGCCAGCCGGCCCTTTACTTATGACACAGGCGCACGCTTGGCACTACTTTGTTAATGCACGTTTTGTTACTGCGCACACAATTCACAAACACAGAAAAAATTATTTTTTTTTGTTTGGAGTGTACTTTGGGGGTTACAGCACCCTTTAACGGTCAAGCCAGCTGGCCCTTTACTTATGACACAGGCTACAGCGCACACAATTCACAAACACAGAAGATATTTTTTTTTTGGTTTGGACTGGAGTGTACATTGGTGCTTACAGCACCCTTTAACGGTCAAGCCAGCCAGCCCTTTACTTATGACACAGGCGCACGCTTGGCACTACTTTGTTGATGCACGTGCTGCTACAGCGCACACAATTCACAAACACAGAAAAAATATTTTGTTATTTGGTTTGTAGTGTACTTTGGGGGTTACAGCACCCTTTAATGGTCAAGCCAGCCGGCCCTTTACTTACGACACAGGCGCACGCTTGGCACTACTTTGATGATGCACGTGCGGCTACTGCGCACACAATTCACAAACACAGAAAATATTTTTTTTTTGGTTTGGAGTGTACTTTGGGGGTTACAGCACCCTTTAACGGTCAAGCCAGCTGGCCCTTTACTTATGACACAGGCGCACGCTTGGCACTACTTTGCTGATGCATGTGCGGCTACTGCGCACACAATTCACAAACACAGAAAATATATATTTTTTTGGTTTGGAGTTTACTTTGGGGGTTACAGCACCCTTTAACGGTCAAGCCAGCTGGACCTTTTCTTATGACACAGGCGCACGCTTGGCACTACTTTGTTGATGCACGTGCGGCTACTGCGCACACAATTCACAAACACAGAAAAAATATTTTGTTATTTGGTTTGGAGTGTACTTTGGGGGTTACAGCACCCTTTAATAGTCAAGCCAGCCGGACCTTTACTTATGACACAGGCGCACGCTTGGCACTACTTTGATGATGCACGTGCGGCTACTGCGCACACAATTCACAAACACAGGAAAAATATTTTGTTATTTGGTTTGGAGTGTACTTTGGGGGTTACAGCACCCTTTAACGGTCAAGCCAGCCGGCCCTTTACTTATGACACAGTCGCACGCTTGGCACTACTTTGTTGATGCACGTGCGGCTACTGCGCACACAATTCACAAACACAGAAAATATATATTTTTTTGGTTTGGAGTTTACTTTGGGGGTTACAGCACCCTTTAATGGTCAAACCAGCCGGCACTTTACTTATGACACAGGCGCACGCTTGGCACTACTTTGTTGATGCACGTGCGGCTACTGCGCACACAATTCACAAACACAGAAAATATATATTTTTTTGGTTTGGACTGGAGTGTACTTTGGGGGTTACAGCACCCTTTAACGGTCAAGCCAGCCAGCCCTTTACTTATGACACAGGCGCACGCTTGGCACTACTTTGTTGATGCACGTGTGGCTACTGCGCACACAATTCACAAACACAGAAAATATTTTTTTGGGGGGTTTGGAGTGTACTTTGGGGGTTACAGCACCCTTTAACGATCAAGCCAGCTGGCCCTTTACTTATGACACAGGCGCACGCTTGGCACTACTTTGTTGATGCACGTGCGGCTACTGCGCACACAATTCACAAACTCAGAAAAAATATTTTGTTATTTGGTTTGGAGTGTACTTTGGGGGTTACAGCACCCTTTACCGGTCAAGCCAGCCGGCCCTTTACTTATGACACAGGCGCACGCTTGGACCTACTTTGTTGATGCATGTGCGGCTACTGCGCACACAATTCACAAACACAGAAAATATATATTTTTTTGGTTTGGAGTTTACTTTGGGGGTTACAGCACCCTTTAACGGTCAAGCCAGCTGGCCCTTTACTTATGACACAGGCGCACGCTTGGCACTACTTTGTTGATGCGCGTGCGGCTACTGCGCACACAATTCACAAACACAGAAGATATTTTTTTTTTGGTTTGGACTGGAGTGTACTTTGGGGGTTACAGCACCCTTTAACGGTCAAGCCAGCCAGCCCTTTACTTATGACACAGGCGCACGCTTGGCACTACTTTGATGATGCACGTGTGGCTACAGCGCACACAATTCACAAACACAGAAAAAATATTTTGTTATTTGGTTTGGAGTGTACTTTGGAGGTTACAGCACCCTTTAACGGTCAAGCCAGCCGGCCCTTTACTTATGACACAGGCGCACGCTTGGCACTACTTTGTTAATGCACGTGCGGCTACTACGCACACAATTCACAAACTCAGAAAATATTTATTTTTTTTGTTTGGAGTGTACTTTGGGGGTTACAGCACCCTTTAACGGTCAAGCCAGCTGGCCCTTTACTTATGACACAGGCGCACGCTTGGCACTACTTTGTTGATGCACGAGCGGCTACTGCGCACACAATTCACAAACAAAGAAAATATATTTTGTTATTTGGTTTGGAGTGTACTTTGGGGGTTACAGCACCCTTTAATGGTCAAGCCAGCTGGCCCTTTACTTATGACACAGGCGCACGCTTGGCACTACTTTGTTGATGCAATTGCGGCTACAGCGCACACAATTCGCAAACACAGAATATATTTTTTTTTTGGTTTGGAGTGTAGTGTACTTTGGGGGTTACAGCACCCTTTAACGGTCAAGCCATCTGGCCCTTGTCTTATGACACAGGCGCATTCTTGGCACTACTTTTTTGATGTACTTGCGGCTACTGCGAACACAATTCACAAACACAGAAAAAATATTTTGTTATTTGGTTTGGAGTGTACTTTGGGGGTTACAGCACCCTTTAACGGTCAAGCCAGCCAGCCCTTTACTTATGATACAGGCGCACGCTTGGCACTACTTTGTTGATGCATGTGCGGCTACTGCGCACACAATTCACAAACACAGAAAATATTTTTTTTTTTGGTTTGGACTGTAGTGTACTTTGGGGGTTACAGCACCCTTTAACGGTCATGCCAGCTGGCCCTTTACTTATGACACAGGTGCACGCTTGGCACTACTTTGTTAATGCACGTGCTGCTACTGCGCACACAATTCACAAACACAGAAAAAATTATTTTTTTTTGTTTGGAGCATACTTTGGGGGTTACAGCACCCTTTAACGGTCAAGCCAGCTGGCCCTTTACTTATGACACAGGCGCACGCTTGGCACTACTTTGTTGATGCGCGTGCGGCTACTGCGCACACAATTCACAAACACAGAAGATATTTTTTTTTTGGTTTGGACTGGAGTGTACATTGGTGCTTACAGCACCCTTTAATGGTCAAGCCAGCCAGCCCTTTACTTATGACACAGGTGCACGATTGGCACTACTTTGTTGATGCACGTGCTGCTACAGCGCACACAATTCACAAACACAGAAAAAATATTTTGTTATTTGGTTTGTAGTGTACATTGGGGGTTACAGCACCCTTTAACGGTCAAGCCAGCCAGCCCTTTACTTATGACACAGGCGCACGCTTGGCACTACTTTGTTGATGCACGTGCTGCTACAGCGCACACAATTCACAAACACAGAAAATATTTTTTTTTTGGTTTGGAGTGTACTTTGGTGGTTACAGCACCCTTTAACGGTCAAGCCAGCTGGCCCTTTACTTATGACACAGGCGCACGCTTGGCACTACTTTGCTGATGCATGTGCGGCTACTGCGCACACAATTCACAAACACAGAAAATATATATTTTTTTGGTTTGGAGTTTACTTTGGGGGTTACAGCACCCTTTAACGGTCAAGCCAGCTGGACCTTTTCTTATGACACAAGCGCACGCTTGGCACTACTTTGTTGATGCACGTGCGGCTACTGCGCACACAATTCACAAACACAGAAGATATTTTTTTTTTTGGTTTGGACTGGAGTGTACTTTGGGGGTTACAGCACCCTTTAACTGTCAAGACAGCCAGCCCTTTTCTTATGACACAGGCGCACGCTTGGCACTACTTTGTTGATGCACGTGCGGCTACTGCGCACACAAATCACAAACACAGAAAAAATATTTTGTTATTTGGTTTGGAGTGTACTTTGGGGGTTACAGCACCCTTTAATGGTCAAGCCAGCCGGCCCTTTACTTATGACACAGGCGCACGCTTGGCACTACTTTGATGATGCACGTGCGGCTACTGCGCACACAATTCACAAACACAGAAAATATATATTTTTTTGGTTTGGAGTGTACTTTGGGGGTTACAGCACCCTTTAATGGTCAAGCCAGCCGGCCCTTTACTTATGACACAGGCGCACGCTTGGCACTAATTTGTTGATGCACGTGCGGCTACTGCGCACACAATTCACAAACACAGGAAAAATATTTTGTTATTTGGTTTGGAGTGTACTTTGGGGGTTACAGCACCCTTTAACGGTCAAGCCAGCCGGCCCTTTACTTATGACACAGGCGCACGCTTGGCACTACTTTGCTGATGCATGTGCGGCTACTGCGCACACAATTCACAAACACAGAAAATATATATTTTTTTGGTTTGGAGTTTACTTTGGGGGTTACAGCACACTTTAACGGTCAAGCCAGCTGGACCTTTTCTTATGACACAGGCGCACGCTTGGCACTACTTTGTTGATGCACGTGCGGCTACTGCGCACACAATTCACAAACACAGAAGATATTTTTTTTTTTGGTTTGGACTGGAGTGTACTTTGGGGGTTACAGCACCCTTTAACTGTCAAGACAGCCAGCCCTTTTCTTATGACACAGGCGCATGCTTGGCACTACTTTGTTGATGCACGTGCGGCTACTGCGCACACAATTCACAAACACAGAAAAAATATTTTGTTATTTGGTTTGGAGTGTACTTTGGGGGTTACAGCACCCTTTAATGGTCAAGCCAGCTGGCCCTTTACTTATGACACAGGCGCACGCTTTTCACTACTTTGATGATGCACGTGCGGCTACTGCGCACACAATTCACAAATACAGAAAATATATATTTTTTTGGTTTGGAGTGTACTTTGGGGGTTACAGCACCCTTTAACGGTCAAGCCAGCCGGCCCTTTACTTATGACACAGGCGCACGCTTGGCACTTCTTTGTTGATGCACGTGCGGCTACTGCGCACACAATTCACAAACACAGGAAAAATAGTTAGTTATTTGGTTTGGAGTGTACTTTGGGGGTTACAGCACCCTTTAACGGTCAAGCCAGCCGGCCCTTTACTTATGACACAGGCACACGCTTGGCACTACTTTGTTGATGCACGTGCGGCTACTGCGCACACAATTCACAAACACAGAAAATATATATTTTTTTGGTTTGGAGTTTACTTTGGGGGTTACAGCACCCTTTAACGGTCAAACCAGCCGGCCCTTTACTTATGACACAGGCGCACGCTTGGCACTACTTTGTTGATGCACGTGCGGCTACAGCGCACACAATTCACAAACACAGAAAATATTTTTTTTTTTGGTTTGGACTGGAGTGTACTTTGGGGGTTACAGCACCCTTTAACGGTCTAGCCAGCCAGCCCTTTACTTATGACACAGGCGCACGCTTGGCACTACTTTGTTGATGCACGTGCGGCTACTGCGCACACAATTCACAAACACAGAAAATATTTTTTTGGGGGGTTTGGAGTGTACTTTGGGGGTTACAGCACCCTTTAACGATCAAGCCAGCTGGCTCTTTACTTATGACACAGGCGCACGCTTGGCAATACTTTGTTGATGCACGTGCGGCTACTGCGCACACAATTCACAAACACAGAAAAAAAAAAATTTTTAGTTTTGACTGGAGTGTACTTTGGGGGTTACAGCACCCTTTAACGGTCTAGCCAGCTGGCCCTTTACTTAAGACACAGGCTCACGCTTGGCACTACTTTGTTGATGCACGTGCGGCTACTGCGCACACAATTCACAAACACAGAAAATATTTTTTTTTTGGTTTGGAGTTTACTTTGGGGGTTACAGCACCCTTTAACGGTCAAGCCAGCTGGCCCTTTACTTATGACACAGGCGCACGCTTGGCACTACTTTGTTGATGCAATTGCGGCTACAGCGCACACAATTCGCAAACACAGAAAATATTTTTTTTTTGGTTTGGAGTGTAGTGTACTTTGGGGGTTACAGCACCCTTTAACGGTCAAGCCATCTGGCCCTTGTCTTATGACACAGGCGCACGCTTGGCACTACTTTTTTGATGTACTTGCGGCTACTGCGAACACAATTCACAAACACAGAAAAAATATTTTGTTATTTGGTTTGGAGTGTACTTTGGGGGTTACAGCACCCTTTAACGGTCAAGCCAGCCAGCCCTTTACTTATGATACAGGCGCACGCTTGGCACTACTTTGTTGATGCATGTGCGGCTACTGCGCACACAATTCACAAACACAGAAAATATATTTTTTTTTGGTTTGGACTGTAGTGTACTTTGGGGGTTACAGCACCCTTTAACGGTCAAGCCAGCCGGCCCTTTACTTATGACACAGGCGCACGCTTGGCACTACTTTGTTAATGCACGTTTTGCTACTGCGCACACAATTCACAAACACAGAAAAAAATATTTTTTTTTGTTTGGAGTGTACTTTGGGGGTTACAGCACCCTTTAACGGTCAAGCCAGCTGGCCCTTTACTTATGACACAGGCGCACGCTTGGCACTACTTTGTTGATGCGCGTGCGGCTACAGCGCACACAATTCACAAACACAGAAGATATTTTTTTTTTTGGGTTGGACTGGAGTGTACATTGGTGCTTACAGCACCCTTTAACGGTCAAGCCAGCCAGCCCTTTACTTATGACACAGGCGCACGCTTGGCACTACTTTGTTGATGCACGTGCTGCTACAGCGCACACAATTCACAAACACAGAAAAAATATTTTGTTATTTGGTTTGTAGTGTACTTTAGGGGTTACAGCACCCTTTAATGGTCAAGCCAGCCAGCCCTTTACTTACGACACAGGTGCACGCTTGGCACTACTTTGATGATGCACGTGCGGCTACTGCGCACACAATTCACAAACACAGAAAATATTTTTTTTTTGGTTTGGAGTGTACTTTGGGGGTTACAGCACCCTTTAACGGTCATGCCAGCTGGCCCTTTACTTATGACACAGGCGCACGCTTGGCACTACTTTGCTGATGCATGTGCGGCTACTGCGCACACAATTCACAAACACAGAAAATATATATTTTTTTGGTTTGGAGTTTACTTTGGGGGTTACAGCACCCTTTAACGGTCAAACCAGCTTGCCCTTTACTTATGACACAGGCGCACGGTTGGCACTACTTTGTTGATGCACGTGCGGCTACCGCGCACACAATTCACAAACACAGAAAATATTTTTTTTTTGGTTTGGACTGGAGTGTACTTTGGGGGTTACAGCACACTTTAACGGTCTAGCCAGCCAGCCCTTTACTTATGACACAGGCGCACGCTTGGCACTACTTTGTTGATGCATGTGCGGCTACTGCGCACACAATTCACAAACACAGAAAATATTTTTTTGGGGGGTTTGGAGTGTACTTTGGGGGTTACAGCACCCTTTAACGATCAAGCCAGCTGGCTCTTTACTTATGACACAGGCGCACGCTTGGCACTACTTTGTTGATGCACGTGCGGCTACTGCGCACACAATTCACAAACACAGAAAAAAAAAATTTTTTAGTTTTGACTGGAGTGTACTTTGGGGGTTACAGCACCCTTTAACGGTCAAGCCAGCTGGCCCTTTACTTAAGACACAGGCTCACGCTTGGCACTACTTTGTTGATGCACGTGTGGCTACTGCGCACACAATTCACAAACACAGAAAATATTTTTTTTTGGTTTGGAGTTTACTTTGGGGGTTACAGCTCCCTTTAACGGTCAAGCCAGCTGGCCCTTTACTTATGACACAGGCGCACGCTTGGCACTACTTTGTTGATGCAATTGCGGCTACAGCGCACACAATTCGCAAACACAGAAAATATTTTTTTTTTTGTTTGGAGTGTAGTGTACTTTGGGGGTTACAGCACCCTTTAACGGTCAAGCCATCTGGCCCTTGTCTTATGACACAGGCGCACGCTTGGCACTACTTTTTTGATGTACTTGCGGCTACTGCGAACACAATTCACAAACACAGAAAAAATATTTTGTTATTTGGTTTGGAGTGTCCTTTGGGGGTTACAGCACCCTTTAACGGTCAAGCCAGCCAGCCCTTTACTTATGATACAGGCGCACGCTTGGCACTACTTTGTTGATGCATGTGCGGCTACTGCGCACACAATTCACAAACACAGAAAATATTTTTTTTTTGGTTTGGAGTGTACTTTGGGGGTTACAGCACCCTTTAACGGTCATACCAGCTGGCCCTTTACTTATGACACAGGCGCACGCTTGGCACTACTTTGCTGATGCATGTGCGGCTACTGCGCACACAATTCACAAACACAGAAAATATTTTTTTTTTTGGTTTGGACTGGAGTGTACTTTGGGGGTTACAGCACCCTTTAACTGTCAAGACAGCCAGCCCTTTTCTTATGACACAGGCGCACGCTTGGCACTACTTTGTTGATGCACGTGCGGCTACTGCGCACACAATTCACAAACACAGAAAAAATATTTTGTTATTTGGTTTGGAGTGTACTTTGGGGGTTACAGCACCCTTTAATAGTCAAGCCAGCCGGCCCTTTACTTATGACACAGGCGCACGCTTGGCACTACTTTGTTGATGCACGTGCGGCTACTGCGCACACAATTCACAAACACAGAAAATATTTTTTTTATTTGGTTTGGACTGGAGTGTACTTTGGGGGTTACAGCACCCTTTAACGGTCAAGCCAGCCAGCCCTTTACTTATGACACAGGCGCACGCTTGGCACTACTTTGTTGATGCACGTGCGGCTACTGCGCACACAATTCACAAACACAGAAAATATTTTTTTTTTGAGTTTGGAGTGTACTTTGGGGGTTACAGCACCCTTTAACGATCAAGCCAGCTGGCCCTTTACTTATGACACAGGCGCACGCTTGGCACTACTTTGTTGATGCACGTGCGGCTACTGCGCACACAATTCACAAACACAGAAAAAAATTTTTTTTTAGTTTTGACTGGAGTGTACTTTGGGGGTTACTGCACCCTTTAACGGTCAAGCCAGCTGGCCCTTTACTTAAGACACAGGCTCACGCTTGGCACTACTTTGTTGATGCACGTGCAGCTACTGCGCACACAATTCACAAACACTGAAAATATTTAATTTTTTGGTTTGGAGTGTACTTTGGGGGTTACAGCACCCTTAAACTGTCAAGCCAGCCGGCCCTTTACTTATGACACAGGCGCTCGCTTGGCACTACTTTGATGATGAAAATGCGGCTGCTGCGCACACAATTCACAAACACAGAAAATATATATTTTTTTGGTTTAGACTGTAGTGTACTTTGGGGGTTACAGCACCCTTTAATGGTCAAGCCAGCTGGCACTTTACTTATGACACAGGCGCATGCTTGGCACTACTTTGTTGATGCACGTGCGGCTACTGCGCACACAATTCACAAACTCAGAACATATTTATTTTTTTGGTTTGGAGTGTACTTTGGGGGTTACAGCACCCTTTAACGGTCAAGCCAGCCGGCCCTTTACTTATGACACAGGCGCACGCTTGGCACTACTTTGTTGATGCACGTGCGGCTACTGTGCCCACAATTCACAAACACAGAAAAAATATTTTGTTATTTGGTTTGGAGTTTACTTTGGGGGTTACAGCACCCTTTACCGGTCAAGCCAGCCGGCCCTTTACTTATGACACAGGCGCACGCTTGGCACTACTTTGTTGATGCATGTGCGGCTACTGCGCACACAATTCACAAACACAGAAAATATATATTTTTTTGGTTTGGAGTTTACTTTGGGGGTTACAGCACCCTTTAACGGTCAAGCCAGCTGGCCCTTTACTTATGACACAGGCGCACGCTTGGCACTACTTTGTTGATGCGCGTGCGGCTACTGCGCACACAATTCACAAACACAGAAGATTTTTTTTTTTTGGTTTGGAGTGTACTTTGGAGGTTACAGCACCCTTTAATGGTCAAGCCAGCCGGCCCTTTACTTATGACACAGGCGCACGCTTGGCACTACTTTGTTAATGCACGTGCGGCTACTACGCACACAATTCACAAACTCAGAAAATATATATTTTTTTTGTTTGGAGTGTACTTTGGGGGTTACAGCACCCTTTAATGGTCAAGCCAGCTGGCCCTTTACTTATGACACAGGCGCACGCTTGGCACTACTTTGTTGATGCACGTGCGGCTACTGCGCACACAATTCACAAACACAGAAAATATTTTTTTTTTTGGTTTGGACTGGAGTGTACTTTGGGGGTTACAGCACCCTTTAACGGTCAAGCCAGCCAGCCCTTTACTTATGACACAGGCGCACGCTTGGCACTACTTTGTTGATGCACGTGCGGCTACTGCGCACACAATTCACAAACACAGAAAATATTTTTTTGGGGGGTTTGGAGTGTACTTTGGGGGTTACAGCACCCTTTAGCGATCAAGCCAGCTGGCTCTTTACTTATGACACAGGCGCACGCTTGGCACTACTTTGTTGATGCACGTGCGGCTACTGCGCACACAATTCACAAACACAGAAAAAAAAAATTTTTTAGTTTTGACTGGAGTGTACTTTGGGGGTTACAGCACCCTTTAACGGTCAAGCCAGCTGGCCCTTTACTTAAGACACAGGCTCACGCTTGGCACTACTTTGTTGATGCACGTGCGGCTACTGCGCACACAATTCACAAACACAGAAAATATTTTTTTTTTGGTTTGGAGTTTACTTTGGGGGTTACAGCACCCTTTAACGGTCAAGCCAGCTGGCCCTTTACTTATGACACAGGCGCACGCTTGGCACTACTTTGTTGATGCAATTGCGGCTACAGCGCACACAATTCGCAAACACAGAAAATATTTTTTTTTTGGTTTGGAGTGTAGTGTACTTTGGGGGTTACAGCACCCTTTAACGGTCAAGCCATCTGGCCCTTGTCTTATGACACAGGCGCACGCTTGGCACTACTTTTTTGATGTACTTGCGGCTACTGCGAACACAATTCACAAACACAGAAAAAATATTTTGTTATTTGGTTTGGAGTGTACTTTGGGGGTTACAGCACCCTTTAACGGTCAAGCCAGCCAGCCCTTTACTTATGATACAGGCGCACGCTTGGCACTACTTTGTTGATGCATGTGCGGCTACTGCGCACACAATTCACAAACACAGAAAATATTTTTTTTTTTGGTTTGGACTGTAGTGTACTTTGGGGGTTACAGCACCCTTTAACGGTCAAGCCAGCTGGCCCTTTACTTATGACACAGGCGCACGCTTGGCACTACTTTGTTGATGCGCGTGCGGCTACAGCGCACACAATTCACAAACACAGAAGATATTTTTTTTTTTGGTTTGGACTGGAGTGTACATTGGTGCTTACAGCACCCTTTAACGGTCAAGCCAGCCAGCCCTTTACTTATGACACAGGCGCACGCTTGGCACTACTTTGTTGATGCATGTGCTGCTACAGCGCACACAATTCACAAACACAGAAAAAATATTTTGTTATTTGGTTTGGAGTGTACTTTGGGGGTTACAGCACCCTTTAATGGTCAAGCCAGCCGGCCCTTTACTTACGACACAGGCGCACGCTTGGCACTACTTTGATGATGCACGTGCGGCTACTGTGCACACAATTCACAAACACAGAAAATATTTTTTTTTTGTTTGGAGTGTTCTTTGGGGGTTACAGCACCCTTTAACGGTCATGCCAGCTGGCCCTTTACTTATGACACAGGCGCACGCTTGGCACTACTTTGCTGATGCATGTGCGGCTACTGCGCACACAATTCACAAACACAGAAAATATTTTTTTTTTGGTTTGGACTGGAGTGTACTTTGGGGGTTACAGCACCCTTTAACTGTCAAGACAGCCAGCCCTTTTCTTATGACAAAGGCGCACGCTTGGCACTACTTTGTTGATGCACTTGTGGCTACTGCGCACACAATTCACAAACACAGAAAAAATATTTTGTTATTTGGTTTGGAGTGTACTTTGGGGGTTACAGCACCCTTTAATAGTCAAGCCAGCCGGCCCTTTACTTATGACACAGGCGCACGCTTGGCACTACTTTGATGATGCACGTGCGGCTACTGCGCACACAATTCACAAACACAGGAAAAATATTTTGTTATTTGGTTTGGAGTGTACTTTGGGGGTTACAGCACCCTTTAACGGTCAAGCCAGCTGGCCCTTTACTTATGACACAGGCGCACGCTTGGCACTACTTTGTTGATGCACGTGCGGCTACTGCGCACACAATTCACAAACACAGAAAAAAAAAATTTTTTAGTTTTGACTGGAGTGTACTTTGGGGGTTACTGCACCCTTTAACGGTCAAGCCAGCTGGCCCTTTACTTAAGACACAGGCTCACGCTTGGCACTACTTTGTTGATGCACGTGCGGCTACTGCGCACACAATTCACAAACACAGAAAATATTTAATTTTTTGGTTTGGAGTGTACTTTGGGGGTTACAGCACCCTTAAACTGTCAAGCCAGCCGGCCCTTTACTTATGACACAGGCGCTCGCTTGGCACTACTTTGATGATGCACGTGCGGCTGCTGCGCACACAATTCACAAACACAGAAAATATATATTTTTTTGGTTTAGACTGTAGTGTACTTTGGGGGTTACAGCACCCTTTAACGGTCAAGCCAGCTGGCACTTTACTTATGACACAGGCGCACGCTTGGCACTACTTTGTTGATGCACGTGCGGCTACTGCGCACACAATTCACAAACTCAGAACATATTTATTTTTTTGGTTTGGAGTGTACTTTGGGGGTTACAGCACCCTTTAACGGTCAAGCCAGCTGGCCCTTTACTTATGACACAGGCGCACGCTTGGCACTACTTTGTTGATGCACGTGCGGCTACTGCGCCCACAATTCACAAACACAGAAAAAATATTTTGTTATTTGGTTTGGAGTGTACTTTGGGGGTTACAGCACCCTTTACCGGTCAAGCCAGCTGGCCCTTTACTTATGACACAGGCGCACGCTTGGCACTACTTTGTTGATGCATGTGCGGCTACTGCGCACACAATTCACAAACACAGAAAATATATATTTTTTTGGTTTGGAGTTTACTTTGGGGGTTACAGCACCCTTTAACGGTCAAGCCAGCTGGCCCTTTACTTATGACACAGGCGCACGCTTGGCACTACTTTGTTGATGCGCGTGCGGCTACTGCGCACACAATTCACAAACACAGAAGATTTTTTTTTGGTTTGGAGTGTACTTTGGGGGTTACAGCACCCTTTAACGGTCAAGCCAGCCAGCCCTTTACTTATGACACAGGCGCACGCTTGGCACTACTTTGATGATGCACGTGCGGCTACAGCGCACACAATTCACAAACACAGAAAATATATTTTGTTATTTGGTTAGGAGTGTACTTTGGAGGTTACAGCACCCTTTAACGGTCAAGCCAGCCGGCCCTTTACTTATGACACAGGCGCACGCTTGGCACTACTTTGTTAATGCACGTGCGGCTACTACGCACACAATTCACAAACTCAGAAAATATTTTTTTTTTTGTTTGGAGTGTACTTTGGGGGTTACAGCACCCTTTAACGGTCAAGCCAGCTGGCCCTTTACTTATGACACAGGCGCACGCTTGGCACTACTTTGTTGATGCACGTGCGGCTACTGCGCACACTATTCACAAACACAGAAAATATATTTTGTTATTTGGTTTGGAGTGTACTTTGGGGGTTACAGCACCCTTTAATGGTCAAGCCAGCTGGCCCTTTACTTATGACACAGGCGCACGCTTGGCACTACTTTGTTGACGCAATTGCGGCTACAGCGCACACAATTCGCAAACACAGAAAATATTTTTTTTTTGGTTTGGAGTGTAGTGTACTTTGGGGGTTACAGCACCCTTTAACGGTCAAGCCATCTGGCCCTTGTCTTATGACACAGGCGCACGCTTGGCACTACTTTTTTGATGTACTTGCGGCTACTGCGAACACAATTCACAAACACAGAAAAAATATTTTGTTATTTGGTTTGGAGTGTACTTTGGGGGTTACAGCACCCTTTAACGGTCAAGCCAGCCAGCCCTTTACTTATGATACAGGCGCACGCTTGGCACTACTTTGTTGATGCATGTGCGGCTACTGCGCACACAATTCACAAACACAGAAAATATTTTTTTTTTGGTTTGGACTGTAGTGTACTTTGGGGGTTACAGCACCCTTTAACGGTCAAGCCAGCCGGCCCTTTACTTATGACACAGGCGCACGCTTGGCACTACTTTGTTAATGCACGTGCTGCTACTGCGCACACAATTCACAAACACAGAAAAAATTATTTTTTTTTGTTTGGAGTGTACTTTGGGGGTTACAGCACCCTTTAACGGTCAAGAAAGCTGGTCCTTTACTTATGACACAGGCGCAAGCTTGGCACTACTTTGTTGATGCGCGTGCGGCTACTGCGCACACAATTCACAAACACAGAAGATATTTTTTTTTTTGGTTTGGACTGGAGTGTACATTGGTGCTTACAGCACCCTTTAACGGTCAAGCCAGCCAGCCCTTTACTTATGACACAGGCGCACGCTTGGCACTACTTTGTTGATGCACGTGCTGCTACAGCGCACACAATTCACAAACACAGAAAAAATATTTTGTTATTTGGTTTGTAGTGTACTTTGGGGGTTACTGCACCCTTTAACGGTCAAGCCAGCCGGCCCTTTACTTACGACACAGGCGCACGCTTGGCACTACTTTGATGATGCACGTGCGGCTACTGCGCACACAATTCACAAACACAGAAAATATTTTTTTTTTGGTTTGGAGTGTACTTTGGGGGTTACAGCACCCTTTAACGGTCAAGCCAGCCGGCCCTTTACTTATGACACAGGCGCACGCTTGGCACTACTTTGCTGATGCATGTGCGGCTACTGCGCACACAATTCACAAACACAGAAAATATATATTATTTTGGTTTGGAGTTTACTTTGGGGGTTACAGCACCCTTTAACAGTCAAGCCAGCTGGACCTTTTCTTATGACACAGGCGCACGCTTGGCACTACTTTGTTGATGCACGTGCGGCTACTGCGCACACAATTCACAAACACAGAAGATATTTTTTTTTTTGGTTTGGACTGGAGTGTACTTTGGGGGTTACAGCACCCTTTAACTGTCAAGACAGCCAGCCCTTTTCTTATGACACAGGCGCACGCTTGGCACTACTTTGTTGATGCACGTGCGGCTACTGCGCACACAATTCACAAACACAGAAAAAATATTTTGTTATTTGGTTTGGAGTGTACTTTGGGGGTTACAGCACCCTTTAATGGTCAAGCCAGCCGGCCCTTTACTTATGACACAGGCGCACGCTTGGCACTACTTTGATGATGCACGTGCGGCTACTGCGCACACAATTCACAAACACAGAAAATATTTTTTTTTTGGTTTGGAGTGTACTTTGGGGGTTACAGCACCCTTTAACGGTCAAGCCAGCCGGCCCTTTACTTATGACACAGGCGCACGCTTGGCACTACTTTGCTGATGCATGTGCGGCTACTGCGCACACAATTCACAAACACAGAAAATATATATTTTTTTGGTTTGGAGTTTACTTTGGGGGTTACAGCACCCTTTAACGGTCAAGCCAGCTGGACCTTTTCTTATGACACAGGCGCACGCTTGGCACTACTTTGTTGATGCACGTGCGGCTACTGCGCACACAATTCACAAACACAGAAGATATTTTTTTTTTTGGTTTGGACTGGAGTGTACTTTGGGGGTTACAGCACCCTTTAACTGTCAAGACAGCCAGCCCTTTTCTTATGACACAGGCGCACGCTTGGCACTACTTTGTTGATGCACGTGCGGCTACTGCGCACACAATTCACAAACACAGAAAAAATATTTTGTTATTTGGTTTGGAGTGTACTTTGGGGGTTACAGCACCCTTTAATGGTCAAGCCAGCCGGCCCTTTACTTATGACACAGGCGCACGCTTGGCACTACTTTGATGATGCACGTGCGGCTACTGCGCACACAATTCACAAACACAGAAAATATATATTTTTTTGGTTTGGAGTGTACTTTGGGGGTTACAGCACCCTTTAACGGTCAAGCCAGCCGGCCCTTTACTTATGACACAGGCGCACGCTTGGCACTACTTTGTTGATGCACGTGCGGCTACTGCGCACACAATTCACAAACACAGGAAAAATATTTTGTTATTTGGTTTGGAGTGTACTTTGGGGGTTACAGCACCCTTTAACGGTCAAGCCAGCTGGCCCTTTACTTATGACACAGGCGCACGCTTGGCACTACTTTGTTGATGCACGTGCGGCTACTGCGCACACAATTCACAAACACAGAAGATATTTTTTTTTTTGGTTTGGACTGGAGTGTACTTTGGGGGTTACAGCACCCTTTAACTGTCAAGACAGCCAGCCCTTTTCTTATGACACAGGCGCACGCTTGGCACTACATTGTTGATGCACGTGCGGCTACTGCGCCCACAATTCACAAACACAGAAAAAATATTTTGTTATTTGGTTTGGAGTGTACTTTGGGGGTTACAGCACCCTTTACCGGTCAAGCCAGCCGGCCCTTTACTTATGACACAGGCGCACGCTTGGCACTACTTTGTTGATGCATGTGCGGCTACTGCGCACACAATTCACAAACACAGAAAATATATATTTTTTTGGTTTGGAGTTTACTTTGGGGGTTACAGCACCTTTTAACGTTCAAGCCAGCTGGCCCTTTACTTATGACACAGGCGCACGCTTGGCACTACTTTGTTATTGCGCGTGCGGCTACTGCGCACACAATTCACAAACACAGAAGATATATTTTTTTTTGGTTTGGACTGGAGTGTACTTTGGGGGTTACAGCACCCTTTAACGGTCAAGCCAGCCAGCCCTTTACTTATGACACAGGTGCACGCTTGGCACTACTTTGATGATGCACGTGCGGCTACAGCGCACACAATTCACAAACACAGAAAAAATATTTTGTTATTTGGTTTGGAGTGTACTTTGGAGGTTACAGCACCCTTTAACGGTCAAGCCAGCCGGCCCTCTACTTATGATACAGGCGCACGCTTGGCACTACTTTGTTAATGCACGTGCGGCTACTACGCACACAATTCACAAACTCAGAAAATATTTATTTTTTTTGTTTGGAGTGTACTTTGGGGGTTAAAGCACCCTTTAACGGTCAAGCCAGCTGGCCCTTTACTTATGACACAGGTGCATGCTTGGCACTACTTTGTTGATGCACGTGCGGCTACTGCGCACACAATTCACAAACACAGAAAAAATATTTTGTTATTTGGTTTGGAGTGTACTTTGGGGGTTACAGCACCCTTTAACGGTCAAGCCAGCTGGCCCTTTACTTATGACACAGGCGCACGCTTGGCACTACTTTGTTGATGCAATTGCGGCTACTGCGCACACAATTCACAAACACAGAAAATATTTTTTTTTTGGTTTGGAGTGTACTTTGGGGGTTACAGCACCCTTTAACGGTCAAGCCAGCCGGCCCTTTACTTATGACACGGGCGCACGCTTGGCACTGCTTTGTTGATGCATGTGCGGCTACTGCGCACACAATTCAAAAACACAGAAGATATTTTTTTTTGGGTTTTGACTGGAGTGTACTTTGGGGGTTACAGCACCCTTTAACGGTCAAGCCAGCCGGCCCTTTACTTATGACACAGGCGCACGCTTGGCACTACTTTGATGATGCACGTGCGGCTACAGCGCACACAATTCACAAACACAGAAAATATTTTTTTTTTGGTTTGGAGTGTACTTTGTGGGTTACAGCACCCTTTAACAGTCAAGCCAGCCGGCCCTTTACTTATGACACGGGCGCACGCTTGGCACTGCTTTGTTGTTGCATGTGCGGCTACTGCGCACACAATTCACAAACACAGAAAATATATATTTTTTTGGTTTGGAGTTTACTTTGGGGGTTACAGCACCCTTTAACGGTCAAGCCAGCTGGCCCTTTTCTTATGACACAGGCGCACGCTTGGCACTACGTTGTTGATGCGCGTGCGGATACTACGCACACAATTCACAAACACAGAAGATATTTTTTTTTTTGGTTTGGACTGGAGAGCACTTTGGGGGTTACAGCACCCTTTAACGGTCAAGACAGCCAGCCCTTTACTTATGACACAGGCGCACGCTTGGCACTAATTTGTTGATGCACGTGCAGCTACTGCGCACACAATTCACAAACACAGATAAAATATTTTGTTATTTGGTTTGGAGTGTACTTTGGGGGTTACAGCACCCTTTAACGGTCAAGCCAGCTGGCCCTTTACTTATGACACAGGCGCACGCTTGGTGCTACTTTGTTGATGCACGTGCAGCTACTGCACACACAATTCACAAACACAGAAAAAATATTTATTTTTTTTGCACTTGGGGGGAGCACCCCTGATGGACAGAGCACCCCCTGGACAACACTATGCACCCCTTTAGGACTGGGACACTGCACAGGACTTTGGAGTGGACACAGCTCCTATGGACAACTGACTGCACAACACAGTCCAGCCAGCCCCTATGGACTTTGAAGGAGTGGACACAGCCCCTATGGACAACAGCAGCACAGCACAACACAGTCAGCCCCTATGATCTTTGGAGGAGTGGACACCGCCCCTATGGACAATAGCAGCACAGCACAACACAGCCAGCCCCTATGGACTTTGGAGGAGTGGACACAGCCACTATGGACAACAGCAGCACAGCGCAGCACAGCACAACACTACACTGCACTACACTACACAGCCCAGCCAGCCCTAACTCCCACCCTCCCTCTTCACTGTCCACAGCCGAGTGAGAAAATGGCGCCGACGCGGGTACCTTATATAAAATCCAAAACCCGCGAGACCCGGAAGGCGGGATGATGAAGTTTTGCCTCGATTTCAGATCCGAGTCAGACTCGGTTCGGCCTTGGATCGGGGGCTCGG